>OX457124.1:14847008-16157008 GCA_949752895.1 Dendrolimus pini
TTTGCCGTGAAAGTTAAAATGAAATTGAAAGTTAAAGTAAATTAGCAAAACCTTACATCCATCTAATGACCCTAGCACCCAAGAGATGAGAGCATAGCACCGTAAAAGTAAAGTTTAAAGTTGAATTTAACATAAAATGGTGATACTCTGCATCAAAGATGCCTTCTTTGGTAACAATACTCAAATGTAGATATTTTTAATCATCCTTTCCAATTCAGTCAAGTCCACTTGGCCTAACTACATCTAAGACTCTCATGAAGTCACATATCGTGGAAGAAAATAAGTTTTGATACGATTGATCCTCCTGCAACACGGTAGCTCATCCAGGGGGATGCTGGTTAGGGAACCAGCTAGGGCGTCATCGAGGTGCCCACGCGCCTCCAGGCTGATCCGCGATTTAACTAGTTCCTAACCTTCAGTTACCAATTCAGTTAATCTTAATATGTGAAATCATTTTAGTCTCGTGAATACACATATTATAAAAAAAACAAACTAAATTTGCTTAAAAGCTGTACGCGCGGTAATCCTTGATAATTGTCGAAATTATCCAAGGGAACGTTGCCACAATAAACAAGTGGGTCGTGAATCCCTTTGTCCAAGGTTGCAGAGCTCATAAAACCCGGTCCTAATCTGAATCTTCATAAAAAATTTCAATATGTGCTTTCACCCGATCTCGTCACTTCAGTTTGTAATAATATTTAAATGCCTATTTTATACACATTTGGTAACAGTAGAGCTGCTTGTTTAAGGAAATATAATTAATCAAAAGAAACCTTTAATAAAAATTTAAATTGTAATCAACAACTCCTTTGCACCAAACAAAGCCAAATGCCAAAGTAGACCCTCTCAACAAGAAAGTATTTAAAATATTAAAATTCAATAAAACTAAATAAACTTTAAATTTTCTAAAGTCAATTAGCCTTCCCATGTGGAATGCATGATTGTTGTATAGTGTAATGTAATAATGTAGTGTTATAAAACCATATATAAATATATACACATATAAAAATAGACTAATTAATAAATTATAAATCAAGACTCCGACTTCACAGCCATAGGTCAATAATAATCCCTTCGATATCAGAACCAATGAAAACTCATTACGCAGGCTGACTCCAAGCTCACTGAAACAGAAATAATCGGACAATAACAATCAACGCTCCAGCTTTAATCAGCAAACACAACAAGTAAGAGTCCATAATCAGGTCCAACAACGTGTGTGCAACAGCAAGACAAGAACTCCTATAGGTCTCCATTGACATATAATGAATCTCCCATAGCAAAGTAACTAATAATCATATTACTTGAAAGAATCATCAAAATCTCCCAATAGTTCCCGGCTATGAAGAAGTAATATTATTTAATTAAGTTTCCTAAGACAATATTATATTTAAGGATCCTTAAATGAAATTAGATTAATATATTTTATCCGCAAGAGACTATGTATCATAACTCCTAAGTAATGTATTAGCTCACTGAGGCTTTATAGATAACCCTTAGTCATTTAGTTAACTATGAAACTAAAACAATGTACAAACAATTCTTATCTGTTAATAACACACAAGTCAATTAAGACATACTTTAAATTATTTTACCCTTATATAGCTCGTTCTCCATATAATATATAAATTAAGGACAGTAATTAATTAAGTTCTAAATATATATAGGACAGTAGATAGTAAACGACCCTACCTATCTTTACATAAGATTAAGTAAGATTTCATATTAAAGGCTTATGTATTTCTATAGCATTTATGCCTAGACAAATTATAGAAACGTTCCTATAATATTATAGTTTTGAAGAAACGGACCTAAGGAACCCTAATTCGTCTAAAGACTACCAGCTAAGTGTAACAAAATCAATGTTACTTATAATATGTACTACTAAGAATAGAAGTTATTTGTAACTACACATTACTAATCAGGCTTTTAAGATTAATTCAAATCGTATGCATACGAACAATTATTATTAGACTACTAATACATTACAAAAGACAAGAATACGTGATCACGTCAGAAGAACGTCTGAAAACATAACAAGCAAGATATCAGGTAAGTCTACATGGTTAATATAACTATTAAATAAAGCTTGAAGACTTAGCTTGGCTCTTTGGCGAAATTTACAACAACCACATCCGACGTATACATATTGAACTTTGATTGTTTTATTATTAATAGCGATTAGTTTATCCATTTAAATCTCAATTAGACTTTCTCCATCTGAAAATATATAAAACACAAATTTTTCCGAGAATAATCTTTTCATTGTCTTCCTCTGTCAAAAACCAATATTCAAGTCCTTTCTTTTGTCTGTCAAATTTCGAACAAAGAAAAATTCGATTATATCATACAAAGAGATTAGTAGTAAATACATATATTATGCGAAATAAAGGAGAGAATACATTATATGGAGAACAGCCATTCCTTTATAAATAAATAAAAATTCATAGGTGAGAAAATAATAAATACATGATGATGCGTACCGTCACACCACCCCGAATCTAATTTTGTAGCTTGCGGATAAATTAAATTCTAACCTAAGGTACGATCATCAAATAATAAATTGATAACACCCTGTATATAGCCCTATAAGTTAATAACATCCTGCATATAACCTTAATCTAAACTAATAACACCCTGTATATAACCATAGATTAAGTTAGTAACATCCTGTACCTCACTACTATTATATCTCATCCTCAAAACAAATCAAAAAAAAATTTAAGTCACCCCTTCATGAAGGAAAATTTCAATAGCTATTCTCCTTAAAAATCTCGAATGTCCTTCTCCTTAACAAACTCTATCTGAAAGCTAAATTGCCCTAACTATAATATCCATCAAGTTAACTGATTATTGCATAATTCCCAAATTCTCAAAAATCAAAGCTATATGGTCAATCCTAATTATTACTACTAGCCTAACAACTGCATGGCCCGAGGAAAGACACTTAAATATTCTATCTATTTTCTTAGGTATAGGAAATTTCTGTATAAACTCTATTTTTTCCTGATCAATTCTAATATCTGAAGTTGGTATACTATCTTAACTTCCTTACAAAAGAATTTACACCCCTAATATTACATGTAAGATCAGCATCTTGCAATTTCTTTAATTAATATACTCAAATGATCTAAATGCTCAATCAAAGTACCACAAGTTAAAATTACTAAATCGTCCAAGTAATTTACACAAAACTGCCTAACCTCTGGGCCCAATATAATATCCATAGCCCGACTAAAACTGCCCACTGAAGTCTTTAAACCTTGTGGAAGCACATTATACATGTATGACTTTCCATTAAAAGTAAACCCAGTATATTTCCTACTTTCTTTAGAAATAGGTATCTGAAAATAAGCATTATTCAAATCAACCACGCTAATATATGACACCCCATGAAAAGCATTAAGTACATCAATCTGCATAGGTGGTGCTTCAGACTCTGCTACCATGAACTTATTTATCTCCCGCGCATCTAACAATACACGTAAAGACCCGTCGGGTTTGATCGCAAACGTTAACGGACTACTATAAGGAGTGGAACCCCGCGAAATAATGCCCATTTCAACTATCTCTGCCAATTTCTCCTCCATCTTTTGACGATAAGCATAAGGTACAGGATATGACCTTCTTATAAATGGTGTACTATCTGACATCTTAATCTCATGCTCATAACAATTTGCACGACCCAAAACATTAGAAAATATACTACGAAACTTTCCCAAAACTTGTTTTAATTGACCTAAGTGTACGTCCGATAGCTCTATCCCCGTTTTAATTTCCTTTAACTTTTCTTGGAAGTCTGAATCATCAACATCTCGAGTAGATATCTCTGATATTCCACTCTCAAGGATTATCTTCCTAAAAGGCAAAACTACATCATGTTCATTAATTTTTAAACATAACCCCATTTCAGTACCTTGTAATTTAATTGTGGCTTGAACCAATGATAACCAATCAAAGCCTAAAATCACAGATTGCAATAAATTTGGTACAATTAAAAAGCTAATATCAATAATGCTATCTCCCAATTGAACTGGTAACAATACCATTTGTTGAATCTTAGTACTTTTCTGACCTACTGGACCCCTAATTTGGATTGGCCTGATGGGCAATAAATCAATTTTACTACATTCTTTCGATATTAACTCCCAAAAGGTGCTGGAAATACATGTAATGTCACTTCCCGTGTCTACCAAACAATTCACTTCCTTCCCAAAGATTTTAACAGTAATTATAGATTTCACTAGCTCAAATTTATCTGGTAAATAAGCATCTTCCTCCTCAAACAAGGAAGATACACACCCGCTTGTCATAACTGAATTAGGATCTACATCTTGCAAATGTAATTTTAAAATATTAGTAAATGCTCCCACCAAAGCTTCATTAATATAACCTAGCCCTGACTTATCTAATGAGGACTGACCGTTAGCTATAATAGGTGTAAGTATACCAGCATTACAATTGCCTAAAGACTGACCAGGTTTCCACCCATTCGACATCATAATTCTTAACCCTATTAACAACTTATCAGTCCCTCCTATAGTTGATGGGTCGGGCGCACTCCCACCAACATCACTTAGTTTAAATTATAGTCATAGTCTTCATGAGGTATAGTTAAATCTTCTATGATATTAACATTAGCACTGTCCACTGGAGGTACTTGAACTGGCTTCAAAGCTTGTTTCTTGAATTGCCAACTGGTCTTCGCCTTGTTATTACTGTTATTATTTTGTTCATGTGATGATGAAGGCATCCGCAGTGTAGAATTCAGCACTTCGCCCCTGTTAACATTGTCTAGCTTCCTTAGGAATTCCGACGCTTCAATAATAGTTTTGTTCTGACTCGTGGTCCATGCATATTGTACATCTTTAGGGAAATGATGTATGATATCATTTATGAGTTGTGTCTCTTGGATCGGGTAGGTGAGCATCTTCGCTTGTCCACATAAAGTAATAAAATAATTCAGCATATTGGTTCCAGATCGATTCCATGTGCCATGCACTATTTTCTTACGAAGCTCTCCTTGCTCAGCTTCACCCCAGTATGTTTCTAGGAAATCTCGTTTAAAATCCTCAAAATTGGTCCAGCGTTCTCGGTATACACGAGCCCAACTCCTGGAACCTCCATCCAAACATTCTATAATGAGATCAATCTCATTGTTAAATCCCGCTGGCATTCTCTTCAAATAAGCACATAAATCTTCTATGAAGGTAACTGGATGTTGTTTTTGTGATGGAAATTTCAGCTTCTCCAAATTATTAATTGGCATAGTAGGATAATACGCCATCGGCATATGTCTTTCAACAGTATCTGTTTGTGAACAGCATGTCTTCATAGTATTTGATTGTATAATGTTGGTCTCAACTGGTTTAGATCCCGTTGATCCACCAGCCACTGATTCAAAGTTCTCCACAACTCCCCGAGAGTTGACTCTCCCAGAAGCCAATGTCATATCACTATCCATTTGATCTAATCTCAAGGCCACAGGCCTCTGCGAACCGGCCTCCCCATTATTTGAAGTCAAACTGTTTTCTAATTGGTTAATCCTTGTAAGCAAAGGGTTCAATGTCTGATCCAACATCCTCTTCATAATCCTCAAAAATCTCGGGTTTCCTCCTTGAGTAGTAGTCATAGGCCTGGTACTCTCCGCACCCCTCGCAGCACTCCTCTTTTCTCTCCTTGTAGTCATTCCAGGTTTCTGAACTTCCTTTGGCATTTTTCTTCACTTAACAAATTTCTTCAAATTATTCAATATTTATTCTCCAAATATAATGGCAGCAAGATATTAATAACTCTTCAGCATCCAATGACATGCACTAATCTTCAATTAATATTAATAGAATAGCTCCTTTGCTTATATGAGAGCGCTTCTGCTCTTTGCTTTTGTAGCAATTATATAATTCCTCTTGATTTATTATAACTAGCAGTGAACTAGCACTGTTACATCTCTTGGTTCATCCTGACATATTAGAATTCCATTCTTCAATTACTTCATTCAAATATTTACACAGCGCTAGCAAGCTATAAGTAATCATAAACTATATAAATTATGTATATAACATAATTTAAATTATTAAATTTTATTCCTAAGTTCGTGCCTCATAACAACATCTGACTTCAGCATAGTAGATAATTATTAACCTAACTCCCATCTATAACACAAGGCTGACTAACAATCAATTAACTTCCTCAACTCTATTATGAAAATAAAATTAATAAAGTCCTCAATAAAGTTTCAAAAAATATTTCATTTAATTGAAAATATGCACCCCATAAAATTAAATATGTCTCGCTATATAAATAATCAACAAGACCAAGAATATCAGCAAAGTCGTTGTGGCGCCCCCATAGGTAAAGTGTTGAACTAATTCGAATGTGAAAAATAAAATTTTCAAAGTCACTTGCAACACCCGTAGTGACAAAAGGATAAACTAATTGCAACGCTAGAGTTGAAATTCAAAGTCACTGCAGCGCCCATAGTGACAAGGTAACGAACTAATTTGAACGCAAGTACAAAAAAAATCAACATCACCATGGCGCCCCCTAACGGCAAAATGTCGAATTAATGTGAACGTAAGTATTAAAATTTCAAAATCACCATGGCGCCCTCTAACGGCAAGATGACGAATTAATACGAAATTTAAATTTCCAAAACCACCGCAGCGCTCCCTAACGGCAAGAAATTGAACTAAATTGGGCAAAATATTTTAAACTGGACCGTCCCTGTGGCAGTTGAAATTCGCAACGCCACAGTGGCGCCCCCCAACGGTAAACCTGTGGACTAATCTGAACATGAAAATTAAAATTTTCCTTCACAATCTCAAAATCATTTACCTATAAAATCAGACTGTTAATTATTACACCAACCACCGATCACCCCCTGTTAACTCTGAAATAAATAACAGTCCTTCTATAACCTTTGAAACCTTGCTCCGCCTCACAAGCAACAAATTGTGTATCTATCAGATACACAAGAATAAAATAACTCAGCCCAAAACAGCAGGACTTGTTCACCATCATCAAACCAGACACCTTGGATGCAACCCCCAATTGCTCCCTTCGAACCTGAACGAAATATGCTAAATAAGACACATCATGCTGGAATCTTGGGAACACGCACCAAATTGTAACGTTCCAGGATTCGATTCTACTGTCCTAGAACCACTCTACATCACGCCCAGAAGACCAGGTCCTGAAATCCTGGGTTCGCGACACCAAATTGTAACGAACCCCCTTTTTGAGTCTAGTGACTATGGAATGACATACTCAAGCCGAAGCATAGAGTGAGAAATAAAAATATTTATAAAGTGAAATTAATAAAATTTATTCATAGAATAAACCTTGTAATATTGGCCATAAATCGTAATCATCTAGTAGCAGGAACCCTCGTCGCAATACCGTTAACCCTATGTTCACAAGGTAGGTTATATAAGAGTGTCGATCAGAGGACAGGAAGACTATCAAAGGTTGATGTAAAATATATATATATATATATATATATATAATATTGTAGTAGTATGTTGTAAGTGTAAAATGCTATGCATTTTATGAATTATGATAAATGTATTACTCATGATATAAGCTCATCACCTGAGTACGCCCGTGCCTTTATTTTGCCAAAAGATATTCTAATGTAGATTCATAACAAATTATATATTTTTGTGTAAAGCACCCCTCCTAACCACCTCTCTGATTATGCCACCGCATTAGCTATCAGTAAAAGAGCTCATATCGAGATAAAAGAAGAACCTCCAATTTTTAATTAGAATTTATTGAATTAAATATAAACATTATCTAAAACTAGCGTCGGTTCACAACGTACTATTGCTGGCGAGAAGAGCCGACAAGAAACTCCCAGCAGTACGATCTATCCATTTAAAAGAAACCCGTTTGGAGTGCCTTGTGTGTAAAATGAGTTGGAAAAGCCAAAAGACTTAAGTGAACATTTCATCTCAAAGTCACCTTTCCGAAATATCAAATAATATTGTCATTATGAGGAACGTCACCTCAGAGACCTCCCCTGATGCAGTAATAAGAATATCACAGTAAATTAAAGATAAAGGTTAATTGAAGTTTAAATAGTGATACTCTCTACATCTCGTAAGATTCCCATCCCTAAATTGTCAGAGTAAGAGTTTCAGAATGTCTCTCTATGAATTGTAAGTCAATTTTAAATTAAAGTTTGGCGAGAGACAACTTCACTCATATTATAGATTCCCTTGTCAAAGACAGGTTTCAGGTTTGCCGTGAAAGTTAAAATGAAATTGAAAGTTAAAGTAAATTAGCAAAACCTTACATCCATCTAATGACCCTAGCACCCAAGAGATGAGAGCATAGCACCGTAAAAGTAAAGTTTAAAGTTGAATTTAACATAAAATGGTGATACTCTGCATCAAAGATGCCTTCTTTGGTAACAATACTCAAATGTAGATATTTTTAATCATCCTTTCCAATTCAGTCAAGTCCACTTGGCCTAACTACATCTAAGACTCTCATGAAGTCACATATCGTGGAAGAAAATAAGTTTTGATACGATTGATCCTCCTGCAACACGGTAGCTCATCCAGGGGGATGCTGGTTAGGGAACCAGCTAGGGCGTCATCGAGGTGCCCACGCGCCTCCAGGCTGATCCGCGATTTAACTAGTTCCTAACCTTCAGTTACCAATTCAGTTAATCTTAATATGTGAAATCATTTTAGTCTCGTGAATACACATATTATAAAAAAAACAAACTAAATTTGCTTAAAAGCTGTACGCGCGGTAATCCTTGATAATTGTCGAAATTATCCAAGGGAACGTTGCCACAATAAACAAGTGGGTCGTGAATCCCTTTGTCCAAGGTTGCAGAGCTCATAAAACCCGGTCCTAATCTGAATCTTCATAAAAAATTTCAATATGTGCTTTCACCCGATCTCGTCACTTCAGTTTGTAATAATATTTAAATGCCTATTTTATACACATTTGGTAACAGTAGAGCTGCTTGTTTAAGGAAATATAATTAATCAAAAGAAACCTTTAATAAAAATTTAAATTGTAATCAACAACTCCTTTGCACCAAACAAAGCCAAATGCCAAAGTAGACCCTCTCAACAAGAAAGTATTTAAAATATTAAAATTCAATAAAACTAAATAAACTTTAAATTTTCTAAAGTCAATTAGCCTTCCCATGTGGAATGCATGATTGTTGTATAGTGTAATGTAATAATGTAGTGTTATAAAACCATATATAAATATATACACATATAAAAATAGACTAATTAATAAATTATAAATCAAGACTCCGACTTCACAGCCATAGGTCAATAATAATCCCTTCGATATCAGAACCAATGAAAACTCATTACGCAGGCTGACTCCAAGCTCACTGAAACAGAAATAATCGGACAATAACAATCAACGCTCCAGCTTTAATCAGCAAACACAACAAGTAAGAGTCCATAATCAGGTCCAACAACGTGTGTGCAACAGCAAGACAAGAACTCCTATAGGTCTCCATTGACATATAATGAATCTCCCATAGCAAAGTAACTAATAATCATATTACTTGAAAGAATCATCAAAATCTCCCAATAGTTCCCGGCTATGAAGAAGTAATATTATTTAATTAAGTTTCCTAAGACAATATTATATTTAAGGATCCTTAAATGAAATTAGATTAATATATTTTATCCGCAAGAGACTATGTATCATAACTCCTAAGTAATGTATTAGCTCACTGAGGCTTTATAGATAACCCTTAGTCATTTAGTTAACTATGAAACTAAAACAATGTACAAACAATTCTTATCTGTTAATAACACACAAGTCAATTAAGACATACTTTAAATTATTTTACCCTTATATAGCTCGTTCTCCATATAATATATAAATTAAGGACAGTAATTAATTAAGTTCTAAATATATATAGGACAGTAGATAGTAAACGACCCTACCTATCTTTACATAAGATTAAGTAAGATTTCATATTAAAGGCTTATGTATTTCTATAGCATTTATGCCTAGACAAATTATAGAAACGTTCCTATAATATTATAGTTTTGAAGAAACGGACCTAAGGAACCCTAATTCGTCTAAAGACTACCAGCTAAGTGTAACAAAATCAATGTTACTTATAATATGTACTACTAAGAATAGAAGTTATTTGTAACTACACATTACTAATCAGGCTTTTAAGATTAATTCAAATCGTATGCATACGAACAATTATTATTAGACTACTAATACATTACAAAAGACAAGAATACGTGATCACGTCAGAAGAACGTCTGAAAACATAACAAGCAAGATATCAGGTAAGTCTACATGGTTAATATAACTATTAAATAAAGCTTGAAGACTTAGCTTGGCTCTTTGGCGAAATTTACAACAACCACATCCGACGTATACATATTGAACTTTGATTGTTTTATTATTAATAGCGATTAGTTTATCCATTTAAATCTCAATTAGACTTTCTCCATCTGAAAATATATAAAACACAAATTTTTCCGAGAATAATCTTTTCATTGTCTTCCTCTGTCAAAAACCAATATTCAAGTCCTTTCTTTTGTCTGTCAAATTTCGAACAAAGAAAAATTCGATTATATCATACAAAGAGATTAGTAGTAAATACATATATTATGCGAAATAAAGGAGAGAATACATTATATGGAGAACAGCCATTCCTTTATAAATAAATAAAAATTCATAGGTGAGAAAATAATAAATACATGATGATGCGTACCGTCACAACCTGCAATCTATTTGGCAACTTTGCAATCAAAAAGTTCTAAAATAAAGCGATCTATGACATAAAGTAGTTGAAAGCACCAATATTTATTTCATTTATTATTTTCGATACTTAAAAATACAAATAATTTACATTTTGTTGGATATTAACCCATCTGTCATACTTCCTCCCGACTTTACGCTTACAATTAGTAACATATGATTTCCATTCGCAAAGATTACAGTACAAACTTTTTATTAATCCACATTACCTCTACTTAAATACACTTATGGTACTTTTTATGGAAATATTAAGAATATATTCCAGTACCAGATACAAAAATGTATACAACACTTTAGCGCTTGAAAAGTAGTAAAATAGTCCTTCAGTCCGCGTAGCCCACAATCATAGTAATCGCAAAGTCAAACTCTTACTATATTAAATATTAGCCATATTATTTAAAAAGTTCACAAATTCGAATGACTTCAATAAGAGGTAGTCATTGCTTTAAAAATTTGACGGCAGTTTCCGAAAGTGAAGTCAACGACCGCTTTTGTGAAATGCTTCACAAAATTAAAATTTGGTCGAATGAAGATGAAGATACAAAAAGAAATTTGATAACTTCAAAAGAACACAAAATGTTAATTGCATAAAAACGTGTTGTACATCAAAAAAGCGTGTGTATATTTAAAGGTATTCCTTAAACTTTCTAGAACAGATGTTTTTCATACGATAAGGGTAATAACAAGATAATGTAGAAGATGTGATTTAGTTTCGCTTATAATTTTTTTTTACTAAAATAACATTTTGATAGTGCTGATATAATTATTAATTTTGACTGAAACACCAACAACGCATGAGTACATAACTTTCATAAGTGAACATAATAATAACGGAAATTTTGAAGTATATTAAAAATTTTCATATGCAGATCTTCACGTCAAAATAACACCTGGAGAGAAACAAAAAAGATTACTTCCGTAGAGAAAAATGTTTAAATGTTAAATAACATAATGTCTTATCTAATAGAATCAATGTCCATAAATCTTGATTAACATTTTTATATTTTTTAATGTGAGAAATAAGAATCTAGGTTACACATGGTGTTTTGTATAATGGTCTATTATTTACGAAAAATTTATATTCTATGGTAAAAATAACATGTAATTTAAAAAGAAATATGTCTATATCAATCGTGAGATGAGAATCAGTGTCAATATCTCAATATGCGGCGATGTTCGGACATTTCAAAGGCTGTCTAGAGATTGTTGTCTATTGTGTAGGAGACGTATGTAATTTATACTTTAAATTATCCGTGCCTACAACTTCGCACGAATCTTGGGCCAATAATATTTTTATTGTATCCTAAGAAACGTAACAACAGGTTAATTTTTTTGATAAAAATGTAGCAAAATAGGTTAGCTAAAAGTATGCTGTTAGTCCTTGAGAATTTTCTACTTCAACAGCTTTCATGCGATGTATTGGTCATGATTCCCACTAGACGTGAATAATATTTAGGAATTATTGATTTATTTATGAAATGTATGTACACAACACTTGACATATAATATACGTTAATATCAATACATTTTGCTTTATTGCTTATATATGCTATGTTTAATACATGTCAAAATATGAAAACAAAAAACATTTTAAAACATTTATATTATATTAAGTAGAGGTGGAACTCTTCAACGTATCGAAATAAACACACGAAAATTTAAAACAAAACCGGTGTTTTAATTCCTAAAATTTTCGTTACAATCTGTAGATCCCTTTACGGCGCCTACCCGAGATCAACTTTCACTTCACTTCAATTCACACTTCACTTTTGTCCGTGCAGGAACGGAGAAAGAATACTTCCTGAAGCCGGGCGGCCTGTCGTAAGAGGCGACAAAACAACCCACGGCCAGGTGGTAGGGGATTTGCCCAACTGGATGGCTACCGCCCCTAGCCTAAAGTATGTCGCCATAACAACCTTGAGTTGTGTTCCGGCATTAGTAACCAGTTTCCAGTCTCCCTTAAGAGAGCAGTAGCGCATTTGTAGCACCTTTGGTGTTGCAAATGTCCATAGTCGATGGTAACCGCTTTCCATCAAGTGGGCGGTGTGCTTGTCTGCTGAAATCCTGCAATTTTTTTTTTTAAACAGAGAAACAGACAAAAATTCTAAAAACGATCAATTATGATTAGGTTGTTACAGGTTCCGCATAAATTATATTATTTATTTTTAAACCACTGATTTGTATTTCAATTTTATTTATTAATATAACTATACATAGATACATACATACATACATGCAGACATACATAAGTACGCACGTACGAGTTCATTCATACAAACGAGGTATAAAAGCAAGGAAAATGTGACGTAAAATAAACCTTCAATAAGAATTAGATAGTACATCTATGTATTCTAACATCAGCCCATTAATGTATCACTACTGGCTCTGAGATTCCGTTTTAGGAGAACGGACAGCACGAGTATACCGAGCACGCCTATTCAAGGTGAATTGAAAGATTATCTCGACCTCAAAGTTTCCTCACGATGTTTTTCTTCACCGTCTCCCAAAGTCTCAAAGTTTATGCTTATTAATACTCCTATCTAAATGCACAAATATATAAAGTACGTATATAAAATACTCATAAACATATTTTCAAAATGTAATGGGGTGAATGCAAAAACGTTGTAATTTGAAAACTTCACTCGTATTATTTGCAATAAAATGCATTTTCACAACTTACAAACATATATTGAAACATAAAAGTCGCAATACGAAGCGAAAACTTTAATTTGTTTCCTAACTTCTAGACCACCTTACGTAGTATCTCCGTAGGACATAAACAGATCGCGTTATTATCTATACCTACCTACATCTTCAAAGCATGTATAAGTTGTAATAGTTTAAAAGCAATGTATAGTTTATTGACTTTTACAAATGTCTCTGCTCCATCTGGGATAATGTTAGTGACTGTACGAGGCAGATGTAGCTAAGGGCTTAATGCCATTTTTGTGATGAGGTATTGTCAGTAATCTAGATAGATTACTGACAATACCTCATCATCATACTATAACAAATATGTAAATAGTTCGAGTTTGTACATTGCGTTTAAAAATGTGAAAATATCAGGGGGGCTAATTCTAACCAGGAGATTCAAAAATATTTTTTTTTAATTTCTGTGTCTATCTGTCTGTTAGAAAATCACGTGAAAACTATTAAATAGATTTAAATAGAACTCGAAACAGAGCTAGCTTATATGCCGAATCAACACTAAGGCCTGGTTCACACGGCATTGTACTGCACGTTTTTTTTGTATTCATTTTTTTAACGTACAATCACCCGGGTGTTCACACGGTAGATTTTCATTGTGTAAAAAACGAATAGCTGCAGTCTTCACACAGTTGTCACAGTGAGTAGACGTCAGTGATGGATCCACGCTTGGTTATCCTTTTATATTGGTATAATCGAAGGCGCCAACGGTTTCGCCGCCGACAGAGCAGAAGGTTTTGGGTACATCCTATAAATGAAGAATCAGGGCGTACTAAACAATTGAATAAGTTATACGATAAACTTAGAAACGATGAAAAGAATTGCTAAATAAATAAATGCTATTCGATTAAAAACGTATGAACATCGTGCCGTGTGAACGAGACAGAGCTATACTATACACCACGGCAAGCCGAATACGTTAAAGTTCATTCGATTTGCTTGATAAGTCCGTTGCGTATTCGTTTAAACGTATCAACAGCATACGTTTTTTTGCAGTACAAACGACGTATTAATGGTTCTATGTAAATTGTATGCGCCACTGTTTATTCGTTAAGACGTATACCGCAAAAAAACGTGCAGTAAAATGCCGTGTGAACCGGGCCTTAGGCTATTTTTTATCCTGATAAATGTAATCGTTTCCATAGAATAGACGGATTAGCAAATAAATGGCGCTGCAATAGCGTTTTTTCAATTTACTAACAAATACCTACGATATTATTGGAGATGTTTATACTATATGCACTTAGTTTCGTTGTTGTTATTTATATGTAAAATACCGAATTAAGATTTTATGTAAATGGAGCTGCAATAATAAAGTGAAATCTAGTTTTTAATAAAGTCAAACATTGACACATATCATGCGTAGTACGTTATGTTAAATCAGGGGTAACCATAGCATAATTATTCAATAGTAGCAATATCATAGAACAAGATTACAGACGAGTGGGTCATATAAACTTTCTCACCTTCGTTCGAGAATAAGATGAGAAGCTGTACTTTAGTAGGGGAGGGTGATAAACAAACTCAATGTTACAAACACGGAATCCCGATCATAATTCACGTGGAAATATAGGTATTTTCAACACCGTCAGCGCAAAAATACATTCACTAAGTGTTTCAGGGGACTGTAAAAATAATATTTTATGTTGGTGCCATTACATGGCTTGAACTTTTCAAATTTATTGGCTCCTATCAAAGTTTTGGGATGCTGAAACTAATGTAGGCAAGAATAACGCTTTACGAATACTATCTTAGATCTGTGGAAACATTTCTTAGCTTTAATATTATTCTCTATCCTATGTGTTAGAGGCAGTAAATTATTATTTGTTTACAGCTATTAGGGCCGATTCGATCAGTGTCGTACCAAGTTCTCACAGAATATCCGTGTGAAACGGTTAGCCTTAAAATAATCGTGTTTCGTGCGATGAGTGAGAGTTCGGATGGCCTACTTCCTCCGCCCCTATTCTATTTCCCTTTTTTTGATGACGCAGGGGAATTTTATTTCTTGTGACACTATCCTCCGGGGCGACGATTTACACCGAGGGATCCATTTCCTCCTGTCCGGTCCCTCTAACCCTCATCTTCTACTCTCTTTAACTCATCCCTCCTATTACATCCTTCCTATCCTATCCTAAAGGCTAAGAACGCGTTGGCTTCGCCCCTGTTTAGCAAAAGTCTATAGGCGACGGTAACCACTTATCATTAGATGGGCCATGTGTCTGTTTGCCTATTTGTCAGTAAAAGATGAAGAAGCTAAAATATTCAAAGCTAGTAACAGAAATGAGAGTAGCAGGATGACGATAGATTAACATTGATGATTGAAAGGGTGAAGAAGCTATGTGGATGTGAGGTGTCCAATCAAATGCGGCCTAACAGTTGTGTTTGAGATTTTGTATAGGTATTCTTCTTGTCCGTCGTCACACTCTTGGCAGAGTGGTCGTGGTCCTCATGACAGGGGTGGTGGCAAGCTTCACAATTCGTCGCCATTCCTCTCGGACTGTAGCTTGCCTCGTGCATACCGTATACCTATTGCGCTCATTCCTTCACCATACTGTCCATGCGTGATGAAGCCTATACTGTGATTATATTATAATATAGGATATGCTTGTGACTTCGTTCACGCTGAAAAATTAATACTAATTACTGAAAAGATCGCATTGAATTTCAAAAAAAAATTCAATCTCGCCATTTTCAATTATTCCAAAAAAATCATATCCTAGTTTTTATATATTATCAGTACGTAAATTTTCTTAAAAAAATACGTTTATTATAAAGCCGAACGAATAATTAAAATTCAACTTCGATATGAAAAAACAACATCTCAAACTTCCCATACCCCATAAATCATAGTGCCAATACTTAAACAACAATTTCATTAAATAAGTTTTAGAGTACAAGTTAAAACATGTCCAATCAAAAACAAAACCAAAAACAAAGACAATGGCAAAACAAAACAATTCCATTACGCGTTATTCAAATTTGGAATGTGAAAAGAATCTAAGGACGTGGATAAAAATAACACTTACGTCACAACACGAGAATGGAACAAATTCAGGTGCGACATTCCCAGATTCCCAGACAAATCAGTTTATGGCGCATGTTATTCGATTTTGTGAAATTTTACCATTGTTCTCTTCCCGCGATGTGTTTTCCTATACTTTCTGCCCCCCGTCCCACCCGCCTTCCTGTTTTTCGGGGGAAACGAGCCTGGGTGTACCAACTTGAGGCATTACCTAACTGTTATAGCACTATCTTGTCGGGTAAGTTTTCCTGTTATTTTTAGATTTGTGTCTTCTATGTTTCTACTGACACAGCGCTTAAAGTTAAGTTTGAAGTCTGATAAGTATCTTTCGAACTGTGTGTAAACGTTTGGTGATAGTCTGGTGGAGATTTTTCAAAAATCTATAAATACTCTATCAGAAACTAATTTCTGTGATTATGCTAGATAAGTCATATAGTCAAAATGGGCATTTTTTACCTTTTGTAAATAGAATTTAACGTCAATTGCAATTTTGACATAAGGTTAATGGTTAAGTGGTGTCTTAGATTTACTAACCAATCTTTTTTCATCGTAACTATTCAAACAAAGAAATATAAACGTATTTTTTTTATAAAAACTCCGTCACAATATGAACATGTTTTAAGGTAAAATTTCTTGGTTCTTGTTTTCCCTGACTATTTTTAATCTCTATAGCTCGGATCTAATTTCTTTCTAAATCTACGTTGTTACAGGAGATCCTACCATCCTGAAAGCGGAAAATAAGGAAGGAAAATTTACATGGTAAGTCTATAATACCTCAGGTTAGGATATGAAAAATGATATTTAGAATTGTAAGATTTTATGTTGTGAACTGATATGGGTTATTTAATGCCTGAAATAAAGAATTATTATTATTATTCACATATATATTTATTATCCAAATCTTTTACATTTTTTTTATAAATATATTTATTTTTTATTATTATTATTATTATTTATTTTGGTAAGTAGTTCCTTTGAAAGAAAATTATTACTATTAAACTAGTAAATAAAGCTAATACTTTTTAAACTGTAATGAATTAAAACAATAATCTATAATATTATAAAATTCTAAGCATGCCGTGTCTGCATATTAAAAATATTTAAAAAATCATAATGTAATCTATTTACATTTTTTGTCTGTTTGTTCGGGATTTACTTAAAACTACTGGGTCGATTTCGACGCGGTATTCGCTGATCGACAGCTTATTTATAAATTTAAAATCTGCGCCATATTTATCCCGGGAATCCCACAGAAATTTTCCTGGGAATGGTTTGTAGTAGTTCGGGTGCATAAAAATTAGCTTATTCCGACACAGTTTTCACTAAAACGATAGCTTACATTTTTTTTTTATGCTGTGGTCCCGAGAAGCTAGCGGGAATTTCAAGTCAAGCGTGGCCGAAGTCGCAGACAATGCCTAGTATACCTATAGTTGTATTATTAAGAGAACTCTTCATTCCAACGGATCAATCAACTTAGACGTGGAATGTTCGTATTATGATAGCATTTCAAGGCAGAGTTTCAACGTTAAATAATAATTGGATATGTTATGTATTTGTAAAAGCATCTTAAATTATATTTGAGACGAGAATAAATAATCAATGAGACGCTGAGTACTGACGTCAGAGCTACTGGGCATTCTGCCAAAATTGTGGGATGTGGCCCGAAAAATATAAAGCCAAAATGTTATAGGTCTGGGGCATGATCATGAACCAATAAATAAGGTTTCTTTAAGGTCATTAAAGGTTCCTTAAAGTACTCTTATTTTTTTTTATGTGGTTGTATCTTGTTATAACGTGTTTATTAATACATTCAGACATTTTTTAAGTCTTCAAAAACGTTTAATCAATTCTGACTGGCTTGGTAAAAAAGATAATAATAACAGCTCACAAAATTTCCACTGCTAGGCTAGTCTCCATTTTATAGGGATACATGCAGTATACCCGCCACGCGTGTTCAAGGTGGATCGCGGGCTTTATTTTTGTATCAATATGCGTATTGCGTATTAGTTCAGAATACTGCCCAAGTTGTGCGACCTTTCTCAGCGATGACTCGAAACCGCGCCCTTTGAACTTGGGACATGAATGCGTTAACCACTAACTTAACACCGTTTCTAACTTATAAAAAATATAAAACGCGACTGTGCCAATTAAAAGACAAGAACAGTTTTTGAGACTTTAGAACACTTTAACAAATATCTCTTCAAATTTTGACTGTTTTGATATAAAAAATATTATCATCAATATATTAAAACGTGAAGCAAAAACTTTGTACCCCTTTTTAGGAAAATTGCGCGATTGAGAAGTATGAAATTTCGCACACTTATAGTTTATATAGAGAAGAAGCGACAAATGCTAATATATTTTTTAAACTACGCATAAAAAATACTTTAAATCATTAAAAAACATTACACACACTACCATGTATTTGACACACACACGCGCATATTATAAATACTCTTTTGTTTATTGTTAAAGTCACATTAACAGTGTATCCTTGGCGAAACCTGTGATTATAGAAGTCAAACTAATGATTTCAAATTATGGTCGAATTTTGACCACTGAGCCACCACTAGTTGTTTTAAATAATCGCGGAAAAGAATGACCTTTGACATCACCTAGTTATGTAGGTTTTAGAAGATTCTCTGAGATACGTTTTTAACCAGGCATTTACAGGTCATTCCTAATATTCTTCTTCCATTAGTTGTTAAACTATCTACCACGTCTTTCTTATAATCGATGATTTGAGGTCCATTGATTACGGAACAATTAAATATATTCTTTTATTACAAGTGGTTCAATTAGTTTACATTTAATGATTGTATCTTGAACACAGTACATCTAAGAAGACTTTTCTTTGTGAGAGAAGCTAGAGATGTCTATGCGTAAAAGTATATTGTGCATTGTAACACAAATATCGAATCAACTCGATTTCTAACAATAATAACCGTTAAACACAAGAGTGTGTGCCATATTTATAATAAGCTGGTGGCCATAAGCTATTGTTATAGGCTCGGTGACATTAACACACTTTTCAAAGACTTAATTGAAAGCTTCCGATAGTTGTTTTCGTTTCTAATGAGGCTCAAATATTATTTTTACAACACACAAAATATTATTGTTTTGAATATTTGAACTTATTCTCAAGACATTCTTTTGTACCGGATGTTTTGAACCCGAAGCCAAGGTACTTCTTTTCGTACGTATACGTACGTACGTGACGTAGGTACGTATATATACTACGTAACGTAGGTAGTTACGTATATATAATAATACCTACACTTCGCAACCGCACATTTCCTTGTTGTCGGCGCTGTTATTATAAGGACATTATTTTTAATGCTGCATCAAATCAGTTTGCAAACGCATTCCGACGAGCGCTAATCTTTGAACTCATTAAACTTCATATTCATCAGACTTGCGTGTTTAATTTATAACAACCAAGCTACAACAGCAAAGCATGAGCCATACACTATATACATAATAATAAATAATACCAGCCCATAAACGTCCCAATGCTGGGCTTGGGCCTCCACACTATAGGAGAATAGACTCGCCACACTTGTCCAAGGCGACTTGGCAGGTTTGACACATTGGTTATCTTGATGTGCATGTTATATCAAGTTGTTTTCCTTCACCGTTGTTAGCAAATGGTGAACGTAACAATATGCACATTAGATTAGAAAACTGCTAAGTATGCATGGGTTCCGGCCAGGATTCGAACCCGCGCCCTTTGAGTGAAGCAGAAGTGCCCTACATTACGCTATGTATTTGTTATTTAAAGTGATAAATATCACAACAATAAAAATACTATTATATTAAAATTTAACAATAAACTAGAACATACAACAATTTTGGTTGGAATATTAATGATTCTCTTCTTTCTTAATTAATCACTACAACAACAAAGCCCCGAGCAAAATAAAAACACCGAACTCGATCCATCAATGATGCAATCAATCAATACAATTTTCATTCAGTATAGGAAATACCACCGATAACTCACTACCTACGTTTTTCAGAATACTAAACGTATATAGTAGAAAGTATGAATGGAAGACTCGGATCTGGAAGGCAGCCAAAGTTCGGAAACACCAGACACAGTGCGTGGGCACGTTTTTGAAATAAGTGTAGAGACACAATGTAACCTCACCATAAGTATAGAAAAAAATAGTAAAAAAAATATACGATTTCCTGAGGTCGGGCGGCAAGTCGTAATAAGCTATAAAATAACCCACAGCCAGGTGGTAGGATATTTGTCCATCTGGATCGCTACCATCTCTGGTCTAGAGTATGCCGCCATAACAACCTTAAGCTGAGTTCCAGCATTAGTGGCCAGGTTCCAGTCCTCCTTTAGAGGGCAGCAGCACATTGCTAGCGCTTTTGGTGTTACAAATGTTCACAGGCGATGGTAACCACTTGCCATCAGACGGGCCGTCTGCCTGTCTGCTGAACTCATACAATAAAAAAGGAAGAATTTCCCAGAAAAAATATTACACAAAAAAGCACCTACATTTTACAGGATTAGATAACGACAACGTTTATTTTTCTATTGCTTTGTAACGTGTTATTATTTAGAACATATTGAAGGCAAATTTATTTAGAATCGAGAAACGAAAAAGCGAAACTAAAAAGTGATAAATGTATAACTATATAGGACTGCCAGAGAATGAAATAAAATACATTATACTTAATCATTTAAACACAATGCTCATACAGATAGAGTTGGAAATGTTTTGAAGTTTTTAGTTAATACTTCAACTTTTGTGTTTTAAAGCTTAAATATATTATAACGATATAATATATTTAAAAAAATGCGTTTTTTAAATTTTGTCTTTCTGTCACTCTGTTATAGCATCACGTGAAACCTACTGAACGGATTTAAATGTAACTTAACAAAGAGCAAGCTTTCTTTTTTTATCCCAATAAATGACGTCGTGGCATAGACGAAAATAGTGAAAAAGCTAATACTGCGATCGCATCTTTTTTTTAAACTACAAAACGTATATGAGAGAAACTCGACACAGAGATGGTTTATATCCCGAATCAACATTTGAGATAATTTTTAAAAGGATAATTTTACCCCGATCTATGTAGCTAATCAATCTATGTTCTTTCATAGACTGATTAGCTAAATAGATGGCACTGTAATCACGTTTTTTCAATTTTCTAACAAATTCCTACGTTGTCAGAAATAACTACAATAAGTTGACTCGCGGCGCGCCCGCGGGGCAAATTCTAGTGCATTATAAAAATGGTATACACCAAACTTTTTGGGCTCTTCGTATACGTTTATTTGAAACATTTTTGAATCTACACTATCACAACAATGTGTCCCTACACTAAAAAGAAATGTTGAAAAGGTTAAGGGTGACAGAAATAATGTAAGAAAACACTTTATGGCGTAATCCGCTTTTGCAAAAATATGTAGTAAGTATAGGTTAGTGGGTAGGTTTGGTTTGGCAATGTTTCTTTTCTTGTATAACTTATTTATCATAAAAATTTTATTACAAAAAATTACTTGAATGTACCTGAAAATGTATCGATTTATAAAGTAACTTATGACGCTTTGCTACTGTTAATTCGCTCTGACTTGATACAGCATTACAATTTATTTGATTGTTCTAATTAATTCACTTGATCCGTTCAATCCATACTTAAAAAAAAAAAAAAATATTTTGTGTATGATCAGACATCTAAAACAATATAATTGTTTCTTCTAATTACAGCCTATTAGGTACTCTAAATATAAACTACCAATCGATCAAGATAATTTTAAGATTTTCCATTAGTAAGCTTCGAAGACAAAAGGGACAGTTAGTTTTTTTACATTTCGTAAATACAAAAATAACAAATATAGATTTTTGATACATTAATAGATTAGCAATTTTTCAATTTTCTCCTGTTCAATTTCCAAAAAAATAATTTTAATTTGTCTCTATATTATTGTAAACTCTCAAGATGTCTATATAATGTTGTATATGTGCCGTGTATATATATATATATATATACTAAGGTAGTCAGCAACGACATAAAGACAGACCTGTATTAAAGCACTTTTTCTTTCGCTATCGCAACTCTAAATAATACGCGAACTGGTTATTATAATTCTTGTGCCGTTGGTAGTTCAAAATTTAAGGTCCTAAGGAACTAGCGACAACAAAATTCTTTGAATCTATTTGATTCTACCAGTGACCAGAGATCTAATTCATATTTCACACAAAGCAACAACATGCCAACTAGCTCGACAAAGCAATCAGCTTTCTGGACACTCTTCCCTTTAGCAATGATCTGAGAAATAGTCTAAAATTATATTATACCCGTATATTATAAATTTATTGTTAAATTAATGATACTTTTTTCCATAATACCGATAATAGAAATGTTATGGTATACATAAATGTGGAGTTAACTCCAACATATCTCAAAACAAAACAATAAATCTACAGACAATAATATTGAAAATAATAACAGCACAGTGAAAATATTATAGATATACATAATATAACCGCAAATAAATACCAAGATAAATAAAATGTTTATTGTATAATAAAATACCAACAAGAATAATTTCACTAATAATGTACGGAATACGAGCATCCGTACGATATATGATTTAGCAGCAGCATTAATATTAATAATAAATCAACAAAACAAATTATTCAAAGTTATTATACAGTAAAAAAAGCTTCTTTTTCGTAAAGAACACCGTAAGCTATAAATTGCGAGAAGTAGACTATTCATGTAGTAAGAAAATTAGGTTACTGAGATCGGAAAATATGTTGTAGAAATGGATACTTTCTCATAATATGTTGTAATATACTCGAGTCAGATAATTCATAATATTACCATAAAAGAAGAATGTCAAGTAGAAATGACAATCTTCCAGAACAAACAGTAAATATAAAAAGCTCCTAAAGTAATTGTACGTGAATTTGTTTGAACGTTTCTTGTTCTGTAAAGTTAGAACAAGAAACAATCAGCCTACATTTTGTAATGAACTATGGTACACCAATCCAATTTTACCGTGAGTAAACCCACTTAGATGGCAGCTACTGATTAAAAATGTGATAATAGATAGCACCAAAGAATTAATAATAATTTTTTTAGTGCGTCTTAAATCCACATATCCACCAAGGTGTCAACATAGCTTGCAGCTTTGCTTTTAATTTTATTTTTGAACTTTAAGCAATTTAATACTCGACCCTTTCAACAACAAGAATACAGTCATACTCAAACTCAGTTCCTTATAAGAACAAATCTTGAAGAATCTATGACGCCATTGACAATCCTGCCCAACCTACCTACTATGCGAACTAGTCTATGGCGGTACATCACAAGGCCGCTGTCCCGGCGCCTGCCTCCCTAATACTCAGTGACTAAGCTCTATTAATACACTGTGGATGTATTTACCCGAGAAGCCGCGTGGGAGTCTCCTGAAAGAAACTTATTATACAGGCTGACGCAAATCTTACAAGGATATTTTCTTCTTAATAACATTTTCCATTTAGCCTTAATATCTCTATAGCTCTTTTATTTTCGGAGGATTATTCCTCTTCTTACTGCTACATCTTTGATAATGTTAGTATGACAGTTTCACGCTGATGTAACGATGGGTTTAATGCATTATTTGTGATACGATATTGTTATTAATTGTAAATAACGTTAAACATTGATAGACAACATACTCGTATATATATCCAATAATGTGGCTAATTTTTAACGGCGTTGTTTTCAATGCTTTTAGCAGGACGCTTTTGGCCACGGTCACTAACTATAACATTAACGCAGATGGAGTAGAGACATTACAGGAACTATTATCGCAGTTTTACTTACATGGACTTCATATACTCATAGTGTGGAAGTTCTCCATCGCATAAACCAAATTTCATGACGATCAATTCATTCATAAGACCATGATTGAAAAACAATTCGTAATACTCGTAGATAACATGTGTGGCAGTGCTATCATAATAAAGAATTAGACTTAAATGGGCTTATTTTACGCCTAGAGTCATTTTGCTTAAAGATTATTATTGTTGTTGGATGTTTCTAAATACTTGATTTAGCCGCAAAAAATAAGAATTGAATCTATAAAATAAAAAGTAGTATCTCACGAGACAGCAATACTCATTTATATCTACTGCAAAGAAGATCCTAAATAATAAAACAAACTTTATATATTATTTTTTTACAAATCATTTTTCACAAAAGTTGTGCTAAACTTCCTTCGGAGGTGACGATACGTTGGTACCATATATTGCAATGCTAGGCACTGATAGGCGACGATGATCACTTTCCATGAGGTGAGAAATAAAAAATAATAAATTATTTTCTCGATATGTATTACAATTCCTATACCTGTTAATATTATAACCCGAAATATCTCTGGTAAACAATCACATAAAAAGCTACACGACCATACTTGCTAGTTTTTTAGGGTCAATATCGAAAATGGACGTATAAGTTTTATTACGAAAAAAATGGGATACCTAGTTTATTTATTGCGATAGTTGGAAATTTCTAGGAGCAAATAGCTTTTCGAACGCCTGCTGTCTAAATTAAGAAGGGTTATTCACTTACTATTTCGTGACGCGAAGCCGTGCGAGAGACTAATAGTAAGTGATAATATGTATAATTCGATTTTTCATTTAAAAGTACAAATGTACCAACCTATATCTGAATGAGTTAGCAGAAATAGCTTGACAGAGGCGTCGCTGTGGCTCGGACGCCGACACACTTTCCATTGACTGGGATGTACTCCCTACCCCTACCTAAAGCACCATTTAAGCTAGACCCATACAAATCAACTTGTGCTCAGAATAACAGACTAGCCTGTTTATAAAAAGAATTACATTCAATGTATCCGTTCTAGTTGTGATCTATTTTACAGTGTTATATTTCCAGAAAACGAGACGTCGACGAGAGACGATCCCAGCAGTGGGACGTGTATGAGCGGCTATTATATATTTGATAAAAGCTTAAAATAGCAAAATAAGTTTAGAGTCAAATTATTGGAAGCAAATATATTTCGTACCAACTTTAGTAGATAGGCACGTTATGTATGCAGAATTTTCGTTGGCATTTATTATTTTTTTGATGCCAATTATCAATTGAAAAAAATATTTATCAATGGAACTCAATAAAAAAGACAAAGCGGCGGGACCATCAATATCTCCATAGACCTTTTTAATAAATCTTATTTTTATTCACTTAGCAACCTAACACCTATGAATGAAAAGTCAACTCATTCAAGTTGACAAAAACTCTTACCTACCGTTAATCCGACTTTTTTCGCACGTCGCCGACAAATCCCTCGGGCGCTTTGTTGCGTCCCAACGGTGCAATCGTGGGGATTAATGTCTGTGACGTCACATGACACGTTTACACAAGCGCCTGCACAAAGCTCAAAGACATGAACAATATAACGTGAAAGGTTGGAACAAAAGCTCATTGATGCGATTCGGATCACGATTGAGATCCGAAAAGTCTTGCCGCATTAAAAGTAGCTGTTACTGTCGTAACTGTTTTAAGCTTTGCTTCGAAGTAGATGAATATGATATTACAATATATTATAATTCAATTCTTTGTTAAGATAATACAGACCTATCTACACTGATATTATAAAGAATAAAGTTTGTGAGTTTGCTTTTAGGAAGTAATATCTTGAAGTACTGAACCGATTTTAAAAATTCTTTCAGCAATAGATAGTTACATTAATTCTGACTGTCATAGTTTATATTTGATTGTGATTACTAATATTTTTATATAACATAGAAAAAAATATTACAGAAAAGAATGAATTTAAAATGGCGAGGGACTGGAAGAAGAAGAAGTAATATGGAAAGGTGGCGTTGAAAACATTAGACCTCGAACCGGTAACTAGGAATGAACACTGAAATAACAATCCTAAAAAGTTTGATAATAATAAAACTGGCCGTCACACTGCGCAAGATAGGTACAGTTTTCCTTGAGTGTTATATAACAGGATCCCGACGCTTAAAAGAAAAAAGATAGTACTATGGGCACACTACCTACACTACGATATCTGTCTGTTTGTACGTTACAGCTGACAGCTAGCTCACAAGGTTCAAAATGCTCCATTAGCCGCTCCACATAACGACCGCGGTCTTTACGGTCGCAGTGAAAACGTCACTAATAAAGTCATAATTTTCGATCATGCATCGCTCACAACGACCCATGGCAAGAGGTGGGTCGAATAATGCATTTGAATGGAGTGTGCCCGCAAGCATGTGCGACGAGAAAAATCGATACGTTTAATACCACATATAAATAATAATTTTATTTGGTCTTCGCAAATAATGACTGTTACTGTTTTATCTAACAAGATCCCGGAAAACAAATATTAAAGAGTCAGTAGGATCCCAACCTTATTCAAATATGAGTTGCGCACGGTTGCTGGTAGAGACTGGATAGTAAAAGCAGAGCACCGAAATATGTGGCGTGAGCAATTCATGTACGTATACAGCAATAAATTTCGATTGGGTAACGACAAAAAGTTATCAAAGGCAATGCCATATTATGATCCAGTTAAGAAGTACAATAAATACCTAGTGTTCAAATATGTTACTTAAAAGTAACAGTTTGGTATTAGTCAGTGTATTTCTTTGACCGTACACAAGAATTGTCGATCAACGAGTATAACTAAATAAATATTTAACTTGTTGTAAAATTTATATTCAAACTCAGACACTAATTGCCGAGTATTTTCAATTTAACGATAAATATATATGTATTAACAAGTTTGTACAAACTAGGTAGCAATTTAAAGTGATAAATAGATATAATACATTATTCCTAAGTGACTCGGTGTAGTTCACTCGAGCTGGTAGAACCGTAGAACAAACTACTGACTGGCTTGTTTGATTTAACAATTTCACATTCTCGGAAGGTGTTCTGGCTGCAGGTAGATTCTTTTTTTAGTTAACACCGGCTGGATGCCGCCTATGTATCTACATTGGTAATGGTGTATTATTGAGCATATGGAATTTTATGACTTGACCACCCAATGAAATATCGGTTTGAAAAAATCACACATTAGCTAGTTAGCCGCTGGGTATCGTAGGAATTTCCTACTATTTAACATAGTTGATTAGAAACTAACTTAGGTGACAGTTTTAAAAATTTTAATTAATAGATATGTTATAGTTTTTAATTATATTTATTTGAATAAAGGTACGTATTAACGGTGTTAAGCGCGGTAATTTATTGGATTTTTATTATTCCGACGTATCGGCCACTTTTCAGTAGCCGTGACATTTTGCACCGTTTCTTCTGTTCAAGCCACCACATGTTGCGAAGCGATGGTAAATTAGATTAAGCTCCCATATAAATAATAAGCATTAACAAAATTAAGACTAAACTATTAAAATCAACAAGTTGGCAGTAGACTGAATAAATTTTCAACAATACTTATGGACACTTGACATATTTGTCTTCCGCGATCACGACTACTGAAAAGTGGCCGAAACGTCGGAATAATAAAAATCAAATAAATTACCAGGTTTAAAACCGTTAAAACGTGGTTTTATTAAGAAGAAAATACTACATATATATTAGACAACTTTATTTTTTTATCGGTTTTCTGCGCATATTTCTAAAAAAATAACCCAATTTTTGAAATGTAAAAAATATCTTATTTTGCTTTTTCTTATTGTAATATATTATACGAATTATTTCACGATACTTTCCCGTACAGTCAAGAAGTGACAAAAAATGACACATTCATTAATATTTTTGTATGATTGTATCTTTTATTAAATTTATAAATAATATTTTTATAATACTCGTAGTCATAAATATCATAACAATATGTATCACTAATAAAAAAACAACGATTACCATATTAAGGTCTTCAGCAATTTAGGCAAATTAAATTTCTTTTTTTTGTGTACAACTTTAATTACAATTTTCGATAGCCAGTAATATTTAAAATTAAATATAAAAACAAACGACAAAACTGTCGCCCACTTTATAACATTACAATTATGGGTAGTGTGATTGATTTAAGCTGACAGCTATTGGTCGTCGTTATTGCACTCGACACATGGACGTGTTAATATCGTCAAATAAAACCGTTTGATTGACACGAGACCGAATGATTTAATGAATTTATTAACATTTGCTATTGTTCGATATAGCTTCTACTATCTTTGTGTGTCATAATCTTTATATGCTTTGCGTTTTTAATATAAAATATCAGTCGTTCTATTTTTGTGTAGTCACAGTAATTTAGAAGACATTGTTTAGATACTCTACCTATATAAATAAAAATGAAATAATGCTAGTTGCTAACAGCATCACTTGAAAACGGTTGCAAAATTTGAGAATAACTAAATGTGCTATCTATGAAACTTTTATATTAATTCAATACATTAACTAGTCACGATTTTAGCGACGAATATCCGTATTTTGTTTAAGTTTTCGTAGTCATTTCAACAAACAATAAGAAATACGTGTGTAATAGAAACGGAACGCGTCTGTCAACGTCATTGGCAGAGCAGTTTGACAGGCGCGTCCATCGTGACATACCGGAGTCATGAAGATTTAGATGTATTCCTTATACACACTCTATAAAACAAGATTAGTTAGTTATTCAGTTCTATAAACCTTTAAAAGAAAGTCAAAACTTATATTTGAAGAGCGTTTAAATAAAATTAATTACACTAAAACTAGTAGTCTCGAATTTGAGTTCATATCATACAAAAATCCCAAATTATTTCGAATTAACGCATAATTATACAATCAATTTTATCAAAACACATCTGATCCATCGACATACTGATAAGAAACCGGTCAACGTCGACTAATTGGAAGCTAGTAACTTTTTATCTATAATAAATGTAAGATCGTAATCTCCTTACATGCTTGACTTTTACGATCGAGCTACAAATAATAAGGAATAATTCCGTCGTAAAATTACAAAAAATGAAGACTACTTAACAAGCATAAGTAACATCTAATTTTAAGAAAACAAAACGCCATAGAAATATGCTACACCTATGGTCACATAAACTGCTTATCAAAGTACAAAATGATGTTCAAGTCAATAATATTTACAAACTGTTTCTACTTCAATGTCAAATCTATCGTTGTGATCCAAAAAATGTTACATTAACAATTTAATCTAAACTTAGACATTAATCCTTCATTACAATAAAGCGTTAGTTTTTATTTTTTCATTGCAATAAATCAAAAAGTTTGTATGATAAGTAATCAGGTAAGTATTTATATTGTACTTTTATGCAGTCTATGTTCTTGTCGATATTATAACTAGTGGGGTTATATTACACCTGTCTTATTCGAAGACCGAGGCCGTGATGTTTCACGGCCCTAAAAAACGACCACCTCCAGACTCAAATATCGTTGTAGGAGGCGTCCGCATTGGCATCGGGGAAACTATGAAGTATCTGGGATTGGTCCTCGATAGCCGATGGGACTTTCGGCATATTTTAGGCAATTGGCCCCCAAGCTTGAAAGGGCGGCGGGAGCGCTTTCGCGCCTACTGCCCAACATTGGGGGGCCCTAAGCCACGTGCCGAAAACTCTTCGAAGGCATCGTGCGGTCTATGACCCTATACGGAGACCCCGTATGGGCACACCACCTGACGGCCAGAAATATAGTCTTGCTGCGGCAAGCGCAGCGAGTACTGGCCGTCAGGGCGATAAGGGGATACCGTACGGTGTCCTTCGAAGCGGCCTCGCTACTCGCCGGATCCCCACCATGGGACCTCGAGGCCAGGGTCCTCGCGTCGCGCAAGAAGGCCCTGGCGAGGGGCACAAGACCGGCGCCTCAGGAAACAGAGGTCTGCCGGTCGAAGCTCCGCGACGTCGTCATGGTGGTCTGGGAAGAACGCCTCAGAGACCCCAGCGCGGGCCTCGCCACTATCGAAGCGGTAAGGCCCGTCCTGCAAGACTGGATAAGACGTAGACACGGCTCCCTGACGTTTCGGCTGACACGGGCATCCTCTCGGGGCATGGCTGCTTCAGGAGGTACCTGTGTCGCATAGGCCGTGAACTGACGTCAGGGTGCCATCATTGCGACACCGGCAACGAGGATACGGTGCTGCACACACTCCAAGAATGTCCTGCCTGGACAGAGCAGCGCCGAGACCTCGTTGCCGTCACTGGATTTGACCTCTAGCTCCCGGGTACGTACCATGGTCGGGAGCTCAACTGGGTGGGACGCCGTTTCCTCCTTCTGCGAGCGCGTTATCCTTGCGAAGAAGGAGGCGGAGCGGGAGCGTAAGCGGACGTCCTTACTCCGCTTCCGCCAAAGAAGGACGCGCCGACGCCGGAGGGCGGATTTCGACCTTCAGCCACCGTAAGCGGGCGGCGCGGGTGGGGCCTTGGGGTATAGGGGTTCTCACTCACCCGCATATGCCGTCGAGATGAGAGCGCGAGTGTTCCGCGCGCGCTCATCTCTCCTTCCGTGGGGCGCGTTACAGGCCGCCCCACGCCAAAGAGAGCATGACGATGCCGGGGGATGAGTCCCCCGGCAATGGAAGAGGCCTTGTGAGGGGGGCCCACGCCTGCCAGGGCTGCGGAGAGGCTAGGTCATATACCCGTAGCCCTGGCATAAGGCGAAGGACGGAACACCCAGGGGTTTTAGTGGGTATCCCTAACCGGGGAGTGGCAATAGTATGTAGCACCAGTTCTGTCTGGGCATGCGAGTGCCACCCCCGATCTGGCGAATCCCACACTAGGTCGCGAATTATCCCCCCAAGGTTCTGCCCTTGTCGCGGCTTAGTCCTCAATCGGATTTCCCCTGGTAAAAAAAAATACCTGTCTTATTATGATCAACGCTGAGATGTTGCTGATAATACAAAACACTAGATAAAATCACAAATTGTGTGTGTGTGTGTGTGTGTGTGTGCAGTTTACACGCACTAGAAATGAAACAAAGTGTGACTAGGGGTGTGAGGGAATCTAAATTTCGTGACGTCACATTTCATAAATATTATATTGTTATAATTAGGTATTTAAGCTTTAAAACACGAAATTTGAAGCATTAACGAAAATCTTCAAAATATTTCCAACTCTATCTGTATGTGAATAGTGTTTAAATTATTAAATATTTTATAATGAATTCTATATCATTTTCTCGCAGGCTTAATCCTATAGATTTATGTGTTTATCTCTTTTTAGTGTCGCTTTTTGTTTCATCGAGTTCCAATCACAACGATTCTAAAGAAGTTTTACTTCACAGGCTAGTTAAATATACCACTGCACTGCTTAAATAAAGTAGATCTTTTCAGTTTCCATTGAGTTTCATTGATTCACTACTCACCATGACTGCTAAATTACAACGGTTGTATTCATATTGAGTTAGAGTAAGTTTGTAGATTTCTCTAAGAACCCTAAAGAAGCTTTCAAACTTACTTTAACTCAATATGAATAAGACTGTAAGATGTGAACCCGGTAATTAGTATCCATTTTTTAAAAGGGAAGAAAACGAAGATATTGACGAATTGTTCATTCAAAGGTTATCTAAGTCCAGTAAAATTAATAAACTTATAAAAGTGCAATAAATAATAAAAGCGCAATATATTTTATTCATTTTTGTTTTTAATATTTAAACTATAATACATTAAATTGATTCCTTATACACCATATATAGTTATAGACTTTGAAAGGCTTTTTGAAATATTTATTTATACTATAAAAATTAATATCAACATCGTTAGTCATATAAATGCTTAGAACATAAATAAACAATCAATACAATTCGTGCATATTTTCTTATTCAGTATATTGCGACTAAAGTATAACATTTAACAGTTTATTCTGTTTAGCAAATAATTCTTGGGGTCATAAATACCTAGTGCGGACTCAACTCAATAACCGCCGTAGGCTCCGTAAACTTCCCATTACGTTAAAATAAAATTCGGCTATACAATAATATTTACTACAATTCCAATGCCGTAACTGCAAACAAAATTTGTATAAACCTACCAACTGGTCATTATAACATCTATTATTGTTATAATTACCACGTGGGGATATTGAAGAAAAACTTCATGATAAATACTGCATTGACTCGGAAAGGAGTCTGTTTTGGGTCGATTGAAGCCGCGTAAGACATCGTGATAAGCGCCTTTGCTGAGATCCCCGTTGAAGCCTTCTAGAATATCAGAACCTGTAAACAAGTGTCATTAAACGAATAGAATAGAAAATGTATGGCAATAGAATATCGTTACCCTAAGTATTATTTCAATCCCATACAATACCATTATGTTAGTTTAGTGGTAATAACACTTGTCTACAAGCTAGAGCCGCTCGAAAAACTGTGTACACGCGCAAGACAATTCGAAGATTGTAACGTTTGCCACAATAATTAATGTATTATTTAAAATAAAATTGAATTAATTCATTCAATAAACTTGGATATAATACACTTTACATATGCTGTGGTTGCTGAGTGGTAAGTGCATTCGCGTCCTAAATTTAAAGAGCGCGGGTTCGAATCCTGGCTGGAAAGCATGCACCACGTAGGTGGTTTTCTAACCCCATAGTGCATATTTTACAATTCAATGGTGAAGGAAACCTGCTCGCAGAGATAACCGATGTCTAAAACCCATCAATTTACCTTAGATAAGCTATATATAGGTAAACTATCCGTTTCCTTATAAGAGGGAAGCCCGAACCCAGTAGGACGTTTACGTTATTTAATTTTTAAATATTATTTTATTAGCCTTCAGTATTTTACAATTTTTGAAGTGATAACTTCTTATGGGAGGGTAAACCGCCTCGTTACGTAACGCGTTACGGCAGCGGTAGGCAGGCTCCTCCTCTCTCACTCTAACCCACGCGCTATATACATAAATTTAAGTAATAACCTAAGCTTTTCTCAAGTTAAACAATTCAATATTAAATAGTTCAACTTAGATTAGTTTACGTTATCACTTCTGTTGGGCGTCCCGAGACGCACATGTTTTTTTTTATAGAAATAGAAACACTCTAAAGAGGTAATAAGTAAACAGTAAATTTGATGTGTTAGTTTAAAATACGGCTATGGAATTTAACACAAGTAGGACATAACTTGACTCTGAAGTTATGAACAAGGTTCGTGCTTTAAGTCAAATTGTAAATTATATGTTCCAAACCGGGAATAATACTTCTCGGCATCAAAGAGCAAAGCTGGTTGCCGTTTTACTGTCGTGAATACTTTGAATATAGAAAACAATGTGACCTCACATTCTCGAGGCTCACTTTAGTGAACATACTGCTAATCGTATTATGTATGCTCCATCACGAAGTAAAAACTCGAAGCGATAAAATGACGCCATTAAATAAAGACGTCACCACGCACAAAAAGGCATATAATATTTTATTATTATTTTGACTTTTAGATTTTTATTGCATTTGAATAACAATATACATATTAATTGGGAAACTAGGAAGTTGTATTTATTAACTGAATGCATTAAAAGTGATGTTTTCCTTAATTTAAGTTCGTAAAATTATTCGATGCTTGAAAATGGATTTGTCACAGATAACACACTATAAAACTATTTTTAAAATTATTTGAATGGCATATATCACTTGAATTATATGTTACAATTTCGTTCCCTGCTCTACCTGTGTTAGTGTTGTTGACTGTGACTAAATGCCTTTTACTTAACTAACTTAACTATTCTTATTAATTTATCTCCATACAAAATGTTGGCGTTTTTTTTATTTTTTTTAAAGTTTTTATTAAAACTCATGTAATTAAAGGTAGCTTTTAAAAAGATTTCATTGATTAACAAAATTGTAATCTAGAACATTTTTGTTGCGAGATGGAATAACTTTATGCAAAGATACCTTGTTACTCGAAGATAAATAATAAGCACTTTGAGACTCGTGGCTACCACTGAAATCATGGGTTCATTCCATCACCTTAAATCAGGGACGTGAGACAACAGCTACAGCTTAGCCAGCTCCAAGACCCAGGCAGGTGCAGCTTCCTTATGTCGTATTACAGAGGGCAGGCTATTCTCAAATTGCCAGGTAAATTGAAGCTTCCTCTCGCTGATTGAGTGAGAAAGGCGAATGGCGGCAGCCTAAGTGCAAATCCAAAATCGTTTTTTTTTATTATATTGTTACAACTCAGGCCCCGACAAAAACAAAATCCACCTGTATATTTGAAACAAAACACATTTTATTACCTGCCGGCATTTAAATTAATTGTAACTTTTTTATGACCGTCTTCTTTTCTTTACACTGTGTTTCAAATTTCTGATTAGAAAACAGCCCATTTTTTTATTGTACTCTTTTATGGCAGTCATTAGCCAGGTGCGGCGGATTAAGTCAATCTAGATACTGGGACATTGCATTTGTGCAGTATAAAACAATGACCTGATGGAGGGAGAGATAGTCAAGTGAGAACCACAAGCGAAGCGAGACGTGTGTACTACAATCAGGAATCTAATAAGTGATGGCGCGTTTTATGGAATTACGACCTTCTGCATTACGTTTGGACTTGTTGTGTTCGGTTATATTTGTACCCGTGTTACAAGTGTTTGTATAGTTCTAATAAACTCTATTCTATAGTAATTCTAACGGTATTTTAATTCGAGTTTCGCGACTCGTAACAATATTATACCTACCTATATGTTCGCGTTTGACCGACACTAAACCTGATATCAGATGGAAATGCAGTCTAAGGTGGAACATGCTTACAAAAAAGATGCCTGATCACGCGAGACTTGATGACACCTACATTGCAAGTTTCAGGAAATAAAGGAATAGCCGATAGTAAAGAGTTCCACTCTGCAGCGGTACGTATAATAAGTCTTATTCCAACAAAGTAAGAGCCATATTCAAGATGACATAGTCTGTGCCGCTTTATCATCGCCCTAACCGAAAAACTTAATTGATTACCAATGAAATCTCTAATGAGTATAATGGTAGCAATTGACTTTTACAATTCAAATCAGACACATTAACGTGAAGAGGTGATCTTATTAATGCAATGGCGCCACAAATTTTACAATGTCCGCATAAGTCGAGTAATAATAGGGTTGCCATGTCTGATATACTTAGCTTTATATTTTTGGAAGCCGAACTTCCGAAAAATTCCATGATTCCAACTCTGTATTTTACTTTTCACATCTAAACACAGTCATTTCAATCATCAGCTTTACTACACTTCAACCTTTACAAGTTCATGAATCATGGTCGAATAACCCGAGTCCAAGAAACACTAGCCGTATTTTTGTGCTAAAAACCACCACCAGCCACAATCTTCTGTAAACAGTTGTTGCCTGAAATGGCTCAATCTTTAAAAAGCGATTGTTCGCGAGAACAAGGTTTTTATAACAATTCAACTTCTTATTTTTACAACTGTCAAAGTTATACATCGTATACAATTACTTAAATAGTTTAATATAATCTAATAAATTATTAATTATGCCATTATTATAGGAGTAATTACTGCCGTATAATTTAGGATGCCAACACATTATAGAAAATTTTATATATAAGATATATAAACTGACTACTGTGTCTTTTAAGCTGATCAGAATTCTGAATCCCGAATAGATAGCAGCCCTAGATAAAAGCAACTAAGTTACACCTAATAAACATAACAACATGAATTTATTCGGGATATTAATTACGAAATTGACTTATAAAACTCTTAGGCAATGTCTTGCATATAATTTTAACTATTCCTCCTTTCGTTTCACACTATCAGACATATGGACATTTAGTATGAAGTAGTCGAATTTTAGTGAGAATTAAACAGAGTTTATTTGGAGATTATATACTATAAAGTGAAATTTTTTTTCAATATTCTTCTATTTGGTGCGAATAAAGACTAAAGTCATGAAAAGACCGAATTTCAAAATATATGCAGTGAATCTATTTTTTACGCCTATTATCTTTTGCAGTTATTGTGTACAAAAATGTTATCAATAATATTTTATTTTTCTATATAATCTCCTTCCAATGCAGTGCATTAAAAATAATGCGTTTCTAACTTTCTTATTCCTTGCGAAAAATATTTTTTTCTTGAGTCTCGAAAAACTCCTCTACGGCAGCCATAACCGCGTCATTATCGTGAAATATTGTTCCACGAATTTCCTCTTTTAATCTTGGGAATAATTGAAAATCACTTGAGGCTAAGTCCGACGAATATAGTGGGTAGTCAAAGATATTGAAACAAACACAGCGGATTGCGTTGACCGCAGCTTCTGATCGATGAGCGGCAGCGTTATCTTTTTCCACGACGTTTTTCTTTAATCACTTCACGCACTTTCGGAATTAAATCAAGTCCAGTAATTGCCTGGCCTTTTGGCATTTAATCAATAATAAGGATTCCTTCGCTATCCCAAAACACTGAGAACTTTACCAGCGGTAGGAGTAATTCGAAATTTCTTAATGGATGGAGACGGTGGTCCTTTCAAAGACATGCCTTGTCTCTTAGTTTCAGGATTGAAATGGTGGACACGCGTTCTATCCATGCTAACAAGGCGATGACAAAAATTATCCGAATCACGCCGGAACATTTTGAGATTACGCTTAGAAATTTCCAAACGTCACTTTTTGGTTTTACCGTAACCAATTAAAATTATAAACGATAAATTTATAAAATAATATAATGAAAACCTATAATTCATAACTAATCACTTATATATCTATTCATTCGCTTACCTTACAACTGATACTTACCAATAATAAGGTACAATAATGGTAAGATCTAGAAACTCGGCATACGAGCAAGATCGATAGAAAGCAGTCATAACATGTAGTTGCCTATGAACAATCTCATAATTACAGCTACATTTAAGTTCCAAATGTGCATATAAAATAATATACATTAACAATGCGAAACCAAACTTGATATGGGCAATAAAATCCGCCTATATTGAGTCTACGACAATTACCCAGGGAATAAACGGAAAATGTTCTAGTCGTTGTAATATTCCCAAACATGGCAATTTTAAAAATGTCTGGACCGTTGTTCTCTTTTATTGATAGTAATTATTTAATAGAGACGTAAATTGAACATTGACTGATTCTTTTGAGAAAACAAATAAATAATCGCGTGAAATTACAATTATATTAGTTCTTAAATATTATAATGCACTTTAAGTAAGTGACGATAAACCTATATAAGATTATTTCTGCTCGATTTAAAAAAAACTGATGCTGTGTCTTTTGCTGCATTAAAAATACTTTCCCAATAAAATTCTATTTAACCCAACCTCCCGCCTGCTCCCGGATTTGATGCCTGATAATGAAAATTTCGAAAACGATCATTTTCGTTTTGCTCCGAATTTCACCTGGAGTATTCTGTTCTATGTTATCCGTAACACAAGTGTAACTTGCCTATTTTTTGAATATACAGTATGTACTCAAAACATACTCGAACTATTGGTTCAAGGCGAATTGGTAGGTTTCACACATCGGTTTGTAGGACGGCGTGTTTTAACAATATGTTTTTTAACCGTTAGCACATGGTTATTATAACAATATCCACATTAGGTTATAAAACTGCCTAAGCTTTGCATACTTTCAAGCTAGAATAAGATCGTTTCATTTAAATAATTGTAATAGTAATAAAAATAGGTAGCCACTATTGAATAGTGATTTTACAAATAAAAACTTTAAAGAATGTCAAATAAAATTGTTTTACAGCAACTAAGCGCATATACCCCATTTCACAAGATGTGCTAGAGAAGTATGAGTTATAGCAACCGACGACGTTTCGTTGAGCAATTTGGGGTTTTGTCGGCAGTCAGCATGCATGTGCAATGTATTTGCAGTAAGATCGTTGCCAAAATTGCCGTCTTAGCCCCACTGAGAGCCGACGGCACCAACTATCGGCGGTTAGGTTAATCTCGGATTAAGAACGAAAGTTCTTGATTAAAACTTTTGAAACCATGTGAAAAACCTTCATTTGAATATCCGAATTATATAGGCAATAACATAAATTAATTTCATGGTCATTAAGTAAAAGGTTAAATCTGGTATACATAATAAGTTGTCTATAGTACATTAACAGAGTTTTCACAAATGGAGAAGATTATTATTGAAACTGTTCGTATAATAAAACGCCATAACAAAAGAAGGCATTTTAATTAGATTTTTGGGGTCCCGTAGCTCTTTTGACAAAACCTGAACTCTTGTACAATCGGCATGTCTTGTCTTATTATATGTACAATATAATTATGACTTAGCTATTATTCCCCAATACTTTCAAGTCTATTTATAGAAGTTTAGTAAAATATTCTGTTCTTTATAACGCTACACACTAGTGTAGTGAAATTGTAAAAGAAATATTTTTATTTATAATATTTTTTTTACAATTTATATTCATGGAATTTAATATTATAAGCATATGGGGTATATGCTTATAATATTAAATTCCATGAATGTACATTTGGGGTATCGTTTGACAGATTTTCAAAAATAATACATGCTGTTTATAAAAAAAACAATAGAAGGTGAGATATTCAATTTCAAAATCTCAGGTGTGCTTGTTATAACTTGGGTCCTGGATAGTTAGTTTGAAAAATTAGTGGTAAAAATACTTTGAACCAAAATTGGTCAGCAATAACAAGAACATAATCTGTTGAATAGTTTTTGTGATACAAGGTTTTTTTTTATTGCAGGAATTCAACAGACAGGCAGATGGCCCACTTGATGGAAAGCGGTTTCCATCGCCTATGGATATTTGCAACACCAAAGGTGCTACAGACGCGCTGCTGCTCTCTTAAGGGAGACTGGGACCTAGTCACTAATGTCGGAACACAACGCAAGGTTGTTATGGCGACACACCTTAGACCAGGGGAGATAGCCATCTAGTAGGGCAAAAAAAATTTCGATCAGTTTTATGATTTTTTTAGTTTCATAGTCAAATGACAAAACAGGAGATTAATTTTCTCTGCGGAACCCGTTCCTGGGTGTAGACTGGCATGCACTCTGACAATTTGGTCTTTGTTATTGGAATACAAATAATATTTCACACAAATGACATATTTAATATTTGAATTTTATTTTAATGAGTAAATCTACATAATTATTATTCTAATTTTTCGTTAACAAAATGTGCATTTTAATCGGGAACTAAATTTCAAATTCGTTCTCTGTATCACTGGTCCTAACATAAAACTGACTTCGACAATTTAAAGGACCGTGTTAGGCTTTCTGGAGGCTAAATTTTAAAAAGGTTTACTCTAGTCTCGAACCCTATACTTCTCAACTTTGAACTTTATGCTTTGATATTAAGTTACATTTTGGTTTAACAGGTTGGCGTTTAAGTATCAAAAGCATTAGCATGGCTTTCATCCAAATGTGATGCAATAACCTTTGATAGGAAAACGGCATAACCAAAGTATTATTTTCCAATATAACAACAATCGATTCAATACAAACAGTTCTCTGTGAATTGGGTGTCATATTCTTAATAGTGATTTACTTATTTTAATTTGGATGGTCAAAGAAGAAATAGAAAGAATTAATTTAACATCGTTATACGAAAACCATGTTATAAGGTTATCTATCTATCAGATAGCTTTTCACCTCTCGATATTATCAAGCATCGATTTGCTCGTGCATATTGTCATATCGTGCATACCAGAATACCAGGCGAACCAGGAGTACCAGGAGTACAAAGAATACTAGGGGTGAAAATTTCCCACTAAAGAAATGTTCCTAACTCTCACAGCTTCTATATAATCCTATATGGCGTTACAAGCCATTACTGTCTAACAGATATTTTGGTAGAAACAAAGAAAATATTTTTTTCTAAATGCTGCACACGCAAAAACAACAGAAAACATAGCAGAATAAAAACATTGTAAAAAAAATTGTACGTCGCAATTTGAGAAATGGAATTGGCACTCAGTATTTTCAGTGGCAAAACGTAGTCCCACACAACGCTGATTACAAGCTTTTATTTAACTTGCAATGGATGTATGTATGTATGTAAATTCGGGTGGAATCTTGCAAGATAAATTTGACCAACTTCCCGGTTTCCGATTGAATTGAAATTTTGCACGCATATGTATATCGCGTGACAATGCAATAATCTGGTACCATAGAGCTGACCTGATAATGGAGTCGGAAGGTGACCACAGGAACTCCTGTACTAAACGAGATAGACCCGTCGTGTTTGGGCTCGTTTTACTTGTCTTGGCTAGTACTCTGCTGCTACATGATCCAGGAGATTGAGATACAGGATCTCAAAAGCTTTTATTTAAAAACCTTTTCAAAAATCAAGTTATTTTCAGTGTCTACCTCCTAAATCACACAATGACAAGTCATTCGACTCGTGGTAAATAGCAAGAAGAAATAATTAATATAAACGTATAAGTAAAGTATAGTATATCGATCAAATACAACATACCAAAAACCAGAATAATGTTGAAATGTCAATACATTTTTATCAGACAGCATTATTCCATAACCATGAAATAATTAGTTATTAAAGTTGTAGGCGACCAAATCGGTTAAGATTGATAGTTATAACAAGTTTCTATTTTATTTTTAATTGATTAAAAATATTTATTTAATCATAAAATAAAAAAACGAATAGCAACGGATAAGTGGCAAAATGAATCCCAACGGACAAGTGGAAAAAAGAATGGCAACGGATAAGTGGAAAAACGAATCGCAACGGACAAGTGGAAAAACGAATCGCAACGTACAAGTGGAAAACGAATCGCAACGGACAAGTGGAAAATCTTCAACTGACAAGTGATAAAATGAATCGCAACAAAATTTTGACTTGAAGTTTTACGGGCAGGTTTTCAAATTGAACAAGTACATTAACAATCTGCCCGTAAAACTTCAAGTTAAAATTTTGTTGCGATTCATTTTATCACTTGTCAGTTGAAGATTTTCCACTTGTCCGTTGCGATTCGTTTTCCACTTGTACGTTGCGATTCGTTTTTCCACTTGTCCGTTGCGATTCGTTTTTCCACTTATCCGTTGCCATTCTTTTTTCCACTTGTCCGTTGGGATTCATTTTGCCACTTATCCGTTGCTATTCGTTTTTCCACTTGTCCGTTGCGATTCGTTTTTCCACTTGTCCGTTGAAGTTTCACTTCTAATATGTGTCCCAGCACACATTTCGATTTTTCGCAGGTTTACTGCAAATTATGATTTGGTTAGGTTAAGTACATTTTAATGGTGTATGTAATACGCTACCCACGCACCGACCATTTTTTACGTCAACACTTTTGTCGTTCGTTGTCGTTCACTTTTGTTATGACTTTCGAAAAACTGAACAGTTGGCAAAGTTTTCTTGTTGTTATTTTTGTTTCCTCAACAAACTCTATTTATTTATTTATATTTTTTTTACACATACCACAAATAGAGGCAGTGATGCATTGTCACGTGGAGAGCAGAGCTATAGTTTGATGCAAACTTAAGTTTGCCTCCATTAATAGCGGCTCGGATCATCGCACTTTCCGATGCGCAGAACGCAATTTTAGGTATTAGAGGGATGAGGTAGTCTGAGGACGCGGTATATTGTCGCTCGCTCTCTCGCTAGCTTTCTCGTTTACGAGACTTTCCGGCACTTGGCTCACCAGAGCTGCCAATTTAGCGCTTTAGGAGCTAGATATAGCGCTTTTTAGGGCAATCCAGCTCCCATTTTATTAAACAACTTCCAGCGCAAAATTTTGCGCTTTTTATAATATGCAAATATGTAATTAATTTTATAATAAATATATATGAATATCTATACTAATATTATAAAGAGGAAAGATAAGATTGGTTTTTGCTTGCATGAAGAGGCTCCGAAATTAGTGAACCGATTTGAAAAATTCTTTCACTGTTGGCAAGCTACGCTATCCCCGGGTGACATAGGGTATATAATATTTACAAAAAAATTAGGGATCATTACTAAAACTCCAATAATGTAGTCCAAGGTATAAAAAAAAATACCTAAAATCGCGTGCGCTGCGAAAACTATTAATGATAAAATAACAAATAAAATAAATTACTGAACCGATTTGAAAAATTTTTTCACTCTTGGCAAGCTACGCTATCCTCGGGTGACATAGGGTATATTATATTTACAAAAAAAATAGGGATCATTACAAAAACTCCAATAATTTAATCCAAGGTATTAAAAAAATACCTAAAATCGCGTGCGCTGCGAAAACTATTGATGATAAAATAAAATAATGTACTACGACTTTGTAGAACACATCATTATTTACAAAAAGTATCGCGACAACATATATGTAACTGTTATAGTTATGCCACAATAAGCGTTTTTTTATTATAAAAAATTAATTAAAATGCCGCCGCTAGAAAAGGCTTTTTATTTGTATCTTGATATTAATCCTTATCAAAATAAATTACTTCATATTCAAGACTGCTTCAATACCTTTATATAACTTTTTGAATTATTCAATTCGGACATTCCATTCGAAAGATATCACGAGTTTAAAAATGTAAGAATTAGTGACGGTGATCACGTGACTGTGACATCTTTTCGTGAGTCAAAACTCCATAAGACCCCCTCTATATAGAAGTTTCACTTCAAAAAAATACAAAAAAGAAAGCCATAACATGCGTTTGATGCGTTTATTGTACCATCTAGTAATGTAAGATATAAAAGCTTTCTTTACAGTTAACGTTTTATTTTAAAGTTATTGTCATGCGTAATAATAATCTTCTACCATCGTATTATTTTATTACAAAGAAATCTTTGTATACAGATGGTTCATATCGCGTGTTATGTTATGTGGTAGAGTCGTTGCTATGACGTCATGTATCGCGATTCGCGGTGCCTTTCACCGTTAAACTCCAACCAAAAGTTTGTTTTTGTATGCACTTACAAGCGGCTCGTTGGTCTAGGGGTATGATTCTCGCTTTGGGTGCGAGAGGTCCCGGGTTCAAATCCCGGACGAGCCCTGTTTTTATCACAATTATTAAGAGAGGTGGCGCTTAATTAGGAATGATTGAATAAACAATCGCGTAACTGGATTTCAACACTAATTACATTAAAATCTAATATGGTATATATTACACCCTAAAAAGTGAATCTGTTTTCTATTTAAACGTACAGTGCGTACGTAAGTACAGATAAATTATCATCGAGACTTTTACATTTGTAGTAGTGTATGGTCAGCGCATAAATAAATAAACCAATACTTTTTATATATTTTTTATTATTTTTATATGCAGGTACTTAATATGAAACATAATTAATAATACTACATTGTTGGTCCCTGTTCTGAAGAATGACATTTGCTTTCTAATAGCACTTTTCTGATGAAAGGCAATGAAATTCCGGTTAATTTAGCAACTAATTAAGTGGGAGTTATTATAATACTGTTCGGATTACTATTGCAATCCTTTTTTGAAATATTTGTACAAATTATCCAAAGCTTATTTAGTTTGGCAAGTCAGAGGCTTACTTCGACCACGTTTCAACATCCGAACCATTTTTAATTAACAACTTTAATATCAAATACCAACAATGAGCAACAAATAATAAAACTGAACAATAAATAACAAGAATGAACCACAAATAAAATCAATTAATTCACATTAATTAATTATCAAACTAAAACCTCACAACAATTAGCAATGTAATTAATTATTATTTATTTGACTTTACCAATGACTTTTGATTGTAAATATATTTCCTTCTTCAAAACGTAATTCGCCTCTTTTTGCTGATTGTACAAGGAATTTTAAATTTCAAGCTTAGAATTCCTGTAAAGATACAAATACTACTGCAAACGCAAGAACGTTTCGAAGCTAGTTTACCTATATTAATTTTTACACCGAGTTACTTTAACTTCAGTCTGTCTTGTAAGCTTAAATTTCCATGCAGATATATCAAAGCATCTTCTACCAATGACTCGGATTAGGCCAGCGCTTAGCGTTATCTAAATATATTTTTCAAATGTTTCTCAATGTTTTTACTTCTAAACAGGATATCAAAATAACGCGAGATACGACGACAACACATCACTAACCTATCATTCCTTTAACTTTGAGAATAATAAAAAGTATTAGCATTATAACCGCATATTGTACTGTCTGTTAATACTTACCTACTTTTGAATAAATACAGGTGTATGGTGTGTATTTTTTATGGTGTAGGAATAAATAATATAAAATATTTTGCTTATTGACGGCTCATTATTAAATCGGCTAAGCCTCTGCCGGTCTAGTTCTTTGGAACGCAGAGGCGTGCTAGACCAGTAAAAACTCCGGGTTTGATTCCTAACATGGTAAATATCATAAATGAAATTTCTGTTATTTTACTGTGTTCTGGTTGTCTGGTAGTCCGTTGTAAATTACCCATTACACAGGCGTAATTTACTTAGCTTGGAGATCTACAATATATGTGTTTAAGTGGCAATTATTATATTATATTCTTTTCTAAGTATTCTGTTTATAAGTACTTTTGCCCTTGTAATACAGTATAACTTAGTTTCCCACAATAGTCACATGTTTGCAACAAAAAAAGTGACATTTAACAGTTAGGCGTAATTCATTACAACACAAGTGTATTTCGATTTTATCTCTACAATATTACACGGTTATAATAAATAGTAGATAAATATTCCGTAAAGCAAGAGTAATGTTCCATTAATGAGCGAAAGAAAACATCGATGCTCAATATATTACAGCCTAATATACATTATACTTATCTAAGGTACACGACAATCGAAAGAAAAATGTTTTATTCCGATCAATGCAGACGGACCGCTTTTGAAACACACCACAATACTTACTCAAATTGTGAAATGAGCTCTATCTTGTGGTTTTCACAAGGCAGTATAATAATTACGGTGCTGTGCAAAATTTACACGCTAAATAGATTGGTTACAATCTCAATGAGGCAGATAGCTCAGCAGCTCCCTTATTGTCGCAGATACCCAGAGACGATGGTAAGCACCTACCATCGGGTGGGGTTTGGTGTTTTGCTTACCTGTAAACAGAAAAATCTACTTTACGTAACAATATTATATCAAGGTGATAGCTATTATCTCTGCCACCTTCCTTTTTGACCTCAAAAATATGAAATATATTTGATTAGCGTTAAGAGCAATTTATTACTTACCAATGGATAAGTTAATAATCATTCGTGCTTTAGAACGATTCGTAAAATGTAACACGTGAGGTAAGCAGAAAACGCCCTGATAAAAATATGGCATATTCAAGACTGTTACTGAGAGCCTAAGAAGCTATTATATTGAAAATTTATGCAGTGAACGCATAACAGAGTCGAAACATTCTTTAACTGAAGTAATTTGAACGGAGCATGATTTTATCATTTGCCTCAAGCACGGCTGCCACCGCACTGGCAAGTAGCAGTTGCGATGTGGTTCAAAAGTGGTCGGACTACGGCAACCCCATTTTTGGTTGTTGAAATGTATCCAGTATTTACATGTCTATTAATAAGATTAAAATTGGATTTAATTCCACGTGTTTTGTTGTGTAACAGGTTCCTTCACGCCGCGTCCCTTTGGTAGGACCGTAAAGAAAGGATTAGAGATGACAATTATATTTATTGAGTCAGTGCCTTGATTGAATTATTTTATACACTTTCTTTCTTATGGAATCCTTTTATGCCTTGCGGCCATAAAGCTGCTAGTTGTCCAAGAATATAATCATAATTATTAATACGGTAGTTACTTTCTCCTTGTATGCTTATTTGACACTTTCTCGGCCATTAGGAGACATCTGCAACATTAGGGTCGATGTGTTGTCTTCTAGGTAGCAAACAACAGAATATGAGGATCCAGGGCTTAAGCAGATGACCCCTGTTGTAGACGGCCAAGAGGGGCTCGCAAGCGGCGCTTTGCTCATTACCTCCCGATAATGTAATGGGACTGGGGGTCGGGGGACCCTCCGGACGAGCCACACTCAGTACCGTGGGGTGTTCTGGTCCCAGGGACACCCCTCCTTGTTGGCTTGCATCGAGGTGTTACGGCAGTGATACGTATGATTAAGATCCCGTGACGCTTCATTATAATGCGGAGGGACGCTGGAAGATTTAGTCTAGCGGTCGGCGCTTGCAAGCTCTAATATGAAGCTTATGTGCAACAGCGGCAGCCGGGAGTCCCACGTACCCCTTGTTGAACGCATTCCCCGTTCTAGCCCCTCTGGATGGCCAACCCTACCACCCTACCAACCCTAGTTTAAAGCATACCGCCGTAACAACCTTAAGTTGTGTTCCGGCACTAGTGGCCAGGCTCCAGACTGCCTTGAGAGAGCAGCAGCGCATTTGTAGTACCTTTGGTGTTGCAAATCTCCATAGGCGACGCTAACCGCTTTCCGTATTGGGCCGTCTGCCTATCTGCTGAACTCATGCGATTTATAAAAAAAACCCCCAGGGCTAACAAAAAAAGGACGTAAGCAGATGAGGTCTTCTGCTAACGTCATAGAGCCTTATATACTGCTGCATTTTGTAAACCTTTACTCAACCAGTTTGTTTCATAAAACTACGCCTCAGGGAAGTTGTATGTTTCGACTGACTCCAAACAGCAAATTTTCTATATCAATTACCATTTACCAGATTATTATTCTTTAAGATAAAAGTGGACACCAAAACATCACCCCAAGTTTCCACTAAACCCCCAATAATCTTTTATATTCACACCAGTGTAACTATGTCATATGATAATAACGAGAAAGCTAAAGTCACAGTATGTGTTAACAAATTATTTCTGCGTCGATACAAATTACATCTCCTCTACTAATGCCATAATATCTGCATAAGTAGACAGTTTACAAACAGAGCCAAATGATACTTTTCATTAAATCATTCAGTTGAGATTACTACGCAGGCGGCTCGTTGGTCTAGGGGTATGATTCTCGCTTTGGGTGCGAGAGGTCCCGGGTTCAAATCCCGGACGAGCCCGATTTTTATTAGTTTATTTAATAGTTGAAGTACTAGAAACATATTTACTATTACTGCATAATATATATATTCCTTCGATTATAAAAATAATTTTGTTTTTTGTTCAGTATTTTTTCCTGCTATACTATTAATAAATGCTGATGGCGACCAAAACATTTTATTTACAGACTTGTTTTTTGTTCACGTATTTTACTGTTTATATATCTATGTATATATGTTTATTATTATCATTTCGATGTAAATATGTCTATTAACCCGTTTCATTTTTATAATTATTAAACTGTACCGATATATTTATTACCTGTGTTGTATTGTCCTCCGTGACTCCACCTGCTGGTCCTAGGCGCAAGAACAGCGCTGGCCTTAGCAGCTAGCATTACGCTGAGTCTGGGTCCAATTTTAGGACTCATATTGATACAGTTATATTTAATTTTACTCAGTGTTGTTAAAATGTTTACTTGTCCTAAATAAAATAATTCTTTCTTCTTTCTTTCTTTAAAATGATATAGTGTAATAATATATAAATGCGAAAAAATAAATTTCTTTTGATGTCTATTCCATAAAAATTAACCTATTTGCTAAGACGAAAAGTATTTTATGTTCAACCCAAAAGTTGGCACATGTTTGCCAAATTTCATAAAACTCATTTCATTCTCGAAACTTGAGGCCATCAAAAAAGAATAAACAAAATCACTTTCAGATTTCTATATTAATATAGATTAATAAACCTGAAAGTAAAATCTATCGAAACCACAACTAGCAGACAGACTTTAAATTATTTTTTTGTAATCTTATTCTACGATCAAGCGATCGAATTTTAATAAATCGCTTCCTGCCATCCTATCGATATTATTTTCGATAGAGATAAAATTCCTTGGTGAGCTTTATTAAAATAAAAGCAAAGTAAAAAGCCGGTAACGTGTTGCCTTAAAAAGATCTACGACAAAATCAAGCATTTATTCCTGTGAGTTATTACATCATGGATGATGAAAGTCGAGTGTCAATAGCCCAGTAAAAATGTATACATAAGTACTAGTATTACATGACTAGATGACGCCGTCAGACATTCTTAGTACATGATCTCTAATTTCACATGTTTTATAAGCTGTAAACTTATCTCCTGATGATTGTCTGGAAGAAATCGCTAGCACCGATAATGTTGTCAATTATACTTACTTATTGAAAGGTTGTTAATTCTGATGTATAATGTTTTCTTGTGTGCAATAAAGAATATTCTACTCTGAACTGTATATCAGAACCAAATAATTTCGTACAGATACTATAGACTGGTAAACAAGTGCCTTTTGGACCAACTTTTTTCAGCAGTCTCCGAAAATTATAAATGAGGTGTCATTCGATTCGGAATGGCTACTAGATGATTTTTGAAAAAAATGAAGTTCCGCTTGCAACAATTGTAAAAGTTATTAACAATTAACTAAAAAAAAGGGGGGTTTAGTTTTTTGCAAATATCTCAAAAAGTAATAAAGATTTTTCAAATTTCTTCTGCTTGCGTAAGCCAGAGTACCCGTTTTCGGCCGTATTTTCATCCCTCTGGGAAAATTATATATATTGATCTTACAGTTTCGGGAGTCGAGACTTTTTTTAGGAAATTTCCTCCTCTTTTCGAATCTTTTTTCAAATTTGAAATTCTTTATTACGTTTCGAGATATTTGCAAAAAAATAAACTCCCCCTTTTTTTAGTTAATTGTTAATAACTTTTACAATTTTTGCAAGCGGAACTTCATTTTTTTCAAAAATCATCTAGATGCCATTCCGAATCGAATGACACCTCATTTATAATTTTCGGAGACTGTTGAAAAAAGTTGGTCCAAAAGGCACTTGTTTACCAGTCTACTATGTAAACTTACACTTACAGTAAAGCTATCAAGTGAATACCTACGTCAAAGTACTATATTGGCATGAGTAGTAATCTTCTTCCATGTTAAATATATACTTTCATGTATGATGATTGACAGCTATCCGTGCTTAGGAATGTTTACAACGCTAGAGGATTAGTTTACTTACGCTAAAAACGTATTGTTAATATTACAAGGAGTTTAGACGAACGTAGGATCTTCTTTCTAGCACAGCCCTGATCCCTGCTGCCAGACGTTCATCTCCATTTTCTGTAGCCGCTGCCCTCCTATACGCAAAGGTTAGCAAGAACGTTTCTCTTGTGCATTTAAGGTATTAAGAATGAGCTTCCGACGGAGTTTCCTATAGCACTACGATTATATAATTTCTTTCAAATCTATCTATAATATTATGAATTTTAAAAAATACCGTATCTGTACATTGAAGATATTAAAAAACTAGCTGACCCGGCGAACTTCGTACCGCCATATTTTCTGAATTCCTAAAAGACTTTGTTTCATGACACAAAAACAAAATCACCCGAATCGCTCCCAGTGATTAGGAGGATTCTAGAACCCGACCTCAGCGCCATCTACCGATTCCAATTGTGGATTTAAACCATCCCGGGACCCACTCAAACACGCACACAATATTTCATCAAAATCGGTAAAGTCGTTCTCAAGTTATGCGTTTACTAACACATTTTGCGATTCGTTTTTAACCGACTTCAAAAAAAGGAGGAGGTTCTCAATTCGTCGGGATGTTATTTTTATGTTTTTTTTTATGTATGTTCACCAATTACTCCGAGATTTATGATCCGATTTACGTGATTCTTTTTTGTTCGATGCGGAATAGCTTCCAATTGGTCCCCTAAAAATTTAACATAGTTTGGCCCAATAGTTTTGATTTTATGAACATTTTTTTTGAAAAAAATTCTATTCCGTTCCATATGTACACCGATTACTCTGAGATTTATGATCCGATTTACGTGATTCTTTTTTTGTGCGACGCGGAATAGTTGCCATATAGTCCCCTAAAAATTTGATATAGTTGGGCCTAGTAGTTTTCATTTTACGAACATTTTTATGTTCCCGTTTCTTGGGACCTATATTTTTTTTTAAAGCGCAGCACCTTGCGTAGTTCTACCCATACATAGCTAGGCACTAAAAAGTAACAAATAAAATAAAAAAACTTCGTTTAAAAAAACCGACTTCAATAACTAAAAAACTAAAAAGTATAAAATAACTTATTTCTAAAGCTTTGTATTATTATTAATATAAATTATCTAAAACATCTCGAAGTCAGTGCAAAGTAAAACATTAAAATGACTATATTTTGAAAATTACAAAGCACCGACTTTAAGATGTTTTAGATAATTTATATTAATAATAATACATAGCTTTAGAAATAAGTTATTTTATACTGTTTAGTTTTTGAAGTCGGTTTTTTTAAACGAAGTTTTTTTATTTTATATAAGATAAGATGACCCGGCGAACTTCGTACCGCCATATTTTCTGAATTCCTAAAAGACTTTGTTTCATGACACAAAAACAAAATCACCATAATCGGTCCAGGTGATTAGGAGGATTCTAGAACCCGATCTCAGCGCCATCTACCTGTTCCAATTGTGGTTTTAAACCATCCCGGGACGCACTCAAACACGCACACAATATTTCGTCAAAATCGGTAAAGTCGTTCTCAAGTTATGCGCTCACCAACACATTTTGCGATTCGTTTTTATATATAAGATTAGCTTCTGCCCGTGACTTCGTACACGTGGAAAGGAAGTTAAAAAACACCCGCGATTTTGAAACATTCTTCATTGGTGCTCCGCTCCTATTGCTCTTAGCGTGATGGTTTATAGCCTGTAACCTTCATCAATAAATGGGCTATCTAACACTGAAAATATTTTCAAATCAGACCAGTAGTTCCTGAGATTAGCTAAACTTATCTGCTTTATATATTATATATATAAGACAAAACTCTCTCACTGACACCACACCCATTATGTTACGTTGCAGAGAAATTACTTTTAGTCTGTTATAAGCTGTTTAAGTAATTAAAGCTTTCTAACTATCCCACGGGAACTCTTTAATTTTTCGGGATCAAAAGTATCCTATATGTTGACCAGGGATATAAGCTGCCAACATACAAAATTTCATATCAATCGGTCTAGTCGTTTCGAAGATTAGCTGTTACAGACAGACAAACAGAGAAACAAAAAATTCAAAAAAAAAACAAATTAGTTCTATTTCACTTCTTACATCCCCCTGACTCTGTTTTTAGCATTTTTTTGAATTGTACAGAAATTTGACCTCTACAATTTTATTATATATATAGACTAGATTTTACCCCGCGGCTGCGCCGCGGGTTAACCTCTAGTACGTGTCTCTTGCTTATAGAGCAAGTGCTACAGGTTATATTATATTACATTTTTATGTATTTGCCCACGGAAGATTCACTTCATTTTATATCGCTAATTATATATACCATCCCCCGTCTATCTGTCAACAAAATAAATTACAAAACTTGACCAAAAAGGCCAAAATGGTCTAAATGACCAAAAGACCACAGTGACCGACATGGTTAAAATGACGGAATAGGCAAAAACGACCAAAAAGGCCAAAATAATCAAAATGGTCAAATTGACCAGAGGCCAAAATGACCAGAGGCCAAAATGACCAAAAAGGTCAAAATGATCAAAAAGGCCAAAATGACCAAATAGGCCAAAATGACCAAATAGGCCAAAATGACCAAACAGGCCAAAATGACCAAATAGGCCAAAATGACAAAATAGGCCAAAATGACCAAATAGGCCAAAATGACCAAATAGGCCAAAATTACCAAAAAGGCCAAAATGACCAAATAGGCCAAAATGACCAAATAGGCCAAAATGACCAAATAGGTCAAAATGACCAAATAGGCCAAAATGACCAAATAGGCCAAATGACCAAATAGGCCAAAATGACCAAATAGGCCACAATTACCAAATAGGCCAAAATTACCAAATAGGCCAAAATTACCAAATAGGCCAAAATGACCAAATAGGCCAAAATGACCAAAAAGGTCAAAATGGCCAAATAGGCCAAAATGACCAAATAGGCCAAAATGACCAAATAGGCCAAAATGACCAAATAGGCCAAAATTACCAAAAGGGCCAACATTACCAAAAAGGCCACAATGACCAAATAGGCCAAAATGACCAAATAGGCCAAAATGACCAAATAGTCCAAAATGACCAAATAGGCCAAAATGACCAAATAGGCCAAAATGACCAAAAAGGCCAAAATGACCAAAGAGGCCAAAATGACCAAAAAGGCCAAAATGACCAAAAAGAAAAAATTACCAAATAGGCCAAAATGACCAAAAAGGCCAAAATGACCAAAAAGGCCAAAATGACCAAAAAGGCCAAAATGACCAAATAGGCCAAAATTACCAAAAAGGCCAAAATGAAAATTATCCCTTGTCCATCCTCAGTATTTAATTTACATACGTACCGAATTTCATCCAAATCGGTCCAGTAGTTTTTCCGTATGTTCATCCTCGGTATCGAAAATATATATATACTGAGTTTCAGCCAAATCGGTCTAGTAGTTTTTACGTGAAAATGGAACAGACAGACAGACAGACAGACAGACAGACAGACAGACAGACAGAGTTACTTTCGCATTTATAATATTAATAGGGATATAGAAGACAACTGGAATATTCCATATAAACGACAGAGAACCCGATGCATTTTTTTTAGATTTCTTGTCTGTTTGTTCGGGATTTACGTAAAAATTACTGGGCCGATCGATCGATAGCAAATTCTTGGGCTTAATCTGCCGTACTTTATATCCCGACAATCCCGCGGAATTTTTCCTAGGAATGATTTACAATGGAACGGCTGAATTTTTTTGAGAATTCCAGTAGATAATATTTTCACTGATCGATAGCAAATTTTATATAATAAAATCTGTGATACTTTTTACTCCAGGAATCCCGCAGGTATTATCCCGGGAGTGTTTAAAGTCAGTCGGTATGCATAAACTTGGTTAATTTCAATACGATTTGTACTAGAACGACAACTTACGTTCTTTTTAAATGCCGTGGTACATTATATCCTGGGAATCCCGGATTCTTTTCTAACAATTGAGCACACGGGTTGAATAGCATGAAAATTGGCCGTGTTACTATTATTACAGCTTAGCTTGGTACTACAGAACAATTTGTATAACTGACTAATCCGGGCGGTACTTTTTATATTTCCCGGAATTTTCTACCTTCGAAACCACGTGCCTTAAAGCACGCCTTGCTTAATGTGATAGTTTTATATTTATTACACTTAATTAGTAGAACAGTTGTAGTTGTGTATATTTTGATAACATTAATTATTTCGGGTTTTACAGGAATTTACGGCATTCACTTATTTCTATACTAAAAAATTGCATCCCTGCTGAAAGTAACCTTTGATTTTAAAAATTCGCAAAGTGACTGTAATCTTTGTTAACTTCCCAACGTGGACGAAGTCGCGGGAAAATGCTAGTAGATATAATAAAGTACTTGCAACATCCTAATAAAGTCACTATCACATTTTTAATGTCTATTTAGTGTAAATCTGTTTCAAAGAAAATTATTTCAAACGTTGAGCTAAAGAAGTTTTTCGGAACTTTATAATCAACAATTATGTAGTTTTATTGATGCTACGGAAAAATACAAATTTATAACCCAGTTTATTATTTTTGTTAACTTCCCTTGACACAGAAAACTATGATTATGGTGACATTATTAATGTTGACTATGTAAATATTAATATTTATATGATTTTCCTTAACTCCTACATATACATACTATAATAACATCATATAAATCAATTTAAAAACTTTAGAATTCGAATTTTGTTACCGAGGAGATTATAGTGTAGATTTTTTTTTATTTTTGTTTTCAAAAGGTTAGTAAACAACAGTGAAAAAATAAAAAGTTTAATGCTTAACTAACTGCCGGAAAATTACTAACAGCCGTTAAATGTGACGCAGATAACGTGTACCTATTTCAGCGTTTGCTAATTTAGAAAGTTTCCACTAGCGATGTGTATTTAATAAAGTACTCGCTATCGTCTTAAAGTTGTACATACTCTTAAGAGTATGTACAACAGCAGATTCTCCTTATATATTCTAATATTCCTTAATTTATTTCTGGTAAGGTCATGTACGTATGCAGTCTAGAGAAAACATCTCTAGTTTAGCAACAGTGCTCAAATTTGTACATGGCACAACAGTTGTATTGTACTCTAAGAAATAGGTAATATGATTTTCCTGTTATAAAGTTTCGATCGAGAATTCGAGGTTAAGAAGACAAGTAATACTTCATTCAAAGGTTTTCTTAGAATGTCCTTAGCACGACAAGTGAGGTTACGATTGATTATAAACAGTAATGATGTGTATTGAGTAAACGATTCGTTACTACTAATACGTAATACAAAATATATTATTTGCAGTTTTGTTGATTATTTATACTGATCCAAAACATTTCATACCAGTTTTGTAGCGTTGCACCCCTTCTTAGAGTTTATAGTGTTTCTATCTTTTTTAAAACACAAACACGTAGATCATCATTTACGCATCTTACTAAGAACAACACAAAGTAACAGATTTTCTAAAGAGATCTAAAACCTCTCATCAATTCTTCAAAAGATCAGTGAGCAACCTACCGGTGACAATGAATCTGTACGACGATCAAATAAGATAACGTTATCAGCATTCTAGATATTCAAAGGTACCTACGCCTACTAGAGTATCACCTAGACTTAGTATTCTACTTATAGTCTCGAGAAATTCTAAGAAAATTACGGTGCTAAGTTTAAAGTATTATGTTCCTACATACCATATAATATTCGTGTTACCCACTTTTATTCAAATGTCAAAAAATCTCGAGTAACTTCGTGACTATCGTACACGTGTCTCAATCCCACGTTTATAATGACGTCAGTTTGAATCCTGCATTGGAAGCAAGCATGCACACCACTTAAGAGCTTTTCTGACATAATGTGCGTATGATTACTATTATAGCACGTGCTGAAGGTGAAGGAAAAATCCGTGATGAAACTTGCACTTCGAGATACTAATGTGTCAAACCAACTAATCCGTCTTTGACAACTGTGGCGGATATACTCTGTTCTTCAGGGAGGCCTAAGTCCAGCACAGGGACATTCATTGCTTGATATTATATTCAAAGCTTGATCTCACGTAACGGAACCTACAATTACGATTAATATATCAAAATAAAATCGAAACGTTCATTTTAAATATACGAGGTTATAATTAAAACATGACCCGTTGTCACTAATCCTGGGTATCGATTTTCGACGCGGCAGGGCCCTTTAATTGTCTTCAAATCGAAACTTTATGATATTATTCCAACGTATTTATTAATCGCTTTATACGTCAAAGATTAAGGACTGATATAGAACGCCAGACTTAATACCTTTTCTGACCAATAATACTTGTGTTTACGTTGTCCTCATGATGTTCTTTACAATTGGCACATTAACAAACAAAATGAACATATAGTTTATCTTCTATTCATCCAAAAATAAAGACTCCACTGTAAAATTGAAAGATCTTGTTGGAACGTTTCTAAAAACGACAAACTTTTATTTATTCCACAGAGTTAAGAATACAGCAGCAAAATATTTTAGGAAACAAAAGCGTAGATATTCTCTAAATATCTTTAAAAATTAAAAAATATCTACAAATAAACAAGACTTTACCATAATATACTCATTGGAATATATGGTAAGAGGTTAGTTTTTTGTGAGCTTCTAAGAGGCAGCAATCTTGTATGCACAATATATTATGTAAATCGTTAACCATCTTCGTCATACACTGCTTAGGGTAAAGAAGCGACGCTGTGGCCCCAAGCCACGTAGACAATATCGCTGGAGATTGAATTATTGATCCGATAATGGGATCGCAAGAATAATGACCCCATATATTGTTTCAGCTACTTTAATAATGGAAGCCGTTGTACCAACTGTTTATTAAATCTGCTCCGCCTTCAGTAAACCTAATAAAGATACGCATCTCTAATCATACTGAACATTGAAATGATAATAGAATTAACACTAGCTTGTGGTGTATAACTTCAAATAAGTCTGGACTTTTTACTATTGCATGTTAGACAATGAAAACACTTTTTTATGGAGCTAATAATCCAATTCGAGATATTGTACTAGGAAAGAGTATTAAACCGTATTATAAATTGAATCCAGACAACTTTGTTAAATATGTCATATCGATTCAACAGATCACAGAATCGTGACAATATAACTGACCTACGGACATTTTGTTTGAACGCGCCGTCTAGATAACAATCAAAATGGCGCCCAAAGCGTCAGCAACTGTCACCAAAATGAACGAGCGCATTAAAATGTAACAGCTCGGAGTAATGGACATAAATTAAATAGTCGTCCACGTCACTCAACCGAAGGACTTTAAGAAATACGTCCTGACGGAAGCCAGGTAGTAAAGATTCTAAACAAAAATATGAGATAACGCCAGTTAAGATGTTCAGTTTTATTAGGAGCTAACAAAGCGATACTTATTTATGTCCTGTCTAGTAGCAAGATAAGGATATAAAATTAAAAATATTTTAGTGAAAGATGTCGTCTAAAACTCACAACATGTTTTACCTACTTCCTCTTCTGAAAGCATTAAATAGAACGTTAAATTTCTTCCAGCAATCGTTCATCTTGCATTACGGTAGAGGCTATGCCACGTGCAAAATATACTGCAATCTATTACGACACTAACGCTAGAAACCGATAGTTACAATACACGGTGGTTACAAGTAAATTACTCGAAGCACTCGTAATCTACGCCCGGGAGGCAAACAATAGAGCAATAAAAGCGACTGCATCCGACAACTCGAGTAAGTCACAAACAAATGTATCGACAACAAATAAATCAGACAACCTCCCGTTACCGATTCCCGCAGACTAGAAATTTATCAAAACGCACTTTTATTACGAACATCAGTGCAGTGTGGAAAAAATCGTGTTTTTTCCTAACTCAGAACTAAAACCTAGCATTACCTTCAACGGAAAATACCTCTATTCTGTGAATTTAAGATATTGCAATAAAGCAATGGGGGACAACACAATGATTTACGTTATCCATGTGTACTAAATATGGTGCTTTTACTTACTTCCATTGGATTTCACATACAAATAAAAAACAACGTTGCAAGAGGAAGAAAGTGACAATAATTAAGGTTTATGGCTACAGAAAACACACACACAGCTTGTGTTAACAGTACAAAGTCTGTCACGTACTCACATTTATTTTTTGGATGTCATAATAAACAGTAAAATTTGGGACAATTATCCAAATATAATAAGTAGTCAGAATTCTTCCACGAGATATTTCGTAAACATAATCGTAAGGGCATCGGAGCAGACGGAGAAACCAACTTTATTATATATGAACTAAATACTCAAGTTTTCTTGGTTATAATAAACTTGCAAACGATTCAATATCCTTGTTATAGAACATAACAAAAAAATCTGCTCTCGTCTGAATAATTTAATATTTTAGTTTGAGTTTTAGTTGATGCTAACAGATTAGAACAACCATATTTTATAGTTAGTGTGCGTTTCCAATGATTGTCGTATTGAACCTTGTGAGACTTACAACAATCATATTCATGTCATTCTCTCAAAGGATTAGCTGGCAGCCAATTCACATAAGCTGACATCATTGTGAATCACCAACCTAGAAAAGTGAAGTCAACTATGCGATAACAGCATAAAGCAATTACGTAGCTTCTATTGTCGTTAAGATCTTAGGCGGTTCATAATCACCCGATTTTGAGTACTTTGATACCATCAGTCACGCACGTACTGTTTCTACGTGATTTTAACAATTTCACCTTATAATAAGAGACGTTCTCATGGATATACTGATCTGTCTTACCGTTGCTAAAGGGTCCACTTAGTTTTTAAATGTCTCCAGCCTACTGGTATTAAATAGATACTTATTTACGCACTTTCAAACTCATCATTTTTATATTCTTGCTTAGTTATAATTACATTAAAGTCTCGTTCTTTGAGCTTCATTATCTGATTTATATGGATATATTATTAAGTCATTTAAACTTATTGAATACATGTACGAAAACACAGTAAAATAAGAATTCTACCTTTTTATTTTATTTTACTAAAACTATATTTATTATTGTATTAATTATACGAGTGCTGGTTTAGCAACTACCGACTTTTGTTGTCCTTCCTATACTCCATCCAAAGGTTGTCGCCATGGGCGATAACACCGCCGATTGTACTTGTATTTAATGTTCTTCATTTTATGTAGCATTTTTGTACAATAAAGTATATTCTATTCTATTCTATTATATATTTACGTATTATTTATTAGTATTGAATCATATTTGTTTTATCGTTATCTCCTGTGTTACTCAGCGTTTCACGATTCCCAGCATCTAAACACTTCGCCTAATCTATAGAGAATTAACAGACAAATTTAATGCGAGAAAAACCAAAGTTAAGTTGAATTCGATATTCGGACAATTAATATTATTCCATCAAAAATAAAGCTGACATTTATATCAACTAATACACCCTTTTCGTGTGTTGCAAATACTTACAGCCTACTTTATTGGGTAGGTAAGTACTAATTTTATAGTTAAAAATAATATCATAATTAAAATTTGAACACTCGTTAAAATTATTTCTGTCACGGCATTTACATGCTTAAAAATATTTTAGCGCCTTCTCTTGTATATGTAAATTGTTTAGAATTTATCGTAACATTTATCATATACCTATCCAATTTTAATAATCTCTTGAGTACACAAAATGAATATTATGTAAATATTGTTTATTTTGAAAGCTGAGTAAAAACAATAGCGGCCCGTATTGCAATGATTGTTCTGGATTTTGAATACATGTTTAGTTACCTAAACATGCATTCAAAATCCATAACTTCTGAATAATTTCATGGAGTAAAGTAAAACGAACACTTCTTATAACGAAAAAATTTGACCAAGTTTCTGAAATATGGGGTAATTTCAATTAAGTAAATACTTTTTTATTGTTGCATTGACATACACTTGCCGAATTAAATTCGAGTACTAAAGTACTTATATCGTAAATGTAGCCAGCAACGGCATATACATGTTGCAGTGTATTGGAGCTTGAAAATTAGTGAGTATATATAGAACACTGATGATTAATTTGGTGAACATAAATAGCAGTATTAAGGGGCGGCATTTTTATATTTCTTCACGTACATATCGGTTAAACACAGAGATTGAGAAATAAAAGAAAACAGTGTCTTGTTATTTTATTTTTACTAAAGGAAATAAAATTACACATAATTTTAATGTTCACTTAAACATATTAAACTATCAGACATAAACAAAATAGGCAAAATATTATGCTGTTTCAAATACTGTTAAGTAATTTCGTCCACAAATTACTCAGTAAAAAAGTTATAATAATAAATTAACTAGTACAGTGTTATACTTGAATAATAACACAGAAATTTAATATTACCCTATTTCATTGTATTAGGTAAAAAGAAATAAGTAGTACAGGAATACGATTAACAGCTAAAAGTCCAATAAAGATGAATTTCACATTGAACCACCTTAAATCAAACACGGGTATATTAATAATCATATCTATAATCATAAGATTTGTTCGTATCTGATTCATCGTCGTTTTTATGAGGCGATCTACTTCTTTTTCTGCTTCTCCGATCACTAACGTTTCTTGTCCTGTCTCTGGTATACTTATAATTGCTTCTTCCTCCGAATCTTCTTGTATCATAACGTCTTCCGTTTTGATCATCTTCTTCATCGTCATACCCTAAAGGAGATCTATAAGTCATACTGTCTTTCTTGTACTTCTCTTCTTTCAAAGGCTTTAACTCCGTATCTCGGCCAACATCAGGTGGTGGCGGTTCTTTGCCCATTAAATCAGCTAAGTAGTTTTCCCTCTCTATTTGGTACCCCCGTGCCTTTTCAAATCCTGGAACAAAAAGAGCAAAAATCGTCGCATAGAAGAAAATGGAACAAAGCAAAGAATTAGAATTAGAAAATCAGAAACTATACATTGTTTCTACTTAAAAGATCATTTTGCTACAACATACATGTTATTTACAATCAATTACACTATTTAGAATAGAACAGAATATACTGTATTGCGTAACATTAAAATACAGTTTAAGAGACAATAAGTACAGAAAACAATATGCGGGTCTTCTCACTTCACAAGCATTTTTTTCCAGACAATCTTAGGATGGATTAGAAAAGTTTGTGAGGGTTTGGGTTTTTCAATATAGCTATTAAATGACGTTTAAACGTCTTAGTCAGCTTAAGAAACATTAAAGTTAGATATTAAATTAGAAAATGATTCAAATTGACCGTCTAAACATACAAGGAAAATTAAATTATAAATATTATTTATAGGTACATTCTTTTTACTTGTACTTTACACGCAGCTTTGGTCGAGTGTTCTTGGAACCCGTAAAAGAACCATTTACGCATTTCCGATATCTAAATTTCATTTAACTAGGTTCACACTAAAGTCGGCGACGATAAGGCATCCAAACTTTCAATCAAACTCACTCTCAGAACTATGCATTTTTTAAGTGGAACAATATTGTAACATTCGAAATCATGTGAGATTGAAATAGGTTTATGCATAGTAAATTTCTTATGATAATAGCCCATTAGCGTCCTACTACTGAGCTCGGACCTCCAATTAATAGGGAAACGGAAAAATTCTTAGTCAAGCGCAACTGACCGTAGCCATTTTCGCAATAACGGAAACAACCTTGATCATTGACCGACTGTCCGTCTTTGTGTCAGGGTCATTTTTCTCAAAGAACAAGTTGAAGAACTAAAAATTATTTAAAGAAAGTTGTTTAGATTAAGCTGGATTTATTATATAAAAAAATCGTATACATAAATAACTTTTAGAAATATTGTGAGGTATTTTTAATAAAATGCTTTTATTGGATTCCGCAGCAAAATAACAAAACATGTTCATGAACTCTATAAACTCCTTTATAATAATAAATATATAATACCATCCCATAAATGTCCCGTTTCTGGGCTCGGGTTTCTCGCTTTTGGAGAATGGACAGTATAGTCGTCACGCTTTTCTAAGGCGACTTGGCAGGTTTGACACAACAGCTATCCCAATGTGCACAGGTATAATCACGATGTTTTCCTTCACCGTTGCTAGGACGTGGTGCTAATAACAATATGCACAGTAGGACAGTGCATGCGCTCTAGCCAGGATTCGAACCTGCGCCCTTTGCATTTGGGACGTTACCACGATTTTCTTAACTTTCTTTATTGTATGAAAATTACACACATCCGATTTTACTACATTTCATATTACTTTAAATGTAATATTACTGTTAATATAATTAATATTACTTTTGATGGCAGTCTTTGCTGGTATGCCGAGACGATCTCTCATATATCTGCAGACCATGTATCCCGTACGATTCAATCCGTGCGTACAGTGAACACCAACCAATGATTCTGTCAACAAACACACATAAAATATAGCATAAATTATTTAAAACTAAATTTAAATCGAATATGAATTTGTTTGTATTGCAATATAAGTAAAAACACTAAAGTAAGTAATCTTATTTAGATTAAACATTTTGATACCATCATAACAATTTAACACATATTGCGATCTGTATCTTAATACAAGTATCACCGCACCCTTATCTTATAGCTGCTGTGCCGGCTACTTTATTCGCAATAATAATTATATTATTTAACTTAAAGCGCATTTTAATCTAATTTTCAAGTACTCAGCAGATTTGGTTGCCTCATTAACTACGATTGTTTGCTTAATTAAGTTTGTTTATCTCAAAGCAAGTGCAATTAATCATTCTCAATTAAAACGCACCAATTGATCTACTCGACAAACAGTTACGGCATATTTAAAGAAAATAACCAAAAAACAGCATGTTTTTGTCTTTAAAAATCGCACCGCAAACATCGGTCGGGGGTCGTTGACTCCCGCTTCATAGCACCCCTTTGTACTAACGGAGGGAGAAGGCAATTGGAATGAGGAGGGGAGCAGAAAGGAAGTCGTGGCCGCGGTTTGACACTTCCTCAGGAAGACCTTTGAAGCAGGAAGATGTATCTACAGAATTGCATAGATGCTCGTCTTTGTCGACTTGCTCTTTTTAAATAAATCTCACTTAAATACAGCTCGATGGAAGACTGATTTGAATTTTACAAAGAATCATTTATCTACCTAGTCAAGCGTTATTTATCTACCTAGATCATTAACGCTTAACTCCCCAAAAATAAATAGTAATGCATATTTACAATACTTTCTTAGCAAAACAATAGGCAGCATTATCGGTAAAAGGGTTTTTTCCAGGCAACCTGTATTCAAAAAAAGAGAAATGAGCACTTAATCAAGAAAATTAGAAAGACGACAGACAGCAATGTCAATTATGGGATAAACCAGTCGACAGTAATGAACCCAGCACCACGTACTTTGTAATAAATCAAATATTCCAAAACCTGAATACTAATTCGACTTGTACAAACAGAAAACCAAGAGAACAAGGTACATGGCGCCACTTTCTACACACAATCTTTAAACCAGTATCATTTTTTAAACTTTAATTGACACCTGATTGCTCCTGCCCACATATACATTGACAAATCAGAAATAGCCCACAGATCGTAAGAAATGTCCGAGGTATAAAACGCAGAGCATCTCAATTGTAAATGCAAAATTCCCACGGAGCAGCGCGCGGTAATGCATTTGTACCATTACGTATGTAAATTCATGCTAACCTGCCAAGTCATATGGGTACAGGCAAATAAAACATTTAAAACAATTCATCAAGGGCTTTCGCCAACATGCAAGTTAATTATTTAAGGCTCTGTATTCAACAGCGGCATAATTTTTATTTAAAAATGAATCTGCAACTTATGATTTATAGAAAAAAGATTTTCGACCGCACTCAGAGAATACCTGTACCTAACTAAACAAGCAACTTAAAGATCAAATAAAAAATATTATTATAAATGGCATCCGTGCTAGCTTAATGGCTAACGCACATACATATGTTCCATTGTGATGATTTGGTTTTAAGTCCTGGCCGTGGAACCTGTACTGGTAAGGATTATTCAAGGCGTATTGACAGCTTTCATACATCGATGATGACAATGTGTAGGTTTCCTCGTGATGTTTTGCTTTATAGTAGCGAGTGATAATTGTAATAATGTACATATCAGATTAGAAAATTGGTAAAGCGATGATGATAGTCGGCCAGAATTTAAACGTACGTCGTTAAAAGGATACGCCAATGAGTTTACGCTGTTATCGCAACTTCTTAAATAAACGAGTACAGTAAAAAAAACCACCAAAATATTAATGATTAAAAAACTATTATTAGACTCTGAGGGTAGCAGTTTATTTTAAAACGTGCTGATATAAACGTATCATTCCATCAACATACGTCTTAATAAACATATTCGCTATGAAATGAATAGTAAACAAACATGTGGAAGCAAAGTTAAGACCGGCTGTCAGTCATAACACTGCAAGTTATCCCAAAAGAAGCCTACAGTGTCTTTAAATGTCAATCAAGCGACTATTACATACGTTATATTCAATTCACATGCAAATTGGAGTACAATACAATAAGCTTAGTCGAACGCGTTACCACTATTGAGTTACTTAGCATAGAAAGCTGTTACGGTAACGTAATAAGCTTGATACAAAATACACACTGCCAACCGAATGTACAAGCTCTGACGAACAGACAATAGATATCAAAAGAGGGCGTTCATAATAACGATATATCCGATGAATATCATTATTAACTAATCTTATGAATGGTTAAAAAGTACGTGATAGCGAGTACAATATTCAAACAAACAAGACAGTATGTATCACTTACAACATAAAATTTTTCAATCGAAAAGTAACTTCAAGTTTAATTAAATTTTGAATTCACATTAATGTAATAAGTATGCATAAATAACTTTTTTAATGTTCGGGCTTTGGCAGTGACCCAAGTTTTCTAAAATTTGTTATATAATACATACTTTCAATGATAGTAATAAATAAATAAAATGCCAAATATAGTTTTAAGCGCGATTTGATTTTTATTATTCCAACGTTTCGACCTTTTTTCAGTAGCCGTGATTACGTCACAAAAGTGGCCAAACGTTCAAACGTTAATATAAATCAAATAAATTACCACGTATAAAACCGAGAAAACTAAAGAAAATTTTAGATATATTATACATCTTATTCTGAAAATTGAATATACGCAAGTCTAATAAACCTAAAATCATAAGATTGAATATTGGTGTACTTTCGACAACGAAGGTGGACAATGGAGATATGGATTCAGAGAGTATCCTGAAAAGTACACATTTTGTCCCGAAATCTCCGCAGAGTGAAATGACTCACATTACAGCGGATTTCCTATAAAACCATGCACGCTTGTAGTTCACGAATTATGTACGATAAATGAACAAGGCAACCGAATTTGTTGTTAGCCCAGTATTTTATTCGTCAATTATCATAATTCAGATGTAGCTTAAAATTTACAAAAAGAATTATATAATGTAGGAAAAGATTAAATCAAATCATCATTTATTGCATAAAACATGGCACATAAAAGATGGCAGGATTATTCCATAGGTTCACATGTTTTTGCCTCTAAAATGTTGTGCCTATTATAATTAACAATTCTTATCGATTTAGTATTCATATTACATCAATGTAAAAAAAAATTGACAATAATAATGTTTTCAGATCCCATAGATTTCAAGGACCTTAATACTGATGCCAGGAAATAACACAAAAACTGTGTTAATACTATTTGGCAATATTAGTTAAACGTTTACAATCAATGCTAAAACGTTTTTGTATGCCGAAGTCGTTTGACCTTTTTCTAATAAGTGTGTTTTGCGATAGAATTCCTTAAAGGCAAATTCATTTCTTTGACGTCAATGGTTTTAATAATAATATATTATACATATAAAAGTTTGAATATTGATATTTTACCAATACAATGAATTTAGTTTATTGATTATCGTTTTTATACGAAATATACCAATAGTAAAGTTTTGTACAAGGTTCTAATACATATTTTCTATATACTAGCATTATCTTCATTTAATCTTATAAAATTAGTTCTCATATCGACATATATTTTCTTAATAAAAATATAAATACGGCTTTGAATTTGAAATGCAACGAAACCTTGAAATATTTTTGGATTTTACGTATTATCAACTTTTATTTTATTGGATTATCAGGCGTCAACTTGGATAGAGATATTTTTCTAAAACACCTACTTCAGAAATAAGTATATTTTCAACACACTTGCTCATAAAGTGGCTCTATGGTCACCGCAATTAGGCACAGAATGACACCCATAATCAAACTGTGACTACAAAAAATTATAACTCACTAGTGAGTTATAGATATTTTTTTAAATTTTATTGGTTGAGTTACTTTGTTCCTAAAAAAGTTTTTATTCAAAAAAAAAGATCGTGTTCTATAGAACAAATAAATTAATGTTCCTATTGCTTGCTCATTTCATGCAACTTCTTATTTAAATAGATAATTTTAACTCGTACGTGTTTAATAAATAAAACTTTCACTCATATATAACTTTTTTTTTCTCTGTAATAACAGAGAACTTTAAATTCCCCATTTTGTACGTGGCAGAATAGGCGCAAACCCTATGCGCGGAAAAAAAACCTCATCCCTTTAGTCTGTGGCCGATCGCAATGCGCGCGCATAGGAAAACTGATTATTTTTTCCCGCCATAGCGAAACATTTTTCACAATTCGTTTTCACTGTTGAAATTATAGTTATTTATTAATTAAAATGTCTACAAGTACTAGTTACGAAGAAAATGATTTATGTTGTACACCGCCCGATATAAGATATGAAGCCCTTAACGTTATGGAAAGTTTACTACCTGAAAACTCCAAGGAAAACTAAATAAAATGAGTTTTTGTTGTTATTTTATTCACAAGTGTGTTGAAAATCGTCGTATGATACACGTGTGTATTGATGATTACCGTCCTCGGCTCTCTTAAGACCCTCGCCTACGGCTCAAGTCTCAATGGCGCCTCGGCGGTAATCACCAATGTTACACACTAGTACCATAATGTACTATTGTAACACAAATTTCTTCCACAGAGAAGCAACGCTTTACGGCCAAAGGAGTAGATACCCATTACATACGCCAACATGCAACCTTTATACGCCATAATCCGCTTATTGGAATTGCTACACGCGTGCACACTGTTTTGTCCATTACAAATGTATTAAACCATGGAAAAAGAATACTATTCTTCCATGATTAAACTAAGCGAGTAATGAAATTTTGCTCAGTTCCATTCTTAATCAATTTTGGTAATAATATTAAATAATGCAGAATTTAAGAAATATAACATTTTTAGTATCAAACAAGACATATTGGAATCTGATATGCGTATGATTCTAAAGCTTTAAGTTATTCTCTTGTTATATAACAAATAGGTTTAGCAGTAAAAGCCAAGTCACGAAAATTAACAGAAGAATAGGTAAACTGCAATTCCATGTCACACAGGTATGAGGGATTATAATGACCACTTTGTGGGATAAAAGTAACCTACGTTCATCCTTATTGTCGAAAATAGGTACATATCAAATATTGTATACATATATTGTATACATATATTGTATATATATGGAGTACACGTGATTTTTGTACAATAGTGAAAATGAACACAAAATATTCAATTCACTTTCACAATATAGGTTGCCAAAAGGATAAAAACAATTTGCTTTCAAGTGAAAATAAAATAATTGTCAACATATTTTTTTTTAGAGGACTTTGCACATTCAAATCAATTTCACATTAATGTATATACAGTATACTTAATGTATATACAGTATACTTAATGTATATACAGTTTCTTTTAATTTACATTCCACCCATAAGAATGTACAAGGTTGTATTTTCTCTACACTGTTAAAGTTAATAGGTAACAGTGTTTGGTTGCATATCCATGGTAACAGCTGGTAGTCCAAAAACGGTTACTGATGAAACGCTTCAATTAAAAATCTGTAGAACTGTTTTTGAAGCTACCTGTGTACTTGTACACGAGAACAGGCTTATCATTGCCACATACTTGTACCGCGCGCGGCGCCACGCGTAGGCGTCTATGTGATGATCACATGACTGATTAGCTATTTAAAAATATTAATTGTTCCAATGGAACCACATTCTTTATATAGGTATTTTTATTGAGAGAAATCCAAATGTTTTTATATCGTAAATGTTAATCAGAAGTGGGCGTATGTGGATTGAATCAAAACGAATTTCATCGGCAAATGCTACATTCGAAAAAATAAAATAATCAAATTAATTAATCAATAACATCAATTTACTTAGTAAATAAAAGAACAAACAAATTATTAATTTAAAAGCAAATAGAGATTGAATAATATCAGATTTTTGCAACGTAAGCAAATAACTAGACAAACAAATTCCAAAATAACATTTGTCACCACTACGTAAAGTTGGGAAAGTGCAACTTTGTCTGCACAACTATTTCTTCTCAAATCTTGGCGATATATCTCTAACTCTGATATAAACAAACTTACAAACTTTAAAACAAACTCATTTGTTCATAACGTCAGCTCAATAATTTTATAGAAAGACATCTTGTTTTATAACGTCTTGCGTATTTCATTTCCGAACTTGGAAGTTATGACTTTGTTCAAAGTATTTGTGTCAAAAGTTAATACAAACTATATATTAACTTCAGGTACTAAAATGATTTATTGATGAATTAGAATTGTAATATTTTCTTATTTGTTTTACAAGAGCAAAAAAAATAAAATCGTTTGCCCTGGACAAAATCATTACCAGAGATAGCGCCGCCGAGCTGCCGACTACACTACATATCTACATAATTATATTTATGTACATATATTTTTTAATTATTTTTATTGCTAAGATATTTTCTTTACTGCAATAAACAATATTCCACTGAAAAATTCTTAACACTGCAGCATATTATTAAGAAAAATAAAACTATCAAGTGATATAAAATGGCCCCTATTAAAATAAACAGACAGTTCAAAATTATTTCAAAAGAACAAAAAATATGACAAATTATTAGGTACAAATTACCAAAATTATAGCTCAACAAATGACGAGTCATCTAGTGAAAACGATAAAGATTCATCTATCAAAACGTGAAGTGTGACATCTCCTGACACGTCAAATGATTCCCGAACATACATTTATAATAGCAATTACTTGCACCATTCTAATAACACTAGATAAATTTACTGGTAACCATAAAAGAATCGCAAAATCGTCAAGATGATGGCTACAATTTGTTATGAAACCCGACCGAGTTTTTTTAGGAATTGCAATACTAGTCGACTAAATCATGTTAAATCATAACCAATTAGAAGGAATTCTTAAATGAGAAGGCCTACAAGAATGAATTATACCATGGATAGATAGAAATTATAGGGATAAATAATTTTTGTGAAGCTATAGTCAATTCATGTTTAAACACAACACCGTACAATTGACCACCCTTCACGCATAAACAGTAGCAACTGTAAAACAGTGTTAAAACATTCCCGTGCATTGCGATATCGTGTAAATCAGTACGCGAGTGCGATTCTCGGGGAGATACTGCGTGATATATGAATATCGTGGCATTACCGCGCACCGTGGTGCACCCGATCTACCACCGATCGTCTCATTTGTTTACTATACACGCCTTCCTTAACAGCTTAATAACCTCACATTCAATGCCGAGTATCAAAACGATCGAAAATAAATTGAATAATTACAAAATAAATTTTATACTAACGAATAAAAAGACATTTTTAAACCATTACAGCAATAATCATAACAATTATAATTACAAGGTCGATAATAAAATAGATCGAACCACCCGGCTTGGCTTACATTCCTCAAGAATCTGGCGCTAGCCGTAGCAAACCAGTATAATATACATCTCACTCAATCTACTTAGCGACACCGATAACCGGCCATTACCAATGAAAACGCCGACAGATACTCGCATGCTCACAATTAATTGAAACTGCCCACGTAATCTAATAAAAGCTAGTTTTGGTGATCAAGACAAACAAGGGCGCCCATTCGTAATTAGAACTTAATGAACATTCAGTATATTGAGTTGGGCACCGTGAGAAGTCCAATGATAACCACGATTTGTGTCAGAGTAATTAAAAGCGTGGCTGCCGATAAACTTGGACGCGCGGACCGAATCTACTACATTTGATTGCTATGAATTATTGACGAACCACTGTTAGACGACCCCTCGTACAGCTTGCGTCCGGCATTTGCCGAAGCAGCCAAGTAACAATTCGAGTGAGAGCGTGAGCTCTTCCAAGATTGAACGTGTAACACATTCCCCGTTAAAATCGAAGCGGTCTTTAATTGAAATCGTATGTTGTGTCGAACGTCACTGATAAGCTCTCATTACGATTCTTTTGACAATCGGAATTAAACTGCCCAAGATGCAAATACAGTCTCAATTAAAACTAAACTGTATACTTCTGACTGTTTATTCTTCAATAACAAATTATATTATCAATATCTATTAATCGTCTAATTTCCTATTTGATAAACAAATGTTTAATTTAATTCATTACACTTAATTTAAATGTTATATCTCTATATCGCCGTGTTAATTTACAGTGAGTGAATTGCATAATGCAACAATGTTGAGTTGTAGACCATTTTACAGGTTCATTCACTATAGTGGCTTGACACATAATACCATATTTATCAGTGAAGACGCTTACAATGGATTAACGATTAGTGGCTATAAAGAAATAGCCCAACGATGCTCTTTATGGTGGGCCTCGTAAAGCAATACAATTAGGCAATGGGCGTGCATTAGCACCTTGCAAGAACGTCCTCACCCACGCGAAATCTCTCAGTGATCTCAGACACTTTCAATGAGTCGTGAGTTTAACCCATATCCACGTTTACAGTATTCATACAAAGAGCCATAAACGCAAACAGAACTTCGAGTTGTGGACTCTCGTTGTTTAAAGACACCGAATGCGCCAACAGAACGGCATATGACGAACCTCATCTGTGGTTGACAAAATAGCGCTGAGCTCTCTTTACATGTACGGCCACAAAAGAAAAGAAAACCGCAAGACTAATATGAATCCGCACACAAGAGCCGTCATTAAATTACACACGGCCCAAAAAGTAATCAAGTGAGCTAACAGATTGCACAAACAAAAATTTGACTCACCGCAATCTTTTCCCAGGAACTCGTCAACGGCGTTCATAAATCTGAAAACAACAAAGCTCACTTAATGCTAACCACAAACGTTTACTTTAACTAGCTACGGATAATATTACGTATTAGTGTTATCATAATAAGCGCGCGTGTTCACGAATAATACGAATACACTATAAACAATAAAAACAATTTGCGGTGTAAATTTACTGCACTACAACACATTATAGAGTTCTTCACACCATGAAGTGTATTATAAAATAGTTAAGACAGTGTAAAACGATACGTAGCAACAGTTATTCCACCATAAAACATTTAATTGAATTTCACAAAAATACAGAATCTACGGCACCAGTCATGGCGAGATGAAATATTATCATGTATCGATCGCAGCGTGTCGCCGTACTTTAATCGATTTTTTTACACCTAAAACCGCATGATCAGTGGGCGTCTGAGAATTACAAGGCGTTTCTGCCGACCACAACCGTCCCATTTGGTGAAATATGTTTGTTTTCATCATAACAAATGCCTTTTCATATTTGCTAGGAGAGAGCGTTTCGACCGATTCTGGCGCCGGGTATTATTCGGATGTTTTCTTAAATACCTTACAAGGGTGGTCTAACAATAAACAGTGTTGATATGTCTATTGAAGTATTGATATAACCGTTCCCTAAATATAACACAGAAACCTTTAGCATATATGTAAAAACATATTGTTTGTAGTATGCAAATATCGAAGCCCGTTTTGATCAAGTCTTGTTATGCAAAATTGCACCAATTTGCTAAGCGCCATCAATTACTGCCTATACAGAAGGTTCCCCTCAAGCGATAGAAGTGTCGTCGAACGCTGTCGCAACGCCGTCAATACAAGTTGCATTCAACCCGAATTTGCATTTCAGTCATCATCATTAAAGTTGTAATTTAAAATATGCTAACTAACTTTTTATGAAGAGCTCTAAACATCTAGTTTATCAAGTATTTTATTATTACCAAGTGTTTTCCATATTAAATTGTTAAAATTGTCGTGATTGCAAAAAGCTGAACAGGATTTATGAAAAATATAATGGACGTTTATACACTTGAAAGAATAACGCCAAAAAAGTATAATTTCCCGTGAAACTGTAATTAAATTGGTAAAGTTCAAACAATGTTGGTTAACGAGCGTTTCCGTGGAATTTTAATCCTAAATACTCCAATAACGTTTACAAATGAAACTGGCCGCGACGTGTGGCGCCACAGTGTAAACACTTTAATTAGGCATAAAGTCACGATTCAACTAAATTCATAGAATATTCTTATTTTATGTCTTAGATTTTTTGAGTTTTTATATTCATTTCTTGGCCGGACTTTACGCGTATTAAAATAACCTTTTTTTGTTATCAATTTAACATGAGGGAATATTAAAGAACTTATAATAATGCTCCACAAATCTTGCAAATATATATTATGTTTTGTAACTTTTATGCATTGCCTCAGAAAATACATTGCCAATTAAAAATTATGAGGTTATTAACCAAATAAAATTTACTCCTATTTATATCATCGACTTTATGTAAACTTTCCTATTCTGTGTCTGTCTATTATTTGTTAACTAAAAGTACGAAATTTTATCAAAATTATATTAATGGAATGAAGGTATTGGTAAATAATACTGTAATATATTCATTAATTTAAAATAACTAAACAAATATACTCCTCCCAATGGGTCTTTTCTCAGTAATCCTTTAATATAATAACGTCTCATTTCAAAGACATGGTTTCGAATCCACTCTGGCCAACATAGACAGTTTTGGTAGGTTTTCTCACATCAATGTGCATATTCCTACTGTTATCACGTGCTGATGGTGGCGAAAATCATTGGGAGGAAACTTGCAAATGGAGATCATCAATTTATGAAACACGCCAATCTGCATTCAGTACGCATGGCGAGTACACGACCGTTCCTCTAAAACGTGGCAATACGTGCCTATCAGTGGGACTTTGATGAGCTGATATTATTATATACATTCTTTGTTATTATCTATTTTGGATAACTAGAATATATTTCAATAAGTTATGTTGTTATATATGATATGTACAATAAGCTAGGACCAGCGTTACAAATTAGTTTCTATGTGGAACTTTCTATACATTTCCTGGTCAATACGGATGTAATTATTTAAAATCTGTCAAATTGTATATTTTATTACACGGTCGGCACATCGTACGAACATGAATTACATGCTTTCTTATTTAATATTAGTAGAATCTTGAGTTCGTGTGATAATTTATATCTATCGGACGTTATCTGTAAGGAGGATCGCTCCCGAGTTATAATCCGGGTATTTTTCATGCGGCACGCCGGTTACCCGCTGCCCCTGTGTGGCGTTAGTGGAGAATTTATGTAACCATAGAGAAGCTGCTGCAATTATTATTGCCCGCCCCGATATTTAAGGACGAAGCATGCAGTCAGTATTGTGGTGCGGCATTCCGTAAACATTTATTGGCCTACCTAATCCTAAGACTAATCGTTACTATGGTACATTGTAAAAGACTTCATATTGATCACTAAACTAAAAGGAAACTCGCATGTAGCAGACTCTTTAACAGTATAGTACGTTTTTGCTTTTGGAACTCACTCTGATTGAGTGTTTAACAAAGCATTGTAAATATGGTCTGTTTTTGTAAGTGTATATGTTGGTATGCAATAAAGTGTAATTCATAAACTACATTTATTGCAATGCTAAGATTGGAATATTCTAAAAACAAGAGGACGTAAATATAAAATATTAAAAGGTTAATAAATTGACTTGTATCGTTCAAATGCAATTTTAATAAAAAGGTTCAAATACGCCTTAAAAACGTTATTGACCATAAAATGTCAAATTTACAATACGATTACACCATATTGACGACATTAAAGCCATAAAATACACAAATAAATTGCGTTATAATTTTATTGCGAATAATTAACCAAAACATTGGTTTTAATAGGTTTAAATCGATTTGAAAACTAATTTAAACTGTCATTTACAGTTTTGGCTGTTCAGAGATAATATACTGCACAGTGATGGTGTTTCCGTATAATTAGTGTTGTGTGCGTGTTTTTATTTTGTATTGTTTAGTGATGGGACACGATGAATGTCAAGCGCACTTTCACAACGCTTTGGACCTCACATAGGCGACATGGCCACATCCATCATGGTAGGAGCGTACATGTCGCGTATGTGTCGGTACCCAACAAGCGCCGAAAGTGCCCCGGACAGAGATAATAGACGACACATAGATACAACGCGAGATAAGGACCAAGGAGGTTCCCATGCGAACCAGCATACAACACTATGGGATACACGGAAGAACGTAAAGCCAAAGGTCAAACGTTGACTAAATTAAAAATGGGACACGGTGCTACGTTTTACGATCTTTGCTTTTTTTGCATTTGCTGCCTTGTCTTTTATATAGGTTATCTATATTATATTTTAGCATTTCTCTACGTCATAAAAATGTTCTATTTACCAACAGACAGTGTACAGATGTATTGGCCAAAATCAGGACCACGACTTCTAATCAATGAAAATTTCCTTAAATAATATAATTTCAACCTACTTAGTCTGTGAAACCCCGAAGTTTCGGATGCGGTTGTCAAAAGGCGAAACTTCTTCACCAAACATTCCTTTATTTTGTCTGCAATCGGTCCCAGAATTAAACGTTGTATAGTAACCATAAAATAAGCGTAATCTGCTTAGTTTAGAAATGTTTAATTATATATATGTGTATTTGTCTGTCAAGTTATATAAAACATGCGGAGACGTCTCATCGGAATTCAGAATGGTGATCAATTTCACTCAATTAGACCTCACGATCAAACAATAGGTGCGCAACAAAGATAAGACGCTTAGAAACGACCAGATGATAATAACAGAACATGCGTTATTAAATTTTTTGCAATCGATCATATTATGAGACGCTAAACTATAATCTGCCTAAATGCGAATGCAGGTGTAAAATAAAAGACATAATATTGGTATCATAAAATTAACTTTAAAATCAATAAAATATTCACTATTAAAATTTTGCCTTGCCCTGTTTTTACTACAGGTGAGCCGTTCTAAGTTCTATTTGAAGTCTCATATCAATACTGACGAACTTTGTAACAGTATCAAAATAATTTAATATCAAATTAAAACACCATAATTAGCTTATTTACTTAGAAACGTTATCAGTATTTTTTTCATTTAAATATAAGTGACATGACCTGGAAATTGATGTTTAATCGAAAAGTTTCAACGTAAATCATTATTAAGTTATGCGTATTTTCTATTTTTAAGAGACAAAAAAGGCAACGAAACGTAAATTTTAAAAAATGTTAAATATAAATCGTTTTATTTTAATAGATTCGGTAATATGTGATTTCTTGTGCCGATGCCAATATTTAATTGTAAGAACATCGATAGTTCACCTATATATCTATTAAAGTTAATTTGATAGATGCCAAATGTGGCTTTCGTACAACAGCCGAACTATAATAACATAAATTCGTAAATAAAAAATCAATGTCTATTATTTATAATAATTATGAAAATATTAGTTACTTAAACAAAATATAAACGTGTTTTTAATATTAATGTAGTAAACCACACTTCAGCTGTTTTTGATGCGCATTATATATAAGTTGACAATTAACTCATTTCACGAACATGAAAACCTGCAAAATGCGAGTTTATGGCATGGACCACGTGACATATCCACCAGTCTAATAATGAAATCTCTGTAATATGTTTTCGCTTTAGTTTAAAGACTTGAATATGGGTATGAAATAAAGGACAATGTAGTGTCTTACTATCAACAGGAAGACTATATCATTCATCAGAAATACTTTTTACGTGACATATAAAAGAAAATAAATATATGAGCAAACATAAATCAATAGAATTAAAAGCAAGATTAAAGGTTTAAAAAGTTTTCATACTCCAAGCGGTCTCTAAAACTTACCAATGATTCAATTTGCATTTTTAATTACGACTGCGCCACCAGACGTTGTAACGACTATAGACATTAAAACCACGCCATTTAAATTAGTATATCGGCCATTCGATGGAAATGTTCCATATGCTAGCGACAGTCGCAACATCATTCCCATAATAGTGACTCATGTATCCAGACAGACTATTACGTGACATTATACTAGAGTACTCGTAAAAACTATCCCAATTACATATGCATGCTGAATCAGCCAATTTAATGTACCGAACACGACAATTGTAACTATTATTGGCTTCCGACATCACCACATCGTCGCAACCACATTAAAAAAAACATTTATATATATTATTCGGAGTAACAAAATTTACGGTTGTGGAATGACAAATTGCTGAAGTTTATGAAACTCTAGTAATTCTAACGCCACTCTGGTATACTATTGATGGAATATTAGGAATGACATCCCTTACGGAGTTACCAAAAGGAGTACCTTAAAAACTTTCGCATCTACGGCAGCTTTCATGTTCTTTATTGTCTGTGACATAGAGGGACAAAGAGCAAGAATGTCAGCCACAATGGTACGGCCACATTTTTTGGAAACCAGCTAGCTGAGGAACAAATTTTTAACCGTGGATCCTCCGTCAGATCCTGGCTGACGGCTGACTTGACATTGTAAGAGATGGTCATGCATGCTATTGGTCTCACAAGGAGAGAAGACAAAACTCCTCGAAGTAGAAAAGAAAATGTAAAAAAGCGGACGCTATGAACGCATCCGGAAAACGCTAAGATGATAATGACTAGGAACGACAATCACGACGACAGTACTTTAATGTGATGCCTTGATAGTAAGTTCCACTTCCTTTGTTTGATGAGCCATTTATTCATTACTCTCATTAGTACCGATCGTCATAATTTCACGTACGGGTTTGAAGGTGTTCGGGTGCATAAAAATTGCGTTTTTCCGATACAGTGTTCACTAAAACGATAGTTTACATTCTTTTTAAATGCTGTGATACATTGTGTCCCGGGAATCCCGCGGGAAGTTCAAGTCAAGCGTGGACGAATTCGTGGGCATATTCTAGTTATTTATAATATAGTTTATTCACGAAAGAATTGCATTAAATGATGCGTGCGTAAAGTACCCAATCATTTGCCGTTTTCAAAACAATTTAATTCAAATTTGAACAACATGTATCATCGATTCATCATCGTTCATTAGTATTCAAGTTTTATTGACATGATTTCGTATTGTCTATTTTAAACCGCATCTTTATTAATACCGGGTTTATCTTAACACTGCCGTACTAATTAGACAGAATTCAAAAATAGTATGCAAATTGAACAAACACTGTTTATGGCAAAATCTTTTGTAGACGTGAGAATTATTCACAACCGCAAAGATAGCATAACCCCGCTTTACCGCAACTGTTTTAAACACTTGTATTTCATTGCATGCTCAGATATGTTATTCTCTTAATTAGGAAATAGTTACAAATGTTTATTTAAATATGAAGCCAATATGACGTGTTATAGCTCATATTATTTTGTACAAAATAAAATTATAGCTTATTCGTAGAGTATACATTAGTTGTAATTATCTAAAAAAATTAAGTATCTTCGTTCGCTTGAATTTTTATAACTCAAAATGTATCTATGCGAATATAAACTATCCTAGTTTCACCCCCGTTATCATGCACACACTTATAATAAATATGCTATGAGCGCATGGGCTAAGACGTATAACAAAAGACAAACGCGTTGAAAAAAAATACATTTTAACACCTTGGCCACACCGTTTTATAATTCAAAATGTTATTATCTTCTCTGTTACTATCTATCTTTATTATCTGTCTTAGAAAGTTCGCAGATTTATAAAATTTTATAACTATAACAATACAAATTTGTGACTCATTTAACACTCATATAAGAATAATACAAATTCATACCTCCACCCAAGTTATAAAATCTACTGACCACAACGTTTAATTATACCAAGCAAAGAGTTAAAAATATTATTGCAGATAATAAAACGACAATAAAATTAAAATACTATTTAGACATCGCTGTATTACGGAAGACTTTTTCTTCCATAAGACTAGATTTTTCACTAGGAATGACAATCGCCTATTAAAAAATGTAACCCTAAAAAGCCCGTAAAACCAACATTTCTGGGAGGCACCACAAGTCTTCCGTCCCTTCAGTTTTCATGTTTTTATATCACGGAAAGATTAAAATAACTTTCTATCAAATGGGATAGAAAGTGCTACCGTTTCCTATAGACATTTGCAAAGCGCTGCCGATCTCCAAGAAATTTTATGACACCTTTAGATATAGAAAAGCCCCCCTAAACTTTTGAGCAACACTGTAACGTATCTTTAGACCTAATCTCTAGTCTAATATCAAATTTTTAAAAACTTGCATGACTGTGTGGCGTTAATTACCCAAAATTATTAATACTTTTTAAAACTTCTCTATCAAGTGACGTGTTTTTTACGAAATGAATAACACAGGAAAGACAAATGTAAAATATAATAATTAACCACATAAAACATTGGCGCCTCTGACACATCGTAAATCTCAGTTTGTGGATACTAAAATATGATAATTGAAAACACTATGAATAATGTTTTAATTGATCTCATTACGGTGTACAGTCATATCCGACAAAAGAAGGTTAACTGTTTTAATAGTTTCTGTAAAATTAATAATATTATTATTGTCTAATAGATTGCATGCGGCTTCACTCGTGTGAACTTTCACGTTTGTCTCCCGCCTTTAATGCTTGGTATCACAGAGACACAGAGATAGACGCGCGACGATTTTCTTAGCTCTGTGCTTGTTACATTGGAGGTTTGGCCAAACTTATGACAATAAGAGCGAAAACCAAGTGAACTGAGATACTTGTTATCCGTCAAACGTCGGAGTCTCATAGATTTTGTACAAAGTTACTTACTTACTTGTACAAGCAAAAATATTCAATAGCGTAATAATTATTATTTAAACAGTAATTGAAATTATGTCTATCATGATATTGTTATTCTTAATTAATACAACAAAATATTATTTTAACACCTTTTCTTTTATATGTAAATAACGTTAAAAATTATTGTAACATCCCTGTTGAATCATACACTATTATGACAAAGAAAATACAAAAGACTTACAAAGTTTCGCTTTTATATGTATAAACGTAAGCAAAAACAATTAGCGGTAGTGTAAGCTTTCTCCGTGCGGGAACGGAAAAATAATAGAATTTGCTGCGGCTGGGCGGCCTGTCGTAAGAGGCGACAAAACAACCCGCAGCCAAGTGATAGGGCATTTGCCCGACTGGATGGCTACCACCCCTGGTCTGGTAGAGTATGCCGCCATAACAACCTTGAGTTGTGTTCCAGCATCAGTGGCCTAGTTCCAGTTTCTCCTTCAAGGTCGGTAGCACATAGACAGCACCTCTGGTATTGCAAATGTTTATAGGAGATGGTAACCACTTTCCGTCACAGTTGGGCCGTCTGCCTGTATGCTGTACTTGAGTAATAAAAAAATTTAAACAAATGGCAAACTCGTTGTCAGATAGCTGTCAATCTTCCGCACGCAGAGTCCCTTACCCTTATAAATATCACTCCAACGATTGAAAGTATTATATTAAATTTACTCTTTGTAAAGTCTCAAAACAGGTAATGTCTTAATTAACTCATTAACAAAAAGACCTGTTGGAGACCAAAAATAATTATTTGTTATAACAAGAGCACGTTCTAATCGAATCATGTACATGAAGCGTTTCGTAAGTGTTTTAATTAACTTCCAGTATGATGCGATGGGGTTTCGTCATTGCTTGCCACCATGACATAAATGGCCATATTTTTAGGTGGCTATGTAAAGTACCCACAATTGTAATCACCTATGTACTAAACACCAACATCACCAGATTGTTACAATCTATATTTATAATCATTTTAACCAATAAGACTCACTATATTTATTTGTGTAATGCTTGTTTGGGTGACAACTAAATCTTTATGTATAGTATAAAATCATCTGAATTGCTTGCCGCTCTAAGAATGTGTTTATGTTTTGTGATAAAGTTATTTATTTATCGTAAATTGTCGTTGTGATATGAATTCTAATTAAATCTTCAATCAATAATAAGTACAGAACTCAAATAAACCTTTATCGTACATTGTTCGTCATTATAATATTATCCGCCCATATGTTCACGAAGTCCGCAACGCATTCTAAGAGCGGCAGAACTGTAGTAGTATATTATCTTCTAAAATTATTTCATTGCATGGAAATCAAGGGCCTTAAGTTGTTAGACCATTACTTATCTAGAGCAAAAATCTTTAACATGAATTTTTTTGGTATATGCATTTTCACACTACTCCACATTGGGCTATGTTAATAATATATATATATGTTATGTTAATAATATATATATATATGTTATGTTAATAATATATCGAAGTTAATAATATATATACACCAGAATTTTTATTTTTCGCTACAAAGTCGAGACGTATGTATATACATATGCATTCATAATCTCCAGTGACTACACGTATATCAAAAAAGTTAAATTACAATTTAAAAAACTTTAGATTTTCTCTAATTATTTGCGTATCCGAATTCTTAACAAATGAGAGTTTAAAATATATGTTATTAATAGGTTCCTACATTCGGGTTCCTTTCACTGTCAGATTAAAGTGAGTACATTAATATTTAATTGATCTTACATTACTGGAGTAACAAACATATTCGGTCGTAAAAATAAGGTCAATAGGAAAGAACGTGGTAAAGTATATTATTAAGATAGTCACAAATAATAAGACAACGAGACTTAATGATACCTACGAGACCAATGTCTCAATTATGCAAGTCTGTGTGGTCCGAAAACAAATGATTACATACCCACACGGCAATAAAAGGAAACTATAACATTGACGATATTTAAATCGGCTATTACTCCGAATGAAACGCTGTAACAACAAGTAATAGACATAGTTATTAGCATTATTATGGACATTATAGAAAATCGACTATTCGTTTCATCATTCGATGAAATTTATGTTATTAAAGTCATAGGTAGTTGTTATTGTAAGAGAACACTTTATTAAGATCGTAAGACGAGCAACTGCGGACGTCGATGTTGATTGAGATAGAAAATATTTATTTGCATTTATGTTTGTGTATACAGGTATAATTGGTAATACGATAGCAGTAATAGCGTTTATCGATATCATTAGTACGCATTAACATAACGAGAATGCAAATCGTTTGATTAATAACGTTATTCCAAGTTAAAATACTTGTAAACATCTAAAATTTAATTAATTACCGACACAACTTCCCTATCAATGCAACTCAAAGTTGACTAGATACTTTCGAATTTTAGTATATGGACAAACTACATTAATTAAGTACTATAAAAATTGTTTGTTTCAAGTAACAATATAGACTTGTTTAGTGCAAGACAGATTTCATATCTTCTAGGAGACACGTAACATAATTTTCATAAGTTTTAACTTTAATAATATTAGAAGAAACTTCAATAGCTTTAACCAACTTAATATAAAATACTTTCAAAGTGTCACATATGATAATAACTTAATAACAGAAGATGCTATAACTTATTTGACTAACAAACTCAATAGGTTTCTGTGCCACAGTCGAATAAGTTTTTATGTATACGAATCTAGCATATTAGAAAAATCTCAAATTGGAAGGATTATGTACGAGGTAATAAAGAAAAAAGAAAATAGTTCATAATGGGACAGTAAAAACATTGATCTTATTCCGATCAAGCAATAACGTTCAAAATATCATTATCTACGGGAAGTTGAGAAAAATAACCGTTCAATTTCTGTGAGGTAGATTCATGAACATTATTAAATAATGTATAAAGGATTCCTCGTTTCATGCCGATCTTCATAGTTTAACTTTGGTTTGCCATAAAGATATTGTTACGAATTTGTAGGATGTAATTTTGAAAATGCTGTTGGAATTATCACAATGTTTACTATTAGTACACACACGTAATTCACAGTTCTAACATATAGTTGAATACAACAAAACCAAACCGTAGGGCAGAAAATTATTATCACATAAATCGTAAAAACGAAAATTGTTTTCGCCTGTCGTAAGAGGCGACAAAACAAACCTCATTTAGGTAGTAGGGTGTTTGCCCGTGTGGATAGCTACCACCCCTGGTCTAGAGTACGCCGCCATAACAACCTTGAGTTGTGTTCCGGCATTGGTGGCCGGGTTCCTATCTCCCTTATAGAGGGAGACAGCACATTGGTAGAACGTTACATGCGTTACAAATTTCTGTACATAGGCGACGGTAACCGCTTTCCATCTGGTGGGCCGTCTGCCTGTCTGCTGAATTCATGCATTTTTTTAAAACGTCCATTAAAATAGTGTTTAGAATTTAAACTGGTTACCAAGGCGTCTCCTTTTGACTATGTTCAACGATTACAGTGGACAATAGCTGGCGGTCGCCATATTTATGTGTTTGTTATCACCCTCGGAAGTCTCCTATCTTACTCTGATTTACACTGGCCCCTTGGTAGACAAATAGTAAACAACGTGAGAATTTACTTTTAACACCTCCAATGAGATAAACGAGTTCACAGCTCGTAAAACACATGCCCGTATTGAGAACTGTAAAAATGATATCGTATGTCACAATAATTATTGCAGTTGAAATAAAAAGGGTTGTATGTAGCCTTTCATACGTTGTTGTACCGAGATACGAAAGGTGTAACAATCTAGTATTGTTATGAAATCAAGGAAATAATTATGTTAACTAGGCCCTATTCTTTCGTAATTTTCACAAGGTTTCATTCATCAGCATACTTAAAGCTTCGGTTTTATATTATAACTAGCTGACCCCTGCCCAGTTTGCTGAGCGTCAAACCAACATAAGCCAACATATAATTACTATAACAACTGTTATCACGGCAAAATCTATGTGCAGTGATTAACATAGCAATGGTAACATGCATGCGGTATAAACTTAAAACAAATGAGTGTGAAAAATAAATAAAAAAATCGCTATTAACTTATAGATTTATGAATGTTTTCAATTTCCTGTTAGTGCTTAGATCTTTCGGTCCTTTTAATTTAGTTAGGTTATTCGTAGAATGATTAAAACATTACATGACAGATAGCACTGCTAGCAGCCTTAAGTTTTTGCTTCACATATATTTGTTTTCTAAGTTATTTATATATATGTAAATATTTATAAAAACATAAATATTTATAATAAATAAATATTTTTTAATATATATTTAATATATTTTTGAATACATTTAATTAAGACTCTTTATAACTAACCAAAGTAAATGGAGTCATTGAAAAAATAAGTGCCAAATTACGACAGTGTCAATACTTATTAATGTAGTTAGGGATGGCTTATTATGATCTTATTAAATTGCGTTAATCGATACCTTGACGATTAATGTATCGACAAACCCTACGTAAATAAAATTGTTAAATGGATTAAAGCATTCTTTACAATGATATGTGCGTTAACTTATGTAGTATACACATTGGTTGCGTCTGCATGGGTAACAAATGTTCCCAATGCAAACTATTTCAACGTTATTACATATTTATGTGCTATATTTTACGGACTAAGATGTATTAATAAAATAATCTATTTGTTATATTAAGACATAAATTGTTTTTTTTTAACAACAACAACAAATCACATAGCACAAATATTATTACCAATTTAAACATTGAGAGCTGTGCAACTTTTTTTAAACTGTACTGTAATTTTAATTATTACTCAGAAAATCTAAGAACTTAATCAAATATCAAAACATAATTTAAAACAATAAGTTATTGGCAAGTTTACTGTTTGGGTCCAACAAACAGAGGAGATAGTAGTTGAAGGGTCCAAACCAACTCCGACAGAAAACCTTGTGGCCGAGCCTAGAATAATTGAAGAGAGAAAGGCTCAGTATCTCCGCTGGCTCGGTCACGTAGAACGGATGGAGGAGGATTGGAATGTGAAGAAAGCATACTTGGGGCGACCAGTCAGTATCACTAGAAAGATAAGAGTGGATCACCTAAACCAACTTCACAACTGAGAAGACTAGACTAGACTTAAGCATATATTTGTATATGATGACATTCTTTTTATTGATAAAAAACGTTAATAAATATTACATCCTTCATTCTTTCAAAATAGATCAAAAATATTATGTTTACGCCAGTGATATTATGATCTAGAATTTTGTCGTACCTACGTCTCACAACACGACTCGCTTTAGCTCTGTAGGCTCTTGAATGGGCTATGGTGAGAGTTGTCGGCTCAATTTCTATTACATGTCGCTGCTGAGCTAAAGGAGTAGTACAGTTCTATAGAGCGAATGACCTATATCCCTCTTTACTTTTTAATCAGCCGTTTTGCAGAAATTAGCCGTTTTGTAGAAAGTAGCAGACGTGGGACGTGGGTCCGCTACTTCGGAGACTTCTGTATCTCATCCTTGCGATGGTAAATCTTAATATGGTTTCATATTCCAAAATCGCCTTCCTTTGGATTTTATTATGGGAGATTCCATCTACCTGTTGTTAGTCATAAGATACCTATGCCTAGAATCACCCTTCAAATTTACAAATATCTGACAGGATTAATTATCGATTATTCGATACTGAAATGGGTTCTACATTATGCAATATTTACATGGTCGATAATAAACTCATTGTACCTGCCATAGACTGCAGCTCGTTGCTTAGCATTATTTTGTTATTAATGACATTATCAAAAAAACTCAAATGAAAACCATTTTTATTTAATCGAATATAATATTATTTAATATTTCTAAATAAACATGCATATTCAAATCAAGTGCCGACTTTCGTCATATTTGCAACTTATTTAACTTCTGGGATAGTTTTCTGTTTGTTTTACTAAGTGAATTATTATTAACGATCTATATGTAGTTTTGGACTCTGGCGAATCTATTAAGGAAAACTGCTTTTGGATATCGAAGTTACTGATTTATATTATGTGACCTGTGAATTTGTTTAATTCGACCGACCAAACACACTATTGGATTTTTATATCAACACAAAACTTGATGTGCAGTGATATGTTTTAATGAAAATTATATACAATTTATAAATAATATGAAATTTTATTTTAAACAGTAAACAGTTGGAATTCATGGTGGAAGAAATCTCCATACCTAAGCATACAATATATATAATATTGGTCTTATTCATAGACAGAGTAAGTTTGAACGCTTCTTTAGGAACCATAAGCGTTCAAACTTACTCTCATGCTTACTCTCTCTATGAATAAGACAAAGTGTATACACAAACTCGCTATACGTACACATACACACATATACACATGAACACACACACACATGCATATATTAGGTACGTTCATATACGAGTTAGCGCCAATGATACTCGCTAGATGTGCTAGTAGTATGTTTCTCCCGACTGAAGACTCTATCTCCATATATTCAATATACTCTATGGTAACATGGCAATGGTTACCATAGCAATGAAGCTAACATTTGTTGTTGTAGATAATAAAAAAATATTTCGGATAGGATTTTCGTTAAATCGGTATTTTCATACAAAGCGTACCTATGCAAAATTTGAAGTAAATCGAGCGTATAGTTTCGGAGATCTCGTGACGAATCCATCAGTGAGTGGTATTTCGCTTATATACGAGTATGTATAGAAGATATCATACAAGTAGACCTTTATGTTATAAAAATCATGGTAACTTACACACAATAACTTGAGGTCGAAATTGCCCGAAAGTTTTAACAGTCAAGGTTTTTAACGACTAGTAGTACTTAGTAAGGAAATCTATATATCCAAATCACGGATATGTAAACTTGCCTTATACAAGCATATCGGACATAGCGTATATACTCCGACATCCGAGTCCAAAAGTCATCCACGTGCTTTGTACCCGTATCTCGCGAAAAATATGCCATTTTCCCGAGTATAAAGTATCACATGTTTACCGTTAACAAAAATACATACGTGAAAATAGTCGGGTTATTTTTAAGGTTGTGACGATGAAACAAACGTTAAACAAACCACATTCACATTTTATAATACTTGTGTAAATGTGATTTTGTTCTGACGTTTATAATTTTTTTCTTAGTAAGGATGAAACTTTAAATGTAAATACAATGAAAACCGTTTAGTTTATAAAATATTCCTTCTTGTATATTGTACCTCAGATAAAATATCCAATCGTATGCATTACCCTAACATAAAGCCTAATATTAAACTCTACATGCAGCAATGATTACTGTAGCTATTCTAAATTTGTATAATCCATTATCATAGTCTTTACAGACATATCATCTTAATGATTGTATCCGTTACGTTCAAAGTCAAATTAACATTTAGGTTTTTCCAATAAAACAGTGATAGAAGCACCTAAAATATGAAATGACTTAATACAATGACAAATTGTCTCGTTATAAATCTCAATCATGCGCTAATATAATCACAAACAAAAAACAATGGTGAAAAAAGCTCAAAAGCGGATTTGACAAGTTTAACAAGACATAGAATCCATTGTATCAATATTAGATCAAGCTACGACTTTGACCGACGATGATCATTAGTTAGATCATTATAAATTATTCAATGCTATTATTAGAGCTGGAATTTGATTAATGTTTGATTTCTAAATATAATAAAGGTGTAACTCAAGCCAGTATATTTGTACTGTTAATGAATGTTATGATCCATATTGTTTGAAAAATAATGAAACAGTTTCAATATTTTAGATGATTTTTGCGATTTATTGAAACTATTTCCTTTATTGCTTTAATTGCTTTTCTGGGTGTTTAATTATATATAACTCAATGATAAAAATTACAAGTTAACAGGAAAGTTCACCATGTTTACTAGGCCAAACAGGATTATTATATTAATAGTGAAACAATTTTGCCACATGCAGCATACGCTTTTGCCCAGTCTGTAATTACCAATTATGTTTCGGAAATAATTCACATTGTTTATTTTTCTTTTATTAAAACTTATATCTAAAATATAAAAATACTTAATTAGATTAATAATAATTTGCAACAATCTAGGCACTACCTGATATCAGCTTTCCTAAAAGGATAAAAGTAAGAACAGCTTATCAAATGATCATAATACCTAGCTTCTCAATACCATTAATAAATATGACAATGTTACTTTACAAAGACACAAACAACAGCATAAAAAACAACTGTATTATTCCTTACACTTAAAACTAAAAATAACATTTTATAACAGCGAATGGATTGCACTGGCACGACAATAAAAGTCCTTTAAAAAGTTGAGCCGTAAACAACAGTGATCCGACAAATAGTACCACCGGCGTAGTTCATAATTTATAGACGGCTTGATATACACATGATATGAGCCTGGCATGTACTGACGACGTGATTTTGTCAACTTTGAAAATGGAAACAAATAAAATTATAGTGGTGATAAATGAACAAGCGAAGGCACGCGCCTCATTGCATTGTGCGTTTTGTCTCGTTTAGTCATAGGACATTTTACAAGTGTTGAAAAGTCTACAGGAGCTACAGTTAAAGGGATAATCAGTTAAGGTTATAATTTGACTAATTACTTAACCTATAAATATCCTTATCTCAGTACCGTTAGCACTAGATAAGGAACCTTGGGGATAATATTGCTGTATGAATGAACAATAAATAAAGAAGCCAATAACGGACTACCTCTTTGGTCTGTCTAAATTTCTAAAACAAAAGACATCAAAATAACAAATACTCAGATAAGTATACACATTGTATACTGACAAGTAATATACGACGAATTGGGGCGATCCTAGACACTCAGATCAGAGCAAATGAAGGAAAATATGCATACGATTTTTACCACGCCTGGAGTCAATCTCAGGACTTTTGCATTCCAGTGTACCAAGTGGGCTTATACTTAAGCCTCACAGACGATCAATGATATATAATGTAATAACTTAATAAGGCAAATAATGTTTCAATTTAGGTAATACAAAGTACAGTAACACTTGAATTGTGATTGCGGCATTAATGGGAAAAGAAAAAATCGAAGACTTTATACGGTATGCGACCAAAATTGTAGAAAGAGTAATAAATCGGAACAAAAGCCAGTAAAATGTTGCCACTATATAATAAGTATATATTAGTTAACATAGTATAGGAACAAAAAACTGTATAATAGGACTAGATTTTAAGAAATAGATATAAATAGCATATATATATATACCATAAAAAAAATATATATACATATATTTATACAGAAGATAAAAACGATCTCTGCCCTGAACCAAGGCGGAGGAAGGCGACGAAAAAAAAAAAAAAAAAACACTTGAATTGTTTACTCTAACCATATTGATAGTATTAATATTGTTACGAGTCGCGAGGCTCGAATTAAAATGCCCTTAGAATTACTATAGAGTTTATTACAACTATACAAACACGTATAACACAGGTACAAATATAACCGAACACAACAAGTCCAAACGTAATGCAGAAGGTCGTAATTCAATAAAACGCGCAAAGTCCGTCACTTATTAGGTTCCCGATTGTAGTACACATGTCTCACTTTGCTCGTGGTTCTCGCTCGACTGCCACTCCCCTCTATCGGGTCCCTGTTTTATACTGCACAAATGCAATATGTCCCCCCGGCAACGTGGGCCGAATTTCCTAGAATCAGCTTTTACTTTAAAATCCGTAATGGCTGGCTAATGATTACAATACAACAATAGGCCATATGCCAATAAGTAAACAAAATAAGACGACCATAAAAGAATTTCAAAGTTATAAGTTCAAATGCCGACGGGTAATAAATGTGCTTTGTTTCAGATATGCAGGTGGATTTTGTTTTTGTCAGGACCTGAGTTGTAACAATATCAACAGAAAGACACACACAAGTTTATAATTAACACTTATCTGAAATATTACTAAGCGCTTCAGATTAGGTTCCAATTTACTTGGATATACAAGTTAATTATAGCAGGTTTAAAATTGCAGTCTCCACTCAAGAGATACAGAGAAGCTGTCAATATGTCTTCGTCTTAAGTAGCTGTCCGTGTGGCGCATTTGTCTAAACTTAACTGACAACAAGATGCGCGGTTCTTCAATACGATAACAAGGACCGAAGTGTTCAAGAAACACCGATGGTTATTTATGTCGCTGACAGATTCCAACAGAGCGCATCGCTTAACAAAAGCCTAAACAAATGACGTAGATAATCATTTAGTTAAGGTTTATCATTTCATAAAAGCGATAGCGTTAATGTAAGGTATTTTTCTTTTTGGAATAATTGCTATCTGTTGAAATGTCACATAGTTTTACAGAAAATCTTAAAAAATGACCTCCGTTGTCTAAAAGTTGGCTATCTTGGATAATTAGAACCCATACTACACCCCGGTAAGGAAATCCCGGAAACCGCTTTCTAATATATTGGTCTAAAGGTACTGGCCCAAATTAGTTCTTTATAGATACATGTGTTACGTATAACACAAGTGTTACTTGCTTTTCTGTAAATTAGGTAACGTATATTTCTTTAGCAGCTAATAATATTAGAAAACTTCAACAAGAGTAGCTAATACAGCCAGTTAATATTTATTTCAAAAATGATACAATACGGGTAAACCTTAGCTGCGAATATAATAAATTCAATAAGCTTGCAAAATAGCATGACGGGTCTAACTTTTTAATTCACTTGCACTGCCTGGTTGAATCTTGAAAAAATAAAAATACATCATGTACCAATTAACAACAAGAAAATATTTTTTTAGAATTTATGATCCAATAAATAGATGTCGTGTTTTAGTTACAGGGACAAGTGTTAGACGCAGGGCGACACGCACAGAGCAACGACAAAAATGCCTTTCAAATTCCGAAAGGCTTCGCTGGTCGCGTGGGCGGCAGACGTACCGCCGCGCCGCGTGTATTCACAAGTGTAATGATGCCACACGTCAATTTAAGAAGTCCATACAAAAACCCGATTTCTATAAATAAAATAATGATTCTCTGCAAACCTAAAATTAATGTAATTATTTCGAAATGGTATCTTACAGATTACTTATTGAAGTCATGAATCTACCACCGCTCTCAAAGTAATTTTAATTACTATTACAGGAGAAGAAGCGACGCAACAAACTCCCCAGTAACATATCTTTACTTCATAATTATCCCTATTATATTATAAATGCGAAAGTAACTTTGTCTGTCTGATGTCGATATGCCTCAATGACGCGAAGGAGAATGTCGACGCTCCATGTTACCGGAGCGCCTCTCTAACGCAACTCCAGGAAAAGGTATTAAAAGCAATGACGATATCAAGTGACACCGCCAGCAACACCTCTCCCTGGGAGACAGCTTTCTCCACGAGGCTCTTCACATGCATAATGGCGTCTATAGTGTAGGGCCCTTTGCGAAAACCAAACTGGTTGTCCGCCAAATCCGACCCTTCTTCTGTGAGGTGCCGGACGGCTGACGGATGGCGGCCGAGCGGCCTGACGTAAGAGGCGACACAAAACAATCCTTAGCCAGGTGGTAGAGTATTTGCCCGTCTGGTTGGCTACCTCACTCATCTAGAGTATGCCACCATAACAACCTTGAGTTGTATTCCGGCATTAGTGGCCAAGTTCCAGCCTCCTTTAGAGAGCGGCAGCACATTGGTGTTACAAATGTCCATAGACGATTGTAACAGCTTTCCATAAGGTGAGCCGACTGCTTGACAGCTTAACTCATACAATAAAAAAATCACTATAACATTTTGTAAGTTACTTAAGATAAAAATGATTAGTATAGCTTTATTCGGAAAAAGCAGTTATCCGGGATACAGAATCAAAGTTTACTTTAAGATTATGTTTGAAGCCGATTAAATACCTGTAGTAAATAAATATATCTATGATTGATTCTTTTTTCATGTCGATCAAATATTGAAATATCCTATTAAATGTTTCAAAATGCCGACATGTCATAACTTCCCTGACATCTGGTAACTCTAGCCAGATGTGACCAAGTTCAATTGAATACAAGAATGGGTACTTGGGAAGGCACCGGTTGCACGCCGTCGGCCGTCTGCGGCCCTTCGGCGCTTAAGCCGCCATCGCCCACGCACCTCGCGTAGATTTATAACATTAACCATATTCGGCGTACGAATGGCGCCTATTCGACGGTTCAAATTAAAATCCGCCGCAAATGCAAAACGTTCGCAAGCACGAGCTATTTGATGGATTGCTGTTCGGTTTTTGATTTACACGGCACCGTATAAGGCGAATAAGAATCTTCAGACGTACATTTCACATCAAAATGTTTTATTTAATTGTGCTAGCTATAATAAAAACATTGATCGTTTGAACGTTGTCATACTTTTAATATAATTCTCCCTACTATCAATACTTTTCTATAATTTTCGTTTTCCTAATCAAAGTAACCCTCAATAGTAAAAATCTAGCAATTTTGGCCAAAAGTTATCTGGAAAAGATTGATCGCTCTTTATTGTCCGATCTTATCCCGGGTACACATTTAGTCACGAAGGCTAAAAAATATTCAAATGTGGTAGCATAAAAGGAATCCATACGTTCGATTGTTCGACGAAACATACACATCAAGCCAATAAAGGCCAGCGAACTCCCTTCGTCGGTGTTTATTGGCTCAATATGTAACCGACATTAAACGACCTTTATGTTTTCTTTTACTGATTGATTGTACTTTAATATACAAGAATAAATTATTTTTCTATTTATTTGTAATATTCTCCGCGGCTACCTACTACATTATTATCAACTTGACTTATAGTTGACTCTTAAATTTTTTCGACATCGGAATCGTCGTATCTCGAACTCCGATAGATGAATATCTAAAATATATTTAAAGCAAATAAACTTATCGATCCAGACACGACAAACTTTCGCATTTCTAATATTACTGTATATCACGAGATTTTGAATTACAAATATTTGATACTAACTATGACATGTTTTATGTCAATCATAGAGAATCGTACGTGTATCGCGTATGGCGAAAATAAACTTACTCTTGAATTGTGTTTTCAGGTGGTATAATGCGGCCTGGTATAAAAATTTTCTTATGAAGAATACCCGCATCTTTTAACTCCTAAAACAAAAAAATATCAATACGTTATTCCAAAGGTATTCCTACACCCATATTTATGTTCTGAATAAAATATAGGGAACATGTTTGCGATGTATAAAAATTATCCAAAAAGAAACGAACCCGTTTTTAGACTTCTGGAGTCATTTTGTCAAAATCCTTATAAGGAAACCTTATGAAATATTTATTTATTTATTACTCTGTGTATGTCTGAACTGTCTGCTCGTTTGAAGAAATTCCTACCAGATTCATCTGGTGATAAGTGCTCACCATAACCTGTAGACATCCATAATACAAGAAAGACAAAGCGGTGCCTACCTTATCGAAACTAAGTTTTTGTTTACGCCCTTCATGTTGTAGTAAAGTCATCGGGAAAACCACGGAAAACATTTCCGTGGTTCAACAACGTATTCAACAGTTTTCACCCGTGTAGCAACGAGTGAGCGCCATCTACGAGAGACGCGTGATAAGCATAGATAAAAATTATATAATACTATAAAGAGGAAAGATTTGTATTTTTGTAACTAATAAACTCAAAAATTAATGGACCATTTGAAAAATTCTTTCATCATTCGAATGCTACATTATCCGTGATTAATAGGGGCTATATAAAAATTAGGAAACCCTACTAAAACTTCAATATTGTAACCCATCAATCTAAACAAAATACTTGGCGCTGGAATCGGGTACTACAATTTAGATGACATTTTATGAAGTTTGAGACCACCTCAAACTAGCATAAAATTACATCTTGGGGTGAACCCCAACCCAGCCTGGGGTGATTTAGGTTCACAATTAGCCCAAGTAGGTGGCGCTGGAATCGGGTTCTCGATTATTATTTTTTCAGAGCAGGACAAGGTCTGCCGAGACCGCTAGTAAGGTATATGTAAGCATAAGAATGTAGACAATGATTACTGACTACATTATCCAATTCAATTAATTATGCCCATGAATTCCAAATAAAGTTGACATGATTTGCATTACAAGTGAAAGTATAGGTAATATTAGAATTAATAAATTCATTATAATATTACATGTTTATTAATAACTGGTTGTAAATGATCGTTTTATCATTTTACATGATTTATTCACGTACGGTGATTATTGTAAGCGTAAGTAGAGCGTGAATGCTATAGCATATATAATTGTTTATATCTTTATACTAGGATATGTCCGCGACTTCATCCACGCTTTACTTTAATTTCCCGCGGGATTGGTGGGACACAAAGCATCGTAGCATTGAAAAAATGTAAACTTTCGTTTTAGTGAAAACTGTGTCAAAATAAGCAAATTTTTATGCAGGCATCTCGCGGGTTTTTCCCGGGAATGGTTTACTTGGGCAAATCCCGCGAGATTCCCGGGATAAAATACATTACATTTGATTACATATAAATTGCTATCGATCAGTGTAAAAGTTGTATTGTAATTCGATTTTTTTTCAAATTGGCCATTTTAAATTGTTCCCTGAAAAGTTCCCGCGAGATTCCCAGGATAACCTGTAGCGCAGATTTTAAGTCTAATAATATGCTGTCGTTCAGCGAAAACCGCATCGAAATCAGCCCAATAGTTTTGACGTGAATCCCTAACAAACAGAAAATCTAAAAACAAAATTGCATCGTGTTCTCCATCGTTTATATAGTCTATTCCAGGTGGTTTTTTAATAGCTTCACTGTACAGACACGGCATGTTTAGAATTTTATAATTATAGATATAAAGCAGTAAACAAAACAATACAATTTAGAAGTCTTATTGATTTGTAGGCGCATTATATGAAAAACTACTGAGCGAATTTTCATAAGTTTACCATAACTAATATTCCAATAAATGATGATTAGGCAGAACTCATAATTTTAAAGATTTATTTTGAACCGATAGATTTAAGATTTTTAGTAAAGATATATACGTAAGTAACATTCATTATAAACATAAAATAGTAGATATGAAGTTATAGACCTATAACTTATCACATTTCGATTTTGAAAAGTTACTTACCATTTCTTGGTTGGTAATAATTTTAGGTTTTGTTACAAATATTTTATAACATGCAATATGTTTATAAAATAATGTATATGACTCCTAAAATCAAATATTTTCAATGTCAATTATTTCTAGACAAATTTAAATAAAAATAAATAGCCAACAGGTTTAAGTTAATACTGCACGAAACGATTAACTTTTAAGCGGCTATAAATTCGTAAATATTCATTACTCAAATTCGATATAAAACCCATAAAAACAACGAAAACTCCTGTCCTGTTAACTAAAGAATTATGAACCAGTTAATTTTACGGTCATTTACTAATCTTGAACACAACACACGTCCGTGTAACTCGATATGACGGCCGCATTGTCGTCGACCGACTGGCGACACGTGCCCAAGCCCATCGGAGGCGCCACAACACCATCGACACCCGCCAAAGTAACCGGATATTTTATAGCATGCTACTCCTATAGCTTAGTTTATTGTCATAATCCAAATGCAATGCATGGAAAATGTAGATTGCGTTCGTAAGCTCAGTAGATTTCGAACGAAACCGTAATCGCCACGCAGCGAAAGCGAAGCCCGCGAAGTCCACCGAAAGGCCAACGAGAGCTGCTGTAAACAATTATCATGGATGCGAGTGCAGCGGTCTTACAACCTCGTTACCGCCCTTGTACCGCCGCCCGACGAAGTAAAGCCGGGGCGCCACAATTTGCTTAAAACTCTCGTAGTGAGAGAATATATCCATATACAATCCGTGTCCGAAAACCGATTTCCAACTTTCTCTTCACTTCGCGGGTAATGCGGCATTCCTTAATATGGGGCTATTGTCACTCATGTGAGGCTACACGTCAAGGTAGCATTTCTCTAGACTTTTTTGCTCACACAACTAACCGGTTTCCGTAAACCTAGCGGTATCAACGCTGGAGATTTCCTTGTTGTTTATCTGTTATGTCATGTACATAAAGCCTGCACCGGATGCGGCACTTCTGACGCATTCGTTCCATACATTCAACGAAAATTCACTATTAGTTATATCAAGGTATTCTTTCTACGTAAGTCGTAGCTAACACCATCGAATCTCGTTCCAATGACTTAGGTTATTATTAATGTTATTGTATGAAATATCCTAGTTGATGCATTGACTCAAAAGTACCTTATAAACTTAAATCTGTTTCTGTCGAAGGTCATAAAGAAGGAACAAAAAACTCAGTAACACATTTATTAAATATCGTAATATACACATACTGATATAAATGTTATTAATACCAATTAATAAACTTTATTTGCACCTGAACATTTTAATATTTTATGTGGCAAGCAAGTGACTGTGCCACAGCACAGTCAAATTCGCAAGAATATTTCCTCTATAAATAGAAAACAAAATCAAATACGAAAGTCTTTTTCGATCCATATAAGTAAATATCTTCGTATTCAAAGATGTGCGACGGAAAGAGCACACCTTCAATTTTATTCATATTTAAACATGTGACCACTTATTAGCCACTACAAGATTGGAACATACATCTTTCTTAACCAAATGGTCAACTAACATTGTAAAATGGTACTACCATCTTACGCAAATTATGTCCGGCATTTACACTTAGGTGTCAGATAAAGGACGACAGCGGAAAAGCCTATGACAATTATTGGGAAACTATCTCATTTAGAATGTAAAATACAAAAACTGTCTGAAAAACGTTTTCAGGAAAGCTTTCCAATCGCAACCGACCACTATTTTTTGGCATTTTTTACGGTAGCTACTCTCAAGTCTACAGTAACGGTATATAAATTACACCTTCCTGCTGATTGATTTCCATATATGTACATCCAAATTTCAATGAAATATCTTTTGAATATTCATTACAATATGAAGCACTCTTTTCTGAGATAAATATTAAAGTCCACACAAAAAAATCAAAGAAAATTCACAGAGCGTGTAACACGTTTTAAAACTTAATATCGAATTACGTCTAAAATTTACAACACAATGAATGTTGTATATAGTAAATAGTTGATGTTAACAGTAACGACGTTAAGTTTATGTGACATGTGTAAAAGCACTCGAAACTGACTACCGTTTATTAATACAAAAGGAAATATTTCTGCTTTACAGACAATTATGTGAAACAAAAGCATTCTTCGAAATCTCACGGTAGCTTGTTTGAAACATACAAACCTGTGGATTATAGTAGCGGGCTGTGTTTGTCAAGTCTATGACAGCTCCTACATTAGGTATTTTCGCTAGCAGCGCCGGTATATCCCATCTGCAAACAATATTGCATACATAATTAAAGAAGAAATAATCATTAATTCCCTGAAATTATTTTTACACAAAATAAACGTGTATATGTTTATTTTCATTGATAGGTGTTTGGAACTCCAAGGTTTTTTAAAGCTTTTTGTTACATACAGCACACCACCACTCGATCCAAGAAATATTTTATTGTTAAAAACATATTTTTAGACCATCTCACCCAAAAATCGCGGTAAGGTTTTTTTTCAACTAACTAAATAACTCCGTTGGCTCAGCGACCCAAAGTGAGTCTTGGCCTCCGAAACGAGAGCACGCCACCTCCACCTCCCCCTGTCCTGCGCTTTTTTGCGTTTTTTTTTTCAGTTTAATTTAATTTAGCTTTTAATTGGTTCGAAACAAATATAATTTAAAATATTGAATTAATAATTTTACTTTGGTTTTCTATAACAAAACGCATGATAGGAATGATATAATATTATTATTTACTGGTGACTGTTATTTATACAAATGTATTTTTCTTACTTGCTATGCTAGTATATTCGTTTATGTTGTTTAGCGTCCTTGTGTACATTTCTACATCTCTACGCTTCAAATAAGTCAAAACAAGCAGTGACATGTAAACAACTGTTTAAATTTGAATTACTACTTACGCAGCACATTAAACACAAACTCAAATTGCATAGATTGATTGTTACGTGGGTGGAACATCAAAAATATATCCAATTACAGTAAACAGTGTACCCGTCGGCGTTAAACAAATAGCTTGAAGAAAACCGTATTTCAACAGAACAGTTTAAAAAAAATAACTTTCCAAATTAAACGCGGCGCCAGACCACTACTACACCTCAAGGTGCATTTGCATAATTATCGCGTTTGGGGCAAAAGTTTATGTATGGGATCAGATGCGTTATATTAGTTGCACCATTTTGTAAACTGATTCCATAGACAAATGCATACATAATTCGACAATTTATTAGTCATTCAATTAAATAAGTGATAACCTTTTTGTTTTTTACGACTTCTAATAGTTTTTACTCATTTAAAGCCTCTGTAGAAGTGTCGCCTAAAAGTACTGATCTACAAAAGATCTACCAATGCCGGCATTGGTGGCCGGCTTCCGGTCTCCCTATAGAGAGCGGCAGCACATTGATAGATGTGTTACAAATGTCTGTCCATAGGCGACGGTAATTGCTTTCCATCTGGTGGGCCATCTGCCTGTCTGTTGAACTCACGAAATAAAAAAACCACCTAATTTTTAGTTTTTACGCGATTTCACGCCATCTTGTAACGGGATATAGAATACACCTTTCTGACAAATTTCATTCGCACAGATCGGACAGTTAACATAGACAGATGAACGGCTGGCCACGGAACACTTAAAATAATAATTAATTACATAGAATGTATTTTATACATGTTTACAGTCATTACATTGTATAAGTGTAATTATCTTTATATGCTCGCTAATAGTCAAAAGGGTGGTATGGTAATCAATGTCTTCTGAATAGCAGACAGTTTTCCAATTTGCGAAATGACGCTATAAATGACCTTTGGACCCAGCAATTACGGAGAAACTATTATTAAAAATGTTAAAGGAATCCTAATGCTATCTACTTCGATACTAGACGACGCTGTGATAAAAAATAAAACTACATTGAATTTCTATATAGGATTTGCTTTTTTTTATAATCTCAACGAAGTAGGCACATCGGCCCCCATAAGCGGTAGGTACGCGACTGACGAATGCATATTATGAAAAGGCATTATAGTAATTTAGTAGTTTCTCTCAGATACCTGATGAGGCGCACATACGCCATGCGCGGCATACATACGTCAGGCGTCTAAGAGAAACCCCTATTCTATAACATTCATTGTTCGCGTACAGCGTCACGCCGGACACAGCCTACGAGGGTGGTGGTCTGACTGTGTTGAACATGTCCATAGGCGACGATAACTACTTACCATCAAATGAGCCGTTTGCCAGTTTGCCTACCAGCAAATAAAAAATCCAGAGTTCCATAGCGACGCCTATATATGTTTTAAAAATATATTGGGTTATAAACATTTTACAAGCTAATAAAATTTTAAGAATGTGAAATGAGCAGTCTTTTCGAGTAACGATCAAAAACCTAGAATATAATAAATTAGCTTACTACGTAATAATTAAAAAGATTGTATTTCCCCGTGGCTTCGCTGTGAGCCAATTTTAGTAAGGCTAGCTCTATTTTACTTAGACAAAATTTATTCTGCTTTTATATATCGCGAGCGAAGCGACGGGCAGAAGCTAGGTAGCTGGAAAGCGATTTTGTCTTATACTAATTAAAGATACGTATAGTTGTGTTTAATATACCTACTTGTTATTTTAGGATTGGCAGGAATTAATTACAAGTTTTGCTTTACTTGACTATCTACAATACATTAGGAATGACATTACCCAATCAAAAACGTAACTCTGTCGTAAATCTTCTAAGGCTGGTGTGCATAGACATGCAACCAATGATTAAAATAAAATAAATGCTAAAAATACAGGCCTAAACAGCAATTATTTTATTTATATCCATCCATATCCATGAACACCAGCCTGAATCCGACATGATCCGGTGATGTAACAAATATTGAATAAGAAATGGACAGCTGAACTTTTTCCAAAACCTGCATTCAGTATTAAGTATGTATATTTGTATGTAATAACTACATATCGAGGGCTTCATAACGAATGGGCGTACAGACAAAAGTGCAGTTTTACACAAGGGACAAAATCTTCTATATCTATATATTCTTATTCTATATATATAATAAAATTGTAGAGGTCAAATTTCTGTACAATACAAAAAAATGCTAAAAACCGAGTCAGGGGGATGTAAGAAGTGAAATAGAACTAATTTGGATTTTTGTTTCTACTTCTTTGACTAGACCGATTGAAATGAAATTTTGTATGTTGGCAGCTTATATCCCTGGTCAACATATAGGATACTTTTGATCCCGAAAAATTAAAGAGTTCCCGTGGGATAGTTAGAAAGCTTTAATTAATTACTTAAACAGCTTATAACAGACTAAAAGTAAAAGTATTTTTATTTTATTTGTTACTTTTTAGTGCCTAGCTATGTATGGGTAGAACAACGCAAGGTGCCGCGCTTTAAAAAAAAATATAGGTCCCAAGAAACGGGAACATAAAAATGTTCGTAAAATGAAAACTACTAGGCCCAACTATATCAAATTTTTAGGGGACTATATGGCAACTATTCCGCGTCGAACAAAAAAAGAATCACGTAAATCGGATCATAAATCTCAGAGTAATCGGTGTACATATGGAACGGAATAGAATTTTTTTCAACAAAAATGTTCATAAAATCAAAACTATTGGGCCAAACTATGTTAAATTTTTAGGGGACCAATTGGAAGCTATTCCGCATCGAACAAAAAAGAATCACGTAAATCGGATCATAAATCTCGGAGTAATCGGTGAACATACATTAAAAAAAACATAAAAATAAGATCCCGACGAATTGAGAACCTCCTCCATTTTTTGAAGTCGGTTAAAAACGAATCGCAAAATGTGTTAGTAAGCGCATAACTTGAGAACGACTTTACCGATTTTGATGAAATATTGTGTGTGTGTGTTTGAGTGGGTCCCGGGATGGTTTAAATCCACAATTGGAACCGGTAGATGGCGCTGAGGTTGGGTTCTAGAATCCTCCTAATCACTGGGAGCGATTCGGGTAATTTTGTTTTTGTGTCATGAAACAAAGTCTTTTAGGAATTCAGAAAATATGGCGGTACGAAGTTCGCCGGGTCAGCTAGTTGTGAATAAAACAAAACTAGTTGATTGTATTAGGCTGAAATATGGAATACCCTTCTATTTAGGTACACTTGCATACTGGTAAGACTTTCTTAATTGTAACATGCATAGATTTTAGTAAACAAATAAAAATGTGTGCATGTACTAGTGTACACACGTAAGACGAGAAACTTCTTTATGACCTTATTTTTAGAAAAATAATCAACTATATGCAACTCTACAGAAATTGGTTAAATAAATAAAGCCCCTACCACGGTCGATTCGACCGAGGGTTCGAGGTCCGATTCGAGGGGCAAGAAAACAAGATGGCGCGTAACCGAAAAAAGTGACGGTAAATTTTCTTCCAACGCCGATAAAGAAGTTTCACTTTAAAAAAAGCATTTTTGAATATACGCCCATTGGTTACGAAGCCCTCGATATATAATTATTATTTCTCCCCAAGTTCTTTTAAACATTTAGGTATTGCTACAACACCGTTTAGTTGCAAGTAAAGTTCTCTCTCAGATATCCGAAATTCAAAGGCCAAATAAAAAGTGTTTATGTCATTATACGAAACATTAAATGGCAGATGAGAAGCTTAAAAGATTTAACATGAACGTTGACGCAAATTGCATGTATTTATGCCATCAACCCTTTTCACACTTTCACTCAAAATGTTTTCAATTTAAATATAACTTACATTTCTTTAATTTCAGGGTTGTTCTCTTGCACATGCTGAAACAAAAAGATACACGTTTTAATAAAGTACTGCTCCATTTTTCACAAGATAACGTACGGTCAATAACAATAAATAAACACTGGAGCATTGACTGAATATCGCCGCCAAAACTATTGGGTACTCGAAAATAACTGTACTAAGTTAGTTAATCCACATCTTAAATTCATATGCACAAAATTTCATCACTATTGAAATTTGCCAGGTGGTAGGGCATTTGCCCGACTGGATGGCTACCACCCCTGGTCTAGAGTATGCCGCCATAACACCATGTGCTGTGTTCCGGCATTAGTGACCAGGTTCCAGTCTTCCTCCCTTGAGAGAGCAGCGGCGCATTTGTAGCACCTTTGGTGTTACAAATGTCCATAGGCGATGGTAACCGCTTTCCATCAAGTGGGGCGTCGGCCTGTGCGCTGAACTCCTGCAATAAAAATAAACTATAAATTCATATCTAAGATCTAAAGAAGAAACAATCTGCGAAGCTAAGTTAATTTTAACGAGGAGGAAACGAGAATCTTGAATAGACTTGGTGACGAAATGTTATTAAATAGAAATAAAAAAGTATTTATAATATATCAGAATATAAAATGTACACATAAGGTATTACTAGTCTACAGTCATTGCAAGACAGGTTCTTCTTGACAACTATGGCATAGTGCATAGGCCTTCGAAAATAATACTCATTTTAATGTCTAAGATAATTTATTTTACTATAATACTACATCTCACTAAAGCTTTTGCGATGCAAAAGAATTGCCTGTCCTGTACACGACTAATTTTAGTACCCGGAATTTGAAAAAAATATATAATACAGAATTGGCTGCATAATCCGATAAACTGATATTTTAGTACTAATATTTTTGATCCGACAGTCAGCCTAACGTTTAACAATTACTGAGTGACCATGTTAGAGTGTGGTAAAATATGACTGTTAACTCGGGATTTTGGATACCTTATGTAAAAAGCCTTGCAGAGATTTGGGCGAGAAAGTACCAAATATACCTAATATTAACTATTTGGGCAGAGATTCCCCTTTACCACTCAGTAAGCAATGAACACCGTCTACACGCCAAACCGCCTTTTATACGAAAATACTACGAAAACTACCCTACATAATAATATTATTATCTATGAAGATTATCTATGTGATATTAATATAATGTATGGTTCTCATAACTACTGTGATGGACATCGCGTAACACTTAGCATAATTATGTAACTCTTAAATTTGGATTTATAAAGTGATTTATACGTATAGCTGCTTCGGAAATTGCATATGCAAAGTCTAAGTAACTTTGCCTTATTTTAAAGGAGTTGCGCGTAATAAAACGCTGTCGCGACATTAGCTCACAGTTCTACACTCCTATACAATAATGTCTTTGACAAAGCCGCATGTAGGCGACAGTAGTGTGATAAGGGCTCAGATCAATCATCTAGTGGCCCTACCTGACCGGTGTCAACGAACTTATCCCGACCATGGCCACCTGACGAGTGCGTGTTTTGGGGAAATTTGGTTTGGATAGTCTAATTCGGATAGCCTATATTTTCAAACTTCTGGAAACGATTGGAACGTCGCGCTATAAGATAATCTGTCTTTGAGTTTCGTAGCCATTTTGGCAAAAAGCACCTTCGGAGTCATAACCGTCCACCAGTCTCTCTTTCTAAGTCATAATAAAAAAAAACTCGGACGATACTTAATCTACATGGATGAATTTAGTAGGAATATAGGTAATCCAACACTGTGAAAGTGGATTTTAAAACTGAAGCGCAATAAAGCAATTCAGTTATACCCATCCAAACAAATCATCATTATTTCTCAATAAAATAATATAACTATTTTATTCTTCATTGAATATATTTACTACTTTTTCATTTCTCATATTCTGAAATTACGCGCAAGTACGGAGAAGAGGATCGATAATAAATTAATAATAACATAAGAATGTTAAGAACATGATAAATTATATGAATAAAAAAAGATACACTTAATAAAAAACTAAGCCTAATGGTTCGTTTTCATCGTATTCTTACGAGTATTCCCGGTCAACCTCGGAGCACTGTGAAACGCAGATAAATAAATTAATTAAATTAAACAAATTTATAGTGGAGTTTGTTAAAAAACCCTCTATAAGTTTGCTATGATATCATTTTATTGTAAAATAACCTGAAAAAAAGTTTAACGCCCAAAAGTAAATTTGTTCAATTTACAGTTTTGTCTATAACTTTTTTTCTTTTCCATTTTATGATAAAAGTAAGAAGAATACAGTTAGTAGTTGTAGACAATTTAATTAACTACAAATAATATCTTATAAAAATTTCTGTAGGATTGCTAGTTTACGAAATGCAGCGCGAAAACCCTTTGTACCCCTTTTACCAAGATGGCGACCGGGGGACAAGGGTGTCGACCCAACAAACTTGAACTTAAGCTTTTACTTTACTAACTACATATCAAAAAAATAAAATTGCGTCCTCTGAATAACGCAACCCTAAATGTAACTTTCCAATGGACTATCGCTATTACTTCGGATACAGTATGTTTCTTCTTTCATGTGGCTATCTAGGCATTGTTGTGGTATGGTACAATTAATTAATTTGTAGTGACATGAGTATGTGGTTAGTCATATCTTGAAAAATGATATGGATTTGTCTTAATGACCTATTATTTAAATCGATAGGAGGCGAGATATCTTCTTCTAAATTCAGGAAAAGTGTGTCCTCTCTGACTCTGTAATTTTCAATCTAAAATACAATATAAAATAAATTATTATAAATCTCAAAAACCAATATCAGATGCACCGCGGGCTAAATTTATTGAAATATTTTCAATTTGAACAAAAATTATTTTAAATAAAATGTCAGGACCACATAATAGTAGGTTGTTAGGGTGGCCATAATTCATTGCGGTGTTGACACGCTGTAAAAAGAGCCTGGCCCAAATACCTATACGCCAGGAGGTGTGGCTAAATGGAGTTAATTTTCAATTTGGATTCGCAGGTGGGCCTAATATATTAACCCGACAGGATCTTCAATAATTTCAATAAATGCAGGTAGCTAAAAGGAAATTTGCGATACAGAGTACGTATAAATTAAATACTGACACAGGATTATGGCTACGATTAATATTTTATATCATCGATGGCAATTATCGTCGAGTTACTGTGAAAGTTGTTATATTAATAAACCGACGTCTTTATGTAGCGATACCGCGGACGAAAAAGGGAAGAGTAATTAATTAATATCATACCGATCCAAAAATATGGGATGAGATCTCACCATCGGTTGAATTTTGACATTACTTGTATGGAGCTTATGTCTAATTTTAACCAACATTAAAGCAAATGAACAGTTGGTAACATGTATTAACCAGCCATAAGTAACTTTCGAAGTAAAACGGCAGTCTACCTAAGTGCACTGTCTCGTACGCGCGTCGCGTTTTAAAATGACGTGGACTCGAATTCTGGACGGGAAGTATGCACCAGTTGGTCAATTTTCTTGGCCGGGAAGTATGCACCGATTGTACAATTTTCTTAGCCGGGAAGTATGCACCGGTTGGACAATTTTCTTGGCCGAGAAGTATGCACCGGTTGGACAATTTTCTTGGCCGGGAAGTATGCACCAGTTGGACAATTTTCTGAGCTAATGTGCATATTGTTATTAACCAAGTGCTATTGGTAAAGAAAAAATACGTCCTCAACAAATAACTTAAAGATACTTAAAATCCAATAAAATTATAATAGAAGTTTACATTTTTCCTACTTATGTGACACTAGCTACTTTATGGTAATCACTTAATCGACTGTTGCCAACGTTGGTTACGGAGTAAAAAAAAGCGAAATATAGTCACATCTATTTAATATTAATGGTACATTATCCGACTCTGGGAGCAGCATTAAAACTCAAAATAATCCTGAAACATAATATATTTAAACACAGCTATGAAAATCATTGTAAATAAAAAAAAGGTCAAATAAACTAACTCGTTGGCATTGACAGATTTGTCGTTTAAATAGCCATTGACTGTTCGCCAATACTTTAAACAATCGCAACCTCATCGGGTGCGTTTACCGAGATTTTCAATTAACATTTAAGCACCGGAACAAATAAAACGCAAGCGGGACAAAGGAGTTCATTGGAACCGCGAATATCAGAATGAAAAAAATACGATGGCGTTCAGTGTAAAACCTTGGGCAAGTCAAATAATAAAAATCACGCACAATAATAAATGCCTACCTGAAGATAGTTGACACATTTTACAATAAGTTCTAAACAAAGTGAATGAAGAGCGCACGTTTATATGACTTGTTATTATCTTACTTGAAAAATGTAATTATGATAATAATTGAATTACCCATTCGAGAAGAATAATTGACAAATTATTATATTGTTACAATTAGGACATCATGACGACTGAGTACAAACTGACTGACGACTGACATACAAAATCAAAGAGGCTGTGACGTATTGTGACGATAAAATGTCAATCTCACTCAGTTAATATGACTATCAAATAATAAGTATCTCATTTGGAAATCTTTTATGTAGGTATTGAGTTCAACACTAGGTCACCATACTTTACAAGTCAACTCAATTTTCACATGACAGCCCTGTATCCGCCGTAAAGTGACACCGCGAAGTTAGCGTCACACACATATATATTTTGTTATAAAATATTTCATGTGCCTTAATTTGGCTAAATTTCATTGTTGCTGTCGAAAATAACTACATACCATATATCATAAGGAAACTACAAATCTCAAACCCACTAATATTTGCTCACATTCATATATTAGTACGGATAGCTTTTAAAATCTAAACATTACTTTCTCAACAAATAAAATCACTAGTAATAAAACAAATATCCCAAGCAATCAATACAACTCGCAAAGAACAAAAAAAATCTCATTGCGTATCGTAAACGAGATTACAAATTGGCGTTCCATAACTTAGCGTTCAAAATACATCCAGAATTAAATACAGCACGCACTGCGCAATAAAATCGATGAGATGATCTTCGGTCATAAATCGAGTCCATTACGATATTAATGACAATCGTAACTCTCAATCACAAGTTGAATCTGCACGCACCTATATTATTAATAGCATGCGACTACTTTCGCATAATGACAATACAAGCTTTTTTTCGTTGCATTGGCCTTTGACTTTTTACACAACGAGTAAAATATTGGGGAATCCTGTAAGCAGCAAGTTATCCACTAACGTGGGTTTAAACTTTGATTTATTTAACACATCAGTCAAAGTAAGCTGTCGATAACTGGGATTATTTACAACAGGCCTGGTACTTAGCAATACTAAAGCGAAAAAAGAATTATCGACAGCCGCAATGTGTTAAACACGTTACAAGACCTCATAAAAATTGATTCGTCAAGCGTTTTAGCAGAGACGTAGGTAATCATGGAGATAATATAAGTCACGATATCTTTAAACACTTGCGCGATCGAAAGAAGTCGTTAATTAAATAATCAACAATACGCCTTAATAAATCGCCGATTGCCCGCTGACAAAAACCATACGACACGACAAGGCATTACTTATATGGTGTCGTACAATGCAATAAATGTACGTTTGTCATGTTTACGACACACCATATGTATGCACATTTGCAAACGCAGTCTTCCCGCGATTATCACCTCCAGCGATATTGTAGTATCATTGAGATGTATTTCCTTTTCAGCTAACCGAAACTCACTGAGTCGTAATGTCACTAACGTGATACATCATCAGGAGTATTGGAAACTTCTTGTCATGCGGGGTTTTAATAAGCGTATTGCACGTACACACGCAAATATTATGCAGAAAATATTGCGAATGATATTGACAATATATTATGTTTCACACTCATGCATGAAATCCATTTTAGAGGCCGCAGTGCAAGAAAAATGAAACACTAATCCTTGGACCTCCCATCAAATTACAAGTGGCAAGCATTGGACTTATCGCACGATCGCGTGTCGACAAAACGAATAACACCTTCGCGCACCTCGATCATATTTGACAAATGCTGGGATCAAATAATCGCAAATACGACTCTTATGATAACTCTTGGTTATATTCAACCTTAAGCATAAAAGACTAAAGACTCAAACTCGATGACTGTAGTATTTGCAAATCATCCGACACCGATCTGAATATGTAATATAATGATGTAGTCTTAGTAGTAAATAGTTTGTAGTGAATTTATCAATTTAGACAAGATAAACACAGTTATTGCTATAGAGTTATGAATTTAATAAAATATTTATAATGTAATTAATTATAACTTATAACGATTATGTATAGACAAAGGAATAAAACTAAGGTTATGCAAAACCAAAACATTGCGTGTGAGTCAGCGTTACACTCCAGAATCAAATTTCAATTCGAATTGTATTTGAAACAAATCTAACAGATATCGAATACAATTTACGAGGTTACACGAAACGGTTTGTATTGCAGCAGCTTATCATGGGGCCAAGTAAGTAACTCCTATTACTTTCTCCCAAACTACTTGTTATACGAGTAATACATTATCAACTTAAAATTTAAAAGCTCAAACTCACAACCGCATTTCAAAATTATGTTCATCAAAACATGTTTCATCGCAGTCACCTTATAATGAGCTATTACAATGCATGCCGAACACCATTAACAACCGTGCGACATTTTAATTATTCTGCCTTATTGTACGTAACTTGAGTGTCAAAAATTAAGACGATGCCGCAGTCTATAAATGATTTATAGGGTAACTGTTAAGAAATTTCAAATATGCAAGATCACTGCCAATTTGAATACAGGAATTGAAGTTTTATTTATATACATTTAAGAATTTATTTCGTATGAATAAATCCGATTCAGTACCTATTGAAGAGCGCGTTGCGTTGTCATCATGTTGTTTTTTGACAGCCATCTGATCCGTTACGTCGTTTATTCCAATGGTAATGATCGTATAATTGACAGAGGGCAACTATTGTTCCCATTGTGTTGTATTGATATTAGAGTTTTGTCGCCTTGTAATGGTTCAACTTTCCGTATTGTCTCGTGTGTCGTTACTGGCTTGTATCCTTTTGACACCGTCTCAACTGTTGCGGTGAATTTAAAAAGGGTGGAGTTTATCTCATTGAAATCCATTACATTACTCTTTTCGAATGTATTCATAAAGCTTAACTTTGTCCCATTATACAAAATACACAGCGATGAGTACACGAACTTTAGAATATTAAGAGCAAGGTCAGAAGACTACAGTGACAATAATATAACGACAGAATGTACTAAATTGAAATTGTTAGTGATATAGTCATAAAATTAACTTGTCATAATTGGTAAAGAGCTTAAAATCATTGATGTCAAAATAATTGATATGTGGTCAGTTTTATGAATGCGGGCTTCGTCAACTGATTGAACGAACAAAACCACATGTATCAAAAGTTTAAATAACTGATGTTTACCAACAAGCATACGGGTGTCTGACGAATTAGAGCGTGTTTTTAATTTCATTCAAGTTTTTACCTTAAGAAGTTAATTAGCCTATTTCAGTTAATCATAGCCTTCTGTGTGCGCAACTCTAATTTTTAGTTAAGATAGTCTGACGACAATGCTATAGTCCTCCTTTTTTATGGAGGGAAAATCCACACACAGATGGCAATAGCACCTCCGAAGAATTACTGTAACTACCCAAGTCGAAGATACCCACTAAAACCCATCAGTGTTCCTTGGCCTTATGCCAGAGCCAAGGGTGAAAAGCATGTACAGGCACGTACATTATGTATGGGTTTTACATAAAAACCCATACTTTGTGTAACCTCATAAACGCGTAAACCCATACACCAAGTGTTCGTGTCAACAGAACACAGCAGAGTTCAAATCAAGCAGCGAACATGTTCGGTCGCTCTCGCGTGTCGCGTACAGTACACACCATCCTTCTCATTTATTACCACATTCCGTCATCATCATTCTCTCATCATCATCACCATTTGTACGGGTGTCGCGCCGTCGTGGCGTACACAATCAAGTTGTGTACGCCACGACGGCGCTATTCCGTGGACACACTGTCGTATCCTTGGTGTACTTTCTTTTGTTCACACGAAAAAAACGACCAAATAAATATAATCTGTAAACTACCGACGGTGTTTATTTTGCGTCTTCGTGCCATCAATTAAAAGAAGAGTACCAACGAGAAGAACTATTACCAGATTAAACTCGCTTCATCAATATGTTTGAACCTAAAATATCGATTTTTTTTAAAATCAGATTCCGAGGGGTTGGAAAATTGGATTTACTTTCTATGTATTGGAATAAATTGATATTCTAAATTATCTACATATTTCAATTATCAATTTCTTATATCATGCAATCATGAGTAGATAATATAATATATAGATAGCAACAACTCGGAAATTTGGAGGCTTATCACAATACTACCAATAGTAATTCCAACAAACAGCACATCAGGTGAAAAATATTAAAATATCGCAAGAGTATTACACAAAATAAATAAAGGTTACATATTAAAATCGAATTCCGTGTTGCGTTTCGATGAATCGAATGTAAAGCGAGTATCGTATGACGGGGGCACTTATCTCGCCTAATTACGACCACCGCGCCGAAATTCTGTTTATAACGAGTTCGGTGGTGTGATAGGTGCAATGATACCCAGCAGTAATGATCTCGACTTACATTTATTACAGGATATCAAAAGAAATAATCTATGCCCCAATTGCATAAATACCTCACAAAGTCACGAGTAGTTTGTGATCATACAATAAAACTTCGTGACGTATGTATCGGGAACTTATACCGAAATGACTAACACATTCACAACTTACGTTAATTTAACTACTGAAACTGAAGGTAATTTATCCAATAATTTGAACCAATTGTCACTGCCGTAAGCCCTATACTTGCACTCTAAACATTATCAAACAAATGTTTATCGATTTTAAAACGATCAGATATTTTTTTTAAACTAAATAAAACGATGACATTTGTGTCTCAATACCCGACAAAATATCCACATTAAGACGTAAGTATTAATTTAAACACCGCTAAGTCAATTACACGTATCATTTATTATGCCAATTTACAGCAACAGCAGGTGAGGAGGTTTTAACAAAGAGAATCATAAATGTAAGTCACGATAACCAACAGTTTATGATTATTATTATTGATCACAAAGACTAAAATAACTATTTATTTTCCGTGGGTACTGACAGATTATTATAGATGTTTTCTGTTAGTACCTGTAGCCGCATGCACGTAGAAGCTGTGTGCATTTTTAACTTATTTATATTACTTTTTTTTGAAGGCTTGGTAGCTTAGTGGCTAAAGCACCCGTCACTTTAATTACATGGGCTCAAATCCTAAACCAATAATCATGCAGTGCTTGGACAGTTTTTCTAATCAAATAATGTGCGTATTATAACAATAACCATGTGCTGACAATGTACAAGTACAAATTACAATAAATTGGGTCAGTGCTTGGCAGTCCACAAAATGCTATAGTTTCCGTAGAGGTAAGAAATCTTCTCTGTTTTCGTTATTAGGCTACGGAATCATAAAAAATCATACAATCGCAGACACCCCATGCTTCATATTCTAATCAATGGATATTGTTCTAAAGAATGTATAAAGATTTAATTTTTTTTAACTTCATAGTTTAAAAGCTTAGAGGGTTTCTCCAAGATCTGACTCGTGTACAATTTAATTATTTTTTTCAACTCCTAGTTACATGTATGACGGCCACTCTTAATATATTATTTCGCAATACAGACTACATGTTTTTGAAAAACTATTGTGACATACACAGACAGACGGACAGATGGACGTGAGTACAAGACAACATTAATAATGAACCCTAAAAAAAACTTAATTTTAGCTGGAATTTGCATACACGGGTGTTATATATGGTTGTCCGGCTCATATAAAACGACTTGATGACCAAGGCAATAACAGCCGAAATATTACATGACAACCAGACGACGTGTAAACGAAACCATATGAAAGTCCAAAAACTTTAACACGTTCTTCCATTACTTATGTCAGCTATGTTTGATGTCTAAAGAACGTTAAAATTGTGTACAGGATATAATTTATCACAATCCGAAATAAATATTGTTCATATTTTACAATTACACACAACAAGTTGTACCAATTTGTAAAGTACCAAATTTAAATACCAGTAAGGATAAGTATTGAATGGACAGAAATAAAAACCCAATATTTATCCTTACTAAATATAATTTGTTGTTCCAATAAAATAAAATAAAATAATAGTTATTGTGAAAATAAGTTACTTCTTAGATATCATATAATCCATTTATATAAAAATTGGTTTGCTTCCTTTCGATAACAGGTTTTAAACCATGAGAAAATAGCCAAAGTCTGCACAGGCGAAGAAGCGTATACAACCGTAGTATGTTATATCTACTATAATAGTAAGATACATGAATTTAATCAAACTGACACCGTAAGCATTTACGAGCCTGTATTCAATTTACTATCGCCCTTCTACTAATTTTATATCCCTGTGGTTCCGGATCAAAACAAGACAGTCAAGAAAGCTGATTATACGGTGCTCCCACGATCTCAAGCCCTGACGCGCTTGCAAAGTTCGAAACTTGGCGCATACGTGTCAAAAGATGTAATTATAAACAAATCCAATCAACGGCCCACAAGCCTGCGCCTGAGACGACGTTGATTGAGCGATTAATTTATTGAAGATAAATCACCATCGCGACATATCAGTAGCAAGCAAGCTCTTTTGTAAATTTTATGCGGCAATATCAAATCATCCTTTACGGACTGATGTAAAACCACACGGTATACTGAAGCTTAATAAATTGGTAAGTGGCACTTAGAAAATAAATCAATAACACTGACGGAGACATAAACTTATAGTTGCTGTCGAATCTTTCGTCTTGAAGCAATTTACTAGATCAATATAATTATTGCAAGATTTCTATTATTTAGAATGTAGAACCAAATATATGTCACATGTGTATATAATATTGTAATACAAATTCTACACATTCTTTAACATGGTCCTTCGAGCCAGAGGAATTGACATTTTATATTTGATGGCGCGACTGGTGTTATGGCTGTTGTAATTGCTACGTAGACTTATCTTTGGGTTTAAAATTCACTGGAAAGAAGATATTCTATACTCGACAAGTGGTTTGTTTTTATACTACATATACATTTATACAACGTGTCGTTACGTGGATGTTTATCATACTGAAATACACGCTTATCACCCTTGAGTAGTGATTATAAAAGTAAAACTGTAATTAAATCCGCTTTCTTAAGGATTTAAACTAAAAAAAATTGTATGACGTTACAACCTCTTTTCAGTTACAATAGTTATACTATTCGAAACTAAAATGCAAACAAAAAATCCAAATATAATCGGATCGGTACGTATGCCATTTATTCACATACTAGCTGTGCCCGCGACGCCGCCCGCGTGGAATTTGTTTTCAAAGCCCTCCCGATTTTAAAACATTTTTCATAGCTGCTCCGCTCCTATTGGTCTTAGCGTGATGGTATATAGCCTTCCTCGATAAATGGGCTATCCAACACTGAAAGAATTTTCAAATCAGACCAGTACTTCCTGAGATTAGCGCGTTTAAACCAACGAAGAAACAAACTGTTCACCTTTATATATAAGTATAAGATTACTAAACTTTAATTTGAAATGCAATAATGTTCGTAATATTTAAGTTAAATTTATAACGATAAATGAAATTCAAATTTATGTTGTAATTCCAAAACAAATATAAGTGAAACTGCTTTTTATACGAATCACAAATTACCGTTTTTATAATTTTCGTTTATCATTCTGTCTAAAAGTTTGTCCTGAATAGACTTAACGCGTTTAAATGAAAATTTTAGGGTTTAAACATGATTTTACCTTTAATTTTTATTTCGATATGTTGCGGAGTTTAGAACATACGAATATATCGAGTGCTTCATAACAAAAGGGCGTACAGGCAAAAGTGCAGTTTTACACAAGGGACAAAATTGTGAATAAAACAAAACTAGTTCATTTTATAAGGCTGAAATTTGGAATAGGTACCTGTCTATTTAGTTCTAAATTGTAACATTTCATAGATTTTAGTTAACAACAACAAAATGGTAGTTTTGCGTATACGCCCATTTGTTATATCTCAAGTTCAAGTTCCATACAAACAAAATGGCGGCTAAGGATAGTAATAAATAATATATTTGAAATCATAGTTCATCATCTCCTTTCCGACAACCAATATGGTTTTCGTGAAGGAAGATCTACAACAGATGCAATTTTAAATCTAACAACTCATATTGCTGAAAATTTAGACAACAAGTTAAAATGTGTTGGAGTATTCCTGGATCTAGCCAAGGCTTTCGACACTGTTTCTGTTTCCATTCTATTGCGAAAATTGGAGCTATGTGGTATTCGAGGTACTCCATTAAATCTTTTAAAGACTACTTAATAGATAGAACTCAAATAGTAAAAATAGGTGAAAACCATAGTTCTAAAAAATCAATAAACTTTGGCGTTCCGCAAGGTTCTGTCCTTGGCCCAACCTTATTTTTAGTATATATTAATAGTCTTTGTGAAACCATAATACCTAATGCAAAAATTATAACTTTCGCAGACGACACGGTTAATGTATTTAGGGGTAATACTTGGGAGGAAGTAAGTACAGTAACTAAGAATGGTATGCGTCTAATAATAAATTGGCTTAATAATAACCTTCTAACATTAAACTTATCCAAAACAAAATACTTACCCTTTTCTATTTATAACAGTTCTCAACCTAAATTTGACTTTACAATTAAAATTCATAACTGTGCAAACCAGCACAGTTCAGTTTGTAATTGTTATACCTTAACTGAAACAGATAGTATTAGGTACCTCGGTATTATGATCGATAGAAACCTAAATTGAAAACAACATTTTGATTATCTCAAGCCACGAATCCGTAAACTGATCCCAATATTTAAAAAACTACGTCATCTTAGAGATACAAATACCAATAAAATTGTATATTTTACGCTATGTCAATCTCTAATTTCATACGGAGTTTCAGCATGGGGAGGAGCTAACAAAACCGCTTTAATTAAAATAGAGAGAACGCAGAGAACAATTATTAAAGTAATTAATTTTAAACCCTTTAGATATCCTACAACTGAAATTTACAAAGAATTCAATGTACTTACAGTAAGACAAATATACATGAAAACAATAATTATAAAACAACATTCTTGCCCTAATAAAAATATTGAACATACACGTAAAACACGGAAACACGAAGTCTATAAAATTCCACAATGCAAAACAGAATTCGCTCATAATTTTACCTATTTTTTGGCTCCATTATTATATAATCGTTTGAGTAAGACTGTAAATTTAAAAGATAAATCGAGATATCAATGTAAAAGAGCACTGGATACATATTTGCAAAAATTAGATTATGAAGGAACAGAAAATTTGCTTCAAATTATCAAATAACAATTGTATATATACAATAAACATATAATATACATATAAAAAAAAACTATCTATTATTATGATTAAAAAGTTATTTTATGGCTAATCTTTAATATATATTACTTTATACCAAACTTGTATTTAATTATATTATATATTATAATATATAGTTATTATGTATTTATAAATATTATAGAAGATAGATGTATATGTGTAATAAAAATAAAATATATGTGTATATTTATTTTTACTAAAAAATAACTTTGCTATCTCTGTATTCTTTACATATACTGTATAATTGATATTGTACGAACTCATTTTTTGTGTGCTTACAAATTATTTCAAAGGTAGTTCGAAAACAAATAACTATCTTTTAGCGATTATTAACTTACGGGACGAGAATTTACCCTGCCGTAACACAGTTTTAAACTAGTACGGGGAGTAATGATTGTCGTATATTGTTAAGTTAAGCATTATTGTATATTGTACTTGTTTAGCTTATATAACTAGAGAGCAATAAATTCTTTAATTCTTTATTAGTTACACGATTCAGATCAATTTCATTGTTGGCGCCACTGTGCCGCCGTATTTCAGGTCATATTTTTGATTAAGGACATAATCGTGACTCGATGAAATGTTGCATATTGACGCAGCGTATTTAATGATATCCGATCGTAGTCGCAATTTTAAAACACGCTCAGAGGAGGACACTTAAAACAATACTCGCAATATCTGAAAATAAATAGCAAATATAAGAAGAACGTTACGAAGAAAAATATACCTCTCAAGCTATTCATCACGCAGGATTCTGATATTATGTGCGAGACTGCAATAAATTCAACAAAATATACTCTTTGATAGCCGTTGACAATGAGACAGTGTACAAAAAAGATCATACAAGTTTTAATGTCACATATGAATATTCTTATGAATAAGGCGAGAGATGAATCTGTACACGACTATTGAAATACGACGTCTACGCCGAGCAGACATTTAACGTAAAGCGAAATGTATTATTGTAGGCGGTCTGATGGCGCCTAACCGACTTCTATAAGTATCACATAGTAACATTAGCAGTAAATATCATATATAATTTATTAATATTATTAATTCACTGTTTTAAATTTCAAAAACTTACTACAGCTTTCCACGCGGCTTTTGCTCATGTTAATTTTTATTAATATTCCGCTGAAACAATATTATTTTTGGATATGACAACTCAGCCGGAAAGAAATGAAAAACCATTTATTTGATTAAAAAACACATAGCGAGACCATATTGAAAAAATAATTATAAAAACGTATTTTACATTAAATATGTTTATAACAAAACAATATCATATAAATACAAGTCTTTTATCAAAAGTACATATTTTCTTTCATTTTTATATTTTATCTATATATTTGGATATTTCTACGTTGTTTGCACATATTTGTATACTAAATTCAAACATTATCTACTGTATTCATACAAAAATCCAAACAAAATCACTATCACGTGGCTATATTAGTGTACGTCTAGAAATTTTGTAAAAATACTTTTTTCTATTAAGTGTAATCATGGAATGCACTGTAAAAAATTAAATAACACAATTTCACACTGGATATTTCTCAGTTGATGCTAGCCCGCGGCGAGAGTAGTACTAAACAGTTTGACTAATTAGACGCACTAGGCAACAAAGGGCCGTCGTAGTACGGCCATAAACGTCGCATTGTTACTATTTATAAATTTAAGCTCTAAGGTCTCAGTGATAGTGACGAGGAAAACTGTTTATGTGCGTTTGTATATGAGTCCAGTAAGACGTGCGATGTCGACTTGAGATAGGCCGCCCACGCGCGCTGCGCAGGCGCCGCACCGCGAAATTCGTGAGAAGAAACGCCGGCGCCGGCGGTGCTCATATTGAATCCTAAAGCGAAATTCAAGACTTTAACATAATCCTACCTGCCCGCTCTAAATCTGTATGAAATAATGTTCATGGCTTATAAATTAAAATCTTCTTCGGATCTATCAAGACAAAAATGACAGTGACTATTATTTTAAGTTTTTCTTATAGACTGTCTACCTATGGTAAGTGGTTAATCGTCGGCATTGGATATCTGCAATAATAAGGAATAAGAAACCTTGCTTCATCAAGATTTTTAATTAAAGTGTCAAAATAGTTTCTTAAATTAATTGGTGCATAAAATAAGAATAAATAATGATCAACAAATTAGATACGCACGTGTTTAATTTTGTTTTGAAACAATCATATCCCACAGTTAAATAAAAATATTTTATAATACATATTATTATAGTCTACTATCGGCGACTATCGCACACTTAGATGAAACCTTACGTTCTTGGAAATTCAGGATAGCTTATTATAATGTCATAGCGCACGCCCAATGACTGAATTATTCTAGTTCCACTTTACTCTTTTGTTTTCTATGTGATGTGGCTAACGAAACAGGTTAGGTTAAAATAAATGATATTTTTTCAAATATATCTACTACAATTATATAACAAAAAAACCAGAGAGAACACCACGGCTTCTACAACGTTAATCTATATCCACACTTATCAATGGTCAAAATTATGTACTATGTTTAGTTGTTTCGTTATATGCTGTATTATAATAATAGACTAATTAACTATATATACTAACATTGTAATTTTTCAACCTGACACCGCAATATAAACTTTCCTTATTCCACTGCTTTAAGAATTAGGAATAAGAGTCAATAGCACCTGGTTATGCAATGTGAATATTTGTATACTTTCGTGAAACAAAATGATTATATTATGTTAATTTGTATACCGGAAAATACAATACTTGTAGCGAAGATAATTCTGTACAAAATCTTTAAAAAAAGTACATACATACATAACTTCACGCCAGGTCCCTTGCGGGGTAGGCACGAACAACAGAGCGCCATTTAGGCTTATTCTTACTCACCTCACTTGCTTCTTTGACATTCATAGTTCTTGTCATGCACGCTCGTCTGTTCTTAAGGCTCCTGACATCACCTTCTGCTAGTACACGATCAATTTGATCATGGAAGGTTCCGCGACTTCTGCATCCATCCACTTTTGCATTGTATATCTGTCAAGTCATTCTTTCATCATACATTCTTTCCACATGCCCGAACCACCGGAGCATTCCTTTCCTTACCTTCACCCCGATACTCTCTTTCAAACCAACTCTCTTTCTTACTTCGGTATTACGAACGCGGTCCGCGAGCGTCACTCCGCAGATTTTGCGCAGTGCTCGCATCTCGACCGCGTTTACTCTGCTTTCGTGCTCTCTATTCCATACCCAACTCTCGCTTCCATACGTGAGCGTAGGTACCAGCACCGCGTTGTGTATGGCAAGCTGGGCCTTCTGGCTGAGGTTCTTAGCGCCTAGAAGTTTACCTAACGCTCCATTCACACTATTCCCCAAATTCACTCTTCTTTCTATATCAGCGGTGTACCTTCCATCCCTGCTAAAAGCACATCCGAGATATACAAACTCATTCACTTGTTCCAGCATAACATCATCGACCATTATCCTTGCATTCGTTCTGGTTGTTTCTCTTTCAAACACCATCACCTTTGTTTTCTTCGCATTCAAACGTAAGCCTCTCGCCTGACAGTCATCTTTCATCATTGTGACTAGTGTTTGCAGTTCTGATGGCGATTCGGCTAAAAGCACGGCATCATCCGCATAAAGCAAGCTGCTAACAACTAGATCACCCATCCACACCCCAACATCCATCAATCTTACTCTCTGGAGACAATTGTCCAGATATAGGACGAACAGCACAGCCGACAGCACGCAGCCCTGCCGGACGCCAATATTGACGTCAAACCAGGGCGACAGGCTGCCGTCCACCCGCACGCATACCATACAGTCCTCGTAAGTGGACTGTACAGCACGCAGCAAATGGCCATCAATCCCATATCCGGGCAATATGTCCCAGAGGTCCTTCCACACAACCCTGTCAAATGCTTTCTCTAGATCCACAAAACCGCAGAAAACCTTCCGGCCCATAGCCAGCTGCTTCTCCACGATATTGCGGAGCGAGAAAACTTGATCCATACATCCCCTTCCATTTCTGAAGCCCCCTTGTGCATCCCACAGTAATCCATCGGATACCACTCTCATTCTCCTTTCAAAAATTTTCGCATACACTTTAGATGCTGTACTGATCAAACTGATGGCCCTGTAGCTGGCGCACTCCATACGTGACCCCTTGCCTTTAAACAAGGGCACGATGACAGCGCGCCTCCAGTCGTTGGGAACCTTTCCCGTCCTCCAGCACAAGTTGCATAAGGACAGGAAAGCGTCCCGGACGCAGGTGCCACCATATTTGATCATCTCAGCAGACACACTATCGATTCCTGCTGCCTTTCCATTTTTCAGACTTCTTATCGACCATTCGATCTCTTCCAAAGTGATCTCGGATGCTGACTCCTCGAAGTCAGTCACAGACTCAGTCGTGGTGCCAGCATCCGGGATATTATCATACATTTCTCTAAAATATTCACTTCACTCCATCGCGCTAAAACCTCTTGTGGATTAGCAAGAATGTCCCCTGCTTTATATTTAATTCTTTCCATTCTGGAAGGTGACGAACATCCCCGAGGCTTCTTAACCTCTCTCCAAAAGAGTTTGGTATTTGCCTCGAAGTTCTCCGTCAGCTTCTCTTCTTCTTTCAATTTTATTCTTTCACGCTTCTCTGTCACTAAAGCTTTGGTTTCATTCTTGCAGAGGCGATACATTTCTTTCTTCATCTCTTTCATGCTGTCATTCTGATGCAAAGATGCAATATAATCCAGCCAGGCTTTTCTCTTTCTCTCTACGCTAGATTTAACATCCGCGTCCCACCATTAGTCATCTTTCGTTGTTATATGCCCCTTTGCGCATCCACATGCTTCTTTTGCGCTTTCCACTATACTTTCTTTCATACTATCCCAGTCATTATCCACATCTACGTCGGAGAAGTCCGCTTTTGCAAGCTTTTCTTCGACTAGGCGCGCATACATACTCCTTATACTAACATCTTACAATTTTTCACATTTTATTCTTTCAAGCTCCCCGAAATTGGTACGCTCTCGCCAGTGCCTCCACTTCTTGAAAAGGCCCACAAACCGGCTTATCACCAGGTAGTGGTCCGTTCCAAGAGTGGGGCCTCTGTAGGCTCTTGTATCCATTATTGTGTTTCGGAGGCGACTATCTATTAAAATCAGATCAATCATACTTTTCTGTTCGTTCATTCTCCATGTATACGTGTGTATATCCTTATGATGGAATAAGGTGTTCGACACAAGCAAGTTTATTTCCATGCATACGTCTATGATTGGCTTACCAGCATCGTTCGCTCTCTTGTCGCCATAGGGTCCAAGGACAGCCTCAAAGCCGTCTCGTTTGGTCCCCACCCAGCCATTAATCACCACACATAATTAGTCTTTCGTTCCCTTCAGCCAGATCCAGAATTTCTCTCACAGACTCCCAAAACTTCTCGAGTTCTTGGGAATCCGCTGAGCTTACGGGAGCATAAGCTGCGACCAGAAAAACTCGCGTGATCCCCAGTTTTAGACGGACCCTAAGAAGTCTCGGGTTCACCAGACAATAGTCTTTTACTCCAGACACAAAGCGGGATGAGAGTACGACGCCTACTCCCCCACTTGCACGCTAGTCCAGGTCCACGCCGGACCACAGAGCAAGCATGCCATCGGGGAGGTCATCGACGTCACACTCCTTCCGCTTTGTCTCTGTCAGACATAAGGCATCCAGGCTTCTCTCATTCATTAAATCAATCATTTCGTCCATCTTATCTTTCATTCCACCTCTCACATTCCACGTGCCTATACGGCACTCTGCTCCTCTCGACCCGCCCGGTTTGGCGCTGCGTGAAGGGTGGCGGCCCCCTTCGCCGCATGCGCAAGAGTCCACACCGACGGGGGCGCATCGGTGAGCGTCGCCTGCGGGGGGGGCGTCCCCTCTATCATCTATCATGCTCTGCAGTCAGGTGAATTTCAGTCAGAATTGTGGCCCTCTGGGCCAGCGGGGATCGCGACGAGCACGCTTCTGACATGACCCCCCAAAAAAAAGTAATAAATATAAATAGAACAACAAATATAAAGAAAAACAATTTTTAGCTAGACGTGTTGCTGGGGAGTTTCTTGCCGCTTCTTCTCCTTAACAGCAATAACTCGTTGCGAAGCGGTGTACATAGACTAGGAAGTAAAATTAAATTATAACCTATATGTATGACCTTCAAAAAGTGTTCTCCAGTGGAACTTATTTTGAATGAAAACTTTTGTATTTGAATTTGAAGTATTTGAAATACGAGAGAATGTATTATTAAATTTAAAGGAGTTTAAATGTAGCAATTATACAGAAGCGGTAAGCTTTCTATAACAGTTTAAAACTCACTATACACTATGCACTACAATTCTCGCTTTTGATTAATCGATAAAATCAAGCATATACAGGTGGCCAGAACATTAACATTCAAAACAAGAAATTTGTAAGTTATATATTATATTTAGTTTTCAAGTTCGACAAAAATAACGTCACAGATACCACTTTAGTGTCCGATAAATGTGAGAGATATAGCAATATTCTTTATTTCATATATTGTATTCATGACAAAGAGGGTAACACGTGCAACTCAATAAAGTTTTATAAGTTTCAAAAACGTTCCGTTCAAAAAAAAAGTCTACTTACTTTTCCTGTAATATTATAACTATTTTTTGTTGAATGTCACCATTTCCTAATATTAATCAAGTTAAGAAATGACAAAATAGCATAAGTTCAATTTTTTCATAAAAATCTTTACTTGAGAAATATCCATATCAGTATGTTCCAAGTCCGGTTAATGCAAAAAATGGTGTATTAAGGGTAACCTTTTTTTTGTATTATTTTATAAGGTTAGACTCTTGCGCAGTATTTAAATACACTTGAACTTGAATACATTTATTACTACACTATGAAGTGGCTTTTTTCTAGTTTTAATTTGAGATCAAAATTCAAGTCCGATTCACTCCGAAGTAATTTTTTTCACTTTCGTTTGAATATAATTTTTGGAACGTGTTTGATATTAGTGTGTTGATTATTTATAACATGTAAACCCAATAAAACCAATTCATAAGGACTTCGTCGTCAGCCATTCGCAGTCCACTGCTGGACGTAGGCCTCCCCAAGACGGCGCCACTCATCCCTGTCCTCCGATATCCTCTCCAGCGTCCGTCGGGCTGGAGGGCGTCCGACACTACGTTTACCGAGACGCGGCTTCCACTCCAGGACTCGTCTGCTCCATCGGCCATCGGTCCTACGGCAAACGTGACCGGCCCACTGCCACTTCGACTTGCTAATTTTGCGAGCTATGTCGGCGACCTTGTTTCTCTTACGGATATCTGATTCTGATTCTACTGATTCTACGAATTCTGTACCACAAGAACTAACACTTACTCAGATAAATGAAATATACAAATTTCAATCACAAACTGAATCAATTTTAAAAGGAAACTGATATTTGATTAATGAATTTTAGGTTTAGATAAAACACTGATTGCTTCATTCAAATTAAAACACAGAAATGAACTGTGTAATTTCAGTATAAATTTGTTAAATGTGTTTAAGTGTTTACAGGTCCCTCTACATACGTGTTTTTTATCAGCTTTTTATACTATTCAGCTTCCATATAATAGTGCGTCCGTAAACCTCGAAAAGTAGTCGTGGATTGATTTCGCTAATAAATAATTAATACATAATATACTAAGCCATAGTGAAGTGTGGCTAGGTTTTAGCTAGTAATATTATATAAACAGTTATTTTAGTTCATCCCTAACCATTTATAAAAGGTTAAACAAGCTCAACTACTATGGAACAAAATCAACACTGCTAGTTGCTGTAGCTGTCATGTCGTCGGCACTGCAGCTGAGAGGCGTGGCAACCACACCTCTCTATTACTGCACAGGCCTTCGCTGAATATGTCTGCCCATAAAGGCTCTAGTCTAGGCACTTCATTAAAATTGTTTCCCAGGCCATAGCAAACTTTTAATTTACATCTTTTTTAGGATTCTGTAGCCATTTTGACCATAAAGGAACCTTTATGAAATTTCTGTCCGTCTTCTTTCTATGTCACAGTCACAGTCTCAAAAACCACTGGGTGTATAGGGATGCAATTTAGTAGGATATGTAATCTATATTGCACTATACAACGCTGTTATGAAATTATGTAAAAAATAAAGACTGTCTCTCATTCATGTTACATCAACGTTTTAGAAGTAAAATTTCTTTAGAACCTTTGTGATTTGAAACTAACGAAAATGATGTGACACTAAAAAGAGATATTTAATCATTTAATCACTAAGCTTATAGAGTTGGAAATATTTTGAAATTCATAAATCAAAATGGAAACTAGAGCATTGAATATCAAAATATTATATTATTTGGCCTGAATTTGATTTGATCTTTATACTTTTGTTTACCACATGTTTTATATGTAACATGTGTATATAATAAGTGCTCTATTTAGGATACTTTAATTTTTTAGGTACTTATTTTTAGTTTTTTTTTTATAATTATGTTGATTATAATTTAGTTTTATTTAACTTGCTTTTACCGTGGGTCACATGATTTTGTAATTAAGGAGGTGGGCACTGAAAATCAGTGCTGTGTCGGAGTATGTTTCGGCACAGTAAAAAACTGAGTGCCAACCTCATTTCGCGAATTGCGGCACACAATTTCAATGTTATTATTATTATTTGTTATAAATCATTGTTAAAGTGTCGCATTTTTAGTAATAAATATTTTTCTTTCTTTCTTTTTTAGTATTTGTTTCCTATTTTAGTTATCATACATGCCCTCTCGTTTTATTTGTTTAAAGTAAAAACATGGAATCTGAGTAATATATGTTATAATATATCTTAAATAGGTAATTAATAATATGAAACGTAATATTTTTCATTAAAATATCTTATAAAGCTTGATAAAAATATTATAAAAGTAATAAACTTTATAATTATCCTAATACTCCTGAGACTTTATATTTATCGCATTCTCTCGTAGGATTTTCTTTTCTGAAGTTTCACTTCTGCCGTGTGTGAATTGCACACACGCATTTATTTTTTTCACTTTACATAATATTTATCTATCAGAGTCCCTATTCCGTCGGCGGTGGTATTGCTATTAGAAAATTCATAGCGATGCTTTTGGTTTACACCTATCTAAAACTATTCAACTAATGTAATTTCTTAACATAATTCGATTCATATTTTTTTCTCTCATAAAACTTTACATACATATATAACTTCACGCCAGGTCCCTTGCGGGGTAGGCACGAACAACAGAGCGGCATTCAGGCTTATTCTTACACACCTCTCTTGCTTCTTTGACATTCATAGTTCTTGTCATGCACGCTCGTCTGTTCTTAAGGCTCCTAACATCACCTTCTGCTAGTACACAATCATAAAACTTTAGTTACAATATTTTATGAAACAACTTTAAAAATAATAATTCATGTGTTGATATTAATAAATGTTTCAAATTTACTAATCTACACCGGTGTACACATACCTACATATAAATATAAAAGTAACTGTTTGATCGCTTGTTTGTTCCTTATTCACAATATTAGGAATGAACCGAGTGTCATAAAATATCTTTGCTTAATAACGGGGATAAACATCGTATACTTTTTTCATGAAAATGTTCCAGTATTATGACGGAGGAAACCGCTTTAAAAAGTAGTAAAAATAAAATTACAAACATTTATACGACTCGTTCAAAAATAATTAATATATACTATATCCAAAATTGAACATCTTTATAGTGAAAACAGTATTCACAACGAACATAATTTCCTTAATACAAGCGATATTTCATTAGCCTTATTTAAATTATTAAGCAATAAAAAGTCACTCGCTACATAACTAATGCTGGTATCTATGATTTATGAGTTTAAGTTCATTTCAAAACACACTAAATATGCACGTTTATATGGAGTAATAAAATGAGAAAGCATCAAATAATAAATTAACACGGCTATTATATATTCGTCAATTAATTAATAATGTGACAACGATGTTCAATCAAAAAGGCGTTTTTTTTTTATTGCTGAAGAACAGCAGACAGTCTGACGGCCCAACTGTGATGGAAAGTGGTTACCGACGCCTATGGACATTAGTAATAGCAGAAGTACTGCCAATGTTCTGCCGCCCTTGAAAGAAAAACTGAAACCACTGATGCCTAAACACTACTCAAATTTGTTACGGCGGCATTCTGTAGACCAGGGGTGGTAGCAATCTAGACGAGCAAATGCCCTACTACCTGGCATTAAAAATTAGCCGACAATTTTCTAGTTATAAATATGTATACAAGATTATGTAAACTGTGAAACCAGTAATCTATATGTTCATTTAATAAAATACATATGAATTATAAATTATGAGTACAATAAAATATTGAAAAGATGATAGGATACATTTAATTATACTCAACCTTGTTTAGATCGTAAACTTAGATTAACACGTTACATCCGCATCGAATATATACTGGACTTAGGTCAATAATACAAGGATTCCATAGGAGTGATATCATGAGCAAATATATACTCAGGCAGTACTGTAATAGGTACTAAGCAATGATAAGCATCTCATAATTGGATTTTTCGGGAATATGCCGACATAACAGTAATAATGTCATATGCACTATACTCGTACCATCCAATGCTTGTATTGGACCCACTCAGTTTTAACAGAATTGACGATATATCTGCCGCGGTTGGCCAAGTCGAATTGACAAGTTTCACACATCATTTATCTCGATATGCAGCTGTCATCGTAATGTTTTCCTTTACGCATTACATGTGTATTAGGACAAAAAAGTGCCTGAGTGCAGACTGATTTCTGGCAAGGTTACGAACCGAGCTCGAGGTTTTAAAACACGAGTGCTTTAGCTATTAAGCTACCACGACATTAACGATCCAAAAATTGTAGTACCTTATTGTCTAATGAACTCGCATCTCATTCCCATAATGTGGGTTCCAAACCTGATCGGTACTTAAGCAGTTTTTTTGACCTAATATGTAGATTGCTATTACCATGTAGTAACAATGAAGACAGACATTGTCAGAAAACTCGCACGTCATATCACCTATGAAACCCGCCAATCCGCCTTAGACAAGCCTGGTAGAGTCTCACCAGTGGAACGTTTATGGGATATTATTACGATATGATATAACCAACTATCTGACATCACTATCATTCTTGACTCTTGTGATATACTTCTAATAACACACTGCAAATGATAGGTTAATGACAACCTGCGTAACCTATGACCTGTTCCTGAATCAAAATTGCAGTTAAATTGCAAATTGCAGTTTACGTAAAATGTGTCTTACTAAAAGGTACTTAAGTTTTATTGCATTATGAATCAGTGAGCATTCCGATGAACAGAATAATTTGCAACAAGCGCACCAAGTTAACCTCTGATATTAATGCATTAACGACAAAAAAGAAATGAAATCATCTATTACTCTGTCGCTACAAAGTTCTTTTTACTTATTATAAAGTTCATTATATTTAATAACAGATAGAGCCAAAAGACAAATATCTTAATTGTGACTCAGAGATGCAATAAAGCACGCAACTTTCCTCATGACTACCTAAGGCTATATCGCACCAGTCTGTTAATGTTATTCTTACAGTGAAACCGTTAGACGCCCATATAAGTTTACATCTAAAATAAAATATCCACACTGCCTTAAAATCGTTTAAATGAAAACTTTAATAAACGCGTCGGAATGCAATAAAATAATCACCGATACGTTGGCACTTAATCACCTTTTGATATCTTATTTAAAGAGAGCTAATGAGAGGCGTAGATCACATTCGGTAATGATGACATGTGTACATTTATCAAACACTTTCGGTCCACAACTTATGCGTTGTGATTAAGCCATGCATGTTGACATAATGGCCGGCCAAATAGAGTCAAACACAACTATTTTTTATTAAACGATCATTTATGCCTTCTCGATGGTTGATATATTGTTTTATGTGTGAACTTTCAACAAGCCCGAAAGTTTAAAGCTTACTCAAATGTTGATCATTTGAAGTAATATTTATATTTGCACGTTACACATAAAGTGAACGCCGACAACAGCCATGAGAACCGGCGTTCACTCATGAATAGTCATGAAAAAACCGTTGGCATAATTAATACTGTGTTATTCATGTCGTAGTGGCGAGTGATGATGAAACGCAAAGAAAGCTGCGAACTGCAATGACGATATCAAAACATGGATTCGAACTAAAATGGAACCAAAATCTTTGAATAATTTTATGGATAAGAAAAGTATCTTTGAAAATATATAACAACACAGAGACTTAACCATGGAAAGTTGTTATATGTTCGAAGAAATTTAATATAAGAGTAAAATTAAAGGTACTTAATATAAAAGTTGTGAAAAATTGTCTACGTTAAATTCAATGAAATTACACACTACAATGATGATGTCGCATCCGCTAAGTGATATCACGCAAAACAGACCACCGCACAGTGTATGGTAAATGGTAGGCCATTAAAGAGAACGACGCTTAATAAACACATTACAGTGCGATATTAGACGCGAGCGAAAAGACGACGTGATTAAACGACAAAAACGTGGGAACAGACTGAGATACAGGACCCATGAAAGGAGATTGCTGTTACCTTTGCTACGTACAAACATACATACAGCCAACGATTTTATATTTAAAATATTATTTGAGTATATTTGTGAATGTTATTTAATTTCACAACACTTTTTATTAAATTAAATGATTGCACCGAACAACGCAAGACAATAATAAAAACTATAGAGCCAGCTGCCATAACAAAGATCGTAATGCTGGTATAAAATGTCCAATACTATAAAGAAAGTACACTTAAGCTGGATGCACATTGATCGTAGCTACAGCACAATGGATATTGTCGTCTATGAAAATATCAATAATAGTATTCAACTTAGTTTAGTGCGCTATTAATGTGCGCAGCGCTTGCAGACAAATTCAATTGACAGGAGCCTCCGCCGAAGCCCCAGGGTGTCCCGCATTTACATCCTCCCGCCTATCTATTTACGCTGCTATTGGATATAAAATTGACCGACGAGATTGCACAGGGTCTCACAAAGGGTGCGATCGAAGTTTATGATCCGATTTTATTGTTGTCATCGACACTGAACTGTCGACTTGATTGAAGCCGCAAGACATTCTATAAATGTTCTGAAAAATTCTTCATGATCACGAGGCAATAGCGACGCATTAGATCGTGCCGCTACTGATATTGCAACATCGAAGACATTGTTGTTAATGCGTGCTTACAAAACGAATATCGTAGAACAGATCGCGCCATACAAAATGGCATTATACCGTTGCACATGACTATTGTCACATAGCTTAGCTTTAAACCCGATCGACTGTATACGTTTACGAGATGCGTCCTAGTGGTGTTATCACAAAATATGATAGATCGTCGGCTGCACGACGACGCTCTCCCACGCGGTGCGCAACCGTGATTAATTATAATTCGAATTTTATTCAAAGTGAACAGCGGACAAAGTACGATACTAATCAATAAACGGTTCCATACCGACGACGCGCGACTATAGACATGATACCACAATTTACTATTGCCGATAGCACGTATGAAGATGTCAAGTTCCAATGGTATAACACCGTGAGGGGGAACAATAATAATAAAGTCATCAAATTACAGTGAATTCTAAAAAATCTCGCAACTAAAGTCATATAAAAATATATTTATTGCTAAGATTTTATTAAAGTTTAAGATTATGCAGCAAATAAGCAACTTATCACAATCTATTTATTAATAAGAATAGGGATTAGATAGCTTTCTTAAATGTTATCCTAATCGAATAAATTTATTTGAACAAGGCCAAAATCAATAATGTGAAACGACCCGTCTAATACTTTAGTAGAGATGTAAAACGTAATAATACTCAGCATTCTAAATTGCGCAATCGCCTTATTATTCAATAAACACATTTGTATACACAGAAATTCCTGTGAACCATGTGTTTTGATCATTAGCTTTATACATTAGACTCCCTCGAGTATCGGCTCACACTGTGTGAGAAATAGACGGTCATTTGACAATATCATCGCTAGGAATATAAACCACGGTACAACACTATGCAGTCAATAATCCTAGTGGTTACATTATACAGGACTTCATTATTTTGTAGCAGAAAAATTCTATTCATAAACTTACTAACACATTGAAAACAGAATATTTCTTGAAAACTAAAATTACTATAACATCGAAATTAACGTCTTACAATTAATGAGATTTGTTACAAATTGTTGTAACTTTAAGTAACATAAGATACATCAGCAAACTACTAAGAATATTTTAAGTGAATTACACGCATTATGAAAGCCGTCAGTTTGACACTAATAACGTCCTTATAATAGAATAAATCATAATGCCGGTCTCACAAGGGCCACAAAGATACAAGCGACACGCATCCTCGGTTCAGGATAATAAATAACATCCAGTTCTTGCTTTCAAAGTGAGGCCGGGGAGCAATAAGTCGCACACGGGTCAGAGGTGAAGTGAATAAAAAACGGCCGACAATTAAATAGCGTTCTTGAAGGTTAATGAGCACAATAAATATGTTGTCGGCACCACAGCTGCGGACAAACAAATGCATAGTGCCGTCACGCGTGAGGAGGGTAAACTCGTACCAAGTCGCGCTTCAATAGTAGGTCTGACAGGCAAGTTCATTGTCAAGACACTACCACGATCTATTACAAACGTGACACGCTCGCCATAGAAATGTATCAAGGTTAAACAAATATTGAGACTCGTCTTAAAAAATCTGAACACCTCGTAAACATAAATGTCTTTAATCGTGTTAACGTTTATTGAAATAAACAATCACGCGCATTCAAGTTAACACAAAATAATCATTTAATGGAATTCGTTAAGCCAGTTATTTATTATCGGTTTTGACGGGCTTAAAAATAACCCAATTTTTTATTGCTCATAGACGTGTTTATGAAAACAAACTTATAGGAATAGGTCACGGCACATTAGGTGAGGAAAATGAAATCTTTATTATTATAATCTGTTTATTTATGAACTAAATACTATTATGAGGTTATTATTCAGAATTACCGTCCAAGTTTTTGTCAATTAACTCTATAAATATTATAGTTTGACATTTACATTCAAAATTTGTACTCGTGTGCGAAAAGGTGCTTCAAATTTTAGAAAGGAACGTGTGCTGTGTTATTCAGGGTATGCGTGTTTAATTGGATGGTGCTATAACGCAGCTGCAGAAGTCATTGAGCAAAACTCCCTCGCAAGGGGTTGCAGATTGCGTTTTTGTTTCCTCAAAACTGCCTGAGACGGAATCATACCTGCATTTGATTTATAGCGAGAAGGGGACAATTGAGCTAGGAGTGTGAATTTATTCGTCGAATTTATACGTCCTGGGACAAATAAAACCTGCTAAGAAGACCTACACATTGAAGCAGTAGGCTTGTATTTTTAAATAGCAGGCTAAAGGCATGGTCCAATTTACAATTGCGAACGCACTATCTCTGCGGGTAGCATCAATTGCTGGCGCCTGGTATAATGCAAAGAACCTTCGTGACCACCAACTATTATCGGTGGCGACATTTATGGATTTTATTTCTTCTAGTTGTCTTCATAATGTACGTGACTTTTCTGTTTAATCGAGACTGTCTACAGCTCAATAAGGATGTTGAATTAAATTATCGATTCATTTTAATAGTCAATCTTTAATGAGTAATCGATTCTGGAATTAATGGTAATGAGATACATTTTATCAGCATTACGCTTTATGGACAAGAATCTTTCAATATAAAGACAATAACAAATAAAAATACACCAACTAAGTGAATACGCTACAGCTTTTTCTTAACTTTTGGGAAAAAAAGATGACTCGTTCCCAATGAACAAATTCAAAATCAAACGTTCTTTTAGATTTCAAGGCATACGAAGCTATGAACGAAAATTAGTCAATAGATAAACCTGTTTTAAATAATAACACGGAAGTCTACACCGATAATTTAATTAGCATGTACATGCACCACAGCGGACGTCTCTATGTACACGAAAAAATGCATTACCACCATCATCATTACATCTCTGTTGTGTTTCACAAAGTTTAGCTAAACACGTCGTGTGAATTAGGCTCTGCTTAGCCTCGCACAAACTTAATACAGGTGTGAACAACTCGTATCGCTTTCTCTATAGAGAACATTATTGCTTAATTGAGCAGCGAATTGTATTTGCTGAAGGCACAAAATCAACAGGGACACATTAACACCACGCGGAGGCTAAAATACCGTGGGTGTTCTTAACCAGTCACATTATGTACACAGTAACCACAGCAAGCAAATTTGGTAACAATAGTGAATGAAACCGCCTAGTGAGTATGCGCCACCAAAATGCTAATACGACATCACAATAATCAAACGTACTCTAGCAAATAGGGACCTCCAAAGGCGACAGATGAGTCTCATCGTGAACATTGGTGTACATTTTAGTATTGTTTAGTACTGTATTAATCAATATCATTCCAAAGTAACACAAGATTATAAAGCAGAGAGAAAGGACCAACAAGCCTCCAAAAAAAGTAGTCTAACTTACTACTTCCCAAGACATCTGTACACCTGTGTCACTCGAGTAACGGTTTCTGGAGTCCTCTTTTTATTTTAACGCTTTTTATTAGGGGCTAATAACAATTACTATCGATGGGAGTGTTGAGGTAATATTTTAGCCATTAGAAGAATATAAAATACTTCATATTTATCGACAGTTAATGAACCAGAATAGATTTTAAAAAGAAATAAAGAGTTATATAAATATCTACCCAACTTCGTTGGTTCGAAAACCCAGAGTAGGTTTTGGCCTCCGACACGAGAGCGCGCTTTATTAAAATATCAGTTGATCCAATTCGTTGCGCGCTAGTAACCTGAGACTACAAAGCCAGAAGCGACAGTAGGGCTCCAAGTGAAAAAATAACCCGAAATCGAGTTGCACTTAAGAATACCTTAAACAGGCCGGTGGCTAGCCGAAACGCCGCCCTCTGTTCTAGAGACGAAAGCAAACAATACGAAGATAGTGGACAAACAAATGTAAATGACCGAAATGTGAACGTCATGTTTGGCATTCCCATAAAGCGAGGTTAACACGTCATTAGAGGTAATGATGGCGTGATTACGAAGTGGAAGCGGGGTGAGCGATGGTCAGGTGATTGCCTGCTTACTGTGTGGTCTTGAGCGCCTGCGCCTGTGCAGCGCCTTTACAAACAAACGCGGGCTGGACTCTCCAATTAGTACCACGTGGCACCAACCACTTTGATAGATATCCATACACGTTGCATTACTTTATGGCACGCATTGGTCTATTTAACAGTGTTACTAGGATACTAACATATATCTTGACACCTTATAACATTCTACTATTGAAACACAACAGACGAATAAGATTCACATGATAGTTTAGAGAGAACCTGTTTGTTATGTGAATTGTCACATTGAAATGTTTTCCATTTTAAAAATAAGAAAAATATTTTAGTAATTTTTAGAGTTCCATAACATAATTCATGTCCATCCATCGGTCTGTCTCTATATTTTTTACATGTCAAAGCCACTTTTATGTTTATCTATAGATATGCTCCAGACCATATAAAAACTAAAAATTAGATGTGACTATTATTGAAGGATAAAAAATATCGATGTAAGTTTGTATTATTAGAGTGCCGTAACTATTTTGGTAAAAACGAACTCCTATAAAATCATTAGACCCGCCCTTATATCTTTGTGTATCACAAAAATTGGGTTCAATAAGGCACATTGAAACTAAAATGTTCAACGAAGGTTGGATGATTTTCGATTAGTTACTTTTCAGAGACTCCAATGACAAAACCTTTAGATATTTGTCGCCTTTAGGGAATCCTTTAAAGTGTGCAGGCCAGCACGCACTTGTCCGATTTTTAGGAACTAGTTGGTCATGAAATTATCGAACTACGCGCTCCAAGAAATGACAAGATTTATTCATCGATGCCTGATAAAACAACGCGACGTGACCATCAAGCTACTAAAGCCGGGTTTCTATAGCTTACTATCCATTTCTCTGTATTTTCTCTTACTGGTCAAAAGACAAAAGCTACGAGTTTCCACCAATGGTATGGTAGTAAAAGAATTACGCTATAGAAACCCGGCATAAATTAATCAAGCAATAAATGACGCCTGCAAAATACAGATCGTTTTTATTCAAATCCTTAAAGCAAGCATAACACATCGGACGTTATTGAATGCTTGTTATAATTTGTCGGTGGTTTATCGGTCGATCTTCGTAATTGATACGGGTGTAATCATAGACTGTCTTCAATGGGGTTTTGGGTTAAGGAATTAAGATAAATCTTCATAATAAAATTTAGTCTTAAGAGCCCGCAGTATCGATTCTATGGTTTTCTAAACATCTAACTCGAGTAAACTTCGATTTCGTATCAAAAATTGTTTTAATGCTATCAGTAAAACAAAGTCTTTTATGATCATCGCATTTTTAGAATACACTATTAATTAATACCCAATTTTATAGACATACAATCATACTCATGCACGTATCTATAACATTATAAAATTCTAAACATGCCATGTCTCTACATTGAAGCTATTAAAAAACCAACTGGAATACACTAAATAAACGATGCCTACCATGATGCAATTTCTTTTTTGACGTCTTATCTGTTTGTTCCGGATTCACGTAAAAACTACTGGGCCGATTTCGATGCGGTTTTTGCTGATCGACAGCTAATTCTTAAACATAAATTCTGCTCTACTTTTTATCCCGGAATAGGTGATGATTTATAATGGCGGTAATGAAAAAAAAGATCTAGTTCCAATGTGATTTTTACATTGATCAATACCAAATTTTATATAAGAAAATGTGTAACTTTTTTCCGGGAACCCCACGGGAATTTTCCCAGGAGCAGTTTGAAGTTGTTCGGGTGCATAAAATTAGCTTATTCCGGCACAATTTACACTACAACGATAGCTTACATTCTTTTTTAAATGTTGTGGTACTTTCTATCCCGGGAATATCAAGTCAAGGGTGGACGAAGTCGCGGTAATATCACAGTATATTATAAGATACTTACATTACAATATTGTGATTAGTTTAAATAACATACATTTATTCTCATATACCATGACTGCATTTTCATATCCCGAACAAAAATTTTAGTACTATATTATAAATTTCAAAAATTCAATATTTTACTAATCGTTCATTCGCAACTTTATAGCATTCAATCGTAATATTATCATCAAACCATGCAATAACGTCTGTTCAATATTCTAGAAGTATAAAGGTTCGTGATGATCTCCCACTTCAATGAATATTACTGTACATTCACAACAATAATGTGACATGCCACCGTGACAAGTATGCTAGCATATTGTGATTGCGACAAGTAGTCTCAATAATAAAATTCGTGCTTGGCGTGTGCGACCAACAACCGCCACTGATCAAGTATCATATAAACTGTACCACCCACCGGCTGTCATTTGCATTGTATTCAGTTACTCACATTCTAGCACTGGTTCCCAAAGCGTCCTATATCGAACTCCTTTTCAAAGCTCGTAAATGTAGTAATTGTAAGCCACTTCAGCCCGGGGACTCTTCGGCAGTGAATCTGCTGCCCACTAACAATCGAACATAACTGATGTTGGGGTCGTAATAAATCCGTAGGAGTTAAGGAATAAGGCTAACCTACAACGTGATAGGGTAATCGTAAAATTTGGGGAGTTTAAAATTTTAAGGAGCATCTAGAAAAGGGCTAAAATGAATCTTCAGATAAATTGTAAGCTTCTTTTGTCTTTACAAATAAAAATTTACAAATCTAAAAACCAATTACAATAGTTAAGTGTTTCCAAGTTTGTGTTTATTATTGGAAAGGTGAGTAATAGTAAAACCATGTAGGTTTAAGATACGTACATATTTAATATAAAAATATATAGTGCGGGTATCTAACCATAATTGAAACAAAACACGCGGGTCCATGAGAAAAATGTTTGGAGATCAATGGAGTGAAATTAGTACATTACTTTTTAACTAACCATCCATTATTTCAATCCAGTATTTTATTCCACCTTTAATAAAAATCCATAGAAGAATATGACAATCGTCGTTTTCCAACACGTCAATAAATCAAAGAAGAAATAGACACCCAGTTTAATATTTAATTTCTAAGTGTCAACCGGCTATAAATTTTAATTAACTCTAATTGGGTGATGACAGAAGGTTCAAACCATAACTGTAGTATTGATTTAATACTCATTTAGTTGTTAGTTGTAGAGTAGTGAAATCATGCCTTGTGGAGCGCATGTATATTATATTAAGTCATATGTTATATTAATAATTTATACACTGTCCGAGATGTTAGTAACCATGATTATGAACGAGAGGGTTTAGATTACTTATGTACTTAAAACTACTTAATACATATTAAAACTACAGACAGCAAAATGCAGCAATCGACTATATATCAAGGAACATAATTGGCAATCAACTGGCGTTGATTAGCAAGATTGGTATGGAATGCAAACGCCGGCCAAAGCAAATTCGTTTGGACCTATTGTGGTCAGCCAAAAGCTTAAATGAGGCGCCTTATAATACAAATTTATTAATGAATGTCTGAGCTAATAATCGTACATCAATTTCCCACCGACCGCTTAATGTCAACCGCTACTTAAAAATGACCAACAATGTAATCAAAAAGTTCATATCTACTAAATAAATGAGCTCATAACTTAGCATGGTAATAGCAGACGGGGCGTAACCATCACGATAATCGTGTCCAGAAACTGTCGGTGACATCAGCGTAATAATTCCATTAAAGAAAAAAAATGCCATAACACAACGGGCAAAAATGAACGATGACAACACTAACACCAACGAAATTACTCGTTTGACGCAATCGCATACGGTCCTGACTCCGTGCGAAGGTTCTATATTTAAAAAACAGATTATCGCACCAAAAATGCATACATATACCACAGAAACAAAATCTTCCCAGACGACTAATTTGAGATCAAACAGTTTGCTAAAGGAGGCCATTAACACTGCCCACCGGCATCGGAGATGCAATCAATATGTCGCTAATCGACTCCGCGGCGAACTCGATTTTAGCACGTCGATACTAATTACCAATTACTACGCCCGCGTAAATACATTCGCGATTGCCGGACATATAACTATTGATAAATTTAGAATACTTTAACAACACTAACCTAAAGAATATAATAGTTTATAACTTTCCTCTTTCAACAAACAAGAATCTTTGCGTTGACGGGTAGTAGTACAAAATAAAAGATATAGGTAGTTGTTTAGCCCGACCGTTATGCCTGTATAAATTTTCGTTTCAAAAGGCTGACTGAACACGAAAGGTGGCCTGTCCTAAATGTCAAATAATTATTAACGTCGACAGTCTTACATCGACATCCTGAAATGTATCAAGGAAGCAATACCATGTATTAAAAATAGCTGCCTATTCAATATTTGAACAAAGAGCATACGGGTAACTGTCTAAAACCGGAATGTAAAAACAAAGTTCAGTTCAAATTAAATACGCCCTTCGTTATTAATTACAACAATTCCTACACCTTAATGAATATTGAAGGCGATACGAGATTCTAATTCAATCCGACCTTAACGCGATGAGGTCGTACTTGTATCTATGTATTTTGTTTTACGAGTGTGTACGACACACCATTACATAGCGATAAACGATAAGTGCAATGTATTCGTATTGATGCTTTTGCCTGGTATCGGCTCAATAAAACGAGCGTCCGATATCGACCTACATTACTACCCCATGTTCCCAAGCTTGTCATCATTTTATGACTTTTTTATTCGGGTGATGGTATTAGAAATGCAACACCATTCCCGACACTGATGTCTATGACGATACTAGAGCGAGACGCGCTATAAAACTTATAAATGAATCTATCTGGATCAATCACTAGTTTAAACAATAACAATTAAATAAATACGTGAAATGATTAACTAGTTGATGACCCGCATACTATCAAAGAATAAAATTACGTCAAAAATCATAAAAGGACCAAAAACTGAAACCTGATCTTACACAGATATCACAATAATCATGTCTTATTTGAGAGAGCCGCCATAACAGTAAAATCAAAAATGAAAAGGATTCTGTTAATATGATCCTTTTTGACATAAATGGAGATATAAGGATCATATCACGTATTTTTTACACAATTTCAGAGGACCACACGCGACAGGGTAAACTGGAGATAAATCGTTATCGATACCGATTCAGTTTCTCAGCAATAAACAGTGCATACCGATACCATATTAGAACGATTACCGCCAAGAGATGTAGATCGACCGCATTAAAAAGCCTAAACTATTACCAATTCACACCTTTTTCGAAGGAAACTTAAATAATCTCAGATATAATTGTGGATGATATTATTTCAAACGGATTTATATATATTCCAAAATTATATTACTTTCGTAAAGATCAACACTAAATGTCCACGCGCAGTGAAGCTTTCTGTACAAGTGACAAATATCCATTATTTTTATCAATTGGTCATAGAGTCCTTAAAAAGAACATAATCGAAAATATCTCATACCTCAATAACAACTCCTAATGTGCCTTGAAAGTATTTTGAGTAGAATTCCTAGTTGATGTACTAGACAGTAAGTATCCCAAAAGATGTATACATGATATTCTTGAAAATAAAACGGAAAGTATTAGTAGAAATATGACATTAATAACAGTAGGACACATCTAATTAACGAAGCTGTAAAAAGCTTCGTTTATTAGAGGTGTAAGATGAAAATGTGAGTTCACGAAAGTCGTTGGATAAATTATTGATATTGATAGTACCTATCGTTAAAAAAATACTGCGAGAAGAAAATATTATTATTAAAATGTTGACATGTTTAGCTAACTGACATACTGTGATACACGTTGCGCATCCGTTTAGTACATTGTTTTCTTTGATGAAAGTCAAAACATACGACTATGGAAATAACTAAAAAATATTATTTGTACACGTATTCAATTCTAGCTAAAGAAAAATCGGCCAAGTGGCTGTCAATCCGCGCACAGCGGCAAATTCTGAAGTGGTTTCAAACGTGTACTGTTTTGCGTTTTAGCTACAGAATCCTTAAATAAGTATGCAATAGAAGCTACTCCACATCTCAAAAATTATTTGACAAATTTTATTCAAACTAATTTTCGTTGGCAGTATTTTCCACGTTACACTTCAAATATTACAGAAGATGGCATACTTCTTATGACTTTAGCAAATATTCACCCCAGTTATTAACTAAAATAAAAATAAAAAATTAAATGCCTGTGCGCGTTTGTTTGTTCTCCCCCAATTATATTTATATAGTGCCAATTTTTTTTATAATTTACTTACATAGACAGGTGGATTTTATTTCTGCCTTTGCTAAACGTCAACAACAATTATCGATTATTTTGAGTAGAACAGGGTAGAAAAATTAACTGATAATAATAAACGAAAACTTAAAAACACTAATACATCATTTTTAAGCAGTGTAGAATGATAGTATTTAAGCTAACCCTGCAGAGATCAAAAATAGATTAAACAAACCCAAAACAATAGTCTGTCTGCTTAACAATAAAGAAACAGTTGTAGATGAATGATATCAAATTACACCTACCGATTACCATTACGGCAATTCCCGTTTATAATTCAAAGGGACCAAAACTATTTTAATTTATAACCAGGTGATACCGTTGAATAAAGAAACTGAATCAAAGAACCGAATGAAGGTCCATCTTTTAGAAAAAAAACTAAAGATGTAAAGATAAAAAGAAACAACTACTCATATTCGAACGGTAAGGCACCCGCTGTTTTTCTAAATAAAGGATTAACTCTTTTGATAAAAACTTTTCCAAAAGCTTCAAGTTTAGTGGCTCTGTACATGCAAATAAAAAGCAGTGATGTCAACGGCAATAGAATATTAAACATGCTACATCAAAAAGCTAAAGTCTGAACGACACTCTGAAATTTTCTATCTTCATATAGCCCTGGTACCCTGGTACTAATACAAGTCGTTAGAAACGTTCGATATAATCGTAAACGTATGAAAAATTTAGTTATGCATAATGCTGAATTCTACAAGCACTTGCTTCTTATTCCAATGACATGAATTCAAATTTTCACAACTCTCTTTTTAGGCATTTTTCCTTACCTAATACTAGATCCATAAGAAACCTGCACTTCGAGATTATGGGAAACCCTCTAATCCGCCTTTGATAACTGTAGAGGGGTTTAGGATAATGGACGGAATGTCCGTTCTTCTAAGTTCAAAGTTCTCCTTAGACAGTTATTTAAATTGTTATTAGATAAATATTCTTAAAATAATTCCAAGTCGTACAGGATACCTTTAAAATTTCGAAATCATGTCTAGATAATTAAGCAAATGCGCAACCTAGATAAAAACGAAAGTAATGCCACACACGCGTTCCTCTTAGACTATGTCCGGTAGTTCCCAAGAACTGCTCCACATTCCGCCCTAAATTGTTACCTGGGGGTTGCGGGTATTATTGGAATGGCACTCGCAATACTGCTCTTAGATTAAGTAGGTGTAATTCGTTAGTACGATAAGTTATATAACAATTTGCATATATAAGTCATCATCATCCGAGCGTTAAATCCCGGTTGCGTTCGGAGCGATCACTTCGACGCCCAGGGTCCGCTTTCCTACTTTTTCTTCTCCACTTCGCGCGATCTTCGGCATCCCTTGTGTTGAGACCGTTGGTACGCATGTCATCCCTCACAACGTCAACCCAGCATTTCTTGGGCCTACCCCTTACTACCCACGTAACTAGCCGGTTTCCGTAAAACGTGGCCGTACCAGCGTAAGCGACTCTCCTGCAGTATGTCTGCTATGTCACGGACGTGAAGGCTGCCGCGGATGCGGGAGTTCCTGACGCGATCCTTTCGCGTCACTCCACAAAGCACACAACCACAAGCATATTCATTTCCGTGACACGCAGCTCCTGCTTGTGTCGCTCAATGAAGGCCACGCTACACTGCCATATAATTTGCATATATAAGTGTGAGCGATAAAATACATAATTATGTTACTTTTAATTCTAACAAAAATAGTTTTAATTATTTTTTAAAAGATTGTTAATAAGGTATAAAATATCGATAGTTAAAAAGATAGTGGATTAGTTGGTGTTTAAAACATAGCTGACTCGTTAAAATTATGACGATTACACCCGTACAAAATTAATGAGGCAATGATCACTGTTACTAATTTCGCGACTTTTTCACCAGGTTACACGTGTTTATCTACTAAAATACTAACGAGATACTTTGCTACTTTTTTTGCGAGATACTTTTTTTACAAAATCCGAACTAATTGAAATTCTAGTTAAGCATAAATGAGAATTTAAAGGGAATAGCGTGTAGTTAATCAAATCTAGCTAATTATTCGATAAACTAGCAACCCTAGCAGTTATATCCGGGAAATGATAAAATGTGAATCAATTAACTTGATAACGTTTTAAAGGTTTTAAGCGCGGTAATTTATTTGATTTTGGTTATTCCTTCTTTTCTTTTCATTCCTTTATTTTTCCTTCCAACCATTTTAATATTATATAAAATTTTTAGAGCTAGGCATGTTTGCTGTAGAGTTTCTTGCGCCGCTTCTTCTCTTCAAGCCACAACATGTTGTGAAGCGGATATAAATTAGATTAAGTTCCCATAGAGTAAATAATAACCATAAACAAAATTAAAAATAAATAATTAAAATGAACAAGTTGGCGGTAGGCTAAATAAAACTTTAACAATACTCGTTGGACAATTGTCATCTTTGTCGTGCATGAGTGACCACGGCCACTGAAAAGCGGCCTAACCGTCGGAATAACCAAAATCAAATAAATTACCGCGCTTAAAACCGTTAAAACGTAGTTTTATTATGTATACGAGTCGCGAAAACTTAAGAAAATATCATTTAATTTGACTTTTAATTACACAATTTTAAAATTGCCAATTGTAAGTAGAAACTCATAACCTAAAATATTGTTAACAAGCATAAACATACTTGACGACAGCATTAAAAAATAAGAGTAGTTACATCAAATGGCAAATAAAAAGAGCACGAAATGAATAACTAAAAGATTTTACGATTCTTTCTGTTGTTAACTTGCACAACCATCTCGATTAAGGCACAACGACTTGGGAACATTTTGTTGACCGAAACAATAATATACCCAGTAAAGCAATCTACAGTTAAAGCAAACATGGGCGCTTTAAGTTTATTATGTGCGCTCATGTGCACTATGTGATTCATTATTTTAACCATTTCTATCCGTGCAGGAACGGAGGAAGAATACAATTTCCTGCGCCCGAGCGGCCTGTCGTAAGAGGCGACAATACAACCCACAGCCAGGTGGTAGGGTATTTGCCCGTTTGGATGGCTACCACCCCTAGTCTAGAGTATGTCGCCATAACAACCCTGAATTGTGTTCCGGCATTAGTGGCCAGATTCTAGTCTCCCTTTAGAGAGCGGCAAGCACATTGGTAGCACTTTTGGTGTTACAAATGTCCAAAGACGATGGCAACTACTTCTATCAGGTGGGCCAACTGCTTGTCTACTGGACTCATTAATTATTATTTTTAATCTTTCGATACCAGCGGTAAATATAAGATACCATTTATTCCTGAAATTGGGTACATTTCCATAATATACTTATACATCTTTACAAATATTGAAAGCTCTGGTGAATTTATTAAAATATTTTTTTAAATCAAACAGAATCCAGAGTTAGACTTAAAACGTCACAAATTAATGCAATACTAAATAATTTTATGTTAAGTAACAAAGCCAATCAATACTTCTTAAGAACATAGTTTATTTTGTAATTTAGACGTGTATAGCTATATATTATACTTAATAAAACTAGTTTTTAACTAGGTTTCCCTGCAACCGTATTATAATATATAGTTTCGTACTATATTATTTCAAGTAAGATACCGCGCTTAAAACTGTTAAAAGGTCATTTATCGTGCGTCGCAAAAACTTTAAAAATAACATATTATACTTACTATAAATTACCTGTGTAGCAAAGCATTTACAATTTAATAAGATTCATACTTTTATAATAATATAGAAATATGAATACATAGAAACGCACAAAAGACACGCCAATCAAGAAACGTTTAATATTTATAAAAGTTAACGCAAAGTCGACTATGACGTCGACTTTACGATCGAAATCTCGAGTATTCCTGCATTCTTCAAGAACAAACTGTTCAGATCCCGAATGGAGTCGGTAACAAAAGCCCTCGATTACAACCAAACAAACCACATTACTCACACTTATGATATCGCGATGCAATCGCTATGCAGAACAAATTAACACAGATCTTCGAGACTGTTTGCTATATAACTGTGGTGCGGACGGTCAAGTGAACGCCCAGGCAGCCAGACAGTTATACAAACTTACAAACATGCATTGTACGTCTCGGGCTATGGACTAATAATGTGTTCATTGTTGGCCCCGCTTTGGTAATGAAGGTGCAAATGCGACTAAACTTTAGTAATAATCAGAATGAGATCTCACCGGCCTACGAAAAGCCAGTTCCCAAAGTGCCTACTCTGAGAAAATTTATCCAACTACTTCCCTGACAATAGATCGAAAATATACTTTATCAATTTAATTTTTAATTAAAATTTATAGTTTCAATTTACCTAAAGATTACAAAAAAATATTCCCAAAGTAGTCAAATCTTTTTTTTAGAAAAAAAATCACTTACATTGTTTCCAAATTTCTCAACGAATTCATTATTTGTAAATAGTAATTGAATAATATTTAATTTATGTTGAATCCAAATACAACAACTAGATAAATGCCCAAGTATGTTTGGACATTATTTAATAATCTATTAACTCGTAATAATTAGATCTGAGTCTCTCCGAAGTGGGATAAAAAAGGAGATGTGACTTGACTAGAGCGCCATAGTGCTGTCTCCGACCTGTGGCAAGAGTGCTCCAATGCATAATAAATTAAAGATTTGGTCTCAGACTGATTTGTGTCCACTAAAGCAACCTGCTTGCAATAAATGCATACTCTTCCATTTAATTAAAACCTCATTACATTAATCTATACATATAATAAAATTGTAGAGGTCAAATTTCTGTACAATTTAAAAAAATACTAAAAACTGAGTTAAGGGGTGTAAGAAGTGAAATAGAACTAATTTAGATTTTTTCAAATTTTTTTGTTTCTGTTTGTCTGTCTGTTTGTACCGGCTAGTCTCCGAAAGGACTGAACCGATTTAAATGAAATTTTGCATGGTGGTAGCTAATATCCCTGGTCAACATATAGGATAATTTAGATCCTGAAAAATTAAAGAGTTCCCGTGGGATAGTTAAAAAACCGCACCACGCGGACGAAGTCGCGGGCAGAAGCTAGTATATTATAAAAAAAATATACGTATGTGAATTTGGTCTACATAAAATTAATTATCTTCTTAATATATAAAAAGAAAAGAGTATATTAATATAATAGGAGAAGAACTAATTCGAATTCTATAGGACACCTGATTTAAAAGAAGTTCTCCTGCGTCTTAAAAAAAAATTCTCAAAAGTCTCCTAAAGGGTTAAGAGGTAACAAAATCATCGAAAATCATCCAAATATACAACCACCATCAAAGTACAATAAGTAGTATCGCGCAGAATGTACAGATGGAGTAAAGAGGCAGCCTATACAGCGGTCAACATTTTTTATTGCAGTTAACACTTTTCCGTCTAGCTCCCATCCACCACTAATGTGCGATGAGCAACTTCGTTCTACTTCCTAAAAGGTTGAACGGATTTTGATGAACTTTTTTTGTGTGTTCAAGTGGGTGTGTCCCACGAAGGATTAAATTCACAATTAGACCAGGGTAGGTAGCGTTACAATCGGGTTTGAAGTTTTAAGGCAGGACAACAGCTACTGGACCTGCTAGTGGAGATATAAAGAAGAATCACATTTGATGTATTATGCTTATGGTGGTCCTCCAAAGATTACTGGGGCTACAAGGATGAAAATCAGTAGCAATAATAAATCACCATGCCACTAAAATTTAAACTAGAAAATGTAGGATGGCCCGCCATACACATATTATGGTGATTTGTTTTTCAATTAAAATATTCAGGTCATATTAAGGTTCATTAGTCAGATCTTGAAAAATGATTAAGACGTTCATTACTCATTTTTATGTTGAACTTGATAAGTGTTTAGGATGTGTTTGATACAAACAACTACAACTACTATACAAACAAGTAACTTTTGAAGTAAAGAATATGACGTACAAAATTCTGAATAAAACAAAATAATATATCCAAATCTATACTAATATTATAAAGAGGGAAAATTTGATTGTTTGTTTGCAATGAATAGGCTCCGAAACTATTGAAACGATTTGAAAAATTATTTCACTGTTGGCAAGCTTTGCTATCCCCGGTTGACATAGACTATAAAATAAAATAAAAAAGTACTTTTTAGATACCCGTGCTAAGCCGGGGCGGGTCGCTAGTGACAAATAAAGGATGTTCACTTCACCTAAGGATCTTGGAATCCTAAAAACATGAACCAGAAAATAATATACTTCCAGTGATCAAGTCTTAAAATCGCGCAGAGATATAGAGAAAGTTTACAAAATTAAATAATTAATTAATCATTCCAAATGATAGTCAGATATCACATATTTTGCATGAAGCACTGCCATCTCTGAACATAATGTATAAACCACACCAAAATGTTACTACCAGACCCATCCTTGTTATCTTAAAACATCAAAAGATGGCGCTACACAGACTACAAATATAGAACCAGCGATTTTAAGATATATAGATGTTTAAAAATATTTTTATAGCTATATAAAAAGTACTAAAAAACATGATCCTTCACCCACTAAAAAAAAAGGTAACTCAAACATAGTGCTCCAGAACAATTGGCTCTATGAATTACATGTAATTTAAAAGAAGCTTATTCAGATTTTCAGTTTATGATTAGTTAGGTTTTAAAAATATGTTTTAATAATAAGATGATGATTAAGATTCAACTGAGATTTTCTATAAAAAAAAACCAGAAGACAGGTGGCTTTTTCATATTTAAGGTAAATAATATTAATATTTTCTTAAGTTTTTGTGACCTGTATACATAATAAACTATATTTAATGGGTTTTAAGTGCGGTAATTTATTATGAGGTATTTATTTATGTGGTAAATTAGATTAGGCTCCCATAGAGTAAATCATAACCATAAACAAAATTTAAACAGAATAATTAAAATGAACAAGTTGGCAGTAAATAAAATAAAACTTTAACAATACTCGTTGACACTTGACATCTTTGCTGTGATCACGTGTGTTCAGTGATCACGGCCACTGAAGTGCCGAAACGTCGGAATATCAAAAATAAAATAAATTACTGCACTTAAAACTGTTAAAATCTAGTTTTATTATAAAAAATATTAGTCCATAAACGTTTTAGAGCTTAATTCAGACTCCCTATTCATAGGAATAAATGGTATACTTGTTATGTTTATCCTGAAACGAAACAATATGGACATGACATCAGAAAGAGTGATCAGATCACTTTCTATTAAATAAAGCTCATATTGGTGGATTGAGACACTAGGTACTTAACACCTTAGTATATAATATTACACATAGTCACATGATACAGGTAATAAAATATTAATGGAAAAGTTGAGTTGATATGTAATTGTGAACCTAAACTATAACAAAGTGGTGTCCAGTAACTTTAATGTTAAAGAATGTCCTAATTCATATGTCACAAAAATCAAGTACATGAAGGACAGACATCCTGGCTATTCGAATCCAAATAGGACCTAAGCTAGCTGTAAGTCGGAGAAGTTCATATATCTTAGATCTCTGGTGCATGAAACTGGAAAAAACGGTGATAATGCCAGTACAACTGTCTTATTGCTGTGAGCTGTGACAATGGCCAATATGGAGTTACTATATCTATACTACTAACATTATTTTTCCGCATAATTGGATATTTTGCGAAACTCTTATAACTCAAAAGTTATGAATAGCTGAAATATAACTCAGTTTCCACAACACACAAGACAAAATGACAAGGATTTACCTTTCTGAGTGGAACCTTGAAACAAATAAATCTTGTGCCCTCAATAATTTTCCCACAAGCTTTGTATGGTATCCATCTAAAAACAAAACGTGTAAATATAATGTTAAGAAGTTTAATTGGTATTCGTATATAATTTATGAAAACAACACTGCCTATTACCTGTCGGGAATAGCGGGCTTACTAGACATATTCAATTTAATAATAAAATAATAATTATTAGAATAGTTTATTAAAGATTTAGATATGTAAAACAAAACTCGAAATGAAAATGAAAACATAACCTATATAAATATAACTTGAATGTCAAATTGGCATTTGGCACATTGAGAGAATTTGACTCCTCTTGACAGCGTGAGTGTTACTGCCTAGCTAATCCCAACTAATATTTTAAATGTGAATGTAAGTTTGTTTGTTACGCTTTCACGCGAAAACTACTCGACCGATCATCATAAAACTTTGTACACATATTCTTGGAGGTATTAAAAGTAACATAGGATACTTTTTATGAAAAAAAAATCCACGTGGACGAAGTCGCGGTCAGAAGCTAGTAAATAATAAGTATCGTTGTAAAGTCACTTACTATAGGATTTCATTTACGAAATTTCGCTAGAAATTAATGTTAAGAACCAAAAAAAGAAAATCTTTTCTACAACAATAAAAACGATGTTTAGTGATTTCTAAGGAAACTACGTAACAATCAATATCTGGTGACTTGCGAAACCGAACATGTAAATTGATGTTTACCATGGTGGCAAGGATTAAAAATTCTGAAAAAAAAAACACCTTGACGAAGACAATGTCAGGATGTCATAAGTCATAACTTTTTAATAAAAAAGAAATATTGTTATGTTAATAATACTCACTTCATTAGTTTTTATGAAAATTTAATCTTTTATTTATAGGTACATTAATTTTTGTAGAAAACAATGGAATAAAAATTGTTTAAATCGTCGCATATAACGTATAATTTTGGAGAATGTTATGATTATATAAAATATAGTTTTTAATATACAGTTTTTCTTTTCAACAAAACTATTTCTTGGTAACCTTTTCTGTGGTTACTATAGAAACAATGAAAAGAAAATCTTGCTTGGTCGAACCATTTGAAGAAAAAGACGACATCGAAAAGAAAATTAGAGAACTTAATAAAAAAAACAATTTAACAATGTACAAAAACAGTATTTGGTACCATTCATTACTTGCTGCAGAAAAATCTTGTTTAAAGGAGGATAAAACCAAAAAAGTTCATTACAAATTTGAGGATGATAGTGAAATGGTGGAAGAGTACAATGTAGATACCCAAGTACTGCTGCGGAGAGCATGGAAAGTTAAAAACAAAATTGGTGGTGAAGCGAAATGGGATGTGGAAGTTGGTGATCCTATCCCTGACGCAAATCCTCATATTGATATTGCTGATATTACCGAGGCTAAAGATCAAGTAAGCTCTTAAAATGAAAAACTTTTTTAAAAAGACATTTATGCATCATTTATCGCAAAAAAATATTTTTTATATTGTAGTGAATTGTTTGATATGGCCTGAATTGACTTTCTTATACTGCCACTAGCATTGAAGTCCCTAATATCAATGGTATAAATATAACACAGATTAATGCCATGTATAGCTTAAATATATAAGTATGACATTCATCATTCATTGTCTGTGTCAATATTCACCACTTTACCACTTTTAAGGAGTACATAGTAAATTTTAGTGCCACCTGCCTCAACCCACTACTTATCTCCAGAATATTGCTAATAAAGGGTTTGTTAACATGACAACTAACACCACATGAAAAATGTCAGATTAAAATGAGTATGTGAGGAATCAAGATTATGTAACTAGTTATCCAGTACCTGAATCTAATGCATAACTATAGATAACCTAAGATAAGAAGGGTTACCATGTCCACTCATTCTCTACAGATTTCTGCAAACCCATAGAGTATTCAGTTGTCTATAGATTCCTAAATTCAAAGAAATCCACATAACCATCATAGCCTTCTTGTCCATTATGAAGAATCTCTTGTATTCCTATCCTATGGCCACCTGTTGCAGAAACTAGCAAAAGAAATCTTTAGTCATGCAGTCATGCTCTTTGATTCTTAATAAAAAACAACCCCAGAAAGAGTTGGCATGGTATCATATAGATTGATACACATGCTATCAATAAGGTCCACAATAAGAAGCTCTGTATATAGTAGAACAGTAAAATCAGAATATAACTACAACTGAAGGTTGATCACAACAACAAAAATTGTTTGGAAAAAAGATTGAAAATAAAAAATGTATGAGTCATTTTGTATTTTCAGCCAGTGTTAACAAGGCGCAATACAAGAGTGAACTTAGAATGGAGGATAAGAAATCTATCATATCCTATTGAAACTTACTCAATAAGTGTGAATAATGATGATAAATGCATCATAATAAGAACTACAAATAAGAAGTATTTTAAAAAACTTAGTGTTCCTGAACTCACAAGATTGAATTTACCATTAGAACAAGCCAATATACAGTCTAACCATCATTTTAATACTTTGATTATATTGGTAAGTATTCCTTGTGCTTCTTCAGTTCTTATTATCATAGATATAGAATAATTAATCTTAGAAGCCATTACACTAATCATGTAAAAGTCATGTTTCAATTTCATGGCTAATGTATACGGTTCAGAAATAATTCAGTTCATTAAATTTACTTTTCATTATGCCAGACCTTTTAATAGTTTGATTTATGCAGTTTCATGTCTTAAAACTGTGTGCAAACAATTTTATGCTTTCATTTTCTATTGCCTTGAACCAGGTTTGGCAAAGTTACCTATAATTAATTTTACTGTAGTGTGCATTTTGAGGTTTACAGTAAAATGCTCAAAAATGATTGATGGGCGCAAATGTAGAGGTAAACCAAAAAGGAGATGAATTGATTGTGTTAAGGATGATTTGTGGTGTGACAGAGGATGTATGTCAGAATAAAGGAGTGTGGAAGGAAATGACATTATGTCGATACCAAATAATTGGGAGAAAGTGAGTAAAATGCTCAATAAAACTGTTTTAATCAAAGGTATTTTATTTTTCTTTGTTTCATAAAAGTAAAATTTTCAATAGTAATGAAATGCTTCTCAGGTACAGAATATTATTTGTAAATGGATATGTAGTGCTTTTGCACTCTTTTGTGGTGTGTCAGGACAGGTTTATAATGTATAATTACATTTAGACTTTGTTTTCAGTATAAGAAGCCACAACAGCTGTTGGACATGGAGAAGGAATGGTTTCAGGAGCTCGCTAAAGTTAAACCTGTGAAAGACATTCCCAGTGAATGTAAAGCACAATAAAGTATTTTTTATTTGGATTCACGTAATTTTCTTATATTTTCAATTCCCAGATAAATAATTATACTATTAAGGCTGAGATGAACTAAATCTCATACTCAATTACCACTGTGTCATAAAATATTACACATTCCCACAGTGTACAGTAATCTCTAGGAAACTTTTTGCAGTTTGTCTGTGATACAAGATTACAGTTTGTTTAAAATGTGTCATAAAATCTCATGGAGGCCAGTGAAAATGTCTGACCAATTTAGCACACCAAACTATAGTGGTGAGCTTGGTGCTCTAGATTTACTTAAAATTGTACATTATATTATATAAACACCAGGAATCTTAATACTTTGGAATTGAATTGATTATGATATTTGACCTATCTATCATTTAAGAGCTATGCTCTTGTGGATGGAGACTCCTCCAATCTTCTCTGTTATGGGCCAGTTGTTTTACTTCTATGTAACACATGACACCCACTTTTTTAAATTTGTTTCATGAATGCTCACCTTGGTCTTCCCTTCCCTCTCCTGGGTTCCACTTTGCCTTCGATTAACATGCATAAGGCGTAGCAAAAGGCTAAACATCTTCCCCCTTCTTTCTTCCAGTTTTTAAAATTGTGCATTTCTCCTTTATCTATCCAGTACTTCTTCATTGGTCTTCTTTTCTTTCCAACTTATTCTCTTCATGCATCTCCAACACCACATTTCGAATGCTTTTAATCTATCACGATCCCTTTGTGTCATTGTCCATGCTTCACACTTATACTATAAAGCCATGCTCCAAACATACATTTCAATACAACATTTTTTTTAACGGATTATGCTATTTTAGACCTAATTAAAGTTTTTACTAAATATTACTAATTTTACTAAGATATTTGATATGTGTGATTACATAACAGATAAATGTAAGATATATTATAACCCAAAAAAGATTATAGCTTTTATGGGATATAGAATTTACTATATACCCAAAATTTACAAGATCATGTTTATTAGAAACAAACAGTTAAATAAAACAAAATATTTGTAGAAACATTATTTACATGGTAAAAATACAGATATATTTATTGTCTAATCATCATCATCCATTATTAATGCTTTTGCTTGCTTTTTTAATTCTTCCTCATCAAGTTCTTTATCCAATAACCCTCTTTCCTGCAAATATTGTCCATACTGCTTTGGTATACCCATAAAAGTTTTTATTTTTGCTCTTAGTTGTTTCCATGTTTCTTGATAGTAGTTTTTCTTGTCTCTTGCCATAGCTTTATAATCATGTCCATATTTATCTAATAGGTATGTTATAAATTCTACTTGGTTTTTTGGTAACCTGAAACAGTATTTTTAAAACAATAAATATAAGCTAACACCTATCTTTATACAAGTGTGAATTGGATTAAGTTTGGCTAAGCACATCTTTCAATATCCAATATATTTTCCCTGTTTATATTGAAACCACTGAGCCCTTTTTAGAATTATAAATTTCGTTTAACCCATTTTTGACATTATTAATATGTATTTTGACATATTAGGTTCAGTAAAATGAGCAGGCTCATGAAACACTGACTTGGAACCAAGAGGAGGGATATGTGTGCCAATGATTTCACAATGAGAGATGTAGGATATTGTTAAGAAGAAAAGAAGTATTGGAGCTTACTTTCCAAAGCTCTTCACTTCTTTCCACTCCAAACAAAAATGGATTATCTACAAGGTTATAATATTTAAGATGTGTGTGTGCCATAGTTTAATAAACATAGGATATTTTTGAACCCTATATGGTATGTTCTCATCAAATTACTGATGAAGTGTAATAATTATATAGTAAACTAGGAAATTAAATACTAGTTTCAGTAAATTTCTGTGGATTTGAAAAAAACTTACATAAACCTCCTGTCTCTAGGTGCCCTTGATTCTTTTTCCAACTTTTCAATAACTTCTTTCTTAGGTACAATTTGCTGAACTTCCTCTTCTTCTTCACTTTCGCTTTCGTTAACTATTTTTTTTACCACTTTTAATTGATCCTGTTTAAAGTTAGGAATTTTGATTATTTTATTTGGGTCGTGTGCTAGACCCATTTCTTTAAGGTTCCTCAGGGAAGATTTCTTGTGATCCCAGGCGTCTTTAAGGACTTTACTGGAATCCAAACAGCTTAAATTACAAATAAATCCATATAATGCAAATAGGCTAGGTCAAGTTTTATGACCGTCCCAATCAACTTATGTCTACGAAATGCACAAATTTTATACAAAATATTCCGCATGTAATCTAGAGATCATTATTAAATCTGGCGTAAACTATAATAATAAGAAATGCAACGTTACTAACCATTGTATGTCGCCGGTACTGCACTGTTTCTTGTGCATACGTTTACGATTGAGTTTGTGAAGGAACTTCTTTTTGCGGTGTTGCTTTTTTATCTTCATTTTTGTTTACTTTAATAACTTACACTAGGAAAGTCTTAAAATACTATAATAATACAAAATTGATTAAAATAACTCGCTACTACAACGCACGTGTTATTTATTTCGTTCCATATTTTTATCATAACGTCATAAAGTGATTTTATTATATTTATGGCTATTGGCTTGGCAACTAGGCCTTTAAGCCAGATCTTAGTTTATAATATACATTTGGTTTCTTCATTTTCTTACGCCTATGTGTAGCACAGCTGAACTGTAGGTAATAAGCTAGTGCCATTCAACGGAGTTCTTGTGACAACTCAAAAGGCCACATTTGACTATGCAGTTCACATTTCTCACAAAACACAATCACTACTCAAAAACTATCAATATCCTACAACTATTGTTTATTTTAGAGTAATTTTACATATTTTTAGAAAATAAAACCGCACAGCACCACATCACCTTTCAGTTCCCGCCAAAAACTCCGTCATAAAGTGACTGCACTCCTGACGACTGACAAATCATAAATTCTGGCTTAAAGGCCTAGTTGCCAAGCCATAAATATAAAAAACACAAATTCACAATTGACATTTCATTATTTTCATTTCATTAAAGTTCATGTTTAAAGAAATTGCGAGCTTTACGTGGGAACTCAAAAGGTGCCTTGCAACACTACTTAATAAAAGTAATATGTAGTGTTTTATGTTATGCCCTTAGCTTAACTAAAATACGATAAAATATTCAACATACCTAGCATGAAATTCGTAATAAATTTAAATCTAAATAAAAATATCTGTATACATTACTTCTAATAGTATTGAGTGCATGCATTTTTTTCTAACTATGTCACTATAGGTTTAGTTTTAGTAAAAATAATTAATTGTACTGTGTAATATATATATATATATATATAGACAGCTATTATTGATGAATAAATAAATTTAAAAAAAAAATATTTCCACGATTAATTAAGAACCTCCTCCTTTGGAAAATATTTTGGCGGATATGGGCAATTTTCGTAAATCCAATCTGGAGCCCTGAGCCTTAGTAAGGAAAGGTAAAGGCCGTAACAAACATATACAAAGAATATTCAGGTAGAGTCTGTCTAGAATAATATATTAATGGTTTTATGGTGCTTTGAGGAATCGCCAAATTTGGTGGTTTTCTGGTGGGTTGCAATACCACAAATTGTGTTGAAATAAAGTTGGCAACACTGCTAATCACAAACAAATGTTTGCTGGAGTTTTTGGCGGGAACTGAAAGGAGATGTTGTGCTGTGCAGGTTTATTTTCTAAAAATGTGTAAAATTACTCTAAAATGAACAATAGTTGTAGGATATTGATAGTTTCTGAGTAGTGATTATGTGTTTTGTGAGAAATGTGAACTGCATAGTCAAATGTGGCCTTTTGAGTTGTCACAAGAACTCCGTTGAATGGCACTAGCTGCTTACCTATAGTTCAGCTGTGCTACACATAGGCTTAAGAAAATGAAGAAACTAAATGTATATTTTAAACTAAGATCTGGCTTAAAGGCCTAGCTGCCAAGCCATAAATATATTTTTTTTAAAACAAATGTTTGCTATATTTTAGTTTTACGTGCTATTAAGTTTTAATTATTAATTAGGTATAGTAGAACTTAAATAAACAGCAAATACTACGTTTAAAATGTCTAAAACAGGGGCTACCCGATACCAAAAGTTTCTTAAATCTGAAAAATCTAAAACAAAGTTAAAGGCTAAGAAAGATCTACCAAAAGGCACTAATGTTACAAAAACAAACTTTAAAGTAAAAAAGATCGTTATAAAGGAGCAGCTGAAGAAACATAACACATCAGAAGTGCTGTCTACAAGAAAACTTAATTTAAATGACCTGCTCTCGCGACTTACACATTTTAATACACAATCTAGAACTAGCGCATTGGAAGGATTAAAAGAGGTTATAACTACACACCCTGCAGTCCTACACCAAAATCTTGGGCAATTGATTCTTGGGGTGACACCCTTAGTGCTTAATGTTGAGAAAATTGTAAGTTTTATTTTGTAATAAAGATTTTTGGTATGTAGGTATATTTAATTTATACATTGTTTCTCCTGAGATGTTTTTACAAACATGTAATGTGTATACTATTTTAATATATAATTGTTACTATTTAATTATGATGTTTAAATGGCGTGGAGTATAGAGGCTAGGGAGTCATACTTACCCCTTCTACAACCCCTATGTCAAGTAAGTGTATATATAGTTCTTGAGATATCAATGTTTTTGTAAATATAACCTAACATTATTAGTTAGTTGAAAAATACAGTAAAAATCCAATAACATAAAAATATTAAAATAGTCCAAAATTATTGAAAAAATATAGAATTGAATAGAATATATTTTATTGCTTAACATTAAGATAAAATTCAAGAAGTTTCAAGTGCAGAAGACAATAGGCAGTCTTATCACTAAAGACAATTTCTTCCAGACAACCTTAGGATTAGAAAAAATATGTAACATAAATATATGTAATGACTAAAAATTATTTAGGCAGAACAATTTGTAAAAAAAATATTAACTGTTTGTTGAATATTTTTGTAACTAAATAAAACAGCACTTACAGTTATTTGTTATTAGTAGTTTTATGAAAACTTAGAAAAATATTATAAAGTATTAAATTTGTCTTTTATGCTTACAGGTAAGGCGAGAGTCTCTGAAGGTATTACATATGGTACTAGACAATGTGAACATGGCCAAAATCAGTCCATTCTTTGATATCATGTCAACATATCTAAGAAGTGCAATGACTCACATAGATAATAGGATTCAAGAAGATTCCTTACTGTTTCTTGATATACTGTTACTTTGCACACCAGAAAAGGTTGTGCAAGATTTCCATAAAATTGTACCAAATTTTTTGGATATGATTTCAAAGTTGAGAGTTGACTCTAAGCCAGGCAGAACATTAACGGTCAACTTAGGGAGTCAAATGACTAGTGTGAAGTGGAGAGTCAAAGTATTACATCGCTTGAAAGATTATCTGAACAAGTTTATACACTACAATAACTGCAAAGATCAAAACAGATCAGCTGATGTGATTCTTAAACACTTTGATACAAGTAAAGTAAATCACTATCCACTATTTAATGAAAATTACACTTCTGTTTGTCACTTATCATGTTTCTCAAGGAAATCACAAGAAGATGTAAAGTTAAATGAGGTAGAGAAGTTCAAAGAGTACATTGACACCTTGATGCCTTTATTGTTAGAAACTTGGATTGAAGTACATCCTAATGGAATTACAGATAACATTGGAACAGTTCTAAATGAAGATGCTGCATCTCTCTTGAAACATATTCTTGAAGTCATTTCGCAAATTTGGAATTTAGTCAGACACTTAGACTATAAGAGTCCTAGTTCAAATATAAAAATGTTATTTTGCCAAAAGTACCGAAAAACTTTCAACCAACATCTTCTAACAAGCTTTCCTTATGTGACAAATATAAGATCCAAAAAATATGACATGAACACTTCATTTGAAGATATAATAACAGATCCAACACTAGTTGCTGAGAATTTGGAAATATGTCACCTATTCATCATGCTCAATCCAAATGTTAATGTAAAGAATCAACATAAGGAAATAATTTCAGTCCTCAATTACATCCAGAAAACTTTTGAAAAGAACAAGCATGATGAAATCAATGATAGCATAGTTAAAATATTGCACACAATATTTGCAGAAGATATAAACAATTGGACAAAAGCAGTAACTGTAATAGATAAACTGTTTATTAAAATTATACAGACCTATTTTAATGTCTCAAATAAATTCAAGCAAAAACTTTTTGATGTTCTGTGTAAGGTGGCTTTGAATGACAAATTAAGCCATTTTCACAACAGTGATGCTTTTAAACAGTGGCTTGAGCAGTTACCTGATATTTTACTTGAAGATAATGTCAGTGTACAAACTGTAAATATTATTCATAAATTTGCTATTCAAAGTAATGAAACATTCAATTGTGTTGTAAAGCCGAAATTGAAGAACATTATTGAAAATTTACCTACTATTGTTATATCTGATGCCTTTAATGACACAAATAGCTATCACAAATTGTTTTCATTGCTTTACTGGATAAAGATTTATGATGGAGACTCATTGAATGTGTTAGAAAAACAATTGATGGAAAATGTTTATAAAAAGGACTATGGGGGATTTATATTTGATACTTTGAAACTGAGAACTGGTGGAATGTTTTGATTTTCATCTAAAATAGTTCTTAAACACAATTTATCTAATAATTCTCATAAATTTATTATATTGTTGAATTAAATGTAAACCTCAAGAAAGGATCGATTTGTTATAAAATAAAACCATATTAATAAATTAAAATTTTAATTTATTAAATTCAAACACAAAACTAGTGTGACACAGTCAAACAATAATCCCATGTAAATTCTATTTTTAATAGGTAATGTAATAATGAAAGATCACAAAATACATGTTAACCAACTTTATAACATTAATTTTGACAGAACTCAAAATTAAATGTCATTAAATGGTTACAGTACTATAAGGTAGATGCGCAGATGACCATAATTTTTATTTCATATTTTAGATTACAAATGAAAATAAGGTTCCTATTTGCATTGCAGGTATAAACATTGCTGACATACATAAAATAATAAATTATTGATAACATATTTACGACTATTTTAAAATGGATCTCCAATCTAGGGGATTTCAAGTTGAACCTATTCCAGAAGTACTTGAAATAAGTAAATAATTTCAGTTGTCTGTGAATATCTTAATAAAAAGAAATCTTAAAGAGCTCTGCAATCGTTTTAACTATTGGAACACATAGGAATAGGAAAACGGGTAGATTTAATAATAGTTTTAAGTGGGTATTAAATTGCATCAAATTGGCTGGGTTTAGAAATAATTAGCTGCGCTTTAGACACTCATACAAGATCCTATTGCAGTCTTTTTTTGCAGCTAATCTATACACAGTTAACAGCTTCGCTTATATCTATATAATTAATATTTACATAGATATAACTATACCTTGTTTTTTTTACTAGGTAAATTGGTGAAGATTTTCTTACTAAATATTGTGTTTATATGATTAATGTAAAAGAATTTGTGTTTTAATATATAACAAAAATCGAACTGTGTGGGACTACCAGACTGATCTGTTAAGAAAAACAAGGTATATAGAAGTCTGGTCGGGACTATAAGTAACATTTAAAACTGCCATACCACACGTTTACAGTGGTTATGCCACTTGTTGAAATTTCACGTAACACTTTTATTATAACCATAACTCGACTACATAACATTCCATAATCACACAAAGTTCGTTCTGTTAACAGCAAGAAATGTGAGGAACACTATTAAAAGCAGCCGAACCGTTTCTTTTGAAACTTTTAACTGTGTCGTTTTATTGACCTATGTAATATGAATAATTGTCGTGGTATTAATTTTAATACCTATTTTATTTTTGACAATAATCAAGTAGAATGTAAGGGGTACATGATTTTGAAAATATGAATGCTTACTCAAAAGTGTAGCCGGTTAATTTCTTAGTAAACAAAATAACGATAGTCAATTTGGCATTCAAAATCGAATGGGAGATAACCATGACGCAGCAATGAGGGGAAAAGTATTAAAAGTTCCCGTTTGATAAAGGATATAAATGGAATAACGCAAAAAGTTAGATGGATTATGTGAAGATTATATTAACGTGGTCTTGGGATGTAATCAGAGGCCTTACGATCAAACGCGTTTTGTCGTTCGTTTTCGTCCGATCAGTCCGAAAGAGTCAATTAAATTTTACATAGAAGAAACAAATATTTCTTTTAAACTACTATAATGTAGTCTATGAAACACAAAAATACAATGGAAAATGTACTTAAACATAAAAGAACAAGCAAAAGAGTTTTTAAACCAACTACGAATGACGCTTGTAAGGCCTATGATGAAGTAAAATGAATAGGTTTGAAACAACAAACACACACCTTGTATATCTCCAAGCTAAACAAGTTACGTTTATCTGGGGCCAATCCTATACGCTCGGACTACAGTAGCTAACGGGAAGTTCGTTTATGAATTATTTTACTGTCGCGAATCGAACCCGGAGGCTCTGCATTCCAGTGAGCTACGTGGACAAAGGCTTGGCACATTCATGGCCCATTTCTATATCGTAACGAACATTCATTTGCCATACTATCGTTTAAAATTTGATATACGATCCATACAAGTAATGTTAAAATGCAACCGATGGTAGGGCAAGTCAATGGTAGGGAATTACCCATTTCACTCCTTAACCTTATACATATATATATATAAATTCAATGTCATAATTCAGTTATTGAGCCGGAATAATTCGGTATTCTAAAACTGTAGGTAACCGTTGTGTATTTCATATTTTTCTATTCTGTCTTAAAGTGGCTCACAGAGTAATCTTTATAAAAACATGGGTGTTTAAATTAAAATTCTGTTTTAACGGATTAAAGCGAGTCGTAAGATGATATTTGTCCTGATACTTCAGTCACTTATTAGAAGCCGTGATTACAAAATTACTCAACTGCCAGACATTAAAATTAATCTCGTGATAATGGTTATATGCTCCTAAGGTTAAGCCAAGACCGAATAGAAGAGCAATGTAAAATTATTTTTCATCTAATCCATGGAGGATAGAGATAAGGAGGACCATCTTGTATGGGGGACCAGTTGAAAAAGTGTCCACCTGTGAACAGCAAATTATGGTTCAAAAACTCGTCAAAATAGCGCTAGTGTAGGAAAGGAAATGATATGAATTTAGCAGTTATAAACGAAGTGAAGTGTGCTGGGTTGAAAAACGCATGCGTCAGGAAGTCTTTCTTTCCTTCTTTAATCTAGTATCCTACTCTAATTATTTGTGGCGCTATTTTTAAGTACTTTCTACTTGCTATTGTGTATCTTAACTTGCTGCCCTTCAGTGGACACTTTTTAATACGCTGAGATGGTTCTCCTTACCTCTATCCTCCATGATCTTATCTTAGGTACGGCTTGGTAACGATTATGGGCTTAGCGACGAGGCGGGTGAAACGACGCGACTCAACTGTCGCTCACAGCGACAAGGTCATGGCCAGGCCATTTTGTTCATGGTTAGTATTTACTCTATGCCTATGAAGCCTATTTAATCCGCTTCTATTTAATTTTGACTTTAAAACCCACCTAAAACCGTTAAAACAACATTAATTACGTGTAGGTAACAAATATTAAAACCTAAGAAAATACTATCGAGTATTTTAATTATAATACAGTTTGAATAAGTCCCATACTCCTAAAGATTAAGATATGAAAGCCTCATAGAAGCCGTAAAGTTATGCTCAAGTATTACGACTAGTTTTTTTTATAAGCTAAAATTTCAATAAATACGACTAAAGAAAATAATTGCTAGCTAATTGTTTGAGTTTCTCGTGATTTTGGCAATTTTTGGCTAAAATTATAAATCACCAATCGATATTTACATCATTGTTATGTCGATTTACATTCAGAACATTACCCTTTCATTAAAGCAACATGGTAATGTATGAAAATACTTTGTACGATCATTGTAGATTTTTTGCATAATATAATATTAAATCTCAAATATGTTATTACCTAATTCATATTCTACAAACAAATACATTTTATGACAAGGAGTAAGTGTTTTACTAATTTTTTAGTCACTTTCTATTACAATATTTATAGATAGATAGGCTATTCTAACAGTAAGCATATACATAAAATAATACTAGTCATTACATTTTTAATCTTACTAAGCCTTTATATAAAGCCCCAATAAGACAAAGAAATGTAATCCTACAATTTTACTATTGACCAGAAGGCGCCACAAATCCTCTCGATTTTTGGTGTAGAAAAAGACCACTAAAACTTTCAACCAACATTTCATTATCAAATATTAAAAGCCTTAATAAATTTATTTTCTATTCTATAATTAACCGGAATATTAGACGTAATTAGGACAAACCGATACTAGTGACAGCTAACTAAGTAAAAGGCAAGACAATACTAGTATTCTTAGGGACTGTGACAATATGGACTTAAATTGTCATTTAATCTGTGTATAAAGTAAATAAACGAATTTCCAACAAAAATATGTAAAATAGAACTTATTGTTGCAGTTTTAATTCTATCAAAATTATTCAACCAACTAACTAAAATGCGCTAATAGAATTAGCATTGTGTAAATTTCAAGATTATTTTTGAGAATTAAGTTCTCATAAAAGATCTTTAATTAACATTACAAAACAACTTGTGCATTTCATGCGTAATACCTAAGAACGGATTAACTAAGTCACAGTGTTTATGGAGATCTTCACACAATACAAAACAGATTTTACGTAATTAAAGAAATGGATAATTGTTGATGGAACTTGGCTTCCTAAGTACATATACCAGAGACACATTTGATCGCATATTTAAAGCATCACACTATTAAGTATTTCTAGATTTTTTTGGAAAATTCTTTCTGCTTTATTTAACATTACGTGTTGCATTCATAGTTATTCCAAAATGACAGGAGCAAGCTATTAGCAATTTTCGTAAGTTTTAAAACATGCAAAGATATTTGTTACGATTATTTAGATAGTACAAATTACTTGTGGAAGACGACTTTGAAAGATTGCTAGCAACATTTTTGTAAGTTCTATATTATTAACCCGCGCCTGAATCTTGACTGATCACATTTTATTTTTATTACATTATTCCTGTTATATAATTGTAATTGAATAAAATACACAAAAATTTTGTCTCTTGAAAACTTAGAAATATCAGTTGAATGACATCGTTAATTATGCATCAATTTCTAGAGAATGCAGTTGTTTTGATGCACTTTGTTACGCGGCGGCTGCATTACTAAGTTTTTATACAACATGCGTAACACACGTTCAAAATATGTACCGTATGACATTCATTACTCCATATAATCAACTCTGCGTTATGAATAACAACGTAAATGTTGCGTGCTCATAACTTCGGTGTTTAGCCTCCCTATACAGACTACAATCATAGGCACATCTGCCTTATCATCGACTTATAAGCCTATACACCGCAACACATTATCGCGTACTTCAACAGGAAATTATAACGTATTTTATGTGTTTAACAAATTCGGATAAGCTATAAAGACACCATAATGAAACTTTCTTGCCGCACTTAATTATCAACATAGGGCTCCATCATAAACGGTTTTCATGCAAAATTTGTTACCGCGAAGTCATGAAAGCTTCGACTCCAATGAAAATGTAATTATGATACTTATTCAGTCTCAGTTTATAGGTAAATAATACTGTACTGTCTCTGTGCTTGTAGTGCCTTAATACATATTTATAATACACGCAAAAGTAGTACATTTGTTCACTAAACGGCTAGAATGGAAGATATAGGAAAGCACGAGTGATATTGATTATTAAGGCTCATAGAACTATGCTCAGTTATAAATCAACACATGGAATTATGCGACCAAAATAAAATGCTTTTCATTTCATGAGCCGCCTATAAACTCACGCTAGATTGCACTGCTATCAATTCAACTCCTAAAGCCATGTATAATACATTAGGTAGCAATTTACACGCAATACGTAAACGATCAACAGTTTTGACAACATTGTTGCACATTTGCTCGCATCGTTATAAAATGATCCTATATAACGTATATTTTAACATCAAATGTAAGTGTGTGCATATGCTTGATGCAATATGATGTTTGTAAAAGAACGTGTATAATTATATCCACCCATAAATATCCTACTGGTGATGGGTCTCGTCATTTTAGCGGTAGAGATGGTTTACCTGTCACGCTCGTTCAAAGTTAATTGGTGTGTTTCTTGGCGATGTTTTTTCCTTGTGTTGTCAGAACGTAGTAATTCTAACAACTAATTTAAATTATAATTACTTCCACGTCTAACAAGGAAATGGAGAGGAAAGCGGGCAGCGTGTGTATCCCATGTTCGCATTTTATGAATTTATAAGAATTTACACGTTAGCTGAAAGAAACTTGCTGACCGGCAAAGGCTCGCGACAATTTAAACTTGCGTCATTGAATTGGGACGTGATACCTTAGCTAGTAAATTACCACGATTTAACGTATACTTGGATTTAATGTAATTTTTTTCTTTATATCAATACGTTCTCTTTTTTATATAATCAATCAAAATATAAAAATTGCAAGATTAGATCAACGTTTATTTATCATAAATGTTGCTCGACAAAAATTCCATTTGTCGTTTCAACATAGTAAGCTGGATATTGCTTGTCAATTGAAGACATGAGTGGATGAAGGTGATAAGTCGCATAATTCCAATTCTGAGTAAATCGAGATAAAAGTTTTACTTTTATTTGAAACTGAACTGAACTTAACACCTTTAGCAACTTTTTATTTTTTAAATATGCCTTATATCTAAGGTCTGTAGTCATTTGGTATCGACTTATAACATTCATCTACGCAAAAAAAGCAAAAAACCGATTATGCGACATATCACCTTCATCCACTCACGTCTTCAATTGTTGTCTAATGAATGAAAGGCTGAAGTGCTAAGCTTCGTTCTGGAACATGTACCTTAATAATTATGTATTAGTTTAGACATATCTTTTGCTGAAGAAGATATTATGACTTCAAAATAAAGAAAACTCAATCAACTCATGTTGATGATGCCATTTTAAGGTAAACTATCTTAATATTGCCATTAGATAAACTTATTTTTGAAATTTATTTAATTAATAACTTAAATTTAATAGTAGGTACATAATTAAATAATTTAATTTGATACAAATAAAACTTCTTGATTAAAGTAATAGTATCGTTTACAAAGGGGTTTATCAAAATACCTTGGAAATAACTAAATAAGACAGGTTGGTTACCTTAAAAATTAGAAAATAGTCCTCAAGTGTTATGCGACACCCGCATGGTCCGCCGACAACGCATAATAGCGGGAGAGAAAAGTAGCGTAAGAGCGACAGACGCTAATAATTTAATACTCCCGCCGCTAAGCGTTCCCATTGACCGTTAGTCTTATTACTTCATGAACTATTTAGCAACGAGGTACGCTATTTAAAAAAAGCACATTACCAAATGTTAATAGGTCTATTCAGGGTTTCTTTTGTGGGAGCACGCAGTGCCTTTAAAGAAAATTCGAAAATATCGAGAAATTGTCATAAAAACTGAAAGAATTTGAAAAAAACACAATTTTGATGACTTATTAAAAAAAAAAGTTTTTTTTAATAAGTCAAAATTATCCAAATACAAAATCATAGAAAACGACAACAAACGAACAAAAAATTATAGACTTACAACTTTCGAGAACTAGCGTGCCCCCAAAAAAGAAGAGACAAAAAAAGGCCTGGGTCTATTATTTTAATCGGTCAGCGGGGCAGCCAGCGATCCGAGTGTTGCGAAGTTCATGAAGGATGAACTATTGGGAACCGGGATTCAATTTTTGGCAAAGATGGAAACATTCTAATGACCAAATAGTACTATTAAATTCAACTGTTTCAATGACCGAATAATGCCCGCGAACCATGGGAATGTTACGTAATAACATGCCGATTTACAACAATACCTATGTCTGAACTAAAGTCTAGTAACTATTATTCAATTATTTTATATTTAGTCTCAAGGCTAGAATAGTAGTTATGCCAGAAAGCGAATTTCTTTTCACACAAAGCTTGGAGATCAAAAAGGAGAAGGTAGACAATTATACCTATATGGGGACGTGCTTATTGTGTTTTCCGTTTATTAGATTTTTTTGCGCGAGGAATGGTAGCGGAGGCCGACAGCATTGCCTGAAAATAAAAGGAGTAAATTGAAAACTAACTGAAAACAAGCGTAAAGCATTCTATAGATACCAATAGCATTTACTTTCCGTTATAAAAATATGTTGTTGTTGCCAAATCCATTGGCCACTCTAAATACGTGCAGAAGGCTACGTAGTGATTGACGGGCAGTGATCGAAATAGGATTTAGACTATTCATGTCATGAAGTGGTAAAAGCGCCCAAATTTAATTGATTTAAAGTTTCTCGGGTTCGAAAGTTTAAATAATAAGATTTTGTTGCTTAACTACTCCGTGCATCTATTTGACTATTTGTGCACTACTTAGTGTTAGCGACCGTTTTTTTCTATTCTTTTCGATATTATTATATTGTATTGGACCCAGCAGTTATAAAATACTATTAATGCCTATCTGATTATAGCTGCAAGTAATATTTATAAGAAGCAAATCTGGTGCGCAGCCATCTTTTATCGTATAAGAGCGAAGCAATATTTTGGCAAAAACTATTATGTTTGAAGTCACGTTTTCTAGTAAATGCTATTGTAAACTGTAATAAATTGTTCTACTATGTTATGGTAGTAGACAATATGAAAGACATACACTCAATAGTCAGTTTTGTATAATTAGGAAATTATCAACATAAATATGCACACAATGACACTAACAAAAACAAAAAAAATTAATCATCTAATAAAGTAAATAATTAATAGGATTATATTCACTACATAGACATAAAAACAAATTAAGTTTTAAAGGGTTTGTTATTGTTAGTTCTATAAAAATGTATTACGTAAACTATATTAACATTGAAATTTGCTAGACGCAATGTTGCAATACGTTTAATCGTTTTAGAAATGGTTCGGTTATGAAAAGAAAACAGTTATACTTAGAGTGCAATCCTAATGTAAATTAAATATTACAGGATTAATGATCAAATTCATGCTTCCAATAAAAATATAACTCGACATCAAATAAAAACCACATACGCTGCTGCCTTTCTTCTGAATCAATAGTAAAATAGATACGAGATTTAAGGAGAGCTTTTATACATCTGTGCTTTTCGATGAAATCGGCAAATCGTCATGTAAAGAAATATATTTGTATTCAGGATGACTTTCAAGCTTTGCTTCTATAACTTTCTTTAGAGCATCGCTTTTGTCTAAAATATCTTGAGCCGCATTATCGCTAACACAATCTTGAGAACCGGTGTCTTCAGTAACTTTGATTTGTGGTATATCAATAGCATCATTTTGCTTGTTTGCTACATCTGCATTTAAATCATTACAACTTTGAAACTCATCTATAACAATATCGGCCGACGAAGACCTTCTACTATGTTCACCGGATGAGGTAGATACTTTGTCAGACTTTGCCTTTTCGTCACTTCTATGCCAAAACGCAAATTTATTGGGTAATTGTAATAATTTTGCAATACTTGAATTTTTACTTATTGGTAATCGTACTGGTGATTTTGATTTTTGTCTCTGTTTTTTTTCTAAAAGATGATCTTCTTGTAATTCTTGAGTGGATTCACTCTCTTTAGCTAGTAAACTTGTTATCTTTTTATCAGAGCATTCTGGATTAGAAATACTTTCTGTGACGTTTGATTTTGAATAATCATTAGATGTATCATTGTTATCAGTCTTAGGAGGAGCTGGAGCTTTAGCTTTGCCATATTTACCTTTCGATGACTTTCTCTTTTCTCTAGGAGAATTTTCAGGTGTACCAAACGAGACATCATCATCACTTTCTGGGTCATATCCATCTAACGAGCCAGTTTCTTTCTCAGTGTCTTTTTCCATCACATTAGAAGATTCTGTGGGTTCACTGCAAGTGAGATCTGGATTTTCTACTTCATTTGCATTCACTTGTTTAACGTCAATGGATTCTTCAGTAACTTTTTCAGCTTTAGCTATTGGGTCATAATTATTGGCGGAATTGTTAATTTTGATATTTTTGTTCATGGTGGTATCTTCCGGTTCATTCGTAGAAATATCTAGAAATGATTGTTCTTTTGCTAAACTTTTCATTACTGAAGCTTCTTTAGCACTTTCTTTTTGGTTCCGGATATCTGACAAATTTGTATTGCTATAATTAGAATTGTTTAAAGGATATTGACCTAATACTTGAATAATTTTAACTTGATCTCCAACATATTGGTATAGAAAAGGAGGATCTGTGTGTGATAGATACATAGGGGAATGTACTTGAACAAGGGAGGGCATATTCGCATATTCAATATTATCGTCGTCGTGGAGCTCCTCGATGATAACTTCACTTTCCTTTAAATAAAAATGTTTTCAGTCTATATCAAATAAAAGCCATATAAGTAAATAAAATATTAAAGTAATAAATGCATAAACAGCCTCATAAAATTAAAAAGTCACAATAATAGACATGTTTCGTGAAAATAAATCAATAATACAAATCAAGCATGCAAAACACATCTACATCTATAAATGCTATGAAAGAATGTACAGTTATTAAAATTATATTTAAATATATCTATCTGATAACTTTAATATAAAAGCTCTTTTTATTAATTTTGCCATGATTATATAGTTTTTTTTGTGTTTTTTTATATATTTTACATACACAAACCACTTATAAATATAACACCGAAGCCAAACGAATGGCAAATATAATATCATTATGTATGTCATTTATATTTGAGCTCTCATTACTTACTACGATATCTCTCAGTTAAACGTAGATTTATAGCCAATTCTCTGAAGATAATACTATCATTGAACAACCAACAATCAATACCAGCACCGTTACTACCCTGGCGCACCAAAATTGTAGATACCGTGTAATAGAATTAACATTAGGGATATAACTAAACTATAAGCAGGTTTTTAACGTTAATGTCATTTGATTTATCTACATAGTTCAGAAGACGTCTGTGATACACCCACACGGTACAAAATGTGTCTCTTAATGTACCCACACAGTGCAAAGTGTCCCTTAATGCAACCACACAGTGCAAAGTGTCTCTTAATGCACCCACACAGTGCAAAAGTATTTGTCGTTACACCTGCATAGGGCTAAACATATCTATTGATGCATTCGTACTGTTCATAATCTTTGGTTGTAATGTAAAGTATCACACAAATTAGCCGGATATAATTTCTATGATACTTGCAAGTATCAAACACGCAATGGCACAATCCATAAACAAATGGCATAAGTTGTACAAATGTTTCTTGACAACTGAATTTTTATTCTGTTATTTAATATTTTTGACTTAAAAAGCATTTTTTACAATTCAATTGAACCCTTTTCCCCTAATGTTAACCCTATTTTCGTAACACCTTTAACCAGCTTTACGAAACATGTAGAATGTGCGTGGATTTCTACGTTTTGCTTTTGGTGCTAAAGCGACATCTTTACGAACAAACACCCAGTGGAAACTAATGCTAACGTTATGACAACTTTGTGACATTTATAAGTTTAAATTTTAAGAATATTAATACTTTTGATTATAATTTTGATTATAATTTTTATTCATCGTAAAATACTATTAATTTTATTATAACATACCCACAAAATAAATGTTATTAATATCTTTATAGTTAAAACATTTATTTTTATTTAAAAATATCATTTTACTCATGACATGTGTCTGCAAGATATTTTTTCTTTGTTTTACAATTTCTCCGTTATAACTGTAGGTACTTAAAAATACTTCATTTCAATCGAAATCTTAAAAATTATGCATCTTTTTTAAGAATTTGTTTTTTAAAATTTATATCATAAACAGGTTTCTAGGACTGCATAACCCGCTTCATATTTTTTATTAACACTTATGCCTACATAATAAAACTGTTTTACCGACACAAATATTCAAGGTCAGCCAAAAGCGCTATTTAGCGAGTATTTAGATTAAGTACTTGTTAATTTTAAAAACATATAAAGCGGATATAGCAGCTTATTATCCTTATGCCGATAATAGCCAAGACTTATAAAATACAATAAAAAAAGATAAGTGGCACACAATTTTACAAATTTTACAATGTAAATGAATTTTGTTCAATATATTATGCGCTATTGTACTTAGTATATTTTAAGCTTAACCACCGAACTCGAGTTTTTTTATGGGTCCTTAAACTTAAATTTTTCGTTTTTCGTCATTTTATTTATCAGTTGAGTTAATTAATATAATAATAGATTACAAATTTTTATTTAATTTATATTTAGATCCGCATTATAGAATAACACAGGCGTAAGCTGACGTTCAAGATGATATTTGACACAACTGAAATACTGCGTGGCTTTCGACGACGCCTTCAGTAGCCTGTTGTATTCAAATTTTCTCCAGTTGAATTACCATCTCATATATAGTTTGCACATGAATATTTCGATTCTAGAATACGGGTCTTAAAATCATTATAATTAAAGAAAATGACAATTTTAATATGAACTTAATTTTTTAAATAAAGCTGTTTGAGCACGGCGGTTAGGGACGAATACTGAAATGTTACATGAGCTGAAACTTTAAAACCAAGATTAATATTAAAACAGCGTTTAAAATAGTAACATTTGAATATTGGCCAATAAAACATGATACGTGTATTCCAAGATGTTTGCTCCTCGATTATGATGGGTTATTTATATGAATGTTACCAGACCTCGGCTGCCTGCGGTCGCTTGATCGTCGTGACGGTCGTCCGCGAGGTGCGCGAGCGCGCGCGCGCGGCGGCGCCCAACGACGCGGTGCGAGTCAACGACGCCGAGTTATCCGCGCTTGAATATCCCGAGCTAATATCCTCCGTCGATTTTATGTGACTGCAATAGAATTAATTCTTTTTTTATTTAGGTTTATGGCTTGGCAGCTAGGCCTTTAAGCCAGACCTTAGTTTACAATATAGTTTCTTCATTTTCTTAAGCCTATGTGTAGCACAGCTGAACTGTAGGTAATCAACTAGTGCCATTCAACGGAGTTCTTGTGACAACTCAAAGGCCACATTTGACTATACAGTTCACATTTCTCACAAAACACATAATTACTACTCAAAAACTATCAATATCCTACAACTATTGTTCGTTTTAGAGTAATTTTACACATTTTTAGAAAATAAAACTGCACAGCACAACATCTCCTTTTTAGTTCCCGCCAAAATCTCCATTCATTTTATTAGTATTGCCTTTTGCATTAACGTGCTCTTACACGAGCAACTAAATTTACTCAATCCCGGTCAATTCTCATCAACTATGATATCACGACTACATCAAGCGATTTAGGGCGATGGCAATATGTAGCAAGCTGTTTCTATATTATAATGAAATTGTGTTGGGTGCCGCGATACAGACCACGAGTCTAGTGCAGCAACCGCCGCCAAAAAAAATTGTAGCCTTAATTTTAATTCAAAATGTGTTATTACTATAAGTTTTAGATATAATTATATAAGGCCTAGAAATAAGTTTATATAAATAAATGAATTTGAATTTGTTGCTGAGATACGGCCACACAATACCATGCAATATGGTGCATCTTAAAAAAATTAGGCACGCTCCCGCTCTCGCCGCTGGCATGTTCCTCTAGCGAAAACGAGACATAATTATAATGTACAACAAACGAGATAGAAAGAATATTGCTTAAAAATCTCCAAACCGATTGGATATTCGACAACTCATATGGCGACGTTGACAAATGTGGAATATATAGGAACAATTAGAAGCAATATTCCCGAAAGAATTGCCGCATTTTATTGCAATTTTCTCCAGATAGATCTATTACGTGTACCAAGCAATTATTGCTCGAAAAATTGCTAGTGTAAGAGCACTCTTTAAAAAAAAACGCGAACATCGCGCAATATTTTTATAATATTCGCCTATCACACGGAAACGACGGTTAAATTTGGTTAGTAGTTTTCACTGTTCCGACAGGTAAACAGTGTACAGTTCAACGTACAGCGTTTCTCTGACGCTGTGGCCTACTTATGCCATTTTAATATAAATAACGTCTACAAATATTGTGTGCGCGAGTTGCTACAAATAGCCACCAATTGCTAATTAATAGTCGAACACTCGACTTCAACTACCACTAAGTTGAAGCGGCAACTCCAGGGATCAGTTTCCAAACGCTATTACAGCAAGAATAAATCCCTGAACTACAAGGTTTCTCTTCGCCTTAATACAAGAAAGTACCAGCACTCCAACAACAACAACCAGCATACGCCACTACTACCAACTACTGAGCATATGCGCAAACAGTAGTTCTAAAAGTTGGACTTTCAAAATCCATTGATCCGAATTAGCCCCCTGAATTTTTCTCATTTTTAAATGCATTGAACAAACTGAACACCCTCCGCAGACTTATAATATTACTACTAAAGTTAGATTTTAAAGTACGCGATCGAGACAAGATCTTGACACACGATACGTCCACTATGTATGCAACTGTCTTACAATAAATTCTAACATTTTTCACATAAAAAATCGGACTTTAAACACCATTTTATCATATTAGTTTAAAAGTATAATGATTGACATATTTTTAACCAATTTCCATCAAGTGGACCGTCAACCTGCCTGCGGATTCATACAACAAAAAGAGGTATGCTGAAGGCCGCACGAAGTTGAGAAGAAAAAATAAGAAAGCGAACCTCGGACTTCGAAGAGGAAGCTTGGGGTTTTAACTTTAGGACAATGATGATTTTGGTAATGAAAGGTTATATTTTTTTACACACCTGAAATCAGGCTCGTCAGCCCTGTTTGGACGTGGCCTGACGTCTACGTCCACTTCTGGGAAATACATTGGGGACCTGCTATTCGATTCAGACGCGCTGCGGCGTGTGCCAAATCCGCTGTACATATCAAGAATACAGTTTCAGTATCATTTACAATTTCGCTCCTGTTATCTTTGAATTATCCTAAGTAATAATGCAACATACCACTTCTCATACTTCTTGTTCATCTGAAGTTTGTCTGGAAAATATCGCTAGTAGCGATAAGACAGCCTATTGTATTCTATTTTTTTATTTTTGTTAACTTTATTTTTTAAAACACATTAAAGCATATTCGTCTTATTCTTAATATTATGAATGTGAGTTTAATTGTTTTTAATTTGTAAAATGTTTCCGCCGTGATATTTTAACACACTTGGATCTCATTCAAATGAAATTGGTTCGTATTCTGCCCATGGAGCATTAACCGCGAGCCTTTTTTTCTGTTCTGTAAACATTGTTAGTTACAAGCTGACTATGAAGAAAAATATCATGATAAAAAAACATATAACAGCGTCGCGTATAAACTGCTCATTCCCTTTAGCCCGAGCCCAGCTGCAGGATGTTTATGGGCAAGTATTACACTTTGCATATGGTTAATAGTATTACATATCGACAGAATATCGAGCTAGTCAAAATATGAAACTAGACAATCCGCCTTATACAAAAGTAGCAGATATACCACCAGTTTACTGCTGTGGGAAAGGCCATGCCAAGCAGTGCAACATTCATTCTGTCAAGAAATGTTATATCATACAGATGTCGTTACTCACGTTTTAGCACCGCGCCTTAGCATCCGGGGTTCGGTTAGTACATCGTCCGCCTCGTCGCCGCCCCTCTCCTCACGCGGCTCGCATTCAGTTAAATCGGACAAACTGTAGCTCTTACGAAGTTGCTGTACAAGACCTCCACCGCCCTATAAAGTTAATAATTTAAATATACAGTTCGTAACTGAATACGAAATTTCTAGAAGAGCTCATTAAAAACAAGTTTAGCATAATCACTTTCATCATATTCTTTTTTATTAATTCAGGAGAATTAAGGGCATCGTACTGCGCCTTAGAAGATTACGCAAGTCAATTTTAAAGGTATAATAAGGCCGGACTAAGATTTGAGACAGATGTATGAACATTCATAAAATATATCAAATTTTGAACATAACGATGTTTTGAGCATTGTTATTGTTAAAATGAGGTCGTGTAACCTGACATTGGCACCTCAGATGTCAAGCCATATTTCATTATTTCTTTGACACCACCTGTAACCTACTGTTCTATTTCTCCTTTCATGCTCAATGGATACACCATATATGTTACTCATATAATACACTACTGCCTTTCTAATTTACCTACAATTATATTTAATAACGAACGAGAATTTGAGTTTTATTTGCGTATACTCTCAAGGTTTCACGTATGGATCGAATTTGAATAAAATTGATGCATGTTCTTTTGAAACCGAAGATGACCATAGGCTGCGATTTATTCCAGAATTATAAAAATTACGCGAACTGAGTCTAATTTTTAAAAGGATTGAGCCGCAGATTTATTTTTATTTGTTAATAGTGTCTTCGCTGAAGTGGCAATACTTAAATGTTACTAAACATTTGGACTGTGGGAACACTTTAGTATCATTAAAAAAAATTACACCAGAAATCATCTAAATACTGGAATATAATAATCACAAAATACCTTTAAAAAGTAAAAATTAAAGATATATTTTAAATATTATATATATTGTATTTAGTAAATTTAGTTCAAACCAATTAATAATATTAATATTTAATAAAAAATAAAATAATACTTACATGATACGGCTTGTTTGTAAACTTTGTTAGCAAAGTACATGCTACTGTATGTCGTATGGAAATAGTCGTTGATGGTTTTGCATTTTTGTATTTGAATTTATCAAAAAAAAACGAATAAATACAAAAGAGCATACTACTATGTTTATTTAGATATATTAAAATTAGCCTAAATCAGTCACACGTTTCTAAGACTAATACACAGCACACATAGTCAAGTGATTTGAAACACATGCGCACTCTTGAAATATATGATTAAAAGTATGTAACTCCCTTCATAACAACTAGATGGCGTTGTGGCCAGAAAATCCATATTAAATCTATTTAATCCAAAGTAAATCTTGATAAATTTGTATATCTTGCAGTCATTTCAAAACACCCTAATACTCGTACAATACATTTTTTTTTTATAAATCGACGCTCCCGTTTCATATTACTGTACTTCATGAAGGCGACATAAATGCCTGCAGCTACAAAGACTTGACATAAATCGTACATTAGGTTCTTTATAATGAGTTTTGAATGTAAAAACTAAATAAATATCAATTTACTGACCAAGACACCATGTTTATGAAATAAGTCAGTGAGAAACTCTTCAATAACACGCGTATTTATAATAGCGTACCAATTATTATAATGCAATAATTGAGTATTTGAACAAAGATAAATTTTACTACCAACATAGCCAAACACAAAAACCCACTTGGTTTGAGTAATCGTACTTATAGAAATCGTAAAATGTATAAAAACAATTAAAAAAATTGATCAGTGACCAGTGTTCATTGCTAATTTACAAGCAGTGATTTCATCGGTGACAATTAAATTATACGTAAATTTGGTGACAAGTAAATTTCAATCCTAACATTCGTTTATTCTTTAAACATCATTATTTGTATGGTGGATTTTTGGTTACGGTCTGGCAATGTTCCTTCTTCTTTTCTTTCTTAGATTTTGACAAATCCCCACATTTAATAAACTAATGTATCCAAATTATACATTGTGTTTATTACATTTTCAATTTTATTGAGATCTGTGACATAAACTTATTAAGTTTATGTCACTTTTCACTTATTGAATTCATTGTAGATATTTGAAAAATTAAGAAACCTTTAAAATCGTAGAGTACGCGAAGATAATTACCACATTATAATGATAAGTATTGCTTTAAAATCCGCGGTTATCCTAAATAATTATGCATGTGAAATATAATGTACATTTTTAGGAACAACATAAAATGTTACAAGAGATTGAATGGCAAATAATTTCGTCCGCTCACATACTGACGAAATCGCAGGTACAGTCAAAAACTACGAAAGTGCAAATCAGTTAAAAAGTTAACGATACAGCTAGCTTTTGCTTTAAATGAAAGAAAGGAATATAGTAGGAGAAGAGTTAAAATGAAATAAAACATTGCTCATATAAGATTAAGAATATCGAAACCTCATTGAGCAGAATAGTTTAAAAACAGTATAAAAATACAAAAGAAAAATGACAGAAAATTAAATACTTTGGTTTAAGTTGCATAAAGCATGTTATAAAAAATCTACTACCGCTGTCTAATTCGTATCTAATGAGTATAACTAAAAAAACCCTTATTAAACCGACTGTTATATAGTGCATTATTCGAGATCTAAATGTTTACGCAAATATTTACGATGTTTGATATATTACCGAACTGCGCACACGCACTGACCGGATTAACCTATAATCGAGAATATTTTTGGCAGTGCATCAATCAAACCCGGTTATGATCGTAAAAAATACATTTACTACAGACTGTATTTTTTGTTACTTCTATCTGTAAGTTTAAATTATTCATTTTCTTGAAAAATAGTAATAATTGTTATAGGACAGATAGTTGTGTACTCAAAAGAGCATTGCCTATGCTCTTGCTAAAACGGAACATTACTGCCTTCAAATTATTGGTAAAGATTCGACACGCTACAAACATCTTATATTTGAAGCAAACGAAAAATTGAATAATGCGAAACTATTAATTATTGAGAGATATGAACGAATATTCTAACATTGCCTAAAACGATCTAAAGATCACAGTTATGTTGAGTTCAGTTTTAAAACCGAGGGAACGTCTACTCGATCAATATTTCGTTATTTCCTTTTTCGATTGCGGCTTGACTCCGAGTCTTTCGGCCCCTGGATCTGCTACGTGGTTGTTTTTCTTTGACAACTTTCTTCTTTCTAACAACATTGCCACGACTGCGAGCTGATGTATAATCGGGCTCATAATCCGGATCGTTTGCATCTCCTTCACCTATTTGGGGGTCTTCATGTCTTTCCCCGTCCAGTTCAACTATTTCCACAATCCCTGGTAAATTATCTTCGTTACGTTGGTACTCTAAATGCTCATATGTGTCATGGTATCCGTCAGTGACGTCACGGCTCCTAATCGCCTGTCTAGCCCTCACGTCCAATTGCTCGGGGCCCGGCAGATTGAAATTCTGAATGAAGCAGCAAAGGAAAGGATGTCGGAAAAAAGAGGTATGGAGGGTGGAGGGGATTAAAAAAAGCGTGTTAATAAAATTAAAAAAATGACTAAATTAAATCAAGCTGTGATGTGGTTTAAAATCAAATCAACTGTGAGGAAAATGGTGTACTCGGTGTGGACATGCCTGATGACAGGTGGCAATGTACTAGGCCAATGATATCTAGGTCATCACTTTGTAGTGCAAGATCTTTTTATAAGTGTATAAAGTGCATTCATAGTATAAATAAAAGAAAAAATACATTGCAGGTAATAGCAGATAGTAGGCAACAAGACGAAGACTTTCGAGCCATAAATACGAGTACATTCTCGGACATCTATCACCGGCTTTAGATAGATAGGTTTCAACAATGTCTAATATTTTGAATAATGAACTTTTTATTTAAATCAATAGTTTGTGTGATTCTATACTAGTAAAATTAGTGTCTTCTTTTACCTTGAACTTCTTAAATAAAGTAATAAATTTTAAAAGAAACTTAAGAGCATATTCGTCGGTTTGAAAATAATATGTTGAGTACTAGGTTGTTTTTTTTGTTATATAAAAGTTTTTAGGATTCCTTAGCTAAATAGAAATACAATTAATGTTTTTCCCCGCTACAGAACTCTACTATTTATAATGTGACGAAAATTTAGCCAATTTTCTCCATTTGGAACAATTGTTTGCCAAGCTGCATTTTTGCAAAACTCGTCGTGTACTTTGAAATTTTAATCATATTAAGATTAGCTGCTATTTAACAAAATCTTTGCGAAACAGTAGGTAAATAACGTGATGTGCTAACATTGTACTGTTATCAAACACCCCACACCGTTGCATCGGTATATTGACATCAATGCGACTAAATTGATGAGAAAACAACATTGAATGAACAATCAATTAACACTTTCAACTCATTACATGTTAAGAGTTACAAGCCCGCCGTTACCACGTTTAATTTAGCTTGATTCTCTTATTGAACTTGTGAGGGGAATTAAAAATAAACATGCATGCAGTACATCGCTATCCTAAAGTGCTTTTAAGCTGCTAATTTCAAATGAGAAAAAGGATATCAAATAATTATAAGAGAATGACTTATAAAGACCAACGAGATGTGGCCTACACCAACGTTTGGTCTCTTAGTTAGCAATCTGGCTTAGTGATAGATTGTTTTTTTTTATGGAGGTCTTAAAATTTGCTGCAGATTATATAATACAAATTAATCAAAAGAATGTTACACTTTTTTACTCATAAAGGTTTTTGTATTAAAGCATGTTTAACCTTACTATCATTAAATCAACTCCAAATGAACTTAGCAGTCAGCACTTAAGGACAGAAATTTAGTAATTTTATTTACCTTTATAGCAGTTTGCATAATGACTGTGGTAGCATAATTGACGCCTTTGGTGCCTAAATTGAGCACGGTATGGTAACCTTGATCTTTAGCTTTTGCAATGTACTCATCTATTTCCTGTAATATCACATGAACAAATATTATAGATATATAGGTAATTTGTGGCAGGGTAACTTTTTAAAAGAATTTTCCGTTATTTCTCTGTTCTGAGATCTCGGTCTTGGTTGCCTACGGTAAAAGGCTCACGTTTTACGAATACCGGCTAGTTGTCTGGGAATCAAATATCTAACCATGCCTCCCCCGCCAGATTCAGATAGAAGAGAAGAATAAATGTTAACGTCATGAAGGATGATATGCGTACAAATGGTACATCAAAGGATGCCACAAGACCGCGTGAATTGAAGAAGAAAAGTAGGCAAACAGACACGTCGAACTTTACCGGTATTTAACTATCGGACGATGATAATTCTGATCTGGGTTCAGGTTAACTGCTTTATATTACCAGCAAAAATAGTGTAACTTGCTTAGATTGGAAATATACAATTATTATATTTATCAGGCAATATATGATATCTGTAATATTATAAAATTCTAAACATGTTGTGTACATTGAAGCAATTAAAAAAAACAACTGGAATAGACTATATGATATATAAATGATGGAGATTACGATGCATTTTTTTAGATTTCTTGTCTATTTGTCTGTATGTTCGGGATTCAGGTAAAAACTACAAGGCCGATTTCAATGCGGGCTTCACCGATCGACAGCTATTCTTAGCCTTAAACTCTGCTCTACTTTTTATCCTGGGAATCCCGAGGGAATTTTTCTGGGTATGATTTAAAATGGCCAGATAAAAAAAACAAAAGTCCAATACGATTTTTACTGATCGATAGCAAATATAATAATGTAATAAAATGTGTGATATTTTTTATCCCGGGCATCCAGCGGAATTTTCTCTGAAGCGGTTTGTAGTGGTTCGGGTGCATAAAAATTAGTTTATTCCGACACAGTTTACTAAAACGATAGCTTACATTATTTTCTGATGCTGTGGTACTTTGTGTCCCGGGAATCCCGCGGGAATTTCAAGTCAAGCGCGGTCCAAGTCGCGGACATATCCTAGTCCAAGTATCCTATTAATACTTGTTGCATTTACCTGTTCGCGCCTGCATAGCGCTGGATGCACGAACTTCCTGTACAGTATCGAGGAGCCCTTCGTAGCTGGAGAAAGCAACCACAGAACGAGCACTATCTTGACTTCGTAGTAAAAAGGGAACCACGAGAGGAAAACATCCGTGAACGTCTCTGTGCATGTGAATAACGCAAAGACAATCCAGTACATCATCCATTTTACCTGAAAAACATATGCAAAAGCTTAATATCTTATTAATTTTATAAACGAGACAGTTTATGAGGATCGATGTTTCTTACATCTTGGTGCAAAATAAAGGATTTTTATGAAACTTGATATAACTTATACATTCTTCTTCTCCGTCGTCACACTCTTGGCAGAGTGGTCGTGGTCCTCATGACAGGGGTGGTGGCAAGCTTCACAATTCGACGCCTCGACGCGACGCCTTCCTCTCGGACTGTAGCTTGCCTCGTGCATTCGTTGAGTGGACCATACCACAACTTATACATTAAATTAACTAAAATACAACGATATGTATGAACTCTAAGCGAAAGAAGGGGGGGGGGGGGTCGTTCGTAATACATACATACATACATAACTTCACGCCAGGTCCCTTGCGGGGTAGGCACGAACAACAGAGCGCCATACAGGCTTATTCTTACACACCTCACTTGCTTCTTTGACATTCATAGCTCTTGTCATGCACGCTCGTCTGTTCTTAAGGCTCCTGACATCACCTTCTGCTAATACACGATCAATTTGATCATCAATTTATTACGTTCGTAATAAATATAGCTATTATAGTATATACATACATAAGTTGTTGTCCGCAAATTCGTTTTCTTTTTTTTAGACTTTCTAAATGAAAAAAAGGACTTAATTGTAAAGTTAATGTTAAACACGATTTCTTATACCTAACTTGAGCGATTATGGGTTGTCTATATAAAATTTCAACCCCATTTTATCAGCTTCAGGATTTTATTAAACGAGACAAAAGAACGCTTGTTTTCTTGCCCAGGATACAATGTATCTTAATTGCCCGATTTAATTTACGTAGATTCATTCAGCCCTTTAGTGTTAAATTCATAATGTTCGTACGAGTACAAAATAACTAAATGATTCGACGTTTTATTTATATATTGTGTTCATCGTAAGTTATTGGATACTTCACTTTATATGAGGAAAATAATGTAATTAATATTTTACCTACTTCATTATTTTTGACCCAATTGTTTTATTGAAATTATTTTTTCGTTTCCATAGTGCGTACGGTGCGTAGTTTTGTAAATTTTACGGAACTATCAGCTAAGCTCATTTAGAGATATTTTAATTTAACTAACATTATTCAACACTGGAGCAACTAATTGATGGTAGGATGTCGGGAACAAGTTAAAGGACACAGAATTAACCCAACCGTTTCAAACAACGAGAGCGTGCATCCGTAACAAGGCCATTGTAGCACGTATATTTTACTAGAGCATTTGTTATACGTTACGGAATTTTCATAGCAGAAAATTGAAGCTCGATAAACAACAAATGGAATAACAATGAGCGTACTAAACAATTCGTGTTCTCACAATGCATTCATTATTAAGTAGGAGAAAATTATAAAATACTATTCCGAGCATGGATATTTCATGTATGTTACGTATATCATTGTAAGAAGTTACTTACGTATTCCTTCAGGTTCTTCGTTCGTACCGCTTTATAAGATGCATAAGCCGGGTAGAGGGTTCCGAATACTAATCTGCAAAATGGATACAGGACCAAGTAAGAGATCATTCTCGGTGCTACCAATCCTGTGGTCACAGCTAGAGCGCCGAAATTGCCCAAAGTAACACTAGGGATGCATTTGCTCAGAGCAACCCCTATGTTTATAGCGAATCGGTTCCAGACTTTTCCACTCGTGCGATCGAGATGGTAGTCATAGTAATCGTCGCAATCCTCGACAGCGTTTGGGTCGTATTTGACAAGTTCACGGTTTCCGTGTGAGGTCGAGGCGACACGAGCGTATTCGGACTCGAGCTTGTTGACAATGAGTCGGACGCTGGACAGCCCAAGGCTCAGAACTGGCAGGCTAGGCCTATCGTCACGGTTACGACGCGCGCGACCTGCCTCCATGGATACGATAACAATGACATTACAAACTTGGAGGCATTATACACTCTTGCAGAAACTTATGTCGGTTTATTCGTGTCTGTTTGAGTAGGCCATATGCGCTTTAAATAGACGCGTATGCGCGGGAAACATGGTCGATACTGATTTTATATCGATCAATTACTTCGTATAAGGTGTGTTTGTACCTTGTAAATCAATATTTATGTGCAGGCTGAGGCCGCCGAGACAGTGTTTAGATTGGAAAGTAAATAGTATACGATCACAACAGCCTTGGCAGTTTGCAATTGCACACAATTTCCAACGGTAAAAAAATTGATTTCGTAGCAATAAAGTGATCAATTGTTTAAGTCTTAAATGCGATGTAATTTCAGCTAGTTTGTGCACGCTTGTTGTCAACGTAGCCAAGATAAAAGAGCTAAATGGCAGTGGGAGGAGAACGTTGGCTTTGAACTTTGGCATTGAAATAGGTTTGAATGGAAATCAACTCGAAATAAAACTAACTAAAGTGAAACTTGTAGACATTCTGTAACTTCACCAATGAATAATTTAGAATAATTGAATAATTTTTAACGTAAACTTTCGACTTGTATATAAATTTGTAAATCCAAATAAAGATATACAAGTTGCAGGTGGCTAGCAACTGTAATAGGCTAAAATATTCTGTGTTACCTGTCCATGTAGTGTATAATGAACGTGACTTGTGAAAATGCAAGAGTGCGTAAAAATTTAACAAGCCACCTAGTTCTCTAAATGTTGGTTACGTTCTTCTTAAAACCAATTTTTTCTCAATTTTAAATAAATAATTACTTAAATATGAGACTTGATGAACCGATTATATCATTATATCAAATTTGGTGTACATATTTGTGTTTTTGACAAAGGTAAGTTCCCATGTTATCGTGCTGTTCGTGGCAAAATTTATTCGAGATGTGAGTGTCATCGCGACGATTGGCTACTAACGCGACACGAAGACCATAAATTCTGCATACTGGGATGTATATGACCATATTATAACGGAGATGAGCATAAAATACTTGCTATCTCGAAAAAAGAAACAATGATTGCGTGATACAGATTCATAGTTTACGCGAACGAACCAGAATATATTTTACTAGATTCTGCCCGCGACTTCGTCCGCGTGGAATAGTTACTTTGGGCTAACGCTAACTTTAACCCGCGAATTTGTTTATGTAGAAGGTGAAACGCACACAGTGGAAGCTCTCGAAACTCGAGAGGTAAAACAAACCCCTGATTTGAAAACATTCTTCATTGGTGCTCCGCTTCTATTGGCCTTAGCGTGATGATATATAGCCTTCCTTGATAAATAGGCTATCTAACACTATAAGAATTTTTCAAATCAGACCATTAGTTCCTGAGATTAGCGTGTTCAAGCAAGCAAACAAACAAACAAACTCTTCAGCTTTATATATTAGTATAGATTTATATGTGTGATTCTGAATTTTGTGATTAGTAATTGGTATGCCTACTGTCGGTAAATAACCATAGGATGTTTTTTAACCCTGACAATAGGGAGTAAAAAGGAGTAATTCGCCTTTTCTGGCTTAAACATTTTTAAATAATAATCGGCAAACAAACACTTTGTATATCCTCAAGCTAAGCAAGTTACGCTTGTGTTATGGGTAATTTACCATGGGTCTCTCTGGGGCCGATTCTATACACCCATAGTAAATAACAGAATGTTCGTTTTCGAAATTTACCATGCCAGGAACCCGGAGCCTTTGTGTTTCAAAGTTTGGCCGGCTAAGACAGCCCGCTCAACAACAGAGGCCGTCGAATTTATAAAACATGGCCTCTGTACATTAGTTGGACAGGGCTACGTATTGATTGACTTTTGTAAGAACAAACCGCTCTGTCTACAGCTTCTTGCCGAGAGCGGCTATAAAATTTTGCACGGCCTGTACCACAAACATATTTGTATAGATGCCAAAAATCTTACACGACTTCACTGATAGTTCATAAATGGATATAACAATATAAGTATTCTAAATTGAAGATCTACAAGTGCAAAAATACTTGCACGACGGATGCAAGCAATGCAAGACAGGACAATTCTTCGAATGATGAATAATAAACGGACGACAGAGCAATGTAGCTAGAACCAATTTAAAATGAACCACCCCGTCCTACTAGTGTGCTTAGTAAATCATTGGCCATGTTGATTCACAATAGACTGGTCAGGTTTAAAAATAAATAAGACAATCGTATATTGCAGATGCACGACTTACGTTTGTGTATAGAAGAACAATAATTATGTATAAATACGTAATACTACTACGTTTTGTTTTGCTATAAGCATTGAAACAATGGCTATACAAGAAACAATGATACGTCAGTTTACATATCACTGCTAATCGAACAATAAGCTACTGAACATTAAAGACTATTAACAAACAAAGTTATAATTAAACAAGTATATGTCATTCTAACCGCAACGAATGATCCTGTAGAGGTAATGAAAGGCAACGTTTGATTTTTGACTACCAAATTATAAAAAATATTTATTTAATAGAAAATAACCTTATTTCGTTATTTCCAAAATAATGAACCGTATAAGGAGTCATATATTAATATCTGTTATCAAAGAGAATACACACAAAATGTCAGTAATTGGATCACTCCCAATACCGTGGAGAAGGAACAAAGAAATAATGCAAATATCCAAACAGATCTACTTTCAGTTTTATGCAATACTAGAGTTTATCCTGCACCTGCGCCGCGGGTCAAACTCTAGTGCGTACCTAAAACCTAAAAAGCAGGCGTTAATACAGGTTATATTGTATTACATTTTTATGTTGGTGTTATTTGTCCCCGGAAGATTTATTTCATTTTATAACGCAAACTATCCCATCTGTCGGGATGCAATGTTTCTACGAGTATATCCATTTTCGGCATTCAGACAGACAGAGTTACTATCGCATTTAATTTATAGATTGTTTTTTTTTATTTCTATAAACTTGAAATGATTAATAAATAATACTAATAAATAATCGGCAGACAATCACACACACTGTATATTCCCAAATTAAGCAAGTTACGCTTGTAGTATGGGTAATACACAACGGACCACTCTGGGGCCGATTCCAGACACCCAGACCAAGTTAAATAACGGAGCAAATACGTTTCCGAAATTTACTATACCAGGAATCGAACCCGGAGCCTCTGCGTTGCAGTGAGGTAGGCCGGCAAAGCCTTAGCCCGCTCTACCACAGAGGCCGTCACGTGATTGGTCTCCCACACAAAGTTTCATCCGTTATTTCAACCCGTGCTAGTTTATTTATCTATCCCCCGTCTATCTATCTGTAAATTACATAAACGACAAAAACTACTCCAATACAATACTGAGTTTCAGCCGATTTTACAATAAATAAATATATTTCATTGAACAAAACAGAACTACGTTTAACCTATCACAGAAATTAAGTGTTTGACTCAATTTCAAATAAAACTAAAATAGAAATTCTTTTAAATCTTATACCCGCTGTATAAAGTATCGATGACGATATCTGCTTCATATCATACCTAGTGAATAGCAATAAATATTATTTAACTGGAACATCACGCGAATCGAACACACACGCACACGCATTTTGGTTTGATTTCGCCACTGGCTAACTCCGAATTCTAAAATAAGCACGAAACTCAATACGATCGCTCTAAATCCCCAACCGACCGTTTAGAAATGTTTCTTTAATGTGTCATGTTCTTAAGATGCTAGCATACGAAGAAAACTGTTACATTTATACAGTAGCAAGAGCTCTCCACGCTGGTATGTTCACTTTAACTTTAGATTGATATCTAGTGTAAGCTACTCTACTTTCAAGGATAAAAAGTATAAGTACTACGTTCATCCCCGTCGCCGAAAGCACATAATTATGTACCAAGTTTAATTATAGTCGTCTAAATTCCCTAAACAGTAAAAAAGGAAGACACATACAACCTGACCTTTCACGTTTGTGTATTAATAATATATGCAAAAAATATTCAGTTATACATTAAGCATATCTTAATATTCCCATAACGTAACGATCTTATATAGTACTCTAAATTTCTATATGCATTTTAACCAAATTTGTTCACTCCTTATAAACGCATTTAATCCAGTAACATATCCCATCGTTATTCGACGACGTAGCCCATTAAAACCCGAAGTGTTTCGAAAGCAAGCTAGAAAAGTAACCGGTTATATTATATTTTACAAAAATAAACAGCGTTGCATTTGGGTCAAGAACCTCCGGCTCGTTGGGCGGACTGCATCTCGGTTCATCTCACGACGTTCCTTGTTAGAAGCCCTTTGTTCATATACTAACGAAGCAGGGCTGCCAATGATATTAATACTAAAATAAATGTATACTACAATCCGTCAACAATGAAAATAAATAACTGTTCAATACTACAAGGCCAGTTTCAGCCTTGCCTTTGTGTAGTGAAGCGTAATTGAACACTGGTAGGTTTCCAAAGGTTATCTGATCTTACATTAGTCATAATTTAGCTTTGTTAAATGTGGGTAGTACCTAGATATATTTTGAATATAATAAAATAGTAATTACAAGCTTTGCTAACAAGTGTAACCTATATTCAAGTCACGTTTTTGTATGTATGCATCCTGGTGTTCCATTAATGAATCCTTTCTAACAGTTGGTACTGTTAGCATTGCACCAAATATGGCGCGTGCGCATTGTAGTTTCACTTTTTTCTTTAGGGTCGATGAAACTAGTTGAGCATGGATGTAATAGATTATAGCAATTCACAGACCATAACAAACAAAATTCTTCTAAGTATTTGATAATAATTTTGAAATGTTCAAAATGCTAATTTTAAATAATCATACAAGAACAAACACTACTACGAAATTGTTTTCGAAGGATCAAATTTAAATGTTTTACTGAAACTAAGTTCCGATGAAAAATATTTTTTGTTATACATTAAAATTAAATTTATTTCCTACTTTGAGTATAGACAGCCAGGATAGTGCTTTACTAGTATTTGACAAAAATCGTAGTTAATGATATTTTCACTATGGCTGAGATTTGTAATTGGAATATACTTATTTGAATCTTCCATTACTGTCATATACATTTTACAAGTGAAAAGACTATGAGATTCAAATGATATTTGGTCTTAGCATCTTAAAGGACATTGTTGGTTGATTATACGTACATATTATCATACCTATTTCGCTTAGGGGTAGGCAGAAACGATGGATTTCCACTTGCTACGATCTTGACATACAACTTTTGTTTCGTCTACATTAATTTCTTCATACACACATGTTTATTATAGGTGCTTTTTACCTGGCAATTCTTTAAGACATATGCGATTTGATTGTAGTATGTCGCGGTCTACCAGCACCAACTCTACCATCTACATATCATGGCTGACTATAGTACTATACAATCTACATTACCTTCGCGAAATGTTTTAAGATCAAGAGGCTGCAATAATCTTTTCAAACGCATTTGAATATAATACTTAATACAGAAAATTGAACTATCTCAGAAGATTTACTATATATGTATATGTGAAATATCCATACAAAATAAATGCGTAAGCGACTTTGTTTACATGTTTCTGTATTTAGTTGTTACTTCGTTATTGCCTTAGACATTTATCAATTATCATTATTCTAAATGGAAAATATATCATAATAAAACATTTTGTAAACGTCACTTTTATCACGTGTTACAAATTAATACATATATTATTCTTAATTCTTATGCGCATTAGCTTTGATGACTTATACTTATATGTGAGGTATCTAAACCGTACCATATTATTCTTAAACTTATTATAGTTAAACTAAAGTTAAAATTATATGAAATATATTCACAAACTTTTACAATTTTCCGTTCTATGAATATAACAACCTCAATACACTTCCTGTGTATTGCAAGAATCGGTCAAGCATGCCACTGGTTCATTATAATTTCAAATTACCAAGGCGTGCGTTCGTAATAGATGATCTTTAACCAAAACAGTATTGTACTTAAAAAGACAAAGTACCTGCAAGATAACCATATCGGGTACTTTGAATAGCGAATAAGGATGTGGGATTTCGTGACCACAAGGATTTTGCTCCAAGTTTTAGCTTTGAGAGAATCATATCAACTTTACGACTTTGTCAATACGTTCTCAGTTGTATTATTTTAGTTGGTCTGGCCGTATTGTATTGCATGGTTGCGCTAATTTGGACGAATAATTTACCCGATCATTTGCAATAACATAAAGGAACGTTTCACTGTTTCATTAAGATACGCGATCTCGCAACGTAACGATATTCGGATTGATTTAATGATACAATTGTGAACGTAGCATAATGTATCTTAATTTATGTCGATGTCCATATTCAGTCAACAACTGCCAAGTAAAGACTGCGTCACGAACATTGCCTGACAACCGGTTTACTCTATATTTATATTCAACATCAATTTCATTATGTGTACATATCGACTTAAAACAATTCTGCAACTATTGAGGAAATGAAAGATGTATGAGAAAAGTTTATATTCTTTACATGCAATGCAATTGCCATTAAATGCACCCGATATGTGATTTCCTGTAAAATAGTTTCACGGAATTTGTGAGAATATAAAAAGCGGAAAGGAAAGAATTTATTGATGGCGCGTAGTAATTTAACTGGATTTGCTACTATAATATTTGATTAAACCGTAGTACTCGTATTATATTTAACAGTTAAAAAAACCTACTTACTGTACAAAACAATTGTAATGAATTTCATGTCATTGTGAAATACGAGAGAAAGGTGATGTAGCGAAGAAAGATATTACAGGCAGGTCATGTCTGTCTGTAATGAATCCGACAGCTCGCCGGTGATGGAAAAATAATTTACAATAAAACTCGTATTAATTTCTTACTTAGTTTCACTTTTCTTGTCAGCAAATATTACATTCCCTGTACGTGCCAACATGCGCTGCCTCGTTTAATTATGCCATAGCTATTTTGGGGTTAACCTACTTGTACTACGATAATGTTGCCCCATTCTAGTGTATCGAGATTATTAATCTTATAATAAAGGTGGTTAATGTATCTTTGTGTTGATATTTTGTTCTTATGAGAAACCTCGTCTTGAAAGGTTGTTAAGAAAACACAGTTTGCAGTTCATTTTATATTTGGTAGCAACATTTGAACAACCAATAATATAAACTGTTCGATATTCAAATATAAATTACAACTACATGGTCCTCATAATAAATAGTTATTCTTATATCAAGTTTCGTACGTGAAGACATTAAAAAGAATACAATACACCAAATTATGTCATCCGCAAAATTCAGGCCGGGTAAGAGTTATTCAGCCAAGGCTATGCCTAAAATGGTAATACAAGTATTCGCAATAAGAACATAAGGTGTCGAAGTCAAGGTGTACAACCGCCTGCAAGCGCACAACGATTGAGCGCACTCGGAACAGACACTAATAACACCGCGCAAGACCTATTGTCGATAAATGAATCACTCTACAGTTAGGTGTCAACGCACTTCACTAAACTGGTGTTGGATAAACCGGCGACGCGGGCGCAAACAGTGGGCGCTGCAGACTAAAGTCGGGCGCAACTGCAGAGGAGAGGCGAACGGCCGGACTCCGACGAAAATAGCACCCGGCAGTGCAACCGGGATACCCTGATGACGAATTCCAATAAGCGACTACCGCTTCTTTGTTTAACGTAGCACAATAGATTGCGTTACAGCTATAAACTTTTGATACAGTAAAAAATAAATTAAATGTACTGACAACTGCACTTTCCTCTGTGAAAGCCAGGCAATGTCTGAAGGTGAAATTATACAGTTACAGACAGACGTTTTTGTGGTCATGCCAAATTGAAGATGACCAACCAATCCAAAAACATAGAAGATTGGATTCTTGCCAATTATGTTTAAATTACCAACACAATTATTACATACAAAACGATATACATCTCTGTAGTCGTATTTTGTTATGTGAGCCAGATTTAATATTTAGCACTTTGGCTATTGCATTAAACATTACATTGTGAATTTATATGGACAATGTATTTCTTAGCATTGCATTGTGAATAATTTAAATGATAATAATTGAATAATATATTGACATAATCTGTTTTATGTATTACATTTATTTCACAAGATATGTGAAGACACTGAATTTCCATTTGTTACAATCCTAGTTTACATGTCCACTTGTCTACTTTCATTGAGCACTTCATGCATTTATTCTTAGTAGGAGTCGCCCAGTGGTCGAAATTCGACCATAAATAATTTAAGTTATAAGTTTGAACAATATTAAGGTTCTGTTGTCAAAGACTCTTCTATAATCACAGATGTCGCCAAGGCTACACTGTTAATTTTACTTTAACATTAAACAAAAGAGTATAATTATATATTATGTGTATGTGTCAAATACATGGTAGTGTGTAATGTTTTTTATTGATTTAATGTACTTTTTATGCATAATTTAAAAAGAAATTAGCATTCTGCATATTATTATTAATTTTCGTAAAAAAAAAAGGGTACAAAGTTTTTCCTTCACATTAGAATAAAATGATTATTATATCTATACTAAACAATTATATTTCTAAACATTCACATTAATTGTAAACAGGAATCCAAACTCAAAAAGAAGTTGTGCATGATAATAAATTAATTGAGGGTGGGCACAAGAATGTAACAAATCTCCAAAATATTTTACTTGAACTAAATTGAAACTCTAACTCTGTTTACTATGTACTTGTATTCTAATTTTTTATATAGATTGATACTCCATTATGTAAATGTGTTTGAATATATGTTTTCTCCATAGTAAAATTTTTGGAAATGCACCAAATACAATGAAGTTTGGTATAAAAACTGGAAAATATGATCTATTGTAAAGGATACAGATTTAAATTCAGATTAGTTCATGATATCAACTGACATTAAGAGATTATGTGGTCTAGGAAAAAGCACACTTGTCTCGAGAGTACTTATTTACAAGGCACTTTATACTAAAAACAAAAATAAGCTCTCTAGGGACAGACACCTATCAGCAGACCACACACTGAAAGCTTGCTTCTAAACCCTAACAACATCTTTCAAAATATTCATTTACAGAGAGAATTGTTCAAGTGGGCCTTCAGGCCAAATCCTAGACTGACCTATATAGGGAATGGAAAATAGAACATTTTGTTCAAACAAGATCCTTTTGCTTGGTTTGCCATTTGACATTTCTTTACAGCAATTCATTCTTACAAGCCACAATATGATATTGTATAATAATTGGACGTAGTTATGCAAAAAGTATCCAAACCACAAAATGTTACTTTTGAATTATTAAAGATTAAAGTTTTAGCTGTATTTCTGCATTGATGTACTTGTTTGTGTCTATGTGTTCTTAGGAAAATATAAATGTAAATGTATAATTTTTTATACAAATAAGTTTAACTGCATCAATGTGGTAAATCCAGCTAAAACTTTAATATTTAATCATCCAAAAGTAACACTGTGCGGCTTGGATCCTTTTTGTGTAACTACCGCCAATTCAGAAAGTGTTTCTTTTTACAAAATTAGCCAATTTGATTCCTGACAAGGGCAATTGATTTTACAAAAATCTAATGATACCATTTTAGTTCTCATCGTAATTAGCCTCAAGACTCCTTTTCAGTGTCTTTCACTATTTCATATATTTGGACTTAAACCTGAGGGTCCACTTGAAAAATTTACCCTGTATAATGCAAACATTTATTCATATTTCTCAGTTGTTTCACTACAGAAGTGTGAGGCATAATCTGGTTTATAGAAGTTTATTGATTTCAGCAGAATCAAATTTACTGATGTACACTATAAGCACCATGCTTTTACAGAGTATATGATTGAGATTGACCTGCAATTGGCAGTATCAGCAGTGCTAACTTTTTTTAGTACAGGCTGCACATTAGGAGAATTGTAAGAGAGGTATTAAAATTATGCAAGTTCAACAACAATTTTGAGGGCTTCCACTTAAATTCCATCCAGCCGCTGGCTTTGCTCACATCTAGAATGTGCATTCTCCTAACCTCGATCTGCCGGAAGTTATATATCTGACTAGAAGTGTATGTGAAGATATACACATACGTGTCAACACAAAACTGAATGAACCAATTGTACAAAATATATGCAAATAAAGTGAAAAGTTCTAGTTAATAATAATAGATCACATTTACTGGCTCAATACAGAAATCCATGGATTAAAAGCCTTAACAGTAAACCATTGAACTGAGATTAAGGCATCACCAACTTTCATAACCATTCTTTTCTAAAAAATTGGTAGCAAAGCCTAAAAATAATTCTTTTTTACTAGTCATTATGCAACCTAATACAGCTAGTACAAATCTTTATTTAAAGTGATAACCTATGAGTTGTGAAGTTATGATTATGACTAGACAAGTTAACCCATCAATTTATATTTGACACACTAAATAATTTTTAAACTAATATTTTTTTTATTTTTTATTGCAGGAGTTATGCAGTCAGGCAGACTTGATGGAAAGTGGTTACCAATGCCTATGGACATTTGCAACACCAAAGGTGATACAAATGTGCTACTGCTCTCCTCTTAAGGGAGACTGAAATTTAGTCACTAATGCCAGAACACAACCCAAGGCTGTTATGGCGGCATACTCTAAACCAGGGGTGGTAGCCATCCAGTCGGGCAAATACCCTACCACCTGGCTGTGGGTTCTTTTGTCGCCTCTTACGACAGGCCATCCAGCTGCAAGATTGTATGCTTTCGCGGTTCCTGCACGGATAAAATTAAACGACCCTTAACACTTTAATAACGAGACGTCCGTTATAAACTGAGTAAATCAATATTTTAATTAGAAAATGATTTACGATTATGGATCTTTTTAGATAAGACAGTTTGGAATGAAAATGGATAATAAACATTAAAATTTAGAATGTTAATGCTGAAATACTTTAAGATAATGCTGGGAATAAAATACATAAACAATAAATAATTATAGTTATAATGAATAAAATAACGCATACGATTTTATATTTTTACAAAGACAGCTGTTTTATGAATTCATTCCAATATGTGTAATTAAAATACATTAGCTGTGTTACTATTATACGTGTATGAATATATTGAAAAAAAAATGAATCCATTTCAAAATAAAATCACTACTTTTAATTTCAACAAAGAAACTCTTTTTTATCTAAAGTAAAACGTCATTATGTATAAAAATATTATGGGTATAAAATTATACACTTACATGACCAGGCGAGAAATTATTGATGATATCATTATTTTAATAATATTTTCACATTAAAAATCACTCAAATATTCACAATACAAAACATAGCAAAGCACCTGCGATCGACAAATATGCTCAAACCGCCATATTGCACTTACAGTGACATTTGACAATTGTTTTGATCACGTGACCACTGCCAGAACAAATCAATATCAATATGGTTACTATACGGTCTACGTGCTCCACTGCATTAAGTTTATATATTAAACATGTATGAAACGGTCTTTTCAAATCGTTAAAAAGGTTGTGAAAAATAAGAAACATTGTCTTCGTTAACATTGCCATGAAAACCAATCATTACATCAATACTGCTTTCTCTGTTCGTACACATGCTATATTAAATAATACAAGTAACGCCATCTATGGAGATTTGAATGAATCTTGGAAAATAGGTTTAGTACTCACTCTACGCATTTACATTTTATTCAACTATTAAAATATTATAAAGTTGTACCAGCGGAACTATTCACGCTTGGAGTTTAGCTTTTGTAAGAATTGTTATCATAATCGTTGGTTGCCAGTACTAAACTCCATTAATTTACTTAAAATGCATCCATGTGTTTGTTTGACTTCTTATGATGATTATGTTTTACGGAAACATTAAATAACACGGAGATCTTGTGGCCACACCAATATACTGATTTCAATTTACAATTCACACTGTCTACAGTGACACAGATATTTTCTTAAAAACAATTATTGTCTAAATAACTGTTGAAAATGATTTGTCTGTCATATTAACACGTATTTTACAATAAAATAGCGTAGCAAAACATCACCTTCAATTTTCCACCTTGATTTGAGGGAGAGACTTGTTGACATAACAACATGTTTGTTAGTATATTATGTTGCAGGTGGAGAGCACCCCCTGACCACCTTGTCGGAGCACAACTCCTCCGTGCCGCGCATACCTTGACGAAGCCCGCATCTAGTACAATTAGCAGCAAAGATTGGAGGAGTAATAAAACTTAGAGATGGATTTGGATGTTAAAAATATAGATTTTACTCTACTCTGTCACTATTGCTACGTCATATTTATATCCGGAATTCTTAGTTTGTAAATATTTATAAATATTGTATTTAACTTTAAGTTTAAAATACGCTCCGTAAATCATTATCGATTTTTAATTCCAAGAAGAGAACTGCCACCAATAGTATAATTAGCACTAATTATATTATTAGGTAGTTACAATGGTAGGTACAATGTTGTTCGTGCCTACCCCGCAAGGGACCTGGCGTGAAGTTATGTATGTATGTATGTACAATGGTAGCACAAAAAACGAGCAAGCAATAGTAAAGCAATCCTATTGGATTTGCTCGTTTATCCTAGGGAAATAGTGTCATTTACCAGAATAAAAATATCCTATACCTGGGAAGTAAGCCAGCTTTGTGTCGAGTTTACTTTCTACTACTATACTCTAGCAGGCAAATAGACAATTTCCATCTGGTGACAATAAAGGAAAATGTCGTTAGGATAACTGTTATATTGAGATTAAAGATGCTTGGAACCCGCCAATCTACCGTGGTTATTAAATGTGGCCCGCAAGCAGTGCGAGGTTTATGACAATATTACATAAATGTTGATAATATGTAACAAGCTTTATTGTGCTCTGAAAATAGTGCCATCTTGTAGTTTGTAGCGGAATCAAAACGTAAATTTACGTTATTAAACTTCATGTAAAAGCCGAATAATTTAAAAACATAGCTAACTTCAAGCTTGTGTTTTACCTCTGTGCTCTTTCCAATTTAGTTACATTATACCTGTTTCATTATAGTACGACACAATTAAGGAAACCTGTGAATCTTCACGTTTTGGTACAAAATAATTAACTTCCAAAATTTGAGGCATAAAATATACGTTTTGCAGAAACGTTTCTTATGTTTTCCACGTAGTTTAGTTTCCCTTTGCTCAACGAAGAGTGTGTCGTGTTATTCGTTTGAAAGTTGAGTTTTTTGACGTTTGTGTAGTTTTTAAAGTGAATAATGTGATTGTGTGGTTCGTTATGGCCTATAAATACCGTGAAGATTTAGTTGGCAAACGATTTCTCGCTGTGAGTGGTGTAACAAAAATTAACGTGAATAAAGTCCCTGAATGGGGATGGAAAGCTGGTGTTATCAGGGCAGCATCACTGAAAGATAACAAGAATAAGGAGCTTCAGGTAGTAGTGCTGAGCATATACAAATTTCATTACAGATTTTTCCACCAATACTTAATATTCGTAATTCTTTTTTGTTATTTTGTAAATATATAAAAAAAGAAATCAATTAATTGAAGAAAAAGCCACATAATAATATATTGCACAAAATAGTTTATATCACCACTTTCATTTAAACTACTTCTGTTTTGATATTCAATGTACTCTGTGGTTTTGGCGGGTAGTTTTATATTGCCCAGTCATTCTTGGCCATTTTTCATAAACTTCAAAGAATGTCATCAATGTCGTAAAACATGACTATGTAATGCAAACTTCTTAAAACGAATATGAGTTCCGTGATATTTATCCAGCAGTTCTTTTTTAAAAATATCTAGGACACATTTCTTTCCTAGAATCTTTTGTGCATGGGTCTGTAACTGAATACTGCGACTATTTTCTCTATGTACCCGCAATTTGCCGTATTACACGCCAAGCGGGATAGGGCGGTGGGAGGGGTAGCGGGAGGACGGGTAAGGGCTTTGAGCTCACTGTTCGGACTGTTGGGAAGGGCTCCGGGCCTGGGTCTATTTACCTACTGGGACGTATATATATATATATATATATATGTGTATATGTATATATATACTGGGACTGTATATTACATACATAAAAGCGTTCATTTCAGACACATAATTACTCGTCGTGGAATTAAGTACACACTGCTGCGTACTTTAATAACACAGAGTCTAACTTGGAATCATACTAAAATTACTCACGTTTCCTTCTATTTGATTATGGTCACGTTATTATCGTCGAGGTGTTGTTAGTGCTGATGAGACTTGAATTCACGTCTACTTAGAGGCAGCACCAACAACAACAACAAAACAACGTGAACAAAATTACGTAATCAAATTTATAATTTAAGTAGGGCTGAAGTATGTAATTCCACCGCTAACTGCTTATCTGGATTTGTACTAATTGAAAATATCCCATATCTCAAAAACTACTTAACGGATCATGTTAACTCACCGCAGTCTCCAGACTAGTCTACAACTTCAGATGTAATACGTTGCTGTGAATCTGAGGGTTGATATTACATGCCTCATTTAACTTCCGTCCTTCTATCTTCATCCACAACCAAAAATGAAAAAGTAAAATAAGAGACACGTTAAATAGCGGTAGCACTCCCTCTCGACAAAAGTGCACCTCCTACATCTCGTCTCTGTCTACCACCATCTTGAGACAAAAAACCGAATCCCTTATTCCTCTCGGAGACGCAGATAAGTCCACCGTTAGATGTGGGCATATCTTTCATACCCAGGGTTTACCCTGGTGCACAATTTCAAGCCACCAGCTGGTGTATATATGTAGTTATATGCTCACGACGACATCTACTATCGGCGTCTTCGATTCCTTAAAGACCAGAGTTTCTCTACTTTATGGATTCTAGTAGACACTAGCTTGGAGAAAATGGTCTACGTTTGTGTCTACCGGACACACAGTGGAGATCGGGAGACGACCAGGCACATCGAACATCTTAGCAACGCTGCTGAGACCGGCCAATGAAAGTAGCCTACAACCAAATTAGGGATTCTGGGGGACTTTAATGCCTACCATCAAGAGTGGCTATTCCCATACCAGGTCACCGATTACGCTGGTCGTGAGATGCTAAAATTTGCAATAACGTCAAATCTCACTCAGCTGATCCAAGGAGCAACTAGGATCCCTGACCTTAAAGGTCATCTGCCAATTGCTTGGATCTTCTGCTAACCAACGACCCAGAGAGATACTAGTCCCCAATTTCATCGCCGTTAGACACTTCTGTCCCCTGTCTGATAAAGGCTGTATCGGTATATGCGACGCCGGAACCCAGCTGTAATATCTCGCGTCGAATATGGCATTACAAGGTAGCAGATTGGGACGAAATGCGTTCATTCTATGTATCTTATCCTTGGTAGTCTATCTGCTTCTCTTCTCACGACTCTCCTACTTGCGCGGAAGCGGTGGCTGACGTGATATGACAGAGCATGGAATATTATATTCCATGTTACCGTCCCTCATGGACATCTGCAACACTAAGGGAGCCGATACGTTGCCTACCTCGATGAGAGATTAAATATCTGCTTTCGCCCTTTTTAAAAATTATTTCCTGATTTCTTGATTAAGTAAATGTTTGTACCAAAAAGTTTTATTTTCTATTTCGCTGAAAAAAACCTAATTAATTAAAGGCCCATAGATCGGTTACATTATAAAAGACATAAAGCTAACATTAATTAAGTACCTTTTTATTGAGCACTTGGTGGGAAAAATATATGTCAGGCGGAAGTTTGATCGAAAAACAGGAAACCGGAGAGATGACATTGTAAAGACAATTCCTTGCATTTCGTGTTTTGCGATACTGCCGGTGAGCGGTGACCAGTCACCGGTCCACCAGGATCATCCTATGCTACGTTTACCAAGAGGCGATCTCCACTCCAAGATCCGTTTGCTCTTTCGGCCGTTGGTCCTGTGACAGATGTGACTTGTATTATGTGCTTAGATGTCATTCTTTCCTACAAACACATAGGAGTTTTTTTAATAGTTACAATAGTTTAAAAAATATTGATATTGATGATATTAATAACTACAGGTAGAAAAATTATTGCAATTATTTACAAAATTTGTACGACGTGAATGCACATGGCGCGGGGTTCGTCGACCCCGCTCTCACCGAGCCAGTGTTCGATGCACCGACCGCTGTATCCGAACGCACCTCCGCGCAGCGTCGACAATCTCGAACAAATCTGGATTTAGAGAAAAAGAAACAAGAAAAATTCCTTTATCGTTTAAGGATTAGGTTTATTTTACAAAGGAGAAGACGCCGTATGGTAATTTAAACTATATTGTCCTTTTCGATTATAGTTTGTCAGTCTTATTTGAAAAATATTTAATTATTCTAGTTCGTTAGGTAGCTCGAAATACCGTTTAAAATAAAGATCACAAATCTAAAGCTAAGAATTAGCAATATAAACACAATTTTCTTCTTAAATTTTGATTTGTTGCAAAATATGTTACAATAAATCATAAAATTAATTTCTTATAAAAGAGTAGGTGCTAAAATACCGTACTACATATATATTACCTAAACTATTTTTAATAACTGTTTAAATGTGAGTCGTTTAAGTTATGAACTTATGACGTCATAACTTGCTATTCTTATGCGAAATTTAGGAAGCTTCAGCGTTGTAACGTAACATGATAAAAAGTGTTTCAGGTGACTTGCCTGTTAACAACCCTATTTATTATAATCGAGGAATTTGTAAATTTCATAACTTAAATGTTTCTGTTTTGTCGCGTGGATTACCTAATATGTAGCTAACTAAATCTGAAAATATGAACAGAAGGTAGATGAAAATCATGCGATAAAAAAGTTTGTTTCTGATACATTGGTATAAATATGCTCATATAATACGACAAGTTGAATAAAAGAGAGATGAAAAAAAGGGATGGATGGATGGACGCTTTACTAACTCTAAACGATGGGGATAGGGTAAAAGAAAAGATCGATGTGGATAAGGTTTATTACAAGAGCTGGAATGGATGGGAAATTAACTAAGTTGTAGATTAATTCCTAATTTCACATTCAAGATATAATACATTCCGACGTTGTATCAATATAATTTTTCAGTGCCTATGTTCTGCATAGTTCGCACTAATACACTCATACACACAAGGTCTAATAAGTTTTATTATGCATATAAATAAAGTAGTAAACGTTAACTTTTATTATTGTAAACTAATGTCCTGTGCGTTTATCTTTTAATGAGACATTTTCGAATCGAAGTTCATAATATTTTTTCGTTTTTTAAATTCCTCTAAGAGAGGAATGCCACTTACGATATAATTTCTATTCCTTATTTCCTTTTATATAAAAAATAGTAAAAACAAAGGCATTAGAAACGCTATTTTTTTAAAATTGTAACGTTGGTATGTCTAATATTAGACTTACTATTTCGAAAAAAAACAACTAAATTGAATCGATTCCAATTCTTAGCACAGAACTGAATGTACACGGTGGCATTCAATGGCATTGAATGAACCAAATTTATGTTCATATAAATCCTCTAAATTGAAACAGAAATGAACCGTCTAATAATGGCTAAACTAAACCTGAAAATAATATGAAAAACTTCTTCGAGATAGTAGAGAATAAGTTTGAACAACATCTGAGACAGTACGTCTGACACTTTCTTTTATCTATAAAAAGCCATGAGTCAATTATACGTGCGACAAAATATTGTAATTTATTTCATTGCACGTAACTGTCACGTACTTAGCAGTACATTATACATACGTAGAACGTTCAAAATGAAACGACGGTTACAAAAGCCAACTCGGGCCAGTGATGCGGCCGCACGGCTGCATTGCCCGTTTATAAATAGACGACATATTACATATCTTCGTACCACTGCATCGCTATTCGCTCTCCCGCCGAGTGAGAAACGCCAGAACAGATTTCAAACAGAATTCTAAGCCGTATTCGGGCCACACACCCACCCACCACATGAATAATTTGTTTAGATTGCCTATACGCTTCTAAGATTTGATCGGTCCAGGGGAGTTTCTTTTCTTGATTAATGCGAGTACTACGATGGAATTCAAAAAGATTATCTTCTTCATATATAAAAATGTATGTTTGTATGTACGTCCTTTATAGAATCGTAAACTATACATGGGATTTTAATGAAATTTTGTGTGTGTGTTGAGTGGATCCCGGGATGGTTTAAATTCACAATTGGAACCGGTAGGTGGCGCTAAGATCGGGTTCTAGAATCCTCCTAATTACCTGGACCGATTTTGGTGATTTTGTTTTTGTGTGTTTCAGTGGGTTCCCGGCCCGGATGGTTTAGATTCACAGAACCAGTAGGTGGCGCTGATGTTGGGGTCTAGAATCCTCCTAATTAGCTAGTAGACCGATTTTGGTGATTTTGTTTTTGTGTCATGGAACAAAGTATTTAGGAATTCAGAAAAGAGGCGGTACGAAGTTCGCCGGGTCAGCTAGTTGGATTATAAACAAAAAGCCGCATTCCAGAAGTTAATACAACTGAAATAAGTTGTAAGTACTCATTTTGCCAAGATAATTTTGGTTAGTTGGGTTTAAAATTATTACCAATTTAAATCATGCAAGAGTACACTAAAGGTATGTGGATATTTAACATGTTATGATAAGTAATCGGTTCATTTTTAGGGACGTGAAAATCGAAAAAACAAATCGCATAGGAAAGTAATTTTCACTTTCACGTATACGTATTACATGTAGTATCAATTAATATAAACGGATGAATTAATTATGATTACAAAATATAAAATGCCGAAACATTCTAAGAATGATTTAGAGAACTCAATTATATACACATATGTATATACAATACAGATCTTGACTTATTTACAAATAAAATACCTTACCTAAATGTTCATTGTCGATGTCTCAAATCACCACTCGGGATGTTTATTTGAAATGACTATAATAATCACAGCCTTAAACGTCTTTTTTTTGAAATTATATTTCTAGTCCGTCGAATTGCCATAAAATTATTATCCTTTTAGGGTTCCGTACTATATTGGTAAAAATAAAACCATATTAAAGCCATTTCCAGTGTTATAACAGTCAGTACAATTATTTTTTCTTAGAGATTTTTTGCGTTCTATTAGTAGGTACGTATTGCAGTAGATGTCACTGTTCTCAAATTAAACACCAAATGAAAGAAAATGATATGTTTCGTTATACGCAGTTGTTTTAATACTTCGACGGGTGCAAAGTAAAAAGAGATATCTGCAAAATAGCTACTTTACAGGAGAGTGAAAAGATGGTCGTATTGACTTCGTAGTATTTGAAAGAATATACGTAGCTGGCTTTTTTTACGTACGAAAATGTATTGAAATAATGTGATATATGCAAAACAAATAATGTCATATTGTAAAGAATTGTTTTATTAAAACGATTGTACAATAAACTAAAAATCATCATTTTGTAGATAACTTTATTTACTTTGCACCCGTCGACTTGTTTAAGAAATATTTTATGTTTTTGTGTTTTTGCAAGCCATATCAGCTAATAAATATATTTTAAAGTGTGTAAGGGTAAATGTATAGCTTTCCGGTATACGAATTTTAAGTAGCGGGGTGGTGAAATGGGGAGGGGGAGAGGCATACTTACCTTTACTTCAACCTTTAAGGTCCGGCGATCTTGAAATAAACTTTTTTTAATAAACATAACCTCACTTATTTTCACTGATTTTTTCGCTAATGTTGCACTTCTATCATAGGTCCGAAATCGAAAAATCCTTTCAAAGTTCCAAAAAAGCCAGTAATCAACATAAAAACAGCTAAAATAACCCAAAAACCAGCTTAATTGGAGAAAAATGAAGAAAAAACACAATAGAGCACATTTGTATACAATACAAGAGTAACCATTCAAAATGGCGACCAATAAAGATGATTTTTTTTACGTAATCGCATTAAGTTATATTTAACCAATAAAAAAAAACAGCAGTGTATTGAAATTGAAATAAAATTGATATCATTAATATATTGATTCATTGTCATATTAAAAGCCAACTTGCTAATCGTCCACTAAATTGATAAATAAAACAAATGTTTCATATGAGACTTTCAAGGTGTCGTAACTGTCTGTATGTACCAAAAAATAGTAAATGGTTACAGTCGGTTCTGGCACTCGCCGGCCGCTGCCGCGGCACGCTCGCTTCGCTCGCTCGGCTCGTGCGCTTTGGTCTGAATATCACCTAACATAACCAACTGTTTGTGTATAAATAAATAGTAAATGGTTACCAGTCGGTTCTGGCACTCGCCGGCCGCTGCCGCGGCACGCTCGTGCGCTTTGGTCTGAATATCACCTAACATAACCGACTGTTTGTGTATAAAATTAATAGTAAATGGTTACCAGTCGGTTCTGGCACTCGCCGGCCGCTGCCGCGGCACGCTCGCTTCGCTCGCTCGGCTTGTGCGCTTTGGTCTGAATATCACCTAACATAACCAACTGTTTGTGTATAAATAAATAGTAAATGGTTACCAGTCGGTTTACTAGTGTTCTGTGATCACGTTGGACGTACGCATGTACCCTGAACACCGATTTGCCTAACGATTTGTTCTCTGTTGGCTTGGATTATGGCTTCTTCTGAAAGAGGTTGTTGTGTGCCTAGATGCGGTAAAACTTGTAAGTAAATCATCCTAACGGCACCAGATCAGATGTGGAAACAAATGATGTTATGAAAATGTATGCCTTTGAATATTTTAATAATAGGAAACATAATAAATCAGGCTACCGCTAAATTGTTGTTTTATTTTACTAACAAATAAACATTTTTTGAAAAGGCTTTTGGGAATTGCAGGAGTTAAATTATTAACTCCCGCAATTTCCAAAAGTCTAATATAATAATCAAAATAATACTAGATGCCCTGGACGGTTGTTGTCGTTGTATTGTGTTGTATACCGATAGAGTGCTTTAGTATATATATTATGACTGTTGACTCTATACCAGTATATATAAAGTACTCTGTGGCCATTTCCAACCGTCCGTTTTTGAATGTCACATTTTTTCGAAAAACTACTCGGACATGCATGAATTTTGACAACAGGTGTACCGTCACCACTATAAGTGTAACTTGTCGTATGATTGTCAAATTTAAAAATATATATTATGGCACCTATGCCATAATATATATTGTTGTGACGTGACGTGACCTATCACATAGCGAGAAATAGCTACCGAAATCGTGGAAATTGTTTCCCTTTTCCAAATTCTATTCTATAAAGGAATTCTGAAAAAATCCAGCTTTAAAAATTAAGAAATAATTATTTGAACAATATCCGTCGAGTAGTTGTTGAGATACGATTATTTTCGATTTAAAAATGCTTTATATGGTTCCACAGCAAAGTAAAGAAAACAGGGAATATTTGTCACATCTACGGAACCCTCAAGGGACACGGACTGCCAAGCACTTACCCAATTTTTAAGTAGTAAAAGCCGTGTGACCCAGATTTTCGTTAGACAGTCTATCAAGCCCTTTGATATGTTACATGAAAGAAAACTTTTGAACGCCCTGAAAAAGAGTAATGGCAGTGTGAGTACCTACATGAACTCTTTTATGATTTTTACTTGAAAATAAATTATCCTTATGAAATAGTGTTACCTAAGTAGTTGCTTTGGTCCCTATAATCTAATTATTTTGGTATAAATATCTTAACTACACTACTTAGCGTATTAGATTAGATTAGAAATAATTTGTAATTAAATTTGAATATGCATAAATCTTCTTAGATTTAGTACTTAAATATCAAGTGATTATCGTTGCTTGTTGTTAAATCAATTGGTAAATTAATTGTACTTTGTCTAATTTATTGCTAATTGCTTAGATTAAGTTAAATTTTGTGATGGGTCGCGATTAAATGTGACATCTGTTATAGTAAAGTTTAAGTGTTATAATTCAGAGCAATTCAAACCATATTCGTTCCGAAAGTCTGATGTTTGAACAAATTTTTATTGCATCATAAATAATGCATTATTCTCCAATTCCAAACACGTATCTATCTTACCTAATTTAAATATTTTTCATTGCTTGAGTTCAGCAAACAGGCAGAGGACCCACCCGATGGAAAGAGGTTACCATCGCCTGACGCCTATGGATATTCATAGCACCAAATTTTTACCAATGTGCTACCGCAATCTAAATGGAGACTGAAACCTGGCCACTAATGCCGGAACAGAACTTAAGGTTGTTATGGTAGCATACTCTAGATCAGGGGTGGTGGCTATCTAGACGGACAAATACCCTACTACAGTAATGTGAATTATATATTTTAATCCCTCACAGGCTTTATCATATAACTGGATATAAAGAGATCAACTAGTTATATAATACATAAATACATTTAAGAATCTCACTCACTCTCGATCGAGTCACATCTTGAACTAGCAAAAGATACGCAGTGCAATTCTCAATAGCCATACAAATTTTTTATTGTATTTTCTTATTAAAGTTGACCTGATTATTATTTAAGTGTAGGTAAATTATTATTGCCAAGTACCTATGAAATATTATTTTTTATATTGGAAAGTGGTTTTTTTTAAATTATTTTATAATCTAATTATTCATTTAATTTTGTGTTTATACTTGATTATGTATATAATCTTACGTAGAATCCTAACAGCGTTACTTTCGATCTGCACCGTGTTACTTTTGTCCTTACAGTCAAGACGAAAGTAACATTTGCTTTTTTTGCGTTATTGATATTTTCAGAAACGTAAGATATATCAAATATACTAATAATATAACATTGTAGAATAAGGAGGGTAGTATCATAGAGTTATATTTATTCTAATAAAAACACCGGTTGTTCAAAAATGTAACTAAATGTAAAAACTGTTACTTTTGTTCCCGGTATCCTTTACGTAACGTAACTTCCTCTTGAACTATAAATTGGAAAATTTTGAAAAAATGGAGTTGGTAGAGTTTAAATAAATACTCCCCAAGGTCCTATAACTAGTTCAAAAAATATATTTTAGATTAAATGCTTTTTAAGGATTTGGTAGTAAAAAAACAGTGGATTTTTGTTTCTATGGAACTCTTCATTGTGCATGGTATAATGTTTACAAACACTCCGAAAGACTCGATGGCCAAGATATCCTATATTATCGTAAAAGCAAAAGTTATTTGTTTTGTCACAGCTATAGGTAGTTCCGCCTTTGGCTATAAAGCTATGGACTGATATAAAGAAAGCAGGTTCGTTGACATAAACACAAGGTTCGATCATAGTGGCACAATTGAATAGATAGTTTTACCTATATAGGTAGGTTACTCTTAGTTGTAGTACTGAATACTTCTATTGCTCAAGAATTCCTCGTTTTCAAATACTTCTCAACTGCTTGGAATTCAATAAAAGAAACATAATCAGCAATACGTGCGATTATTGCTGTACAAAGTTTGTTAACTATCCGCTAATGGACTTTCGCAATTCGAGCCGAATAGACATGGAATGCTCCAATCAACACTATCATCCAGCTGATATCAGTGGAGTTGTGCAAGTAGCGTGCAGCACAAAGATCGTTAGGGTGAGGGCAGAAAGTAGGTCATGGGAGAGCGGGGGGAGCCCTTCGGCCACTTATCAAGCGAGTGAGCGTGGCTGTGGCCGACGGGAAAGCGGGCTTGTCTCTTGAAATTTTTTTGATAAGTATTTTGTTGGATTTGTATCAACGCTGAGATGAGAACGCTTGAAATGGTAATAATAAACGAGTCGTCGGCATCGCTATGGACGTCATCGGCACGAGGTGAAAGGTTAACCGACCAAGACGTCTCATAGTTTGATCGAGAATGTTTTGATACTGTCTTGACTGAGGCTTCTTTGAAACTAGTTTTGAAGTATTCTGTAAATGAGATCTAATAATTTAACTAGGTATAACGTTTCACTGAGCATCTGTAATCATGTGACAAACTGTTTACCGTCCTTATATAGCCTGTATCTGTACTGTGAGTCGCAACCTCGTGAAGGCCCTTCGCGAGCAACCTGCGCGGCCCCCGATTCTCAGTGGCATCGATTAAAATAACTCTTAAAACTCGTTCTCATTCGGTGCCATATTGTTTATTTTTATTAGTCCAGTGCGGTTATTGGCCAGACACTTGAAGTTTTGAAAACTCTACTATAAATATTAGCCTAGATATGCACCTGTTAAATGCATTTTTGATTTCTGACTACACTTATTTATATATTTATATATTAACATCAATTAGGTAACATATTAATGAAACTGTAATGAATAAGGTTGAAATTACGTTGCTATTGTTGATTTGACAAAAATGATAAAAATATAAATAACACAATAATTGACGTTATGCATGTTCATTAAAAGAAACAAAAAATCCCATGTAAATTTAGATAATATATATTAATATTTAATAGCTTTAGAAATAAGTTATTTTATACATTTTAGTTTTTTAGTTTTTGAAGTCGGTTTTTTTATACGAAGTTTTTATTTTTTATTTGTTACTTTTTAGTGTCTAGCTATGTATGGGTGGACATACGAATGGTGCCGCGCTTCTTAAAAAATATAGGTCCCAAGAACCGGGAACAAAATAATGTTCGTAAAATGAAAACTACTGGGCCAAACTATGTCAAATTTTTAGGGGACCACATGGCAGCTATTCCGCGTCGAACAAAAAAAGAATCACGTAAATCGAATCATAAATCTCAGAGTAATCGGTGTACATATGAAACGGAGTGAAAATTATTTTCATGAAAAATGTTCATAAAATGAAAACTACTGGGCCAAACACTATGTAAAATTTTTAGCGGACCAATTGGAAGCTATTCCGCGTCGAACAAAAAAGAATCACGTAAATCGGATCATAAATGACGGAGTAATCGGCGAACATACATAAAAAAAACCAAAAAAAAAAAAGATCCCGACGAATTGAGAACCTCCTCCTTTTTTCGAAGTCGGTTAAAAAATATGGTTTGCAGCTATCTGTAATTTTTAATTTAAAAATAGCTCTTATACACCTTAATGCGATCTAAATTTGAAATTGAAAATAAACTTTTCGTAGTTAGGTTTATTTTGAGAAGTTTCTGTCATTTACTTTTTTAGAATCGACAAGACCTTGATACCTTTATAGTTTTTACTACAACGCTGCAGTAGAATAAAACAATATTACAACTTCCGCAATAACATTGATGTTATTCGTAACATGCTATTACGTGTTTTAAGCAATTTTACTTATCGTCTTGAGGCCGATGATATAATTATTCAAAACAACAGTAATAACAAAAGTGAACGCTACCTCAACATTTCTCAAGATCCAATGAGCGAAGGAAAAAATTCTTATAATATATATTTATAGACTTTGAAAATTTGCTAACAAAATCTATATTTTTAACTAGATACTCCTAAACTTTTCTGTACCAGCTCGATTTTACTTGAAATTTTCTATTAATTCGTTTAAAGTTATCAAAATACGTTTTCTATTAAATACTGAAATAAAATATTTCCAATGAAAGCAAGGAAATCAGACAAATTACCAGAACGTTTAGGTAGAAGTCAATTTTGTCCGAGTGATTCAGTCACCGCCGTATAAAGAAAAATAACAAACCTAATTGTAGTTTATAATATACTTACCAACAAAAATTATTGCAATATTTACTTATGGTTATAACTTATTTTGTTGTTGTTGGGTACGTACTTTGATGTTGTATAAGTATTTTCTTGAGTTTTCGCGACTAGTACATATAATTAAAAATAGGTTTTAAAAGTTTGAGGCGCGGCATGTTATTTGATTTTTATTTTGACATTTCGGCCACTTTTCAGAAACCAGAAAGTGAAATGGCAAAAACGTCGAAATTAAAATAAAATCAAATGTCGCGCTTGATACCGTTACAACGCAGTTCTAATTGATGTTAAACGTTTGTACATACATATTGCGAAACACTTGATTTTATTTGTCTCGAAACAGTACAAACAAAATTAATTGGAATAATCACTGGTATATATATTATTAGTATATATTCGAGAAGTGGTAGATATTTGTATTCTGCATTGTGAAAATCTGTTCTTTATTGTACACAAAAGAATTACTTATTAAAATTATACAAACAAACATAAATATAAAATCTAGCTACATATGTTTTCTTCCAACAAACCTATGCCGTAGCGACAAGGGACTATGTAGAGGTTGTAAACACTGAAGTTTTACGGTATACATATTCTATAGTAATTCCTTATTTTGTGTGATTAGATACTTAAATTTCAAATAATAAGTCACAAGAGCCGTAAACCGAAGTCTGTATTAGAAAGGGTGGAAGCGTGTTTGTAAACTGATGAAGTCCTTAAAATTCTAGAACCTAGAATCTGTACTAATAGATGTATGTATAAATATGAAACTAATTTAAGTGAAGTGGTCTTTTTAATAACAAGGATGATCATAAGATAGTTATTTCCCGGAAAATGGGATAGGTTTTACAATATGCAGTTTCGTAATTATACTATCTCTAGTTTTAAAGACTTCTCACCTACTTTAGAATTGTGTATTCTCATTTTAAATTTCTTACTAGAATTTAGGTGCTGCAATATTATTTCTAAATCTGTAATGTGTAGAGGAAAGTCTGCACTGCAAATGATTTTAATCGATCGCCAAATTGCGCCGACTTCCAGACAGGTGTGCCGGCCTGTAAACGAGACAAATCAATTTGTTTTAATTCATCTCACTCAATTAATTGAAATAGTGCCGAACGGACATTAAATATGATTATGATGTTGTTTACCAGCAATTTATCTCTGCTTCGATTATACGTAGTATTTACAGTGGCATACATTTGACATTGAACGACCGCAGTATAAGAGGCATAATGAGAACATTTAACCTTCATGCTGCTACGATTCTAACCGATTTTGTATCGAAGGCTTTAATTTTTGTAATAATGGTATCTGATGCGTAATTTTAATTCAAAAGTTTCGTTCAAACCAAGTTCCACTGAAGTATTTTTTGAATAATATACACATACTATAAGTTAAAAATGAAGTCTACTTTCTAGTTCTACTCTATGTTCATTGTTTTCCAACGGGTTATCGCCGTTTTTTTGGTGATTTTGTTGATACCTACGTCACGTCATGGAGTAATTTAATCGAACATTTATTGTTCTGCTATGTCTTATGCTACACAGGCTTGACGTCACGCGTCGTGAGAGATGACAACTATGCATACCGATTGCATCACAATAAAGAGTGTTAGACGTTCCCTAAAATATAATTACTCTACAAAACCAAATTGAGATCAAGTTGTTAATCATTTATCACGGTGTCTTCAGATCGTGTACTATTAGCATATTTGCATTATTAATAGGTTTCTACTCGAGTACTGTTTCTGGTAAGGAAAGATGTATATATTTTATTATAAATGTAGGTAGTCACTTTTTTAGAAAAGTTTCTTTTATTATGAATATTTATTAACATGGAAAATCTTTATCCCGGAAATTCCAGTATATACTTTAATCTGTTGCCGTGATGGTTTGTTTGATACATGTTAGTATTATTGTTGATTCCTCATAATTGTACGTAGGTACTTAAAATAATTATTATGTGGGGATCTTATTTATTTATTTACTTTTGGTATAATGAAGTCTGTTCAAACAGGAAATTAAAGAGATATCATTAAGAATATTATCAAATGAAGATAAAGGAATGACTTGTAACGTCCTCTGGTCAACAATACAAATGACCCTACTTTAGGGTTTTATTATCTTCCTTCTATTATACTACGCACATGAACAAGCATTGCAACGCATGCGTGATATACAGCCGTACAGCTAATATTTACTAAATACATTAATTATAAATTAAAACACTTGAGGCATATCTACTTAGTATTCCATTACAGATAAAGGAGAATAACTAAATGACCAAGACTGGAAGTCATTCGATAACACAAGCGATCGAACTCAAGGAATCCGGTGTGGGGAAGACTGACCATGCATGCGACGCGATCTAACGGAGCGTGACATGAGAAATTAACAGTTATTTGTATAAACACAACTATGGTCCGATTGAAATAACCTGTTACAACATAAAGGAAAGTATTTCGGCGCCGATTTAGATATACCGCGGCCTATCGTGCTCATTTCCATTCTCACAAACCACAATAACAAAGTGAAAAGTGTCTTTAAGTATGTTTTGGAATATTCACTCAAATTGACTAGGATCGATTGAGTCAATCGCACAACCAGTTTGTTGAAAAGTGTTCTCCTCAACCTATGGATAATTGCAATATAGTGGAGTCGCTACCTCTTTGCTATTCTCCAAGAAATGTTATGAAGCACTTCAAAAATTACGTTATAGCGTAGAGAGAAAATCTCGACGAGAAGTTCTATCTAGATTGTCATTATACGCGAAACGATCGTTCTAGAGAAACGCTAGGTAGTAGTGTGGTAGCTTAAAAAAATTAGGGTGGACGGTCCATCGATGTCGGTCTCAAATTTTTTTAATGCCGTCCATCACCCTTGTCCATAGTCCATAGGGAAGAAGTTTCCTCTGGATTTCGTAGGTAAGCATGGTAGTTCAAAGTATGAGGGTAATATAATCTCGCCATGTCTCGAGACATACACAAAAAATATACAACGCTGCTGTAGCATTGAAATATGGTACATCTCAATAAGTTTGCGTTTTTCAGTTATTGTTATTATCGCACGAAGTTGAATCATGATTTATTATGTAGTACCATGGCCAGCCATGACCATCGGCCTTGGTCGGTGAGCGGTCCATGCACAAGGCCCTCTTGCTCTGGGAGATTTCTCAATATTACTATACTTCTCAGTATTATAATACGGTTCGCGTAGACTATTTGAAAATAATCAGTACGGCATATAATTATACGACTTAGTTATTTTACTCAAAACTAGTTTAAAATGATCTTTCATGAAATAGAAGCAATTTAGTGCTTATTTAAATAAATTAAATGATGATGATTGTTCCCACCGTTTTCGGCCATGGCGACCACTTTGACCCCTAGTCTGATAATTGGCGCTGGTGCGCGCGAAGATGGCTTATATAGCCTATCTTGGTGGCGAAACTCCGTGCACACTGAGGGCACGTGAGTACGCCGTTGTCATAGTTATATGTAATGGCAGCAGGTGGGCGAGCCTTTAACTGATCGCGTTTAGTATCAAGGTCAGCTTTACGTTGCACCTCGAACTCACGTACTTGGCTGTTCACCATCCTGCGCCATACTGGCCGCTGTGCTGCCAAACTTTCCCATCGAGAGGGCTCTATATTGCACCTTTTCATGTGTCGCTTTTGGACATCCTTGTACCGGAGGGGGGACCGCCTTGATTCCGCTTTCCTTCCTCCAGTTCAGAGAAGAAGATGCGCTTGGCCACTCTTTCCTCCGCCATACGAGATACGTGACCGCACCACCGAAGCTGTCGACGCATTAAGTAGGCTTCAATGCCACCAACATTGGCTCCTCGAAGAACTTCGGTATTTCGCACTCTATCGGACCATCTGATCTTCATGATGGTACGAAGGCATTTAAGGTGGAAGCGGTCCAGAGTGTGGATGTGGCGGCGGTATGCACACCATGTCTCAGAGGAGTATAAGAGGTTTGGCAGCACGACTGTCATATACACTGATATCTTAGTGGCCAACTTAAGGAAGCAGAAGGCGAGCAGAAGACCTTGGGAGATAACTTGCCGAATGCCGCAGCTGCGGCACCTACCCTGCTATTGATCTCAGCATCAAGGTCACACTTGGATGTTACAGTGTTCCCCAGATAACGAAATTTATCTACCTGCTTCAGCACATCCTCACCAACTTTTATGGTCAGTGTCTCGTGACCGTGTATGTCCAGGGACATCACCTCCGTCTTATTGACACTGATCTTCAAGCCGAACTTACGGCAGGCTTGGTGGAATGCGGACATCAGCTGTTGCAGGCCATTTAGGGATTCTGCCAGGAAGCACAAGTCATCAGCATACATGATCTCAGTGATCAGTGCGTATGAGACTTTAGTACGAGCCTTAAGTCTGGCCAAGTTGAAAAGGCTGCCATCTGTGCGGAAGCGGATGCGGACTCCGTGAGAAACAGTTTGTAAGACCTCTCTAACTACTACCGCAAAGTATAACGCGAACAGAGTAGGCGCTAAAACGCATCCTTGCTTCACCCCACAGGTAACGGGGAAGAAGTCTGTCTGTTCACCGTCTACGGCAACGCAGCATTGCATGTCGTCATGCAGGAGTCTAAGAAGTCTCACAAACCTTTCCGTGCACCCGAGCTTACGTAGCACCAACCATAGGGCTTCCCGAGGTACGCTGTCGAAAGCCTTCTCTAGGTCAACAAAGCAAAGGTATAGTTGACAACTCTGTTCTCTGCTCTTTTCCTGCAGTTGACGCACATAGAATATGGCTTCGCATGTGCCTCGGTCCGGTCGGAAGCCAAACTGGGTTTCAGGCAAAATCTTTTCAGACAAGTTCTTTAGGTGGTTTAGGGGAACTCTAGCAAAGAGCTTTCCGGGAGCTGAAAGGAGCGAAATACTGCGGTACGAGCTGCAGTCAGATCGGTCACCCTTGTAGAGAGCAGTTATGCGCGATAATTTAAATGTATCCGGGACGCGTTCCTGCTCCCACATACGAACAAACAGTTCCCATACCAACTTGCGCAACTCATCTCCGCCGTATTTTATCAGCTCTCCGGGTATGAGATCAATGCTAGCCGTCCGTTTGTTTTGTTGCTGTCTGATGGCAGTAACAACCTCGTCACGTTATAGAGGCTCGTCCAGCTCAAAGGCAAGAGGCAGCTGAGGCATTAAGCCAATACTTTGCAGATCAGCTGATCGATCCACATTTAGCAATGTATTAAAGTGCTCCGCCCAGCGCTTTAGTACATCCTCCTTGCTCGTCAACAGGTGACTACCGTCTAGAGACCTTAAAGGCACCCTTGCTTGGTAGGATGTACCAATCAGCTTACGGACCTCACTGTAGAATTCTCCCAGCTGGTTTGTATCAGTGAGCCATTGCATGTGGCTGACTTTGTCCTGCCACCACTTGTCTTTCATATGTCGAGATAGCTTGCGCAATTCAAGGTCACTAGCTTTAACAACCGCGACGCTTCCTTTTTGCCTTTTATGCTGTCGCAGGAGATCTCGGTGTTTGTCAAGTGCTGCCCGCAGGATTTCATAATTCTCGTCAAACCAGTCTGCGTTGCGACGGTATTTGTTACCCAGTGCAGTTGAAGCGGTATCCATGATATGAGATGACAATGTTCCCCAGGCAGCATCGACATCACCTACCTCATCAACTGGCAACAGCGTTTCAGACAGGGCTTCAGCGTATTTCTCCCTGACCGCAAGATATTTTAGCTTGTCCACGTTCAAAGACGCAAGCTATTTTATAAGAGATCTACGCGGGCGACGGGAGCGGATTCGCAGCTTAGTGACAATAAGTCGGTGGTCAGTGTGCACCACGCATAACGCGGGTGACCTGCACTGTCGCCCCAAATTTGCTGCACGGAAACTACTACGGCGTGTACTCACGCCCCCGGGACCGCCTGTGTGCAGGTATCAGACAAAGCCTAGCTTGCATCGGGCTACACCTCTCTACCTTTACCCATCGCCACAGGACTTTTGCGTAATCGGGAGTCTAGCAACGGAAGCGGTCAGATGCGCAGGATATATTAACGTGCACAAGAGTACGCGCGAGACCCAGGTGCACATGCTCATCCTTGTCCTTCAGGACCCAGTGGAACGGAGGCCGTTACGACTGGAGAAAGACTTGGATAGATGGATCAGTATCATGGTGAGAAAGTTACAAGGAGCCAGTACCTTCTCACACTCCCTTAATCGCCTTTTACGATACCCACGGGAAGATATGGGGTGGTTCTATTCTACTCTGCCGGCACCACACGGCTATAAATTAAATAACAATGTAACGTACAAATAGAAAATAAAAAACTAGAGCAAGTTATATAGTTTGTTTACTAGAGACGGAAAGCATGAAAGTGATATTAAAAGGAGAGTAACGCCAAGTAATAAGGTGAATGGAGCGCTGAACTCTTTTATGAACAGCCGGAAAGTGTCTGTAAAGGCACGTCTAGCTCTCCATCAAGGGGTATTAGTACCAACAATAATGTACGGCAGTGAAAGTTGGGTATGCCAGAAGAAGCTAGAAAGTAGGATAAATGCAGTTGAAATGAGAACTTTGAGAACTATATGTAAGATTAATGTAAGTGATATGATAAGAAACAGTGTGATAAGGGAACGTTGTGGATGGAAAGAGGATGTAGTAACAAGAATTGAAAAAGGAATGTTAAGGTGGTTTGGGCTTGTAGAGAGAAGGAATGAAAGCAGAATCACTAAACAAGTATATGACAGCAATGTGATGGTAGAGTCATTGATGGTAGACTGAGACTTTGTCATCATGATCAATTGGAAGATATTTTGAAGAAAGGTCAGATTTATCATCAGTTTAAATAAGCATGTATGTATGAAAAGATTAATGAAAGTCGATGAAACGAAAAGTGTTTGTCAGGATCGTAGCAGGTGGAGATCCATCGTGTCTGCCCACCCCAATGAGAAACGCGTGACAACATGTATGTAAATAAAATACCCTACCGATGCAAGAGTACTACAATTCATGGAAGATCTTGCTTTTTGATATCTGATTTGAATAAACCATTGAGTTGCTATCAAGGTGATCTTGATCTGGTAAAGTAAAGGATCAAGAAAACTTAATAATATACCTTTTCATTTCCAGTAAAGTGTAGTGAGGTACGTTTAAAGAAATGGACCAACCCACACAAACATCCTGGTGTTTCTCCTCACCCATTAATTGGGGATGTGTACACACTCTCATCATCATTACAATAGGTAGCGTAAGACCGCAGGCTCATCTTACCAAAGTGATGAACTGTACTTTAGAAATCAACACTAGAGCTTTTCACGCGACTTCGCTTGCTTATACTTCTAGTCCGTAATTTATCTGTCCGTATCTAAATTACAAAAAAAATACAATAAGTTAACTCCTGTTCTTGAAAGGTAGCATTATACACTAATACACTATACATCTATATTACTATAGATATAGTTATATCTATATATGTCACACTGTACAACACTTCCAACAAGTCCGGAAATTCAAGCATATGCTATTTCTGTACTCGCAGCAGAAGAAAAATATACTTAAAATTATTTTGTACCTTTTTATGTACATACTAGCTGTCCCGGCAGACGTCGTCCTGCCCGGAAAAGCTTTAATCGATATTTAACAAATAAAAAATAGCGGTTGATCGTAGAGGGTTGAAAATTTAGGGTTGTATGTATTTTTAATGCTGTATCATAAAAAAATAAAAATAAAATAAAAAATAAATTAGGGGTGGACTACCCTTAACATTTAGGGGGATGAAAAATAGATGTTGTCCGATTCTCAGACCTACCCAATATGCACACAAAATTTCATGATTATCGGTCAAACCGTTTCAGAGGAGTATGGTAACTAACATTGTGACACGAGAATTTTATATATAAGATGTTTGTCAAATTTAATTATAGTCAGTTTGTTCCCAAAGCAATGTAGAGGGAAAATTGAAACATACAAACAGACACTTTCATATTTATTTATTGGTTTGGATGCTTTATCATCCCTATTTCTTGTGAACAATCTAATGTATTGGTCAATATTGGCACTATATATACATTATGGGTTGTACAATACTAATTGCTCAATTAAACGTTTTACTATCACTTGTCGTAATTGCGTTATTTTTAATTGGCAAATAATTTTATTGCAATCAATGTAATCGCTGTACATTGTTATTATTATAATCTTGAACTTGTAATGCTACATTTTACATAGATATAATTGATTTAAAACCAGAGTCACATGATTATGTTTTAGTGAGTCTTGAAGCGCTAAAAGTACCGACATAATACATTATATCTTCTGTATACGACTAGTTACAGAACTCAAAAACAATCACAGATAGAAAAAAAGCTCAATATACCTTTTTTGAAATAACGTTTATATGAAAAACAAAAATAAATAGTTTTTGTTTAAATAATCTGTGACATGAAAACATGGCAATATACAGGCTTGGATAACGTGGCACCGTCTGCTGTTGACGATTGTAATTACATGAACGAGCGAGCCCCTACTATAGAAATATTTCAGACTAATTAAAATCGTTATTTAGACTTCAGATATAGAAGATAACTGCTCTTAAAGGTGTTCTGTGTATAGATAATTAAACCTGCTTATAGAATGCTGCGACCAGAGTAATTTTTTTTTAGTACTTTTAAGGCGACAGACGGGATAAGTCTCTAAGTAATGATTAAATAGTCGAGTGTTATGGGACTTGAGCTCAATCAACATCGGTTAAATACTTCTTGAAAGAATTTCAGGGAATTTATTTTTGAAGCTTTAAAACTTTGATTTTTTCAGAGTTTTTAAACCTCAAAGTTTAGAAGTTACACAATTTTCGCGACTTTGAGAGCTGATATCTCGCCACCTATTCACTTAAATATTTTTTTAAAAGATCTGACTAACGATGCCCCATACGACTACGATGTGTCTACCAAAAAAGTTTTTAATCCTCATTTAAAAGTTTCTCAATCACCCCTAATCCTTAATTTTTAGGGTCACTGCTTGTACAGCGTATATTACGCTGTACAAGTACAGCCTTAATAAAAGCGTTCATACTACGCTTTTATTTATATAGACTCAATAGATTCCAAAAAAAAACATATGTAGACAAACACGACGTTCATTTCAAGTTCTGTTTTTGCCACAATAGCTACGGAACTTTGGAAAACTAAAACTTAAGCTTAGATCTTATACGTTTATGAACTTACAAGCTGACCCGGCAAGCGTTGTTCTGTCCTAATTATTAAAAAATAGCACAAGAGGAAGAAAAATACTTTACGACCTACTCAAACCTACCAAATATACAAAAAAATATTAAAATCGATTAAGCCGTTTCGGAGGAGTTCGACCACAAAGACCGTGACACGAGATGTTTATATATTAGAAGAAGTATACAGTTTCATAAACGTCTAATCAGAAACGCAAATTACTAACGTGATGGATTTTATGCAAGTACTTGTTCAATGCTCCAATAAAACTTTCCGACTTATGTAATCAAATCAACCATCAAAAGTATGGCACTTGTTACGACAATACTAAAGCAATTAAGATAAAACACATATGTGTGCCGACGCGGTGTTTATGTCTTTATTGTTTGTCATTGATAACAAGTCAGTGGTTTATCACGCAAGTGACTATAAATAGTACTTTGTTGGGTCTAGCTTTGCACATTTGTTGTGTAAATTGACTTATAAAGTAGTACATGACTGAAGTAAATATCATAAAATCATTTACCATTATCAACTGAGCATTAAATCCCGGTTGCGTTAGGACTGTTCATTTCGAGGCTTGGGGCCCGTTTTTCTAATTTTCTTTTCCAATTCGTGCATCCTTTGTTGTGAGACCATTGATACGCAAGTACCAACTAATACTAGGTTTAAGATTATTATCTCACTGATTTACCAGTTTGTGCAATTTCTGCAATTCTAGGCCTATTATATGGACACTTGCCAAGGATTTGAGATTATATCCTGGTTCATGGTTGTCCTGATTCAAGGTAATCTGAATATTATGGTATTATTGTCTGCCTGTAGTTACGTACATTGTTCAATATAATAATTACAGTTGCAGATACACGGTTCTTTTTTTCTTAAATGTATTTAAAAATACCACATTAATATTACAATCTAATCTAAAACGACTAATAGGTAATTTAAATATAACCTACATTGACTAAAAGTATTTAACTAAGAAAGTGTACGTTAGCACTTTTCTTATTGTCTCTATTAAGGGGAAGACACTTTGTTGATGTGTTCTTTAATAACTTAGCACAGTACACTACACTTTAGTTTTGTTTAAAGTACTAGTTCAAACGGTTTTGTCCGTTTAAGCCTTCTCATTATATCCCTGTTGTCGAGGAGCTGGATCGCCTCAACATTGATGGTGAAGCCGATGCTCGTGAGCTTCCGCGTAATTTATGATAATACTAGTAATAAACTCCACTTTCAGATCCCGATGGAGGTCGCTCGTTCTAATGTACCATGGCGCGTTTATAATGCCTTTCAGTACTTTGTTTTGGAATCGTTGTATTATTTCTATATTGCTTGGTTTGGTACAGCCCCACAACTGTACGCCATAGGTCCATAACGGCATTAGGACTTGTTTATAGAGGAGCAGTTTGCTAGGTACTAACAACTTGGAATATTTTCCAAGTAGCCAGTACATATTTCTGTAACGCGCTTCCAGTTCATCGCATTTCTGCTTAACGTGAGCCTTCCAGCGTAGTTTGGCATCTAGAGTCATACGTAGGTACTTTGCGGTATTTTCATACGATACTACGGTGTTGTTTATGTATACCGGATGATAATTAGGCATTTTGTTAGTGAAGTCAATGTGGATCGACTTGGCTTCATTTAGCTTAATACGCCATTTTTTGTCCAGTTATGGATGGTATTAACTGCCTTTTGAACTTTTTCCACTGCTTCTTCGTGGGTAACTCCTGTAGTCATGATGGCTGTGTTATGAGCATGTGTCAAAAGTAGCTATGGTGTTATTTTCTAGTTCTGGAATATCACTCGTGTATATTAGGTACAAGACCGGTCCTAATACACTAACCTGTGGTACTCCAGCTTTAATTTCTTTAAGGTCTGAAAAGCAATCTTCTTGTCGGACCATGAACATTCTATTTGAGATACACGTGACACAATTTATGTTATTATTTATAATGTTACAATTAGGTAAGTATTGATTTACGTCAAATTTGTGAAAATGTCCCTCACATTAACTCAATATTTAAATCGTATCTTTGTTAATGACTCAAATGGCAAGTAACACGTGGATACGCGGCAAAGTATAAGTATACTAGTACATATTGGGAATAGGAAATAATTTACGTATTTTGATATACAATAAATGTGCCACAGCTCAAGTAATCGTTTCAATCCGATATTAAGTAATATCGGCGCCTGCGGACGAGTATATAGTTAGTGGCATTTCGTGAATTAAATATTTTTGCTAGTGTTCTGCTTTGGTCAATATTCTGATGCAATTTCTAGGTCCTTTGACCATTTAGTACAAATCATCATACAGTTATCTTTTACCTAATAAATCAACTAAAGCCATGTAAATATTTCCATGCTCTGTAAAGATTAAAAACTTTATGGCGTGTATTGATTTGTTGAGCTGAATTAGTGTTACTGCCCCCCACAAATGTTATTTCCGAAATCAACAGTTTTTATCGTTAGACCTTCAATAATAAACTATTATGAAATAATACGTTAAGTAATAAAGTGAATCATATCATGTATTCAAAGTATATTAAGATCATATCATAGCATTAATTCAATTTTCAAAAAGTTTTTGTCAAACTAAGTTTTAATTGAACATTTACTTCACAATTTAATAAGTATTATACCACTTTGAAACTAGTTTTTGCTGTTTTAAGTAGAATACGTAAAAAACTCCTATGCAAGAAGCCCGGATTTATTATGTTCAGTTTGACATTTTTTAACGCATAATCTCCGCAGGCAAATGAGCTATCAAAACTTTGCTATTACCAAAAAAATACACTTCGTATTGCAATCTCAGAGAACAAGTTTCAGAGGTTGGTAACCGGTTGACAACGCCCCTGATTCTGCAAATATCGACGACGACGATAACCAATTTACATCAGGTTGGCCGTCTGAATGCTTGCCTTTAGGAGGCAGACGGCCATTAAGAAGAACCAATAAGCTCAATCTATTACGAAATATATATTCATTTATTGTATTTATAATTTAAGGATACGTGGAAGTGCACGTATCCTTAAATTATACGATAACGATTATATTTTCTATTCTTTTATTGAAGTGTTGGCCCCAACGCCTTTGGCATTGATTTTGCCAATGTCACAGTTAAATTTTTTAGATACATATATATAAAAAGTTACAGGTGAACATAAACAAGCAAATTGAGCTATTTGTAATAAATAATAGTTTAAAAAAACTAAAAAAAACACGCTTTTATAAAAAATCCAACTAAAAAAACAAAAAATAAAATTTAATATAATATAAAAAAGCGTGGGGTGTATTCAAAGCGCTTTTTAAGATATTATATTATTAATTGAATACACCCCACGCTTTTTTATATTATATTAAATTTTATTTTTTGTTTTTTTTTAGTTGGATTTTTTATAAAAGCGTGTTTTTTTTAGTTTTTTTAAACTATTATTTATTTTTCATTTTTTAGTTGATTTTTGTTTAAATGTTTTTAAATACAAGCTTTTGAGATCTTGCATATCATGTAGCAGCAGAGTGCTAGCCAAGACAAGTAAAACGAGCCCAAACACGACGGGTCTATCTTGTTTAGTACAGGAGTTCCTATGGCCACCTTCCGACTCCATCATCAGATCAGCTCCATGGTACCATATTATTGCATTGTCACGCGATATAAACATACGAGCCCAAACACGAAGGGTCTATCTTGTTTAGTACAGGAGTTCCTATGGCCACCTTCCGACTCCATCATCAGATCAGCTCCATTGTACCATATTATTGCATTTTGACGCGATATAAACATACGAGCCCAAACACGACGGGTCTATCTTGTTTAGTACAGGAGTTCCTATGGCCACCTTCCGACTCCATCATCAGATCAGGTCCATGGTACCATATTATTGCATTGTCACGCGATATAAACATACGGGCCCAAACACGAAGGGTCTATCTTGTTTAGTACAGGAGTTCCTATGGCCACCTTCCGACTCCATCATCAGATCAGCTCCATGGTACCATATTATTGCATTGTCACGCGATATAAACATACGGGCCCAAACACGAAGGGTCTATCTTGTTTAGTACAGGAGTTCCTATGGCCACCTTCCGACTCCATCATCAGATCAGCTCCATGGTACCATATTATTGCATTGTCATCGACCTTTGACAGGTGTGCAAAGTATGAATTAAATCTGATCGTTCAAAGTAGGACAAAATCGAGCTCAAAGGGGTCGGTTACAGACATACTGACATACAAGTGAAGCTAATATAAAGCGTGTAAAAAGAAAAAAAATAATCGGTAGATATTATAGTTAAGGTTTTCTGTAGACCTGTGGACAAAACAAAACATATAGGTTGGGTACGATTATAGCGCGACAATATTAAGCTTTGTATCTGTCACCGTAAAATTGTAAATATCGTTAGATTATAATCTATTTTGCGAGACTGATGAAAACTGTCGAAATACTGTGAACTGAACATACCGCTTACAATTTAACGTATTATTTTTCGGCAGATTATAATCTATCGACGTGAAATCGTCAAATTGTGAAATTGCATGCGATGGAACGTACCTCGCGCGCTGATTGTTCGGTTTTACGGTAGGGTTTGTGTCCATAGAGTTAGAAACAACACAGATGTCAGTCAAAATAAACTAAATACACTTCAAAAATTGTGACATCACGTATGTATTTATTATTTAGTAGGTAATGAATAATTCTGACATAATGGTAAGAAAATTGAATATTTTTTACTGAAGTTTATGATTGACAATTAGGCCTTTAGCCAAAAAAATGTTCTAATGTATTTTTGATATAAAATTAATTTTGGGCTGGTTATAAAAAAAAAACAATTAACTTAGTACTTTTCCCTTCTCCAACCCTTATGTCTGGGAAACAATAAACAGCACAGCACAGTCACCATTTATTCATTAATAACTATTTAAATCATGATACTTTAATTGTATAATTGTATCCAGGCACTTGAGAAAATTGCTTAAAAAATACTGCGGAAAACCGTCGTATTCGGCAACGGCTTTTAGTGTTGAACCTAATAATTATGTACGTGTATTATACTTGGTACTATTGTAATATCGCACTACCAGGTATGTACTTCTTGTACTTCTAAGCTTGTCATTTTAGCTAGATATATTATTATCTTACCATCTGTTTTGATCGACTGTGAGTTATATACGTATCAAATCAAATTACTTTATTCTGAATAATTTTGTAATCCACTAATATTAAATACCGGGAGCTAAAGTACTTTACTTTACCAACCCCAAATCATACGCACCTTCATGTTAAATAATTTTTTTGGTTAGTAGTACGATGTAAATACAACAACAGAAACTGGCCAGCTATATAATTATAACGGAATTTGTTGTATCTCTAAACAGTGTAAAATATTCGCAATAACTAAGGAAATAATGCACATTTAATAACCGCCTGCATCGGTACAAGGTGCTAATTTACTATAAAAACAACTCACAAAAAACTTTTTCGTAACAGACCAGTTCAAATTTCGGTAACGTTGGAAAATATTTAAATAACTTTACAACTAACTATACGGTGATATTCAAAGTCAACAGAAACTTGCTGATCACATTATAGACGTATGTATTTGTTTTTAAAATAATTGTTTAAGACTAATTTGAATGAAAATTGAATCAGAGATTCCTGCATATCAAGACTTCAAGATTAGTAATACAGTTTTGAAGTTTACGCAAGTACACAAAGCGAATGTGCTGATTATACTAGTAATGAATGGTATATGAGTACTTTTGACCGAGTTGATTAATAAAGGGTAACTATTAACCAAGAACATTTGGATAATTTTCGCTGGATGCGTTTTTAATATTTACTAAGCGTTATTGAGGCGAAATGCGGTAAGAAATAAATCGTTTGCAATAAAACACAACATTAGAATCGGGTTACACTACAGCATCGTAGTATGCGCAAGTTCACAGATTCAAAATTTTACTCGCCCGTATTCTCATTGAGCTATTATGTTAGACTAGCTCACTTAATTATATCTTAATGCAAATTTTAGAACTAAATACCGTATAGTGGCAGTTCTATGACTCCTATGAAGCTTTTAAATTTATTGATATGGTAGGCTGAATGGGTTTATAGAAAACTTGGCGTTTTGACGATTTTAAATTATAACAAAAAATTGTGTGTGTATGTGCAGTTCACACGTCGTAGAAGTGAAACAAAGTGTGGCAAAGGGTGGGAGGGATTCTAAATTTCGTGACGTCACATTTCATGTATTAATGTAATGTTTTGAAGTATTAATGTAAAACTTCAAAACATTTCCAACTCTATCTGTATGGGCATAGTATTTAAATGATAAAATATAACATATTCTATCTCATTCTATTGCAGGCTTAGTCCTATAGATTTATGTACTTATCTCATTTTAGTGTCGCTTTTTCATTTTATCAAGTTTCAAATCACAACGATTCTAAAGAAGTTTCACTTCAATAATTAAATGTTTCCAGTTTGTTTTGTAGATAACGCTTACAAAAGTTGTACTGGAATACGTTGTCGGAACGTCCATCTGTCTATGATGTTTTGTGTCAGGTTATACAGCAATAAATTAGTGTTTTGACTGATACAGGCGAGATATCAAACTTTGTTTACGCCGTTTAAGTTGGCTGTATTCGCTCCGTTGCGCAATTATTTATTAATCTGTTCTTTTCTTGCCTTAGCAAGTACTTATAAGCTCTAATAACCTTTAAAGTGAAATCCTAACACAAAATACTAGAGATATTTAAAAAAAAAAATTGCAACATGAAAGATGTTACCAATGTACTGCCACCCTCGGAGGATGAGCATTACATGGGACCTGGCTACAACATAGGGTTGTTATGACGGCTGAATAGGCGATTCCTGTACCTTACTATCCATTTATTTTCCTTAGTCCGCCCTTACATGTCTTAAGCTGTGATCACATTTTAAATCGTAACTGACAGACGCGGCTGATGGGCGTGGCTTAAAACGTATCTGGATAATGAATATTCATTGAAGTGTGCAAACTATAAGGCATAAGTTACGGACATGACCTTGAGTGTTCGGACATTTAATACTAATCTGGATGCCGCGTCTGATACTGGGCATATAAATTGTTTTGTACGTGTCCTTAGACGTACGGACGGACGGACGCCTCCTGTATTATGTTTACGGCTTAAGTGATACTCCTGAAGTCCGGCCAGTCTAAGCGCGTACTACCTTTTCTTAATACCTGATGAATTCAGCTCTGAAAAGATGGCATTAACAATCGTAATTCGTGATAGCCCATTTATCGTGGAAGGTTATAGGCTATATATCATCACGCTAAGACCAATAGAAGCGGAGCACCAATGAAGAATGTTTTAAAATCGGGGTTTTTTCCTTTTGGCAGCTTCCGCTGTGTGCGTTTCACCTTCTACGTAATAAAAGTCGCGGGTTAAAGTAAGCGTTAGCACAAAGTAACTATTCCACGCGGACGAAGTCGCGGGCAGAAGGTAGTGCATAATAAAGTACAGAAATGCTACGTATTACGCCAAACTGATTTTCGGACACTTTCACTAAATCAGGTTGGTGTAATAAGATAAATGAAGTCGAAATCTTTGGCTAGTTCACGCCAACCATCTGTACCGCGTTTCTAATTCAATGTAGTGTAATAAAAACTTTATGTAGTAGTAGTTCTTATAAAAAAACTTCTTATAAAATCCTACGAGAGGTACGTCGTAAAATCATACATATATTATTGTATTCGGATGCTATAAGTAACAGAAATAATTGCGAAAATAGCATGGACTTAATAATGATGTAATATTTGTTAAAAAGACACGTCTTAACATATTTTCCGTCTTCTCTGTGTGCGGGATTTTGTCACGGTGTCCTTGGTTACAGCCGCAGAATACTTGAATTCAACGAGATTTTCGTATTACATGAAGTTTCGCAGTTTTAGTGTATTTAAAGAAATGCTGTTCTTGTATAATAAACAGGCCACGCTGTAGTGTTCTCAGTCATTATCAGATATACATGGCTTAGTAAGTCTGCGTATACTTAGAAAATGTATATTATTTTTGTACGGTGTACAATTTCATATTGAATATTATTTGTTCAAGAGCTCATAATACTAATTTAGAAATTCAGGGAAGGCACATTGCTTACATCGAAACGTGTCATTTACATGCGTTTGTATGTTAATGCGTGTTTATTTTCATTTAACCTTTTCTCGTTGTAGAGGGTCAGTAAGAACTCAATACAAAAGTGGTTTAATTGTATTGATCCTATAGATATGTCTATTTGTTTACATAGTGGCGTTAGAGTATGTGCGCCCTCGCAGATTCCTAACAGTGCCTTATTAGCGCGGGTTAAGTTGGACCTATTTATGAAATTAAGTTTATTACAAACCCAAATTATTAGAAATAAAGACAATGTGATAGAAAATTCCAGCGAGGCTTAGAAGTAGTCAACATCAACCTACCTAAATAGGTATTAGAAAATGATTGTTATACAAACATTAAGCAAAATTTTAATTCAATTGATGATTTTTGTAAATAATTTGGTCTTCTTCATACTTCGCATAGACATTTTTGTCATATAGTAAACTATTGAGATGTTATTTAAAAATATCTAATTTTGGCATCCTCGATTCAAGATCGCAAGCTCGCGCCGACACGGAAAGGTCGAAAAATTGGATTTTTATAAGCTGACATACCTAAGCAATATATGTCGAAATCGTTTCTAATCCACTTTTTGTAGGGAAAAGGCTCTCTTATATGTCCCCACAGACTCCAATCTAGTCCACTAAGTAGTCGCCATTAGAAAAATGTGAACAGGCGGAAACAATATGCCTAAGTGATTCACGTGGACGGTGGAATGCCCGGCAGAGGTCTATGTGATCGATAATTATATTTCCGGTAGTACATTCATCTTTATAGTATCACATTATCTTATATATAAAATTCTCGTGTCACAGTGTTAGTTACCATACTCCTCCGAAACGGCTAGACCGATTCTCATGAAACTTTGTGTGCATATTGGGTAGGTCTGAGAATAGGACAACATCTATTTTTCATCCCCCTAAATGTTAAGGTTAGTCCACCCCTAAATATTTTTTATAATTTTTAGATTTTTTTATTTTTATTTATTTATTTATGATACCTACAGCATTAAAAATTACATACAACCCTAAATTTGCAACCCTCTAGAACCAACCCCTATTTTTTAATAGCGATATTAGTATTTTTATAATTTTCTACTGGGATGATTTAGATTTTAATTTGAACCAGGTAGATGGCGCTGCATTCGGGTACCAGAATTTAGGTGTTCTTTGTGTTGTTGTATGTGTTGAAGTTTGTCCCGGAATGGTTTAAATAAACGATTGGACCCAGTAGGTGGCGCCGCGATACTCCTCTTAAACGCTGGGCCTGATTGTGATGAATTTTTATGTTTGTTCAAGTGGATTTGAGAATATTTTTGGATTTTATTTAATTATTATTTACTTACCCTAATTGCGGCAAGAGTAAATTAGTAATTTCGCATAGTTAGTGGTGCTACAGCAATTATCTATTATCATGATGCTAAATTGATTCTCGACGGAATAGTCGCGGCCTTGTCGTAGAATTTCAACACCAACATTCGACTACGTGAACGCGGGCGTTAACCCCGCATCAGTAGACCTTGCCGGCTGCTTGTCATTTTCTTACGGACAGATTATTTATCAAAGTTAAATAAACCTGATAGTATGAAAACTATATGCAAAATTCATGATGTAACCGATTTAAATAACGGAAACCAAACGCAGCACCCGCACAATAGATGTTCTCGTAGGAAAATCATATATTTGTTTCGAAAGAAATACTGCGAGGAATTTTTGGCTTTATGCAACAGAAAGGCGGTGAAAATAACCTAAGTTTCTAAAGCAACAAGCAAAAATAATGCTGCATACTTGTATGGTTATAGATATAGAATAAAATATTAATAAATATTTATAACTAGTCATAATAAAAGAGAAGTGAGAAAGAAACTGGACTGTGTTTGTCACGGGGAAAGAAATAGAAGTAAATTGGTTAAGTTCCGTTAAGGTGACACATCTTGTTTTCGTAATTTAGCTACAGAACAATAGAAAAAGCATTGAACTGACCAATCTCTAACCTAAAAGGAAATCTGTATCATAGTTTAAATGCTAGGATTAAGGACACAATTTTCACAATTTTGGTAGATAAATTTTCGCCATCTATTTCAAAAATTGATTAAAGAACATGATTGTGTTTATTAATATCTAATTAACCATACCCCACACGATTATGCATATATACCGATTTTTTTAAAATCAATCATTAAGGTCTCTACCCATTACACCACCTTGCTAGGAACGTATCCGGCGAAAAAATATTATTTATATTGAAAAGCTTAAACGAATTTGACTATTCCCACTAGACTGTTCCTCACCGATCAACTGTCGTGTGCCAGGCACGGACCATCAACAATTGTCGGTGAGAATATTTTGCCGGTACTGCTACTCGCGAACTACTACAAATGAGAGAACGGTAAGCACACAGGCATGATACGCTATTGATACGTTCTAGTGGGCATAGTAGACCGTATCGTATTTTTACCGTGCCTGATACGTTCATAGCACGGTCATGGTATGATCCGGTGTAGTGGGCAGACACCCTTACTGTTGAAAAACATGCAAAAGAGCGTACATAATACAATGTTCTTAAAAGTTATCAATGTTCCTAACAGTTATTAAGTAAAAGTTAGTAAGTTGCATTGGTTGGCAGAGTTTGATTTACATGAAAGGTTGATGTCATAAAATTATAAACTATTATTTTAATGTATGGTGACTACCCCTCCTAATCTTTTTATATTTTGAGAACTTTGTAGTACAGTACAGATTATATCTTCCTGTAAAGTTTCAAAGCGACGGAGATGACAATTTCATAAGGTTCAATTTTTATTAAAATGCCTACGGAACCCTAATAAACTAATTCTACACACACAGGTGCTCTAATAGCACTTAGTGTATGCCGGGTAAGCAACAAATTAAATTTGTTAAAAATTATGTAACTGGTTTTCTAATTACTTAGTTTAATTGAGTAAATTAACGTAGAAAATTAAAATTAACTATATCAGTAAAACATGACATAAAGGTGGACAACGGTCGAATTAATGTGTGTAATTAATATTGAGGTAATTTAATTATTGACTGCGTGTTAGGTTTGATTGATGTTTGATATAGGAAAGGTACTTCCTTTGTTGTTGTTTGGTTGTTGGTGTTAAGTTGGAAAATAATGTGAGTTGATCTATGTATTGAAAACTTTTAAGGGATATAACCTTTTTATTGCTAGAGAACACCTGACAGGTTAACGGAGGGTTTGCCGATGACTTCTTACTATAATTGCATTCATATTACTTACTATTATTCTATACACTTATGTAAAGTATATACAATAATAAATAAGAATAAAACTCCTTGTGGCACTCGGGGACTGCCGCGGGAAAGCTATTGCATAGCATTTTTTATCAATTTATGCAATTATAATTATTTTTTATTTGTGCAGAACTTTTTTTTATTCTTTGATATTAATTCAAGTTACACTTTTATTCATTCCTAACTACATATTTTCTTTACCATAGAACTTACCAAATTTAACTTATCGAATGTTAAGCAGGTACAAAAGGTCCCCCGTTTTCCCCGCCACCTATGAGGTACAGTCCGTAGGCGCGTTTTTTTTTATTCTCTTTTATAGGTGACTTTGTTTAAAAGTATACAGAGAATTTACAAAAAGAAATGAAAATAACGGTTTAAGGAAAATACCGAATTTCATAACTTTTTAGGGTCTAATAAAATTGTGACATTACTTTCGAATTTATATACTGTTGATTAAGGCGCATAGTTTCACTATGAATTTAACATTCCGTACATTCTAACCCTTACAAATGAAACCCTTCATGGTGCGAGGGCAAAGAACGATCACATGCAACCCCATTTTAAACCTGCCCTCGGCAAATGAGCGGCATCAGAAGTAGGTCAGATCATAAAGGGATGAAATTGGGACGGTACTAAGGCTAGTCGTAAACTGGCTAATGTCGCTCGAAAAATCGCCGGGAATTCTATAGAACCATCACTTATTTTTCTTTATTTCTGATAAAACTGACACTGACACTGAATTTATGACGGATTTTAACTAGAAGGAGGATAAAAGATTAGATAGTCTAATAGAGGAAGCTACTGTGACCAATATAATAAATGTAACTAGCGATACTTACGCAAATTTATCTGTGTTTATAGACGCTGCCTGCGCAATCGATGATAAACGATATCATCACTTCAGTAATATATTTTGCTAAATAAATCAGTATTTTAGAAAAAAAAGGGACTTTGATTGCGCTAGGCCTTGAAACCAACAGAATAGAGGTTTTAAGGAGATTCTCCTAGATCTAGCGCTATGATAATAATGCGGTTTAAGCTTTAAGGCAACAACATATAAGTAGATTATACATGCCGTGCTTAAGCAACTGATACTATCGCTCATGTTGTTACATGATTACACAGTAACCAAGTGTATAACCAGCTTAACGATGGAGCTGAGGGAGTCGTTTATTGCGGACGTCTTTGCCCTGAGTTAAAAACGCCTTTATAATATGACGATGCTGTAAAGACAATTTAGACCCCTTTTCATTTAAAATGAACAATATGTGTATTAATTCTCGTTATTAGTAGTAGTATTGATTGTCCAGATCTTCTAAGTAAGGTTGACTTTAATATTCCAGCGAAGTCCATACGATTTAATCAACCCATAAATGTACCTTTAAGTTTGCAGACAAAGCTCATTTCTAGTGCGAGCAAGTAAATATTTAAATAATGTCATTAAATACGTGGACATGACATTACTTACAAATTCGGATATCATAATAGTTAACATGAACTGTTCACTTATATGAAGAAGTTCCGTTTAGGATCTGAATATAAAATCGTGAAATCACACATTATGAAGGTTCAGTAGTTGCGACCAACGTCAGTAGTTCGTTATTTGTGTATGCAAATGACGTCCCGAAACGAGGTTCTGTTTTTGCCATTTAGTTATGGAACCCTTATTAAATGACGAAAATACAATAATTAAATTCAATATGTTAATAGCTTAGTCATTTGTTACATATTACATACATTATTTGTGATTGCTATACTTCCACATAAAAAAGTTGCTGCGATTTAACGGATTTAAGGGTGTATTTAGTTTGATTTCTTTAATTAACTTTAATTTATCATTCTTATTATAACATTTCAACAACTCATCAGTGAGCATGTTCATAGAATGACTCAGCTGTCAGGTGTGAATGTAATATTAATGTTATTTCGCAGGGTAGATTAGAACGTGCATGAAACATTATTTTATTTTTTACAAGCTGTGCCCTGCAGACGGTGTCCTGTCTTTAAAAAATAAAAATCTAGAACCCAATTGCAGCGCCATCGACCGGGACCAATGATTAATCTAAACTATTCTCGAGTCCACTTGAACAAACCCAAAAAATCATAAAAATCGGTTTAGCGGCGCCACCTACCGGGTCTATTCGTGAATCTAAAGTAACCATCCCAGGACACACTTGAACGCGCACAAAAAATAATGTCATCAAAATCCTGGAACCCGATAGCAGCGCCACCTGCCGGGACCATTATTCATTCAAAATATTCTATAATCCACTTAACACAAAACAATCATCGCAGTCGGTCCCACTGATTAGGGGGAGTTCAAAGGCGCCACCTATCGGGCCAAATGTGAATCTAAACATCTGACATACAAAAACAGAAGAATTTTATATATAAAGATTTTTGAGCCAGAAACCCTTGGGCGCCTTTAGAACACCCTACTAAAGTTTAATCATAATCTGATCAATAGTTTAGGAGCGCATCGAGGACAAACATAAACATTGATTTTTATTTATAAGATAATAATTATTTAATGCTGCTATCTTAGATCAGACATGTTATATCTCAATGGCAGCTATATACCTACAGACGATAAAGGTTAAGAACATTTTTATAAACCACCGCTCGCTAAGTAAAAACATTTTGCTTACTTATATTTCTATGAACGATATTAGTGACTAATCTTCGGCTTTTTGCATCCAGTTCATCCTAGCCTCCATTCACAGATCAGTGTTCCATCATACTGGAGGGCATCCCACGCTACGCTTACCAGTGCGGTTTTCATTCTAGAATTTGTTCATACAATCGGCTCTCGGTTCATTGACAGATAAGACATTTCTTCAGCCACTCAGGCTTTGCTAATTCTATAAATCACTTTAACTATTTAATCTTAAATGAAATCGAAATTGTAGATTTTCCTCATATGAATAAAATCTGAAACGTCGATATCTGTAACAGAACTGGTATAACCAGTAGAGCTCACAAAATTACCATTGAAATACTAGCGGTTCGTCACGTCTATCGCGGACAGGAATTCTGGAGTGAAAATTTCGTGTCAACATACTTAGTGTGGAAAGATCTCCAACCCGATGGACCAACAACTTGTGCATGGTCAGTGGAGGTTGCATGAACCGGGATATGTGGTGCAAACTTAGGAAGTTTACATTAAGTAGATTGCAACTGGGCGACGACATGGACAACTTCCAAAACATCAACAAGTTTTTCTCACTTGGTGCTTGTAATGTTATAGTCATACAATCAACTACGGCTACAAAAAGTCAACGCACGTCTTAATATTTGAGGCCAGCTACTTCGGTGTCGCAACAATGTGATTTCGTAACAGTTAATTCTGTTTCTTTAACGACGTGACATGAATTCGATGGAGTATTTTATTGCTTTGAAGTTATCGCTCTGAAACATAATCTTTAATTAATTATACTTGCTTAGTACTTACTAATTACGACGATAATCATTTTGACATTATTAAAGATTTTGTATGTGCTATTGAGCCCTAACAATGTATATGAAATAAACTCTAAAGTTTAATCGAAGCATTGCATTAGTTTGCTCAAACAGAATTTGAAGCTAGCGAAATAGTCAAACGCATGTCCATTAAAATTTTTGAAATAGACACACACATATTTGATGTTTTGCAGACGGTTTCAAGTAGTGTTAGAACATACCTTATTATTTTTCTGCAGCAATGATTAGGAACATTATTTTGGCTTAGTAATTGAAAATTTTAATTTATTTTAATTTGCAGAAGCTACATAGGAGTCATAGAACTGCCACTATACTGTTACAACCTAGGCGCCGACAAAAACAAATTCACACCTGCATGTCTGTAAAAACACATTTTAGTGCCTGTCGGCATTTGAACTACTTGTATTTCTTTTATGATTGTCTACTTTTGTTTACTTATTTATTGGCATTCGTTTACTAATTATTCTAGAAAATAGTCCATTGTTTTATTGTACTCGATTATGGCCTTTGTCGTCGAATCATTGGCCAGGTGTTACGGATTAGGTCGACTACAATACAGGCACATTTGTATTTGTGAGGTATGAAACCAGGGCCCAATGGAGAGAGGAGGCAGTCGAGCGAGGACCACGATCAAGGCGAGACGTGTGTACATTCGGTAATCTATTAGTGACTCTGCGCGATTTATTGAATTACGACCTTCTGCATTACCTTTGGATTTGTTGTGTTCGGTTATACCTGTACCTATGTTATACATGTTTGTACAGTTCTAATAAACTCAATAATAAATTCAACGGCACTTTAATTCGAGACCCGCAACTCGTAACAATAGTGTTTAAATAAAAAAATATTTAAAATCTCTAGGAAATAATAATTTGTAGACCTACACTTACTTAATCAACCTCTTTTACTAATTTTAAATAGACAGGCAAAATAATTCCTCTTTAAAACCCAGAGAACTCGTTCTGAGTTCTAAAAGCGTCTCAGGTCAGCGTGAAAAGGATATGCTTGACCCATTATTCTAGTGTAGGTATACATTAGATACGTTAATTAGTATAAAAGTCCATGTTTATATGTAGTTATAAAAATGTAGGATATATTCGTGGTCAGTGTAAAGTTTTAGCTTGTTCTCCTCGGGATGTTTAATTTTTCGGAATGCAATGTAACATATATTTATTGCTAATTTCTGGAGAATATTTACACAAAATTAAATTGGACGCTTAGTGCAGCAGTTTATACGTCTGTTCCTTCGAGATGGAGAGGCGATAGTCCAGCATAGAACATTAATACGTTGATGTTATTGCAAATAGTAGGTATTAGTGTCTGGGACTGCGAGTATCACTCAAGATGTATGTAGGCATCTTACTTAAGTAAAAGTCATTAGGTCCAGTGATATATTCGGTGTTCTTTATCATGGCAACTCAATGTTCTGATGATAGTAGCGACCTCCTTAATGTATCCGTTGAAGGTGACATCTGTTAGGTGTTTCTACCATTGTCCCGAGAATCGCTTGAGACTTAAATTATGCTTTAAAAGCGCGCCTGCAAGACAAGCAATACAATTATCCACTGGTGTTATATATATCTACGTGTAGGAGGCCTCGATTCAATGGTATATTCTGTGCCTCCGTGTGTGCGTTAATTACCGTGATTCACATTATTACAGAATATTATATTTGTATCACATTCATACACTATGGCTTAATTTAATCTCTCAGCGTGTTCTTGTTAACTCGCTCTATCAGAAGATACTTCATAAGTAACAGCTATCATCAATTCCTATGGCCTGCTTATTTATCTTACCACTCAAAATAAATGTAAGTATTGAGATATCTTCAGCGTTGGTTCCGTTCAAGTCTGTCGATTTTCCGAGCAATGAAACTTTGCAGCCGACATTGCGATTCATTTCGATCGCTGAATTGACCTTGCCAACGAACAAAAGGCAATTGAGTGGAACAGAGTTTTTTTTATTTTATCTCTCATTTATATAGCAAATAATTGACAATATTTCATATAAGTTATCTTGGAAGAGCAAACAAACAAACTTGCATGACCTGTTGCTATCTATCACGATAATACCAATTGGACTAGTAGCAATAATAAAATCAACACGTCGCGTGGTCAAATTAAATTCAAATTCAAGTTTTTAATCAATATAAGTTCCACTGGAGAACACTTTGAAGGTCATGTACGAGTATATTAGTTGAAATTTAATTTTACTTCCTATGCTACGTACACCGCTTTGCAACGTTTTATGGCTGCTAAGCAGAAGAAGCGACAAGAAACTCCCTGGTTGTTACCGGGACTAACACGTCTAGCTAAAAATTGTGTATCTTTATATTTCTTATTCTATTTATATCACATTTTTTTTCATTAAATGTGTATTAGTTCAAAATGACATATTTTTTTATTTTATTTATCTATACAAAAAATTTACGTGATAAATACATATAAGGCACCACTTAAACCTATGAGGTTTGCGTGTGATGCAACACACCCTCGCAATTCAAGTAAAAAAAAATAAAAAATTAAATATATAAGATTACAAAAAAAGAGAAGAAAAAAAACTTATTTTAACTTATACAACAATAAAAAACAAATAAAACTTTCATATAATTAATACGCTTCATTGCTATGTAGTTTATCTAAATAATAGTTTTTTAATTTACTTTTTATATTTTTCTCATTTAAAGATTCCCTTAGGGAAGTGGGCAATTGATTTATTAATTTGGATATGATATAGTGTGTAGTGTTTTTGCCATAGTGGTTATTGTGGGGTGGGATGGTTAGTGTATGTTTTGACATATAAATGATGAATCATATTACTAGCTAGCTCTATCATGTACCACTAGAAAGGATTAACTAACAAGTACTGTGTACACTTAGTTATGTTACATACCGACAAAAACCGCACACCTGCATGTCGTAAAAACGCTGTTTATTTTCTTCTATGATTTAGGAATTCTTTTGTGTGCTTCGTGTTTAAAATTTAAAAACATCTTATTGTTATCATACTTATTTTATGGCTGACATTAATGTCGAACGAATTAATTCTTGTTTTTATTGCATTGCATCGAAGCTTGCCAGATGTGCGTGAACGGGGCCCATTTGTCGGTATGCAGTTTAGTATAAAACAATGCCCGAACGGAGGGGTGGGGCAGTCAAGCGACGACTACGATACGAGTAAGACGTGTGTAGTACTTTCTATTAGCGATATAGTAACGGACTTTTCGCGTGTAATTGAATTGTGCAGTTTGTACAGTGTGAACTGGTTGCATCCAGTTTTATTTGTACCTGTTTTATACGTGTTCTACAGTTCTTCTACAGTTCTAATAAACTCTACAGTAATTCCAACGGCATTTATTAACACGCTTTTATTAGCTTCACCTGTATGTATGTATGTATGTATGTTTGTAACCGAGCTGCCCTTTGAGCTCGATTTTGTCCTACTTTGAATGATCAGATTTAATTCAAACTTTGCACACCTGTCAAAGGTCGATGACAATGCAATAATATAGTACCATGGAGCTGATCTGATGATGGAGTGGGGAGGTGGCCATAGGAACTCCTGTACTAAACAAGATAGACCCTTCGTGTTTGGGCTCGTATGTTTATATCGCGTGACAATGCAATCATATGGTACCATGGAGCTGATCTGATGATGGAGTCTGAAGGTGGCCATAGGAACTCCTGTACTAAACAAGGTAGATCCGTCGTGTTTGGGCTCGTATGTTTATATCGAGTGACAGTGCAATAATATGGTACCATGGATCTGATCTGATGATGGAGTCGGAAGGTGGCCATAGGAACTCCTGTACTAAACAAGATAGACCCGTCGTGTTTGGGCTCATTTTACTTGTACTTGCTAGCACTCTGCTGCTACGTGATATGCAGGATCTCAAAAGCTTGTATTAAAAACATTACAAAAAAATCAACTCAAAAATGAAAAATAAATAATAGTTTAAAAAAAAAACTTAAAAAAACACGCTTTCATAAAAAATCCAACTAAAAAACAGAAAATAAAATTTAGTAAATTTGGTTTCTGATGAATGGGGTCTTACTGTGGAGTGCAAAAAAGAAATAATTAATCAATTTTATTAAGTACAGTTTAAAAAAAATGACTGTACATTATTGTAAAAAAGCGTGGGGTGTATTCAAAGCGCTTTTTAAGATATTATAATACACCCCACGCTTTTTTACAATAATGTACATAAAAGCGTGTTTTTTAGTTTTTTTTAAACTATTATTTTTTTAATTCAAGTCTTGTAGCTCGTAACAGTTATATATAAAATTTTAAGTTTTCGCTTTCAGCCATAAAGTCTATTTCGGTAGGCCGGATCTCGCTTCATGATTTCGGTCAATCAAATGTGATTTATATTTTAGCCGGTTATTATTATATACATTTACTAGCTTGTGTCCGCGATTCCATCCGCGTGGAATAGTTGAAAGAAACCCCGATTTTGAAACATTCTTCATTGGTGGTCCGCTCCTATTGGTCTTAGCATCATGATATATAACCTATAGCGTTCCTTGATAAATGGGTTATCTAACACTGAAAGAATGTTTCAAAACAGGCCAATAGTTTTCCTGCGACTAGCGCGTTCAAGAAAACAAACTCTTCAGCTTTATATAAAAGTATAAGATTATTTATTAAATATTTATCGTAGTTCCAATAAATTCCTATTGGTTACGGAATATGAAATTTCATAAATGTAAACAAATACTTTGATGTGTATTTCTGTTATGTGTGCCTAGGGTAGGGCTATATTAAATTCCATTTAATAGAAGATTCAGGGGTCCAATTCTGCTATTAATATCTCGACAAAATCGCAGGACATTATCATCTCAATCGTAGGTTTGCCTGATTTCGGTGTTCTGTTAATTCCAATGGCGTGCCCGTGGCAAGCCACTCTACTTTAATAAATATTTTTAAACGAAAACTCTCGAATCACCTAATTGTTTAGTTTTAGTAGCTTTTCAATATTCATATCGGCTAACACCATTTCGGCTGGTAATAATACCATTCTTTATTCTATTATTATTCCACCGCGTCGGTATTGAGAAGATATTGTTGATTTAGGAGAATACGAATCTTTGACACTATCGCAATGGAATTATACTTTGAATACCTTCGCAACGCCTAGCTATTCAAAGTATGATTTGAGCCCCTGGTGTAACGGTGGTACCTCCATACTTCGGTATTGATCTTACAGGGAGGAGTGGCCGCCTCGAACTCGATTCACCTCTAATTCACCGCGACTGAAAAATTAACGCCTTTCCCAGAAAGCAAGCGACAGCTCATTTCGGTCTTTTTGTGTCTCAGAATTTCTAATTACTATTCCACGTTAGCTTCGTCGCGGCAATCTACTGAGCGCTCTGCGGTTTGACGACATAATTCACTGCGAAATACCCAGCCGAGAGAAATACCAATTTTCTGTATAATTAATCTTACATTATGTTATAATATCTCATATAGATATCCATAGTATTTTCTTAAATGGCATAAGGTTAATATGAAAAATCAAATCGAACTCGTGCCTAATAACTAGTAATAACCATTAATCCGTACTTCGAGTAATATGTAGAATTCTTTGTAATAGACTTAATAGAGAAATAAAAAAAAGTCAACTGTACTCGTATTATTCTAAGACGAAGCGCAAACAAAGATTAAAATTAAACTCACCCTAAAATGGGGGCACCGTTATACTATTGCTGCTGGTCAGTTGCAACCACCGTTGATCTTCCGCTGAGGTTTATTTATTTCAAATAGATATTTTATATATAAAATTCTCGTGTCGCGTTGTTTGTAGTTAAACTCCTCCGAAACGGCTTGACCGATTCTCATGAAATTTTGTGTGCATAATGGGTAGGTCTGAGAATCGGACAACATCTAATTTTCATCCCCCTAAATGTTAAGGGTAGTAGTCCACCCCTATTTTTATTTGTTAATTATAAACTTTAATGCAGTCGGCATATCGATTGAAGCTTTTCCGGACAGGACGACGTCTGCCGGGACAGCTAGTTATTCTTATATGTTATTTTTTGTCAAATTCCAGAATCTGCCAAATGTTGTGGCATAAAGTCAAAGTTAAAGTAATTTATTTGTTTGAAACATGGACATTTTTGCACATGGTAGTGCTAAGTGATAAAGTTAGATGTTTCGCCTTACAGGCATACAATTTTTTTTGTACTTTATTTTATTTAGGTTATAAGCCGTTTGTAGTCCTTACTACGTTATATTATAATATTACTGATTATGATGCTATTAGAATTACTAATACATTACATAATGCCGACTTGTGAAGTTTTTGTAGTAATTTGAAAGTCACTTTCCACTAAACATTGAAATTAGATAGACAGTAATTTATTTATCAGTAAAATACATCATTAGAAAATTGTTAGCAAAACAATAGGTCTTATCTCTTCCAGGCTTTCTCTTACAATGATTTTAATTTTCAACCAGATGTATACATATTTTAAAAACTAAACTGCACAACAAAGTTCTTCCCAACATCTTACTAATCGTGTTACACAATAGATTTCCAGATAAGAAAACAAATTGTAACTGTGACAGAATGTTCAAGTACTGATTATTTTTTAATTTTAAAAATAAACTGGGTTAGAAGTTACTTAGTACTTAGTTACTTATTTGTATTGATATGAGCTAAATAGATACGCCTCATCAACAATTATTACAATTTTACTAACATACTAAAAATATTCTAACTTTGTTACGCATATAGATTACGTTAATTTTATGTTTACGGTATGATACAAAAGAACGCCGATACACAAAGCGTATGCGCTCGCGCAGCCAGCCGTGCGTTGACCGCTAGGAATGCATCGCACCGCGCACGCGCTTTGCAGCTGTTCCCTGTTCCGCTGTCACATTATTACAAAAACAATAATAATATATTAAACATTATTAAAATAATGTTTAATATATTATTATTGTTTTTAAAAATTATTGTTGTATTGTTAAAACAATAAATCAAAACTTCTATAAAAATGATAAGACACGTTTAATCTCTGTGTGTAATCCCGGCCATTCCGTCACTAAGAAAACATATTTACTTGACGGCCTCTGTGCTTGAATTGTCTAAGCGACTCCACCTAGCCTTACAATCCAATTTGTGTTTTTAAGGATAGTATAGTATTGGAGTTCTTTCAGGTAAACTTTTAAAACGAGTTTTGTAAGTACCTGTTTCGTCAAGGGAATCATGAACCGGAAGTTGCATCGGAAAACCATCACCTGTAATAAGATCTCGACTCGATAACGAATGAATATTGAAGAATCTACTCAAGGGAGAATCATAATAAATAACTAATATATAAAACTGCAATATAAATTAAGTAACACAATATCACATAGTGCCCCATATGTTTTTATAGAATACATAAATAAAATAACATTAAAACCAGAACATAGGAACAGAAACTATTGTAAATATGATTGACATATCGGAAACCAACACCCGAAAATATAAATAGAAAAATGACCATCAAAAGAACTCCATCAACAAACCCTGATAATATTAGTGGAGACACTGGGCTTTATGGGCCCAATAAATAAAAGAAAATACAGGAACAGACGGAGGGAGTGACATGAGACAAAGAAAATCGGCCAAATGCGGCCAGTCCACGAATTATGAAGGATTCCTTAGAGATGATTAGAGAACCAGTGACGTTAGAAAATATCCTTTATCCTAAATCTAACTTAACACTTCAAACTAGTTTTTGTTGAATGTATTTTTGAAGCTCTATAATTATTGCTATTAAAAGCTTTTTTATAGTTCCGTAGCTAAATCATGATAACACAGTATTATTTTCATTACCTCTACCGAACTTTTCTTGTTCTTGTGACTGCCACACATTTTGCCCGATTTATATAATAATATATATCAATAACAGCCCTTAAACGTCCTACTGCGGAGCTCGGGCCTCCCACAATAGAGGAAAACGGACAATATAACCGCCACGCTTGTGTTGTATTGGAGACGAGTGCGCTAGCTATTACGCTACCAGCTACCCGATTTTATATGCATTTATTATTTAAAAAAACAAAAATTGTATATACTTAGCAGTGATGTCACCGGCTTGTAATATGCCAAAAATAGCGAATATAGCTGCCATCAGGTGTAGAACACCTTGAAACAATACTTGCTGCACTTTTTTGTAAGAAAGCCATATAACCGACGATGTCAACAGTTGTCTTGCGGGGTATACAATCATTTTAGGAACTTTTCTTTAATACAGACCAATAACTAAGCTAGTCCCATTTTTTAACTAGAGCAGATTAGTTTGACGACTATCCACCGCGGGGGAAACGCGGTAGGGAGTATGGAATTCGCCATGTTAGGGTGGCACTGCAAGCAAGAAGTGCTATTGCCAAGCGTGATTAGGGATGCCCACTAATACCCCTCGATTTTCCGACCTTCGCCCTTATGCCAGGGTCACAAGTATTTGGTTTAGCCATTTCGCAAGCCCTGGCATGCGACGGCCCATAAGGCCTCTTCCGCTGCCGGGGGGGCAAGCCCCCAGCGACGTCATGCTCTCTCTGCGTAGGGCGGTTTGTACCGCCCCCCACGGAAGGAGAAGTGAGCGCACCCATAACTGCGGGTAGGAATCCTTTTTTCAAGGGAAGCTCACGGCGACCGGAGGTCAAAAGACGTCCTCCGGCGCCGACGCGTCCTCCTTTGGCGGTAGTGAAGCAAGGATTTACGCTCATGCTCCCGCTCCGCCTCCTCCTGGATGTGCATTACGCGCTCGCAGAAGGTGGAAACTAGGCTGGTCCTAAACACAAACAACTAGAACTGAGTTCAGAATTTTTGTACATTCTTGCTGTTTAATAAATGTAAGAGGACTAAATGGAAACCCCATTATATAGATATTCTTCGTGTTATGAAATTCACGGAGTCGAAAAGTACATAATATTAACTGAATCCGATCGCATAAATGAAAAGCAAAATATTCGTAAAATAACTTCTTATAAACTATGTACCTAATTTTATTTGTATCCCTCTATATCCCGAAAAATGGGATAGGCGGGATAGTTCGCTGGATACAGATCCAAGGTTTATGTCAGCATAGCCCCTTGGATAACATTAATACGTTTTTGGGTCCGGTAAAATTTATTCGGTTGACATTAAAGTAAAAATTGTTTTTTAAACGAGCGTGTTCCAGATGATAGGTGGTTAGAAACCAAATTGTTTATATTATTGTATCCCGCAAATACTGGCTCTACTTTTCAAATAACAAAATTAAAAATTATAATTATGTATATAGGAATAGTTATAGATATTTCATAACAAGAAATAGTCCATAATAATATTGTAATTACGATAAAATCAATATTCAAATAATCAATTAAATTTAAACTTGGTTTCCATTCTGTTTTATATTGCCAATTAGAATGATATCAGCTTTCATATTCTGAAAAGTAATTGGGGTACTCTTTTCCATCTTATAATAATAACAAAGTTTCCTTGTTTATTTTCTTTGAAATCGTTTCACTATACAGCGACGAAGTGGTTTCAATGAATATGGATCCTTTCGAGGTCGGTCAGTGGCAGCAAGGTCACGTATCGGCTCACGGGCGACTCGACTTTTCGACCGTGTATACATAATATAAATGATAATAAATATAATCCAAATTTTATACACTCTAAGTACATAGGATCGCGCCTTGAAAGTTCTAATCTAACGGTCTTATTAAAGTTTTAAAGTAAAATAACATAATTACAATTTTAGGTTTCCGTAGCCCTTTTGGCAAAAGAGGACTCCGTATAAAAACGTCATATCTTTTTATGTATCTGTCTTTGTATATCACAGCTATATTTCTCGGAAATTACAAGATCAATATTGATATAATGGGACAGAAATATGTAACTATATGTATACTTACGTAGTGATATAAAATTGGTGAAATTGCGAAAAAAATAAAGTGTAGGGGTGGCCGCCATAAATGTAATAGAGGGTTAAAATTCATTGTTATTTGAAACTCTATGAAACGTAATGCGACACTAAAAAGAGATATTTACTCATTTGAAGACTATGCTCATAAACTTGGAAATATTTTGAAGTTTTAAAGTTCGCATATCAAATTAAAACTAGAGCATTTGTTTCCTATTTTAGTTATCATAAGCCTCTTGTGTCAATTGCATTTATGTAAAATAGTACATGTCATATATTATATATTTAAGATATATAATAGTAAGTGGCGTGATATTTGCTTTCAAGTGGATTTTTTTTCCCTTTTAAATTTTGTATGCTCCTTCCTATACCTTACTGTCCATTCATTTGTCTTACCACAAGTTAAAATTTCTCATAAACTCCGCACAAAGAATGTCAATTTTCTATCGATAGTAAGGTAAGGGCGTGTAACATCTCTGTGGATAAAGTGTGGATAGTAAAATATAGAAACCCAGCATTAGTTCGCAGGTCGGGAGATATCAACTTCTATAGTCGTGAATGTTTTGCACCCTCCTCTTTGAAGTCATTAATTTTGAAGTGAACAATTGTGAAAAAAATTGTGTTCGTACTTTTGTAGAGCTCCAATAACACTTTTAGCGAATATTGATTTTAGATTTGTAGATGATATAAGATACAAGCAAAAATTTTTCTTTAGTTCTAAATCAATAAATACAGTTGCTTATCTATTTTTCTTGTTCAACAGAACTATCCGTTTTAACAGAGTAGTAAATATTAATGAAGCACGTCCTCTAGTTATTGTTTCAACGGTATAATTTATACAAGCAAGGTCATTGTTATCATGCTAGTTTGTATTATGTAAGTTAAATTCTTTATCTGATATTCTCACGCTATGTTAGCTTTGTGATTGATATGGCGACGTAAGGCAGTATCGCACCACGCCACAAATTGTTTTTCAAGACAAAGATAGAGGGCTGTGTATTTTTTTAACTAACTGATAACTCTGTTAATACGTTGTTATAGTTCTTACAATTCACGAAGGAAATCGGGCTTTACTTTTTGTTAACACTATTTGTATTATTCATATTCAGTTATAGTAAGTTTGGAGGCTTCTTTAAGAGGTATATATATAATAATCGAAATAAATTAGGTACATATAACGTTATTTTTGAGTCTTGACAATGTCATTTGGATTTTAATTTCAAGTTTTTATTTAAAATAATTTCCACTGGAGATCACTTTTTGAAGGTCATACATATAATTTAATCTACTTCCTATTTAGTGTACATCGCTTGGTAACAACGTGTTATCGCTGTTTAAAGGAGACGCCGTACGAACTCACCAGCAGCACGTCTTGGTAAAAAAATGTTTCGTCAGAATTATAATATTTATCTATCTCAGGCTTTTTTTTTAAAATACATGTAGAAGTTTTCGTCGTACAATTACTTTCCAAAGAATCAATGGAGTTGTATTAAACAAAACATATTGTTACCGTCGCAATAATGATAAGAGATACAAAAAATTCTTACTGCAACATATCTTCATAGATTTCTTACAACGACATATTATCTATACTTCTGTAATTCTATACATACAAATAAATAAAAGTAAAGGTGTCTATTTATAATATCTCTCTTTTGATCTTGTCACCGTTTCGCTACTCTTACCTTCGTGAGAATTGAAGTATTCCAATCTTGCAGAATTATGTGACCAGTGTCGCGCCGTCACGCCGCTGTCATTCCACCCGTTTTTGTTCTGATGTGGATCATTTCCTTATTGTAATTCTAATACTTTAAAGACAGTCGGGTCGCCTTTACAATCCAATATTCCCATCTCGTTATCAACATACAGGTAGCCTACATAGAAATTTTTTCATAATGCAAAACCTTCGTCAACTCTTAATAAGTTAGATATTTGTAAATTGTAGCTTTACAAAAATCCGGTTGTATTTCATTTCCTATGACTTAAATCCAACTCTACTGCTGTAATCTTCAGTGTATAATAGAATAGTTTGTTTATCCCGGCCTATCATTTGTATTACATCAACGGAGTGCCAGGTAATAAAACAAACAAGCTAGAAATCTAAAAAAAAAAAACATGTTCTCCATCGTTTACGTAGTCTAGTTCCAGTTTGATTTTTTTTAATAGCTTCAATATACAGATACGACATGTTTATAACTTTATAATATTATACATGAAAGAAAGTTAAATTAGAAAATATAGACTAATGATTGTTAAAACGCAGGTGTTCAAAATGTCAAAGAAGTCCAAATGTCAACGAATATCCTTCTAGGTACCATTAAAAATCAAGAATTTATAATACATATTTTATTATAAGAGTACCTACTTACGTCTCCAAATTGCAGATACCTAAAACACTGGTCATGTGGCTATATATAAAGTACTAGGATGTGCCCGCAACTTGAAATTCCCGGGACACAAGTATCGCAGCATTTAAAAAAGAATGTAAGCTATCGTTTTAGTGAAAACTGTGTCGGTATAAGCTAATTTTTTGCACCTATTACAATTACAAACCGTTCCCGGGAAAATTCCCGTGATAAAAATACCACACATTTTATTACATAAAATTTGCTATCGGAAACTTTGGAATTCGATTTTTCTATCTCGGCAGTTTTTACGTGAATCCCGAACAAATAGACAGACAAGAAATCTATAAAAAACTGCATCGTGTTCTCCATCGTTTGTAGGTATACAGTGAATTCCAGTTGGTTTTTTTAAATAGCTTCAATGTATAGACGTGGCATTTGTAGTATCTATATGTATTTCTGATTCTTATACGATTTAAAAGGAACTTACTATTTTAATAAACATTTTATTATATGGTAGGAACATCAGAGTAAAAATGTAGTTTTAATCTATTAGAACATTGTTTTAGTATCCACTTGCATTCTTTTCATAGATTTGTTGCCTTCCGTATGGGATTTTTGTATAATAATTATTATTCATTTAAATAATTATATCAGAACATTATAATAATTTCATACTGCATGAGATATATTGCTACTGTGAATAATATTTATTTTTGAATATATATTGTATTGCTCAATTATGTACCCTGATGGTTTTGTGAGACTGCACCGAATCCGTCTCGTTTACCAGAAGACAAAAGATTCGATTCGATTCATGAACAAATTTTACCATTTGTCACACCTGTCTCTTAGATCAGAGTTCTATTTATTATTTTTTGTGATGTATATTTTTATGGATTATTATGGTCTACGTTATATGTTTTGTAAACAAACTTTCCGTCGTTTACTCTGGTCTGGAAGCCTGGTTCACTGGGATCGTTCCAGAGTTATTCGCCGTATTCAAGCTTAGCTTGATCATATACAACGCTTATGCCAGTCTGACGATATTTTATTCTTGAATTAAAAACCTTCAAACCTTTATTATTATATCCTAAATACTTTAATAAAGTGAGTTTTTACCAGAATTTATAACATCAAAGCCAGGAGGATATAAATTCTAGATACGTTCCGTCCATAAATCATTCAATAGTTTCAATGTTTGTTTTGTTGAGCTGGTTTCTTAGTTTAGTTTGATTAAGTATTACTAGCTGATTGCTCGTAAATTTTGCATTTACGTTTAAATCTTTACATCTAAGGAATCATTTCTATTGGTCGATAAAGCTCGCATACGAGGTGTAGGTAACAATATCTGTATACTCCTGCCTTAGGTTATTCACGGGTCGATAGGAACCACATGCGGGATGAGAGAGATTTCTGGCTACTCAGGCTATAAATATATAAATATGTATTTACATATACGGTATGTATACGGTCGATTGTGGAAAGGATGACATGATGGTTTTTGCTGTGACCAAGGACGTATAGCAGAATAGCCAGTAGTGTGAAAGAATAATTAATATAGCCCCGACCCCAAATAATCGGGATAAAGTGAAAAAAATAGAGAGTAAATACATGCGCCGAAACAAAACTCGAACTTTCAGGGATTTTAGAAGCCACTGAAAGAATATGGGAGGAGTATGAACAGGCGGACCCCTGTCACAGAGACGCAGACTACGAACACAGGTTCGCAGGCGGCGCTTTGCTCATCTCCTGCCGATAACGTAGTGGGGGCCCCCCGGCGAACGACATCCAGTGCCGTGGGGTGTTATAGCCCCAGGGACACCCCTCCTTGTTGGCTTGCACCGAGGTGTCACGGCAGCCATACCCATGGTTACGGTACCGTAGCGCTTCATCATGATGTGGAGGGGCGCTGGCAGGTTTAGTGGGTAGTCCGGCGGTCGGTGCTTGCAAATATGAAGCTTATGTGCAACACTGGCAGCCGGGAGTCTACATACCCTTGGTGGCCTCCCCCGGGGCTAGATATGCGCAAATGCATTCACCCAGCGCTGACAAAAAAGGCACCACGGTCTAACCAAAAAGCGGTAACCATCCGGACAAGTAAATTTTCAACCAGTAAGTAACACCTGCCAGTGGGTTGTTTTGTCGCTTCTTACGACAACCCGCCCGGCTGCAGCGCAGGAACTACAGTACCAGTATTCTTTTTGCGTTCCTGTACGGATAAGATTGTATGACTTCAAATTAATTTTTATTTATAGATTCATGGACTATCTCTGTATGCGCGGGTGGAACTCGCACACAGCCAGTCGTTTATTGTAAAACAAATGGCATGCTGCGAAGTATGACATTGTCTTCGATAAGGAAATAGATTTAATATTATATGCCAACTTTCAGATATTGTCATATAACAGAAATTAATTGAAATAAAAACTGAAACATGAAACTCGTTAATACGCAAAATATTAATTTTCCACGTGGTCCTTTGTTCAGTGAAATGAAAAAGACATTTACTCCCAATAAGTTTTGCAGAGACGATATTTTTGGCTTACCAAAAATTGCTTTAGGACACTTTAGGTAGTCCCGAGTGATTCATTATTGGCTCGGCTTGCCTGTTCCCTTCTAAAGGGGTAGCCAGCAAAATTAGCTTTGCCCTGAAATTTACGCAGTGCTGTTTTCTTGCATTATTATAATAAAGCGGGATGACAGAAGCTTTTATCTGTGTACTGTAGTTTATTATAACCCGTATTTCAATAAGATATGCAAGTAAATAAAGTTCTTCCAAGTGCGTTTTATTCCGCGCACAGTCCACTGTTATAATCCTTTGGCTACAGGACCCTAAAAACATTTAATCGGAAATACCATGTCTCAAATATGACTTAACGGAACTTGTCCAAACCAATTTTCTTTAAAAGTAGTTTTAGGTCTCTATTTTATGTAATTACATGACTTCTAAAGCCGTACTGCCTACACCTTCCTGTCAAATTCTATCAATATACACCTAGTGGTTTGTCAGAAAAATGACGAAGAATTAAATACAGCAGGAAGACGTAAGTTTTTTCCAACAAAACTGGTAACGTGAAAATTCAAAAAGTTTAACATATTACAGACTTTTTAAAAAAAAGGTTCTTAACTAGTCGTGTAAATATTTCTTATTAGATCAAATTTAATTTTTGAAGTCCGGAATTTCGCTTTTTACGACATTTAATTTTTCCATTGTCGATATGTAAATATCAGGTGCCTATTGAATGAAACCTGCGAGCTGACAGTGTTATCAAAATCTGTTTAATTTCTCTCGGTATTGATAGTACAGCACCAAGCTCCAAGGTCGATGGCAATGTTTTGCAACGCATCGTGCGACAGGTCGCGTTCGGCGTGCGGCGTGCCCGTTGCCGCTGTCTCAGATCGGCGTTCATTGACCCACTGAACCCGGTGGGACTGAGCGGGCCGCCGGTGCTTTAAGGCTCTCCTCCATCTTGCGTCGAATGTTTCTATACCTTGTTTTACAAGATATATTTTTGGATAAAATTTTAGTTCAATTGTGTCTTTAAATGATTAATATAAAACATTTTCTATCTAACTAATGATATAGTAATATCTAACTTTAGTTGTCGCTAAGTTATCTATGGCATATAAACATAATTAAATAGTGTAATTCATTGCAAAAATTCTGGTTGTAATGTATGAAAATGATCTTCTAAAGAAAACAGTGTATAGTTATACTCCTGTCGGCTTCAGCTTTACACTAGACCCGGTTGCTTTATCTTCCAATTAGATTTTTACTTAAGTACTATTGATTAAAATTTAACATAAACTTCATAAAAACATGTTTCTCAGTTTTCTACCCTTGGTAAGGTGGGGAACTTTATGGTGATCATATTACTCGAATCAAATGAAGACAGACGGTATGAAACGTGAGTTTAGTATTTTACGTAAATATTTCACAGAAAGAATAATTGCTATATCCAATCATTATTTTTTTCTTTTCCTCACTGCAGAAAAACGTCTGCTATAAATAAAGGTTACTGAAAATCGCCGTGAGAAATTACCATCCACATTACTTATTATGTAAATAGACCTAATAATAATTATTAGTAAATACATGTTGGTCTTAAGTAAATACCGTTCGATTCGCTTTTAACTACAATGACAGATAAGTACATTACAAACTATGTTATAAACTTTTCTTTGTGTCAACATACATATAACTAGTTTTTAATAAATACCTTCCATTGTGGAATACTTTAAATACTGACTGCGATGGACGGAGTTAGCGCTTTAATAAATAGAAATCTAAAACAAAAATAATAAATTCAATGTCATTGCTTTAAATTAGTTTAAATAAGTACATTCACACTAATAACAACTATTTATAAGTGTGAAATTTACTTTGTTTGGATGTTTGTGAGTTCCTTCTTCACGGCCTTGGAAATAATGTGATTATCATTTAATTAGCACATATGCATATAGCAATTGTATTTACTTTCCATACATACATATATATCCACCAATCTTCAAGTTTAACTTTTAGTTTGTCACACTTGGTTCATTCTAGCTCGTTACATGCCCAATTAAGTTATTTTTCTTCTCAATTTTTAAGTTACAGGTGTAATTTTCGAAAATGAGCTCCTTTCTTAACTTATAAATTCTCATAAAATCGTATATCCATCTCGACATTCTCATATATCTGTTTACATAACACCTACCTTCATATCGTAATAAAACTTTCAATTTCTAATTCATGGAAAGCATTGAATATTTCGCCGTATAAGTGTTATTGATTAGCATTAAGTGGCGTAGTTTCTTTGATAGTATGAATTTTATTGTTTTATTCAGTAGTTAAACGAAACGAAGTATACAATCTTACGTTCGGCCTAGTTTCGCAACCTTGACGCGGTACTTACTCATTCTAATAATAATAGTAGCGGAGTCGTTTCCACAGACGCTCCGAGCCAAAAGAGAGTTGTTGATAGAACAGATAAATAAATAACAAAAAATAATGACGTCAGCTTAATGTATCCGGTCGATTTGCAAAGGGCAAATTTAACATAACACTTTGAACAAATTGCACATATTTCAACACCAGGCGATAACTTTACTTACGTATCATTTCTCTTTGTTACTATCTTTCAACGGAGGAAATGAGTTGTATACTTGGTTTTATATTCTAATAACACAAGTCTAGCCAAAAGTAATAAGCCAGGGATACAGAGGTTGTTATTTTAAGGACTGTCGCGTATTAAAATGGCAGCTTTATTCTATGCAAATTTGATTTTGTACTTTTACGTAATTCTTGTTGCTTCTTTTTATTTCATACGAGTAGATTCCTAGGTATTATTTATTACATCTGAGTTTGGGTCTTAAACGTAAAAATATGAGTGACTTTTAGTTTACTTTTTGCGCGGCATTCAGACGGACCAATTATTGGCAAATTTTACTTTCGATAAAGGGGAATAAAATTATTTTTTATCTCGGAAAATAGAATAAATTTCGTGGGGCATGTAGCAGAATTTCCGAAATAGGTGTGGAGTGGAAAGGCCTGATATACAAAAGATACACTTACTACATTAAATCAATATTACTTTACGCATTGAGTTATAATATATGATCTAAGACTTTACGTTACAAATATATTACTCATTTTAGTTGGACACGGTATCAGGTAATCAACTGCTAAGATACATGATTTGTTATTGTACAGGAATATCATTTTATATTATACTTTATCTTCCTTGATCACGTCTTCTAAAAAGTGGCCAAAACGTCCGAATAATAAATATCAAATAATTACCGCGCTTGAAACCGTTAAAACATAGTTTATTATGTTTTCGATATCTTCTTAGGCATGAAGTATCTTCCTTTAGCTCAACTAAACATGCAAACACCTCCCTCCGAACAACACAATGTTCATAGTATATATCTCGAGCACTCGCTTCTGTTGCCATTTCTTGTTAATCATAATTGTCCTAAGGTAAACCTTAGCATAAGCTAAGGTATATAACAGTATTGTATTTTCCTCCTTATTTGCATGAACATTAGCATAATGCATTTTTTTTGTTTTTATAACTACATGTCGAAGAATTATGTGTAATAGTTACTCATAAACGTACCTCTGCTGGCTTCAGACCTTAGTTATTTCAATACAATCTACGGTACATTTCTCACACAAGGCGTCTTGGTTGGTTTTACCTTTACACTTAGTAGTACATGAATGTGCAGGTTTCCTCATGAACTTTAATGTTGTGATATTGTACATGCACTTTAGAAGACTATCTAAACGGGCAATACTCTATTGCCAGGATCTAAACTCCCTTCATTGGAACTTTACACAGAGAAAACGAGCCATCAAGTAGCTTGTATACAAATAAATATACAGAAGTTACGTAATGTTTAAATTTGTCTTCTAAACACGTGATCGTAGGCGGTGCATACAAATTGTTGTATGAACATATTCAATGCATTCATTCCGTTTATAAAACACAGTAGGTATTTTATATTGTTACTTTTGTTACGCATTCGCTTTACGTGATTCAAGTATTTACGCTAAGGAGCTAAACCGGTTTGGGGGCCACTCCAAACCGCTCTATTTTGTTACTGAGTTTTAGTTTGCATATCTTGTAAATATTTAATTTGCATAGTAGGCACTAACAAGTTTCTTGAAAACCTTAATAAATGTGTTGTACTTGTAGACTTAAATTTAAGAGTGAATTTGTTTAAATTATATTTCTTTATTAGTCTTTCGCATTACATTTTTAACTGAGCGGTTGTCAGTCCTGTCTTGGGCCTTGCATCTTCTTCTTTCAAAATACAAATTATATTACTCAAGACTCCTAACTTTTTTGTTAAACATACAGCAGTAGCGTTTCAATTTGTCCTTCATTCAAATATTACGGCGTTCTTATAGTGGAAAATAAACAAAGACAACCTTTATCGAGATAGTGTTCCACTCATTCGTGAGTAAAGTCAATATACAAACACTTTCCTTGGTGCGGTGCCAAAAGCAGTAAAAATGTATTGTTTTGTGTCAGACATGCATTACTTAAATATTTCGTATACACACGGAGCATTAACTTGTTATTATCAGCATACTAGGATCGAGTAAATTATCATGCACGTTCATACAATAAGGCTAGGGCTGAATTAGACTCGCTTATGGAACATGAATACTATTGTTGTAGGGTCTTTATGAAATGAGACTTACATATTTTTGACACGTAAGTTGCTTAGTGATGAAACGATTATATTAATGTCCTATTATTTATAATTAAAGTAAATAATAATACAATAATAATAATTTCTTTATTTCAGGTAATAAATAACCCATATGAATTAAATATTTATAGTCTATTTTATTTTAATCTACTGTAATCACTGCAGTCTAACGATGTGTGTTTTTAATATTATTTATGATCTTTAATAATAATGGGTCCGAACTAGACAAAAATATCCTTTAAAGTTAGGTTGCCTGTAAGAGATAGCTTTAAACGCCTTTTGCCCAAGCATTGTAGTAAATATGCATTTTTGTACTAATCGTCTGTTTTGGTGAGCAATAAAGTATTTGTATGTATTTTCTAGTATTAAAACAACAATGAAAAAACCAATGTGAACAGGTCCTAAAAAGTACAGATAGCGGGACAAGGTCGTAGCAGTAGGGCTTCGATTGAAACTGGGACATGACGAGACACGACATGTCATGGCACCATTCCTAACCCTTTGCATGCAGTCAGCTATCCTGCGTATTGAAATTCACAATGTCGCCTTTGTCACCATAAAATACACAAGTGATATGACTATTTTAAGAGTTCTGTAAGCATTTTGGTAAAAATGGAATAGAAGAGAACTACGTTTTAACGGCGTCAAGTGCGTTATTTTATTTGGTTTGTATTCCGACGCTTTTTTGACGGCCACTTTTAAATAGCCGTGAACTTAATACTTACGAAATATTTATATCTGTTTATGTATCTGTCCATCTGTATTTGTGTGTCACAGTATTTTTTCTCATGGAAACCAATCGGTTTGAAATAAATGAAGATTCGGGATGACCGCCGACGACAGTCAGTAGTAAGGGATGAGAATTCTTTTCTTAATATCGAGTAGATATATAGATTTTGAAAAGTCATAACGACATTCGTAATTTTTTTACATCTTAAACTAGTTGTTTGAAATGTGAAGTGTTAAATTCTGAAAACAATCAAGATTGACGAAAATACTTTTAATGAAAATTGATTTGAATACAGTTCGTGTTTTTTTTTTATTGCTGAAACACTGCAGACAGGTTTTTATTGCTGAAACACTGCAGACAGGCTGACGGCCCAACTATGATGGAAAATGGTTATCGTCGCCTATGGATATTAGCAATTCCAGAGGTGCTGCCAATGTGCTGCTCGGTCGGAACACAACTCAATGTTGTTATGGCGGCATAATCTAGACCAGAGGTGGTAGCCATCCAGACGGGCAAATGCCCTAACACCGGGCTGTGGGTTGTTTTGTCGGCTCATACGTCAGACCGCCCGGCCGCAGGAATTAGTATTCTTTTTCTGTTCCTGCACGGAAAAATTGTGTCTGGCATTTGGGGTATATATCCAATTACATGCTTTTAAGGGTTTCGTAGCAAAATGACAAAACAGCGGACGTCAGCCTTCTCTACGGAGAATCATAATTAATGTATGCAGTTGGACACACATTTCTCAAAATTTTCAGTTTGGTTTCTATAACGTCCCACTGCTGGACTCGAGCCTCCCTGTTTTTATAGAGAACGGATAGTATACCGGCCACGCTTGTCCAAGGCGGCTTGGCGGGTTTATCTCGATGTGCTGCTTTTGTCAAAGGTATTTTACTTTGCCCACAGCACGTACTAATTATAACAGTATGCACCTTAGGTCAGAAAACTGCCAAGTGGTGAATGTTTGCCGGTCAGGATTCGAATCCGCGTCATTATAAAATATGAGTCGTAAATACGTAACAACTAAATTACCATGAAGGAAGTCGGAGGATAGGGATGAGTGACGCCGATTTGGGGAGGCCTACATCCAGCAGTGGATTGCATTGGCTGATGACGACGACGAAGCTACCATGGTTCCTTAAGTTTAAAATATATGGGTGATTAATATAATGAGTTTAGGATCACATTATCCACAACCCGATGACTTAAAAAAAATCCGTATCCACAAATAAAGGGAAATCTTGAAAATTCTTTACGGCTGCAATAATTATACCTACTGCTATTGTAAAGAGGTTCTTTATTCGCACGAGACTGAATATTTTAACGACTTAACAAATGAGGTTTTTGCTTTGACTTGTTCTTAACGATTACTTCTTTATTGTTCCCGGGCTTGAAGAATAAATTACTTGACAACCTACTTTCATTATGACAAGAAATAGAAAAATTTAATAGTTTTTAAGTAAGTATATATATATGTATATATATATATATATATATATATATATATATATATATATATATATATATATATATATATATATATATATATAGACGACCCATTTTACAATCATTTTTAAAATAATGTTCATATAAAAACCGGGTGTCAAATTCTTTATTATCATTGTAATTTTAAAATATCACTATACAAATATTTACTTTAATTGCGGTTGAATAATACTTTTAATGACAAACGATAATAATAATGAATATACATGACGAAATGCTATACTCGTACAAAATCTAGGTTTCGAAGTTTTTTTTACCCATGCGCTCGACACTAGAAGGTTTAGCGGGTACTCAGTAGTGTGGTGGTCGGTGCTTGCAACTCTTTCTATCATCAGAAGCTTGTGTGTAGCGTCGGCCGTCGGGAATCCCACGGTTCCCTCGGTGAACTCCCCGGGGCCGGAGGGGGTCGGCCGTATGCGCGAATGCATCCCCCCAGCGCTAACAAAAAACAGGTTTCAAAATTTTCTAACATTATAAAAAGTATCTCGATAGATTCCACTCTCAACTAAACTACTCTTTATCTTATTGTCAAAGCAAGGCCTATCGCAGACATAATTCTCCTATAATGTATTTGGCCTAACTGATCATTTGATAAAGCCTATCCTCTGTATCCCATTCTTCCTATCTTATCCTAAAGACTGGCAACGCGTTAGTTTCGCCCCAGATGTTGCAAACGTCCACAGACGACGGTAACCACTTACGGCCTTTTGCCTGTTTTCCATCTTCGCAATAATTAAAAACCTAGTCATGGCCAAATCTTTGACTGATGCAAAATAAAGAGCCCCAGGAGTTACAAGTTGAAATTTCACACACGAATAAACTAAATCCTCAGACTGGAACTTAATGTTTGCCAAATGATTGCAGTTTAATAAATTACTAAGTCACCGTAATCCAAGTAAACAAATAAACATTGGATAATTACTTTTGCCATTGAACACATTCAAGTTGTCTTGTATAGTATAGTATTTACTGAGGTGTGACCTAGACCTAATTATAAATACTCATGTTCATTCTATCTATAGCTATAGGTATAACTGATATATAAGTATAAATGTATATATAGCGGATATACCTATAAAATAGGTATTTATCTCATTTCTTTAACGCTCACAACATAAGGTATTCTATAATTTAATTCCATTAAATGAATTATTATTCGAATTCTAATATAATGAAATTCCTCAGTCAATAGTAATTTATGTAATAAGTTACAATTATTAATCAAATCGTAATCATTTCTTTGAGAAGCACCCACTTAAACTATACCTGGAATATGATTGTGTCTAGAATAATAAACGTTTGTATGTCAGAAGATAATTTTAATGGAATTCAATTAAATAGTAATTGATTACTCAGATTATTGATTTATTATTTTATTACACACGTTGTGTCTTTGATAATGTGAGTAGAAATAAAAAACTTCATATATACAGCACTCGCTCGAGGATTTTTGTTATAACAAAATAAATTATACGTCAATTTGCGTAACTAGGACTAGTGAAAAATGTTACTTAAGTAAACTCCTTGTACCTAAACTATTTTAATTTTCTATGAATGGTGTCAGTCGAATAAAAGTTGGTTTGAGTGAATGGTAAGGTAAAATATCGTAATATAATTATAGAAACCCGGCAATAAAAGTCGTTTATATCATGGCAGGACATAAAATAATCATTGTTCTGAAATAAACAACGACTTTTATCGAGAAGTAGATACGTACGAAGTCACGGGTGCAAGTAGTATCCAATAAGTACGAAACAATAATTCTTGTTGATTTATGAAGTTTGGCGGCTCAAAAAGTGTAGAAAGTAGATTTGTTATTGTTGTTATCTCTTTCAGAATTGTATTGCTTTCTCATGCATATCTGATACGGGCGCGGCCGGTTGCATTGGATTGATTCTAATATTAAACCTTGTAACGCCATCTACTTCGTATAATATGATAACTTGAGGTTCCTCTACTTCACTTGATGTAGAAGCTGGTTCAAGTTTCGCTACTAGACACAAGATGGCGCTAATTTTGCGGAGTAAACTATATATAGTTTTATCATCGAATATTCATCCATAATTTTAAATATATTTTTTACTGTGACCTATTAAAATAAAACAACTAATTTGTCTGTTTAACTTGTTCCAGGTGTTAGTGGAATATGATGGTGTTGATTGGCAACGACGAGAATGGGTAGCAGTGTATTCTCGCCGGACGTTTCGCATTTTTTTAGTGGAAAGGACATTAGTTTGGGCTTCTAGAATTATTGAAGAAAAAGAAGTTAAATGGCCCGCTTTGGTGAGTAGAAATAACTTTTTTAATTACAGTGAGTTGTTTACCTACAATGAGTTAAGCATGTCAAACCCACGCTTCGACTCTCCCCACTGTGTCCAGCTTGCTTAGCTTTTAATTTTGTTCTGTATTGATAGATGTCGCTAGAAGTATTAAAATTTCCGTGTATTATAATAACTAAATCTTTTAGAATTTGTAACAACTTTGCACCCGAGTTGTTTGCATAATCTGTTACATTATCCGGAATAAAAATATTCCATCATCTCACAATTAATCGCAGGTCTCTAAATTCCATATTCTATAAAAATCACTCCATGTTCAATACAACTAGAAATCGTGAAAAAAGAATCCCAGGTGTGACAATCGGCTAGTTTAGAAAAATGTTACTCTAAAATAAAACCGTTTAAATACAAAAGCTTCAATCATCCGTAACTAGATGGCGCCACAAGGCAGTTTTCTTTTGGTTTTTATTAACTAGAAATTGCGAATAAACTATGTAAAAATATTATCAACGTAACATAAGTAAGAGCAACCAACAGGTTACTTGTGAGACCATCTACTCAGATAGTACATACTTAGCATCAGTCACGTTTTTAGTGGACAATTGTTATTCCTAGGATACTTTTTAAATGTTGTTAGTTTTTCTTTATTTCAAATGTTGACATGTCAACATCTTAACGGACATACGACCTAACATTAAAATTATTTTGTGTGTGTTGTGTGTTTATTGTGTTCAAGTGGGTCCCGGGATGGTTAAGGTTCAAATTTTAAAAGGTAGATATCGCTAGAATCGGGTTCCAGGACTTGGTAAAATTATACAATCAGTGAGCTTACATATAAGATCTTTGATTACAATCACATAATATTATATAATTAAAGACCAGAGAAATTTTGAAAGTCATTATTTATATTTCATTTTTGCAGTTTTTAAAATACTTTTGATCCGTACAACATAGCTTTTATTTATTTTCCATTGTGGACGTAAACATAAAAATAAATCCGCTTTAGCTTAAACATTTAGGTAGACTGCATAGAGTACGCAAAAATTCAAACAAATTGAGCAAAAGTTACAATTACATAAATAAATAAAGATAAGGACACTATACTCTGTCTGATACTCCTATGTATACATAATGACGATTGTAGCACTTTCTGTTTGTACCGTGCTTGTTCTTTCAACCTTTGGTACATCACAACAATATTTTGTGTGTTGGGCACGTGCCTTCCGCGACCTCTATTCCATATTTGCGTGTATTTCACGCGCGTCGCTCATTGACATTGGGGTCACGTTTCGCACTGTCTGAGAGATCTTTTTAGACAGAAATCTTTTTGCTTTCTCTACAAATGGTTTATTGGAATAGATAAGCTTATGGTTCCATAACCTCCATATTTTAGCTTGAAAGGGTCAGCTGATTTCTTTTTAGACACTTCTGTAACTATAAATATAACCCTCCTAGTTTCTTTTTTAAATGTTTTTATTGCAGAAGTTCAGCAGACAGACGGCCCACTTGATGGAAAGCGGTTACCATCGCCTATGGACATTTGCATCCACTATGGACATTTGCAACACCAAAGGTGCTACAAATGCGCTACTGCTCTCTTAGGGCAGACTGGAACCTGGTCATTAATTCCGGAACTCAACTCAAGGTTGTTATGGCGATATACTTTAGACCAGGGGTGGTAGCCATCCAGTCAGGCAAATGCACTACCACCTGGCTGTGGGTTGTTTTGTTCTCTCTTACGACAGACCGCCAGGCCGCAGGAAATTGTATTATTTTTCCGTTCCTACATGGATAAAAATTCTGTAATTCTGGTTGGTTATCGGCGTGCACCTATGTATAATGATTAATTATAAAGAGCTGTACTCTGCAATTTTATACGCGATATACTGATACACTGTTGTGACCTTCCTCGATAAATGGAATATCTGATGCAATTTTTCAGCTCGAACTAACACATGAATAACACGATTTCAGATAATATACAAACGAACGTATAGGCCAACATTCGAAAGAACTGAAAGAAGTAAATTCATAATGTACGACTATGAATTCAAAAACACGTCAGGATTTTTTTAATTTACGAGTACAAGAGGCGATTCAATTTAAAATTAGCTCGCCCTAACGAGGAATATAATTTGATTAGAAATTTTCCTTTCCTTTCAGACATTCACCCCGCTCGCTGCCGACCTGACTCTGCAAGCGAACGCGCAACCCGTGGAGTTTCTTCATGATAGGCAACTACAGTTTGTTGACTACTCCAACCTTCTACCATATCAGGTATTATATTTTATTGCCCTTTGTTGTGAAATAAGGATCTTACCAGAGCGAATCACACTGTAGTTTGTACTTTTCTTTCTTAAACACCATCACTCACATGGATTTTTAAAGATTAAATTGTACTTAATATTTTTAATTGAGAGAATCGTTAATAAAACTACATTTTAATACCATTTTTACCGGCACGTGACAAAATGGGCAAAACGTTGGAATAACAAGCAACACCAAAATAAAACATTTCTTCAGCTTATAGATCTTGAGGTACTTATTTAAGGGGTCGGGTTATTGTCTCCCTTTAGAGAGCTGCAGCGCTTTGTAGCGCGTTTGGTGTTGCAAATGTCTGTAGGCGACGATAACCGCTTTCCATCAGACGGGCAGTCTGCCTGTCTGCTGGACGCATCCAATAAAAAATATACCGCGATTCTTACTAACAGCGGAATAGGGACATAACGGGGCGACAAATAAAACACATAAATTTGTAATAAGCTTAATGGTCTTGATTGCAGAAAGGGATGCCTTTGGTGCTTCCGTACAAAACCACTGCTTCTATTGTTGTTTATATTCGCGACCTTTGTCTTGATATACATACGTCGAGACCTCTAAGGATACAAATAAGTATACATCGTATACGTCTAACCAGTCCTTTAGAGGTCAAAGTTTTGTTGTGCGATTTTATTTTCAAAAAATGTTAATAATTATTTAAAGTGAATAATAGTTGTAAAGTATTGTAAAGACTGTGTTTTACTTAACTATTTTGTGAAATGTATGTCGAGCTGCTACATACAGACTGATGGAGTTTTGGCAGTGAAAGACCTACAATTTTGGCTTAGCGTTTTACTTTTCATATTAGCTAGGTAAACAGTTCACGCAGTGCCATATTTAAAAAGAAGATACACTTTCTATCAGTTCACTGTATGCCTTATTTTGGCAATAAAAAGTGAATTACTGTTTATTTTGCGGTTCACCATTTATGGTCCGCACCGCGCCGCACAGTTCTAAGACGTGACTCGTATCATAAGTTTCAGACAGATTTATTGTTATTAGCGATTGTACAATTGTCCAACTAAGTAATTTATGTCCTATATTGTGCTGGATAGTAAACTTCTGGTCATTAACCAAGTAAAATTGATTGCTATTGGCGTTATAGGAACTTTATGAAGATCATTACATAATTTTTTTAACCTACTTTTAAAAGGAGAAGGTTCTTCTTCTTCTTCTTCTTCTTCTGCGAGCGGGCGGTTTCCGCAACTCGACGACAAAGCGCCTATTTTGCGTGCGAGGGTGGATGAGGGTTTACTCCATCCAGCCCAGCTCCTCCAGGAAGTCGACCAGCTTCTTGACGTTGCTGAAGACTTCTCGGAGGCTACCTGGGGCGTCCAGATACTTCGCCCTGTATTGGGCCACCCCTCCGCATTCAAGCAGGACATGGGCGGCTGTTTCTTCTGCCTCCAGGCATGCTCTGCACAGGGGGCTGTCGGTGACACCTATATTGAAAAGATGTCTGTTAAAATTGCCATGTCCAGTGGCTGCGCTAATAACTAGTCTCAGCCTGGACCGACTAAGCTTTAGGATGTTCCTGGATAAACGCAGGTCTACTCGAGGCATTGCCAGCTTAGCTTGCCTGCAATCCTTCAAGTTGTCCCAAAGTTGTTGATGTAGTGCCCTTGTCTTTTGATTTATGTGTTTTCTGAACCAACTGTGTGGCAAAGGCAGGAAAGGTTCCGGTCCAACCGGTAGGGTTTCTGAACCTCTCCTTGCCAGTTGGAGGATAAGGTTCTCAATTCGTCTATGTTTTTTTATTTATTTTTTATTGCTTGAGTTTAGCAGACAGGCTAACGGCCCACTTGATGGAAAGCGGTTGCCATCGCCTATAGACATTTGCAACACTAAAAGTGCTACAAATGTGCTGGTGTTCTCTTAATGGCGACTGGAACCTGGTCACTCATGTCGGAACACAACTCAAGGTTGTTATGGCGACATACTTTAGACCAGGGGTGGTAGCCATCCAGTCGGGCAAATGCCCTACCACCTGGCTGCGGGTTGTTTTGTCGCCTCTTACAACAAGCCGCCCGGCCGCAGGAAATTGTATTCTTTCTTACTCGATTTCTCCGTCAATTGTGAATCGATTTTTTTTCCTTTTAATCGAAAGGGTTTACTCCCGAATTGGTACCATTGTCACCATTTCAAAACGTGATGACTTTTTTACATTATATTTTCGTCAATTGTGGAGCGATTTTCAATTTTTTTTATTCGTAAGTCTATACTCCCGAGGTAGTGCTATAGTCACCAAGACAGGATCTGGTGAGTGGATTTCAAGGAAATCTACAGTAAGTAACCCTTATTAAAGAACACCGAGCGCCTACAATCTAAGGAAAAAAGCTTGTATACACGTGCCATTCTACATGTTCTACAGGCGCTTAATTTTTTTGTATGAATGTTATACGATTTCTCTGTCAATTGTGGGCTGATTTTCAATAAAAAAAATTTCGATTGTCTATACTCCCGAAGTGTTCCCATGGTCAAGAAGTCAAATTCTGATGAATGGATCTCAGGGAAATCGAGAGCAACCCTTGTTGACGAGCGAACCGAAGAGGTAGGAACCTTGTATACGCGTGCCAGTACTATAATTTCTACAGGCGCTTAATATATTATTTATAAAGCTATTCAAATATTTGCGCAACTAGAAAGTGAAAAATATTATAATTTTTTTAACAAAACCAAAACCGACTTCAGACTAAAAAGCAAAGAATACATATTTCCCGACTCTTTCCTAGAACATCTTGTTGTCGGTGCGAAGTAAAACGTTTCTTGTTATTTTTATGTTTTACTTGTATAAGTATGTCATATTATTATTATGGCAAGAAAGTAGAAAGTAAATGTTTAATCTATTTTTTATAATAGTATCTTTAACGTTGATCTAATATATCGATAAATAGTTAACTATGCTATACTGTAATAAAATGGCAAGGAATGCAACAAAATATTAAAATTACTTTTTGTTACTTATACAATAATATAAATAGAATTTTGTTATCTTATCACCTATAATTATGGTTTGTTTTGTAAATGAAATCGATTTTTTACTGCTTGTCATTTTGAACGATAATATTTATTTTGAATCTTCTTTGACTATCTATCTATCTTATAACCTAACCACAGACTATAAAGTACTTCAGTTGTATGGTATCAATTCAATCCGGCGGAATAAAATAATACATAATATTACAAAATTACAAATATTTAAAACTAAACAAAGGTTATATAATTTATATTTATAAATTGATAGAAAACTCATCATTATCTTACGGTTAAATTCTGGAATCGTTTTGGAGCACGAGAACGGCATTTCTGCTTTTTTTCGGCACTTGGCATGTTCCTCAGCATCTCTTTTTGTGATACATTTGGCATGATATTTTTAAAATAATTTCGTTAATACAATAAGAATTTGTATTAACGTGATATCAGATGCGATATCCGATCAGAAAAAAACTTATATTCAAACATCTTTATCTTCATCATCTAATCTTGTTGTTTGGTGTGTTGTATGTTAGGAGATTTATCAACATTTATCCTTTACTAATTTGACTTGTTTGATATTCGCTAAATTAGATGTGTATTATCAAAAGCGCGAGCTTATTAGTTTAAGAGAAGGAAGAAAAGGGTGGATGGTTAAAAGCAAAACGTATAAACGACCCAATTTCGAGTGAGGCGATACGAGTGTTTATCCAAAGTTGCGCGCCCGGGCGAAGTGGGGAGATCAAGGACGGTGTCTGCCAAACATGGGGAGGGTTTCCCCGGGAGACGGGGGCAGTGGGCTGAGGAATGGAATGGGACCCGCCACCAGGCGAGGTATGTTTTGATGCTCGCCGCCCGCTTTATTGATTTTCCACACCCGCCCCGCCCGCTCCGCCTCGTCTCTTTATTATATACATATTTCGGCTGCGTCAGGTGCTGGATGGTTACCGAGTGCCGTGCTATTTTCAGTTGGCCCGGCCGATTCGCGCTCGTGGCAACTTTTTGATTGATCCACTGCTAACACGAGTAGGTTAATCTCTACTTTATTCACATGTTATGATTTCATCTGTTATAATATCTGAAAGTGAAAGGATAACATTAGTTGTTACTTGGCCAATACAGTTATAATATAGATTGTCTCAATATTTAAGAATATATTTTAATTTTAAGACCAAATGTCGTATGTCAGAGATAACTAAATCAATTATCTTGATTATCTAAACTAAATACAATACTGTGAGGAATGAAATAATTCTAATAAAAAGTTTAAAAGGATAAGGGTTATGTACGTTTTAATATTTAGTACTTATTCTACAAAATCATTTTCAATTAATCAACAATTAATGATTGCCAGTATTTTTTTGTCATTTCAGTCTATTCTACGAATACCTCTAAGCTTCATAGAAATGAAATCAAGTTTCAACAAAATTCATTCAATATTGGTTTAATCAGAACATAAAGACAAATGTAATTTGTATTTTGAGTGTTGAAAGTATTTTCAATATAGTTCGACTTAAATTCAATATACAAATTTGACCTTTCGTATCAATTATAAGTTGATGTATTTGAGCCAAGAGCAATATAATAATTATAATCGATTAAATCCAGGTTATGAGATTTCGGTCCAATCCAATCAAGTTTCACAACTGCGTAGATTAATCGTAATACTTGGAATTACGGTATTTAATTTGACTCAATGAATATTTACAACAATCAGGCGTAAGCGGATTTCTTTGCTAAATATATATTTTTCTATCTTGAAGTCCTTGTCTACTTGTTTATGTAAAATCTCATTATCTGAGACGTTTGTTTAAGTAATTTATATTCTATTCTGTATATACAAACTCTTCGATAGCCTGAATAAAGCGTTATTTCGAAAAGGGATGTTCATTAACTTTGAGTTTCCTTTCATCGTCAACCAGCCGTGCTCGTGAACCGTCGCACGTCTAACCGATGTTGATTATTCTTTTCTTTGACATTCTAAGATACTCGATCCACGAAATTCATTTAATTATTCCTTCTTATTAAAGAACAATACAGTTAATAACCACCAAGTACCTATATTTTATACTTTCAGGAACAAAGAACGGGACTTTTAGATTTAAAATCATACATACTCTAATTGTGCAATATGTCGTTTAGAGTGGTTTTTTTATTATTTGCTTTTCATTTATCTTGTTTCCTTCAATAAACATACAAATAAATAACATTGAAGAGTCTGTTTTTTATTTTGTCTGCTTGTAAAATGATAAATCAATGTATAATTTTACGTCTGATCCATACTAAGATACTAATGAAAAAGTGATTTTGTTTGGCTTGATTGATCCTTTTTCACGGCCTTAGAGATTCAATCAATTTTAATGTAGCTTCGATGACGGCAATGAGAATAATATACTTTTATCCTGGAAAATAAGATAATATTCATGTTGTATAGATCAAAGCGAGCCACGTTGAAAGCTCAATTGTATAGGTATATAAATATAACACAGAAACAAGTTTTACTGATCTTTTTCATAAGAAATTGGGACCGTAATATAGGCACTTGAAACCTACTTGGAAAAGAAATAATTTCTGAGAACATCTTTCATTATAACCCAATTTTTTAGTTTTCCTAATTTACCTCCTATCCAAGATTAATTTATTTGTTCTATTTTATTTCTGAATGAGAACAATAAAGCAGTAAAAGCGACACTAATCTTGGTACCAAGAATTCTAAAAGTCCTTTGTTATTTGCCCAGAATCTTCAATGCAAGTTAAATAAGTAGAGCCTTAGGAGATAGAAGATGAAGACAATGATAGATTACTCAAAGTATTCTCATCATGTCGCTAAAGAGATTTACGAGTGTTGTGAAACTTACGTGTGTATGAATCGCTATTGATTCAATAATAACCATTTCGTGAAAGGTTACTTATACGTAACAGAACGTGTTAACCAATAAGACACGTTCATAATTCTTTGCATGACTTACTTGTACACACACACTTATGAATAATGTAATATGTATTGTAAAGGCTTATGCAAATTGTTCGTAACGTTTTCTTTATATCTGCCCGAAGTTTGCTTTCCTAGTCGATCGATCCACATTGTATAATATTAAACATCCTTATTTATCATTATATTGTCTTGTTTCACGATGTATAACCGCAGCTCCTCCTCATACTCGACACTCGTATCTTAACTCTCGTCGAAAGTATTTATAATTAAAAAACTCAATTACCAGGCAGTGGAAGTTTATCGTGAGTTTCTTAACTTTGTCGTCAGCATGCACGCAACCCAACTCCGAAACTGTTCTCCGCAAAATTTAAACGAGTAAAGTTTGTTTCAGTTAGCTTACTCCACTGTCCGGTACGCTTCACTCACCCCTTTTCCACTCCCTTGTAGGGTGGTGCTTGGGGAGATAACGTGGCATTGATATAGGCGCGTGTTAGACACGAGACAATGTTACTTTGATCGTGCTCCTTACTTTATGAAGGACATCAATATCTTCAATATTACGTTCGTAAGATGTTATTTCCTTTAGCAAAATTATATCTTTTGTCGTTTTGAATGTTTTTCTCGCATGTTATATTGAGAAACTCTGTATGTTATTATTTTTGCTAGCTCATCCGTTTTATTTAACAATATTATGTGAAATTTTGTCTTCGTTAGGCTACCCTAACGAAAACCAAATCTTTAAAAAGCGGGGATGTTATCTTCAGATTAATAACCATCTTTACGTGTCTTTATTTACTAACCTATCAACGCCACATATATTATGCCCTTCATTTCCGGGCTTCGGAGTTTTTTTAGATTGTGTTTGTTTTTTCTTATCTGTGTTATTCTGAAAAGTGATATATGTAGTTACTGACTTATACTTACCACGATAACAAGTTCATCTCTAAAAATAATCGCAATTCACGTCCAAGGCTACAAGAAAGAAACACACTACATATTGACACATATAGACTTTCACATTTCCTATAATTTGGTACATATACATTACAAGATCGTTGTTTATTTGTAAATTTCCTCCAAATGAGGATTATTTGTAAATGTAAATAAAATAGTAACTCTATTTTTGGTTTGATATTCTTCGACGTTTTTGTTATTACTCCTATACGGAATACAACACACATGAGTTAGTATAAAAGCTCAATTTGCCGACCGTGCCTCAGTTTGCGTGTTTCCTCTTGTATGTAGGTTCTCTGGTAAAAGCAACGCACGCAGCCACACGTTTCATGTCCCGTGATGGATAAACCTTTAGTGTATTCTGTCTAGGGATTTTCAGCCTTTCTATTTGTTTCAAATGTAGTTAGTTTTATTTAATTTGCATACTATGTTATATTTTGTTGATCTTTAATCTTGTTGTCTGTCTGGTAGATTGACTTGAAAGGGACATAGCTAAAAATTGTTCTTACCTTTAGATATATTTTAAAATTTATAAATAGTGTTTATAAGTACACTTTGAACAATAAAGTATTTTCTACTTATCGACCTCATTTCGTTTATGGCTGGGTCCTTTTCGTTCACTATATACATATATGTATAGTTACTTGGTTAGACACACTTGGCTCCTCAGGGACTAGCACGCCCACGTCCATTCCAGTAATTAGTGTTCAAATATAGGCAATACACCGACTTAGCAGTGTTTCTAGACTAATTGGAATGTCATATTTACGACCTGTTGACGATCAAGGAAATTATTATGATGAAACTGCCACATAGAGATTATATATGTGTGAAATCTACATATATAACGTTCTTTCCCTTAAACTCATGACCTAATATATTTTTTACTAGCACTCATAAAGCCTAAAAGCTACATTTAATGTCTGTGATGTTTTTAATGGATCTTCGATATCATGCATTTAGCATCATTTACTTTTTAATAGATAGAAGGGGACTGACAAAATGTATGTTTACTCGTTTATTAAGATTAAAATTAAGTTAAACTTTATAATATTGTAATTAATGTGTCTTGTTTTAATTTGAAGAGTTATATAAGACAAGAGCTATGAATGTCAAAGAAGCAAGTGAGGTGTGTAAGAATAAGCCTAAATGGCGCTCTGTTGTTCGTGCCTACCCCGCAAGGGACCTGGCGTGAAGTTATGTATGTATGTATATAATTTAAATATACAAGTACATTGTTTTACATTGTTCGTTTGCTGATACTTATTTGAATTGAAAATGTCAAGGTGTAATGGTTCAGAGAAATTGAGATCCTTTTAAAAGGCCAAACAATGTTGATTTACGTAGACATCGACCACATTGTGTATTTTTACTGACAAAGAGATTATCTTATAAAAGTATTTTTAAACGTCTATTTTACATTCTACGAGTTTGAAATGAAGGTTCTTGCTTTTCAGTGTTATATGTATTTACTATTAGTAGTAGTATTTCGTTCGCGCTGGAATTTGACTTTATATCTACTAAACTCTGCAAGATATCGAATTCGAAATGGATAAATAATTTTTTATTGAAATCCGATGAGCGGCTTCGAGATAATCTTTAAAACAAACTAACAGACAAAAATTCTCAAAACGCTTGTTTATTATTAGACTTCGTATAAATAGCAGTTTTCACTCAAATATTATATTTTTTTCTGAAATCGTAACACACAGACACTTCTATTTTATTAGTGTGGAAGATGATAAATAACCGGGTTTCTATATCTTCCTATCTATGTTTGCTTTATTACTGGTTAAAATTTTGATATAAATTCAGCTAAACAATTTAAAACCAAGCAAATGCTTCCCCGAAAATTCCACTGAACAGCACACAAAAATGCCATGAATTCAACAGAATATTATTTTATAATTTTTACATAGATACATAATATCACGCCCGTTTCCCATGGAGGCAGGCAGAGACTATGGATCTCCACTTGCAACGATCTTGGCAAACAACTTTCGCTTCACCTACTTGCATTAACCTCTTCATACATGCACGTTTATTTGAAATGCATTTTACCTGACCTCTCTTTAACAATTCTGATATTTGGTCATGGTGTGTTCGTCTCGGTCTACCGGCAACAACTCTACCATTCACAATAATTTTATAATTTTTCATCAAACCTAATAATAGCAATACCATATTTTGATACAGTTTTCATATGTTTTGTCAGACTTCTTTATAAACTAGAATGCAAGATAATTTAAATGATGGTTTGTGCATTACAAACCATCATTTAAAAATAATATCAGCTGCTAGGTTTTGAAATTATATAGCTGAACTCCTTTCAAAGAATTCTAATATGGTAAGGTAAATTAATAGTGAAGTAGTAACCATGTAGTAACCTATCGAAAGTAAGTTGTGAGCACGTATATTAAAATATAATCTAAACATGTTATCATTTGATAACACGATGAGACACGGAGTCGAGTGTCGTCGTCGTTTGTCGACAGGAAATTGGATGAGAGCCGCGGGAGCTGCGAATGTGTGCCAGCCATAATGGCTTCCTGGTCGGTACTCGGCAGCCCGTCTCCTAACTGCCTATTACGCAACCTACACGCACGCGGCGACGTCTCTAAGTAGATTATTAGACACTGGTTATGCCAAGATGTTACAGGTGACGTGGCCAAAGAACCCGCACACTTATTGCCCTGACCTACAGTTATTATGGTCGTTTTTATCTAAAGTGTAATCGCAAGTTTGTAGACAAATTGGTTAAACTAACCATATAATTAAATTTTTAAAGAGGAAACAACCGAAATCGATTGATGTCCGATTCCTATATTTTATCGTCCGTTTATTTTCGTATTCTAATAAAATAAATATTTCACAGTCTTTTTTCTACAATATCGTCTTCTAAGTTGGCAAGTAAAACATAAAAAACAAGAGAAAAATATAGTAATTTTATGTTTTTTGTTACTTTCACACTTCAAGATGATATAGGAAGAATTCGATTAAAATTCAACCTGTAATTACATGTATAGTGGAAATCTACATTTTTTGTCGCGATTTTACAGCTCTTTCTAGACAGAGAAACAAAATATAATTTCCCGCAAAATTTCATCCATGTAGATTCAGTAGATTCTGATTAAAAATTGGACGTAGTTACGCAAAAAGGATCCAACCCACAAAATGTTACTTTTGAATTATTAAAGATTAAAGTTTTAGCTGTATTTCCGCATTGATGCAGTTAAACTTATTTGTATAAAAAATGATACATTTACGCTTATATTTTCCTAAGAACCCATAGACACAAACAAGTACATCAATGCAGAAATACAGCCAGATTAATATATCTTTAATAATTCAAAAGTAACATTTTGTGGGTCGGATCCTTTTTGCATAACTACGTCCAATGTCAATTGGACGTAGTTTTACGCAAAAAGGATCCGATATAGCCAAAGAATATACCTTTTCCACGTCTTTATAGTTGAAAATAGTATAATTTTGTTTTTGTTTATTCAAAATCAAAATATATGATTGTTACACGAGGGGTGGGAGTGACCCATTTAGGCACGAGATGGTTTGGCGCACGAGCTGGCGAGGGTGCTAATAGTTCGAGTGCCTAAATAGGCCTTTCACCAAAGTCTTTTCCTTTCAATTATGAGGAAAGTAAATAACTGATTAGTTAAACAAACAAATAGTTCTCTAATAAAATTAGGCGTTAAATCCATATCTATATCTGATGAAACATCATCAAGTATGTCACATATGAAACGTCAAGATTTTTTTCTGTGGCTTTCTACCAGCCAGTATTTTGTTTTTCACTGATGATGGTAGATATTTAGCTCAAATTTATGTAAGTTAATAGTACAGGTTCCCGGTACATTTTTCATCATTTACTACTAACAAGTTGATTTTTCGTGAGTAGCTTCCTTTTGACTAGACGCCCAACTTTTTTCCTTACAGTAACGTTGGTAAATGGTAGCTGAATAGGGGTAGTAAGGATAAAATATGTTGATTTGTCGAATTTTAAAAATTTATTACTAACCAATTTTTTTTGTTAATTGTCGAGATAATTATTTAAATAAAGTGAAAAAATATTTATCCTACAAAATAAAAGGTTTTATCAGAGAGTCCCCCCTCTCCAACATGTATCATAAATAAGGTTATGAAAAATAATTACTAACTAGCTGATTTTTTTTATTGGTTAGCTAGCATGTGCATAGTTTTCCACCCACATTGTCCTACAAATTGCGTGGTACGTTATTCCAGTCCTCCAGTTACATAGTTGAAATTCATTAAATTAAAATTAATATTATTTTGTACATTTTGCTATTGGAGCTGAGGCACACTTGTTACCTTTGTATTCCGGGGGATATGAAATAAAACCGGATCTAGGTTAACAAATATTTATTAAAATAAAGGAAAAATAATCAAACACAGGGTATATTAGGGTAAATGGAGGCGTCAGCCAGACCAATTTACCCGTGATGTACAACAATTAAAATCTAGTTATTCACATACAAGTTATATATTTAAAAGTTAACTAATAAGGCTCATGAAAGGCCATCTTTTTTTTTTTTGGCCAGGGCAAATCCGTTTGAGGACTAAGCCGCGACAGGCACAGAAGCCTGGGGGATGCTCGCGACCTGGTGAGACAGTGTGGGATTCGCCAGATCGGGGGTGGCACTAGCGTGCCCGGTCAGAACCGGTGCCACGCTATTGCCACTCCCCAGTTAGGGATACCCACTAAAACCCCTGGGTGTTCCGTCCTGCGCCTTATGCCAGGGCTACGGGAATAGGCTACCCGGCTCCGCATTCCCTGGCAGGCGTGGGCCCCGCTCACTGGGCCTCTTCCAATGCCGGGGGAGCTACTCCCCCGGCGACTTCTCGATGTTTTCCGGGCGTGGGGCGGTCTGTAACGCGCCCCACGGGAAGAGAGATGAGCGCGCGCGGAACACTCGCGCTCTCATCTCGACGGCATGTGCGGGTGAGTGAGAACCTCTATACACCTAGAGGCCCCACCCGCGCCGCCCGCTTACGGTGGCCGAAGGTCTAAGTCAGACCTCCGGCGTCGGCGCGTCCTCCTTTGTCGGGAGCGGAGCAGAGAAGTGCGCTCACGCTCCCGTTCCACCTCCTCCTTTGCAAACATGAGGTGCTCGCAAAAGGCGGAGACGGCGTCCCATCCGGTGCGACTCCCGACCATGTTGCGAACCACGGCCGGGAGCGAAAGGTCCAGTCCAGTGAAGGCGACGAGCTCTCGGCGCTGCTCCGTCCATGCAGGGCATTCCTGTAGGGTATGCAGCGCCGTATCCTCGTCGCCTGTATCGCAATGGTGGCACCCTGACGTGGCCTCGCGGCCAAGGCGACACAGTTACCTCCCGAAGCAGCCGTGCCCCGAGAGGACCTGCGTCAGTCGGAACGTCAGGGTGATGAAAGGCCATCAGGCCCAACTCGTCTGTCTCAATGCTACCCGCATTGAGACGGACGAGTTGGGGAATCAAAAGTGGGGTGTCAAGCAGAATAGGCCAAAAGAAAGATATAAAAGAGAGATTCCTACGTTGGGTAGTTGGGTGATTTTAATTGAAATATGGTAGTGTCGAATAATTGGTGGTCAGCAATATAATTATCTAATTTTGAATAAGTCTCCGAGTAATATAATTGGTAAAAACCTTCAGACCTGGAACGCGTCGACACAAAGAAATATATATATAAAATATATATATATATATATATATATATATATATATATATATATATATATATATATAAACTGACGGACTCATAAACTGCATCAAAGTTCAGGATTACTTTGAATGATTTTTTTAAATAAGTATGCAAACTTTTTATATTAAATTATATAAATATGGAGAGACTGGCTCTCAATTTCCAAAAAAAGGAAAATTTAAGAATAGAACTGCAGTAAAACAAATTAATATAGCCGAGAAAAGAAAATTTTCTCGTAGTATCAGATTTGCGTGTTATTTATAGCAAAGTTTAAAATTGATTCTCTTTGATTTTTTATTCTTTTGTCAATTGAATTATTGTTACCAGCAGAATTGTTGGGTTAGTTTTTTAACTCATCGAGAGTTTTTGAACCATGATATGGATACTTCGTACGAACAAGCGGCTCAAATTGTAGCATTGGTGCGGGAGGGCTTGGATCAACGAACGATTGGTAGAAATTTAAATTTAAACCAGTCTACGGTTTCTAGAATATACAGAAGGTTTGTGGAGACAGGTTCTTACAGAAGGAGACGTGGTACAGGCAGGACTCGAGCAACCACCGGTCGTGATGACCGATTTATTGTTACAACTTCCCTGCGATCGTTTCCTCACGTCTGTTAACATCAAAACAGAGCTTAATGAAGTGCGTGGAGTAAACGTGAGTGCACGAACAATAAGAAGAAGGTTAAAGGAAGCGGATATCACCCCTTTTAGACCAGCAAATGGTCCAAAGTTGTCTGTAGCTCACAGACAAGCTCGCTTAAGATTTGCGCATGATCACCTGAATTGGACAGAAGAGCAATGGACCTCCGTATTGTTCACGGACGAGTGTAGGACATGTTTATATGGTGCAGATGGTCGCAGAAGAGTCTATCGTCGACGTGGGGAGCGATATGCTCAAAGTTGCATTGAGGAGCGTGTTCCTTTTGGAGGCGGTTCGTGTATGGTCTGGGGTGGCATATCGATGAACGGGCGAACAGAACTTGTGTTCATAGACATGGTCCGTCAAAACGGTAATAGAGGGGGTTTGACTGCACATCGCTACATAACAGAGATCTTAGAAGATCACGTGGTGCCTTACATGGGATTCATAGGCGAAAATTTTACTTTAATGCAGTATTTAATGCCCGGCCGCACGCTGCTGCACAAGTTTGACAATATTGCGAAGAGGTTGGGATACGTACAATGAATTGGCCAGCACGCAGCCCGGATCTTAATCCCATTGAGCATGTTTGGGACAATTTAAAAAGAGCTGTATATGCGAGAAACCCTTTGCCCACGACAGTGGCAGTACTAAGAACAGCACTTTCAGAAGAATGGGACAATATTCCGCAAGATCTTTTAATAACCCTAATAAAATCTATGCGGAACCGATTAGAATCCGTAATAAGGGCACGTGGAGGTAATACACCTTATTAAAACATAAATAAACCCTTGCATAAAGTTTGTGTCTATTGTTAAAACCAATTTTTTAATTAAACCAATTTTCCTTAAATTTCTGTATTTTCTTCAAAAAAAATCTTAAGGTCCTTTCCAGTACACAAACTTAAACTTAAGAATATAACCCTACGCTGTTTTAAAGTTCACGAACCAATCTAGAGGTTTCAATTTAAATCTGTATAGAAAGTTTGCATACTTGGTTAAAATATTTATTTCAAAGTCGTCTATTACTTTGATGCAGTTTATGAGTCCGTCAGTATATATATATATATATATATATATATATATATATATATATATATATATATATATGTCGCAGAACGGCCTCGTTCTCACGACATCATCTTTAGTTATTACAGGTTTAGTGGGCGTCATCAGGATAAAATGCGAGCATAAAACACAATAGCCACGGTTTATACACTTTTAATTTAGATTTGATCAACATTATGACATAGTTTAAGACCGAGCAGCGGGTTCAGGGCACCCGCTCATACTTTCAACTTCAATACTTTCTTTAAAACTCTCAAAGGTCCAACTCGACCTGTAGCCACCAACCAAATGTGCCACAAAAACTCCTCAGTCTACCCAAGTAGATATTACTCAAAGTATAGAGGGCGCTGACCCCGCTCAAGACATGCTCTGCTCTCATTGGTCGTTTATTAAATTACAATATTCATAACTTTTATTAGGTTAGAACGATCTTTAAGTTATAGAAACATTTAACATTTTAGAAGTAATTAAAATGTAAACAAATGATATTGTGCGTTATACATCCAAATAATAATCCATCCAACTATAACTTCCCTCCGACATATATATAGGTAGTAAACTATGCAAATGTTAGCTAAACAATAAAAAAAAATCAGCTGGTTGGTAATTATTTTTCATGACCTTGTTTATGATACATGTTGGAGAGGACTCCCTAACAAAACCTTATATTTTGTAGGACAAATATTTATTCACGTTATTTAGATAATTATCTCGATAATTAACAACAAAAAAAACGGTTAGTAATAAATTTTTAAAATTCGTCAAATCAACACATTTTATCCTTACTTAATAGGGGTACCTATTAAGCTACCATTTACCAACGTTACTTACTGTAAGGAAAAAAGTTGGGCGTCTAGTCAAAAGGAAGCTACTCACGAAAAATCAACTTGTTAGTAGTAAATGATGAAAAGTGTACCGGGGGGAACCTGTACTATAAATAATAATTTAATGAAAAGTAATTTAAAAGTATAAAATGATGTTACAAAATTGTTATTTTTTTTTACAATTTTTGCCGCAATTTAGCAATGGCTATAAAAAGTTGGGACATGAGTTACATATTGTCTATGGTTCGCATAGTTTTCTAAATTTTTGACAGCAGGGCGAATCGCTTCCCAGGGACGAAAAGTGCTGTTTTCATCCCTGTGATTAAGGAACTCCAACAATTCATTTCAGAATATAAGAAATAAAAATGAAAAATCATTTGTTGTGCTGTACTTTTTGCTTTATCGTAAATTGCTTATTATCTTTGATCAGCGTCTAATTAGTAAATGATGTTGGATCGTCAGTGAAACTTTCTAATAAACGCGCGGTCATAAAGACTATTGACCCCGAATCTAAAGGGGAATATTAATATTCATGATTTTCTCAAAGAGAACTGGCACAATCCGTTCTCATCCCCGAGCCACGGCCCTGCATTAATCATGGGCAGTAATCTAGCCAAATAGAGTAGTAACAGTAGAACAATACTTAAACAGTAAATGCCTGCACTGTAAGCGGTATTGCGTAACGATGCTGAGTCATTTCATTGCCTGGTCCGAGCGAGGCCTACCCGAGCGTGACTTGACACCTTGGGAGCCACGATTGCGAACGCTGCAAGTTTCACATTTATCGAAAAAACTGTATGGCCGTGAAAAATAGGAAACAATGGCTACTTGCTTTTATAATACACAACTCTTTATACTGTAATCACAAGCTTTTGTACTTGGTATCGCGCGCGTTAATGTAAATTTTGTCAATCAATTCAGGTGTTTTTCTATCACTGGGAAATAGTACGTTTTTCGAGATAAAAGATACTCTACGCGACTTAGAACAAGAAGTCGTCATGGCATAGCATGTCTTTGCCGTAATAACGTGTGAATGGTCAAAACATGCGACTGCAGTGCCGTCTATTTGGCTTTATTTTCTGTCCCTTGGGAACAGTACTTTTTTCTGGGTGGAAAGTATCCTCTGCCTTTATCTGCATTTCTGACGATGTGTTTGCAAAATCTCATGATGATCGCATGGATGATTAAGGCGTGGAAGTGTAACAAACAAACTCAAATTGGCATTTATGTTATTACTAGATCATTTTATATGGCACACTTTCCCATTTCCTGACTTGAAAAGTATTTATTTTATAATATTTTAGGTATTAAAACTACAATTAAATTACAGCGAAACCGATCCAGTAGTTCTGTTAGTTTTTCCGCGAAAGCTTAACAGACAGTCAGATCGAGTTATATAGCATTTTTTATAGGTGATGAATTTTTTATCTATAAACTTGAGGAATGTTTGGCCTCATTTTTTATATATCAATGAGTCTCCCATACAAACTTTCACCTTTATTTCATTCCAGTTTTATTTATCTATTATACCTACCCCGTCTATCTGTAAACTACATAAAATGATAAAAATGAAAAAATTATCAAAATAGTCGAAATGCCCGAAATGCTGCTCGAAATGACTGAAATGGTCAAAGTGGTCAAACGGTCGAAACGGGCAAAATGGCCGATATTACCAAAATGGCTGAAATCGCCGAAATGGCTGAAATGACTGAAATGGCCGAAATTACCAAAATACCCAAAAGACGAAAATACCAAATCACAAAAAATCTATCCTACTTTGTCCACCCGTGGTATTAAAATTACATATATACAGAATTTCAGCTAAAACGGTTAAATAGTTTTTCTGTAAAAGCATAACAGACAGACAGACAGAGTTACTTTCGGATTTATGATATCAATATGGATAGTTAAAAAAATTATGTCTATGAAGCCATTGCATTCTGTCATTGCCATTTTCCTCAGAAACTACTGGGCCTATACGGATATAATTTAGTAGAAAGGTTTATTCTATACACCGTTAAATAATGGTCTATTTAAATCGCAAAATAGCAATTAGCAGTGTCCGCCATGCATACACCTACCTAAATTCAAGATTATAAAGGCTAAAAACATGCTTTAAAGTTTAAACGAAAAAATATTTAAACAAGATCCTTATCAGTAGGTTTTGAATTATTATGGAGTACTAGAGTTTACCCCGCGGCTCCGCCGCGGATCAACCTCCAGTGCGTACCACTTGTATAACAGCCGGCGTTAAAACAGGTTAAATTGTTTTATATTTTATATTGGTGCTAATTGCCCTCATAAGATTTACTTTTTTATTTATTTATATCGCAAACTATCCCATCTCCCGGGATGAAAAGTATCTATGCCCATTTTCGGTATTCAGACAGACAGATCGAGTTACTATCGCACTTTTTTCTATAGCTTATGATTTTTTTATATCTATAAACTTGAGAAACGATTAGTCTCTCTGTCAAACTTTCATCTATTTTAGTTTTATTTTTGCGATAAAAAGTATGACCAAAATGACCGAATTGGCCAAAATGACTGACATGGCCAAAATAACCAAAAAGGCTAAAATGGCCAAAATGACCAAAAAGGCCAAAATTACTGAAATAGCAAAAATGACCAAAAATGCCAAAATGATCAAAATGGTAAAAATGACCAAAAATGCCGGAATGACCGACATGGCCTAAATGACCAAAAAGGCCACTGTGACCGACATGGCCAAAATGACGGAATAGACAAAAACGACCAAAAAGGCCAATAAGGCCAATATAATCAAAATGACCAAAAAGGCCAAAATGACCGACATGGCCAAAATGACCAAAAAGACCACAGTGACCGACATGGCCAAAATGACAGAATAGGCAAAAACGACCAAAAAGACCAAAATAGTCAAAAAGCCCAAAATGACCGACATGGCCAAAATGACCAAAACGGCCACAGTGACCGACATGGGCAAAATGACGGAATAGGCAAAAACGACCAAAAAGGACAAAATGATCAAAAAGGCCAAAATGATCAAAATGGTCAAAATGAGCAAAATGGCCAAAATAACCAAAAAGGCCAAAATTACCGAAATAGCGAAAAGACCAAAAAGGCCAAAATGATCAAAATGTTCAAAATGACCAAAAAGGCCGAAATGACCGACATGGCCAAAAAGGCCACAGTGACCGACATGGCCAAAATGACGGAATAGGCAAAACGACCAAAAAGGCCAAAATGACCGACATGGCCAAAATGACCAAAAAGGCCACAGTGACCGACATGGTCAAAATAACCAAAAAGGCTAAAATGGCCAAAAAAGGCCAAAATGACCAAAAAGGCCAAAATGACCGACATGACCAAAATGACCAGAAAGGCCTCAGTGACCGACATGGTCAAAATGACCGAAAAGGCCAAAATGAAAAGTATCCCTTGTCCACCCTCGTTATTTAATATACATACGTACCGAATTTCAGCCAAATTGGTCCAGTACCAGTTACGTGAAACGGAACAGACAGACAGACAGAGTTACTTTCGCATTTATAATATTAATAGGGATTTGCAATTGACCGCTTTGTAACCAAATAAAACTAATCACGAATAATTACTTCTGTGGAATTTCCTTTAAATTAGAAAATGTGTTTACCCAGATCTACCTATTGTTGTGGTATAATTTAATTCAAGTTTATGAAGCGCTGATTCACGGAGTCGTGTTCCACAAAAACTAAGCAAATTGTCACCCCATTATCGAATGACAATATGTACCAAATTTCATTATAATCGATTCTTGCTCGAGACCTTGACAAGAGAACAAACACAAAGCCAAACAAAATCACTCACATTTACACATATTGCGACTGATTATGAATGTAGTAGAATGATGCAATTAGATGATTTTGTTTCAAACAACCTTACTTCGCTTCAAATGATTTATTAAAAAGACATTCCTATTAACAATATTTACTCTTTTATGAAGTTCAGCGGCTGTAATGACCTTTTATTTTCTTTATTACACCACCTGTTCAGACAAGCAATATTATTTTCATCATATTAAATGTTTGTGCAGTGTCTTTAACATTGTCCTTCCGCATAATTGTGCTATTGTTATTGTGTATTCATTTTAATTAATTGTACCAGTTTGCATGAATTGTTGACTAGTAGGAAGGCGGTGACCTTGAATATTCAATAGTTAAGAAACAGATGGATATTTGTTATTTATTTAGGATTATAATATAGCTAAAATATCCATAACATGATCATCAAACAGTATAGCACTTTATTTCTCTCTAAAAACATTTATTATGTTTAGGCATCATATAAGTAAGTAGGAAGGCAGCTTTCACTTAGATTTTGGCATTTATTTTGAAATCACAGACAAAATTCAATTTTTTTAATTACGCCTACCTTTATACACTATATCATGGATATATAGGTATAACTACCGTGTGCTAAGAGGGTGATGGTTCGAGTGAGGGGGGCGGGTTCAACGCACCGGATACGTCTGTCGCCGGGCTAAGCCTCGTATGTATGCAATCCACAGAACAGGTGTGTGCACTGTACACTAGTGTGCACACACGCTGTAACATTGACATAAATACTAACGTGCAATTGTGTGCATGTCTCTACGCCAACAAACATACTGCACATGCAGGTTGTGTATGCGGTGAATTACTGCATTTAACACGATATACGTAGACTAATATGTAATGTTGATTTGTAGTTGTTCTCATAATGTGGGCCATAATGTTGACATGTGATTTTAGGTCGTTAAAAGTATGCGCACCTACATAAGTAATGCATATAGCGGTGTAATTACGACGTTTAATAAATCACATGTTGTATTTTGCTATTTAATAGGTACCTTGAACTGATTAAGTCAATAAAGCTGAATACATTTAGAAAAACACTTATGTCAACGTATAAACTAATAGTGAATAGTGTATGTATTATATCTGGATTTCATACATTAGTAATCTTGCCTTCATTGGAAAAAGTGCTTTAACAGAAGCTTAGAAAGTTTAACAGAAGTACTACATAAGCGGTGCATGCCTTCAGCCAGAATTCGAACCTATATTATTAGAATAAACGAGCTATTGAGGGGGCCAGCCATTATACCATATCAGGGCCATCCACAAATTAAGTCATGAATTTCATGATTTTTTAAACCCTACCCCGTCCTTGTCAGATCTGGTCACATTCATGAGACTCCTCTCTCCCAAGTCTAAACCAGCAGTTCCGTAATTATTTTAATTTTTATTTAAATTACTAAGACTAAGCCGCGACAGGCACAGAAGCCTGGGGGGATGTTCGCGACCCGTGTGAGTGTGGGATTCGCCAGATCGGGGATGGCACTAGCGTGCCCGGTCAGAACCAGAGCCACGCTATTGCCACGCCCCAGTTAGGAATACCCACTAAAACCCCTGGGTGTTCCGTCCTGCGCCTTATGCCAGGGCTACGTGTATGCGGTTTTCCCAACTCCGCGTGCCCTGACAGGCGTGGGCCCCGCTCACTGGGCCTCTTCCAATGCCAGTGGACTAGGTCCCTGGCCACAACTAGGTCTTTTCCGGCGTGGGGCGGTCTGTAACTCGCCCCACGGGAAGAGAGATGAGCGCGCGCGGAACACTCGCGCTTTCATCTCCACGGCATTGCGGGTGAGTGAGAACCCCTATACCCCTAGGGGCCCCACCCGCGCCACCCGCTTACGGCGGCCGAAGGTCACTGTCCGACCTCCGGCGTCGGCGCGTCCTCCTTTGTCGGGAGTGGAGCAGGGAATTACGCTCACGCTCCCGTTCCGACTCCTCCTTCACAAACATGACTTGCTCGCAGAAGGAGGAGACGGCGTCCCATCCGTTGGAGCTCCCGACCATGGTACGTACCACGGCCGGGAGCGAGGTGTCAAATCCGGTGTGGGCGACGAGCTCCCGGCGCTGCTCTGTCCAGGCTGGACACTCCTGGAGTGTGTGCAGCGCCGTGTCCTCGTCGCCCGTGTCACAATGATGGCACCCTGACGTGGCCTCGCGGCCGAGGTGACACAGGTACCTTCCGAAGTAACCATGCCCCGTCAGGACCTGCGTCAGCCTGAACGTCAGAGTGCCGTGACTTCGTCCAATCCATTCATGCAAGACGGGCCGCACCGCCTCAATGGTGGAGGGGCCCGCGCTGGGGCGTCTTAGGCGATCTTCCCAGACCCCCATGGCTACCTGGCGGAGCTCCGACCGGCACGCCTCGATCTCGCGAGGCGCGGGTCTGGTGCCCCTGGCCAGGGCTTCTTTGCGCCATACGTACAGTGACGCCAGGACCCTGGCTTCCAGGTCCCATGGGGGGGGGGGATCCGGCGAGTAGCGAGGCCGCTTCAAAGGACACCGTACTGTACTGTATCCTCTTATTGCTCTGACGGCCAATATGCGTTGCGCTTGACGCAATAGCGCCGCGTTTTCGGCCCTCAGGCGGTCCGACCGTACTGGAGCCCCGTAAAGGGCCATCGAACGTACGATGCCTTCGAAGAGTTTCCGGCACGTGGCTTTAGGCCCCCTTCGACCCCCTCCTAACCTTACCTAACACCTAACTATATTATCTATGTGTTTTATAGGTTTTGAAAAGTATATTAAACAAGCAGCTTTACTTTTTTACCATTCAAGAAATTGTATTTTTATCTCCATACCTAATCTAGCAAAAGTTCATAGCACTGTCTAGCCTAGTAAATTATTCTATAACAAAAAACTTAGATATTTATGAAGTCGAAACAATAAGTAAAGTGTTTCACTAATGGTTTTAAGTACAGCCTGTTATTCATTCTGAGATATTGCGTGTATATTATATATACGATATTTAAAATTAAAATTCTTATTTCTAGGAATGGGACGCAAGGTTGGCTGGTCTAGAGGCTGGTATCGATTCAGCTACATTGACAGCGCTAGCAACACAGGCCGCTGAATGGCGGACTATGCAGGATGGTCAAAGGATTTTGACAACTACACCTTCCGTACTTGGTGGATGTAGAGCACAAGTATATAGAGTGGCTGGAGCAACGCAGTGGTACACAGCTGTCATCGTTGGAGTAAATGAGCATACTGGAGTAGGTATCATCTTCTTTTTATTCTAAACTTCCTTACTGATAAGGATTGTGCTTTTGATAAGTATAACTATTCCACCGTGATCTATATTTTTTTTTTGCTTAAAAAAGGACGCGTTTATGGTTATGTCTATGTGTCCAGCGTCGGTACATTTTTTTGGAGATGTTTAATAATTTGTCTAACATTAAGGTTTTCCTTACATCCTTTACTTACATAAGAACTAAACCAGTTATATATATTAAGCTAAGCATATATATATATATATATATATATATATATATATATATATATATATATATATATATATATATACACACTAGCGGTCCGCCCCGGCTTCGCACGGGTAACTAAAATGATTTTTTTGTTGAGTGATACTTTCAAATGGAATGTCCGAATTGAATAATCAAAAAAGTTATATAAAGGTATTGAAGCAGTCTTAAATATGAAATAATATTTTGATGAGGATTAATACCAAGATACAAATAAAGAGCCTTTTGTAGCGGAGGCATTTCAATTAAATTTTCAAAATAAAAGAACACTTATTGTGGCATAACTATAATAGTTAGACATATGCTGTCGTGACACTTTTTGTAAATAATGATGTGTTAAAGTCGTAGTACATTATTTTATTCTATCATCAATATTTTTCGCAGCGTACGCGAATTTAGGTATTTTTTTTACATCTTGTGTTTACATTAATGGAGTTTTAGTAAGGATCCCTAATTTTTTTGAAAATATAATATAGCCTATGTCACCCGGGGATAGTTTAGCTTGCCAATAGTGAAAGATTTTTTTAAATCGGTTCAGTAGTTTCGGAGCCTATTCAATGCAAACAAACAATCAAATCTTTCCTTTTTTTAATATTAGTATAGATATGAAAACCTTTTTCATACTGTTTCTTCTTCAATTCAGTACAATAACAAAGAAACTAAGTCCATGTACTCTAAACAACTGCCCAATAAAACATATAGATGAGTCGAAGCCAACCTGATTTGACCTAATACAATAATGACTTGTTTTCTATAACAATGTAGGTATTTGGTTGTGAATTGAAAAAAAACGCGATTGCAGCGCCATCTATATAATATATATATATAATATATAATCTCGCTTTTTTATGGAAAGGACGTCATTTATCAGGATAAAAAGTATCCTAAGTTACGTCCCGGGATATGAGCTAGTCGAGTTTCATGTAAATTCGATCAGTAGTTTTCACGTGATACTTTTAACGTGAGACAGACAGATATTTATATAACAATATATATTCATTTCACTATGCCGGTGTTAAATTTATTGGTGATATATATATGAGGTTATTAATACGCGTAATTTAATGACACTTATAAACTGACGGACTCATAAACTGCATCAAAGTTCAGGATTACTTTGAAATGATTTTTTAAAATATGTATGCATACTTTTTAGATTAAATTATATAAATATGGAGAGACTGGCTCTTAATCTCAAAAAAAAGAAAAATTTAAAAATAGAACTGCAGTAAAACAAATGAATATAGCCGGGAAAAGAAAATTTTCTCGTAGTATCAGATTTGCGTGTTATTTATAGCAAAGTTTAAAATTGATTCTCTTTGATTTTTTATTCTTTTGTCAATTGAATTATTGTTACCAGCAGAATTGTTGGGTTAGTTTTTTAACTCATCGAGAGTTTTTGAACCATGATATGGATACTTCGTACGAACAAGCGGCTCAAATTGTAGCATTGGTGCGGGAGGGCTTGGATCAACGAACGATTGGTAGAAATTTAAATTTAAACCAGTCTACGGTTTCTAGAATATACAGAAGGTTTGTGGAGACAGGTTCTTACAGAAGGAGACGTGGTACAGGCAGGACTCGAGCAACCACCGGTCGTGATGACCGATTTATTGTTACAACTTCCCTGCGATCGTTTCCTCACGTCTGTTAACATCAAAACAGAGCTTAATGAAGTGCGTGGAGTAAACGTGAGTGCACGAACAATAAGAAGAAGGTTAAAGGAAGCGGATATCACCCCTTTTAGACCAGCAAATGGTCCAAAGTTGTCTGTAGCTCACAGACAAGCTCGCTTAAGATTTGCGCATGATCACCTGAATTGGACAGAAGAGCAATGGACCTCCGTATTGTTCACGGACGAGTGTAGGACATGTTTATATGGTGCAGATGGTCGCAGAAGAGTCTATCGTCGACGTGGGGAGCGATATGCTCAAAGTTGCATTGAGGAGCGTGTTCCTTTTGGAGGCGGTTCGTGTATGGTCTGGGGTGGCATATCGATGAACGGGCGAACAGAACTTGTGTTCATAGACATGGTCCGTCAAAACGGTAATAGAGGGGGTTTGACTGCACATCGCTACATAACAGAGATCTTAGAAGATCACGTGGTGCCTTACATGGGATTCATAGGCGAAAATTTTACTTTAATGCGGGATAATGCCCGGCCGCACGCTGCTGCACAAGTTCGACCATATTGCGAAGAGGTTGGGATACGTACAATGAATTGGCCAGCACGCAGCCTGGATCTTAATCCCATTGAGCATGTCTGGGACAATTTAAAAAGAGCTGTATATGCGAGAAACCCTTTGCCCACGACAGTGGCAGCACTAAGAACAGCACTTTCAGAAGAATGGGACAATATTCCGCAAGATCTTTTAATAACCCTAATATAATCTATGCGGAACCGATTAGAATCCGTAATAAGGGCACGTGGAGGTAATACACCTTATTAAAACATAAATAAACCCTTGCATAAAAGTTTGTGTCTATTGTTAAAACCAATTTTTTAATTAAACCAATTTTCCTTAAATTTCTGTTTTTTCTTCAAAAAAAGGCTTAAGGTCCTTTCCAGTACACAAACTTAAACTTGAGGATATGACCCTACGCTGTTTTAAAGTTCACGAACCAATTTAGAGGTTTCAATTTAAATCTGTATAGAAAGTTTGTTGCATACTTGGTTAAAATATTTATTTCAAAGTCGTCTATTACTTTGATGCAGTTTATGAGTCAGTGTATTTAAAAAGAAATATATCCTAATGCTTAGTGAAAACGACGGTTGGAACTTATTTCTAATCTCTTAGTTGACCTCTCTTGCTTTCTCGTGAACCCTTAGGCTGACGTGCAAAGGGGCTCCAGGAAGTGAGTATGAACTCACAGTCCCTAGCGAATGTTCTGGTGTTAGAAAAAGGACGAAGGCACCGTTCTGAACAGTTCTTAGTATGTTGTTCATATCTAATGGTGCGACGAATTCAGCAAAAAACAAATAGTTATACCTTTAATAATCTTCATTCAATCTTTCATAAAAAAAACCTATACAAGCAACAAGCAGGTGCGGTTTGAAAATATAAAAGCACACACAGATAACTGTACAAACATTCTACAAGATAATTCCGAAACGGGAAGTTCTGGATAGAACCAGTTTGGTTTATTGAACGCGATGGTATCCAATGTGGGCAACGTTGAATTTATAAGGGCAGGTATAAGGATCGAATGACTCGTTGTAGTTGAGTGTGCTCGTTATTCGATGTAAGGGAACCTGTATTGCAAGACATTCTCGCCATAAATGTGAAATGATGAATGCTAAACTTTCCACTCGTCTTTTTTTTAAATTAATTCACACCAGAAAGGGTAATCCACCGGGCGATTGATTAATGTATGTTTTATGAGTCATTTAGATCGGCTTTTAATTAAATGATTATTATTTTTGTTTAGATAGATAGATAATTATGTATTGTACACCAATAAAAAGTAAACTTACAGATTTAAACTATATCTAATTGTGCACAAAGGGCGTTTTTAACGCTGAAGAGCGATCTCTAGACAACCCCAGTAATTAATTGGGAATTTTTACATTGTAAGAAGAATAGAATAGCACGACTACGTATCGCACAGTATTGAATGCAAATCTGAAAGCTCCTAAATCATAGAATAATTAGTTGGCGTTACTATCCCAATTGCACTTTGGACATTTTATTATTTAAAACATATTTTCTGTACGCAAAGATTGTTTAGTAAATTTATTCTTGGGGATGTATCGCTTTTTCACGCCCTGTGTGCATAATTAGACATGGTTTTGGTCCTTAAAGTTATTATATATTGTTGTTTTTTAAAAAGTTATGTGTCTAAAATTTTCAGTCAAAAATTTAAAATCAAAAAAATATGTTTTAGACAAAAAACATTTTTGATTTCAACTAAGTAATGAAGGACCTTGTGGCGCCTCTGTAAATGTGGAATTTACGGATTTTAATAAAAGTTACATATGAAGCGAAACGATGAAAGGAAAAAGCGACACTAAAAAGAGATAAACTCATAAATCTACTAAGCCTGCGAGAGAATAAGATACGAGTTTTACATTGCGGGGCACAGATTAGAAAATGGATAAGACCAATGAATGAACATGGCCTGAAATAAAACTGATAATAATAATTTTTCACTGAAACGGATAAATTGAAAGTGATACTTAAGAAGTCAATTTTGAATTATGAAGCGAATGCCATTCAACCCAGAAATTATATAAAATACAATACATAGATATTGGTACTTCTAAAACCAAACATGTAACTTCTGTTATTGTGGTTATAATTTCCCGAACTAGATGATTGTTTATTATAAATTATTTCATGAGTGTTTAGGAGGTTTATGTTTGTTTTTAGACTTTAATCTGTACCCGTACGACCTTCGCAGAATTTCTGTTAAACAAAAGTTGCGCCAATAAATTGGTAACTTATGCTACCTTGCCTCCCATCGGGAGTTGAGCCCTTAACCATTAGTCAACATAAAAAGGAGTATCCGCTAAACAATATAACTGTATGGATGGTGGCTGGCAAGAAAAAATATTTTTCTTTAACGTAAATGTCATTATGAGTACAAAACTATCAATAGAACGCCTACATTTTCACAAATTAATTTTTTTCATATTATGAGAGGACTGCAACTTGCTATAATTGACATACAAAACCCTTTAAGACATGGTATGTACTCGTATATAATAAAGTAATAAACAATTGTTACATAAATTATTTTTCATACAGAAGTAGAATTCCTTTACACAAAGTGGTTGATTAAAAGTACAGCACTATTAATATAGTACAGTGCTTCTCCAATATTTCGAGTCATACAGTGCACTATACACTAATTTGCTAACGGCGTTATTTTTAACTCTATAAATAATACGCACGTAGCCACAATTCACCATAATAGTAGCGTAGTCGTAACTACAAAGCATAATTAAATAGATAACGCTTAGTAGTGAGCCAGTTATAAAAACATAAAGTACTTCATAACATTTTGGTAAAGATCTAGTTACATATCTTTCTAAGATTTTGTCTTAACAAACAGCTTATTTGCTCCTATATTTTGGCTTGATACAAAATAACCAAAAGCATATCCATTTCCTGTTACTCCAATGATGTTGAGTTTCGTTCCACTCGCCCCCTACAATTGCCCCTTAGCTAACTTCAACAAACAAACTTTGTTGTTTTGCGTTATTGAAACACTTTATTGTTTTTCTTTCATCTTCTTCTCTTTGTGGACGGACTGTTACAAACTTTCTTGTGTGTATTCAAAACGAAACAATCCACTCGGAAATGTTTGAAATGTGTTTAAATGTATACAATGAATAACCACATAAACGGCTATATAAGTTGTGTAAACAATAAGGTATTGATAGTGACTGTTCTGCTGTTTCGTAGCAGCATTTTTATGCTTTTAAGGTAAACTGTAAATAGCCTTCAATTTTTTTTATATAATTAAAAAAATGTTTTTCGAGGAAATTGATTGTAATGGAGTTTATTGGAAATTATACAATGATAAAAAAGGATTAAATTAAGACACAAATTTTGGGTTTTGGGACTTGAAGATGTTGTATGAAGAATTCGGTTAAATATTTATTTTTTGCTTTTTAGTTTGAAGAATATAACCTTCGTTCGGTTCGGCGTTCTTTAATATTGGTTACTATCGATTTCTATGAAGTCCACTCATAAACGCCTGACTTGCTGACCATGGGACCACCCCGGAAGTATAGACTTACAAGAAAAATAAATTAAATCGCTCTACAGTTGACAGAAAATATTGTGTAACAAAGAAGTCGGTTAACAATTTTGGAGGGTTTTTCTCGATTTCCCTGGGATCCACTCATCACAGATCCTACCATGGTGATTATGAGATAAAAAGAAATTTAGGCTGATGTTGGATGCAAGCTTACAAATGGTACTAAATCTGTTCTTTGCGCTTCGTTTGCGGAAATTTTATATCCTTACTCTAATTTTGCGGGATAAAAATATCTAATATCCTTTTCCTCTAGTATTTGAAGATATTTGGTTTATTATCAAAGATGTAATGAAGGAAGAATCAAACACCACAAAAAAGTCACTTTCACAATAGCAATGAATCAGTCTTATCTGTCACTAATTAATTTTAATGCAGCATTTCAAATCAGGAACTGTTATGCTACTGCTACATCTGACATAATGCTAGTGTTAGCGACCGCTTTTTATGCAGATGTAGCGATGGGTTTAATGCCTTAATTGTGATGCTATATTGTGTATAGTATTATTTTTGAATGTGGTATTTTTATTCATTGACGTTTAACTGACAGATAACGTATGGTATATCTATAACAGAATAGAATATTCTTTATTGCACACCAAAAATAGTCAGATTGTTATCAATACATCAGAATTAACATTTCATTACCATATACTCTGTAATTATCGTAACACACTCACACCGACATGTACACACACACATACCCCTCACGTACACACACCCTATACTATGCAGACACTTAAATAAATAAAATAATATAAATATAATTTCATCTGAATCCTAATATTTTACAGTCTTACTAGTTTAGGATTCAGAATTTTCTGTGTATGTGACATATTAGCCTTTAAATATAAGAAATTTCCTGTAGTCGGATGGCTGCCAATGCCTACGGTAACACAGGTTTGTTCCTAGTCCGGGGTCTTGGCAACCACCTGACTCCACAGACAACTATTTTTTGTATTTTTATTGTTTGGCTATGTAATAAAGATTTATTATTATTATTATTATCATTATAGTACAATTGGCGGTCTTATCGCTAGAAGCGATTTATTCCAGGCATCCTTTTGGAAGTAGTTTGACATATCTGATAGTGGGTCGGTATTCAGTGCGTCTAGTGAAAAATATATACAATTATATATCCATATACTTACTTATTAATAGCATAGCATATACTTATTAATATAATAGTGATCTTTGATGAGTTTATTAATATTCACTTCTGTAACAAATCATTAACAGCGTTATTTTTAATGCTTAGTCACTAACTATAACATTATCCCAGATGGAGCAGGGAGATTAGAGTGCAAATAAATAATCATGAACTAAGCGATATGCACGCGGGGAATGTTGTTATGAAAAGACGTAAAACAACAGTTATTCGAATAACTCATCAAACTCACTGACGCTCAAAGTTTTGGAGTACCCCGATCTATCTAGAAGTTTGCTAAGTAATTACAGTTAAAAAGTTGAGACGTTAAACAAATTTATACTGGGAATTAGTGAGTGCAAAACTTTGTGAAGTTCGTATTGCTCGCGTCCAAGACGTCAAAGTTTTGAGTAAACCCCCTTTTTGCCCGGCTCCACCCCCCCTTCGCCGGTTTCGCAAGTAACTTTCTTATAAGTTTTCCGCTTTGTTTCTTCCAAGTTTGTTTCTCAACTCTGTCTTTTATGTCGGGATGGCGACGTGTTTATCGATGTTCTTGAGTCCTTTGTTTTATTATTTGATTCTACTGTCATTCTATCAAACTAGAGTCCAACCCTAGGCACTACATCTATTTTACTTACATTAATTACATGAAAAATTATTTAGGTTCTATTATGTAAAGAAAGTGTGTTATTGATATCATGGAAAACATTACGAATGGACGTCAAGTGAATAAGGTACTTAACACTGAAAGCTCCTGAAACCTACATGACTAGATGGCGCGACAGGACTTTCTTCTGTTTCTTTTTAATGTTTTATTATTCAGAATATATTTTTAAATCAAATTAATCAAACACTGGATCTTATCTTTTCTTTTAATTTTTCAGCATAGCATAGCTGTCTTTTTTCTACCTCCTCCCAATTAATCGAGGCGGCACAATATGTCTTTTCCTTCCACAGTCCACACTCCTTCATTCTGCCACACACAATCAATCTCCATCATTCAAGAAGGTTCATCTCCATCATTGAAGGTGTTAATTTAAAAATAGTTCTAAATAATGAAACTTCAAATAGCGAGACGTGCATGTGACTTGTAGCGCTATATATCATGTAGAATTGTAACTTTTTATCTGATTTAATTTCAATGCAAACATAACCTTCAAAAATATGTTTTTCATTAGTATTTTTTGTTTGCAATTAGAATTAAGTATAATGTTATATAATGTTATCTAATCTGAACAGTTTAGTGTATTAAATCACCGTTTTTTTAAAGCTTTGTTTACATTACATCAATTCGCAAGTATCTATCAATGCGTCAACAAACCTAAATAACCGTAAATTATTTGCAAGCTAATCCAATACGGAATTTGTTTATTATGGAAATGGGAGTAGTTTCTGTATTACGGTGTCAGGTATATTTTACGGCTACCGAAAACAACACAAAACAGACACAATCACGAATGTTTACGTTTAGTTCGAATCCACGGGTAGGCGTGAGAAAGTAGAGATGGGAATTTCGGGAATTTTGTTTATTTTCCGTTATAAAAACACCTGGCGTATCCATCCTTTCATCTTCAACGGAATTGGCAATTCTTCATCCACGTGTATAAATAATATGTAACACTAATTTATCAGAAAACAATTTCTACTTAGAAAAATAGTCTTGTACATGTTAAGAATCTACTAACACATGAAATATAAAAAATTGGCTGAGGGTCGGGCATGTTTCTCGGTAATGGAAGATATTATGAGACCTTGAGTGGAGACGGCATCTAGAAAAACGCTTAGTGTACTTACTATCTGTAGAATTTTTTAATCGAGAAAACAAGTGTACAAGTGTTGACTCCCACGTGGGGGGTCTCTATATTATGTATATGCAATACTTTATATTAAATCGCTTTAATATCAATTACCAAACCAATTTTAAGGCACAATAGGCATATTGTAACAATGATAGAGGAATGGTAAATAAATAGGCATAATCTGGTTACCAATACGTGAAACTCTTTCATCTGTATTGGATAAGCAAAGGATAAAGAAGTTATTGCAATTCCTACGTACATATATAATATTTGTTCTCCTAAATTTAGAACGTTGGGGTATTAAAGTACGCTATAATTAAATTTGCCATATACTTACTAAATGCCATGCCATATATTTGTACTATAGTTATGGCCAGAGCTGTAATAACATTTGAGTATCATGTAATGAGTGAAGCCTGGAATTGTATCTTGTTTATGATTAATTCTATTCAAAATTTAGTCCGTGTTCCATAACATATGATTTAAGTTTCTATGCTTGAGAACTTTTAAAAAATTTAAATAAAGTGCAGTTTGTGTGCGTATTTTTTTCATTCCTCTTAATTTACATTCGCTTCCCTATTCAATATGTATAGTTCCGAAACACAACTCTCAACAAAAATACTATATTTTCTGTTACAGGAATTAACAGTCACCGACGATACAGTTTTAGAAGAGCACAGTGAAGATCCTTGTCTAGTTCAAATGAGGCTACTTGGCGATGGAGGTAATTCATACCTATTTGATCTACCAAAATTAAAGTAGGCCAAAGACTTGTCACATAATACTTTGATAGCTTTAATTGTGTCATTTATTAAAGTACTCAAGAACAATTTAAACTGTATAAATAATGAAGATTTCAAAGTTAAATAACTTCAAGGATATCTCAGTTCTTACAATTTCCTTTGCAAAGTTTACTCAAAATGCTTAATAGATGGCGTAAGTTGTTTCGATCGACCAAAGTTACAGGCGAATGCTTAATAAAATTAATATTTTATAATATATATAATTAAATCAATAAAGTTTTGATTTGGACGAGTTTCCTTATATAGTAGGGTGTTAGTTTATATTTATCCATCCGTGCAGGAACGGAGAAAGAATACAATTTCCTGTGGCCGGGCGGCCTGTCGTAAGAGGCGACAAAACAAGCCAGGTGGTAGGGCATTTGCCCGACTGGGTGGCTACCACCCCTGGTCCAGAGTATGCCGCCATAACAATCCTGTGTTCTGTTCCGGCATTAGTCACCAGGTTCCAGTCTTCTTTAAGCGAGCAGCAGCGCATTTGTAGCACCTGTGGTTTTGCAAATGTCCATAGGCGATGGTAACCGCTTTTCATCAAGTGAGCCGTCTGCCTGTCTGCTGAACTCCTCCAATAAAAATAAATAAAAATAAAATAATATTATGCTAATTAGGCTGTAAGTGTGTGTAAGATATGTTTAAACCTGACTAAAATATTAATAAAAATGCCACATGTATTGCATTTGAATTAGCATTTAAATGTTATAAACAGAAGCTATTATAAAAGTTACTATTTCAATCTTATACAAACAATAATTGAACACAGATATTATTAAGAATATTATGTGCAGGAATGTTTAAACTTATTATAAACGTTATTTGATCACCAAAGTCATGTAAGTTCATGAGCGCCTTGGATACTTCATAATTGTACTATTAAAAACTTTTCTTGATAAGAAAAACCACACCTTTTAAACTGCAGGTGTGCCGTGTCCGAGGTCAACCTTTCAAGTTTTGTCCAGCTGATTTTATGCCTCCAGTGTTTGCGCCTCTGAGTTTGTTTGTCCGTCTATGTAGGCATATGCTATAGGTATAGTTATGACCTTGGAAGAAAAACTACCAATGATAATCCCAGAAATATATTGTGTTGCCTTGATTGATAGTTTCCGTTGTTCACTAGCTGTCGGCATTGGTGCCGATTAATTTTTATGTATGCTGTACGTAACCTTTATGAATACATCAATATGAATCTTATTATTTTTGTAAAACGATATTTCATTTTGTTTGTGTAAACTTAAAATTTTGGTTATTTTGGTCCAAAAACGTAACATTATTTGAATTTGTTATATTATAATCGTGTACGATTGAGGGGCTTTTTAGAGTTGTGGCGATTGTCATAATCTTAAAGAAATATTCTAATAGTTATTCTTATTCCAAATTACGATGTAATTAAAGCATAGTCGGACCCTGCATAGAAAATATTATGAAGGTTCGCGTAATCGTTAGAGATTGTTCGAATTATTTTCATTGATAAGATAATAACATACATAGATATATTCAATGGAACAATAGGACGTGGATTATGTAACAAAGATAGCCTATCTGCGGAACAATGGGTTACAGTTTCACCACAAACAGTTATGATTAATGGCCATTATGTTTTAAATAGATACTGTAATTTATCGAGCTTGGAATGTTAATATGGGATTCAGTTAATGTTTTTTTACATACAGGTCGTTGATTTTGACATTGTGTTACGTCTTAGGGAAGGTTTTACACCTTAGTTACAGACCTACTAATTTTTATAATGATTGTTATTCATTTATTTATCGACGATAAAGGTAGTGAGATAGTACTACCTAACCCACTTGCGTATCATTCGATGGGTTCGAATCCTATTGAGGAAACATGCATTGGTTGAGCAGATTTTGAAATGAATGAGTTTTTTATGTGTGAAGAAAAAAATCGTAAGGAGTACTTGCTTTCATCAAGATTACCGACGTTTAACACAAATGGCTAAGAAGATGGTATAACCAATGGATTATAGTTGAGATAACCTTCTTAGTTTTTGTAAATAATCAAGGTTTATGTTAGCGTTGGTTTCAAACTATGATAGTTTTTGCCAATGGTTGAGACTATTGCCCAGATTATATTATTATCTTATATGTCAAACGTCTATGAACTTGTTAGGCGGCTTTATTCGCAAACCACAAAGCTTTCTTTGACCTATCTGTTAGTTATCTCGTTACCAATGATTCCACAATGCTCCGAAATCCAGTCTAGGAATCTAAAACATTCTAGTTATTATTATTTGTATAGATGTACACATTTAACCGTGTTGACACTGTTTGAGGAAACTAAAGCTACATATTATATTATAATTGTTAAGGTAGTCTGTTGCTATGTTTATAATTTCATTAAAATATCTATAACTGTCGAAACATTCCTGTATTAAGCAACACAAGAAAGAATAACTTGTATATTAAAAACTAAATATAAACGTAGACAGTGAGTTTACCTTTGTTCGGGTAATTGGATTGAAACCTTAGTAAAGAGTTTACTTTTCGCTGTAGAGGAAAAGTATTATGTTTTATTTATATGTTTGTAATACTTACTAGAACTTAGCCGTCTATTTGTTTGCGTAATACCGTATTATTAAAAGTAGCCTTTATACATTTTTGTATTTCATCATTTATGTGCCAGAATCTGCTATACTTAGGTCATAATGATAATGAAATGAATGAGCATAATAGAGCACACGTGTATCCTTTTATTTTGTGCCAGATAATGAATAACAGGTTAAATAATTCTACGCCATTTTCCGTTCCTAAGAATCATGAGTCATTAAATGAAAGCAATTCATGATATTCTATTTTTATTTCGCAGTTATCGAATCGATAATGAGGGGAGAAGTTGTAGGCGTAATGCCAAGGAGATCACGTTCCAATCTTCAGGTAAGTTTAAACCCATAGGCATTATGTATACTATAATATTATGTCTATATTTTATAGATGTGAAAGTAACATTGTTTGTTACCTTTCCACAACTAAACGCGTTTTAATAAAATTTGATAAGGTGATAGATTGTAATCTGAAGAAGCACATGGGCTACCTTTTGATTAAAATAAAATAAAAATGCATAATTCAGGCAAACGGTTCACCTGAAGGAAACCGGTAACCATCGTTTACCGATGTGCTGCCGCTCTCTAAAGAGAGACTGAAACCTAGCCACTAATGCCGGAACGTAACATAAGGTTGTTATGGCGCTATATTCTGTACAAGGGGTCGTAGCCATCTAGACGCGCAAATATCTTACCACCTAGCAAAATATTGTAGGTAGTGAAATAGAGACAGGCCAAAATTACTTCAAACTGATATATGCAGGTATATAAGAAAATATATAAAATGAAACGTTTCCAACTGAAGACCCATTGTCTATACCTACGCCTATTATGAAACAGGCTTGATAATATTATCAAATTGTTAGTATGTAGATATGTAAAAACATATTATTATGTCATATCATAAGACAATTGAAGAGCTAGATTTTAGCTTTTGTAACTGGAACAGTGATTGCTTTATGTATTTGATATTTAGGGCCTACCAACCAAAATCGATAAATTTAAATTTCTTGTTAATGAACAAGAGTAGATTTTTGTCGTTATTAATATTAGGTATAGGTACAACAATAACATCAGTAATCGAAAGACTGAGTTCGACTACACATAATTGAAATACTGGACTAGAATACGAGATTTATTTTAACTTTGACTTTCAGAAAACGTAATTTTAAAGGCTATTTTGCATAAACAGTTTTGAATTTGAATAATTTCGATATATAAAATGGTAGCCTAAAATATTTTGGCAAGTATAAAATATTAATCTATGTTGAACCAGCCGATAACAAAATATCCTTTATTTAACAGTGCATTTTTTACTTTTCAAACAAAACAGAAAAGCAAAATACATTTTTATCGACAACAAAGGTGTACTCTTTTAGTTCTCAGCAACAGAAAGCAACAAAAGCTCTGGTACGGTTCTGTCTGGCATGTTTTTCTCATTGAATGCAAATTGTATACGATATACCTACATACATATTCAAGCGACGCGACGTTAGTTCATCTATCCCTGACATTGATTAATATGGAAAGGATTTTCCTTAACATATTTTCGGATACTACATAATCATGCTTTCGATATTATTGCAAATTCGAATCTTAAACTATGACGTATTATTTCGCTATTAAATGAAATTGCGTTTATATAATAATAGTATAATAGAAATTTAAAAAAATAAACTTTGTCTAATCCACTTTTATTGCTTCGATAAATAATTATAATTGTTATTTTATACTGTTTACTTGTTACATTATAATATTCCAAATAAGACTAACAAATAAATTGTGTAATTACTTTCATACTAAAGACGACCTGGGCCACGATGTAAATCATGAAGGAGGAGGATTATTACAAGTGGTTACCTCAATCTAGGACAAAACCAAATTATTAATTTGGTTTTGTCCTTGATGTCTTTTAAAATGATACAAGTACGATTCATTACAGAACTACTCCATAATATTCTGTGCTTTACATATTATTTTATATAAAAACATAACTCACTAATAAAAATATATGACCTGTGATTTAACAGACAGTGCAGCACCATAGGCCAATCTTATCTAGGTTGTACAAAGATCGTTGTTTATTTCGGACTTGACGTCGCGACAGTGCCCGGCGCCTGGTGACGCATACGCCAACATTATCGTGAACCCATCCGCACCGGTTCAGCTAAATATGGCATTAATGACTAACAGGTTTTGCTTCTTTGGACTTGGCGAATAGCCCCCAGATGACATTATCTATCTTATCCGTAAATATATCACCCAATTTTTAGATGTTACCTTGAAGAGGATATCTTGAGGTAATTAATAAATTAGAAATCCTCCTTATTTTTATTTAAGACTTGCTACATTTTGTTGATGGTGTTTTTGTTATAGAAAGCTTAATTTGTAAGCGTTTTATTTTTATATAAGATAATTTCTTCCAATGGCTCTACTACTTTTAAATTGAAAAGTAAATCAGGGCATCAAGCGTGCCTTCAATGACCTCGATTTATACTTGAATTTTCGTCAGTTAACGTTTAATAGCTTTATATTATTGACAACAGACATTCCCCTGCATTTACAAAAAGAAAATGTATTTTCCTTTCTCTTCTATTCAGTCATTCGTCCGCAGTCATATTACAAACTATCAATCATTTCATCCTTCACACAATCCATCTCTATACTTGTGTCCATAGAATAGATCTTCCGTTAGGTAGTTAGTCATCGATCAGTCTAACACACTTTTGATTTTCTTGATTACCACATAGTTTTTGGAAAACATAACTATTCAAACAGACGTGTCCGTCACGGTTAGATGGTTGAATGGTTATGACCACTTTAAGTCGCTTCCGTTCAAAATGCCTGCAGTGCACTAAAAAGCCACGGAATTGAATATCTTAGTATTTAGTATTTTAAAAAGTTTTCGCGACAAGTAATAATGTGATTTTTAATTTATTTTTAAATGTATGTAAAATTATTAGGCTAGGCATGATGCTGTACAGTTTCTTGCGCCGCTTCTTCTCTTCAAGCTACAACATGAAGCGAAGCAGTAGTAAATTAGATTAGGATACCATAGAGTAAATAATAATCATGAATAAATACTAAAACGAAATTATTAAAATGTACAAGTAGGCGGTAGGCTCAATAATTTTTTTAACATTACTCATTGACACTTGACATCTTTGTCTTCTGTGATCACTGCTACTGAAAAGTGGCCGAAACGTCTGTATTAAAATCAAATAAAACACCGCGTTAAACTGCTAAAACCTAGTTTTATTATCTTATTATTTATTTTAAGAAAACTTGGCCATCGTAACATTTACATTAAAGTAGACGATCCGAGTTCTAAATGGTTTAGCTTCGGCAATACCGAACTCATTTGAATATTGGAACGTAACGGAAACAACGGAGTTTCCCAAAGATAGTTCGCTTCCACAGAATTGTTTTACAACTAATGTTAATCGAAGGATGTTTGAGTTGGACGCAAGCCGCATTGTGCCTGCTGTATTGGGTATATTTTGTAGAAACTTCGCATGAAAATCTAATTTAGTTCAGTTGTTCGAGTTGAAGATAATTAGCTTTTAGTTTCAGCTCATAAATAAGTCTAGTATCACTGTAATAATTTTACTTTGAGGCGTTCGAGGAAATTCAACGTTTATTAATATTAATTGTTTCTAGTTAACTGGTTGTTTGTTTATGATTAACGTTGGTAAATCATTCCGTTTTCCTAGAATGGCTTTAAGGCTAAACATCACTGCTTATAGTCAAAATGGAATTCACGTAAGTATAGTAATTACAAATATATGTTCTACAAAAAATCCTCTTTGTATTACAAATGCAATAAATTGCCAATAACTGATGAATTTATACTCTTTTGGGTTTTCATATTTTCATACATACATAATGCGCGCCCCGCGGAAAATCGTTATATTTTGAATAATTCACACTATATGTTTGTAAATTATAGCCTATGTATTATTCTGATACGTAAGCTATATTATTGTGAAGAAGTTTCATCAAAACCCATTCAGTAGTTTTTGCGTAAAAGAGTAACAAACATACATCATGCATTCTTACAAACTTTCGCGTTTATAATATTAGTAGGATAGTAGAATATATAGGCCAACACAAGATTCTAAAAATAATTATTTTAGAATCTATAACTATAACTTACAATTATCACACACAACAGACAAAAGTTACAAATGTTATTAGGTATATGCAGGCCTTTTTTTCCACTTCTTTTTTGGGGGCACGCTAATTCTCGAAAGTTGTAAGTCTATAATTTTTGGTTTGTAGCTCCATTCCAAAAAATCCATTTATTTTTTAAGGTTACTTAAATTGCTTTTTTTCATTTTTCAGTTTTTATGGCCATTTTTCGATATTTTCGAAATTTCCTTTAAGGGCACTAAAAAGCCCTGGGTATATGTAATATACAATGGATTCCGAAATAAAATGGAAAGTTTTAAATTAAAATTCATTTTCAATTTTCAATATTAAATAATTCAGAGTATTCCTAAGTAATATAATAATATAATATTTCAGCGCGTTGATTAATTTGAGGTGATACAAGGACAAAGGAGGTTGGTAAGGCCGCAGACGAGTGTAGGCGAGGTAGCCTAATAGGCGTTGCGGCATCACTTTTGATTAACATACATTTTATAGCTAAGATATACTCGTATATACATGTTAGTCATAAAATTAGTGTAACAAGAAAGTTCTACTATTTCGACATAAATATTACATTTAAATCTTTTAAACAATGAACCCTTTTGCAATCGTCATGTCCGTGCGTCCATTTTTCATAGAAACTTCTGGATCTATGATATGTCAGTAGTCAAATACCACCATAAACTCGTTATCTTAAATTTCTACCAATAGGCATACTGTCACCTTGTTTTGATTCCGACTGCTGCGTACACAACATCCGGCGGTGGTCAAGTCAGCCTCTAACGCCGTGTACACAACGGTCCTAATCTCATACTCTTCAAACTTTAATAAAAAGTTGATACATACTAATATAGTCCATCGAACTATCCACACGTTGATGTATCGCGTTACACAACTTTCATCTAATTGTTGTTTATCCTATAATTACTTAATTTGCAATCTTAATTTATCCTACGCCCTTGGTACTATTGCCTCGCACCTTAGTGCAATATTGAAATCTATTGTTTTGTTCTCAGTGTCAAATCGGTAAACGTCACACTGAGTTCGAATTCACTTCGTTTTACGTGATTGGTCAAATCCTTAATTTCTTGTACCTGACTGGTGTAGACTTGTCCCAATAAGTGCTGAAGGAAAACGGACAGGATGATCCACCCCTTTTTGAAATAAAACTATCCACGGAGAAAGACCTCTCCTATACTTTTGTCTGATATCGAGTATCAGCACATCGTAAGTATCTTTTTTTTGATCCTATCACCGTTTCTCCACTCTTGCCATCGTGAGAATTGAAGAATTCCAAATTTTTTTGCAGCATCATGTGGCCAGTGTCGCGCCGTCACGCCGCTGGTTCTCCACCCGTTTTTTTACTGGTGTGGATCATGTTTTTATTGTAATTTTAATACTTTAAAGACAGTCGGGTCGAATTTACTATCCTACATTCCCATCTCGTTATCAACATACAGTTAGCCTGTATATAATAAAAACATTAATAGTGCAAAGCCTTCGTTGACTCTTAATCATTTGGATATTTGTAAATTGTAGCTCTTAATCCTGTTGAATATAATTTACTGTAACTAAAATCCATCTCTTCAGCTGGAATCTTCAGTGTATAATAAAATAGTTTGTTTACCATACCCCGGCCTTTCATTTGTATTATACATCACCGGAGTACCAGGTAACAGTGGATGAAGTTTAGGGGGAAGATGTATTTTATACACTACTACACAATAGGCTATTGAAATCGCGAAAACAACTTAAAAGGGGTAGGGCTGCCGCCATATTGTTACTAAACGGATGAAAAACATTATTCAGTGAATACAGTCGCGTGTGGTATCGTTAATCATTAATCAGATTTTGATGTTTTATTTGAGTTAAGTTGAAAGGAAGAAACTTTCGACGCCGTAAGAAGTGTAAGTCTTCTCTACAACGCGGTGGAAAAATCTTAAAAGCTCTAATTTTGAGCTTTTTACAAGGTTTAAACAAGGTTCGTTAAGCAGTTTTTGCAATTCGATTAGATGTTTTTTAGGTTTCTCAACCCCTTAAAGTGGGAATGAATGGAAATACTAAATGATTTTCACATATATTTGAATTGGTTGTCTATAAACAGTAAATTTTTGTAGATAGTAAACCTTGGATGTAAACGAAATAAACGTAAATTGCATCAGATATTAAACACTTTGAAAAGAAATATGTTCTCCTGGAGTAAGTCTTGAGCAAGGAACTGTAATTTTATCAGAACAGTAATTTAGTCAGTCTTAGTACAAATTTTAGACATTTGCAAAGCTTCTTTGTTATAAGTCCTTCGCGTGGGATAAGATCAAGGTAAAGCTAAAATAATCTTTGTTATCAACACGGAAGGTTACTTGGCTTACTGCTTTAATTATAAAGGATAAATAGCTTTAACCCAGTATTGATTATTCTCATTTTATCTGTATAAATCGTTTACAACAGTATTAATTTAAACTTTCATTTTTAGGTTAACAAGCAAATTATCCAGAAACGGATCCCTTAAACAATAATTGTTATGTCCGCCAGTGTTTTTGGTTTATTTTTACAATTTTCTACATGTTTCTTTAAAAGTCTAAGAAACAACACACTTTTTTAAGACTGTAAGTGAATATCTTCCCAACCTACCACAAATTGACTTATAAAAAATAATTTAGATATATAAGTTTGGTTTATCTAGATTTATCTTATAATGTGTAATTATAGCTTCATTAAAAGCATCTTGTGAATACGCCCATATATATTCTTTTAATAAATAACAAGTTTTCAATATAATATAGCCATTGCCTAGTATTATAAAATCTTCGATATTAACAACATTCCGTTAGGACTATTTCTTGTTTATTAATAATTGATGTTAATTACACTAAAGCATTATACTCATCGTAACTTTGATCTAGTTTTCTTCTACTTACAAGAGTTTACCACAACTCCATGACTCAATGGTTGGCTACTTCTGTCAGTCTAGCTCCTTTAGGAAGAGTCTTAGCTTCTTATTTTGCCGTAGAACTTCCGAAAATGTTCTTATGGGGTCGCTTAAATTATTGCTTCGTTGCGTTCCAGCAGAACATAAGCGGTAAATTATATATATATATATATATATATATATATATATATATATATATATATATATATATAATAGGCTGGGTGTGGCACTTACACTGTGAAAGTATACGACGGTATACGCTTGTCCAAGTCACTTTCGCACATCAGTTACCTCGTCGTCCAGGATTCTTTAGTATGTTACAGTCAGAATGTGTTGATTATAACACTGTAGACATTTTAACCCCCCTTATAATGGGAGGATCGATCCGAACAGTGGGCCATTTATACGCTGTTATTATATAATAGTATTATATAGACATTTTATCAGAAAAACTGCCGAGACACTGAAGCAATGTATATTTATAGCCAGTATCGAAACTCACATCAAGCACTAAGTAAACACGATACAAAAAGAGTGTCGTTATTAAGCCGCAACGCGATGGTATTTAGGCTTTAAAATCTATTTCTTTCAAATACAGGCAATGATATAGATTTATTGGCACATTCGCATTGTGCATGCGTGACACGTACAGCCGTGCAATGGCCGTTAGTGCTCATCTCGTATGCGACCGACACATTCGCTTATAGCCATGTTCGCCGCACCAATCTGACGACATGTGAGCACTAAATCAAAGTAGTGAAATTTGAATGGAAGTCATAAAATTACCTATGGCATACTCATAGGAGACTATATGAGTTACTCGTAAGAGATTAAAGACTTAATTAACTATTTTATTAATCTAAATCTAAAACATTTTACTCTGAGACACTCGGTATATACTTTTTCAACCCGCAGGAGTTGTCTCTTATTTTAATTACCATTATCCAATGAACATTTTTAATAAACAATGTTTACTCCCAAGGTCGTGAAAATTAACAAATAAACATACAAATTAACTTTGTACTACAGATATCTTAAAAGAATATTAGTAGATCTGTTAGTTAAGAGTAAATTAAACTTATGAAATAATTGTCTTTCATTTTCTTTAGTTAGATCCCAAAAGAATTAATAGAGCAAAACTAGAAAATCAGTAACCGTTATTTAATTCTTTAGTTAAATGACCATTACCCGACTATGAATCCGCCAATAACAAGTTGACAATAATATTTTTATTGTAAAAAGTACTTAGTCATCTGCTTTCCGGATGCTCTTTATAAGGATGCATGAAAGCATTATAGGTTCTATATACGTAGGATGGATTTGAATAATTCAAGTCGCATCCACTCCATCCGACAACGAAGCATTCAAAACAATCCTACATTTGCATACCGAACGGAAACCTAGTTTGACATGCACAAAGGTGCAATTTATGCTCAATTAGTGCAAATTCCTGCTTTACTTGCCAACCATTTTAATATCGCCTAAAATTTAACACGACAGTAAATCCTGCAAATAATGCGATTAAGCTGAACATTGCGCCCCGATTTGATAAAGGGGAACAATTTGTCTGGTTCACCGACCCTTTCGAAAGGCACGAAGCATTCGTTTCATCTCCCTAGCACATAAGAATTCCTTGTGGAATCCACGCACGTAAGAGCATTAGGAATGAGAAATTATGAATATTCTTGGACTATGGATTTGAAAAGTAAATTCAAAAAAATCATTTATACTTTCTCTGTGACTCTGTTTTATAATAATGCCATATTTTTCTTATGTAACTACGTATAATGCTGAACGGTAATACATATAGAACTTGCTCAGATACTAATAAAGCGGAAATGAGAGATTAGTGAATGTGTCTTTTGCAACTGTTATAGAATTGCAATTTAAAACTATTACGCACCATATTCCTTATTCCTGGTTAACGAAACTGCTACAACTTAGGCGCCGATAAAGACAAATTCCACGTACAGATCTGTAGAAGCACATTTTATTATCTGTCGGCATTTGAACTAATAAAGTTATAATTCCTCTTATGATCGTCTTCTTTTGTTCACTTTATTTATTGGCACACGTTTCTAATTATTGTGGAGAATAGCCTATTTTATTATTGTACTCGCTCATTAGCATCATTGGCCAGGTGTTGCGGATTGTTTTGCATTTGTGTATTATAAAACGACGACCTGATGGAGAGATGGGGGCATCTGAGCGACAATTACGATACGAGGAATCTAATGGTGACGGACTTTGCGCGTTTTATTGAATTACGACCTGCATTGCGTTTGGATTTTTTGTGTTCAGTTATATTTGTACTTGTATTATACGTGTTTGTATAGTTCTAATAAACTCTATAATAATTCTAACGGCATTTTAATTCGAGTCCTGCTAGCTCCTAACAATACTTTAGTTGATTTTCATTCTTAAATTTGACTTTCAATAAAACAAATTCCAAAAAGGTTATTAACCCATTATGTGTAAAAGAAGATCACGATGCAGTTGCCACGACAAAATTGGTAGCGCAATTAAAAAATACCTTAAAAAGTCGAGCGTGTATGAAAAGGTCAATAAAAGTAGATGAAGCGATAAGTATATGCCTGGGTTGTAGGAAATGGAGAGCCTTATTTTTTCCTGTTCAAAACATAGAAATGAATAATTACATACGTATGTGTAAAGGTTTTGAAGAGTAAATATTGATTAATAAATACATTTTCGAATTTTTTGTTTAAATTTAGAAAACTTATAACGGTAATGTCATATTGGTAAAGCAATTAAACAGTTATAAAAAATTATGACTACACTACAAGCACTCTTCAATTTTGATCGTAAAATGATTTCCTCTGCTGTTATTAAATTTAATAATAACAGTAGATTATACAAATATAAAAATATTTCGCAGCTGGCTTTGTGGTAACTGCTAGTAGTAATCATACTCAATTTATTTGATTTCCTAACCTACTTTTAGTGTTGATCTGTAATAAATACGCTATAATGAAAATAGTTCTCAAATCAAGTGTGCAGTACCTTACCTTACCTAGGTCGACCTAGGTTACCTAGGTCGGTTGTACAAAATAACTACTGAATAGATGTCACATACAAAGACCCTCTAGTCGTCATAAATTACAATTTATTTATGGACTCACAGTCATTCTAATTACAAATGGATGTAAATTAGAGCGTTTCAATTTAAGGTGCTAATGATTATCATAATGTATTTAGATATTGTGTACTTGATCATGAGCCATTAATGCTTTTATATCACATACTTTACCCTTTCCCTTCTTAAAGTGATGCTCTTTAAACATTACAGATTTTCAACAGAAATGTTATATTCTATTTGTAACGTTCTCAGTGTTAGAAAGTTATATGTTTTATATATTACCTTGGAAGAACATAAAAAGAGCAATTATTACGAATCTGTCAGTATAGGTAGAAGAAATCTTAGAACCTTAACACATATTACAAAAACTACATTAGCTTCCCGTCAGTACGAACGGCAATCTAAACTTATATATAAAAGAATACACAATAAACTAAATATACATCCCATGAACCACTATGATTGTAAAGCGGCTGTTATAAAATGGTTAAAATTGAAAACATTTGATGAAATAGAAATATTGATTAATTCCTCTCTAATACTCGATGCACATATTTAAAAATTATATACTGAGTCACACTCTCTCTCTCACACACACATACACACACCCTCTTTCACACACCCATACACACACAAACTCACTCACATACACAGACAACGCGCAAATACATATATTTTTCTCTTTTTGTTGTAATAGATGTATAAATTTCTAAAAGCAGTGTTTGTCATAACGTGAAGAGTGGAATCTTCTGATACAGGTATTTCATACTTACAAGAAGATTCCCACCACCACTGTATCTAAAGTTAAGGCAGAAACTTAATAAAGAATTTTATTATTATTATTATTATTATTACATACTGGGTATACATAATTTTGTAATTTGTAGTTGTGCATGTTATTCGTGTATGAAATTATTATTCTAATACTGATGACTTCAGCACAGTCATCATAAACAAACCAATAAATAGCTAATCGTTAATTTCAAGCGTACTGAGTAATATAAGAAATATTTATTCTTAAACTCGATATGTTACAGAATATCGAAAGAGTAATGAATGTAAGGAAGTCATCTTACGTTAGCAATAAGATTTGAGAGAAACCATTTCACATTGGACCTTTGCCAAAAACATGTCGGCACCTTCTGGCCAATACGCATAAATTATGCATTATCCGAGACTCGCTGTTGATAAACACGGACGGTACAGAATTGAGGAGGTAATAAGATATTTATTAGGATTTCCACTCACTGATAATAAACGTGGGGGCTACAAATTTTTTCATAAAATATACACGCTATTTTTGTTTTCAAATACATTTACCGATACAAGAACAATATTACGCTTTATATTTTATCTATACCTTTCTATTAAATAGGAAGTATCCAAAGATAAAAAAAACATCCTTTGGAAAATTGAATACAGAGATAGTATCGATTCAAAAAGAAGCTGTGCTAATAAAAAGAAATTGTACAAGTGGAGCTTAATTAGGGAGACTAGCAGAACATTTGCTGAGGAAGACCTTTATTGAGTGTTGGCTATTCATTGAACGGTGCTTTGTTTTCATAAACTTAGACGAACTCTTCAGTGAGTGATTTGAGCGTTATCCACTTTGATCACTGTTGTGTATGCCCGTGTATCGATTCCCAATGTTTGGCAAACGATCTGTCCTTTACTTATTCTGGTCTAGGTGTTACTAGGTCAGCCCTAGAGATACCTATTATGAGTATAACATGCCACTCATAAGTCGACAACAATGATCAGAAAGTAAAGTTGATTTACGTATTCATAGTAAACCAAAATATAACACAAAGCTCTTACAAAGCATCAAATTCAATTAATTTATTAATTTCAGGATTCAGAGATATAAGTCAATTACATTTTGTAGTTTTTAACCGATTTCAAAAAGGAGAAGGTTCTTAATTCCTCTATGTTTTTTTTCGTAAGTTTGTTACTCGATTTCTCCGTCAATTGTGGACCGATTTTCGAATTTTTTTCTTTTAATCGAAAGGTTATACTCCCAAATTGGCCCCATCTTTAATCTCTCATTTTCAGAATATCTCGTCAATTTCAAGTACATTATTCCTTTTGTATGATCATAATTCAAACAATATTTCAGGAATTAGCATTGGAAATTTTTATAGAAAAAGTAATTAAGTTCCGGTAAAGAATAATAAAACCGCATAAAAAGAACCAACATTCCAATTCCATTACTATAATGGTGTTGAAAAATTGAAAGTTTTTGACCATTCTAAAGAATGTGAATTCTATATACGTAACAAACAACTTTATCATTATTATTGTAGACACACACGTATGCATAGATAGGTGTGGGAAATAACCAAAATTTTCAAACGGCATCTAAGGCAAAGGTTGACAATGCAACGACGATTAATGGGGGACCATTATTTATTTGCAATTTATTTGGTTATCATTACTTTCGCTCCGTTCACGTTCGTAGAGCGTGCTCCACTTATGTGAACATAGTTGATTATTCAATGTATTCACATATTTTATTGATTGTAACTTATCGTTCAAATGCAAATAGTATCAATTGAATAGTGATTTGTTTTTCAAATAGTTCATAGTAATAATTTATAATTCATACCTATAACGGCTTGACACTGAAATTTCGTTTGCAATAGTAGTTTCTTAAGTATTTCATTATTTTAGTTCTAATATGTAGCAAGATATACCTGTTTCATATAAACATTTGATTATTCTTTAAACACGTGGCATTTGTCTGTTACAAAAATAAATATAAAATTTCTGGTTATCAAATTTATCCATAAATTTTGGTTCTCCGCCTCCGATAAGTAATGTTCTTCCTGTTTCCATTAAAAAGTTTGAGCGTAAAACAATGAGCGTCAATATAGTTAGTTGGTTGGGTTGCTTTAGAATAATGAATAGGGAGGTAGCTCAGGTTAGTCTAATCGGGAAAGTTCATAACAACATCGACCGAGTTTCTAGCATAGTTGAAGCAATTGAAGTTAATACCGTGCAGTTGATACAGATATCGATCGCGGCAAGTGCGGGATACCGGGATTCGTCTGGTACGCCCGGGTAACCGAACACCCTTGCGTCCCCACCGGATTACCCCTCCATTGAGCCCCGGTAGCCGTCAAAAGGGTCCCTATTAACGTGCCACTCACTACTTTGTTCTTGTTTTGTTTGAAGGTTAATATTCATTTTGACCTGAATGCCAGAGTTGTATCTGCTTACAAACTCGATATTGCTTTTTATAAGGGTTTTCGTTGTTGTTGTTGTTAATTTATATAAATAGGTAGTACAGGTGTATAAAATACTTACTGAATATTGGTTTATCATAATTGACCTTTATAATCTCTTTTAAGGAAACTATTGCGAATGTTCTAATACATTATTTTTTTTTGACTTGACTTTATGTTGTTCGTCCGAAGACCTCACAACTTTACCGGGGTTTTTGGGGCGAGCGCCTTCGCCTTGCGAAGGCGCTCGAGCCCGGGTGTTCTAATACATGATTAGTATTAATAAGTACTATTAATATTATGATGACGTACACTGCTATTAAAGTGAATTACAATTACTCCATTTGAATCATAATTAATATTATTGAAACGTAAATCGTTCCAATTTACTGACAGTATTAATTAGGGCCAACGTTAATTATTCATTGCGGTTGAATTAATGCAATAAAAGCATGCCTGCAATAATTATGTTTGTTATTCAATCGGGCCGGATATTGCGAATCCATATCATGAAAAAGATGACCTTGCATTGCATGTGCGGAAGGCGCAACGTGTATAAAGTATAAATTAATTATGCAGGCCGGCTTGCGTCTGGTAACCGGGCAGCGGGCACTGGCGTGGTCTGGTGAGGTGGTGAGTGGGAGACGGGGAGGGGAGGTAGAAGCAGTGCCGGCGGCGAGAGGAGGTGGCGCGGGGTGCCCCCCTCCCGGCGCCAGTTTGCGCCATTCTCCCGCGCTGACACCACAACGCTTGGTTCCTCGTTGCTCGGAACGATTTTACTGAACGCATCTTACCTTTCACCGCACCTAGCGTCACATGTTTTGTTAAATTTCTAATGTTCGTGACGTCACCGTTAAGTGATTTGGTGCTAAGTGGCCGATTGTGGATCGTGAAACCTACGGGCTACCGACCCGACGCCGCTGTTGCTACCGGTACTTGACGTGACTCATTGTTTACTATTCAACCGTTAGTTGTCAGATTACGTTATTTATATACCATTATTATTAATTATGTCTATTTTTATCTTCCAAGATAGTGATCTTACTCTGTCTAGCCAGTCCGGCTTTATCTATATATTATTTATCTCTTTCCTATCAAAGTACATACATATTTATAAATAGATTGTCTTTGTTATATCGTAAATTAGAATATCATTTCATTGTTTTAGTTAATTACTGTTGTTCTATTGTAATGAGAGGATTATGGGATGTTATATGGTTTGCATCTTCATTAATATTAAACAAACATTTATCCATTTCCAACTGTAAACATGTATCAAAAAACTAATTAGCGCATAAAGGTGTGGTGTGCATATTAGTCACGGTCGTCGGACGCGGCTGAGGGGCGTGACTTACAACGTATCTGGATACGGAAAGTGCATTGAAGTGTGCATATTATAAGTTGTAAGTTGCGGACGTGACCTTGAGCGTTCGGACGTCCTAAAGCAATCTGGAGAGCGTTACGGTTCTGGTGTGCATCTTAATGGTCCAACCCTAACATGGCCCACTAAATCACTGCACACATACCCTCCCATAGACCTTACCATGAGATACCATGCATGTGATAAAATTATAATCTATAGCATGCAATAGTAGGCGCATTGCATACAAACTAGATAACCCCACCCCAAAGAAGGTACCGCCTCTTTCCTACTTGTTTCGAATACAAATTTCTATTTTACTCTAATAATAATAAGTTATTTTTAGGACCGTTAATTCCAAGGAAATTATTACTTACATTTCAAGAAAAATGTTGACAAATTGATTTCTAGGATCGGGACTGCGAAGCTATTTACAATAAGGGAGCGGACAGTCAAATAAATTGAGATAGTTTTTATAAATCTACAGTCACAGCCTCATAGATTTTGTTCGAGCGTACCTGCGTGTGACGTCAAAAGTAGGTACAAGTCATGAGTCAAATATTATTGTTTGAAAAATAATGATGGTATTTTAAAAGTTAGTATATGATAAGATGATATTTTGTCGCCTGTTCTTTTATATGTAAAATAATCCAAATGTATTACAACATGGATCCGCATCCCTATTCTTAAACATTATTGGATAGCATTCGCAGGGCCGTTCTGAGTATTTATACTCTGTTGGACTAGTTGGAAGCTATATTTTACTACCTATATTTTTAACTTTCATTGGTAGAAAAATGACATTATTTGTACTTGCACGGAGTTTGTGTTTTAACCAGCCGTAAAGCAAATGAATAAAATATAGAACATGGCCGCCATACGAAGTATTTCTAATTAACTCTATCACACCCGCCAGTCGGCCATATTGTTATTATTGTTATGCATCGCTTTGGAAGGAAACTGCTCATTTGACTCGGGTCCTAGTGTTTGCTTTTGTTCTTTTCCATCTTCTTTGTTGGCCTTTTATTGTTCCTTTGTTCGTTATGATAAAATGTCCGCCGCAAAAGAGTGATATTTGTAAACATTCTCTTTTGAATTGGAATAGTCCAAGTAGATGTTACATAATTCTTAACGTGCAGGTGGCGGTTTCATTTAGTATATTGTTATTTCGCTTTTATGGGATAAATTGTGTCTGGCAAAGGGCAATAAAGCCTAATATGGAATAGTCTTTAAACTCAAGGATGTAAAGGCGATTTAGGAATACAGTGAATACCACAGACGGCCTCCTCGGCATCCCACGCACGCCCGCCCACCGCCGTAATGTTTATACGCATAACATTACCTTTCATGTCTTGGTTCACGTTTCTAGATAAATCTTATTACAATATTCTAAAGTACTTTTAAGTAATATAGCATTTTATGATCAAGCATAGTCTCGTCTTTTACTTGGCATCTAGCTGCGGCTACAATGGACAAGAGACATGACTTTTTAAAGCGTACTGTTCGGTGATGCAGTCATTGAATTTTTAGTATAGCGTGACCTTTGAAAATTAAAATAACTAATAAATCATTAAACAATGACATTATGGATCCATAATTATTATATTAATCACTATCTAATCTGTAAAGAATCTATAATGACCTGAAGTATCAACTAATTGAAAATTGTAGTTTTACCTCTTAATTTTTATAGAATTTCGTCATCATGTTATTGCTACATTCGCAATCGATAACATTGACAATAAGTATTAGTACAGATTATTAATAAATCCAGAATTGAAGGAAGTCAAGAGACACTGAATCACTTTTGTATATTCAATGTCACATACCTATAATTCCAAACTTTTCATTTTTTTACTTTTATAACCAATTTAGTAAACACGCACATCTATCTATCTTATAATAATATGTCGTCAGGGCTGTCTGTGTTTGAACGTCATCTTCCCAAAAACTAATGAATTTATATGAATGGAAAACAGGAAGATATATCCTGTATGTCGTTACAAAGTTTTGTAGTGAAATCACGATAGTTATATAAAAGATTAGGCGTGGCCATTGTACTTTGTAATTTGTAACTGACGGTTTGAAAAAAATTCAATGTATATTATAGAAAATTTAGAGTTTTTGTAATATAAATTCCTTTGTCCTAGTTTCGTGTATTTAATGCCACTGCATAACATTAAATTAATAAACTTTACTTGGTACAAGTCCAACTCTCGCAATGTTTGCGTTTACACTATTCCCATAAGCCGTTTATATTATATAGTGGTACGACCTTTTTTATCCGACTTTTACTGCTTATTGGGAGTTGACCTCTTTAACATCTTTCTTAAAAGGCATACGTTGCACAAGTTGATTAGAAACATTCTGTATTTGTACACTTTATTGGTTATATGCTTTACATTGATATGCAATCTTTGTATCAGTGTTTGTTTACAATAATTTGGCAAGGAGGTTTTAGTAATGTTTGCTTTTTACATAGAATGTGTTGCGCTAAAATTTAATATTACTTTGAAGGACGATTAAAGTTCGGTTTGGTTTATTTGTTGCAATACATTTAGATTTCTAAAGAAATACTGTCTTCGAACATTAAATACGCGCTGGTCTCGTTGTAGGAGGGATGTTTTATTAGCTCAGCTGGTCAATACATGAAACCTATTTTTACTCAGCTTTAAAAAATAAAGTGCTAGTGAAATTATGAGATGACATAATGACGACTATTTGATGTTAATCGTCATTTTGTCAAATATTGGATAAAAGGTTAAAAATGTGATAGTACCGAATTATAAAATTAGATATTATTTAATTTTCTGAAAATTACAATATAATTAATTATTTTCCAAGAATTGTTTGTGCCAAATTGCAGCGCACTTTGACAACGCCAAGTTTTTAAAGACAATATATCGTTTATCTAACACTTATAACATTTCTACAATCTTATACTAATATATAATATAAAGCTGAAGAGTTGTTTGTTTGCTTGCTTGAACGCGCTAATCTCAGGAACTACTTACTGGTCTGATTTAAAAAATTCTTTCAGTGTTAAATAGTCCATTTATGGAGGAAGGTATCTATCTATGGCTAGATATCATAACGCTAAGACCAATAGGAGCGACACACGCATGAATAATGTTTCAAAATTGGTTTTTTTTAAACCATTCCACGCGGACGAAGTCGCGGACAGAAGCTAGTATAATATAGAAGTTGTGCTATTAAAACTCGCAGTTTACATAAAATATTAGGTTTTTGACCTATGAAATTGCTGATTTATCTAAAAAAAATATTGAAGCCAGTTTGACATTTAGCAATCGAAGTAGAATTCCAAATTCAAATTACTATTAAAGTCCGATTGAACTAATAAAACACTACTCATAAAAACTTGATTGAACATTTCTGTATCGTAAAACGGCAACTTTTATTACTAAAGATCTTATAATAATAATTCTATAAAGATAGAATAAAATGAGTTTTCTCGTACGAACATTGCTTATACACATAATACTATGTATGTAAACTGTAACGGTTTACCCATATTAACATAAATTTCAATCTTAACGTTGCATAAATTAAAATTATTCTTTTAAATTAGTAGGTATGTAACATCATTATGTATTATATTGATATCATTTGTAATTCAAATTAAGTGTTTCATATTCAGACCAAGTTTTTATTATTATGAACATAACATATGAAAATGTGAAGTGTTTTAATTTATTCAAATGTTGTTAGCACTCATAGTGTATTATGTAACTATGTATTGTAAATCTATTTTATATAAGAAATTGATTTTTTATGCAGCAATTAACAATATAATGAAGAGTGTTCTGAGGAAGTGTTCAGAACGATGCAACAATCCTCTGTCTTTTTTTCCATCACCTCACCACAGCGTTCTCGATCGGCTGCGTGTTCGTTCATTACTGCTTCTTTAAATGACTCGTGCAAGCAATAGAGCTTAAAATTGAATCTCTTACACTCCTTAGAGATTTGTAAGGAGCCAGTCAAGACATTTCCAAACGAATTGTAGATTCCTTCGATGGGGGCAGCAAGTTGGTAACATCTAAGATCTCGGGCCGATCCCTTATACCCTGTTAAAGGCAATAACGAAAGTTATGTTTATGTCAGGAGCCTTAAGAACAGACGAGCGTGCATGACAAGAGCTATGAATGTCAAAGAAGCAAGCGAGGTGTGTAAGAATAAGCCTGTATGGCGCTCTGTTGTTCGTGCCTACCCCGCAAGGGACCTGGCGTGAAGTTATGTATGTATGTATGTATGTATGTTTTGAAATTTACCCTGGCGGAAATAGAAGTTCTGAGTTATGAAAAAGGAGGCCATCATACGCAAAATCCATCTGACTACTAGTCCGTTGACAAATTGTATTTGTACTATTTTAGAAGATAAAAAAATAACTTTTTAAAGTCCCACTTTATATGCATTTATATATCTTTGACAGTTACAATAAATCTGGACACAGACAAGATTATATTGATTTTAAATTCTATCAATTCGACTTTCAAATTTCGGCAGAAAGACAGTGTATTGAAAGTACAATTCGCTGTTTAACTGGTATAGAATAGAATGTACTATAAAGTTACGTATATATATTGTTTACCCTTAGAAGATCATTTTCGTACATTACCAACAAGATATTTGCAATGATTTACACTATTTAATAATTTCAAGTAAGTTTAAATATGTTGAAAGACAGATATTACAGCAGAAAATGTTTTTCTATTAAACATCTAGAGACAGAATTTGACTAAAATTTTATCCAAAAATTGATCTTGTGAGAAAAAAACAAGGTATAGCTATATTAAGCGTATGTTACAACGCTCAAGGGAAGACATAGTTTCGTAATCTAGTTGAAGTGAGCTTAGAAGCGGTCTGATACCGGTTCCGTCATGGGGAGGGCACCGCTCCGACGGATTCGACGAGTCGTGTTGCGTTCGTGCCCTACGGCACTCCTCCGGCTTCACAAGATTGAGAGATAAATATACCATTCCTATATTCTTGTATCTGCACACTGAATAGTGAACGCCCATGTAGCATACCTCGGGCAATCGACCTTTTCTGTCGAACGTGGCCTGAACACGTTACTTATTTAAATTATATTCGAATGCTTTAAACAAGCTACGTAGGTATATAAATATACATCAACAATAGAATTACATAATTTTTAAATAACAATAATTCATTTTTGAATTCTAATTAGTTTATACAGTGTGTGTTAATTAAAGATATTAATGAAATAATTAGAATAAAGCGAGGTTCTATTTGAAATAAATTAATAATTTAGTTCTTTGTACAATAGAAGTATGTATTTACAAGTATAGTTTTTGTTTAATCTAAACTACGATGAAGCTATATATTAATACGTGAAGCAAAACCTTTGTACCCCTTTTTACGAAAATTGCGAGGACGTAGGAGTATGATTTCGCACTTTTATCTATACTAAAATTGTAACCTTAATAATGTTGAAACTTATATTAATTATTGTGGTCGAATTTCGACTACGGGCGACCACTAGTATAATGAAATAGCATATTAAGCTGTTAAAAGTTGAGGTTGTTTTTCGGTTAAATCCAGGGTTATATGTATATTATATTTGTTGTTTGTATGTTGTACATACATATTTGAAGGTCTAGACTGCTAAATATCACATTTTTAAAACTAGCACAAAAACTTTCTTTCACATGTATATTTCTTTACTAAAAAACAGTATTATTCTTTTGTAATGCGCTACAATAACCGTAATGCTGGAGTATATAATTATTTTATTTTTGTTCTGTTCTTCTTTGGCGTTCAAAACGTTGGACTTCTGTTCTCAGTAAATCGATTCTTAAATAAAAAGACTAAGTTCTAATTAAATTACGGAATAAAAGATGTATTTGATAAAAAAATATCGAAATAAACAAGCTTTTGAACGCGCATCAATCGGTTTTAGACCGTTAACCTCTAGAAAATAAATGAACCTGTTTTTCAAGTCCCGTCTTTAATGTGATTCTATGTGTCGCTCTCGATCTATAAAAAACTGGTTTGGTAGACGACTCAGGTCGATGTTATTCACGGGGAGCGACTTGTATGATTCGAGAAGGTGAGGAAGAACACTCTTGGTGTTTAAGGAGGTATTGCTCACGCGCAAAATCTATGCAGCGTGTCTACTACATTACTACCCTTCAAATACCTCATATACATTATGCCGATTTCCACTTGGAGGGAACTCTCTGCCGCAGGTTTCCCTTTGTGCTACACACATACACTTAAATGACCTTATGTACATATGTACATAGGGTCATTTAACTTGGGAGTTATAAAATTTCTTCGAGAACGGCAACACGTTGGCATCGCCCCTGGTGTTGCAAATGTCAATAGCGGTGATCACTTTCCAGCAGGTGGGCGTGACAGGCCGTCGTCTGTTTGCCAGCTTTTGGAATTAAAAAATAAACGCAAGAAAGAGCGTGAAATTCCGATAAAAAATTTACGAATAATGTTTACATTCTTTTTTAAAATGCTATATACAGTACAAAATCGATCACACGGCTAAAAAATTGGCTGATACTCTTATTACGGTATATATTGGTACTACATAACATTTTGCATATCTGTCGAATACCAAATCCTCTTCTTACATTTCCCAAAATTTCCTAACTTCGAAAGCACGTTATTTTAAGATTTGCTTGCTACGACAGTTTCTATATTGATTGATTCAGTTTCTCTGATTTTGAATATTGGCATAAGTACTGCAATCTTTGTTACCTGTTCAACGGGGACGAAGACGCAGGCAAATGCTAATTAAATTTGTAAAATATTAAACAGAGTTTAATGTTTATGCTATCCATACTTGATTGCCATTGTTTTTGCTTTGAATTGAATTGGAAATAACATTTAAGTTGAGATAGAAAAAAATATTAAAATAAGTCGTAGGTAGAGTTGAAATAGAAATGGGTTGATTTGGGATATTTTTTATGTGGGTTGAGGTTTGGTGGGTTGAATTGGGAACAACCTGTTACTAATAATTGGTCTATAGTTCATTCTAATGGCAGTGAAGAAGGAACGAAAATAACATCCAAAACTCAACGAATCTAACAATGCAAATTCATTGTAATATATTATCATTAACATACTTTGCCATATTTTGTTAATGAAGACTTCAGAGTAACAAGTTTTTATTCCAGCAAAACTCCTATAATATAATTTTGAAAGTCACGCTTACATTAAAATGAAGTCTATTTCTTACCCCATGTACATTTCTATACACAAACAGTTATTGGTACTAAATCATGTTTAAACATTTTTAGTTATTAGATCAAACAAATATTGTGGCTTATTTGTAATGAAAATATTTAATGTCAAAGGCGAAATTTCCCAAATAGCTCCGATAATAGGTAGTGGAATACGGTTGCCAGGCGAGACAAATTCAAAGGCTTCGCTCGTGCCGAGTCTTCGTTGGAAATTACCTCCTACGAGCTCGTTTCTATGGAGCTCCTTACCATTTTAAGCGATCAAGTAATATTTGTGTATTACTTTTTAAAGAGAATGGAATTTCTCTCTCCTCGTTACGCTACCCTTATTACGTTTTATATTAAGTTTATTTTTAGGTTTTTTGCGAAATATTAAATTTAGCGTCATCTGTTCATAACACAGCCTTAATTTAATATGCGGGTATAAGAAAATGTTACAAATTTTCATATAGAAGAAATAATTACCTAAATTTGAAACTACTTAATTTATTAAAATTAAGGATAACATATTATATTAACTATAAAATTCTTAATATGTCGTGTCTGAACATTAAAGCTATTTAAACAAAACAAGCGCAACAGGCTGTAGAAACAATGGAGAATATGATAAAAAAAAATAGATTTCTTGTCGGTTTATCGTTTATTCGGGATTCATGTAAAGACTACTGGGTCGATGTCGATCGACACAGTTTTCGCTATTCGACAGCAAGTTCTGACTCAAAATCTGCTTCGTTTTTGTCCTGGCAGTTCCGCGGGAATTTTTCTAGCAATCATTTAAAATGGCCAATTAAAAAAATCGAATTCCAATGTGATTTTCTCACTGATCAATAGCAAATTTTATGTAATAAGATATATGACATTTTTTATCCCGGGAATTTTCCTGGGAGCGGTTTGTAGTGGTTCGGATACATAAAAAGTACGCGAAGTCACTGGCATATCCTAGTATATAAAATAAAAACAGACAAAAATGATATAACCCAAAGAGTGCTTAACTGTTATATTAATGAATACAAGAGTAAAAGGTATATAAAGAGATATGAATTTTGTGAATGATGGCTTGAATATTTGTAGTGTGCCAGGGGATATTATGAATGTATGCTCCAAATTAGAAACGTATGGAATTTAGATAGTAGAAAAAATATATGTATTGTTAACCCATAATAAAAGAAAGGAGGTGAAAAATGAAAGAAGATCTGAAAAAGGGCTACAATAAATTGTATGCAAAATAAGTTTCTCATTCAGGAGGCAGAGTACCTTTCCATGTTTTTTAAATAATTCTTCAATATGTTTTATTACTAAACTTTTGTACATACATTAAATATATAGTCTATGTAGCGAAGTTTGTCAGTGGCGAACTTATTTCCGTGTTTGAATAGTTACGACGAGAGCAAATCAGTCAGTAAAGCTAATTAAATTCTGTCTTCGACTTGTAGTTGGCAGTAAACTCCGTTTAAAATATGTAGTTAAAAAGCGAATGGTGTATGAACTATCCCATCAACTTCGCCACCTTGACTATATACTTGTATATCAACTGAATAGGAGGAACCTATTGTAATCGTACATTGTAATTAAGTAAGTGCATTCTGAACACAGAACTTACGTTGGTTCAGGATTATACATTGTTTCAATACCTTACTGTTTCAATAAATTACACAAATGGCGTTGACAAAGGTATGTACCCAAAGCCTCAACGTGATTATACTCATAAAAGTTATATTATGGAAGTGAATATAGCGCGACTAATATCTATTCATTGATAACTCTAACGTGATTTGAAGGGCAACAATATGGAAGGAAAAATGCATGTGTACTCTGCCAATCTCAAATGTTTGGGAAAGAGGGAATCGAAAGAGAAAAAGTGAAACATTCAAATCGTTTAGCAGAATGTGCACAAGTAGGAAATTGAAGTTTCCTGAAACTGTAATGCTGATATTAGATTTAGAAAATTCGTTAAATTTATTTGAAAGGCACAATACTGAAAGGACACGTTACACGGTATTCAATGGTATTGAATAATTCTATAATGGTTTGTGTTTATATGGATCACTTTGCTTGACTCATCCAAATTGTAAGACAGAAATGAATCGTCTAATAACAAATTACAATCATCAATCATTTTATTGTTTTAAACTTAAAAGTAAACCATATTATTACGCATATGTTAATAAAATGCAAGTGGCATTTTTAATTAAAATGAATTATGAATATATTCGTGCAGGTGAACGGCTCGCATCCAAACTGGTTCTGTAATTTATTGTTATTACTGTCATGGACTCACGAATAAGTCTTTAACCTTCAAATTCTTTTTGTGTTCAAATTACAAGCATGAGAAATTACGCCACGTTTTTGTAGCGGATTATTAGCACAGCAACTTGTTCTAATATAATCTATTTGATTCGAAACGGATCGTTAATATTGTTTATATTAATTGCAAGGCTTTAAATTGGGGACAATAATATGATTTTCTTTCTTCATTGACTTGGGAATGAACTACTTCTGAAAATGAGGATGAACAATTGAACTTAGGATTACGAGTATGTTAATGCCAACAAATGAGTTTGCTCGATACGGGTTTATACCAGAGCGAAGGCGCGATATAATCTATAGTTTATACATAAAATAGTGGTAAAATGCTTTGGTAAAGTCATAGTTTACTTTAATATGATGATGATTTTCTTGTAACAATAATCAATAAGATATTTGATGCCTTAAAATTATGATGTTGAAATTTACTGTACTCGCACCAAAACAAGGAAACTGCAGCGTTTTTATAAGGCGCTAAAAAGGGTCTCATTTGATTTGGCGGTAAATAAACCTATTAGATCAGTTGATAAAATTTAAAGAAATGAAAACCTGTGTTGCCTCTTTGCGTGACTGGAACAACTTAAGTTCTCTCTAGTAAGGAATATGAATTGTAATTCCGAACACGAATCGGACCGGCAGTGATTCATAGCAATTTGATTATAATAGGCACAACACTATATATTTATTTTATTACTGCTTCGAGCGTTTGATTACCAATTGTGTGTTAAAGTACACATACTATGTTATAAACTATAGAGACTAGAAATATTTATGACTCTGTAGTGAACTATAGACCATCTATTCTTGGATTGCCTTCTTTACGATCGGCTATTATATGTTTGTTTTATAGTATTGTTATTTTGTTGTTAGTTATTACAGTTATTATTTATTTGCTTACAATATGCCAAGTATATAATGCTAAACGATTATACGAAATTGTGCATAACTGTCGAATGAATATTCCGTTCCTAAACTCCAATGTTGCCTGGGAAAGTCTCCACGACCTAAAACCGCCAATGTATTTTAATACTTATTTCCCGTTTATAATATATGTATGTATATTTTATTACAATCATCTTACATGAAAAAATGTAAATTAATGCTAAGTCGTAAACTTGGGGTAGATTCATATATCGATGTTATTGTATTTGAAACTTATCATGAAGCAATTACTCTTATGCCTGCAATTAATAAACTATCAGCAATTGCTTCTAAGGAAGCGAGTGGGGTCATTACGTGATAGAGAGGCACTATCGAATTTGGATCGTTTCAGTCTGCCTCTAATTGCTCCACTTCCAACCAACTTCATGAAACTTGCCTTTATGTTTGGATTTCAATAGCTTTGTTTAAACTTTTTTGTTTAAAGCAGAATGAAAACGCAAAATAAACTTAGCTTTGAGAATTTACCTTACTGTCTACTTAACAACGTCATAGTTTTGGTAGTTATTTTGATTAGGTTTGATAGTTTTGGTAGTTACAGGATAATCTGGAAACTTGAAACCTAATTACACTTTGCCATAATTTTTCGGCTTAGATAATTCTCCACTTACTGAAACTATTTATCTTTATTTGGTTTGATATTGTCTCATCCTGCTTTTATAATGGTTTTCATTAAACTGACGCCAAAATTTTGTGGATAATCTCTAACATTAGTCAAATGGATTGCCATTTGATTAATGTTAGAGATTTTCCACATTTATTTTTAGTTCCAGCTCTTTAGATAGAATAATTGTGATAATCACATGAATCGTGTCCCTTATTAAAGGTTCCGTAGGCAGATCACAAAAATTGAACTTTAAGTATGCTTTTCGTTTTCCGAAGTTTTCCTTGCCTGTATCTTTTAAAATATAGGGTGAAAATTTTCTAAAGGACTTTCAACAAAAAATTATTTGAATATTCTATATTCTGTCAAAAAAGTATCGGGAATGGATGATTTATTTATGGTTCCAAATTCAATTTTAGTTTTTTGTTGTTGTTCTTAGATTGGCACAACTGTTTTACATTTTGGCGCGGACTTTGAGTTGCATCGGTCATTTAGATTAAAAACAGTGTTGTTTTTAGTTAGATCATATCTAGTATGTATTGCGAATTTCATAATGGACAAAAACATCGAACAAAGAGATTGTCTTAAATTTTGCATCCAATGAAATTTCGTGTTCGGAGACACTGAAAATGTTACAGAAGCGTAAGCCTTGAGTGAATTGACTTTATTACAAACACGTGCTTATGAGTGGTACTAATCGATCAAAAGCGGTCGAGTTATGCTGGAAGACTTGCCTCGCCCTGGTAGGCCATCAACGTCTTCACCTGAATTTAATATCGCAAAAGTGAAGGAAATAGCGACTGAAAATCGCTGAAGGTTTATGAATAGCTGTTCTTTAGCTATCTCTGTAACGTTAGTTTGTAAAACTTTAGTTTGTAAGACTACAGCTGTTAACCCCCCAAATAAATAAAAAATTCTCATTCAAGTTTGGGAGAAATAGCCGCTGTACTTTCTGTGTCTCACGACTTCATGCGCATCATTTTAAATAATTCCTTGGGTATGAAACATGTTGCCGCTCGGCTAGTCCTAAAAATCCTGAATTTTCTCCAAAAACTCAAACGCAAAGATTCGCTGAGGACATGCTAGAATGAGTCAATTCCGACCCAATATTCATGAACCGCATTGTTACTAGTGACGAAGCGTGGGTCGACAAACTAGTCAACAAGCGTCGGAGTGGCGCCTTCCTACTGAACCGAAACCGAAAAAACACGCCAAAGACGATCAAAAGTCAAAGTCATGTTGACTGTTTATTTGACTATCGCAGTGTTGTGCACTCGGAATTTTACCGGAAGGTCAAACGGTGAATAAAGTATATTATTTGAGCGTTATGCGGCGTTTAAGAGAGCAAATTCGACGAAAAAGGCCAGATTTGTGGAAAAAAAATATTTGATTTTGCACCACGAGAATGCGTTTTCTCCATTCCTTCACATTTCATTCCACCTTCAGCCATCATTGTGAACAACCAATAATCAACAAATACCACCGAGCTACTACTTTATTCACCAGATATGGCTGGAGCCGACTTCTTTCTTTTTTCTAAACTCAAATTACTACTACTACCCTTTTCATACGGTACAAGACATAGAGGAGAATCCATGACAAGAATTAAACTCAATTCCGGTAAAGCGTTTACAATATGTTTTGATGATTGGATTATTCGTTGGCGTAAGTTTGAATTTGAATGAATAACTAATATTTTGTTTATTATTGACCTTTTCCCGGTACTTTTTGACACAGTAGTACATTAAATAGTTTTTGAGATATGGCCTATTTCCCTCTAAACCTTTTTTTAAAAGTTATGTAGTTTAATGACGAAGACAGTTGGCATTTATCGCCACTACTAAGTCATGCGCTATATGTTGACTGATACGCACTTGGCAAATATCACTTATTACTTGGTATATGAGAATCTAATGACGCATTCTTGTCGCATTTCTTTGTTCAATTCGTGTCATTTCTTCGTCATGTGCCAATAAATTATTACCAGCTGCTAAGGTTTCTTTTAATTACTGATATGTATTTCACCTCTAGTGCATTATTGTATATAGCCAATGTCAAGTATTTTCAATGAATTTTCTGAAGTAAAAGTCTATCAAATTGTAGGCTTTTGTCTGACCCCAATGGAGGAAGTTCTTGTGGCGGCTCTAATAGACACATGTCACAGATTTTTAACATGAGTATACAATTCTTCGTTTAAAAAAACCTGTTTACAATATATATATTCCAACTGTTACTATGAATTGTAAATGATTTTTTTTAAATATAATGCTTAGCTTTTAAAAACTCTTCAAGTTCCCAACAAAAACTCAACTGTAATTTATATGCAATTGCAATAACGCTCTTATATTTGCTTAGATGACCAAAAGGTCGTCAGCTTAAGCGTAATAATGAAATGCAAATCGTATTTGACTTGTGCAACAAGAACCGTGGCCCAGTTTACCTCCGCGTTGCGTAGGTCAGTCCGATAAGTAGCTCACGACACTTTCTCTTTAAATGCACCATTTTACTTTCACTTAACCATCAAGATTTGACTGATACTTTGCAATTTTGATAATGCCTTTAAAAGTAATGCCAATTTCAGTGCCAATTTGCATTAATGTTATCGTTTTATTTATACCTACTATAGGTTTGTTCAGTGTTCATTGTTTTCAAAAGTTTTTATGCTCGGCGATGTCGTAAACTTTTACGGTTGCAGCAAAATTGAAACTTTTTAATTACCTTTAGTAGTGAGTAAAAGTTAAGCCATTGTCCTTTATTAATAACAGGTGAAAAATTATATGATAATACTGTTTTCACGCCTATTTTAAATCAATATATTACATCTTTATATGTCTCACTTAGTATCCATCGTTTAGACTTAATTCATATCCCATCCCACAGAAATTCTCCTGTTTCTTATATCTTTTCACATACAGAAAATACATAAATATATGAAAACTGGTTACCGTCGTGTATAGACGTTTGCAACACTAGGGGCGAAGCCAACGCGTTGTCAGCCTTCAGAATGTGATACAAGGGACGGGAGAGGACATACATGTAATATGTACCAACATTCTTCATAATCGCTGGTATATTCTAGAGTCCGCGAATAGGATTGATATAAATATACAAACATTCAATGTCAATATTAATAGAAGTATGGATTTCGTATTACTAGTTTCATTTAAACGAAATTACATAATAATATAAAATTACAATCTTAAACTTCAACTATACCGACTACAAAATATAATACAAGAAAAGGTATTTGGACAGATTATGGGCGTTACATGTCAATCATCCGAGTTGTATAACCTTTTGTTGTACACGATATGATGTAACATGAAATCCAAAAGTCAATATGCCTCTTAATGTACACAAATAATACAATGAGTCATGACTTTCTCCTTTCCGTATACAGAGTGCGAATTTAAAGTTTTAATTAATGTTTAAAACTTTCTATTCGGCATGAACACTTTGTATGCAAGTTCTATGAGTTTTGACATAATTATCCGATCTATTGTTTTCTGTGTTATATGGATTAAAAGCTAATACTGGCTTAAAACTCAGTGAAGTGAGATTATAAAATATGTTACTTTCAGAATTAAGATGTCGAAAAACTTTTATATATAAATAAATAATATTTGACTGTATGGACCTTTACCTGTCATAGCAGGAAATTTATCCAAAATTTCATAAATAATTTATGTAAAAAAAACTTATATCTTACTATAACAATTTACTTAAAAAACTGTTGCCGTGCCATACATAATACTATAATAAATAAATAATCTTTGTCTCTATAGACTAAATCCTTTGCCTGCCATTGGGACAAATTAGATATACGTTATACATGGGGTCTATCACGCGCTGTTACCTGCTAATAACATATATGGATTAAACAGTTTTCTCTCAATTCCAATACATATGCCCATAATTCATTTCGGAATTTTCAACTTCAATAGTCATAATTATGTATATATAGTTTAGATTTATAATATTGTGTCAATACATAACACTGGATCAGCAATAACTTCAAACCATACAAACAGGTTGTTTGTCAGGCTCTCGATGACGCAGATCGCAGAGCGTTGTCAAAGCACACAGCTTGTCTGCACGTAAACAGTTTTGTAGAGTAGTGGCACGATTCTACCTAACTCATTCCCCACCTTTTGGGGGTGCTGTGTCCCCCTTATGCCGCCTCATGCATCCCCCTACTCCCATTTTTCAGTAATACCTAACATGGCGGCCACCCCACATGCATAGTCTATTTGTGTTATACCGTAAATCTTTGTTATGACAACACGGTCAGCTGAATACACATTTGTTTGTTGATTTACTTTGGTCTTAACCGGTTCTGTGAATTTTAAAAACTTTATACGCGAGTTCTCTTTAAGCCCAAATCTGGATGTTTGTTACGTAATCTACGTACGCAATAGTAGGAATGTGAAAAATATCTGAACGTGAATTGTGTATGTACCTACATATTTTACTCGTTTTTCATACGTCTTTTAGCTTATTGTTGAATTCTTTAAAAGTAGGTAATCGAAAAATACGCAAACAAAACTGGAGTAAAGCTCTAGTTAATAATCCCAATATGAAAAGAACCATGGTTACTTGTACAGATATATATAACAATAATAACTTCGTGTTCTATTTATAAAACTACTTCTTGAAACTATTAAGATTGATCGATAAATGATAGCGTTGATACTATTCGTTGTTGATGTCAGTTGATAATTTGTTTTCGGTAAATGGGACGTATCATTAATGAAAGACCGAAGGACTTTTTGCAAAGCCTGTCAGACGTATTTTGTTACTCAGAAAATTTCATTAAATCTCCTATTTCCCTTACGAAGTGATTTATTGAGTTCCGTCCCCAATTTATTAGTTGCTAATCTTTTTAGGGTACAAACATTTATTTTTATGTAGCGCTATTATTGTATTCTTGTTATGTGAGTAGTCACTGCCGCATTGTAATGACACTAATTGGCATGCATTAAATCGCTCGTTACCTTAAACCAGCATATCTGGCATTTTAAAAACCCCCATGTGGCGATCTGTACATAGATAGTTTAAATTTCAGTAAACGTCTATTGAAGATGAAGCTTTGTGTGATATGCTGATGGATTATTAGATTACAAAGTCGATATCGTGTATCAATCAACATTAGCGCGTTATGGTGAACGGTCGGCCGAGCTATCGTTCCGCCATGTCAGCGCAATAACCGCTGTCGAGGTACGCCGCTGAGTCGGCAATCCTCGGCGCGTTCTTGCCGAGTCTGGCATGAGTCAGCATGAGCGGGCACGAAACGCCATGAGTCATGACTCAACATAATTCCTACAGGGATCGCCCGCCGTCAGCCGAAATAAGTGGATTGGTGCTACACGACTGAATTCCTTTTTAAAGAGCTCCCTATAATAATACCTCATACTAAGAACGTTTTGTATTCGTTACGTTTCCACGTCTTTGAACGATTTGTTTAGTTGAACGGTTATTATTTGAGTTGCTTTCACATTCATAAAATACAAAACGATTTTTTATAGCTGAGAGCATACGAGACAAGTTCAATTACACTTACAAATGAAACCAACTGTTTACACGATGGTGAGTATGTTATTTACAATTTGCCTATTTACAATGTGCCTGAGAAAAAACTGGGTGTACTTCGTGACACAAGACTATAAAACCAATAGACTGAAAATGTATGTAGCACATTGCAAATCGTACAAAGCGAAATTCAGTGGGGAGACCCCTGGAATAGACTGCAATAACTATTGCCACATGAAAATTTGTCGCGTTTTAACACTAGAGCGCGTATGCGTGTAATAAACGTCACACTTCAGTGTGCTAATAATAACTGGCTTTGACTTCGCACGTATCCCGCTCTCAAACGTAACAGTGGCGACGAGGACGGCATGCGTGCGAAGTTAACAGCAGGGTGTTACCAGCGCGCTATTCCCTTACAAACTTTCATTCTTTATTTCAACCCGTTCTAGTTTTATTTATCTATCCCCCGTCTATATATCAGTAAACTACATAAATGACCAGTGACCAAAATTGACAAAACGATCAAAAATACTAAAATAAACAAAATGGCAAATCACAAAATCGGCCGAGTAGTTTTTTCGTGAAAGCGTAACAAACAGACAGACAGATAGAGTTGCTACGCATTTGTAATATTAAAAAAGATATAGGGATTTTTTTTAGCATAGATTTATTTTCTTGTTCCAGAGGGTTGAGCGTGAAACAACAAAGAGTCCAGCTACTACTGGAAGCAGAAAGAAATCAGCGGGTGTGAGAAACAACGGTCAGATCACAGCCGTCGATCCACCGTCTGCACCTATAGGTAAGTATTTATTCTAAGATGGTCCCTGAGTACACAAGTTAACAATTACTTATTTTAAAAATTGTATTACACTAGGATATGCCCGTTTGACTTGTTATTCTTGCGGGATTCCCGGGACACAACATTTAAAAAAGAATGTACGCTATCGTTAGTGAAAACTGTACAAAACAACTTCAAATCATGTAAACAACTTCAAATCGCTCCCGGGAAAATACAACACACACACATTTTCTTTTAGAGAATAAAATTTGCTATCGATCGGTAAAAAATCGTATTGGAATTCCAAATTTTTTTTCATATTGGTCATTTTAATTCATTCCCGAAAAAAATCCCGCGTGACTCCCAAGATAAAAAGTAACTCGGATTTTAAGTTTAAGAACTGGCTGTCGACCGGCAACAACCGCATCGAAATCGGCCCAGCAGTTTTTACGTGAATCCCGAACTAACAGATAAACATTCAAACAAACAAGAAATCTCAAATATACGTAGGGTATTCCAACTGCTTTTTTTAAAATATCTTCAATGTACAGACAAGGCATGTTTAGAATTTTATAATATTATAGATTTACAAACAGTGATTTACACGTTGTGTCTACTATTGAAGTTGATTTTACACGAAAGATATATATTAGGTTGGGGAATAAGTTTCTTCGTATTTTATATAAAAATTCAAAAGGTTTTTTTATAAAGTTTATTTACATTTGACTAAAGTATGTAGGACCAATTTGTTGCATAACTTTTTGCCATCTTGTAGGTAGGGACGTGATCCCATTGCTATAAAAATTTTGGGGCATCCGATCAAAAAACTGCGACAAGTGGTTTTCGCAGTCCTCTCGTGATGTTAACCTGACACTGCCTAAGGAATTCTGCAGAGACCGAAACAGGTGAAAATCTGAAGGTGCAAGGTCAGGACTATACGGCGGATGCATTAACACCTCCCAGCCAAACTCTCGTCATTTTTGCTGAGTGGCTAAAGATGTGTGAGGTCCAGCGTTATCATGGTGAAAAACCACACCCCTTCTGTTGATTAATTCCGGCCGGTTTCTCTCAACTTTTTGCTTTAATCTCATCAGTTGTTCGCAGTACAGTTCAGAATTGATGGTCCTGCCTGGCGGGTTACCGCCAGCAGCTCATAATGAATAATGCCCTTCCAATCCCACCATACACATAGCATCACCTTGTTGCGGGTTTCGCCACAGTCTGTGAAGCCTGACCGGCCTTTGACCACGATCTTTTTCACACGTTCTTGTCGTACGTGATCCACTTTTCATCACCAGTTAGCAGCTTCTTCAAAAATGGTTCGGTGTCATTACGTCGTAATAAAGAATCACAAATGAGTACACGGTTAATTAGGTTTCTTTCAGTGAGCTCATGAGGCACCCAAGCTTTTTGTGTACCCAGCTTTTTTCAAATGCGCCAAAACCGTTTTGTGTTCAATTCCCAGTTCTCCAGCTACATCGTAACTACTAACATGCCAATCTTGCTCCACTTTTTCAAAAATGGCATCAATTTTGTCCGTAACAGGGCGCCCAGAGCGGCGTGCATCTTTGATATCAAAATTTCCGGATTGAAAACGCTTAAACCAAATTTGCGCTACTCTCACAGATACTGCATTAGGTCCATAAACATCACAAATGTTTTTCGCGGCTTGTGTTGCATTTTTACCTTTTTTGTAGTAAAACATTAAAATGTATCGAATTTCTTCATTAGATTCACTCATTTTAACAATAAGAAAAACAAATGAAAAACACACATTTTCCAAATTTGAATTTGTCTTCTTTAAAATTAAAACTTTTTAATGATACCAAAACCAGGCAGATACAAATGGTATAGCCAAAGAGATCTTATTACAAGTTCATACATACTATATGCGAAAAGACTTTCTCCCCAACCTTATTATATACCGTGCGGCGTAAAACATATGTTGAATAATGTATAAAGCTTTAAAAGTTGCTCCAAAAGTAAATAATTTATAACAAAATAACATTAGTTTATATAACCACCACTTTTTATTCCATGTAAAGCGACAAGATCTAAATTTATAAGCTCCTAAGAGATCGCCTTGAACTTCGTAATGCATTAAACAAAGAAATTATACAACTTCGTTACGTGAAAGTTTAAAACAGTTTTTCATTATTTGTACTGCTTCTATTCCCCTTGAACTAATTTAATTGGCCGTATGGAAGTGTAATGATTTAACAGTAGGTATAAACCTTACACAGCAGTCAAGGAAGAAAAATATAATACTATGTTCTAAAATATAACCACCTATCGAGTTTGTATATTTGTAAATAATTGATGTTGAGGAAGAAATAACGAAAACCTTTATAGGTATTTGAATATTTATCATCAATTAATAATAATAAAAGTTTTGAAAGAAAAATATGGATATTACAAAATTTATTGTCCATTAATTCGGTTTTGGTCATAGGTATACTTTTTTGCAATGTAGGTTAGTGGTCTTAGAAATATTATACCTACTATGTCTATCATAATTACTTGTTCTTAGCTGAATGCTAATTTAATATTATAACTTGGAAGAATATCGAGACAATATATGATTTCTATAACATTATCAAACATAAAAACTGTTTTAAATGTTGTCAAATGGCATGGATGTATAATGAAAGTAACTACGACAAATAACCTATGTAATGAGTATAACGTTTCTCTTAAAATTTCCATTCATTAGGAAATATATAATATATTCAATCTTTTAAATAAGTATATATATAATGAAATAATATGACTTTATTTAGTTCTAGGTATTCCAAAAATAAACGGTAGATCAAGAATATGTATATCACGTACCTTTTTAAAGTTCCAAGAATATTATAGAAGTTCTAAGATCGTTTCAATATCTCATATCTTTCATATTAGTTTATTAGCCTTGATAAGGATATTATATGCGGCATTCCTTTAGGACATTAATAAACTGTGTATGAACATGAAATGAAATTAAATGTGTAGGTGAATGTAATACATATAAAACGTACTTTTTCCCCATGCTTCGACGTAAATGGATCGCCTTGCTTCGACTCATGACTGCTCGTGAGATGGATGGCTTCCATTTGCAATAGAATGATTTACTATTGGGGATATTTACCCAAGTCTTCGTGACATTCACGTCACAATGTTGGAATTTACATAGGACTCGAAGAGGTATTGTAATGCCTTTTCTCCTTTTCCTAGGCGTCGAGTAGTTTTCCGTGATAGAGCAACAGACAGACAAAGTTACTTTCGCATTTATAATATTAATTACATTATTTGGGGTGCCAAAAAAAGACTATTATGAGAATTTGAATACTTAATATTATTAAGTCTACCATCGCAAATTTAGATTTATTTACTGAACGGGTTTTTGTTTCGGAGCTCTCAAATAATTGACTTAAACGAAATTGACTCGGAGACATTTTTTGAAGGAAATTGAATGTTGTACAAACAAGGTATAATTAAAATTCTCCTTCAGATGAACCGTTTCCTTGCAACCATGCCTTAAATAGTGGTATAGTTTTACAATTTGATCTTTGAATATTAAAACAATATATAAAAATAGGTGCTATATAAAAATAGACGATTTTTTTCGCCCAGTCCATCGAAAAATAATACTATTGTTTTATAATTATTCTAGAAGAATATTATTGTTCTTCTATGGCCCAGTCTACAACATTAACAAACATCTCGGCTTAACTGAGCCTCTTATACGATATTTTTATCGTACCTATCAACAATAACCAGAGAAGGTGATTACATTGAAAAATAGAATCGAGTTCTGCTTCAAAGTGGAATGGAAGAATTAGTATTACCCGTACCCAAACAATGATTAATCAATGAGAAATGTGGGAACAGCATCAACAACTTTTGACATTAAATTGGTTGTAATTCAAACCATTATTCAAAGGAAGAACACCTTTGTGTATCTAATCCTATGTATAACTGGGTACCGTATTAATTAGGAACATTCAAGATCCGCAAGCAGAAGGAATTACTGAACTAGATCGCTTTGGGCAACAAGTTTAGAACATATTAAACTTCACTCACACATTTAATTACTGTGGATCGGTACGCAGACAAGGAAGGCATAAAGTACTGAGTTATATAATCATTATGCTCTTTAGCTGATCAATAATTTCATATACATCGAAATGAAACATAAACGAAAATTTAAAATAAAATTCCTGTTTTAATTCGGAAAAATTTAAAACAAACTGAGAAACAAGAACAATTCTTAAATTAGTATTATGATTATATGAAGGGATATAGAGACCTAATCTAGGAATAATCTACTTCTTCTTCTTTATATATAAAAATGAATGTTTTTCTGTATGTCCTTTATAGAATCGCAAACTATACATTTGATCATGTGATGATCTTTAGCAAAGTTGTTGTGCATGAGCCAGAGAAGGTTTCTGAGTTGGTTCACAATTGGAGCCGGTAGGTGGCGCTGCTATCGGCATATCGATTGAAGCTTTTCCGGGCAGGACGACATTTGCCGGGACTGCTAGTTTCTTAATAAAGATGTCGCAAAAAATATTATTATCTGTACTGTTATCTCCATCAAAAATGCTTTAAATTCCAATGTTGTTTTTAGTAACGGTTTTTAAACGTTTCGCGTTCCTTTTGTTAACATAATCACCACACAGACAAACTAGACGGGTAAAAACTCCAGCCGAGTTTAACCTCATGAATCCTTTGTTATTTCAAACTTTCGAAAAGTTTCAAATGGGTTTCTGTAACAGTTTCCTTTAGCCGTTATATTATGTGTATGTCGAGTAAAGGTAGGATATTCAACTTTAAAATAAATAACTGTGAAGATTATTCCAGAAGAATATTTTTTCTTATGTGATATAATGTGTGTAAATACATATTATGTCGTTTTGGTAACTAATGGACAAAAATTCACATGCGTTAAGTAAATGTAAAAGTAGTAGCTTTTCAGGCCACTCTATTTACTGCAACACAAATAAGACAAAGTATGTTAATTCTAAATTGTGAATCAAGTTTTTTTAAACAAAAAATGTATAGATTCGTAGATAGATAACACTTTAATGTACACCAATACAGAAAACTTACGAACTAGTATTATTCTAATTGTGTACAAAGGGCGGTTTTATCGCTAAAAAGTGAGCTCTTCCAGAGAATCCGTGGCAAGAATATTGCTGATCAGGAGTGGCGATGGAGGACAATATATATATAACTCCTTCCTATTAATTTCCTAATTTAATATATAATATAGTTTTATTATAAACGAGAAAGTGTTAGAACAAAACATCCATATATTTGTTATTTTTCGCACAAAACTACTGAACAGATTTTGATTCAATCAAAATAGAAAAAATAGCACATCTAAGGCGGTAATATACAACGATGTAGAGATGGTTTTTAAATTGGCCAAAATGACAATCTGACAAAACGGATCTTTAATAAATCTATGCAATCTTTTTGAACAGCAAACCTTAGTAAAAGAAATGTTGTTATGTAACATCACATATTTTGCAATTTTACATCAATAAATTATTTAATTAAAACAGCAGTTCCGTAATTATTAGTTTTATATCCATTGAAATTATTCTTAATAATTTATGCTCATACATAACAGATAGAATTGGAAATATTTTGAAGATTTCGTTAATATTTCGAATTTCGTGTTTAATGTCACGTCATGAAATTAAGATCCCTCCCACCCCTTGTCAAACTATTTCACATTTCGTCGACCTCAATTAACGTATGGCATAATTTACGAATGGCCCCAGAGTAAAAAATGAAACAAGGAGTATATTGTTCTTTCGTGTTCCTGGAATGTTATCCTTTAACTGAAAATAAAGTAAACGTACGATGGGTGCGACTAGCAGCATTGACGATATGAGGTCACTGGACGGCCTACCTCCCCAGAGTTTAAGGGTGGTTCGTGCGGAATAGGTTCCATACATAACACAAAACTTGATCACAGAGTTTTGTCATTAGGACTTTGTATTCTAAATCAGCTAGACTATTTGTGCTAAACATTCTAAATATGGCCTTAAAAAAAATATTGTTAGAATACAGGATTCTTTAATGCTAGCTAACCAACATACATAATTATGCTAGTCCTTTATGATTTATAGCTACGTCTTCCAGGCAACCATCCAGGTCTTGGAAAACAACAACAAATTCCTTGCAGTTTAAACTCTAAAGTTAATATTTTATAATGTTAACCGATAATTAAATCTATACACTTGTTTTTGCGTATTGTTAAGTTTTTTTAACAAATCTGTGCCTTTTTTACTTGAATGTAGTTTTATAGTTTATAAAAGTATCGATTATAACACGCTTATTTGTTTTTGATATATTGTTGGTCTGTGTGACATTTGTTTGAAGAGTTATATTGAGGTATCCATTAGTTTACTTATTATTAAGATTTGCCAACAATGGGGATTGTTCACAAAAAATTACCCTCTGATTTTATATTTTTATTACGTAAAATAGGGTATTTTAAGATACTAATTTGAATATTTTTGTATTTTGAGCGTTAGTTTTTTTATAATTGGATTTTAAAGTTATTTCTCCGATGACGTCATAAGGCACAAGTTTACATTGATTTCTTTGCCTAGAAAACAAAAATAATATAAGCAAGTTTTATCTATATCTAATCATAGTAATCTGTGCTACTTATTTAAATATTACTGTCATTACTCATTACGTATCGTGATCATTTTAGTGTATTTTGTCGCTAGGCTTATAATTTTTCGTGTTCAACCATTATTATTTTCTATAGTTATCGTTAAATTTTTTAAAGTGGTTTTTAGGGAAAATCCATGTAACATAACTTAAATCAAATAATGTACAGCTAGATTTTTTTTACACCTGAAGCAGGCAAACAGTCAGACGGCCCACCTGATTGGATTTAGTAAGGTCAAATAAAGGTCAAACACATTTCTTACAAAATACAAGAAGATCGTACGTTTTTTGGAATTTTAACTAGACAGAAATAATTAGGGACACTATTCCTCGAAATGGATTTTGAAATAGCTAAATTGAAAAAAAGTGAACAATCCCCATTATTTTATAACATTAAAATATAAATACGTCAAATAAAAAATGTAATATTCAATTAGTATGTCCATAAAACACGTCTGATTTCCCAAATTTCAAAAATTTTACATTAATTTAACACATGTTTATTTTTGTGAATGAGTTTACACTGATTATACCGTGAATAATTCCAAATATGTTTAAATTCGTGCCGACGAGGCCTAATGTTATTTATATAATAAAGAGTTCTGAGCCCCAAACTTTTGATGTTTTACATAATTTTGCCAACGGCCGACAGTAATACTGGCCCAGAATAGCCGTTACGTGTATGGTGGCCACCCCTATTATTTAGTTATTCGCAATTACACTACTACCACCGACGTATAACGTCATTTATAACAAGATTACAAGTCATCAATGCCGTCATAATGGCACATTAATAGTTGCTTTTCCATGTTTTATAGAACACAGATATAGATTATAATCAGGAATAGTACAGGCTGCATTTTATCCTGGAAAAATGTACGGTTCCCGTGGGATAACATTATCGCGAGCTAAGCCGCATACAATGACTAGTAGATCATAATGATGCTATTATTATTACAGTGATCGACCATTCCGACACGATTGTAAAAGAAGACTTAAGACACATTCAATTTGAAGTATCGGTCTATGATTTTAAAATAATTGGCAATACGTATGTATGTTTAAATATATAATAATATTAGTTGTCTAAAAGTTAGTCTCAAATAGGCTCCGAAATGTCTAAAAGGATTTCAATGAAAATTTCAGAGTTTAAAACAAGAATTTTCATGCATGTTTCATTTCGCATCTCTCGCATACATAGTTCAACAAATATTATAATACAGTTATAGCTGATATAGAATAGCATACACTTTTTTTCCAAACATCATATATGTACATACATATGGTAAGTCCAGTAGACCCAGTAGTAGTAGTAGTTAATTATAGGTCAAACATGGCGGATATGTCGGTTTCATAATGAATCCATTGTTGCTAAAATGGCTACAAAACCCAAAAACACCTTATTAATTACTATGATTCCTCAAATGTTTTTTACTATTCTCCTTTATTTGTACTCGTTAACCCTGAGCATGTTTATTAAACAGGTTGTTTCAGTTTAATAATAAAATGACAATGTGTATGACAAGTTGACCTTGCATTCTATTCTTGTAGGTAATTTTGACTTTTTTTATTCTTATTTGACTTTTAAATTAATTTTACAAATGTATTTACTTAGATAGCTTTAGGTGTGATCGTCTTTAATCATTATATCTCTAATGTTATTTTTTTTCTGTTGTGACGATGTAAATAAGATTAAGACGCAAATCTAGGATTAGTAAATACAAATTTTGAAAAAAATATTTCTAAAAAATGTTAAAATATACGTACCAAGGAACCACAAGTCTCATTATCATATTGAATAACAGACAAAACACTAATTTTGTTTATTGATATACATTTTTTCCTTAAAGCGAATACACGTGTGAATTTTATTTTATTATTGCTAGACGAATCCAAACGGCGTTTATTCTTTATTGTAGTTGAACACACCAACTTGGGAAGTAAATTGTTCATGAAATTTTATATTTGCTAAATAAATAGCGCCTGCAAAACAGACAATTAGGCACAAAGTACTGTCCATCTCTATATTCAAACTGCTTTTAACTTTATATTGGCTCGAAGTTTCTCGAAGTTGTGTGCAGAGCAAGTGCGAGTTGAAGACAAATTTGCTCGGAGCGTGGGAACTATGGTGTTCATCGAAGTTTACTTTCGCTTCTCGCCTCTTATACCAGCAACCTGGCGGATAGCCAGTTGTCACCAAACGACCAACTTTAATGTGAAACTGGTCAAGTTTTCCAAGGTTGGTAACTCGCCCGCTACTCGCTATCGGGCATTCGGTAAACAAAACCTTTTTACATAATTGAAAACGTTCTGTGGTGTTTTACTTGTTTAGCTGTAGTCACGTTTTATGTTCGTGTGAATTGTTCGCTGAAATTTGCAAGTACTTTAAGAATGTATTCTATTCGACGACGAGGTTGCGTAAAAGTTTGTTTTGTACATAACATGCACAGGCTTCTCTCTTTGTGCAATATTTAATTATTGACAATAAAGATTTTCGTGTATAGTACCCCAATGCTCAAGAAATATGATTTTCAATACCCAAACTCACACAATCATTCTCAGAATAACACGAATACATAAGCATCTAAACAAAGTCATTTACATGTTATACAATAATTATGTATTTACAATTACATTAAATTTACGTATCAATATGGGTTAATATGGAGAAAAATAATAGGAATTACAATAGCCCAACAAAAGACGTAACTCTGAAAAGCTCCTGAGTTCTACATTATTAAAGGTTAACTCTGTTCTCAACTATGACATCACTAACGTAACGTAGGTCGCTCACTAGAAATCTAGTTGCGGCAGCCAGGTAGGGGAAATCCGATTGAGGACCATAGGCCACGACAAGGGGAGAACCTTGGGGGGATAGTTCGCGACACGTGTGTAGGTTTCCCAAGGTCGGGGCTGGCACTAGCATGCCTGGCCAGAACTGGTGCCATGCTATTGCCACCTCTCAGTTATGGATACCCACTAAAACCCCTAGGTGTTTGGTCCTGCACCTTATGCCAGGGCTACGGGTATATAACCTAGGCTCTCCGCTAGCCCTGGCAGGCGTGGGCCCCGCAAGCCCACTTTCACTGCCAAGGGACTACTTTTGTCTTCCGGCATCTTCCTTGTCTATCCCGGCGTAGGGCGGTTTGTATCTCGCCCCACGGGGAGAGAGATGGGTGCGCGCGGAACACTTAGTGTGCGGAAGATTTCGACGGCATATGCAGGGCAGGTGAGTGAGAATCCTTATTTCCCAAGGGGCTCCAACCGCGCCGCCTGCTTACGGCGGCCGAAGGTCCATACTGGCCCTCCGGCGCCAACGCGTCCTTCTTTGACGGGAGCGGAGCAGGGACGTGCGCTCACGCTCCCGCTTCGCCTCCTTTTTTGCAGGCATAACATGCTCGCAGAAGGAGGAGACGGCGTCCCATCCGATGTAACTCCCGACCATGGTGCGAATCACGGCCGGGAGTGAAAGGTCAAGTCCGGTGACGGCGACGAGGTCTCTGCGCTGCCGTCTTGGCAGAATGCGGCAGCCAGGCGGCTTCAACCATTTCTATGTATGATGGGTCATTGGAGCTCGCGCGCTAGATGATCAAGAATTTCTGTGTGCGACAACCACTAGAATGCTAAATAATAATAGTATTTGTTAGCTGCTAATCTTAGCATTGGATTGGTTGCATAATATTTAATTCACCGCAAGTTAGCTGCCGCAGCCTTGTTGCCTGGTGCGTAGCCTGCGTAAGATTCGAAATTCAAGGGACTATTGGCTGTGTTGATGCCAATACTCCGTAACTAACTGCATTTCAAACTAAGCAACTAAAAGTAATTCTATTGTCTAATTTGTTTTGCGCCGTTATGCACATATCTATATATTATACTTACATACATCATTATTGTACAACGTGTGTAATGTTATGTTATAAACTTGTGCACAGAGAGAGATGTGTCTGTTGACTGTGTTGTGATCACAAAGCGACGTGCAAGCGACAGTCCTTTGTGTCAGTTAACGGAATTCGGATATTGGATAAGCTTCCGCGGCACCGTGCCATGGTTGTTTACCTAACAATTTGATTTTAATTGGTTCGAGCGTGTCGCTTGTCGTCCGCATCGCGTACAAACAACGGTTGGGTTCTGAATCTATTCCAAATTCAATTATAGCCCCAAAACATTAAATGTAATGGCTTTGCCTTTGGTTCATTATAAAGAGTATTCGTATACACTTTACTATTTTTTTACGTACTAGCCGATAAGAGACATCTTTTGATTTGAGATATTCGATAATTATTAATAAAACATATTTTGCAATTTTAAAGCAATATTTGTTATAAAAACAAATTTAAAATGTTATAGTAATAAGTATCAGAAACGATTGAGAAAGCGTAAAAAAAAAAAATGGTTCATTTATTTTCCTAGCTTTGTACACACAATTACATGTGCATTCGTGCATTTACTTTTTAATTTGCTTGTGTGATTTGATTATTGCAAAAAAAAATTAAAATGTCTGAATTATATCAAAATTTCTAGAACCTAGATTAGTGTTGTGATAAATTTAATATATTGTTGTTATCCACACTAGTTGTGGCCGCCACTTCGTCCGCGTCTAACTCGGACTTTATGTTCTTATTTTCGAAGACCGCAATATACCCTACAAGATGAAATAAGAAGTGGCTCATACTCAAAAATATTTACATAAAATTGTTCTTTACTCCCTAAAATTTGCACTGAAATCCTCTGAGAATAGAGAAGAATCTATTCGAAACAATCTTTCAGACAGACTACACAAATTCTAAAACGCTCATTTATGATTAGACATTGCATACAGTATATTATTATAGAAGAATATATGTAATAATTTTAATATTTTCAGCGCATTTTGTATAAAACAAGTTTACCATCTTAATATTCGGCAACGAATAATTTACATTCCAACTGCGGGTACACCGCGAAATTTGCGTGTATTCCGACCACGTCATGCAGTTTGTATAACTTTGCATATTTAAACTGTACTGTTAAATGCACCGAACTCACATTTGTCACTTTAGGTGTGTACGTTGTTTAGGTGTGTTAGAATGGTGGGGATCTTATTAACATTATCTAGGTACTCGTTAATATTCACAAAGCCGTGGTAGTGTGAGGATTTGCGTACTGGCCGCAAAAGCACAAAAGGCGCGGGTTCGAATCCTGGCCAGATGTACCACAAGCAGTTTTCTGAGCTAATGCATATTGTTACAATTAGTATATACAACGGCGAATGAAAATATCGTAATGAAACCTCGAGATACTAGATGTATCAAACCCGCCAATCCGCTTTGGGACAAGAGTAGCCGGAGTACTGTCCGTTCCCCTGGAAATGAGAGGCCAGAGGCCAGAATTTGAACGTTTATGGGCTGTTATCATATACGCATTAATGAAAAAATGTGTGTGTGCAGTACACATAGTAGAATTTAATGATTGACTAGTCAAATCTATCAAAGTCAAAGATGTTAGATAGGAAGTTCTTACAAAATCTAGGAGGCTACGATGTTTTCTTATATGATAAAAATAGTCTCGGTTGATTTGACTGTAAGCGACTAATGGTTCGCCACAAATAACGAACGACAACAAAAAGCAAACAAATTCAATGCAACACGTGAATTTTATAAGGATTCAGATAAAGCTGCTCACATTTATTCACATTACGCCCGTTTATCATACTTTAGCTCCCCCACTGCCCTTGTAAAGTCAGAATAAAAAATAACAGTATTAAATTTGCATGCCGACGAAACGGCACGCGGCTCGCCCCCATACGGGGTCTACAGGGGGGAAACGGAGGACGATAGAGGGGGAATAGGGAGGAATTGTGACACGTCGAGCGCACGCCACGCTCCCCGGGGTGGTGTTAGAAATTCGTGTCGGAATGCATCGGCGCCCCCAATTTATTTTTGTCAATATAGTGGAATAACATCAACCTGATTTTGAAATATAGTGACAGGGTCGACTTTCATTATAGTGTGTTAGTGTCAATCGTTTTCTATATTACCACACTCAGGGCCGATTAATGCTTCATTTTCATTACAAGATAATTAACTGCAAAAAACAGAAAAATAGAACGAAGTGAGATTATAAAAGATAATTTTTACCTTTAAATGTCAGAACGCTAAAAAAGGAAATGCGAATATATTCAGAATAAGCTTATTATTTGGCTTGCTATCAATTTATCATGTAAATTGTACACAATGCAACGGTAATGATTCATCATGAGAAATTGTGAGTGCTGCCTTTGTTTTGATAACAGAAAAGAACCGTCACACCATGATGAAGTACGCAACATGACAGCCGTATCCGGACGGCAATTACGTGAAGGTCAGTGACACGCGACCGTGACGCCACGCAATCAGGCACAGATACACAAATACCTCCAGCGACTTGTCCCTTTTTTATTTCATATATCAAAATGAGACACACGATCTGTCAAATATATGTGACGAAAAAATGAAGATTATTTTCTTTAACAATGTCACCAATAAAGGTGTGTGCATATTATAAGTCGCGACTGACGGACGCGGGTGAGAGGTATGACTTACAATGTATCTGGATAAGGAAAGTCCATTGAAGTGAACATACTATAAGTAAGGCGTGGACATGACCTTGAGGATTCGAATGTCCTAAAGCAATCTGGAGATTATGTTACAGTTCTGATGCACGTTGTTCGGACGCGTTACGTAATGTGTGGGCACCTTAATTGTCACACCATCCATTTGAGCTTTCTAAAAACCGATAAAAAGTCTCTTACATTACAATAATTAAATATTTCACAGTATTAATTGTATTTAAATCTAAAATTAAAGCAAGGAATGAATGAAATATATGTACATGCTATGTACCTAGGTATGTTTTAGAAATTTAAGCTCACTTGCGCTGTACAAAGTCTCTGTTATCAATATCCAGCAAGGCAAATCATCAGAATTCAGAAGATTTTGTTCGTATATTTATTTATTTAATATACGTTTAGGTTTATCGTTAAGGCAGAGTTCATTTTATTTTTTCATTTCAGACCCCTATTGAATTTGATAGATTTAGACTTCTCGTTTAATTGGCATTGACTAAAACGAGTTATTAATTTTGTATTATTATGGAAAAAGAATACTGTTTTTCTTCCATCTATGTTAAGGGTATAATGTAAATTAGAACATGAATTTATTAGGTACCGTAAAATCTGGCAACATAACGAATGGTTGTTAATTTTGCCATTATAGGTTTTCGTTTTTGAGCATATAACTCACGTCAACGTCACAACGTTATATGCTCGAAAAAGTAATTTTGTGAGAGGTAATTGTAGTTTTGTTATAGGTTATTCTAATCTTGCAAACGAAAGTCGAAGACCTATAATGGCAAAATTGTCAACCGTTGGTAAAGTTGCCATATTTCACGGTACTGATTAGAAAAACTAAAATAAGAATTAAAAATTTAAATAAATAAATTATATAAGCATTTGCCACTATTGAACTTGGTCAGAGATACGCGGACGGGGTGCAGTGCAGGACAGGATGGTTTACAATCGAGAGTGAGTGCGAGAGAACGATTAGCAAGTACGGCGTGCGATAAAGAGCAAGTGCCGCGGCCGCGATGCGATCGTGTCCCGCGCCACAGCGGCACTCCGACTCACTCCATCTTTCATTCATTCGTGTGGTAATTTTCGTGTAGATACACGTTTTAACGCTTGGATAAATAAATATTTTAAAAGGTTTTCTACAAAAAATGACTACATTCTGTACTGCTTGTGACAATAATGACAGAACAGTCAAGATATCGTATTTCAAATATCCAGAAGACGAAGAGCTGTGAGTCATAAGTAACCTATACATATAATTAATTACTGCTTATACTAATTAAAACATTATATTATATAATACTTGTTCTTTTGTTGCTTAAATAATTGCCTTATTGCTGAAATGGTTTATAGTGCATGCCTAGAATACAGCTAACATCCGTATTTTGTAGTGATAACATACTACTTATTTTTAGCTATCATAATTTGATATTCTTTAACGCTGTTATAACACCTTATACCGTTAAAATGGGTAGTCTTCTCCATACTAAATTAATCTGTAGGGGGTCAAATTTATAAAATGAATTTAATAAAGAAAAAAAAATAGGAGGCTAATTGCGGTCTCAGATCTGAGTGCAACAGTTATTAATTTTAATAGGCTTATATCGACAAAACAGTGTATCGGCTTCTATGCGTACGTTTGTATAAAACACCGTTCATCCCTATTCATTACGTAAACTATTTTTTTACTTGCAGAAGGAATAAATGGCTCAATGCCCTTCGCCGCAATGATCTCCAGTTTAGTTTTGATAATAAAGCCTTTCGCGAAAAGTATAGAGTATGTGAGGAGCATTTTGATAGGGTCTTCATGATACCAAAACCTGGCGGCAAAAATATTAAAGTTTTGGAAATTAATGCCATACCTACATTTAATTTGAAAAACTCACCAAAGACTCTTAATGCGAAACCTTACTCCTCTACATATAGCTTGTTACCAAAGATACAAGCTAATACGGGAAGGGGCAATACAGTATCTGTAGTACTACCAAAAATGACTTTTATAAGTCAGAAGAAATTAACTCCTTCAAAAGCTGAATCGATACCAAGCACGTCATTTGCTATTAATAATATATCTAACGAATCCTCTAGCAGCCCTGATCATAGTTTAATAAAGAAAGACATTAATTTACATTTCTCTTCTGCTGAACCTATGACAACATGTAGAGTCGTAAATAAGAAAAACTTTAGGAAACGCAAAGGTCAAAATACTAAAAGTGACAATACTAAGAAAACTAAAATATCAAAATGTGTTGTTATAAATGAATCTAAAGAGAGATTATATAAATTGTGTGACAAATTTTTGAATAAGGAAATGGCTGAAATTGTCAAATTCAACTCAGGAACTTCTGAAAATAAAACTAGACAGAATTTTCATTCATTTGCTTTAAGCTTATATTATTCAGGTCCAGATACATATACATTTCTTGAAAGAACTTTAAATTTACCAGATGTAAAAGCCTTACTAATCCCATCTACTTTTAATACAAAATTGAACGAACAAATATTATGGGGACTGAAGACAAAGATAGGGAACATGAGTGCTCAGGAAAAGATTTGCAGTATTTGTGTCGGTTATATGCCTATAAAAGTGCATTTAAAAGGTCAATCAAATGTTGATGACTACATGGGATATCACGATATTAATGGAGTTCAAAAATCTGAACTGGCTAAATATGCTTCTGTTATAACCGTTCGTGGAATTATACATTCTTGGGAACAGCCTATAGCTCATTCTTTTCTATCCAGCTGTACAGATTACGATGAAATAAATGCTTGGATTGATGACATTATTGTTACATTACTGGAAATGGGCTTGAACATACGTGTCTTTATCACAAATATGTCGTGTGTCGAGGATACTCTAAACATGTCAAAACATCGATTCATTACTAACGACAAAACATATTTTGAAATAAACAGCCATAAAATTTATTGTTATTTTGGTGTTCCGGATCTTTTGATAACAATGGGAAGTATATTTAAAGCATATAATATAGTTTTTAATAATCAAACTGCAAAACTTTCGCATCTTATAGACTTGTATAATCTAGAAAAAAAAAGGCGAATAAAATTAGTTCCTCAGTTGCAAGATATGTTCATCAATTCACTCAATTTTAGTTCTCGAAATTTTGCTTCACTTATCTTCAGTAGGAACGTAAGATCAGCAATCGAAACATATGTAGATTTAAAAATAATGGATAATACAGCAACGCATACAGCAGAGTTCATAAATAAAATGAGTGATTTGTTGGATATATTGGGATCAAGTATACAGATACCCATATGTGAAGATGATCCCAATTGTGAAAATAAGATTAAAAAATTACAGAACATTTTAGCATTTTTAGAAAGTCTTGTATTAATTAGGAATAAAGATTCTGTGTTAAAGACTAGTCCTGAGAATTCATTACATTCACTAAAAATCTCTATCAAGTCCATTTTTCATATTTACAAAGAGCTGCAATTAGAAGGAACTAAAGTTTTACATTTAAAACGCTTAAACAAGGACTGTGTTGACAAAGCCTTTAGAAAAGTGTGCGATAATCAGAAAGAAGAATCGGTGATTACTCAAGTTACGAACACTTTTAAGAAAATATTTTCATGTAACTTATTGAAGCCAGTACATGGCAAAAATTGTTGCAAAATTAAAGGATAACAGTTTTTATGCGAAACTTCGTAAAACTTTCTAGCTGATTAGTACGTTGGAATAGTTTTTCTACTACTATCACAGTAGTTTTATAGTAACTGTTGTTGTAGCTTTTCGCTGATAATTTGGCAGGAATATGAAACGAGGCAGGATTGCAAAACTTGAATGAGGAGTTCAAAATTATTTATTACAAGTCTTGCACAGAGTAATGAAGCATACAAAATATATAATTTAATAATTCATAAAATAGTAGATATCGTTTAAAAAATATTTTGGAAAGAGAAATTGAGTTATTAATAATAATTTAAGTGGTTCGTTAAGTATTTAAAATAATAGCTAATATAAGATATCTAATATTAGTTTCCTTATAATAAATTTTGTATTAAGCAAATTGTAACGTTAACAGCTGAAAACATTAAAAGTTATATAAATGCTATTTTGTTTTATTTGATCTCTTTTTTGTGTAAGTTAATACATATATATTACTAGAGTTCACTCGCGACTTCATCCACGTTAGAAGGGTAACAAAGGGTACAGTTGTTTTACACAGAATTTGAATTAGTGAAAATGTTCCATGGCAATCAGATTTTTTTAAAAGTAAAGTAAGCAATGTACCTACTATTCATAGTTACTAATTACATAATATTACTAGAAGGTAACTCCTAATAATTTAATTATGAAAATCGTAATGAAATCACACTTCAACGGTTTTAAGCGTGATATTTTGATTTTTGTTATTTATTGTGTTAGTCGCGAAAACTTAAGAAAATACTACAAAAAAATCTTGTCGACTTCTGCCGAACTGTCTAATTACTAATGAATAGCTGCCTTATTATTTGCAATATGCACATCTATTTTACCTATATTTTTTTATGAATGATCGCCCAATGACAATGCGCTACACAACTGCACAGTATAGAAAGGAGGTTCGGTTCATTACTCCATCCCTCTATAGCCACAGTCGAATACCTTTTTTATGTGGCTCGACCGTTATATGAGATTTATGAGAGGCGAGGCAAGAGTTTCTTTTGAGTTAGACGCTCGTTTCATTTTCATATTACTCCAGTTGGTGGTTATAAAGCCAACTTAAATTCCATTCACGATAAATTTCTATATTTCAAGTTATGTTTTTTTACTACTTAACGCCTTTATATTGAATTATATTTACTGTGATGGAAAGGAATAGGTTTTTTATTTATTTATTTATTGCTGAAGCACTGCAGATAGGCTGATGGCCCAACTATGATGGAAAGTGGTTACTGTTGCCCATAGACATTAGCAATACCAGAGGTGCTGCCAACGTGTTGCCGGCTTCGAAGGAGAAACTGTGGAACCTGGCTACTGATTCTCGAACACAACTCATAGTTGTTATGGCTGCATACCCTAGACCGGGGTGGTAGCCATCTAGACGGGAAAATACCCTACCACCTGGCTATGGGTTGTTCTGTTGCTTGTTATGCCAGGACGCTGGATCGGAGAAATTAAAATTCCTTTTCCATTACTGCACAAAATAATAGGTATGACAATCTAGCAGTAAGAACTTCTATTTCTTAAACATTCCTAAATCCAAAATAATTAGATGACACCATTACGCATTCTTCTTTCGCGTTTTGATGTTTTTGTTTTCAAAGCATGACATTGCAATATTACTACTAATAATACTGTTATATACCAAATTAGAAACTGCAAATCCCAATAAGTTCCCTTTTTAAATCTTTCAATAATTTTCGTAGGTATTGCGTACTAGAGCCTTCTTTGCAACTCTCACATACACTTCGACTTCATATCGGGCGGAAAACACGGATTTTCTCAGATAAAATGCAGAAATATCTATGTTTATCATCTGTCTCTAAATTAGCTTCATATCAAATGTCATGAAAAGTTCATATTCGAACGTTAACGCTGTAAAACTAGAAGCGCAAGAAAGATTTGTTATTAATAGGTAATAAAATTGTTGTTAAAACAACTCTTTAATTATTCGAGGAATCCAGCGAAACTCACAATTGAATTGTTGCTTTTTTTATAAAAATATTCTCATAATATACATATTTATAAATGTAGATTAGCATGATTACGAGAACAATGGACGGGGAAATCGACACTGTGAAGAGTCGAGCACCTGCATAAGCATAATAAGTCGATGGCAGCGCCACCGTCACGTCGGAATTACGCAGAGAACAATGGCCGGCTGGGAACGCGGCCGTGAACGCAATGCGAATCCTATTCGAACCATTCATAGGGTTCATACAATTCTTTAAAGAAATGGCAGTTTGCAAATTTCGTAATCGAAATACATTATATGCTGTTAATTCGTTAAATTTAACAACATTGTCCAAAAAAACAGTGTATGACTATTTATGTATGTCTGATAAAATGAGGTGTTAAATTATAGTTTAAAAAAAAACTTCATTCATTTAGAAGTATTCATTTTAATTTTCCTTAGAACTGCACGCGCTGGTTCCTCCGTCCACGTTTTACCGATACGATACACGGTGGAAACACCACCTGCAGCCAGGACGTTTTCTGGTGCGCAGTGGCGAAGAGTGGAATAATTTGCCGCAGTTTGTTTTTCCTGACAAATACAATCTTAAAGTCTTCAAGTCATGAGTGAATAGATATCTTCTAGGTGAGCGTTCTCTATCCTCAACCGCGTCAACACTCAACATCAGGCAAGATAGTGGTCAAACGCAAGCCTATACATCTGAAAAAAAAGTATTCCATGTTAAGTAGTAATACGTTTATAATAAATGCAAAATTTACTATTTTATCTATCTGTTACCTACACATTATCGGTAAACCCATTGAACAAATTTCATGAAATTTATAAGAGTTGATGAGTAAGATATACATAGAGTACTTTATATCTTTTTATTATTAAAACGGAATGAACAGATTATTACGAAATTTGTTATATGTATGACCTTTCGATAACATGGATAAACAAAGGTTACTACTTATTATTCTGAAATAAAAAGATCGTTTTCACAGCAGCCTTATCCAAAATAAAGCCGCGTGTAAAGTTCTATTATAATATAAATTGAAAACGTTTTACAAAGCCTTTGAAGATTTTAATCTAAATGCAATGGCATGAACATTAATACATTCTAACAATTTTTATACCATTTATGGTAACCCTGTCGATACCATGACTTATTCACAACGCAACCTCTTTATACAATAGATGTCGGGAATCACAAATACCTGCTGGCGGTTCCGTTTCCGTCCTCAAAGCTATTAAAATAAAGTGTCATAAACAATGATTTCCATATTTTCGGCTAGTAGCTAGTCGTTAGAAAAATATTAGTAAACTTCAGGTGGTTTATAGACTGTTGTAATTTTAATATATAATGTAGGTGTTCACTATGATGGACTGCACTAAAGTACTGGGCACGTGCACGAACTATAATAAGGTGGCAGCACAAATCGACACGACGGCCACAGTGTGGTTTAAGAAACTTTTCAGACCTGTCATCGTGTTGCCGTCAATGTGTTTACATTACTTATATTGAAATCGTTTTTATTATGATTAAAATTATAAAATGTGCGATTAATAGTGATCGGCAGCGTGGCCAGAATATGCATACGGGCCAAAATCTTTTTGAGTCCGGGCATGTCTTAGAAGCAACAGGTATCATGAAAATGCAGTAATAGCTGTCAAAACTGTAAGCTCAAACAAAGAGTTTATAACATAATTATAGAAAATGAATACTGTTCCTGGGAAAGTAACAGAATTTTATACCACTTGACTTTATTTATATTTTTCTTTAGTGTTCGGGCATACAGAAATTCGACAATTTATTTTCACTTAGTTAAATAAATTTTTTACTTCTTTACTGTGGTTATTTAAATACGCACTTCCAAATATCCCGTAATTTTATCCGGTTTAAATCCTTTATGTCGGCATTCACGTTACTTTTTTTATCATTTAAATAGTTGTTCATGTCGTTAATATCACTGGTACATTACGAATCCGGTTCTACCACTTTGCGCTTTAATTTATGTTAATCAATACTTTAAACAAGTTTCAGTTTTTGCTATTAATTATTTTGATAAAATAAAATTTAACTCCAAATACTTCAAGCTTGAAAATAAGTTGTTTATGATGGGTGTTCCGTAGTCATTGAGACAAAAACATAGCCCTTATAAATTACCATGTCTGTCTTCTATTTACTCATCATTCTACTTAGATACACTGCCATTTTCTTAAAACCTAATATATTTATATAAAGAAAATGATAAGGCAGGGCAAGAATGTGTATTATATAGATATACATGTATTGCTATATAATGGTGTGGTGTAATTTAGGTATGATCGCGATAGCAATGTAACCGAGGAATAAAAAGGAATCAATGCACATAAGCATGTGCGATCTTTATAATAATACATGAATATTCACAAATAATTGCTTGAGTCTAGTTAGATATACAAATCATACAGTCATATATAAAAAGAATATTTCTTAATTTCTATTCTGTAGTTTAAAAAAATAAACCCTCTTTGGTCATACTTCTTACAGTTATTTGCAAAGTTTCTGCGAACATAATTCTTAGTAGGTAATTACTTATATTATCTTAATTTAAAGAATTATTAGGCAGTAGTATAGTATTTATATTCCTTAAATTACAATGATCATGATCGTTGGTAGCAAGATTGTGAGTTTATTTGCTGAACACATTCGAGAATAAAAATATGTTCAAGGTTAACAACAAATCGCTCCTTGTATGTAAACTGGAATCAGCGCAAGGAATCATTGCAATATAAAATTAAACAATAAGAAATATTTTAATTTTACTTATTAGTAACGCTTATATTAATCAACCAAATTGAAACAATTTTGTGGAAAGGCACAGAACTCGGAACTGAAAGAACACGACAATATTCATTAATATGTAGTGATTCGAGTCTATGAATCCCGTTAATTGCTTCTTCCAAATTGAAAGACAGATATGAAGCGTATTATATCAACTTAACACATGTCTAAAATTACTACTACATACACTAAAAAGGGGGGCGTATGGCTTATAATCATATTAGTATTTTTATTCTTTCTTCACAGCTTTAGGAATTAGAAATGATCTGATTGTCTTAAAATTGAGTATTTACATAATTATGTACATAAAAAAGGGATGGATATAGGATACGCTTTATTCCGAAAAATTGCATGTTTACGGGGCAAGGAGTTGAAATTCTCGCGAGCGAAGCAGAGATGGGCAGGTTGTCATGAGATTTGATAAATGTGCATATTGCAATACGAAGGATAAACACTCTAGTATATACTATAATAAATCTACAAATGGTTCGAGTTTGTATAATGCGTTTAAAAATGTGAAAAAAGTCAGGGATCAAATTCAGATCAGGAGTTTCCGAAAATGCAATTTTTAGAATTTTTGTCTATCTGTCTGTTAGAGCATCACGTGAAAACTACTGAACGGATTTAAGTGAAACTCCATATAAAGCTAGCTTATATCCCGGGGCGTAACTTAGGATACTTTTTATCCCGATCAAAGACGACTTTTCCGTGGGATAAATGAAAATAGTGAAAAAGATGGCGCTGCGATCGCATCTTCTTTGGAACTACTGAATGTATATAAATGAAACTCGACATAGTGCTGGTTTATAACCCGAGTTAATACTTAGGATACATTTTATCACGATAAATGAAGTCGTTCTCTTGGAATAGATGGATTAGCCAAATAGATACCGCTGCAATCGCGTTTTTTCAATTCACTAACAAATACCTACGTTGTTATAAACAAAATTTCATTTGTTGTATTACTTCAAATCATGTTGGCTTCGACTCGCCGCTATGTTTTGCCGGGCAGTTGTGTAGACTATAACATATGAACCTAGTTTCTTTGTTATTATTATATAAAAAACCGAATAAAGTTTTTGTGTAAATAAAGCTGCTGCCTAGGGTTTGACACTACTTTGAAACTAGTTAAATATGATACTTTTATCAGGGTTTTCTTATAGAAGTTGATATAGATACTGTATAAAACGTAACCGGAACGTACGCCAGCGAAAAGAATTGATAAGATTAAAACCGATTTTCACGTTGACACTAATTTTATATGACACACAGTGTTAATAACACTCGTTATTACAATCGCCGCACAATGAAGTTTTAATAACATTAAGAGAATATTATTTGTATCTTGGATGTATGCATAAGTTTGTGGAATTTTACAAACTACGCAGTATCATCGTTGACAGATCATTTGATGATTGGAGCACCGTAGGTTGGTTATTTTTCACATGTTGATGCAAATGCATTCCTTACACAATTATCATACCAATGGCTACTCTCGCTCCGTTATGACTTTTATTTGCCCTCAGTAAAAGGCACGCTCGACTGGAACCGGTTTCGCCGACTGGTTCTATAAAATACGAGTAGGGCGAGGTATGCTGGCCCTATCTGTATAATCACACACATTCAGACCTCTCCAATCGCCGCTCAGGGAAGATTCATGGTGCCTTTTCTAAAGGGTATTTTGCTGTCGAATCTTAATCGGTTCCTAGAAGAATTTATCACGAACCTTTTTCTGGAACCTGTTCGGATGCGGTCGCTTTTGTTGCATATTAAAATGGTTAGGTACTTGGTTGTTTTGTTTTGTGTACCATGGGTTGAAAAGAGCCGCTAATTGGATTGGAATGTTGCATTTAATACGAATATATTTTGTAAATAGATTTCTTTCTAATACATTTCTTTATAATGTACTAAAGGCTCATTCTCCTACAAACAGCTTGTCATTTTCGTAATCCTCTGTCTGTAATCTTTGTTAATGCTAGTTGATGCTAATATTCTGAAGCACCTGATACATTATCAGGTGATAGGCATGTAATTTCTTAACTATAATAATACCAATGTTGTTAGCACAAAAAAATATTTACTTCTTCAGATTAGTTACATATTGATTTATAGTGCATAGAAAACCATTTATAATAATAAGTTGCCATTAATACTTAATCAACATTAATAATTAAAACCTAATTTAAAAAGAAATCTATTTTTTTATTATAATATGTAAATAATATTCCTTATAGATTATAGAAGTATAAAAATCAAAAAGGCGTATATTCGAAGTAAACGCCCACCTGGTGCTTAGATAAGATGGCGACAGGCACGGGAATAATATATTACGTAACCTAATTGTGCGCTTACGCACTAAATTGATCATTGTGCTGATTGACGCTCATGGCCATTGGTGCAGTAGTAAATTCATATATAACTCTGTCGTATTTAACATATTATTATGTTAAGGTTATTTTCCTTATTAACTGAATGATTAAAGAATAACGGTCTTATTCATAGAGTTAGAGTAAGTTTGAACGCTTCTTTAAGAACCATAAAGAAGCGTTAAAACTCTACGAATAAGACCGCATTGCATTAAATGTAAAATAAATATTAATATTCTAAGAAAATTCGTGTTATTTCATGTCCAAGTTATGTTATACAGTTTACATGTCTCCACGCGTGGCGAAAAATGTATTGAGCAATTTTTATTCAACATTTTTGTTTGTCCAGCATCGCATATACTTACTTCAATAACATATATTCATAGAAGAAAAATACTAGGAATAACAATCGTCTAGAAAAGATCGCGATTTGAACAGCTACTAAACCCTACTTAGTAAGATGTAAGCTTGTAAGCTACACAGTGTGAGCTTACAGGATCATTGGTGCCACAGGTAATTTTTTTCACTCTTTAACGTGGTTTAAGAATAAACACATTTAATTCTGTATTAAGTACCTATCTTCTAAAAAACTATAATGGATTCTTAACAGCAGTGCTTTGTTAAAAAAATAAATGATAAAATTTAAAATCTTTAGGAATAATATATGATATCTGTTTCTAAAATTGGGGCAAATAATTGTGAAAATGTGATATGTAGTATAAAATAGTGTTATTAGACTGCGATAGTGAGTTTACGTAAAATGACTCGGCTAATACTCGAGGAACTGGCTTAATTGCTATTCCACGAAATAATTATCACAACAGACTCGTCACGCTTGTATTTATAGCTCCTAATATTTATTCATTAAAGAGATTGCTGGCAACGATTAAATGATAGGTACCTAGTCGTGATAATATTTTATAACTTGTTTTTGAATTCAGACTTAATCGATCCAATATCCTTCTAAGGAGAAGGAATGATAAAAGTGACTTGTTTACAATACAAACATAAAAAAATATTTATAAAGACAAATCTCCACGTGCGTTTTACGCGAAAATATCTCTTTTTCCCTGACAAAAACTATCCTGTGTTCATTCCTAATATATACAGTACTGTATAGTACATGTACTCTAAATTTTCGATAGTCGATTCGTTTTCCAGCCAAAAACAGGAAGAAACAGTCATCCAAACAAACTTAAGATATTAGGAATGGTTTCCCGTAGGTAATATGTTATAGTTGACTTCCATTGATCAATACAATAGTTCACGATACACAAGTGAGTTGCTAGCTGAATTGAATGTATAGTGTGTTTGTTATATCTTACACTACACATGTTTCTTATAGTGCAAGGATCTTTTCCTTGCTTTCCTATTTCGTGAAATATTGTGGCTTTATAGTATCTTATGAGTCTATACCTTATATGATAAGAAAAGCATCAGCACATCTCAGGATTGAACGCCTTTTTTTAGAACCTAAAACTACAAGATATCATTATTTAGTATACACCGCTTGCTTTATCCTTAAAATTCTTGGCGATATTTCCCTAACTACATCTATAAATTAGGTATATACATAAATACTAGGTTTACGTTCATAACTGTTTTATTCAATGCAAATTAAACTTGTTTATTAAGTGTTGACCTTGGTTTAATGATGATTGAAGTAAGCAATTATGTTTTTATCTTATAACAAGGTATATTTAAAGTATCTTACATAATAGTATTCATACTTAAAATTTAGAATTTTAAATTCTATGGATTGCAATATAGCATACAGAAACGAAAAGTAATAAACAGGTACCCTTAAAAACATTTATTTAGCGCGGGTTTCAAGGTTATTTGTTTCACAAATCCACCATTATTTAAGAGAGTAAATATGTGTCAAACACATATTATATAATATTCAAATTACATATCTATCTAGATTTGATCCAGAATCTATACTTACTAACTGACACATTTATCGTAAATCTTCCTAAGACACTAGCAAGTACAAATCTTGATCTTCTATTAATTTATCATCACTATTACACTGTAAAAATACAATTAGCTACTTCGATAATTGAAATATTTAACTGAACTTAAATGTAAGTAATTAAGCATGTAGATATAATATTATATAACTCTGTAATCTGTGGGTTATTAAATTTTAAAAGGGATAAATGTCCGATCACTCAGATCAGAAGGGTGCACGCTATTCAAAATGGCCGCCGAGCCACGCGCAGCGTTGTAATGGCTGCCGGCCTTGGGCCGGGCTCGCAATCAACTTATTATTCAATCTCATGTCGCGAATTGGTCCGAGGTCCGACGGCCAATGACCCTGCTGTTCCACTCCACTCGTTAATGTTCTACCCGTATACGATAGATAAAATTACACAACAAATAATTAAGCTATTTTGTTACCTAGTCTTTTTTATATCATCGCAATGTCAGTAAAATACTTCGTAATGTTTGACTATAAAATTCAGATAAGTCATTACAGTCTGCTATTGCTATTGAAGAAAGTATTCTTTTGTCATTGCACATTCGCTCACAGACTCCAAAGGTCGTGGCTCTGTATAGTTGACGTTGACGTAAATCCGACACGTTCCGTTATTCCACCCGAAGAACAATGCCGTGTTCGCACCACTCGTCTAATGAGAAATCTTTGTTTTCAAATTTACACAATAGCCACTTCTCATTGTTTTATTATTACCTACTTTACTAATTTTTCAAATATTTTAATCTTATCATGGTATTTAGCGTTTGTTTATTATATAAGTAACCTACCTATTTGTTTATTTTTTTGCATTGTGTTTTTAGATTACTTTTGCCTTTGAAGAAAGTATTCGGTAAAAGTTTAAAATACATACATAATAATTATCACTGATTGTTAATGTCGGTTTTAAATAAAAACATTTAACCTCAATATTTTCGTAACCATTATTTATACCAGTAAATTATAATTTTGGTTGGTGTGTAGTGTGTAGTTTACAACAAAAATATGTACCAACTATATACTGATCTACTCATAATACATATAATATTATATGTATTATTGAGTAGATGAAAAGGGGGTTATAAATTAGTCCCGAGTCGCTCTTAAAAATTAACCTTGATTGAAGGCTTATTAGATAGAAGTCGAGACGAGCAAGACGAGCGCAGCAAACGGGTCGCTGTCATGAACCCGCATGATTTATGCTTGCTTTTATAAAGTGTTTTTCTGCTACAAGACCGGTTTTACCCACCACTCCCGCTCAAATCGTTTTTGTTGCGCTACCTGGATGCCGCACAAAAAATATATAGTGTCAGGTTTTTTTATTGTAATAATAATAGTAAGCATTCCTTTTGTGGCACATGCGGACGTGGGCACTGCTACGGACGTGATATGATGCCGCTGTGGCTTCATTATATTAATGGGTCCGCCCGAGGAATACAAAGATGGGGCCTTTAAACTTTATTGCATTTACTACGTATAATACCTACATGTCCCGATAAGGGCAGTACAGTAACAGTGAAGATTGGCATTTATAAATATTCTTATAAGATTATTCATTAATGTTGGTTTTTATCTCAATCCAATAATATATGTTTTTGAACTTTAATTATTAAGTAATCAATAGGTAAATACTCAAGATGTCTGTGATAAATTTAATTTTGATACTTCCCTGTTATGATGGCCCTGGCTCTGAAGGCCCGTAGGTTAAATGCTGTCTGGCTGACAAAAATATTATGTCATGGTTTTTTCATTACTTATAGCGTACAGCTATTTATAGATGCATTAATGGTCTAAGGCAAGGGTTATAGTTAAAGTTTTTTGTTGTTTTTTCCCTCTGTATTATGACTACAGTAGTAAAGTAAGAACTAAGGCAATCTCAAACTCAATGTGAACAAATTTTAATTACATTTTAAACTAATCGCTTCGTTTAATTCAATTATATGGACGACCTCTATTTGACATTGGATTGTTCGCGCGCCTCGTTTCCTTTACTTTTGGTCGTTTTTTTCTTGTCGTTTATTTATCTGCACCATATTTATGTACCACCTGCCGGGGTCGTTACCCGTGTAGAAAAACTCCCCTCTGTAATAAAGGAGGTTCCCAAAGTTATTCTTACTTATAATTACAATACACAAAGCATTTTGAGCAGAATGGCCTATTTTTTGTCTACAGGCAAAAAATCACCAACAATTCTTTGGAAATCGGCATTTTCGTGCATCGGGCCGTACCCTCATAGTCCCTATATGAACCTGTTTTTTCGATACATAAAAAAGTTAACAATTCGTTTACTGGCTGTGGGATTATAGGGAGATGTCGATGCGTGTGTACGTTATCCGGTGTTTCGCATATGTGTAGAAATAACAATAGACAAAAAAAGGTTATAGGTTCATACTTGTCAGATTTACACAGGCGTATTGAGAATCTAGGTGTGATAGTTGACATTCAGAGTTCGCTAAGGGCTGATATTGAGAGGCAATTCGAATAATTATAATTCGGTTTCCACCTTATAGCAGTAAGAAGCCGTGGTAAAATAAACTCCGAATAACAGCGGTTTTTTTTTTCATATAAACTTATACAGTGTGTAGACACGAATACAAGTAAAACAAAAACGTCTTAGAGTGAAGTTCATAGACTGGAGAAAACCGTTGAATCAACTAAGCAGGTGATTAGAACTTAACAGTCGACATAATTGAGGAGCGTTTTTTAGTGTTCACCAACATCTTTTGCTTTTCGGTTAGGTAACCGAACGTTTTTGAATGAATGGCGAATGAATAGAGTGAGGATATGACTAGACTAAGTGAAAAAGTCAATTGACATCTGCAAAATCCGTCAATGCTAATTGACATTATGAATTTGTTGCTTAAAAAGTAATAGTACAAAATTTAGAAGTTACTAGGTTGGTATGGTATTTTATGACAGAGGCGTCTAATTCAATTTGACGAGTTATGTGCAATATTGTATGTCAATTATGTCATTTGCTTCGCAGTACTTACCAAAGAGTACATTGAATATATAAACGTAACCTAGTGGATGTCGGTTTCGGTTAACGTATCAAATTTTAAACAAATTAAACAATGTAGTATCACAAACTGATTAAAAAGATTACTAACATGGAAGAAAAGAAAAAGCGTACAACAAATTTCTGTAACAGTGAAAAGCAGATTTTGACTGATCTGGTCATGAAATATAACAAACAAACATTGAAAACAAACGGACAGATGCATGCATGCATGCATGGAATTCTCTTTACGAATGATAATTCGTCATATTCTTCAAAGAAATTCCGACGCTCTTTAATAATTCGAGGCCTCCTTGTAACTATGTCTATATTATGTAGATATTCTAGCGAATTTATATTGTCATCTTCTTCCATTATGAAATTTAAAGTAGGCAGCATTTTAATCAATGCTAAAATTTATTGATATTTAATCAAATAAACATTTTTTTTGTTTGAAATACCAGTGAAACATAAGTAAACACCGGCACCAGTAGCAAGACTATTACGCAAACTGCATAAAAAAGTTCCTTCAAAAGTCCGATTAAAGTTTACTGGTGTTTAAACGGCTCAGATTTGCTCGTTTAAATTAACCAACTCATTTTCGTCGATAACCATGGAATATTTTGTGGTGAACACTAAAAGTTGCCTAAACAGTGGTTATTTTATTTAAACGGTCGGTCAAATGTCTATGCACACCACCCTTAGGCGTCTATTGTTTTGGACCAGTCACTATATAAATTGATATTATTATGTTCTCTTAAATTTTGCTCTATGTTACACCATTTAAGGCCGATTTTCAATCACCAGATAAAAGTTATCACTCGAATAAATTATATCCTGAGTGAATTCAAAAGTGAAGCCATTTAACTGTTTTATTTATGCAACTGACATTTTTAATTTTTACATGTTATACTGTAAATAACTTTTATCTGGTGATTGAAAATCGGCCCGTAAATTAATTATTATCCATGATCTTTGTTCTTAAAGTAGGACAATGGTATGTATGTGTATACTGCCTAGCCTTAAAGCAGTGGCAACCTTGTAAATAACTATGTAATGTACGACTGCATATTGCATATGCATTTTTTCAGACTTTTTCAACGCGATCAGTGAAAATTTTTAAGGCTAGTCCATTTAGCACGGTCTTTACATCTTTAATTGCTTATATTATTGTTCTAACGTTTTCACAATACAAGAGGAGCATTTGGAATGACAAAATACTTTAAAGTGGTACGTGGATGGTTAGTTTTATCTTGTGAGTTAGATGTCGTTAGTATCACATGAGTAAATAAACGGTATATTTACTCATGTGTTAGTATCAAGTCATCGTTGTTTTACGTTTGCATGTGACACTCGTAGGAACTTTTTAATTTAGTCCAATACCGTATAAGTAAACGTAAAATTAGAAAAACTAACTTTTTGATTTTGCTCTAACAAATATGTTTTAAAAGCTAATTAGCTACTTGCAACAACTCAGAAGGGTTTATGGTAATAAAAGAACAGCAACTGGGCTTTCATTTATAATCAGAGAACCTTACGGTTTTAATATTTACATACACTGACTTTACACACTCAACAAGTATTTTTAGAACACCTCGAATCCCTCCAACAATTCAACAGTACAAAAAACAGCAAACTGGCACAACCGATAGCGGATTGAAGTGATTGATAAACTATTTTAATTAAAGGGTTATGAATGAAAAGAATTTTATACATTATTGTTTGGAAATATTAGATAATATTTTATATATAATATTATACTTTAAAGTTTTTCATTTTTTTTACATGTAATAAAATAAACCGAACACAAGTTTATGTAAATCTATCGCGTCTGCCAACGTGAAAATAAAATGTCGTGAATACCGTCTATATACAATTGAGAGATTTTGAATTATAATCTGCACACAATGACTACATATTAGAGACAAACATTATTACATAAAATTATGTTAAATTATAGAGAACGACTTACTCTATACAAAACGGCGCTAATCACCGATATGACATTATTATTCAATTAAGGAAATGGCCGATTGTATCGTTTAGAAATAAGAGTTTAATACATAACAAAATTAGTCATTAACTTTAAAAAGAAACAACAGAACAACACACTAGAATAGAACGACTTGGTGCGCTATCATACGTAGTATCCATAGTAGTTTGTGGCGCTATCTAGTAACGTGGGATTTACGAGCTAATTAAAGTTACATTTTTAACAGGGCACTTGTCATTCTGAGTATCCTCCTTGTATGGTTCCCACTACGGAAGCGTCATTTAATATGTTTCAAATATTCTTGTTTATAATAATAGGTAGTTATTGCGCCATATTTACGACTTGTAATAAGTAAATATACCACACAACAACACTATCAGTACTGAACAAATTTAATACATAGATAATAAATGTTATAATACACTTGTGTTTTTAAACATTAATTAGTTTATTTCTGTTAAACCATGGAAGAAAAATGCTAGGAATAATATATCAGTCTTTTATAGTGTTGCTGCGAATGTTCTGGTCGTGAATAACTGATAATAATTTAGTACACTAGATGTCGCTAGTAACAAATCATTGTTAAATTAAGCATCTGTTATAAATTCATTATTCTGTTCTAATTCTAAAACAAAACATTACTTGAAAATTTTATCAGTGTCATATCAAAAAACGAGAGTTACGACTTGCAGCGCCCTCTAGTCAATGTTAGAGATATATATTATATATGAGGTTTAGACTAGGCTATTGTCATTCCCAGGACTCTTTCATGGTTGAAAGTAAGCCAGAATGTGCTAGTCGAAAATATAAACAGAACTACAAATTCAGAATCAAAATACTTGTAGACTAGTCAAAAAGTGCCTTTTGGACCAACATTTTTCAGCAGTCTCCGAAAATTATAAATGAGGTGTCATTCGATTCGGAATGGTATCTAGATGATTTTTGAAAAAAATGAAGTTCCGCTTGCAAATATTGTAAAAGTTATTAACAATTAACTAAAAAAAGGGGGAAATATATAATATATATAGGAAATTTTCTCCTCTTTTCGAATCTTTTTTCAAATTTGAAAAATCTTTATTACTTTTTGAGACATTTGCAAAAATCTAAACCCCCCTTTTTTTTAGTTAATAACTTTTACAATTTTTGCAAGCGGAACTTCATTTTTTTCAAAAATCATCTAGATGCCATTCCGAATCGAATGACACCTCATTTATAATTTTCGGAGACTGCTGAAAAAAGTTGGTCCAAAAGACACTTGTTGACTAGTCTATTGTGTTAGGAGCGGATTTAGTTAGATACCTAGGCCAAAAACTGTCGGCAATGATAACACATTGCATTATACTTAGACTAGATGGCGCTATTTAAACTTGCGATAGAAAATATGCATCTCTAATGAAATCATATTTATTACCAATGGCGTCTACTCGACAACATGAAAAAAACTTAAACTTAAATTATGTTTACACTTTAGCTATATTGATTTTATAAGTCGGGTTATCTTACCACATTATTAGGGTACTTAGTTCACACGTAATTTAACATGGTTTGAATTTATTATTGTTTGTTTCTTACACCTGCTTAACAGAATACAATTATGTATTCGTTTTAATTTTATAAATCTGGAATCATTGAATTCAATACACGTAGCGCCTAGCGGTGCGATGCGAGTTGCGGCGATGCTCTTCACACACCCGCCGTCACCTCACCACTCACCCGCGCCCAGTAGTGCCAACGTAGCGCGCTTGACTGTACGTCCATGCGTCAGCTATATTTAATAAAAGTTCTACAAATAATAAATCATATTAATTGAATTTTTCAATAATAAATAGTTTTATTTTAGAGCAGTATTTAACAGCAGTTTCATTTAAACATGTCTTGCATTTTGTGTCATATCAAATGTAAAAACAGCCAGACTACTCTTTTTTCGTTACCTCGCAACGAGCAAAGGTAGGTATTTGCAAGTCATTTTATCTACTTGTCAATAATTTATTTTTGATAATATGATCTTGTACCAACTGTTAGCCGATGTATTATTATGTATTACACATACTGCTATTAGTTTTGTCCATTTTCATTAATCTATTTTTATTTTAGACGGAAGCAATGGCTGGGAGCTATTGACAGAAACGACTTGATGGGAAAAAACAATGCATATTTTACACAAAAGGATTACATGATTTGTGAACGTCATTTTGAAGAGAAATATATAATTAATAGCCCAAAAAAGACGAAAAGTTTAACTCCCAATGCTATGCCGACATTGAATTTGAAAGAATCTACGTCAAGATTTGGTTCAAATGAAGATCTAAAAATGTCACTGGAAGTGAGTAATATTGGTGTGCCAACATTGAACCCCTTAGATTCAGAAACGAATAATATGTTAAACGTAGACCCAGTAGAATTTAAAATGGAAGCACAAGAAACCGAATCCATAAGTAATCATAATACGGATCAACGCTATAAATATTCGATAGTACAGGATAGTTCAAACCAAGATAACAAACAGTTGGTAGAAATCAAAGTTGAAAAACTGGAAACTGACTTTATTTACAATAAAGATATTGGTCAATGTTATAAGAAATCTGAAGCACAGTATAATTTAAACAAAGTTAAAGAAGAGCCAATAGAATATCCAATTGATATATCAGAAACCGTGCTCATTGGACAAAATAATTCAAATGCTTTTCACACTGATATAGACATACCAAAGAAAGATTCCGAAGGTAATGGAAAACAATCGGTTGATTTTATGGATACAGATTGTACAGAAATTACTATGTCAACTGAAAATGGCTTACACAATATTCTTAACCAAGATTCTGAAAGCCAATTCCACGTTAATCTTTCTTTGGAGAATTCAACGGCAGATGTTGAATCTCAAAAATATGTAGAATGTGCAACATTAGAAGAGTTTTTAACGTTAAGCAACCAACATTCTTCTAAAGGAATATCGCAATTTATTACACAATTATTCAAATGGCAAAACGATTTAGATTCAAAATGTACTGATATTAATTTAAAAAAGTTTTCACACACTTGGTTTGCACTGCATTTATATTATACTGGACCAAGAGCTTATAGATTTCTTCAAAACATATTAACATTGCCACCTGTAACAGTATTACAAAAATGTGTAAAACCAGTTGGCTCAAATTTTAGCGGAAATGCATTGAATGCTTTAAGAATGAAAGTAAACAAGATGTCAGATCACGAAAAAATATGCAGCATTTGTATTGATGTTATACCTCTTAAAAAGAAATTGTTTTATGACATTACGAATGATAGGATAATTGGTTTAGAAGAAACAAATGGAGTCCAAAAATCAACGGTCGCTAATTATGCTGTCGTTATAATGGTCCGAGGTATCGTATTAAACTGGAGTCAACTTGTCTCGTATTCTTTAGTAGCTTCTTGGAAAAAGAGCACTGGATTAGTTACATGGATCATGAACGTAGTTCGATCTCTGTCGGATTTGGGTCTCATTATACGTCTTTGTATTACTAAACAGAATTTTGCGAATACCGTGCCAGAGTTTGAAAAAATGTTTACTATTAACTTTAAAAGGATTTACCTTTTATATGACGTGCCAAATATGATGAAATGTTTCCGCGTCAATATGGAAACGTATAAATTTATTTATGACGTAGAAGACATCAGAGAAAATAATATTTTAACTAATTCTTATTTGACTCATACCATGACGAATTTATTCGATTTGTTAAATTCTAATACATTGTTATCAAGTCACACATTTTCCAAAGCTTACCGTGGTGAACATTTTCAAAATGATTTTTTATTTGAAATGTTAAAGCTATTAAAGCACTTGAGAGTATTAAACGTTAATACAGAAGACGATGTTACAGCAAGTATGACCTATATTACTGGGTTCCAAACTACCATTAATTCGATAATGTTACTATTCAAAGAGTTAAAAGAAAATAGTAATATCAGATATATATTAACCAGACGCCTAAACTTGGACATAATTAGAAAATTTAAAAATAATCTATTGCAAATTAGTTCTAAAAAACCAACTGGCCGAATATTCAGCAAGACGTTCAACAAAAAGTTTGTCTTTCAAATAATGAAAAAGCCAATACATGTCAATCTTAAAACTGCAATGAGAAGTAGGAATTTAATCACGGAAATATCAAATTTCAACAAAGGTAAATTAAATCTAAATGATAATACACAAGATTTCACAGTAGTGAAATCACTTGCAGTAGGAACGATGGATTATCAGAATTTTAAGGCACCGTTAGAGAACGATAATTATTTTATTGCGTGCTATATATTTTCGAAATGCACAGAATGCCATGAATGTAATTTAATAAGGTTATACGCCAAAAGATGGATAAATGTTCAGGATATCGCCTCAAAATATATGCCTGGTAAAACAGATTTAGATCTCGTTAATAAACTTATAGATGAGTTTAAATGTCCGCCTCTAGATGCGGTTATAGAATTTGTTAATTTACTTGATAAACGTTATTGTGATTTTTTCAAAAATAATTCAATAAGGAATATGGCAAATGAATTTTACAATAGTATTGCGACTATTTCGTTTCGGATGCCGTGCCCTTGTTTTCCATTGGAATATTTTAAGAAATTGTTCATAAGATATAGAATTTATTCTACTATCAAAGTGAATAATAAATCACTTGGAAAGACACTAAAATTCTTTAATGCATAATCACAATGCTTATGTTCAGTATAATATAACTAAGCAACTACAAGATATTTTTAAGTAACTTATATACTACGTATGAATAAATTAAGTTTTTCAGAACTATATACTCTTAGTTTAATTATATATAGCTTATCGATATTGTGTATTAAGTAATAATGTATCCTGAGATGTAATTTAAGACTAACCACCTCCTTTCTGACCTCCTGAGGTCTTTCCGGCACCAGAACTCCTTCGTTCCTTGTTGAATCTGTGGGCACCAGCTAGTATTTAGTAGGTAGTAAGTAGCTTATCAACAGCAAAATGCTGCTAAGTAAACAATAAAATGTACAAAGCGCATTAGTATGGTTTGTGAGATGTACATCTCCAGACTCTAAGACACAGTATATATACTAGCTTTTGCACACTACTTAAACTACATTTATTATTATATATTTATTATTTTGTTGCTTTTTGGAAGAACTAAAAAAAAGGGTAGGAATTTTATTTATATCTTGTTCTCCAGCTAGAATGGGATAATTATTTGTATGGCCCGTGGTCTCTTGAGGCATACATTGGCAAACAAACACACATATTGTAATTAAGCTAGTTACATGTTATGGGTAATATATAAGGGACTACTCTGGGGCCGATTCCAGGCACCCAGACATAGTAAATAACGGAGAAAATTTGTTTCCAAAATTGACCAAGAACCGGAACCTCTGCTTTGTAGTGAGGTAGGCCGACAAAGGCTTAGTCCGCTCAACCAAAGAGGCCGTCAATCTAGAGATTCATTTCTGGTGGATATTTTATTAATTTCGACAATCGTCACGACTGCTCTATACTTCTAATAGCCAACCATCGTATCTCAGTCACAAGATTAGATGACAGTATTATTTCCTAACCTATTCTACAGACATACAGCTGCGTCCAAACCAGCGCAGCCCACTTTAAGAATCCTTGGCGTAAAATGTGCTCCATGCATACAAAATAAGCATTATTATGTTTTGACTCGGTAAATGACCTTTGATTTATCAAGAATTCTGTCATTTGATCCGCGCACAGCTGGCTAGTGTGATATCTATAACACAACGTGAAATTTGATGTACATGCCAATCTCATAAATATTATCTTAGTTAAAATTGATAAAAGTTTTAAAAAACAAAATAGGGAAATAATATGAGAAAAGGTTTGTCCAATCGTTTATAATGGAGTCAGTTTCTTTTCATTTTCATAAATAGCAATTGCAAGAGCTTCGTGAACGGAAGCTTCAGATACCTACACATTTTGTTAAACTATAGATAATTAGTGGAATAAAAATATATAATAGAATATTTTCTAAGAAATGTTTGCCATTTTTTATTAAAATTGGTTCGTAAATCATTAGGAGTTAAATGTAATAGAGAATCATTTATATAGCTATCCTTTATAACATCGTAACGACCTTCCCTATAAGTAATTATAATTCATATAATCAACTAGTGTAGGTACACCTGGTGCACGTTGTCCTGCCCTGAAGAAATAAAAATCTAGTACCCGATTGTAGTACCATCTACCGGGTCCAATTGTGAGTCTAAACCACCCAGGGAACTCAAACACACACAAAAAAATTCTTGGAAACCGATTTCAGCACAACCTACCTTGATTCAATCTAATCCATTCCGGAACCCACTCAAACACACAAAATTTCATCAAAATCGGTCAAGCCGTCTTTGACTTTTAGCCAGTCTAACTAACAGCTATACATACATAAGAAGTTGATGAAATATTTTATCTATCCATAAAATAACTATACATATTATATTTTACGAAAATTTATTCATATTGTCTATGAAAATGAAACTAATTTCCAAAAAAACTTTATTGCGCATTCAAAAGTGCCTGGAAGTACATAGAAACTATTGAGATAATTAATTCATATCCATAGGAAGCTGTATAGGATGCCTGAAATATGCTGTATAGTGAATATTAATGATGAATAGCTCAGGAAGTTGTACCATATACAAGACACACCATTTGGAACAGTTTGGTGCCTTAAATTACTTTTGCAAACGTTATATGCCAGCATGGATTAGTAAGGGAGTTGGTTAGTCATATAAATGATCGTTAAAGCTTAACCCAAACATATGCTGACTCCATATGTGTATACGTTATAGTCAAAGGTCGATTTGCATTCTTTTCCCGGAATGACTGGTTTATCCTAGGTTTGACTAACACCTTTCGACATAACCCGAAATAAATTCCTATTTTGGCCTTTGACTCACTTGAAGTACCTAACTTTTTAGTTAAACGTAAAATAATCTCTTTCGGGCTTTGCCTAGTCGATTCTAGAAACGACTAAGGCAGACTCGGTCAAACGTCGTTCCGTACTGCACTCAAGCTCGAGGTAATGTTATGAAACATTTAACTAAACGAAAATCTCCACCAATCGCAATAGGGAAATCTGAAACCATACCTATTTCCAGCTTCGATAGAGCCAAAAAAGATGCTCGAAATGTTTTGAGTATTTATACAAGATAATCCAGTTGATGGTTTATACAGAGTAGGGACGAAAAATAGAATAATAAACATACTTTTTTCTAGGATTCAGATACAAGAATGCAAAGACAATTTTCTCAGTTTCGAAGATGTGCCCCACGTTTAAAAAGTCTCTAAGACAAATCAGTTCAAAAATTCTAAGTTTGTTGGCCGAGGCCTCTATGAAATGCCACTGTAATAAAAAATGCTCTTCGAAATTATATACAGATGTAAATATCAAACTTGTCTGCAATTCAAATTGCCATAACGCATCACCTTGTCAAAATAAAAACTAATGTTTTTTTTTACTGACGTCAATTCTAATTCAAAGTAAGAATAAAAAATAACAATTCTTTTCGGATTTATCAATTGATTATTATAATACAATAAACTTTAAAATTAAATAAAATCCGTTTTATTATATACCTAATCTTACAAACTAACACATTCCAATACCTAAATGAGTTCTGACTGGTCAAACCCCGATTTTATGAAATTGAGTGCGGCCTTTGACTGTATAAAAAAGTCTCTCCTAGGTTAAACAAAAATTCGTTAGTCAAAGGCAGAAAAACGTGATTTATTTGGACTTTGACTAAGACTTTATTTCAGACCTGTGGTTTCACTAGTCAAAGCTAGGATCGCCAGAGCTTCGATGTTTGACTACAACTATACACAAAGTTTTAATGATGATACTGCCATGTTTGGTAACTCACCGCACATATAAGTAATAATTTTGCATGCCACGATTTTGTGTTAAAACTTTGATCTGCTATCAATGACCCAATTACATATGCTGATTTCCGATTTATATTATGTGTGATTACATAATTTATAAGATACTGTAGTTATTTTAGCAAAAACAGAACCGTTACGAAATCGTCATAACCGTCCATTTCTTTTGTGAAATAAAGGCTACAGAATTCTCAAAATGAGAATACCGCCTCAAAATCTGAAAACAATATAATAGTTTAAAATACCTTGTGCAACAAAAAATATACTTATATCCAAATGTCACTTACGATAAAATGGCGGTAAAGGCTCGATATTGCGATGAATAAATATCCTTATTAGCTAGAGTACTTGTCGCCGTTGTTATTGCAATGTCGTGTCATGGAACTGTCAAGGGTCCTCTACGGTTGCAATTGATTAAGATAGATTGTAGCCGGTCCCGTTGTTTATGTTTAGATCTCTGGTCTGTTCTCCATTGAACAATTACAATGACAAAGCATTTAACGCTTATTTGAACAGTTTGAACTATGTTATTTTTATGACGTACTATTTTGTTCTAACCAATTTTCGGTGAAAGTATCCTTAAACTTTCATTTAAATTTTATTTAATGTCATAGTCAAGAAATTAGGAGGATACACACTTTTACGACTTTGGAATGTTTTGCCACCTACGCCTTAAAACATTGAGGAATATTATCATTATTATGCGTCACTACACAGCATGGGGACCAACACTAATTTACATTTTTTCTACGATTTCGCGACCATACCTAACCTACACCATCGAGTATATATATCTTGCTATAAAATTTCGCCGATTAGGCACAGAAGTTTCTGAGAAAAATAAATGTGACGACGACGATGATTCTGTTTACGTATGACTAGGTTAGCCTAAATATGTATAATGTTACTACATATTTTAATATGGACAATAAGTTCTAGAGTATAAAGAAATCAATACATGTGATAAATAGATGAGCCTCTGAATAAGACTACAACACAAAGGGCTAGCACCACCGCCTGAATTAAAATTCTATCAATCACTACTAAGGATTGCCTGGAAGAGATCGCTTCTTAACGATAAAGCCGCCCGTTGTACTTACCTTTTATCTTTTTCTGCTTCTGGTTGTATATGCTTTGGTGTACAATAAAAAATTGACCATTTATATAGGGTATAAGTTTTTTCTTTATCATAAATATTAACATTGAAGGTTTAACAGGAAATTCATTAGCGCAATGGCCCGTTGGGTGTAGTGACCTAAAGGAGTGGTTGTCTTATTAACCGACCGAGTCAGTCGGACAGACGATTTATAGCGCCATTAGTATTCAAATTAGCGAAAGTTTTACTTGTCGATAATAATATTGTGTCATCGACTTCCTTCATTGAATAAATTTCGAGCAAAGAAACAAAAATGGTTATATATCGCATGTTTATTAATTTATTTAAATACATTTTCACACGAATTTATGTTACGACACACTGAGTGGTTATTTTTGAACTGATACAAAAATAGTATGAACGAATACAACGAATGATAAATTCTACGTTTCCAGAGATCACTACAAGTCTATGGCTTTTGATGTAGAAAAACTTCAGTAACATGTTTAACCAACATATTATTATTTATAAATTTAACACAATTTATTTTTTATTTCATGTTAAAACAGACTATCAGAACTAAATTAATAAGTTTCTAAAGATTTTACTTATTAACAATGAATCGGTATTAGACATCTAACATGTAAAGCGTAAGTAACCACCAGGGCACCACATTAGCAGAAGAAAATATTTTTTATGGACAGTTAAACTTTTACAAAAATAGAGTTAAAAACAAAACTTCTCCTGAAAGGGTCATCGGTCTCAGCATAATGCTAGTCTGGAAATCAGCGTTGATCTTCTGCTGAGTCCATAAGATATCGTCACAACAGACATTACACCATTGTCACTATTACATAGCATATAACAACAATATAATCTTATACAATATACGCAGTTAATAGTATAAAATATAGTTTGGTAGTTTTTAGTGCATACGAGTATATAATAGATATTAATGTAGTAACGAATAGTAATCTATATTAATATGTCAAGAAAAAACTTTGTACCTAATAAAAGTACGTTTTAACGGTTTTAAGCGCGGTAATTTATTTGATTTTGGTTTATCCGACGTTTCGGCCGCTTTTCAGTGGCCGTGGTCACGGACGACAAAGATGACATTTGTCTAACGTGTATTGTCAAAGTTTTATTTAGCGTACCGCCAACTTGTTCATTTTAATTATTTAGTTTTAATTTTGTTTATGGATATTATTTACTCTATGGATCCCAAACAGGTGGTACCTGCCCACCATCTACCACCTGTTTGGGATCCGATCATCAAAACTATTAAGACCCAAACCCAGCAAAAACCAACTGCCAGACCTCACGACACTGTGAGCTCTTTCTGCGTGCAACGAAACACAAACCAATTCGACTGATAATTTCTTTTATTTTTCCTTCCACCCATTTTAATATTATATAAATTTTTTAGAACTAGACATGTTTGCTGCAGAGTTTCTTGCGCCGCTTCTTCTCTTCAAGCCACAACATGTTGTGAAGCGGTAGTAAATTAGATTAGGCTCCCATAGAGTAAATAATATCCATAAACAAAATTAAAACTAAATAATTAAGATGAACAAGTTGGCAGTAGGCTAAATAAAACTTTGACAATACACGTTAGACAAATGTCATCTTTGTCTTTGTTACCACGGCCACTGAAAAGCGGCCGAAACGTCGGATAAACCTAAATCAAATAAATTACCGCGCTTAAAACCGTTAACACGTAGTTTTATTATGTATACAAGTCGCGAAAACTTAAGAAAATATTAAACTTTGTACCTCTTTTTGTGGAAATTGCGCGGATGGAGGAGTATGAAATTTCGCACACTTATAGTTTATTAAGTGTGAATAATATAGAGAAGAAGTGCAGAACGCTAGGTTTTTTTAAATAATGCATAAAAAAATACATTACACCAATAAAAAAATATTAAATACACTACCATGTATTTGACACACACGCGCATATATATACTCTTTTGTTTATTGTTAGTTACGTTAGTGTGCCTAACGTAAACAAATTCAATGCTTATTCGATTAAATTTTATAATCGATTATTTTTAATATATTTTTAATAAATGAAATAAATTGATCCTAATTATGATGAAAACAAATTAAACATTTTTCATTGTCATTGAGTTTTTATCCGTATTTGAAATATAATGACTCAAACTACTACATTTTAGCTTAAAAAAATTAATAATTTTATTACTCTAGTTAGAGAAAATTTAAACTTTTTAAGTTTTAAATTATTAAACAACACGACATTGCACATTTCTTTTTGTTGTTTCATACTTATTCGGCAATACTCGGAACGAAATACGAGGTATTCCGTCTTACTCACATGTCAGCATTGGTTGTGTCGCTATGTATCACTCTCGAGTACAATCAGAAGTGTACATGCGCGAAAGTACGCAATGCCTATGTTCAGAGGGGCCACGATTCCTTACGTACGTCTCCTTTATCGAATATATTATACCTACATACAAAATATACATCTAAATAAGTTAATTTCCAAGGTTATATTAAGGGAACAGACAAAGAAGTGAATATTTTGCCAACTAAACAATTATACTCTCACATATATATGACTATATTATATAGGTATAGTAAAAAAAATTAAAGACATCCTTCTATTTTATAGCAAGCTGAACGGAACCGGCCGTTGTATAAATTAAACGTAAACTCATAACGGTTATGCAAAACCATGAATGTATTAAATAAAACAATTTAATTAAGTAACAGGGAACTACAAAATGTTATCGTGTGAGGTTATCGCAATTTAAATATGTAGGGACGTAGTAATGTGTATAATTTTGCTATACCTATTCGTAGTTATGTGTATATAAAATATACGCCGCGATAAGCCGACATAAATAAGTTTATTTTTCTTTGTATTTATAATCGAATTCTGACCTTTGTGACTCGAGTTTTTGTTGTATTAATTAACTCAACACGTTAAAATGTACACTTACCTCTCTTCTTCTATTTATACTAATCAAGTTACAATGTATGTAATATAAACACCAACATTTAAGTGAAAACTACTGTTTATCCGATACTTATTAATCATGAATTAATCTTCAAAAAAATGCATTTATGTAGAAGATTAAAATTTTATTGATCATTTTTAATCCTCCTTTTAATTATATTTATCAATGATTATAAAACAATTTAGAATAAAAACCAATGAACAGATGAAACAGTAGGTATGTTTACTGTTTATTCGCACAATTATCTATAGTTATCGTTATCACGTTATAAAACGGGGTCATGTTCCTACTTTAACAAGCCTTGGCTCTAATCACGCGCTGTTTATACATTTTTTCAAAACAAATATAATATTTCAAACGTATCCGAGTTTTGTTTACGTGGTTTGCTGACAGCGGATACGGTAAAGTTGTGCTGCGTTGCGTATTTATAACAAGGACATTCCCAGTGCCTTGTTTGCGCAAATTTTACTGTGGGAACATGCATTTTTCTACTTATCAGCATGGGAGAGAGATACTAAGACCGGTAAACGCTCAGCTAAAAGGATAACTCCAAAAAGCTCTTTAATCCTAAATAGCTCCATATGTCATTGTTCTATTGAAGCTTTGTTATTTAAAACATATTTTCTTTTGACTAAATCAGTTTAAATTTTTGAATTGATTTTATTTGAAAATATAATGTATTAGGAAACTCAAAAGGAACTTAACAAACGAAAGTATATTATTCCCTGACGATAACTAGTTATGTAGAATTTAGATGTCTTACAGAGTACGTTCTTTTAACGTATCAGGCCCCATAAATAAGTGGCATTAGTGCTAAAAGAATAGATCTGATAATCTGAGAATGATATATCGTTACGCTAATTATTATGTAATTCCCATACATTTACATTATTTTCGTCTAGCGCTAATACCACGCCTACACGACCTGAACTAAATCTAAAAGTTCCTACAGGCGTAACAGACTTACAATTGTAATAAATCGGTCCTAGTGAGTGACATCTACGTAACAAATAGGAGCTATCAAAGCTATCGGGAGCTATCAGTTTTTTAAGGTGATTAAGGAATATGTATTTTAATTTATTCATACTAGGATTCATTATTCTCAATATTATTTTTCTATAGTAGTTTTCGATACAATTATTTGAATGGATTAAACTATAACATTGAGAGTTTAGAATCTATAAATTCCTAATTCAGACGATCTTACACGGTTGGTAGTAATTAATTTGATATACAGATCACATAAATAATTTAATTTTGTACATTGGAATTGGAATTTGTACAGTGTGCCGAATTCGGCGAATGTATGTGCGAAATACATCATTAAGTTTCACCTACGCCCTTTTCACTTATGTCACACGATATAATGGTCAAATAAACTCGAAACACGTATACAAGCCCGTCATGCTTATAAATGTACAAATATTACCTAATAAAAATACTAACAAAACATAAGATGATCGCAAATAAAAAACTAAATAACACCTTGTTGACATTGAAAAATATTTAACAGTATCTTTGTGACATTTGATATGAAAAATTCTATTTTATTGCGGCAATATTACTTGAGCAAACAATGCCATCGTAAGGAATGTTTATAATATACAAAGCTAATTAAAAGTATAATGGTATTATGAATATTTTCCACGCAACTTCTCTGGCGTGAACTCGGATCCGTAATCGGCGTTTTCGTCACCCAATCGCAGTCTATTCCTGGACATAGCTCTTCCCAAATCTCGCCACGTCCCGGTCCTCCATTTTTTTTATTTAATTCCTACCAGCAAGCTTCTGCAAGTGATCGGGCTGGAGGGTACACTACGTTTCTCAAGACTCTGCTTTCAATTCAGTGGTTCTTCTTGTCTGGTCTATTGATCCTGCAACAAAAGCGACCTGCCACGTCAGCTTACTGATTTTGCAAGTTATGTAACTTTAGTTCTCTTAAAGATATCCTCCTCGTATCGGATTTTACCTTTAAGTACAACACCCAACACAGCTCAATCTCTGGCCATCTGAGCGACTCTGAATTTGTGACCCGTCCCAATGCTGTATCAGGGTACCTATACTTCTCAGCGGCATAATAATATGTCACAAAACTGTTCTAAAACTTTTTAACTTTAAGTGTTGCGAATCTATTATAATAAATTTCCTAATATATCTAGGGAAATGTATATTATTACATGCGCACTCAGGATTAGAAGTAAACACCAGTTTTAACAACTAAACGCATTTATTGGCTTACACAACCGTACGTGATTCTTTCCTGTATGGTGGCCTCTTCACGCACAATAACGACGCACTGCTCCATGCGATGAAATGTTTACTCACAATAGTCACCGATATTGCATAGACTACCTTGTGCTAGTGCGGTGCTCATTTCCGAATTTACAGCGCCATTTTTTCTTAAACAACACTAAACTACTCCTTCACAGAACTGTCCACTTAACACGTCACTGTCTAAACTTCTTCTTCTACTAAACTTCTCTTCCAACTATCTAAACTCGTCACTATCTTCTGTTAAACTTTTTCTTCGATTCTCTCGTATCGCACTTGTCGCTTCGCTATCTGAAGCTGAAACCCTAGCCTGTAGGCACGCCTTATGCTACTTATATACCCGAAAGTATCTTCTGGAACCCATAATTTCGAACTTGTTTTTGTTATATTTTCTTAACTTTTCGCGACTTATATACATAATAAAACTACGTTTTAACGGTTTTAAGCGCGGTAATTTATTTGATTTTGGTTTATCCGACGTTTCGGCCCCCCTTCAGTGGCCGTGGTCACGGATGGTTCTTTTTGTTATATTTTATTTACTGTCTAACCCTTTCTAAAAACTATTTATCTCTTTCTTGTCCTTCCTGAATCTTCTATTCTAGAATTTCGATCTTCATTTCGTTATTATTCTGTTCATCATCTATCTCTTTCTAATATTTATCTGTCCTTGTCCTTTTCTTCTGGAGTCTTCTACATTTTTCTGAAATTCCGTCAACCAATTGATTCGTTCCACTATCGCTCGCCACATTAACATACTACTACTGTTGTAGTAAGTTCATGTGTTTCTGGAAATTACTACTAAATAACACATGCAAACTGTAATTATACAAGCATTTAATTTAATATAATTAATTATATATGGAAATCTTCAAGCTGAATTAAATTTCAATAAAACTCTTTATATATTATTACGATTGCTAAATTTAAGTCATCAGGCTGTTTAATTTGCCTTTCAGATCAGTAGTAAATCAGGTACGGTGTTGCGAAACACTCGTCCCATACAGACGTTCATAAGGACTTACCTAAACGTAGTGATACTGCTTTATATTCGCATTCTAATAGGTGGCATTTGTGAACGGAGGTCAGCCACATCGACGCGCACCGCGTTGGATATTAATTTCCCATGGGGCAAATGTACGGTGTGTTTTTGTGTGTGTGTACGGACCAGACAGTAGACTGACCTGATTACTGCTTGTTCTGTTACTATCCCCATTAACCTGATAATTCGGCTTTTATCAGTAATCCTAATAATAGATCAACGAACCTTAGTTATTATAATTGATATGGACTTTTTTGTCCCATTTCCAGTATTTGTATTTATAAATGAGGTTGTGTTTTTGTAAAAGTGCCTGCTAGTCCACGCGCAGTTAATGACGTAAACTTGAGAAACATACACTGTAAACAGCATCGAAATACCCCAAAACTACCGAATTTTCCACGCCATGAAGCAATCGCTATAAGGGTTATAGAAGTTCTTACAAAATTTAATTCATATAAGTACCTTAATCTTGCCATACTACCTTTACTGAAATATTACTGTGGCACACATAGATGGACAGATGAACTTTACGATTTTGTAAAAAATTAGTTTCTAACAAAATCATTACAGAACTCTTATAATACATTTAAACTTAATAGTTATTGAAACAAAGTCACCTTGCATTTTTAAAGTTTGACCTAACAACGTTGACGCATTTATGGCTGTCGTGTTGACTCTATAAATATGGCTGTTGATACATTTACTTTCTAAATTAGTATCGTTTTGTGGTAGAAATTATTATTTCGTTGAATTTTTCTTCATAAACGTCACAAAATGATTTACTATTTTCAATCTACCTGGTGTATTTTATAGAAACCGGTCAAGTATGTTCCGATCACACATAATGAAGAGTTCCGTAATAACAATATTCGAATACAGCTTTACTAGCTATGATGTCTAAGAAAGCAAATAAAATACTCTTGGTTTTTAAAGTATAGTTTAGTTTGTTTTGAAATTGATATATTTTAAGTAAAAACGATAAATGTGATTTTTAATATTCTTGATGACATTATTTTTACTAATAAAATTATTTTTGTGTTGTTGTACATATTCTGTCTTATGATCGAGTTCTTGTTTCTATTTGATTAGTGTCAGATAGACTTACAAATGAATAGGTACTAACGTGGGACTCTGATCCGATTTTCTCAAAAAGTACAAAACTTGCAACTATCAAAGTTATACCTTCAGAAAGTAAGTTTCATGATTATTCAAATAATTATAAATTTATTCTAAAGCAATGTCAACTCACATTGTAATCATTCATTTTAATGTTTAATATATAAGAACATAACTATACAATAATATTATTTATTACATATGTATCTGCTTAATATTTTTTTAAACATGGAGTAATCTTCTTTCATATTTTTAATTTAAGATAATAGCTGCAATCTTACAAATAGTTATAGACAATAAGCGTGTTGTATATTTATTTTCTATACACCTACCACCTACTTAAACCCAAAAAAATACAATTAGTTCTATGTACGTGTCTCACTCCTTCCTAATCTTATTGAGAACGTCTACAAAAACTATTTGATTTAGCCAAACGCTTTATAAGCATTTGTATAAAGTTTAACATGCGACCTGGAACAGTATTTACCGATTAATAAACACGTGTATCCTAGATGCCGTGGAAAATTCCAGCAAATGTTAGCGGGCGTTTCCATAGTTTGCTATGCTATTGCTATGTAAATACCAAAACATGATTCGATTCGTTCTTATTACAACGTGAGTCAGAATATGCAAAATTGCCAAACTGAATCTGAAATAAACTTGTTATGCATGTATCTAAGTTTGTAATACTTTCAAGAGTCATAAATTCCGAGCCATAAACCATCCGGTGTCAGATTTCGTTGAATGCAACTACCATTTTAGCCGTGCTACTGCTGTATTTTTGTATAAATGTTAATTTATATACATACATTATATTCAACTATAGCCTATACATCATAACTATCTATTACTAGCGACTTCATTCGCTTACATTTTATTACCTGTAACCCTGAAACACGCATTTATCTGATAGTAACACGCTAATCTCAGGAACTACTGGTCTGATTTGAAAAATTATTTCTGTGTTAGATAGCCCATTTATCGAGGAAGGATATCATATATCATCACGCTAGATTATTTTTGAGAGAAAAGTTAGACGAATTATTTATCCCGGGCTACAATATATCTCTTTCCTAATATTTATTAAGATCTGTTCAGTCGATTAGTAGTGAAAAAGTAACAGATTCAAATATCTATAAAAACGTTAAAAGTGAGAGAAGAACTCTGTGCCGTCTTCTATGTAGGGCACTCATGATTTATGAGTGTAGGGCACTCATGATTTATAAGTTACGGGACGATTGTCATTCCTAGTACTCTTCTTCCGTGCATTGAAATAGAGGATTCCTGAGCTAACCGTGGGAGTTTTAAGGGCCCATGTTATTATTATTGTACTAGAGAAGTAAACACGAAAACGTAACAAAACGAATCCCACGCTACGAAACGAACGCTTCCAAGTCAGACGGGGTTCAAAACTAGGATTGATCTAAGTTAGTTAAATGATCAAAGCGGCATGTTTTCATCCTTCTACTACCATATTTAAATGTTTTGAAGCAATTGGCAACAATATCAGTTGCTTCTGATAGCTAATGTCTGCACATGGATCGACCGATATTTTTGCACAATATCCATAAATAATTATATTAAACTTATAGACTGTGTATGATTCCGAAACCCATATCCGTGTTTCTTATTAATGAAAGTAGTTATATTGCTTTTGTTGTAAAACATCGCATGTTATATTCGGGCGTATTGCCAAAACGCTTGCCAGACATCATTCCGATGGCATTCTGTTTTCATTGTAAATCAAAGTTGGTTTAAAATAATTTAATCGTACCCGTCACACTGCGATTGCGCTCTTTTCGTAACTTAATTGATTGTGACTTACAAACGTGTCTTTTAAATGTCGTGTTAATAACACATTGTGATAGTGATTGTTAGACGTTACGGCAATATTTAATTTTAGCTTTACTTGAGAAGCTACCCACCATTTTTATTATGTCACTAAATAGGAAACCAGCTTACTGTCGTCTGTAGACAATCTAAATCCACTTTTAAATGTTAATAAAAATTTACGAGACAAATACACAGGGATTAATAACTGTTTGAAAAATCGGTAATCGAAATCTTCAATAAACAACAGATTTTGTTTTTTGATTTTGTAGTATGAAGTTATGTAGAGATCCGTTTACGTGATTACCATGTCGCGTGTTCGTGGAACAGATAAAAATATTTCTATCTTTAAAATAAAATACAAACATTTCTTTGCATTCGTATGAATTACAATAAACATATTTCTGTTTTCTTTATGGCGATTTATTAGTTTTTAGATTTTTTCGACGACATAGTAACATACAACTATTGTGATATATATTATAATAGGTCGGCCAGCATGCGAACTGTGATACGTGTACATTGCACCTACAATATGAACAGAAAGACAATTTATAAATATGGGTGATGGAAGAAACGAAGACGAATCCTAAATAAAGGCCTCATATTTGCCGTTTAGCTAAAGATCTCCAAGAAGTAACAGTTTTCATGTAACAATTTTTATAGCAACTCCTTTTCACTTGCTCAAAATTATGATATGAACATTGTTATCATTACTTATCATAGAAATAATTGTGTGGAAATAGAATTCGCCGAATCATATGACTCGTTATTTAATTAATTTATTAATGTTGATTGTGTTAAGAATATGATAACATCTGTACAACACAAGTTGTGTACACAAATGATATCTAAAGTACTGCTGATAAACTGAATCTCCATTATTGAGTTTATCATTAAAAAGGATACGTTATCGTCTAAAGTAAACTGCCGTACGATTACAAATTAGGTTACTGTTAGATTGTAACGTGTTATTGCTGTTGTTTATTCATATTTTTTTGTAAACTTGACTAATAGACTTTTATCCGTGCAGGGACGGAGAAAGAATACCATTTCCTGCGTTGGGGCGGCCTGTCATAAGAGGCGACAAAACAACACACAGCCAGGGTATTTGTAGGTCTGGGTGGCTACCACCCCTGGTTTAGAGTATGCCGCCATAACAACCTTGAGTTGTGTTCCGGCATTAGTGGCCAGGTTCCAGTCTCCCTTTAGAGATTGGCAGCACATTGTTAGCATCAATGGTGTTACAAATGTCCATATGCGATGGTAACCATCAGGTGGACCATCTGCCTGTCTGCTGAACTCATGCAATAAAAAATAAAAAGAACAAACTATCATCATCATACAAGTTTTTGTTTAGTCTTGCCTTTAGCAATGAATCTGTTATCATAGAATCCAGTATGTACGTGTTGTGGAAGAAAAATATTTACCTACTATTATGACAATGGATAAGTAACGCAACTCTAAAAGTCTGGGAAATCTTACAACCAGATGGCGCTAGAGATCATTCTTTTCCCGGTTTTCGATATTTGATACTTTATTATTAAAAATGTACTGATGATTTGACTTATTTAATAAAATCAGTCAAATCTTCAAAATAAACTTCGTAAGACTTTTACATTTATACGCATGTAGGTGCATACCTATTATATAGATGTATGTGTGTCATTAGATGAACTTAGCATTAATCGAGATATAACTCATTACTAATTACATCAAATCAATTAAACTACCTACATCTCAAAACTAATGCTATGATTTTGAAGAAACAACTTAAAACAACCTTCGCCAGTCCTCCTAAAAACTGGTCTCGTTTAATAATTGTTCAACGTATCAATATTCAGATACATTCACCTATAAAGAACATATTTAATTCATATCCGGTGCGAAGATAATAAAATAAATTTGCATTTTCAATAAAAGTTCGACATTAAATTTGCTAATGTGCGGAATGAAACGTGGGAACGGGGCGAAGGAACTCGTTTGTGGCTCGACACCGACGATGGCCTCAGTTATCAGACAGAACTCGAGTGTCTTCACACTATTTCTGTAAAACGTTCATATTACTTTAATAATATCATGGAAGATGAATTCTAGAAATGATCTTCGCTCTGAGAAAACATGTCTGAGATAGCCCCTAAATCCTATATATCTATCTACTGTCGACCATTAGGTGCCGCGGCTCATACTTCTCTCATAACTTCATATAAAAATACGACTACATCTTTCAATTAAAGTCTTATCATTTTAAAACTTGTTTACATTTTAAACCAGTCTTTTCAATTTCATATTTAAACAGACTATCAAAACTATTGTAATAAATGTCAACTGCTAATAGAACACTCTTCTATATAGATATTTACTATTTATAATATAAATCAGCACAAATATTTTTTGTTTGCCCATATTTGCATATATATTCAAAGCAAAAAGGATTTTTTTTCTGGCTATTACAAAAATTTAGTAAATTGACGATTTAACTGAATTGAATCTTTTCATTAGCATAACAAATGCGCCGTCTGGTAAAAAAAGAAACAACCAAAACGTTTCAATTATGTAACGAATCTACTAAAATATTAATTTAAAACTAAATGTTGGAGTGGTTTCGAAATGTTATATATATCGAGAACTTCCTTTAATAAAATTACGTATATCGTGTTGCAATATACAAATAATTTAAATAGCAATCTGACACTTAAAATTGTACTGTACAAGTGTGTAATTTTGTAATCAATATGCGCATGCGGCGAAACGGACATCTCCGATCCCGTCTCGATCTTGGTCAAGGCGAGGCTGACGACCGTGGCGGCACGCCAAACGTGCGGACGGTAATGGATGCCATTTGTCATATTTTTTTATTGGAAACAATGAGCGGAGGAGCATATTTATGAAGCATCGCACCCACTTCCTTTAATAATCTTTATTGAATACAATTTAGACACGGTGAACAAAGCGCGCATAATAAATAGCTAACGAGATTTACACGTCTGAAAGTAATGAAAATTGTTCAAGATAGCTTTTGATATTGTATTATAACACTGGTATGCTTGGTACAATGTTACAATATAATGCTAAAAACTATAAAATGTTATCAAACGAGCAAAATAACGCAGCAACGCGAATTTGTTGGCTACGCTCCAACGAGAAAGATGGTCTCAATCTCATATCAAGGGCACTAAACGTTTACCACAGACAGAACTGAGTTATTTCAAATATAAAACGGCTTTGTAAAATGATGATGAAATCTTTTTCATTAACATGGCTTTTAGCATACACCTAACTCGAATTATAAAAACAAACTGCCTTATTTAAAATTGTTTTGACTGACATGTTAACCTTTGATTCGTTATTCAATCAGAGACCTTAATCACGATTTTATGTTTATGTTTTCATTAGATATCTGCTTTTAAAATCTAGTTTACCTTCTAATATAACCATGTAATTGATAAAACAAGACATCTATTTATAGTGCTTGATAAAGTTCTTACGTTATTGAGTGAACCTGCGTTTATTCATAAACCAGCACAGAATCAATTGATATTTAAATTTTTTACAATCATTTAGTAACACCGCAATGAGTTAGAAACAAATCGTAAAGTCAGGAGTAATCTTTTCCTAAATATAGGTATAAATATATTAGCTTCGAGACGTTTTAGTGTTTATAGTAGTGTACTGTCAGCATAAATAAACTAGTACTTTTTACATATTTTATAGGCAGGTACTTAATATGAAACCAATAATATTAAGCGATATTAAAATAATAAATATTAATATTAAACATATTTTTTAATACTAAATCTTAAAGAAGGAAGTCCTGTAAATATAGAAATACTACTTTAATACAAACGCAAAAACGTCCCGAAGCTATTTACCTCTACGTTTCTTTACGTTACTAAAACAATAAAATAAATGAAACCTTCCAACTTGGAAATTATTTATGATATTGTTTACTCTCATTGTTTAAATTGTTTTCTCAATCGTTATATTTTACAATGTACTTATGCAGTAGCAAATAGTCGGCCACTCGAATCGGACTTGGTAACTAGCCAACGAACACAAAGCAACGGGTTAAGGTATCACCAAGTGGTTGTATCAACTAAATGTTGACTGATAGTTTTGCTTTCATTTATGCTGGGTTTCTATATCTTTTATTAATTCTTTTACCTTACCGTTGTTGGTATAAAATTGACGTTACTTAAAGTTTTTGTTGAATTTTAACCAGTACTATCTATCTCGAATACTACGGTATGGCTGACGAATCCTATAAAATGTAACTCGTAGCCATCAAGAGTAATGAATAATATGCCCTTAATACGTAACTTTAAAACACCAGGTAAAGAACTGAATGCCATATGAAAATTAAGTATACGTATAACAGCTTTGTGAATTTAATTATAATGTCACTTTTAGACAGTAAGAAGTCTTAATTTACGTGCATTTTATTAAATTTTGTACCTCATTCATAAGTCAGATATTATTTTACCTACAAGTTACGTTCGGTGGGATGTGTCAGCAATACTGTCGTATTTGAGATAGACAGTAGTATGGAAAATGCATGGATAGTAAGTTATAGAAGCCGGCTGTTAATCGAAACGGGTCGACTTTTCGAAACGGTTATCACAGTTTGAATTCGAATTAATGGTATGAGGCTTTTATATCTGTAATGTGTAATATACGGTACTCTGATGAAAGCAATTTGTTGACCCGTAAGAAAGAGTATAACGGTATAGACTGTTTGCGTGTTGCACTGCAACAGGTCTCGAACGTGAAAGACGTTCAAAGGTTTATGAATTGGGAATGTACGGTATTAAAACATTCAACTTGCAATTGATATTAGAATTTTGGCTGCCAATTAATTTTAGAAAAATTAATTGGCAGCCAACATACAAAAACAATAATAATTATAAATACTCTTTACTCTATTCTTGGAATTATTATGTCATAAATGTCACTACGCTCAAACTAATACAAAACCTTCAAAGTAATAACTGCCTCGGTTGATGTGACTTCCAAATACCTTTTTATGTAGAGTACGTACTTTAACTAAAATTATTTTTTTATTTATTTATTTGCACATTCAAATGTATGCGAATAGTACTAAAAATAATAGTGTAATTGTTTTCCTAACGTTATTTAACCAATTGTAATAGTATCATCGTTTAAACAAGCGTCCCTGGCCTTATTGCCACATTACTACTTTATATAACATCCCACCATCCCCCCAGCCTCGCTTTTAACGAGTTTCAAGCTTAATTTACAGTTATTGTTTTACTCCAGTGGCCGTGGATTTCGGACTTGTACATCTGCTGAATACCAAATGGAGTTTGTGTGGAAACTTTAAGTGGTCACGTTTCGTGTAGTGTGGAATTTACCTTTTGGTCTACTCTCTACTGTTTATACGTAAATGTATAAATGTTTCTATGGATGTTCTGTTTTAATAATACATACATAACTTCACCCCAGGTTCCTTGCGGGGTAGCCACGAACAACAGAGCGTCATTCAGGCTTATTCTTACACACCTCACTTGCTTCTTTGACATTCATAGATAGCTCTTGTCACTTTCCCCTTTTTTCAATTCACTGTCCACATTGCAATATTCTTCCTTTTTAATTTACTTCTATTTAATTTAATTATACCTAAATATAAATAAGTTGGTAAAAGTATCCCCTCAATTAGGTTGCTTGGAAGAGATCGCTCTTAACGATAGGGCCGCCTTTTGTATTGCAGTTAAATTATTGTAATTATTTATTCTGTAATTGTTTATTTGGTGAACAAAAAAAGTGTTTTCTATTCTATTTTGTCTAATATTACCTTTTTCTAAAATTAAAGAAACCATTATAAATTCGTCATTCTTGCCTGTCTGTCTTGCATGGCACAGCCTCGAAAATTACTGGGTCTACTCTAATGTAACTTAACAGGAAGGTTGGTATATTTAGCGCTACAAAGTTATGTAGTGAAAACACGAAAAAATAAACTAGGAATTGCTGCGATACATGCAACTAATCATTGAAATATATGTTTTCAGTGTATATAGTAAGTAGTATGGGGGGTATCACTAGTTGTATCTTTGAAAATTTTTTTAATGATAGATAGAAAATTCTTTATTGTACAACAGTACATTGACTAAAACTATATCTAATTATGCACAAACATAACGATTGAAATAATTGAAACTTTGTCTTCAATAGGCTTCGAAACAACTCGGTGGATTTCAATGTCAATTTTAGATAAATTAGAACAGCCAATATATCTTAAATTTGCGTGTAAAGTATGCTTTATTTTAGTATTTCATACAATTCATAATATTTGAATATAAAGTCCCAATAATGTTAATATAGTACTTAATGTAAAGAAATTGAATATAATTAAGTTCCCTCTTATTAAAATAGTGTTAAGGATTTCGTAAAAAGAGGATAAGACAGAGTATTAGATTTAATCGTTTTTAACTATCGTAAAATCATACGAAGATTACTCAAGTATGCTAAATTCATATCGTAATCGTTTGATTTTATTGAAATAATAACTCGAGCGTCTATCATTTTTTGATATTTAATATTTTATCGGTTTATGAAGTAATCGGCTAAATTAAAAGTTAAAAAAGTAATAAAGGCTCAATTACTTTCATTCTTAATTTTGAAATTGATTTTGTTATCAATATTTCGATTAATGGCAGTCTAAGTTTATACCGTTCTCTATTTGCAACATCTGCTGCTTTTGTATCAATTTCGGTAACAAGCAGCTAGCTTTACATACAATAGCTATGTGTATATATGTTTAATACAGAGCTAAGTAAATCGTCGCGCGTCTGGTGCCGCGCCCCCTTGAGGCCGCACGGCAGAATGGGGGAGATATGTAAAAACTAGGGTAATTTGCACGGTTACTCTTTCTCATGACTTATCCGATATCCCGGGATAAAAAGTAACTTTCTAATTCAAACAGTGTCCTACGTTCATCGACTTTGTTAGGTATAGTAAAAACGTTTATATATAACTAGACATACCTATACAAATATTCATCGTAATCTGTTCATAACGCTTTCATGATACCATGAGAACTCTCCCTTTTTCGGGATAAAAAATATTCTGTAGTATATTATTAACGTATACCATATTATATTATTTCTATTAGTATCCTGTTGTGACATAAGTTTATACCATATTAAAAGAAAGACAACCAAATATCTAAACAACATCAATTAAATTCAGCAAATGTATTGTCATACTTGAGATATTCTTCTCGTTGAACTTAACTTGCTTCTCGATTTTCTTGATACGTCTAACCTAATACATATTATTACTAACGTCCTACTCCTTAGACGCCTCATTGAGGACTGCTTCATTGATGCCGGGTTTATAAATCATTCTTTTGCCATTGGTAGAAAATTGAATTGCATATAAGTTTATGTCAATTGTGTAAAGCTTTAGGCAGATAAATAGAAACCCAGAAGTAAAAATCAATCATTCATCGCTAATTCTTTCTGTTCTGACTCCATACTTTAGTCCGTTTCCAGCATCGCCTTCATCATTTCTACAGGTGTGCTCCTGTAATAACCTCCATATAATGTGTTTAATTTATATTCTATGAATATAATAAACTCCGTTTCGAGTAGCCCTTCACAATTTATCAATTCCCTAAGTTTGGAATCTGTTCAAACTCGATATACAACCCAAAGCCAATGTGATATTTGTTTGCTAACTTATTCATGAATCTGTGGATTGGACTATCAAGCTTAATTAAAATTGTTGCGCTGATTTAGTTTAGAAGCTTATTTGATGGCATACATTATAAATGTTATTTGTAGTTTTTGAATGTATTAAAATTTATCATTTCACTCTATGGAAATTCCTTGTCCGTATCCATAATCCATAAATAGAATTTGATGTATGCTCGCTTTTTCTTCTCTGTAAAGTTTCAAGAAGTAATCAATCAACAAGAGAGAAAGGTGACCCCCATGAGGCTCTTCTTTTTAACATCTCTTTCTCGTTCTCTCTTGTTAATTTTATTTCAGTAGTATCAGAAAATATGTATGAGTTATGTTTTGCACGGAAACAGAGTATTTTCTCAATGTTAATAAGTTTTTAGATTAATAAAGGGTACTTTGAGAAACATTACCTTTAAGGAACTTGTTACTCTTTCGTTATACATATTTTTGTTGACTTTGTATCTTGAATCCAAATTGCATACGTCACGTACATACACTAAATTTCAATCAGATTTATTGTTTAATGTTTCTGAGTGACTTTTTGTTTGTTTGTTATATTTCTGAGTGGTTCCGTAGCCATTCTAACATTTCTACCAAATGATAAAAACGTATATGTTCTGTTTCCGGAACATACGGAAAATTTCGTTGCTTTAATTAGACATTAACATGGTAACAAACTTGAAAATAGTACTTTTTCTCATAGGAGTGTGAATTGTAGTTAGTTTGGTCTGGGATAATCATGACGATATCCTTTAATTAATTATATATATTGGTAGGAAGATATTAGTTACCACATTTTCAAAATATTGTTACGACAGACTGCGAAATAAAAAATGAATACAAGTATGTTTGTTAATAAAGTAATTAAGTATTACATTACGGAAGCTTGTTTGACCGATAAACTTGCTGATTGCTAACTTTCAAACATTTAACAGCGTATTCCAGCCAGCGGAAGTTACAAACGTAACAAGTTTGTATACTTAAATAAAATCCTACTCATGATCTACGTAGATATCTCTTCAGAAATATATCTTTAGAAGGGTTGTTTGCATGCGTGAATAACAATGTTTACTTTAGCAATAATCATATACTGTTCTCTAAAACAAACAGAAGTTAATGTTATAAAGTTCTAGACTGTATAAAAATTGATATACGAGCACATTTTACTCTGTTCTATAATGCTTTACAAGATTTTGCTTCTCTGTTTTGAAACCATTGTCTTTCATATCCTACTTTACAATCTCTACCTATTGTTTTCTTGGATTCCTAGAAGGCTCCAGAACGGCTCAGATCAATAAAGATTCAACGCCGAACAATATTATTGTTTAAAAAAATAAATTGGATCAACGAATTTATAATTCAATTAGTACAGATAAATGAACTTTTTACCAACGTCTTAGTGTCGAAGAAAGTTAGCTAACTTCAAAGATTCCAAAATAACCGGATTGAAGGCCGTGGGTGGTGGAACTTAGTAATTTCACTCCCGTCGTGCGACTGAGCTAGTTCAAAGGGGTGAAAGGGTGTGAGGCCCTCCCTTATTTGCTCCTGAATACCGCTTAAAGTTTTCGACGTAATTGCTGTCTGGCTGCGAATAAACTTTGTATTACATTACCCGAGTTAATTTATAGTGTCTTCTTACTCATTGCTTCAACTTTTGTTTTCGGAACGACTCTTTCTAACGAGTAAACTTAGCCGAATGTAAATATGTACTTGATTAACTTTTTGGATTTTAACATTTTAAAGGTTTTTCGTGAACGAATATGGTCCTTCCACATTTTTCTTAGCCTGTGTAATATTGACGACATATGAAACGATTATTTCATAGAAGTTAGGGTACTGATTCACGATGTAGTATATACATACATGCTCTAAAACTTTCGTCGTCCATAATTTCTCAAACAACAACTATTTAACTGTATAAAAATGTTTATAATTACAAAACATATTAACCCCACTTAGTTACATAAAGTTGGTGATGTTATTGCTGTGCTTGTTTGTGATGTTGTCCTTGACTCATCGCGGAAACACGCTCCCCGTTTCACGACAACCAATAAACAAACAATGCAGCTATCTCGGTTAATTTTTAATGCCTTATATTTGTAATAGTAGTAAAAAGAGTCACGCGACGTCATTGTTAGACATCCATGACTCGGTACTCCTCGGCCACGAAGTATCGTGATTGTTAGTGTATGGCCTAAGTGCCCGCTCTATTCGAGCGTGCAGCGTTCGTGTCAAATACATGGAAACGCTAGTGGCGGCCGGCTAGAGCGGGGGCTCCAGCGGGCATGTTTGCGTTAAGCGACGCGTCGTGTATATGAAATATGAAAGCTGCATAATCGTTTCGGGCGTACACTGACACCGTAGTTTAACTAATTTAAAGGGCATCACACACGGCGAAGAGACTATGATATTTTATGTTAAGATGCCTGAATATAAAATATTATAGTATCTTAAGGTATCACACACTGTTAAGTTACGATAATATATCCGTTCGGATCATTCTATCAAAGGCTCGACTAGGGGTTACACGTATATTTCTCCACTGACTTTATATACAGCGTGATATAATATGAATAATACGGCCTTACTTAGAGATTTATTAGATACGTTATACCCCACTGACCTCTATAATACAAGTACGCAGGACTGGCTATGCCATACAAAATGACAACTTGTTTTTGTGCCTATTTGATCACGTCAAACTAGACTTGCAATGAAAAGAACACACATTTGTGTCCTCTTGTGCTGTTCCTTATTGGCGTGCTAGTAACGTATCTACCTCTTTTATATCATTGTTTAGATACCGATTGCTTGATTCATATCTCCTGATGTTTATAAGAATAAAAATACAGCTAGAAAACTAAACCACTATGGGAAACAGGCGAGACGATATGTTTGTACGTAAAAAGCTGAACAAGTCATTTTATATCAACATAATATGAACAAAAAGTACATCGAGTAATAACAAAAACTCGAGAGAAAAGGTAGTTGATTGAATAAATAAAATATATTTCATTCCATTTTACATTGGGTATTAAGTGCTCATCTGTATAAGGATCTTGCTATATATTTTGTAGCTTAAGATAGTATATTAAGATATATTTCGCATCTTAAGATGACATCGTTCCATCGCTCGGCATCTTAACATAAAATTTCCATATCACTCGATAGCTTAAGATAGTGTAATATCAAAATATATAGTATCTTAGCCGTGTGTGATAGTTCATACAAACTGTATAGTGAGCGATATTTTATCTTAACAAAAAATATTATAGTATCTTCGCCGTGTGCTGACGCCCTTAAATGTATCTAAACGCTAACGAGTGTCCCTAGTTTCAGCCGAGATGTGCGCGTACAGGTTTAAACCGGTTTGTGAAAGATGAACGCCGAGCGTGCACTCAGGCCACTCAGTTGGGCGCTCTATTCGGTAGTTGTCAATTTTTGAGAAACAGGTTTATTTTGAGCCTTATGGTCTATTTTAGCCAAAATATTAATATTTTAGCAAAAAAACAACATTAACATATTTAATTTAGCAATTTTATAAATATTTTCACATTTCATGACAAAAACGCGTCAAGCTGTCATGGCGTCTCGCATGACATCACAGTGTGCAAAACAAACATCTGTTTCGTTGAAGTGTTATCTGAGAAGTCATTGATAACTTGTTGTGTTTTGCACACTATGACGTCACGCGCTCTGATCGGCGTTCATTGTCACGTGGCTGCAATATAACAATTTTATTTCTCAAAAATATCAATTAATATTTAATATTTTAGTTAAAACAATTTATTTTTGTCACATTTAGATCGTAATCTACGATATATATTATAACCAGCCTATATTTTTCATACTGTCAACTACCGAATTGCCCGCAACCCGCCCCGCCAGACGCTTTGTCACTCAGGCCGTACACTTAGTTTAAAATGTCTACTATAAAGCAAGATGGCCCCCGAAGGATGCCAATCCGGCCAATTGTGTCTCGTTTGCACACAGACGCCAAAACTTCACAACTGTGTTGGCGCACTAATTGACTATGAACCTTACTATTAAAGGGTTAAGTGGGTTCTACTTTACCAAAAGGAATAGTACACTGACGGACTCATAAACTGCATCAAAGTAATAGACGACTTTGAAATAAATATTTTAACCAAGTATGCAAACTTTCTATACAGATTTGAATTGAAACCTCTAGATTGTTTCGTGAACTTTAAAACAGCGTAGGGTCATACCCTTAAGTTTAAGTTTGTGTACTGGAAAGGACCTTAAGACTTTTTTTGAAGAAAAAACAGAAATTTAAGGAAAATTGGTTTAATTAAAAAACTGGTTTTAACAATAGACACAAACTTTATGCAAGGGTTTATTTATGTTTTAATAAGGTGTATTACCTCCACGTGCCCTTATTACAGATTCTAATCGGTTCCGCATAGATTTTATTAGGGTTATTAAAAGATCTTGCGGAATATTGTCCCATTCTTCTGAAAGTGCTGTTCTTAGTGCTGCCACTGTCGTGGGCAAAGGGTTTCTCGCATATACAGCTCTTTTTAAATTGTCCCAAACATGCTGAATGCGATTAAGATCCGGGCTGCGTGCTGGCCAATTCATTGTACGTATCCCAACCTCTTCGCAATATTGTCGAACTTGTGCAGCAGCGTGCGGCCGGGCATTATCCTGCATTAAAGTAAAATTTTCGCCTATGAATACCATGTAAGGCACCACGTGATCATCTAAGATCTCTGTTATGTACCGATGTGCAGTCAAACCCCCTCTATTACCGTTTTGACGGACCATGTCTATGAACACAAGTTCTGTTCGCCCGTTCATCGATATGCCACCCCAGACCATACACGAACCGCCTCCAAAAGGAACACGCTCCTCAATGCAACTTTGAGCATATCGCTCCCCACGTCGACGATACTCTTCTGCGACCATCTGCACCATATAAACATGTCCTACACTCGTCCGTGAACAATACGGAGGTCCATTGCTCTTCTGTCCAGTTCAGGTGATCACGCGCAAATCTTAAGCGAGCTTGTCTGTGAGCTACAGACAACTTTGGACCATCTGGTGGTCTAAAATGGGTGATATCCGCTTCCTTTAACCTTCTTCTTATTGTTCATGCACTCACGTTTACTCCACGCACTTCATTAAGCTCTGTTTTGATGTTAACAGACGTGAGGAAACGATTTCGCAGGGAAGTTGTAACAATAAATCGGTCATCACGACCGGTGGTTGCTCGAGTCCTGCCTGTACCACGTCTCCTTCTGTAAGAACCTGTCTCCACAAACCTTCTGTATATTCTAGAAACCGTAGACAGGTTTAAATTTAAATTTCTACCAATCGTTCGTTTATCCAAGCCCTCCCGCACCAATGCTACAATTTGAGTCGCTTGTTCGGTCGAAGTATCCATATTATGGTTCAAAAACTCTCGATGAGTTAAAAAACTAACCCAACAATTCTGCTGGTAACAATAATTCAATTGACAAAAGAATAAAAAATAAATGAGAATCAATTTAAAACTTTGCTATAAATAACACGCAAATCTGATACTACAAGTAAATTTTCTTTTCCCGGCTATATTCATTTGTTTTACTGCAGTTCTATTTTTAAATTTTCCTTTTTTTGAGATTAAGAGCCAGTCTCTCCATATTTATATAATTTAATCTAAAAAGTTGCATACTTATTTTAAAAAATCATTTCAAAGTAATCCTGAACTTTGATGCAGTGTATGAGTCCATCAGTTTAGTTGTAACGGAGAGTATTTATACGAAAGAAATCGTGTTAATCCATCTCCTTTAAAATCAAAACGCCAACACACACACATACACACACATAGAAAAAACTATTGCACCAAGACGAATTTAGTCCTTAACAAGACTTAAAATTCAAATTCAGTAGCACTACATATATTATAACTTTGTGTATATTATACATAGGTTAAGTAGATAATAAAATATGGTTATAATTGTATGTTAGCATATTTATATTATGGAACTATGCTAATAAATCACTACAAATATATCAATTATAGCTTAGCGTGTATCCGTGTAAACGGAAGAGATCGCGTTTTAGAGGTGAGCCATCCTTTGTTTATTTAGTTTTTCTTTTCCTAAGGTTAAGGGTAAAGAGAGTTAAGTAGGTACTTATCTGTCTAAACCAGTGTTTTTCAACATGTGGGTCGCGACCCTCTAGGGGGGTCGTGAAGCCTCTTTAAGGGGGTCGCGAAGCTTCTATAGCGGAGTTGCAAAAGGTTGGGCAAGCTAATGCAGCAAAATCTGCAATATCCGTGGATTCATCAATTGCAAGGACAGAAAAGTACTTTCTTTTATTTTTTTCCATGACTTGATCAGGAACATCAGCCACAATATCGCTTATCCTGCGTTGAATGGTGTTGTCAGTAAAGAGGTATACTTTTGGGTTTTTCGACCTCTTGTTTGCCAAACAGAATCTCCGCCATATCTAAAGCCGCTGGTAAAATTAAATTTTGGCAATAGTATGTGGTTTTCCTGCTTGAGCCATAGGAAGAGCTACTCGATAACTAGCCAGCAACGCTTTCTCATTTTCGAGGGGGTGGGGCGGTCGGCATCGGCCGTGGTCGTATGTGCGTAAATTGCGTTATCTATTGGTGACTCATTCGATAGGAAAAAAATGTTTTTTACGTATTTAATTATGTATTTATCCGAACCCTAATTATGAAAATGAATAAATGTATTGAATTGAATATTGGACACAAAATAAAATATATGAAAAAAGGGACGGGTAGGGGGTCGCGAAATATTTCTTCATACTAAAGGGGCCGTGCCATGAAAAAGGTTGAAAAACACTGGTCTAAACCTTTTATTGATGCCGGAGTCCTAGAACTCACTATTCTATTGCCTTACCATTGGTAGAAAATTGATATTACTTCTATGGAGTTTGTGTCAAATTTTAAAGCAGTGATAAGGCAAATAAATGGATAGTATTATAAAATATAGAAACCCGATATAAATGGCAAAGAGGAACAGATATACATATAATGTACCTTCCTGACCTACGTGAATCGATTCAAACTCCTGTAATAAATTCGAGTTACAGCTAGTTGCAACACAATAAATTTGATGACCTGTGTTATTGAAGGTTATCTGTGTTATGTGCAATGTGCGCCAGTTGTGCAAATGCACATTCCGTGATAATCAAATCCATTTATTATTAGAGTCGTATGATAACGATAAACCAACGAGGTCAGACGAGAGCGTGCAAAAAATAGAAACGCTGGTTTACTGCGCGTGACTAAAGTGCCGATGCAGGCAAGATGGCGTGCACAGTTGTCCCACTCTAACAACTGCAATTTGGACGATTCGTCCCGCTCTACCAGATTTTGTTGCCGTTAATTTTTTTGCGAACCGGCTAGGTTTTTATATACCTTTTTTGTCATTGAATTTCACGAATTACGTGATGGCAGCGGAGAGGTTTTTGTATGTGTCCGCAATTATTGTATTTTTAATAACTTGGTATAACATTAAATGCATAAGCTATTATAAAAACAATGTACCTATATAATAGTATGTGAAGTTAAGTATTGACAACATAATTATCAATAAATAATTACAAATTATTTTCGTTATATTGGTGTTACACGAGAATTATAGAATTTAGTAATATAGTCCACGCAATAGGTACGATATGGCGTCTCCAGTTTAGCTACAAAATAATCCAGAATACCTGATTTCATATGAAAGACATTTATTACACAATCAACTGTTGCTAAAAGGCGACAAAAAGTTAGATGCGGACTTATCTATATCTTAAGTAGAGATATCTAGGTATTTAAGACTTTACGTTTCTAAGTAAATTGGATACTATAAAGTATTTAAGTAGGTAAGTACCTATTATATAATATAGACAATGAAGCATAATGTATATATATGTGTATATATAATACTTGTTTGTTTCTTTTGCATTGCTTTGATACTGAACCGACTAACATGGAATTTGATTTGTACTATACATGTGTTATTTCGCTTACAGAAATGATAGGGTATTTTTATAAGTATTATTTACGAGTATGATTGATACTCTTCCACAAACTTTTGATCTATCCGGTGCAGTACGCAAGTAAGTCAAAGAAAAGTTCCAGTAGGTACCTAACAAATATTTAATTTCCCCGCCCATACCTATTATTCATGTCGCTGCCGTCACTGGTCACGGTGTAACGAAAGAAGTGGCTTAAATACGAGCAAATTTGTGTCCTTGAGCCGTCGTCTACTAGGCAGGTAGTAGTAGATGGATGGCCGCAATAACTCAACCTGTCAATCTGTATCAAAGTAATATTAATTGGAATCTAACTAAATTTGTGAAAGTATTTCGTTAGTATTTCTAATCGCAGCGGTAAATATGGCTCTTATTTTATAACAATTCATGTGCGGAAATTGTTCTTTGAACCCTCAGACGAACAAAAAACTTGGCACCATTGTTAACAAGAAACACAAAAAGTTCATTAACATCGGTCATAAAATAAATATGAACTGCTATTTGCGTCTAATGAATAAATGGCAGCAGGGTTTGATTTACTACAAAAACGCTGCCATCATCTCCGTAGAGCTGGCAACAACGCACAGACGTAATAATAACATAACAAAACAGTACAAATTATACCTATAGTGAGTCACGCATGGCATGATGGGTCGTGAAGGAAACGTTTGTCACGAAAAACATTAATTTACGAGCTTAGAATACAATCATGAATTCTCATGCTTTACAGGGTTATCAAGTAATTATAATAATATAATAATACTTTTATATAGGTATACCTTTATCACTTTTTAAAACCTACTTGAGTACTGATTTATGGTTAATTACTATGTCTTTATATTATGATAATAACGTACTCACTTATTTTAACAACGTAAGTAGGGGGGGGAATAGGTATTTTTTCCGTAATTTTAAATTCTAAGTAGATATTAAAAACAAATTAACCAATTTTCTTACAGCTATCTTAATGCCATAGTTAAGTAGGCCTAATTAAATACCTACTTAGATCGATCCTAGTAACAGCCGGGATTTGCCATTGTTGAGTTAATAAGCTGTTGCCAAGCAGAAAGAGAAATAGTATGTATTACCTACTATGTATGCTTGAAGTATTTAATTTAAATTAAGCAGATAATACCTACCCAGATTTAAATTTTATTTATAACAATAACGGCAACATTTATGTTAAGGTAAAGTTAGCAATGGAGAAGCAGCAAGGAGTTGTGTTCCGGCATTAGTGGCCAGGTTCGAAACTCCTTTTAAAGAGCGGACCACATTGGTAGCACCTGGTCTTACAAATGTCTATAGGCGATGGTAGCCGCTTTAAATCACGTGGGTTGTCTACCTGTCTGCTGAACTCATGTAATAATATATAAAAAAATCAAAACCAAGGATTTATGTAAGTGACTTGGTTTGAAATAAATAGAAACAACTTTATTAATAAGAGTTTTTTTGTGGGAATGTCTAGCCAATAGAGGCTGCTTTTAAATTAATAATTTATTTCTGGAATTTAAAACATGGCTATACATAATTTATGTACCTACTTTTATAAAAGCCACGTGTTGTATACGAACTGTTACGCTCTGTTTAACATGGTGCAGGTCTACTACGCTGTTGCCAGGCGGACACGTGGACGCTAAAAAATGTTTTCCGAATGGGCCAAATTCAAGATGGCCGCCCGTCAAACTGGCACCACTGATGCGCGCCATTCGCTTTCCCACGTTGCACGCCATAACTTCGGGTTTTATTTATTTTCGATTGCAACGGCGTAAAACTGGAGTAGGTACGTCAAGTTGACTATAGAATTTTCAGAATGCATATAATGGATTATATGACTGATTGAGTTTGAATTACACGTTGTAACAAGTGCTATTATTAGACTTCGTTTGACATAACATAGATGGCGTTACATACAAGTGGAGTATAATACCACGTATTGTGCTAAAAACATGTAAGGGTGGGACAAATTTATAAGACACTATTCCTAAATCACTAAGCTGAAAACACAATAGAATAAATCATTATAAGAAAACCTAAAGTAGGTACGTACCTACTTTAATTGTGACGTATGGTATTTTGTGACATGTGTCTTTACGAATATAACCTTCCTCCTAGTTTAATAAAGTCATTAAATCGTAAATAATAAAATTAACCTAATCATATTGTTAGTCACATCATTATTTCATCCTATGCTCGATGTTACTTGTAACATTCTTATCTAAGCGTGCATAAATTTGATTTTTTTATTTTCTGTCTATTATCCATTGTTCTGTGGGCCATTAATACGCGTTTGCTCACAACGTTTCCTATTTGCACGTTCCGATGTCATGGCTCTTACATACTAAGAACAACAAGACAAATACTACTTAATAAACACAATTTGAAAAATCCTATATGTATATAGCCTTTTCTTTATACTACACATCACGCTTAATCAAATATTGAATAGCAGCGAAACGGGGCCATTGGCATTAAAATTTAATCTTCGTGGCCACAGAGTTTATGCGACCGGATATTACCGATATAGATTAACAACTAACAATTAAGGTCATAATGACGTACGTCTAATCGATTGTTGTTAGGTACTTAATTAAAGTGATTTAAAGGTTGGAATGGGACGTAGTGAAAATGTACGAATAAGTTCACTCGAATTGTAAGCATTAAAGTTAAACTTCCACTAAGAATATGAATTAAACATTAACTCATTTACATTGATAACTTAAGTAGTGGAGTAAAATGCGTGAAATGTCCGGGCGGCGTGGCGTTACAAGCATGATGTTATCGTTGGTTCCACGTTAATGTCATTAGTCTAAAATTCAGGTCGTTGTTTTACTTTAGGAAAACACTCTATATTAAAGGAAAATATTTTATAAATAAATTTTATTCAGAAAGCGCGAACTGTGCAGTGTTGTATTTCGGTTTGCCTAAATCTGTGCTTAGGTAACCGTCGACTCCAGCCTGATTGCTATTTTAGAATACACTTCTTAAACTCAGTATTTTGAACAATCCGTAGCCGTGAATCAACGCTTAAGATAATTTATTATTATAAAGAAACAAAACAGTAACCGCGGCGGATGTGTGCCACGGCTAGAAGTCGTGCGCGTGTTATGATCGGTTACATCTTATACATACTCAAGTGGTGCCGAAACACAAAACTTTGTTGTTACACGCCATTGGCCCGCAAAACTTAAAGAATACTAATAGAGAACTATTGCAAAACCTGAATCAGACATTATTGTCGAACTTGCTTCCTATATGCGTTAACAGGAAACCAATGCGAAGAAGTAACCGATAAGCATAACTTGCTTGCTATTTAATTTCTGACGATAATGGGTTGTCGGATTCTTACCAAAACAACATAGTATGTTATCGAAAAGAGTTGACAACACTTTGGCATATAAATATGTAATATGAATTCTGGCCTCCTAATCAGTACGTTTTAGCGTTGACCTACTTGGTGGTTTGAGATAAGAGTTATCAATTCGTTACAAGCATTATGTATTGTGCAATTTTGTTATCATGTACTCTAGTTAACACTCGATAAAATAATATTTATTGTTGATTTTTTCAAGTTCATCAACGTCCTTTGTTCTCATTTAATGTTCTGTAAACATTCATACTAGTTCCGATTTACGTTTTGAATTCAATATAATTGTTTACATAAACACTGACGCACGACATCTTTTATGTAGCATGTATTGCACTGATATATAAAAAACTCTCAACGATGTATTGTAATACTGTGTTTGTTTGCGCTTTTATTTAGAGCCTAGTTTGTAATAAATATTATTACTTATCGGTTTTTACGGGTTAATTTTATCTAAAGTAATGTTTTCGCTGCTATTACCATTGACTTTGAGTGAGGTCCATTTCATTAATATCTATGATATGCTGTTAAAAAAATTAAATTGAATAATAATTAATTTTCGTTCTATCTTATTGAACGTTGAACAGAGCGCGCTACGTTTGCTCGGTCAAGGTGACCCTGCTCGCGTCCAGTCACATCGCAACTTAACGGCTCCCCATTCAATGTAAATTTTGCGAGACCTTGTTCTCGACACGACTTTTAAGGTATGAAACCGTACTAAATGTCGACTAACAAAATTCCGTTTGTAGAACCGCATGTCGTCTAAATTATATTTCGCATACATGCCTAATTATAATATATTCAACATTTTGTATTATGCACCGACGCGGTCGTTTCTTTAAATAACAAAAGAAAGAGCAACATGTGGTGCTTGCCAACGACGCGTCGGCCATTTTGCAATATAAATAGCAAGATGGCGGCGGGCGGTCGGTTGGCGAAAGTACTGGGTAATAATTATAAGCGGCGCGGCAGCGGCGGGTAAGCGAGCAGAAACGCGAGGATCTATGGCTGGCGTGTGCACGCAACGCTTAACTTGATTTATATCGCTCTCTTGTTTCCATTCGACCGATTGTTCTCAGTTTTATGTGTTGGAGACTCGCAATTCTGGTATTATTTCCGACGGCCATGGGAACCGAACGGGCAAGCGTGAGTTCTCAAATGACCTTTAATCCTAATGCGACCGCCTTAAAGTATTGGTTTTTTGTTCGAGTTCATAACATATATTTAATGGTTATTCGTTATAAAATATGCATTATTTGTTATGCTCCTTGGAATATGGCTTTACAAATATGTAAATATAGCGATAATAAAATTTAAACATTGATAAGAAGTGTTGTAACATACTTGACTATTCTCACAAGATTAAAATATACTTGTAAAATACTAACCAATACAGACACTTAAAAAATAAAACATGGCATACGTTATGTTGTCTATGAAAGTCTAATTTTGAATGACGCAAATAGAATATTTTATTCAGTCAACAACCGGAGAGAAGTAATAAATAGTAAAAAGATTCCCTCCACCTTGGTCTATTTTCATCATACGCGCATACATACGTATATCGGCACTATTCCTAACAACTATTTATTTGTTCATAAAATCTTTTTGCGTGCTATGTCCATTCTCGACTTCATTCAATAATTTGTTTACGAAAAATTACATTCAAGTAATCGTTTCTAGAATTAAATTATCCGTTGATAATAATGTTTAAATGTCAAAGTCATTGTTTGAATGTTTACTAGTCCGTTTTGACTGCCTACTAATGAACCGAATACCGATACACATGGAGTTAGCAAGGGGATAAGCATACATATTATAATAGTTTTATCAGAAAATGGAAGTTTCCATGAGATTTCGGCATAAGAATATATCTTGTACTATAAACATAAACAACATTTGATACTTACTTCCTTTCGAGCCATAAAGAGGACATAAATTGGAAAAATAAATTGTTGCCGAAGTCTCCCCGGCGGGAGTGAGTGTGGGACTCGCCGGCCAGAAGGGCCGGAATATCCACTAAAACCCTTGGATCGAGGATACAAGTATAAAGGTAGACCAAAAAATGGGTGGATCGCGTTAAGACATGAAGATTTGTGGTGTGACAGAGGACGTGTACCAGAATAGAGGAGGATGGAAGAAAAAGACGTATTATGCCGAGCTTAAAAGATTGGGATAAGGAAAAAGAAAAGAGTAATCTCTCTTATTCAATGCATAATTACATAATTCTTAATTTTCTTAACATTATGAGTTTTAGTTTCCAATGTAAAATAAAATTTTCCATCTAGCACGTTCATTATGATACTCGCGACGTCGAGTGTTAGTGCTGTTGTTTCAATGTTTTCAATACTATTTCATCGCGCAACGTCGCGTGACCAGTCAAACTGAAACTCATCACGAACACTCGATGTCGCGATATATATAAATATAACTTATGTATAGGCACATAAATTATATTTATATGTAGGCCAAACTAAGAAAAAAAGTGTTCCCCCTTGATCGATAAAGAATACCATAACAATGTAAGGAGGACCAACTTATATTTTTTTTTAAACGAAATATTACGTGATAAATATTGTGGAATGTTTTACAACAGTGATAATTTTATGACTTCATAAGTTTACGGATCGATTTCTTTTTCATTGCTTAAATTAAAATAAATTGACATATGATTTTTAATTTATGCACGATGTGAATGTACATATAACTTGGTGTTATATTCTAAAACAAGTTATTTAAATACGTTTTAATATTAATGTCTATAACATTAACATATTTGTGGAACAGCTGAAATATATCAAATAGTTTTGGAAGCTATAATTTAGCAGTTTGAATAATTTAGATAGAAACAGAAATTATACAATCATTGGCTTGCTTTAAATCCGATTGGATTCAATTTTGGTCCTCATAAATATTATAGAATGGTAACAAGTTTATGTTTGAGCTGCAGGCAGTTAGCACCAGGACTTCGTTAACAAATGGCAAAAAACAACTCTTCCAGTCACTTCCTGCCTTCGTGACTTGAATTCATATCAATACTATATAAGACCTTTTCATCTCTCAATCATTCGGAGTTGGACAATATGTCTTTTCCTTCAATAATAATCCTTCGACCAATAAAAAATACCTTTTTATTGATATGATCATTACTCCTTCCTCTATTTGGGTTATTCCCGATTCAACCCACGAAAACTCATCTTAAATAAAAATTATCCTAAATCAACCAATTTGTATTCCCAGTTCTACTTATGACTTTTTTTAAATAAATTTTCTTAACTCAACCTAAATGTTATTCCCAATTCAACCAAAAACAATGGCAATAAATTTGTATAGCATGAAAATACAACTCTATTTTAAATTATTTAATTATCATTTGCCCGCGACTTTGTCGACGTTGGGCAGTTACCAAAGATTACAGTTATTTTCCAATATTTCAAATCAAAAGTAATTTCCAGAAGGACAATAGATTTTTAGTGCGAAAATACATGAAACCCCGAACTTTCCCTAAAGACCCCAGATAGTAATATTACTAAAGGACTGCACAACTACAAGTTTCTACTTAAGGTTCTAAATTCTAATAAATATAGAAACTGTCATAATAAGCAAATACTAAAATAATGTGATTTCGAAATTAGGAAATTCTGGGAAATATGAAAAGAGGATTTGGAAATAGTCAGATATGCAAAATATCATGTAGTACCAAACAATGCCATAATAAGAGTTTATAACACGGCTAATTGACGTGAAATTTTTACTTTCAGAAAAATATCTGGGATCCTCAGGATATAATGTTCGAAGGCATTTAAAAAAGTTTGTAAATAGTCGTTCTAGTAAAAATCGTATCGGAATTAGCCAATTTCATGCACCCTAAACACTTTGAAGAACTTCCGGGAGGTTTCCTGTGGGATTCCAGGGACATAAATTACCAAAGCATTTTAAAAAGAACGTAAGCTATTATTTTAGTAACAATCGGATCCGAATCAGGTAATTTTTATGCCTAATATAATCCCAATAAACCACTCCTGCATAATATTCCGATGGATTCCCGGAATAAAAATATCGCATGAGTATGGAATTTATGTGTTAAGATTTTAACTATGACTTTTGGTAAGACCGTACACAAAATCTCTGATTTTTGAAGTTATACTTCTTTTGGCGCGTTAGGGAAAAATTATGAGAGTAAATTTTTTAGATGCGCGCGCACACCGTGACGAAAAACCGACACCCTGAAGTTAGCTATAGTCAACATTTTAGTTTTTCTATTGTTAGTGTCGTTTTTTCTACAAACGTAGAATAAGGCGAAAGATAACATTTTTGAAAAGATTTTTATCTTGTTACGCCAAAGAAGTATAAGTTCTAACGAGTGTACATAAGTATACACACACTAATTTTTCGCAAAACTCAATATAATAGAACTTAAAATATTTTTAAGAAATTTGTTTTGAGAATATTCCATTTTCGAGATATGGGGTTCATTGTTACTTTGCTTTTAGTATACCGTACGTAACCTTGTAACCGCAGATTTTTATCTCTACCTCGTCGCCACTACAGAAACCAAGGATCTCATGTAAGTCTTTCTTTAAACATGTTTGACGGAAACATTAATTGTTCTTGATCAACTTTCAATCGGTGAATTCTTATCCCTATTATAATATTATAAATGCGCAAGTAACTGTCTATCTGTTACGCTTTCACGGAAAAACTACTGGACCGATTTGGCTGAAACTCTGTATATATTTTTTTTCGATGCCGAGGGTATACTATATAGGTATAGGATACTTTTTATCCCGAAAAATGGGATCGTTTCTAGGATTAAAATATATTTGCCTCTCTGTTTGTTATGCTTTTACGGACAAATTATTCCGATGTAGCTGAAATTCGGTGTATAAAATTTTAATACCGAGGGCGGACAAAGTAAGTAGGTTTTGTTTGATTTTATTTGCCAATATCGTTATTTTGGTCAATATGGTCATTTCGTTCATTTCGGCCATTTTACAGATAGACGGGGTATAGATAAATAAAACTAGAACGGGCTGAAATAGTGGATGAAAGTTTTTATGCGGGACCAATAATTTCTCAAGTTTATATATATAAAAACTTATCGTCTATAAAAAATGCGATAGTAACTCGCTCTGTATATTTGGTAAGCTTTCACAAACTACTAGAATTAGTGAATCGGTTCTGCTGTAATTTTGTTTTAATACTGAAAAGGGAAATAAATATTTTTCATGTCGGGAGATGGGATAGTTAGAGATGCGATATAAAATGAAATTAATCTTCCGGGATAAATAGCACTTACATAAAAATTAAATACAATGTAAATTTGTTTTAACGCCTGCTCTTAAACAAGAGGTAACCTCTAGTTTATAAATAAAATAAAACTGCCAACTCTCTTCTGTAGACGTCCAAATGAAGTTTTTGTTCGAAAAACGAAGGAATCTTTCAGCGCTTTACAAATCGATTAATTTATTTTTTGTTGTTAAAAAAAGCAATTCGAATTTCTCATGGCTATATCGCAATCAGTTTCCGACTTCGTCCAAATCTCCGTGAAGGTTTTCTCGCGCCTTCAAACTGGTGGTATTCGTTTTAAATTTATTTGTTAATTAATTGATTCATTTTTATTGCAAATACAATTAAATTTGTATTTCATATTAGACATCTATTTCGAACTGTCTTTAAATAACACTTTAAGTAGCACTTAAAACAATTAGTTACTTTCAAAGTCACAAAGATATACGTATGTATAATATGTAGGTATGTTAGTCTCATTGCATTTCACCCTCAACATGATCACAAATATGACATCACCGAAAAGTTCTTAAAAGAGTGATTATATTGCTTATGTGTTATATATAGGTTATAATATTATATGGGAGTTTAATAAGCTGTGATCGTTTATAAAAACTTTATATATTTGCCTTTGAATGTATTTGTTTGTGTAAAACAAAAACATCCTTGCTTTTATTTCCATTTCATTGTCCTATATTCCCGGGTTGTTTGCCTGGAGCAATCATTTTCATTTTCCGTTATAGTACAATTCGTGCGCCGAACGCACAATTTACATTAAAATACCACGTTACTTTGAAATAGATGATAAATCACTTTTATAACCGAGACAACGTTTTGTGTCGTGTCGTTGGAAATATATGGCGTGTCCTGGAACGTGATCAGCAAGATTTATAAACAAGGACCCATTCACGTTAATTACACAGAAGATAATGCGGTTCGTTGACTGTATCGCCTTGATAACACTACAATGCTTCTGTACGTAACTCGAATGCATTTCAATCGCTATTATTATCGCAATGCAGTTACGTGAAACAGCTGTTGTTATTAATGCGTGTTCCAAGTAAATGAAACAAAAGTTTAATTGTTTGTGGTACCGTATTATTTTCTTTATTTGCTTTCATAAATAAAAACTGCTCATTTTTGAACAATCATACATGTATATATCACCATGTGTTAGTGTAAAAATAATAAATGTGGGTAGGACATTTTTTTAAATACACAAAGATATTCGCTATTAAGACGCCGACGCATTGTTTATTGCTGGCATTACCGTTGGCATATTTCAATGACTCGACAGAAGATCGCATGCCAACCCGTTTGACCTCATTCCACAGACTAGTTCTGCGTAAACTCTCATATCGGGCTTATGAAAACACACCTATTTTAAGACTATATAAAGCTCCAGTCTTACATTTGTTTGTTTTACAGCACAAGCGTGTGTGCTTTCGATACTAGACATTTCTCGATTTGATTTACAGTAACATACATAATGATACACACGTAGGTGTACACTCTTGAAAGAATATTCGTTTTCACTGGTCAGTTCCTCACAGCAATGTTCTCATGATACGAAATATAATACAATGGTAGTACATTCCAGCGCACCATTTGAATTACGTTTACTCTCGTAACATAAGATTTCCATCGTGACCGATATTGTGGAGTCATGTATCATGTTTAATTACACGTATAAATTGAATGAGCTGCGTCCGGTCGCCACCCGAGAGGGCAATACTTGTTACAGAGAACCGGTGCGACAACATCCGTTAACAAGTATCCACTATCCAATGTACCAAACAAGTTTACGCTGCCCCTTATCTCAATTAGAAAGCTAGTTTGCCGATACTGAATTTTGGATCGATGAAGGTTTTTGCTATTGCAATTGAATCGGATATTCTAGATGGTCAGATACATTTTCACTCGATTAGTTCCAAGTACTTTTACAAAGGAATGTAGTTTATAGAGCGGATAATATTGCTTTTGAGCAAAATGTCTCTATACTTGAAAGGTTAAAAAAATTTTTTGTTAACATACATACCTATTAGAATAGTTTGAATTGTGTTTGCAGTAAGCGATTATTTGTGGAACTATTTAACCGAGCAATAAATATCTCGCATTTGGTTACAAACAGATGGCGCTCCTACGACTTTAATATTTATGTATACTCTTAATTCCAATGATATTGCTCCGATAACTAAGCACGGGATATATCGAGAAACAAACACAGTGGAGTTCCCATTTCTCACGTTTAAACCAGTAATGCCGACTGGTCGGTCGACATGCCAAACAAGAAAAGCACTGCCGCGGTGCTTTAAAGGGGGAAGCGGCATGTGTTTTTGTGCTCACCAGGTATGCTGTTCACCATTAATATTTAGAAGGTGCGTGCGGCATTTGAAGCAATCGTTAAGTATAGCTGCCGATTATAGCATGTGTTATATATATCTGGAGAATTTATTCATAATATGGAGTGCAATCGCAATGTACTTACCGCACACTTCATTAAATATCATAAAATTATTTCAATGACTTGAGTAATGTTGTACCAATTCGTTGGAAGAGAGAATATAGAGTAGATAGATATAGAGAGTAACCTGGTAACCATTAAACCACATATTAAGCGTCAATGTTTATTGGGAATGTCATTCGTCAAATGATGGAGCTGTTGTAACCGGAAAACGGTAATCCGCTAGTCTCGAGTATGATGATTGATGTGTAGTAAAAAATGAATCATATTATAAAACAAAATTTTTACTCAACCAAGTAACTGTTTACCATTATGATTATGAACTAGACTACATATTTAAGGAAGGTTCGTAGATAGACGACTTATTAATTAACACTAACAGTTCTTATTGATTAAATGATTATTCTCCATGGAGATCGTTTATAATTTGTCGTGAGAAATAACAATTTGTGGTCACTAGTGGTTATAGCACACGCTCTTTTACATTCTAGATATTCCAATTTCGTTTAAAATGAATTTGCACTACTACGCTCGTGTGTCATAACTTTGTTTAATTTATTGTACCAGATAAGTCTCTCTCGTGTCCGTAGTATTCTCACTTTATGTTTCTATTATTAACATTTGCCTCTAAGTTATTAAGTCTTGGCGATTGGTCTGTGGATTCAATAAACCAAAGAATATCGTTTCATAATCTATTGAATTCTTTTAAGTACTACTTGTGTAATTAATACCTCGTATTTAACGTGCTGGGTTTGAAACTCCAATTTTCAGAGATAAACGGTTTATTTACGAAACTTGTCCAAAGTTGATTTGCGGTTTTTATTACCTCGATGTGTATGTATGTTAGGTCTCTCACAACGTTTTAATTTACCGTCGGTGTAAAGTAATTGTAATAACATGCACAGTTCGTCAGAAAAATTACCTAGAAGGTTACCTGTGTTATAGGAATTAGATGCGGGTGGAATAATTTATATATATATATATATATATATATATATATATATATATATATATATGCTATATACTCTTACACTGATTAAAGAAATGAAATAGTCTAAAACATATATAAACATAAAATATAAAACTTCGTTTAAAAAACCGACTTCAAAAACTAAAAAACTAAAATGTATAAAATAACTTATTTCTAAAGCTATTATTATTAATATATATTATCTAAAACATCTTAAAGTCGGTGCTTAGTAATTTTCAAAATATAGTAATTTTTATGTTTTGCTTTGCACCGACTTCAAGATGTTTTAGATAATATATATTAATAATAATAATAATAATAAAAACTTTATTTCGGACCGGGGTCCATATTTAGTTAGTGTGTTAGTTACAAATTATCTTATAAAATAATGATTAGTAGTGTTAGTAATATTATATTTTACACAAATTTTAAACGTATAGCCACTTATTTTAAGCCTATGACTACCCCTATCCAATGTTCTTGGAAGGGGCAGTCAAATCTAGCTGCAATAGCCTTCAGAAGACTGTTGGTGCTGCCGCGCAAACGCTGCATCAGTGAAGCGGATTTTTTGCGGATAATCGCCTTAAAACCGTCTGTGCGGGCCTCCGCAAACATCCCAGACGCACTGCAGTGTCGCGGCAACCCCAACAGCATTCTGAATACATTATTATATTGTACTTGTAGGGCGTTGATGGCTCGTTGCCTATAGTCCACCCACAGGCCGCTCGAGTAAAATGACTGACAGTAAGCTTTGAACAGAGTAGTCTTTACTTCAACTGTGCTTCGAGCAAACCTGCGAGCCAACATGTTGCCCCGAACCGCCAACGCCCTACGTTCCCTTTCTATATCCTCGTCGTCCCTAAGGTCACTCGTTACAATATGCCCCAAGTACTTGAACCTATCAACCATCTCAAGAGCTACGCCATTGAGAAATACAGGAGGGACATGGGTAGGTATACGCTTCTGTGTTTTTTGTGTTTTAAACACTAAGATTTCACTCTTCTTAGAGTTGTACTTCAGCCCATGCTCCTCCGCGTAGTTCTCGCATATAGACAACAATGTCCTTACGGCGTTGATAGACGGACCCAGCAACACCATGTCATCCGCGTAACTAATGTTATTAAAACAAATTTCATCTATATAGCATCCGACGTGAGTGCTGCTGAGTCGCTCAATGAGCTGGTTGATGTAAAGGTTGAACAGCAATGGCGAGCTGATTCCCCCCTGCCTCACTCCACATTCTAGCCTATATTCATCCGATAGTGTACCGGCCCATCTCACCTGGTTTGTCTGGTTTGAGTACCAGAATTTGAGAATAGAAACAAGTTCGGTCGGCACACCCGCATCTCCCAACTTGTTCCACAGAAGGTCATATGCAACAAGGTCAAACGCTTTAGACAAGTCAAGAAAGCACGCGTATACCGGCGTCCTCCTCTTAGTATAGTACTTGACAGTATGTTTTAGACTCAGTATAGCGCTCTCAGTTGACAGGTCAGCCCTAAAGCCAAACTGCGCATCAATTAAATTCAATTGACGTGTGAGTCTGCTGTTAATCACACTGTCAAGTACCTTAGCTGTTATAGTCGCAAGTGAGATTGGCCGATAATTGTTTTTATCTGAGGAATCTCCCGTCTTGTTTTTAATTATAGGCACCACTACTGTGCGCATCAAACTTTTGGGTAAGTAAGAGTGAGCAAGGCACAGATTAAAAAGCATCGCCAATGCTCGAGGCAAATGCACACCAGCGTATTTGAAGTGCTCGACGCTGAGACCATCGTGACCCGGTGATTTACCTCTTTTCATGGTTTTAAGAACTTCAGAAATACTCTTGGCAGAGATCAAACCACCACTAATACCGACGGCCCCACCGTCCGACATCTTCCCAGATGCCGAACCTAAGGGCGACGATACACTAAAGTGCTCCCTAAATAAGTCTGCAATCATTTTATGATCTTGGATACCGCCCACAGCTGCAGGAAGGCTAGACTTACAGTTTAGTTTATTTGTATTTTTCCAAAAGCTCTTGAACTTTTTTTCAGAATGATTTAATGCCAGGATGTCCATTTTTAGCTGTTCCTCTCTATCTTGACACCACTTTAATTTTCTTTTAAAAGTCCTACGACTTTCAAGCATTTCACTATAAACAATACCGCCAGAGGGCTTCCCCGCTTAATAATAATAGCTTTAGAAATAAGTTATTTTATACATTTTAGTTTTTTAGTTTTTGAAGTCGGTTTTTTAAACGAAGTTTTATATTTTATTTGTTACTTTTTAGTGTCTAGATATGTATGGGAGGACCTACATATGGTGCCGCGCTTCTTAAAAAATATAGGTTCCAAGAACTGGGAACAAAATAATGTACGTAAAATGAAAACTACTGGGCCAAACTATGTCAAATTTTTAGGGGACCACATGGCAGCTATATCTAAAAAAAATATATCTTAATTGACTATATAAATGGACAGGTGAACATGATAAACAACCAGCAGCGCCAGCATGCCATTAAATGAATAATGTTTTCTATTGCATAACTTATAAACAGGTTCCAATAAATGTCAGTCGAGTCATACGGGTAATAAATACACAGCTGTTTCTCGTTTTGCACCGACAATGCAATTATGGACAGGTTTTTTCTCTTGGCAGATTCATAGCAATCTTGAAAGTCAGTGAAACCTTGTACACGTATACTATTGTAGAAAGGGTATGTACGCCGATCATGCCAGTGGTGATAGCACTGTCACGTTTTAACTCAATATATATTTATCATTGTATTATTAGAACTTTGAAATGCCCGCAACTCCGTTCACGCTTGACTTGAAATTCCCGCTGGAGTCCCAGTAAGAACAACCTATCGTTTTAGTGAAAACTAGGTCTGAATAAGATAATTTTTATGCTCAATTCCCGGAATATAAAATATCACTTTTTATTACATAAAATTTTCTATCGATCAGTAAAAAAAAAACACTTTGGAATTGGATATTCTTTTAATTTAACCATTTTAAATCATTCCTAGTAAAATTCCCGCGGGGTTTCCGGGATAAAAAGTAGCGCAGATTTTAAGTCTAAGAATTTACTGTCGATCAGCGAAAACCGTATCGAAATCAGCCCTGTAGTTTTTAAGTGTATCCCCAACAAACAGACAGACAAGATTTTTTTTTAAATCATCGTGTTCCCCATCGTTTGTATAGTCTATTCCAGTTGTTTTTTTTTTTAAAGTTTGAATGTACCGACATGGCATGTTTAGAATATTATAATATGGATTTTATCCATACAAGTTAACCTTCAACCGTTTGTTGTACTAATTCTCGCGTCCTTATTTTTATAAACGTTATAATTATTGCTGGCGGTTGGTTAACATCTGCTTGTTGGAAAGCAACGTAATTTAATAAAAAGAATTTATAGTGGTTTCACACAGGTGGTATCGCTTTATTGCTGGGGAGTAAAGTTACGAGGGTGGCAAAGAAAATGCAATCACAAATCCATTAGCGTCTACGACGCGTGTACTTCATGGTTTAGTGAACTGGCAGCTGCTAATGGTTGACACAACATGGTAGAGAACAGAAACATGAGAGTCGCCATCCGTGTTCACCTGCCGTACTGCCAGCCACACCGGCCGCAACATGCGAGGTCACGCCACAGTCACAACATTCAACATCATTATTATTTTAAGAAAACATCTGCATTTTATTGCCATTACCATTAGCTTGACCGAACGAAACGTTAAAATACAAATAAATGATACCAGTTTTATTAATTTGTTTTCGAAAAATGTAAGTCTTTTTAATTCGCTACCACTTCATTCGATAAACAAGTTACCGTAAGAATGGGAACCGGTCCGCGTCTGCTATTTTCAGCAGCCTCAAAATAAAATTATTCATTGAATATATAAACAGCTTTAAATTCAAAATGGGTTCCGTTTTCGATGTGAAATTTATCTTAAATTAATAATGTAGCTTTAGTTTATGACTCTAATTTATTATTTCCAGCATATCTAGTTCTTGGCGTTCTTTTATTACTTTGACCTTATCGATATTAATCAGCATTAAATATGAATATACGGTTGAGAAAATTGTGTATATTATAAATCGCACTTGAGGAACTGGTTTCGCTACATAGTACTTTTGCTATATTTGTTAATTTATATCACCTGTTTCGTGAATAGTGAAGATATACATATATTAATGTAATATGCTTTGTTTCAGGCTCACCTCCGGAAAGTGAATCAAGTGAAAACAACAGAAAGGGTAAACACTTTTGCATTGAATTTTACTACTTCATAAAACATGTATACAATGAATGAGTGGATATTGCTTGTAATTTTAATAGCAAATTGCGTGCGCAACATCTTCAACGCACGAAATTGTAACACAAGTTCTTTTTAAATTCATAGCTTTGATCAAGTATATAATCAAAGATTTAGTAACTTTATGCCTAAAAATAAAAATCATACTGAACATACATATTATAAATTTACAAGTAACTTTTGATTTGATGATTATTTGTTCCTTTTGTTACAGCTTTGGGAATGTTTTAGTTGTTATGACTTTTAAATATACATTATGTACTTTTTTCAAATTTATTACATCTACCTATTTGAATCTGACTCGCTAATCCACTTTAGATAAGCGAGTCGTGTATACCTATCATCCTTCTCCTAAAATATTTTTTTATCCGTGTAGGAACGGAGAAAGAATAATTTCCTGCGGCCGGGCGGCCTGTCGCCAGAGGCGACAAGAAACAACCCACAGCTGGGTGGTAGGGTATAAACCCGATTGGATGGCTGTCACCCCTGGTCTAGAGTATGCCACCATAACAACCTTGAGTTGTGTTCCGGCATTAGTGACCACGTTCCAGTCTCCATTAAGAGAGCAGAGTATCTTTGGTGTTGCAAATGTCCATAGGCGATGTAACCGCTTTTCATCAAGTGGGCCGTCTGCTTGTCTGCTGAACACCTGCAATAAAAAAAATACAATTATAGCAATATAAAGGAAGACTGTAATGGTCTTTATGTTTAAATTGTAATTCTAGCTCATTTAAATTCACTATTCAGGTATTATATCTGTACCCACGCAACTTTGTTTGTCCATCAGTCATCTATGTTAGCATGAACTATTTTACGTCTTTCTTTGGGATTAATAAGCTGAGGTCACCGTGGACGTTAGAATACATTGGTTATTCTCATTTTCACAATCTAAATTTCAATTAGGCTTTCAAGTAACGGGGTCACGTCGTTTTCGATAGACGTTTTCTACATAATTCTTTATTCGTGCGTTCATATCATGTCTTCTAATGTAAATTTACTTGAGTTTAGTTTAGCATATGCTTCTTATTTTTATTAATGTTATTCGTGAATATCATAGCATTTGTTTTTCATTGGACCTACGTGTATTTACTCCACTTGCATACATAGTCAGGTTAAATAAATAAATATAGAGTTTATAAACTCGGGATTAGTTAATTAAAATGTTAACTCTCATCGTCCTTTGCGCTAATAAAAATACCACCGGATTAACTTACTTGGCATTTCTTTTGTTTAGCTGGTAACATTGAAAGGTCTATGCTTTTTTTTACCCAACCAGAGATTTAAAACGAAACTTATATCTCTATCTCTTTTACACTACAGCACATTGTACATAGGCTTACTTATATATCTTGCATTGTATGACAGTTATTTAGACGTATTGTCTCATGTCGTTTATTTACTTTTGTAGTGTAAAAGTAGGTTATTTTTTTTAAGAATAATACATTAAAAGCCGGGTATACGTCCCACAATTTGACAACTAGTGATGATATACTTCTATGGTTAATATTTTTGCTAATGGTAATATCAGGTTCTGCCAGTGGCCAGGCCAAGTTTCAGTTTCTCCTTCAAGGCCGGCAGCACCTCTGGTATTATTCCTAATGTGTCCATAGGCGATGGTAACCACTTCCGGTCACAGTTGGCCCATAAATCTATCTGCTGTTAAAGATAAAATAAAAATATTGAAATAGCAGAATTGCTTCCCTGGTTGTACCCGAACACTAGAAGCTAACATATACTTGAGATTAAACTTTACTATCCCTATGTTAGCGAATTAACCTTTTCACATCGGTGGGTTCAATATTTAGAAGTGTAACCCTGGGTTTACTCCAAACTTTTGATGATGCTAGATAAATTGTTTATTTAACCCTGTGTTAGCAGTTTACTTCATGTTAATTGAGCCAACCCAGGTACGTGCAAGTGGGCTAGTTGTTTGAAATTGTCGAGCGTAGGTTAATATATAAAACGTTCTCGAGTTTCTATAGTATAGTCACCACCCACGAAGTGCGGCCTCGCTCCATTATTTTCTTTTTCCCACATACTTCGTACCTTTCCAGGTTTGGAAGTAATAAAGCATGTACACACGCGTCACTCGAGCTAAATTTTGTTTGTTCCGTTTGAAACTCGACCTTTGTATATTTGTTGTTCAAATCTTACAACCCGTGTATTGTTTGAGCCTAACAATAACAACGTGTAATTTCCTTGTGAAATTAATAATCGCCCACGCAACGTGATTATATTTCACTATGCAAAATTAAATTACGACATAAGTTAGTACTAGCATCAGACGACTATATCAAGTTGACAACACGAAGAGTTTACCGACTGCCGAATATCTTGGTGAAAAGCTCATTTGCCCATTACACTGGACTCTTCGTTAGCATTCACGTCTATAACGTAGTGGTTAAATTCTGTGATATCAAAAAGAAGTCCATCAAAGAAGCCAAAAAACTGATTCAGGCATGGCTAAGCAGTCTAACTTACGACGCTACTGAAAATGTCCTAAAAATCACCGTATGAATAGTGTAATACGAAAATGCGTAAACACACACAAACACACACACACACACACACCAACACACACGTCTGCCCGCTGTGGCTTTTAACATCGACTTTGGTCTCCAAAATACAGGCTTCGCCTAGTTTGGGACCAGTAGATAATAAAAATTATGTAAATGACTTTCTGACAATAAAGATTATTATTATTATTATTATTATATCAATGTACTCTTTCAATCCAGCATTTATTTTCTCACTTTTAAAATACCTAATATTTACTCTGATTAAGAGCCGTCGTCATTCTTTCCACGAATTTGTAATTTATTATTACTAAATAATAAAGTGGGTAAAAAATCTTTTGTAAACCGGTAACGGACTGGTTATGTCTGCGTCATCTTTAATCTAAACGTATTAAATTAAATGAATATTCATAGCAGAACTCGTTTGAACCAATTTGTGGTATTACTTAGCTCACCTCTCGATTTTTAGATCGCTATTACTCAACTCCATACATTTAGAAAGATTGTTACTTTATATTTATCTATTTCTTGGTAAACATCTGCTATAGGCATATATATATATATATATATATATATATATATATATATATATATGTATGTATGTATGTATGTATCTATCAGACTCTATAAATGTATGATTTCATCCATGTGTGTGTAGTTACGTCGGACGGATACTATTAATCTAGAAATGGTAATTTATTGCCGCAAACACGTTCGTTCATACTTTATAACAACTTGCTTGTTTTATAACGTATCAAACTGTACTATATCTTCCAATAACGATAGTAATTCGTATTAGTAATTCTAAGGCAGACAGACCCACAATAAAAAGAACAATCACTAACTAAAAGACAATAAGTAGACAATGCCAGAAAACTTATTATCGGTGTAAATTCGCTATTGGTAAAACAAAAAAATGATCGTAAAATGAAAACTACTGAGCCAAACTATGTCAAATTTTTAGGGGACCACATGGCAGCTATTCCGCGTTGAACAAAAAAAGAATCACGTAAATCGAATCATAAATCTCAGAGTAATCGGTGTACATATGGAACGGAGTGAAAATTATTTTCATGAAAAATGTTCATAAAATGAAAAATGCTGGGTCAAACTATGTCAAATTTTTAGGGGACCACATGGCAGCTATTCCGCGTCGAACAAAAAAGAATCACGTAAATCGAATCATAAATCTCAGAGTAATCGGTGTACATATGGAACGGAGTGAAAATTATTTTCATGAAAAATTTTCATAAAATGAAAACTACTGGGGCAAACTATGTCAAATTTTTAGGGGACCAATTAGAAGCTATTCCGCGTCGAACAAAAAAAGAATCACGTAAATCGGATCATAAATCACGGAGTAATCGGCGAACATACATAAAAAAAAGCAAAAAAAAAAAAAAAACAAAGATCCCGACGAATTGAGAACCTCCTCCTTTTTTCGAAGTCGGTTAAAAAAAAAATAGCACGCTGTAAAGCCTTTAGCAAACTCCCTTTAGTGACTCTAGTTTCGTCGCTGTTAGTTTATCAATTCATATTAACATTGATAAGAAACATAAAACCCGGAGAGAAGCGAACAATACACGATAAGGTCAAACGAACGGGTCTAACCAGTATTTCGTGAGTTGTGCACGGCTAAGAAAGTTGTCGGTGAAAGTACGGAGCCGTGTCTAATTTGCTTTGCTGAATTATTAAATGCGTTTCATAATATGACTCGTAACAAAACCGGTTATATTATTCTCTCTGAGCTTACACGTTAATCTTTATAATATTACGATTATAAAATATAGCATGGAATAATAATAATGTGAGATTTGTAAAGCGGACCTGTCTTTTTTGTTCGCCTGGGTCCTTCCTCACCTGGGGATGTCATTATGTCGTTAAATATATTTGGGCCACGTTTCGCTTTGTACGGTTACTGTTATCCTCGCTTACCTGGCTAACTTATGTGGGACCTACTTTGGGTTCGCCCTTGAGGTTTAGATCTAGGTAGAAACAATAACCTTTTTCATTTTATTATTTTTAAATGTTAGCTTATTCAATGCTTCGATAATCAACTGTCTGCGATAAGTATATCGATAATGTTAAATACTAGCCGTTATCTGTCATTGAAGTTATAGTGCTTGATAATGATTTGTTTCCTTTATTTTTGGTAAAGTTTCCTAGACGTCCGTGTAATTTTAATGTGTGTATTGTAGATATTTGTTTTCTTTTTGTTATCGGATAAAATTTTCCATTCCAAGATAATACATACATTTCAGTCAGTTATACAGTCCGATAAAATGTCTAATTAATTGTAAATTAAGTTTGTGATGTCTGCTTTAAGTAAGCCAGCTTATTCATTATTTTGAATAGGTTCCGTCTTGTGCTCTTCAAATATACTTTTTTTGTGAATCATTTGCTATAATTTGACACTTGACAAATGTAGTTATAGTAGTAATAGTAGACTGAATACACTGAATTATTAATCTTCAACAATAATGGTTGTAAATCAGAAGATACATATAATTTAAATTACTTTTAAGTAATATATAATCTCATGTTCTCTTGAATATTACAGTCTTTGTTGGAAAGAAACAGCAATAGTTGAATTTATAATGTTAAATATGTAATGATGACGTATCACCCTATACTGTTGATAAAATTATGAACACAAATGAGCACAACATGTTGCGTAATTAAACGAAAACAACTTCGTATAAATTATAATTAATTATTATTATATTCCAAGTAGCTGCTGGGTAATAACAAATTTAATCTAACCCACGTAACGTGTGCAATGTACGCTTGTATTATATTAGAATTTATTATGTATCTCTGTTTATGGAACTCGAATTTCACATACTAGTTCCTTTAAACGGGCGGCGACTCTTCGCATAACATTTTGCACGACTTTCCATTAAGTCGTATGTTAATCGAGTCATGCCTTAACTGACGTTCTAGTGTAATTATTTCGAGCAACTTGTATGTGGGTAGTGTACTACAAACATGCGAGAATGTAAATTGAGTATACACAGCTGATAAAGACATGTCAGTCGACCAGTTCACCAGGCTCTTAATGCTGATCTTTAGGTTAATAAAACAAGTAGCGTGTTTCATCAAGACACCTGGAACAATATTAAAGCGTGTTTTGGTGAAGAATATTAACTATAGTATGGCATAGGTTTATGTAAGTCTGTTTTAAGATCGACATGAATAGTCAATTGAAACAAAAGAACAACGCACTCACATATGTATAATATCGAACATGTGACTGAATAATGATTGTATGATAATATAATGCCTTGTTGTTAGTCGAATTGAATATTTAACGAGCGACACAAAGGGAAAACATGAACATCGTGTGGTCATTTTACCACGTATACAACTATATATTTTTGTGTTTGAGACAGATTTATTATTTCCTAGAAAGACGGTTCAGGTCTTTCTAAATTATCCTCTCACTTCTTTGGTTCGTTTTATTGAACCAGCTTGATCCACAAATAGAAATAAAATTTTATTTATCATTTAAAAAAGCCACAGAGTTATTTATTTCATCTGTTTTTATTACAACTTGAAATATTGCCAGCAAAACTCGTTGTCTCAATGAACACCGTCGTAATTGGTGTGACATTTAAGAACAACCATACTGTAACCAGATTTTATTCTAAAAGGTCAAAGCAGCAACTATTTACAGTTCTTTATACGAATACAGTAATGGTTTCTTAATCGGTGGCAGAATATCATAAAAATCTGGAAATCGGCATAGCATCTTGATGTATTAGTACGCTGATAATTCACAGACACCTGCACTTACCAGACGAATTCGACCGGTTGAACAAGTTACAAACGATCTCACCGACCGTCTAAAGTACTCCAAAGCGTCTGCCGTCATATTTTATAGTTATGGAACATTATTTACTAACGACGTGTTTTTATTTAACCACTTGCGCAATAATAGTTGTGATGAATTCATCTGCGGCCCCATTCTTCGGTCATCTACGTAATCAAATGATGAATTCAAGACCGGTGTATTAGTTGATATTATGATATAAATTCTTATTGTAGAATCGATTTATATTATGTCTTCTTTACAAAGTACTTGCTTATGTATTCGTATATGTATGTAGATCTCTGTTATTCTGGTATGTGACCTTATTACAGGCCATTAAACAAACCATTTCTTGACATCTCTTACCTAAAAGGGAACAATAGGCACTAATGTGCTCATTGTGTTATGTAGTTTGTGTTCTGACGGCCGTAACACCGTTATAATACGATGTAATATGAGCAAAGTTAAATGCCAGGTGAACATTTTACTCGACGCAGTAAATCATAAATTTCCGATTCAGAAAACTATGCTATTAAACTAATCATACAGCAGTAGAGAATGATTGTTGTTTTTGCTTTGACATGGCCCAGCTCAATGATTTCAAGATTATTTAGCTGTCGTTGGTAAAGGAGAAAGTAATTTCAGTGTTGATTTTGTAGCATGTAATAAATGGTTTAATAATTTTGTAAATCTCTTTTTAAATTTCCAATGAAGTAGACAACTTATCTGTTCCGTTGATGTTGCAGATATCCGTGAATGATGATCACTTACTAGCAGAAACGTCTGATAGTTTGCTTACCTGTAAATATAAAAAATATAGCAACATTCATTAAAGTACACTGTTGTTGACTTGTACATGTAAATAAAAAGTTTGAGTCCTAAGCTGTTATGCTTAAGTAATTTTGCTAGAGTATTAATTTAGATCGCTGATTGCAGAGGTCGTTCTTGATCTTGAATTTTAAATAAAATATGAAGCATCTGCATGCCTATTGTGCCGAACATAATTGAAACCATATTGGGTTGGCAGCATCGATAAAATCAAATCGAGTGTTAGTACGTGGTTGGTCTGGCGCACCGTCACGATTCATGCACCGGAGTGTAGGCAGCTACTTTCTCCTAACGGGATTTACCTCTCCCCCTCCACACAATCTCCGCTGCCGTCTCAACGATTACAACATCCATTTTGAATTTTATTATCCGCGGAATCACGATGATGATAATATTATAAGTTGTGAAATAACGTTTACAACATAAATACTCGCTAACGATTCCAATTCATTTCGTTGCTTTCTGTAAGTGGATTTTATTTTATAATCCTGTGTACCTATTTGTGTATTTATTTAAAACTTTACATTTAGCATTTAGATTAACTTGTTCGTACATAATAAAGTAGTTTTATTATGTATACAAGTCGCGAAAACTTATGAAAATATTATTTGTTTTTACATAATCTAGTATTATCTTTGATTATTGTACATTTTAAAAGTATCTAGAACAAAGGATGCCTAAATCATACTGGTATCGTCGTCTTCATGTCCTTTCGTCCTATATATACTATGTATAGTAGGTATACCTAGGTGATTAATAAGTATTCGATTTTGAATAAGATTTGTAGTAAAACGAAATAAGGTATAAATTGTATTATATCCATATTTTTCAAATCTTTTAATAACTTAATATAATATTATGTCTAAACAAGTTTTATGAAAACGCTTAGATTTATTGTTATTGTCTTAAGATTATAGACGGGTTTTGCTTACAACGTTTATAATGAAAATACGCTCGCGTTGTGTTTATAATATGCTAAGTTGAAAACATTATAAATCTATTGATCAGTATTCCGAAATGTTTGGGGTAATGTGAATCACAATTAGCACATCTGTCTTCATGCGAATCCTAGCAATATGAAGTGCTGTTTTGTTACCGAATGGAGGAAAATGTCTGGCATCGGTCCAAAATTTATCAAACTTCTAAGAAATGCATCATCCGTCTTTCAAACCTCGTATGTTAATGGCCTTCATCGACATTAACTTGCTAATTGCTCGTCTCGTTCGTTTCTTCTGTTATGTTGGCACTGTCTATAGGCAAAGTTGACATAACATTTACTATGTAGGAATAAATTTTTAAATTATGCTGACAAGTATATATACTTATTTCTTCTTTATATTATGTTATAGTTATATTTTTACGACATTTTGTTTACATTAGTTCTGTCCTTGCTGTTAGGTTCATGATTTTTAAGGTTTCCTAGTTATTTAATTTGTTTGACAAACATACCAGGCCACTCAGAAAGTATTGCGAAAAAGTTTTTATGTATGAGGGACTGGCCAGCTATAATCTGTTTTGAAAATATGATTATCTATAACTAATAATTCAAAATTTCCCTCCATAACGTTTGCGAGCTAATTTAAATGATCGCTCGTATCTCATTGAAAAATGAATCTGCGCCGGGAACGTTTTTGCGCTATGACTTTTTACGATTTCAAGTGTCGCCTGAAACTGGACGAATCGTACGAAAGATTTCAAATGGCATTCATGGATGAAGGCCCTTCTAAGTCAACCGTGTATCTTTGGTACAACGAATTCAAGCGCCGTCGACTAACTGGGGGATGAAGAAAGAAGTGGTCGCCTTTTGACGGCTGTTTTAGAATAAAATGTACTAGCAGTGAAAAATATAAACCAAGACAATAGGCGAGTTACGTATCAAGAAATGCAGTACCTACTGCAGCTTGGATCGGGAAGCCTTCACGAGATTCTACACGTGCATCTTCTCGTGAGGAAGATAGTTTCACGCTGGGTACCGCACAACCTCACCGATGCTCAGAAGCAGGCCTGGGTGGAATGGTTTGAAGCACGCTCGTTCCGGCGTGTTTACGACATCATTACAGGTGATGAGTCCTGCTTTACGAGACCCAGAAAAAATGCCAGTCGACGGTTTGGGTGTTTCAAAACGAATCAACGCCTACCAAAGTGAAACCATCTAGAAGCGGAGGGAAGATTTTGATCGCGAGCTTTTTCAATTTGACGGGCTACTTGGTGTCAATTCCTTTACGAAACCAAAGACGCCTCAACGCCGAATAGTATACTACCAAATGCTTGACAGAAGTTTTCTTTGTTGTAATCAACAAGCGACCAAATACAGGGCTCCGCGGGATACTGCTCCACAACGACAACGCACCCGCCCATACCGCGCTCAAAACAAGGGACTACCTGGACAGCACTCCGGTCACTCTCCTTACAGCCCTGACCTAGCACTGTGTGACGTTTTTTATTCCCGAAAATAAAAAATCAGCTCAAAGGGATACAATTTTCGTTGCCCGAAGATGCGCTATCAGCTTCCGAGCAAGCTGTAAACGAGGTGTCTACGGCGGACTGGAAGTAAGTAGTAAAAACTGGTTCAGACGCATGAAACTTTGTACAGAGGCTGGTGGAGAGTACTTTCAAAAGATTAAAAAAAAAATTACCTGTAGAACTGTAGTAACTTACTGTATATTGCTAAATTAAGCAAGTAACGCTCGAAAAACCAGCCACTTGAGTGATAATTGTTCGTTGTTACCTAATTCACCCAACAGGAAATCGAATCCGGAATTGACAAGGTCTAAAAAACCAAGTCACTTTTCAATTTTAGCGTCCTTTTTACTTATAGTCGTTCATTTAACCGCTTGCTCTGGTGTCACGATATTGATTGCCTATCGAATAAAAAGTACATTGTCCTTTTGAAAGCTCATTGGCACAAAGCGTGAAGTAACGAAAAACTACTACATAAAAAAGGCACAGGCGTATCGATACGGTTCCGCGCACAACTTGCATTCATATCAATGTATGAAGCACATGTGCGGCAGATGTTAGGGGTTTCTTTTCAAATATATTATTACTGCCCTCCACTACGTCTCCGCTTTGTGAGCACCCCCACAGGGCAGGCACTGACCCCTTTTTGTAGCATCGCAAGGGTTAGTGTCAACTTTGTTTTTGACCTTTTTTGTAGATAATGTGTTTATTATATTAGAAATCGAAATATACATTTTCTGAGATTGAATTAATCTTTAAGTTGTTCTTCTTTTCAAAAACTTTTCTTGATTTCGTAAAATTTTATGTTATTTGTCTAATATTAAGTTGGAATTAATGCGTAGTGTTATTTTATTACCATTCTTTTATATAAATTTAAATACAAAGCCCACTTCATTCAAAATATTTCTTGTCACTATCTACAACTTTCTGTCATCTCTCGAGCAAGAGACGAATATTCATCGTCTTTCAATGAAATCCACGAATCGATCCATTTTTGGCAATCTTCATAGGAAGTAAACTTCTGCTCAGCCAGGCCATTAGCCATTGATCGGAAGAGATGGTAATCCGATGGAGTAATGCCTGGAGAGTACAATCGTGTAGCAAACTAACTTTGTCATGTCTTTCGCTGTAATTCCAGCCGTTTTTCTTTTAATACAAGGCTCAAACGCATCGGTTGTAGTCGGTTACACTCTTCAGTTATGATTTTATTTAGTTTCATCAGTTAATAATAAACCACACCCCTCTGATTCCACCAAATACAGAGCAGGAGCTTAGATCCAAGAATGTTCTGCTCGCCACTGATGAAAATGGTTACCAAGCTTATCATATAACTTTTTGCTCTTGGGATTGTCGTAATGGATCAATTTTTCATCACCACAATTCGGTGCAAAAATCCCTTTTGTTTCTGTCCTTCAAGTAGCAATTCACACGTTAAAAACGCCTCTCAATGTCCCTCAGTTTTAATTCATATGGGATCCAATAACCTTGCTTCTAAACGGTGTCCCAAAAAGGACGTAAGATTTGAAATTGATGAAAAACACATTTTTTTTTCGTTATAATATATTTGTATATAAAATCTTGAAATACATAAAATAGGGTTATTTGTGGAATAATACGTCAGGCAAATGTCCTCCTAGGCTTTGCTGGCACATACGCACTCTTTTGTCAAAATTTTCTATGACCATTTTGCATAGATGCGGCTGAATTTCTCCGATGCAGCGTCGAATTTCCTCTTTTAAAGCATGAGTGGTTGTGGGCTTATTGGCATAGACTTTAGACTTTAAATAACCCCATAAAAAGAAGTCTAAAGGCCTTAAATCGCAAGATCTAGGGGGCCAATTCTGATCACCGAATCGAGAGATCACACGACTAGGAAATGATGTTTCATGCAGTAATTGCATCGTTTCTCTGGCTGTGTGGCAAGTGGCCCCGTCTTGTTGAAACCACATTGCTTCCACATCGATATCCGCTAATTCAGCTACAAACAACAAAAAACCTTGTTATCATGTCGCGATATCGAGCTCCATTAACAGTAACTGCTTGGCCGGCCTCATTTTGAAAAAAATTTGGTCCAATAATGGCTTCAGCCCAAAATCCGCACCAAACAGTGACCCGTTGTGGATGCATTTGTTTTTGAACAATCACATGTGGGTTCTCTGAGCCCCAAATGCGGCAATTCTGACGATTAACAAAGCCATCGAGATGAAAATGTGCTTCGTCGCTAAAGATGATTTTGTTTGAAAAATCTGCATCCCTGTTTTGGCGGTCGATAATCCATTCAACGAACTCTCTTCGCTGTCCATGATCATGAGGCTTCAGTTATTGTGTTATTTGAACTTTGTAAGCATGGAGATGCAGATCTTTAGTGAGTATACGTTGGAGAGAGCTTCTTGAAATTTGCAGTTCTTGTCCACGATGCCTAATGGATGTTCCTGGATGTTCACGGACATTCTGACGCACTGATTCGATATTGCCATTTGAACGGCTTGTTTCTGGACGACCAGTGGAATGAACATCATGAATTGATCCACTCTCCCTGAATTTTGCAACCACTCTGCTCACAGTTGATGAAGTCAAGTCAATATTCCGACCATATTTTGCAAGGAATTTTCGAACCGTGCCCGCCAAACTTTCATTACTTTTGAAATATTGTTCAATAATAAAAACGCGTTGATCTTTCGTATAACCCGCCATTTTTACAAACCCTAAACATTCAGCTGTGAAATAGATTTTTTTTAGGGTTGCCAGCACTAAAATACAAAAATGGCGGCAAATTGAAATCTTGCGTCCTTTTTGGGACACCCGATAACTAGCACCATTTCTAAAGTTTTGAGGCGTTTTCCTACAGTTGTTACATCAACTGCCAATGACATAGCTAACTCCTGAAGCGTTTGACATGATGCTTCATCGAGCACACACTCCAATTTTTCATCTTCAAAGTTTTTCGGCTGTCCAGATCGTTCTTTCTCTTCCAGTTTAAAATCACCGTTTTCGAAACGTGTCAACCACTTTCTACACGTTTGCTCAGCTAGAGCATGTTCACCATAAATGTCCACTAAAATCCGATGACTTCCGGCAGCAGTTTTACTCATGTTAAAATAAGGGAGCAAAACTTCCCCGCAAAGATACTTTATCCGGCACAAATTTTGACATCTAATGAATTATAGACTATTGTTATTTACATAAAAAATTACATAATAATGGCGACTACACCTTATAATAATAAATTCACAATAAATATATTACTGTAGGTACGGACGGAATAAATTCTATACAACGTACGCCATCTTTTGTAAAACGCTACGAATTAATTCCAACTCCTAATATTAAAAAAATAATTAGTAACTAAAATCTTTTTCTCCACGTTTCAATTGTCTCTGACTATTTTTTTCTCCAGGTTATTTATACTAATTCATATCGTCTGGATATGTAAGTCCTACTGCCTTGTTCTAGCTTCCAGATCTTTTGTAAGGCACCACTAGTAGATAGTTTTACCTTGAAACTATCACAATTACAGTACCTTGTGAATGATCGTTTACCGTCCTCATAACCGATCTCAGTGAAGGTGAGTAATTAATTCAGTGCTATCAAAGTCATGATTCCCAACAGCAAGAGATCGACTTAGAAGAGGTTAAAATGTACCCTAGCGTTGTTCCAATACATACACAATTTAAATTATGTGAGGGTTGATCACCCGTATGAATAGACAGGTTTCAAGGCTGTTTCTTTCAAACAGCTGTCAGTTGATTTACAACATGAGCGTGTCTTTTTTCTAGTTCTGTTTAAATATTTACCCGTATGTATTATTATACTACTATGACATAGTACATGTTTCGCATTTATTAGACACGTAAAATTATCGGTAATTGTTTGGGCTACAAGCCATTTGAAGATCCTGTTGTAATATTAGCTCTAAAAGTTCCGTTGCTAGATACGTACGGTCTTTCTGATTTCAAGGGAATAGGCGGTTTATATATTAGTCACTAGAATTTAATCCCAGTTCAGTGTCATTAATGTTTACGTGTTGTTAATTACAAGTCTGATTTAGCCATGAAAGTCTCTATCTATGTGTTTTTCTATTACTTTTGGCAACAACAAAAAATATCTTAGCATGGTATTTATGTTAATTCATGTACTTATGTATTTTTAACCGACTTCGAAAAAAGGAGGAGGTTCTCAATTCGTCGGGATCTTTTTTTTTTTTGTTGCTTTTTTTTTGTATGTTCGCCGATAACTCCGTGATTTATGATCCGATTTACGTGATTCTTTTTTTGTTCGACGCGGAATAGCTTCCAATTGGTCCCCTAAAAAATTTACATAGTTTGGCCCAGTAGTTTTCATTTTATGAACATTTTTCATGGAAATAATTTTCACTGCGTTCCATATGTACACCGATTACTCTGAGATTTATGATTCGATTTACGTGATTCTTTTTTTGTTCGACGCGGAATAGCTGCCATGTGGTCCCCTAAAAATTTGACATAGTTTGGCCCAGTAGTTTTCATTTTACGAACATTTTTATGTTCCCGGTTCTTGGGACCTATATTTTTTAAGAAGCGCGGCACCATTCGTAGGTCCACTCATACATAGCTAGACACTAAAAAGAAACAAATAAAATTTAAAAACTTCGTTTAAAAAAACCGACTTCAAAAACGAAAAAACTAAAATGTATAAAATAACTTGTTTCTTAAGCTATTATTATTAATATATATTATCTAAAACATCTTGAAGTCGGTGCAAAGTAAAACATAAAAATTACTATATTTTGAAAATTGCTAAGCACCGACTTTAAGATGTTTTAGATAATATATATTAATAATAATAGCTTAAGAAATAAGTTATTTTATACATTTTAGTTTTTTCGTTTTTGAAGTCGGTTTTTTTAAACGAAGTTTTTATTATTTTTTATTATCTATATGTTCTTACATACATACATACATTACTTCACGCCAGGTCCCTTGCGGGGTAGGCACGAACAACAGAGCGCCATTTAGGCTTATTCTTACACACCTCACTTGCTTCTTTGACATTCATAGTTCTTGTCATGCACGCTCGTCTGTTCTTAAGGCTCCTGACATCACCTTCTGCTAGTACATGATCAATTTGATCATGGAAGGTGTGTCGTGGCCTTCCGCGACTTCTGCATCCATCCACTTTTGCATTGTATATCTGTTTAGTCATTCTTTCATCATACATTCTTTCCACATGCCCGAACCACCGGAGCATTCCTTTCCTTACCTTCACCCCGACAATCCATCTTCTTAATCAATTCTTATCATAGTCTATGCAATAAAATAATACTCGTAAATTCTATGTGCGTATGCTATAAACAACTATTTATGCATAATTGGTTTATAACACACAACATATTATTTTGTGCAAAAGTCATTTTTAATTTTTAGGTTGTGTGGTAGAAATCGCTCATAGCTATATTTCCGCTAATTGTACCGTTTTTACAATTGTTTGCAATAAAATATAATTACAATATTATAAATAGTATGGCATTTGAATTTAAAGTTATAATCAAAAAACATAAAATTAGTAATTCAATCTGTGAAAAATAAAATAACCAGTTGGTCGAATCCGACATTTCTGAGATATCTTCCAACATTTAATGATACGTGTCTCATCCACTATGTATACTGGCGATCTCCAAACCAGTCCTCGTAAAGTCGAAAATAATAGTTAAACCATACAAATGTCCATGTTAGCAGGTTCAATGCTCCAGTAATCGGTTAGCGGAGCAATCATGATTCGACTCAATAAACGCAAAAATAACCACTCGTCTCGCTCACGGCAAAAATGTCGAAATATTTACGATTTTCATGACTTTTTGTTTCACCTCTATATTTAGATATTATTTGCAGATTTTCGAACAGATAATTTCGATCTCTATTAATATGGTATACGTATCATTTTGGATTGATATGTTTAGTGGTGTTTAGTCCATCTTAAAAGTCGACTATTGAAATTCGACGAACCAAATCGTGCGTTCTCCGTGAAACGTGTTTGTCGATGCTATAAAGGAACTAGTAAAACTTGTATTACGACCTCACCTTCTTTTTTGCTGGCTTGGTGTAGTTTTTGTAAAAATAAATTTTATTTAAAAAGATATTGGACAAAATCTAACTTAATGACCTTAATAAACATATGGTGTATTATAAAATAAACTTGAATTAATATAATGTATACCTATATTAAGTTATAAAATTTTCTACGTGGCTTTACTTTGGATTAATTTTATATCCGTTTGCTGCAGTAATTGTTACTTCGGTGTCCTTACTATTCATGTTCTTTACCACAACTATGTTATCTACGGATTTCATGACAATCTCTCCCTTCTCATGATCGTTATAATAAAACAAAGAAACATACAAATGTAAAAATGAAGCCAATTTCACTAATACTAATTACATATATATATATATTAATGTCATATATTTTAATATAATTGAAGATCGATTTTAAATCGGAAATCTTTTTTGAGAACATGAACATCTATGTCGCAATAAGATCGTATAAAATTGATAGAAAATATTTTTGAGCAATTCTTTATTAGCTGAATAATAATTTGAATACCGTAGATAAGTGCCATTTCGTGTCAATAGGCCTCCTTGGTCCAACGAGTTTAAATCTACATATTCTACTATGACTTCGAAATCTTTCTTTTTTGGAACGTAGTTCCTTATCGCGCGGTACGAATGGGGGCTAGACGGAAAAAATTCTTACGAAAAAGTTGTCACCGACACTTTTTGAACTTGCCAAGATAAAATGCAGCTTTATGCTCACGCCGTTAGAGTTTAATTTGGAGTACATTATTTTTAAATGTCATGGGTTGTCACCGACACTTTTTGAACTTGCCAAGATAAAATGCAGCTTTATGCCCACGCAGTTAGAGTTTAATTTGGAGTACATTATTTTTAAATGTCATGGGTTGCTGACGTACAGATAGCATTTGCGGACATATAGAGTCTTAATGTCATTAAAATAAGGAGCAATATCGCGAATCTGGTTTAAAGTTAAATTTGTTTCAAGAGTCGAATTGCAGGATGTGATTCGATTTTTAAATTGTTTCTTATATTGAAGTAAATAGGATTCAAACTTACTCATTTACTATTACACTTCGCATTGAACAGTGTGGTGTCGCGACGATTATTTTTGTTGTGTGTATACAGGTTTTTTGTAAATAATCGAAACAAACTTCGTTCCATCCGGGGTCCCTTGACACCTCTCAAGTTTTTTATTATTCAATTTTGTTATAATCTCCATTGAATGACTGATTTTTCTTTATTCACAATTTTATTCATATTTCCCTAAGACGTAAATTATTATAAACGGAAAGAACCGATTGTTATAAAATTGGTATGTACTTTTGATAACTACCATAGACTAAGATCATTTTTGTCTCGGAAACTCGTATGTTACACTCGTATGTGTAAGGTTACCTCGGTATATGCATTTGAAATTTAAGCGGACAAGTCATCTGTAAAAGTAAAATACTTTTGCTAAAATCGGTCGGTTGTCGATAACGAAGGCACGTTTTGCCCGATTTCGTTTCCCTAACAGCGAGCTCGACGGCCGTCCATTTATCAATTATTTATACTTCGATTGACTTTTAAAAGAAGACGTTATTACTGACGCCTCCGTGCCGTGGTGATTTTTTCCACATCGTAACTGTAATGTAAATTGATCGGAGTGAAGTGTCCGCTCTGACCTTCATGACGGATTTCAGAGACGATTATATATTATGCATGCCATTGTTTTATTTATTAGCGTTATGTTTTTTATTATCACCGAAAACTAAAAAAAAAATTCACACCCTGTTTGAAAACACTGAACCAAAAATTACTGTAATCTAAAACGTTATTAACAGCACACTCAAAGCAGCTAAATGGGATATTAATTGTTAAACAGACTGTTAAGGAGCGTAACCGGTTGTACCTACTGAAAATTGTGTGAACAGAAACAAGTATACAGTGAGTATTGTAGGTATGGCAAACAGCCGGCGCAGGCAATCTCTTTTGGCACAATGTTTACAAAATCTCGTGGATTTGAATCGAGTGTGCGCTAGTATTTGTAAACAGGGCGCACGGCAGCTCGACGCACCGCGTTCCTAGTGCGTGGCTCCTAAAATACTTCAAAATCAACCAGAAATTGAGCCGACGCCAACTGCTTTGCGTAGACGGCGGCTCGCGCTCCCCTCGTAAACTTTTCATTATACGACATCTCATTTTATTCTCGTTCATCTGTCTTTTATGTTTGGATAATTTAAATTGCAGCAATCCGCCCCGGCCATAAATTATTGCGAATAATAATAGTAACTCCGGCAAAGTTGTTATCGTGTACTAAATTGTATTTCATAGATTATAATAATATGAAATAATGCGCATGGGAATTTTAAAAATTCCTTTACATATATTTCGATAAAGCAATGACCCAGCCGTTCTAGAACGAATATTTTATAAATAAAACTTATATTATTATTTATTATTATTATCGGTTCTCTATAAAAAATATTTTCAATGCCAATCTACAACTACAAGTATCGCTATAAATCTATTGTCGCTATAAATGTTAATCTTTTTCGGATATTTTTATTTAGTAGGTATTTTCATTAAATCAGTGGTCATTGGCGTTTTAATAGTACCAACTTCAGCACTATAATTTATTATCGTTTATTATTTATTTGAATATAAGAGCCTCAAAAATAAAAACTCTCATTATGAAAAGCAAATATTACACAGAAATTGAGTAAACAATGATTATACTATTTACAAACGCGAGATTTTTTGTAATTATTCATTACTTAACTTATTTCACCTTCAAATGCCCTTCAAGTCATAAGCAATTTACTTGCACATGTTAATGTGTTTATTATACAATTAACATGTTATATTATGAGTATAGAAGAATAAGATAAATATTTTATTATTCGAATGGGGATATTGTAATAGGAAATATTATTTTAAGACAAATAACTACAGTCACATTATCCTGTGTTTGAACGCGCACAATGTATGATAATAACATTATTATAGAGGTAGTATAGTAATAGGTATAAATTACAATGTGTCCGTAACATATGATACACACATGTGTTGTAAAATATGTTACTATGCGGACAAATACCGCATTGCACTATGCTTATTTACCTCCTGGGTGACCTATTTCTGTCTTAACATTATGCGATATCTTGCAGCACTGCTTAAAATTATAGTCGAGTGCCGTACCTACGTAAAGTTTCGTTTATTTTTGAATACGTCTTCATTTAGGTCACATGTGTTCACATGGTTTTCATAGTTTACGCGTTTAACGATTCCGATCGCTCTTCACACAAGTGAACGTGTCTATCAACGATATGTATAAGAAATATAATGCACCTTTACACGTTGTTATTTGAAGTAAGCTCCAATTTCTGTTCTATGAATAAAATTCACGTTGATAACATCTGTGTAAACATTTGTTCGGTTTCTGTTATGTGTACTGTACCGTCACGATTATCCACGCAATGTTGCAGCTTTTTAAACAAAACACCAAGTGCTGGTCTAAAATTAATGAAAAGCATCTGTAATGCATTGTTTCTGTGCGGTGTCGTGTAACCGGTTCTGCGTTCGACACGCTCGTAGACTTCGAGGAAACCAACAGTAAAATTGTTTCCAATGGCATTCTTTGCACACTCGCTATCGCTCCACACAATGTCACCGAGAATCGACCGCGTGCCACCGAATGAAGGTGCCATCTGCATTGTCTATTGTTCTTGATCTAGCCTTTTGTTCTTATTGCCATAAGTCACCAGTGGAAATTTTGCAGTAATTGCTTGCTAGAGTTTAGGAGAGTTATTGAACCGACTTTGGCGTTCGCTTTCTTATATCACTGCACACTTCCAATTTCCATGCGGATGTATGGAAGGTTTTAAAGTTTAAACGTAATGCATCTGTGCCATATCGCAACGCCTATAATTTATGTGTACGACGGATGTGAGTCTATTTAAATCCAAGCAACACGAAAGAAGGTTATTCGCGTTTACAACCAAGCAACGAAACAAATACAAAGAGTTAAATGAACGGGGCGAAACATTAATCAACGTTCTCGGTAACCGTAACCATCTCCGGGGGATTAGTTAGCAAGCAAGATATTCTATTCTTTAGTCGTAATTAATAGCTTTTGGCAAGAGAGCGTCCGAGGGCTGGCACGAATATGTTTTTTATGACGCGTCACAACAATTGCGTAATGAGATAATTACAATAAATGGTTTTATTGTTGGCTATTGCCAACTACGTGTGTCTGAGCGATTGCAATGACCTGGGTTCCATCCACTTTGGAGAAGCATAACAATGAGAGTTTCTTCCTCTTATTGATTAAGGATATCCTAGACCAGCAATGGGAAAACTTTACCCGATAATACTACAGAACACGCGCAATATAAGTAAATGTCAGTGACAATCTGTGTAACTGTACCCGCAGTATTGTGGCATGCGCATAACACGCAACCCACGCCTGTGTGAAGCGGGCCATTGGCCTTTGAACGGGCGAGGTATTGAGACATGCCCACTAGACGCTGTTGGCGTTGGCGATGCCCAGAGATGTATGAGCGATTCAAACCATCGCTTATCGAAATGTTGGCATAAAAACAGTGTAACAAGTAACAATTATAAGTCTTAGCTGCCTTGTGGGCGTATTTTAGTACACTCAATATGATGTACGTTGATGCCAGGTATTTCGTTTACATATCGAGGGGTGAAAGGCTATTTGGTTTAAGCGACATCTAGGGCGATATTGAGTTATATACATATTCGGAATCAGCGAATTTTTCTCCGTCGAATGATGCCGGATTCATTAAAATCAGAGCATTTTTTTGGCGTTTGAAACAATACTATTTTTCTGTTGTTTCCAAAGTAGCAGTGTATTATACGACGTGGATTTTGCATATATTTTTTTGTAATATACTTGAACCATACAATTATATAAAGAACCGAGACATGAACCAATTACCCTTCTTCAGATAAATAATTCAATAAGAGTTAAAGCGTTTTTCCTATTTTAAATTTTTATTAAGGTGTAACTTGAATCAATTTGACTTCCACTAATTACACGGTGTGATGTTACTTAAACCATTTGTCCGTCACCCAAATACGACACGGAGCGTCGCTTAAGCTCTTTCAGCTGCATCTATTTACCACGCAGGGTGCTACTTAAACCAAATAGTCGTTTTGTTTCCACATATTTTGTTTAGTTGTTGAAACATTTTGTTGCTATTATTTTTTTAATTGGATGTCCTTAATACAGGCGATAAAATGAAGTGAAGAAATTTGAAACATTTTTTCAATTTTAACAAAAATACGAGTCGGTCGTTCAATCATTAAATTTTAATATGATACATCTTATTCATGTCACATGATACCATATTTATTTAAATCTGCAACACTGCAATTCTAAAGATGTCCTACTGGATACTGATGTAGAGGATACAGTCGAAGAAAATGATAAATAAATACGTTATTTCCAACTGCGTTATGATTATTATCAAGCATTGACTGTTTTATAGTGACTACAAATTTTCTTTCTTGATTTTTATTTTAAGCAGGGGACATTCTTGCTAACCCACAAGAGGTTTTAGTGCGATGGAGTGAATATTTTAGAGAAATGTATGATAATATCTCGGATGCTGGCACCACGACTGAGTCTGTGACCGACTTCGAGGAGTCAGCATCCGAGATCACTTTGGAAGAGATCGAATGGTCGATAAGAAGTCTGAAAAATGGAAAGGCAGCAGGAATCGATAGTGTGTCTGCTGAGATGATCAAATATGGTGGAACCTGCGTCCGGGACGCTTTCCTGTCCTTATGCAACTTGTGCTGGAGGACGGGAAAGGTTCCCAAGGACTGGAGGCGCGCTGTCATCGTGCCCTTGTATAAAGGCAAGGGGTCACGTATGGAGTGCGCCAGCTACAGGGCCATCAATTTGATCAGCACAGCATCTAAAGTGTATGCGAAGATTATTGAAAGGAGAATGAGAGTGGTATCCGATGGATTACTGTGGGATGCACAAGGGGGCTTCAGAAATGGAAGGGGATGTATGGATCAAGTTTTCTCGCTCCGCAATATCGTGGAGAAGCAGCTGGCTATGGGCCGGAAGGTTTTCTGCGGTTTTGTGGATCTAGAGAAAGCATTTGACAGGGTTGTGCGGAAGGACCTCTGGGACATATTGCCCGGATATGGGATCAATGGCCAATTGCTGCGTGCTGTGCAGTCCACTTACGAGGACTGTATGGCATGCGTGCGGGTGGACCGCAGCCTGTCGCCCTGGTTTGACGTCAATATTGGCGTCCGGCAGGGGTGCATGCTGTCGGCTTTGCTGTTCATCCTATATCTGGACAACTGTCTCCAGAGATTAAGATTGGTGGATGTTGGGGTGCGGATGGGTGATCTAGTTGTTAGCACTTTGCTTTATGCGGATGATGCCGTGCTTTTAGCCGAATCGCCATCAGAACTGCAAACACTAGTCACAATGATGAAAGATGACTGTCAGGCGAGAGGCTTACATTTGAATGCCAAGAAAACAAAGGTTATGGTGTTTGAAAGAGAAGAAACCAGAACGAATGCAAGGATAATGGTCGATGATGTTATGCTGGAACAAGTGAATGAGTTTGTATATCTTGGATGTGCTTTTAGCAGGGATGGAAGGTACACCGCTGACATAGAAAGAAGAGTAAATTTGGGGAATAGTGTGAATGGAGCGTTAGGTAAACTTCTAGGCGCTAAGAACCTCAGCCAGAAAGCCCAGCTTGCCATACACAACGCGGTGCTGGTACCTACGCTCACGTATGGAAGCGAGAGTTGGGTATGGAACAGAGAGCATGAAAGTAGAGTAAACGCAGTCGAGATGCGAGCACTGCGCAAAATCTGCGGAGTGACGCTCGCGGACCGCGTTCGTAATACCGAAGTAAGAAAGAGAGTTGGTCTGAAAGAGAGTGTCGGGGTGAAGGTAAGGAAAGGAATGCTCCGGTGGTTCGGGCATGTGGAAAGAATGTATGATGAAAGAATGACTAAACAGATATACAATTCAAAAGTGGATGGATGCAGAAGTCGCGGAAGGCCACGACACACCTTCCATGATCAAATTGATCGTGTATTAGCAGAAGGTGATGTCAGGAGCCTTAAGAACAGACGAGCGTGCATGACAAGAGCTATGAATGTCAAAGAAGCAAGTGAGGTGTGTAAGAATAAGCCTATGTGGCGCTCTGTTGTTCGTGCCTACCCCGCAAGAGACCTGGCGTGAAGTTATGTATGTATGTGATTTATATTTTGTTTTTATTAGTTTGAAGTTTAACAATTATTGGTTGTGATTAATTATAGTTTTAGTAAGTTTTATGACAGCTAATCTTAAGTAATACTGAATAAATAATACCTAATTTTATTTGATGTTCCCAGATCGAGACTGTTATACTTAATTATTATTCTACATAAATACTTTTACTGATATATGTATTCCTTTATTTATTCAATACTAGCGGCCCGGCGCAGTTTCCGTGGTTATATAGTGTCATGTTGTATAGCCTATAACGATATATCCAGGTTGTTTTAAGAGCCTTTGATAGTATAAGACGTAAAAAATAATAGTTTAAAAAAACTAAAAAAAACACGCTTTTATAAAAAATCCATCTAAAAAAACAAAAAATAAAATTTAATATAATATAAAAAAGCGTGGGGTGTATTCAATTAATAATATAATATCTTAAAAAGCGCTTTGAATACACCCCACGCTTTTTTATATTATATTAAATTTTATTTTTTGTTTTTTTTGTTGGATTTTTTATAAAAGCGTGTTTTTTTTAGTTTTTTTAAACTATTATTTATTTTTCATTTTTTAGTTGATTTTTGTTTAAATGTTTTTAAATACAAGCTTTTGAGATCCTGCATATCATGTAGCAGCAGAGTGCTAGCCAAGACAAGTAAAACGAGCCCAAACACGACGGGTCTATCTTGTTTAGTACAGGAGTTCCTATGGCCACCTTCCGACTCCATCATCAGATCAGCTCCATGGTACCATATTATTGCATTGTCACGCGATATAAACATACGAGCCCAAACACGAAGGGTCTATCTTGTTTAGTACAGGAGTTCCTATGGCCACCTTCCGACTCCATCATCAGATCAGCTCCATTGTACCATATTATTGCATTTTGACGCGATATAAACATACGAGCCCAAACACGACGGGTCTATCTTGTTTAGTACAGGAGTTCCTATGGCCACCTTCCGACTCCATCATCAGATCAGGTCCATGGTACCATATTATTGCATTGTCACGCGATATAAACATACGGGCCCAAACACGAAGGGTCTATCTTGTTTAGTACAGGAGTTCCTATGGCCACCTTCCGACTCCATCATCAGATCAGGTCCATGGTACCATATTATTGCATTGTCACGCGATATAAACATACGGGCCCAAACACGAAGGGTCTATCTTGTTTAGTACAGGAGTTCCTATGGCCACCTTCCGACTCCATCATCAGATCAGCTCCATGGTACCATATTATTGCATTGTCACGCGATATAAACATACGGGCCCAAACACGAAGGGTCTATCTTGTTTAGTACAGGAGTTCCTATGGCCACCTTCCGACTCCATCATCAGATCAGCTCCATGGTACCATATTATTGCATTGTCACGCGATATAAACATACGGGCCCAAACACGAAGGGTCTATCTTGTTTAGTACAGGAGTTCCTATGGCCACCTTCCGTCTCCATCATCAGATCAGCTCCATGGTACCATATTATTGCATTGTCACGCGATATAAACATACGGGCCCAAACACGAAGGGTCTATCTTGTTTAGTACAGGAGTTCCTATGGCCACCTTCCCACTCCATCATCAGATCAGCTCCATGATACTATATTATTGCATTGTCATCGACCTTTGACAGGTGTGCAAAGTATGAATTAAATCTGATCGTTCAAAGTAGGACAAAATCGAGCTCAAAGGGGTCGGTTACTGACATACTGACATACTGACTGACATACAAGTGAAGCTAATAAAAAGCGTGTAAAAATGTAATATCAAACGTTACATTTTCAGTACTATAAAGTCACATAAGTAAATTAGGCTTCCAGTCATTTTAATCTAAATCGGTAATTGAGATAAATAGCTTGCTACTATTATTTTTGGGCTACGTCACTTCATACTTTTTGGCTTACTCTGAAAATATACTGCAGTGTCGCTTACTTCTTTTTCCCTGTATTCAATTGTAGTTATGAAGTCACTTAAATCTTTTTTCCATACTCTGAAAAATAAGGGCTTAAGGCAAATTGTATAAAGCGACATTTATCTTTGTAATTAAAGATCCGTTTTATTTGGTATGAGCATCATCAACACGATGCTTTTAATTGAATTTAAATAAAGTTTACTCCATTCAAATAGCTGAAGAAGTTTTTTTGTTATGTTTTTTTTTCCAAAATTTTAAACTTTAGATGGCTCTCCTGTAAAGTTGCAAAAATGTCGCTTAAACCAAATAGCCTTTCACCCCTCGATATCATTTTCGAGCTGCTAACTCTCTCCTAGGGTATCATTATATTATGTAGTCGTCAAGTCAAGAACCTCGACATTTATTTAGGTATGAGTTACGGACGCCCACGGTTATTAAAGCAATGACTCCTAGAGCGCGATCTACTTTCGAAATCTACGAACTAATTAAGTCACTGTTTGCAACATTAGAAAATGTCATTTAAAATTTAATTTTCATATAAATGACGTTTATCCGCATACAATTTAATCATTTTTTAAAACTGTGTTCAGTTATTTTTATCACCGTCCCGATTAGCCGGATGTGAGTTAATTGAACTGATTTAAACCGGTTCCATCAGCTCACCGACCGCGACGCGGGCGGTTGAGTATCGGGAATCTCTGAGACCGATCGTAAATAAAACCACTAATGTATCTATTAAGTATTTGTTTTCAGCCACCAAAAACCTTGGTGAGAATTTAATTATTCTTACTATTTATGGCAAGGTTCCTAAATGTACCTGTTTTACTTACTCCTTATGACTTTCTCTGAATTATGATATTAGTAGAAAAATAATAATATGTAGGTAGGCATGATAATTGTCCAGAAAATAAAAATTGCATATGAGTGTATATAGTAGTGTATACAGGTCATTCTTACCTCGTCTTTCGAAATTTCATTAGTTAAATATACAGTCGTTTAGATAAAATATACTAAAGCTCACTCTTATCGTGTTCTTTGTACACCTAACAATGTTTATTTAAAGTTTTCAATAAATTAGCTTTCAATGTCAAGTATTAAAGGCTTATCAAGGGACGCACAAGCGCAAAAATCTTCATCATTCACAACGACACAAAACTTATAAGTCGTCTTTTTCAAACTAATGACAAAACACATAAGTCCATCCTTTTTTCGTATCTACCTATATAATGCACTCCCTATGTTTAAAAGCAATAAATGTCTATTATATTCTTTGACTTGTTAGAGTTATGACGACATAGCTTACTATAATCAAAATCAAGGAGGCTGTAATGTATTACATGTACATGTATTATATGTACGATCATTAAACCTCTGTTTAGATTTGAGTAAATATCACTTTGCTTTTGAAAAACACAAGGCTATTATTTCTTTAAATATTTATACTCGTAGCTTTTTCTCAAGACACAGCACGATTTCTTTTCCTGTTTTTGTGGTAGTCAACACGTTTGCATGTAATCAAAAACATATTAAAAATGTTGGTATTAAAATAACAGGTTTGCCTGAATGTCGGTTTTCCTCGAAACGTTTTAATTTTATATAATTAATTTATGTAAACTCCGCTATTATAAATAACCTTAGCGTCATAATATTTGCTTAAGTTGTAATTAATAATACTGAAAGTATTTTGGCTTGGATTACTTATTTAATATAGACACAAATTCTTTATTTATAATTTAAGTAATGGACTTTTGAGCATTATTTAAGTATTGCAATACAAACAAAAGGTCAATCATTAGCCAACAATATTGAATTTGTAAACTAATTAATATGGGAGATTATACAAAAATATATGTTAAAGTTCATCAAAATCGATTCATACATAAACTCTTGAAGAAGGAATAGAACATACTTTTCTTATGCTTTAGTGAATTATCAATTGACATGAAAAATATGATTAATTGCTACCTATAAATCTTATATTCATAATAGCAGCCCATAAATGTCTCATTTCTGGATTGCCATTTATGGGTAATTGATGGTATACCGGCCACGCTTGTCCAAGATGGCTTAGCGGGTCTCAGACATCGATTGTTTTGATATGCAAGTTTTTTTTTACACGCTTTATATTAGCTTCACTTGTATGTCAGTATGTCTGTAACCGACCCCTTTGAGCTCGATTTTGTCCTACTTTGAACGATCAGATTTAATTCATACTTTGCACACCTGTCAAAGGTCGATGACAATGCAATAATATAGTATCATGGAGCTGATCTGATGATGGAGTGGGAAGGTGGCCATAGGAACTCCTGTACTAAACAAGATAGACCCTTCGTGTTTGGGCTCGTATGTTTATATCGCGTGACAATGCAATAATATGGTACCATGGAGCTGATCTGATGATGGAGTCGGAAGGTGGCCATAGGAACTCCTGTACTAAACAAGATAGACCCTTCGTGTTTGGGCCCGTATGTTTATATCGCGTGACAATGCAATAATATGGTACCATGGAGCTGATCTGATGATGGAGTCGGAAGGTGGCCATAGGAACTCCTGTACTAAACAAGATAGACCCTTCGTGTTTGGACCCGTATGTTTATATCGCGTGACAATGCAATAATATGGTACCATGGACCTGATCTGATGATGGAGTCGGAAGGTGGCCATAGGAACTCCTGTACTAAACAAGATAGACCCGTCGTGTTTGGGCTCGTATGTTTATATCGCGTCAAAATGCAATAATATGGTACAATGGAGCTGATCTGATGATGGAGTCGGAAGGTGGCCATAGGAACTCCTGTACTAAACAAGATAGACCCTTCGTGTTTGGGCTCGTATGTTTATATCGCGTGACAATGCAATAATATGGTACCATGGAGCTGATCTGATGATGGAGTCGGAAGGTGGCCATAGGAACTCCTGTACTAAACAAGATAGACCCGTCGTGTTTGGGCTCGTTTTACTTGTCTTGGCTAGCACTCTGCTGCTACATGATATGCAGGATCTCAAAAGCTTGTATTTAAAAACATTTAAACAAAAATCAACTAAAAAATGAAAAATAAATAATAGTTTAAAAAAACTAAAAAAAACACGCTTTTATAAAAAATCCAACTAAAAAAACAAAAAAGAAAATTTAATATAATATAAAAAAGCGTGGGGTGTATTCAAAGCGCTTTTTAAGATATTATATTATTAATTGAATACACCCCACGCTTTTTTATATTATATTAAATTTTATTTTTTGTTTTTTTAGTTGGATTTTTTATTTCACGTTGTTTTTATTCACAATAACCACATAGTAAGTGTAATTGCACATTGGGTCAAAGAAATTGCATAAGTTAATAGTGCATGCTCCCTGGACAAGATTTTAAGTTTATTTTTATAATTATAGTTTACAGCCAGATTCCAATTAATCAAATTTACACTGTTTGACCTTAAACTAAATTGTAACACAAGAAAGTAGTATACAAAGAAAGATAAATTTGAACAATATTTTAGAAAATTACGAAGTTTTGGTTCTATAAACTTTGTAATGATACTGACCTAAAAGTTCAATTCAGTTGAATCTTATTTCAAAGTCACAAATCGAATAGAAGTGTTTCTGTTCAAAAAGAGTTCTGATAATCCGGAAATCACGGAATTTTATTCAAAATAAGTTCCGAATAGAATGAAACGCGTATGAGTTAGTTAGCCTCTAAGTTACAACGACACGAATTGTTATTGGATTTAATAATAAGAACAAATAAGGCAAAATAGTTATTAAACTAGTGACCTTAATGCCTATGTTTATTCAATGCTCAAAGCTTATTCCCCGCTTTTAGTAAATAATGTAATAAAGACGACTTTTCTGTAAATTAAGGAAGGAAAAGACAATGTCGACAATATTTTTACCCTGACTGTGGTAAGTGACATTTAAGTAAATTAAACACAATATTATGGAAAATGTGTTAAAGTATTAACATCATTTCCACAATGTAACAATTCATATACAAATGAATGCAAGAACAGACTAACAAAATTCTTCTCAGTCAATTCGGATTATATCCACAATGTGGATTGAAAATTAAGCACGTGTGTACACTACACCGCCATCGCGCCGCTGCCGCACTTTCGCTGTCCAGCGAGTGCTAGCGGTGGGGCGGCAGTATGGTACTCGTAGAGTGGACAATATTCACCTATATTTCAAGTGGACTGCCCGATCGTATCATTGCAATTGCTGAAAATAATTCAATACGTGACAATATTCTGTCAATGTTGCTATTCAAAGAACGATTGGCAAACTCGTCTTGAACTCTAATACCTGTCAATTTGCATAGCTCCAAGGTTGATTACTTAATCAGCATTTGTATTGATGTTTATTGAACGATATTTACATATTATTGTGGCTCGTAAATTCAATAAATTAGATATATATTCAACCAAGTATAAATCTTATTTCTTTCTATAACTCTAACGTCATCTAGAAGTATCAATATCAATATATATCTATATATATATATATATATATATGATTCAATTTTTTTAATAGTTTTAAGGTCATATTCTATAACAATATACACACACGCGTGAACAGACGCTTAAGATTGACATCCATCTTATTGAAAAGCACTTCCAAATCCATGAGAAGTTACAGCGAAGCGTGACCTTTCAATTTTAACGATTATTGTTTCATAATGCGACTATTTGTTATTAATATAATTGCACAAGAAAAATATCCCATGAAGCGTTCTACTCAATGTTAATAATTTAATATATAATAAAATAATATTTTCCAAGTATCCTCCATTTGAAAATAAAGTTTGTAAATTAACCAATTTAATGCCGTTCTAGGCTAAACACGAATATGCAAATTAATGTTATTGGTTATATAAAGTGAAATATTTTAAAACGTGTACGAATGAAATACCTGTTTTTTCAATCCTGATAGGCTTAAACTTTTATAATCGCTGCAATGGAATCAAAAAATTTAATGACTTCATTTTTATTTCGTCAGTTTAGGTATTATGTAAATTAAATTTTTAGCATGAAATTATTATAAATAATATGTAAGTACTAATTAAAATTACTAATAATTATAATAGTTATCATGGTCAGTTATTAATAATTATAAAGTTGCGAATATAATGTTTATTGTTTCACGACTGTTATGTTATTTGTTTGTTAGTTTTGTGTTATGATATCCTATGAAAGTTTCACTAAAGTGGACGCACCCGGTGTAGAGATCGTTTATAAGGAGGTCGAGAAAGTAAAGACAGTGTGTCGTCCATTGAATAACACAACACTCCAAGTTTGTCACGTTGGTTGCGCAACAAATTGCCTGTGGACGATTATGGAGTGCGGACGTCACGCGCCGCGGCTCCGCGCTCACAAAAACGACGACCAAAATAGTCGGAATCACTCTGCCCCCTGCAGAGCTACCATCCTTCAACGCGATACGAACCGACCTATTGATCTATCTGAGATCTCTGCTCGCCGGTCACGTCACAAAACAACCATCAGACAACGAAATTGACAAATAAAAGCGCTAACAACGGAACCATTGGAACGTGAAAACGAAACTATCACAATTGTAATTCGCGTCAACTGCGAATTTATAGGAACATCATTATTCTTTTACTTTACTTGCAGCCACTCACTCAACCAGGCTGGCCTACATAAAACGTGTCGATTTCTGGCCCGATAAATTTGGCCTTGCCGTTGTAACTGAAATGGCATTTAAATTGCATAAATCGTATATTTAAGTCGTGCTATTTAATCGATGCAACCGGTTCTCATGTAATTTAATACAAGAGTTGTTTATCGCAGTCGTTACTCTACGAGTGAGTCATTTCTGGAGTCCATCGAACACATGCTATTGATATTAAATATCACAACGTTTGCTGTTACTCTATTCGCGGTGTCATATGAAATTGTGATGATGTCATTCTTGAATACCAGCGATATAGAACAAAAATTTATGACTTCGCAATATTTTATACTATGTATATTAAAATAGCTGATAATAAGACTTCACTTTATAAAGAAATAACCACACGCGTTATCAATATAACAAACAAAATAACTCGCGCTAACTGCTTGAAAGACATGACGTGGGTCGAATTGTCTATTCGTGAAATAGAAATCCAATATGGATGTAGGTCGTCGTGACTCGATAATGGAACGTCCAAACGTGATGTTGACACGAAAACGTGAACGCAATTCGGATATTTACGCGAACACGATTGCCGTAATTGTGTAGTTTGCATAGTAATAGAACAATTATTTAGCAGAAAATTAGGAAATCTGTTTGATATTCACTCTATTGGGCTTGTTTATTTTGTATCGATTGAATCGTTGTTAGCGTGTGGAAAAGACTGAACGCTCCCATAATATAAGGTAAAATTATAAATTTTCCGTTGGCGTAGATATGATAATTACGAAGCCCTCGAAAGTAACTGCGGCATATTATCTAACATCAATGTTATTCTTTTATACGTGAATAATAGCACAGACGGCAAAGAGGGTCATTGAGTGATTTTGTGATGTCAGGCGGGCACCCCAGAAGGGTTAACATGATGTCTACCTAAGCGCAAATAATTTTAGGCCGTTTCATATACCTCATATACACTGTGAGTAATTTTGTTTAAATTGTAATTTGATTGATTACAAACAGTCCACTAAGCGCCCTATTTGACTTTGTTTATTTTATTTTAACAATACGAGTCGCTGTGTCAGCTTGTTTGCAGAGGTGTCAGCGGGTTAACCTCATCGATTTAAATTATTGTATTTTCCAATGAGTTGTAAATATTTATATAATTTAATGACATTGTTAAGGGCAGAGCTCCAAGATTCAAAAGAAATCAATCTTGCTAGTGCAGATATGTCCAGTACAATATAGTTAATTAAGTAAACAATGCTTAGAAATGAATTTTATTGAAAAAGTCTGTTTGCGTTTTATTTCTACGTTTTGGAAGTTTTGATCTTTTAAGGTTCTAACGAAAAGCAATATAATAAATACATTAAGCAGTTGTTACGTAAATCACGTAAGTCCCTTCCCTGACAACAAAACATAATCGAAAGAAACTTTCTCTATTCTTATTATTGAATAATAAAAAATGTTATAACAGACTACAAAGTTTTTTTTATGTTAAAGTTATTTTTACTTTCTTTATTAACATTTAGAAGTAAACCCAACAAAATTTATTCCATCAATCACTTTATTTTAATTTGAGTAATAAAGTTCCTTCGAAACGGCAAACTATGAAATGTTTGGGAAATAGTTATTATTCTTTTTTTTCAAGACACTCGCCAGTTATTTTGTCAGTAATGTGATCTTCTGTCTCCATAAATAAAAGAATAAACAATCAAAGTTTTCACCTGCTTTATCTCGATTCATGGGTGACGACGTAAACAGGTCGTGCATTTGGGGCGAGTTCCTACCTACTCTTGTCCCCCCCTTAAAACAGCCACCCACAGAGCTCGGTGGGGCTCAATTGTGACATTTTCCTTTCTTCACTCCTTACAGTTCAATAATCTTTGAACGACACGAAATTTGGAATTTAAACGTCATTCGCAATCTTCATTTGGTATTTCTTTATGCTACATTTAGATAAAATTATAAAAGTAGGTTACTTTGTACTAAATTACATGTTAAAGCAGTCTTGTTAATAGTTATTATTTAAGATGAATTTGTATGCAGTTCCTAAATACTCTTAACGGTGTCTCCGTTCAATAAAGCCACTAATACATATACTTAGATATAGTAAGTATGCATATTACACATCTTTATTGCGGTAGCTATCTGGCTAAAGCATCTGCGTCTTCTTTCAATAATTTAAGTTTATATCCTGGCAGTTTTCTGGACTAACGCCCGCCCACAATTACCATGTGCACATTCGTATTGCTAAAGTGTTCAGCTGCCCAATCCGCCTTGGTGGAGTGTATCCAGTGCCCTCTCTGTTCTTCTGAAACAGGAATGCCTGAGTCCACCAGTGGGATTTTTAAGGCTGCAGAGTAAAGCGATATTAAAATTTGGTTTATTCCCGTAATTTTAGTTCAATGATTTTACCTGTGTCAGAATAGAACGCTAATAAATATATAACTGTTCCGTATTAGCATAATCAATTTTTCCGCGTATTTTATAAATTCCAAATTTTTGGTATATTTCATACAAATGCATCGCCACCCCGTGTGAGCTATCGACGCCGATGCTGCCCTCACGCGGACAATCAGTGCTACTTGCTACACCGCACGCGCCGCATCGACCTTCCTGTCTTTTCGTTGTTTTTACTTAGTTTTCAAATATATACACTTAGCCAATCAAGAAATCGTGCCAGTGAATGTGAGGAGTTACAATCCATAATCGAAGGGTTCCCGCAGCACAGCAAGCAAGGTAAGTGGTTGTGCATTTGGTCTTTTCCAAATTCCGCGTTCTAAACCGTACAATAACACACACATAATGGGTTATGAAATAATAAATTCCTAAAGTAATTAAAATAATTGCTTCACAGTGCAAACTCATGAGTGTACTCTGTTAAACGCTGTCTGGAGGTCAAATAGTACAAGCGCTTGTTAACTTTTACGATTAAAATATATTGCCTGTAAAACTAACAACATTACACACGACTCGGATAATGAAGTAATAAATGCATTCTGAAACTATCCTTTGTTTGAGATTGAATACAATAGTGTTTTATATCATGGACGAGGAATACTAAGGTAATGAATACTAAGCCCTATACAAAATGTACTACATTTCTACAGGATGACAGGGTGGGTATAGGCACTTTTGTCCCAATTTTTAGGTTTATCCTTGTATGCATTCGTATAGTTCATACAGGTACAAGTATCGATTGCCGGTTGGACTCACGCCACATTTTACATTAAATTATCAAAGATTCGTCTACATGTTGATTTTTCTATTCCTATAACCCCAGGCATAACTGAGCATAATTTCTATGGTCCGTGAATGATGTTGACAATTTTACAAGAGATCTTTATTGGATCTTTTATGTATTTTTTACCTCTACTGCAGAAGTTTAATATTATGTAATTGAGAACACAGGTATGAAGGATGTTACATGTATATTACCCCGGACACCAAGATAGTTACATAAAGCCGCTTTGAAGTCTTCTATAGATGTAAACATCCATTGCTAATTTATATTTGGAATCAGAATTACAGCCATAAAGAAGATTAATATCAGAGTCCGTTATTTTCATAGCAACGTACTATTCACATGAGTGATTTATTCATTCCCACGCAATAATAAAAATATATTTATAAACGGCCAGAAGCAGTCGTGGTAAATTATAGCTTGATTTTTAATGTTATACTGTAATTTTTATAAGTATTGCAAAGAATTATTCGATTTCTTCAGTATATCCAGTTGCTGTAATAATTGGGCCGGCTTAATGAAATATTTTTTCATACGTCTTATTTGATGACACATTTTTAAATAATTTTTTATAGTACTACTAGAATTTGCCTGCAACTTCGTCTACGCTGGACTCGAAATTCGCATGGGATTCCCGGGACACAAAGTACCGCTGCATTTAAAAATAATGTAAGCCATCGTTTAAGTGAAAACTATCGGAATAAAGTATTTTTTATACACTCGAACAACTACAAACCGCTCCCGAAAAAATTACCGCGGGATTTCCGGTATAAAACTATAATTATAGTCCCTGAAAACAAAATGAATATCTAACTTGAGTCCACAACGCAGTAACTTAAATCGGTCAATAGTACTATTTATATTGTAAAAGCAGGTTTGCATATGCAGAGAGAATGGATAATAAGAGACTGACAAAACAAGTGTATGGCAACCGTGTGGGTAGTGGTGCTGGTAGACCGCGATGTAGTTACCACGATGAAATATCGCAGATGTTTAAAAAAATAGTCTTGTAAAGAGCACAAACATATATGCATGACGAGATTAATGAATGTGGATGAAGAAAATGATGTATATTGAGGTCGTAGCAAGTGAAAATCCATCGTCCCTGCCTACCCCCATGGGAAACAGGCGCGACAATATGTATTTATGTATATTGTAAAGGTTAACATTTTCCCCAAAAGATGCAAAACACCAGTGATCAGGGTTAAGCTGTTAAATTCGGAGGGCTTAATGTGCTCTGCTTTGAATAAGCCCGGAACGTGGGGTGATTCGCACCTCCCCCTTATTATAGGGGTGTTCGCCAGTTCGCCGCACCACAGTGTACTGCTTACTTCCGGACTTTAATGAGATTATGCTATGTTTCATATAAATCTATAGAAGACAATCCCTGTTAATATTATAAATGCGAAAGTAACTCTGTCTGTCTGTTACGCTTTCACGGAAAAACTACTGGAGCGATTTGGCCGAAACCCAACATAATATATTTTCAATGCCGAGGATGAAAAACATTGTAGCAAAATGTTATCAACTTTGAAAGTCAATTTTAAGTTTATATTTAAAAGTAAGGATATGCGCGGGACTTGTGCACTCTTGACTTGAAATTCCCGTGGGACGGCCGGGACACAAAGTATCGCAGCATTAAAAAAAATAATGTAATAAACTATTGTTTAAGTGAAAACTGTATATAAGCTAATTTTTATGAATCCGAACAACTAGAAACCGCTCCCGGGAAATTTGCCGTGGGAATCCCGGGATAAAAAAAATCACATATTTTATGTCATTAAATTTGCTATCAATCAGTAAAAATTCACAGAGAAATTCGTTTTTTTTTAATGTGGCCATTTTGAATCATTCCCAGAAAAATTCCCGCGGGATTCCCAGGATAAAAAGTAGCGCATAATTTAAATCTAAGAATTAACTGTCGATCAGTGAAAACCGCATCGAAATCGGCCCAGTAGTTGTTAGATAAATCCCGGACAAACAGACAAAACGACAAACCGACAAGAATTTCTTTTAAAATAGCTATAATGTACAGACACGGTATGTTTAGAAAGTTATAATATTATCGATAAAATTAGGTACTCAAAAAAATTCAGTTTCAAACTGATCAATTTACACTATACATATTTTAACATTCATGACGGCCTTGTGGGGACGTAGAATGCACAGGAACAGCAATGAAGCTGTTTGAGAAATTATCTGAGTTGAAAAGAAATCGTGTTCAGCCGTCACGACTGTGATCTCACGCTGGCATAGGTTCCCAGCACCCTGTTACGAGTACAAATTATCTTTCCTTGGCCAACTCGTTCGTCCGGAGAGGGAGATTTAATTTAAAAAAAAATTGAAGAAGAAATGAACACTACTTGCAATAATAGTTTTAAATAGCTGTCACTTTTTCTCTCTCTTGCAATCTATACAATATACAATCCGCTTGATCTTCAAGGCCTTCAAAGTTTAAAAAGTACATAGACTACGCCAAACGTTAATGTCTTTCTAAATTATCTGCAGTATGCCAAACCGTCAAATGTCTATTGGCGCGGTCTATTGTCCTATTTATTGCTCGTTTCATTATAGTTTCTTTTATTTGAATGCAAATTTCAAAAAGAACAATTCGGCTTAAATATTATAATTATTTCAACATCTCCATTTTTACAGAGTACAACGAATATAATTTAAAATATATGTGCTTATAGAGTACATGCATGTATATATGTATACATTAGATAGCTTTGTATTTTTTGTTTACTTAAACAGGGGCTTTTAAAACTGAGGTTAAACCTATTTCCGGTATCCTATAAACACATGAATTTTCTAAGACGGAAAAAAGTACTGTTTTTTAGAGCTGTCTTATACCTATGTAGCTCGTGAATTATTTGGCCACTAATCAGTACAATAATAATAATTAAACGATGTGCTCGTTTCATCATTATTTTGCTGTTTAGTTATATAATTATAAACCCATTTATTTTATTTAAAAAAATCTATGACACTAACTTTCATATTACATAGTATTGACAACGATCAAAAGTAAGCTAACATCAATTTGTTAATATCATATGTCCATAATATTACAAAATTTAAATATGCCGCCAAGTACATTGCAGCTATTAAAAAAAAACAACTAGAATAGACTATATAATACACGGGTGCACATTTTTTAGATTTCTTCTGTGTTTGTTGGGATTCACGTAAAAACTACTGGCCCGATTTCGATGCGGTTTTCACTGATCAACAGCAAATTCTGAGATTTAAAATATGGGAATTTTTTCTCCCGGAAATCGGTTTGTAGTTGTTAGTTCGGGTGCAGAAAAATTAGATTATTCCGAAACCACTAAAACGATAGCTTACATTATTTTTTTAATACTGCGGTATTTTCAGTCCCGGGAGTCCCGCGGGAAATTCAGGTTACCCATGGACGAAGTCGCGGGCATATTCTAGTTTGTTAATAAAATAACAAACATAGTCATCATAATGTCAAATGTCTGTTTAGAATGAAAAAACAAGCCTGTCAAATTAAAAGACCGTAAAAGACGAATTAAAAATGTATAACTTTAATATATATAAAACCGAAATGTGTGCTGGGACACATATTAGAAGTGAAACTTCAACGGACAAGTGGAAAAACGAATCACAACGGTCAAGTGGAAAACGAATTGCAACGGATAAGTCGGATAAGTGGGAAAACGAATCGCAACGGACAAGTGGAAAAACGAATCGCAACGGACAAGTGGAAAAACGAATCGCAACGGACAAGTCGAAAATCTTCAACTGAAAAGTGACAAAATGAATCGCAACAAAATTTCAACTTGAAGTGTTACGGGCAGATTGTTAATGTACTTGTCCACTTTAAAAACCTGCCCGTAAAACTTCAAGTTAAAATTTTGTTGCGATTCATTTTGTCACTTTTCAGTTGAAGATTTTCGACTTGTCCGTTGCGATTCGTTTTTCCACTTGTCCGTTGCGATTCGTTTTTCCACTTGTCCGTTGCGATTCGTTTTCCCACTTATCCGACTTATCCGTTGCAATTCTTTTTCCACTTGACCGTTGTGATTCGTTTTTCCACTTGTCCGTTGAAGTTTCACTTCTAATATGTGTCCCAGCACACATTTCGGTTTTTCGCAGGTTTACTGCAAATTATGATTTGGTTAGGTTAGGTACATTTTAATGGTGTAAATGTAATACGCTACACACGCACCAAATATTTTTATACGTCAACAGTTTTGCCGTTCGTTGTCGTTCACTTTTGTTGTGACTTTCGAAAAACTGAACCGTTGGCAAAGTTTTCTTGTTGTTAATTTGTTTCCTTAACAAACTCTCTTTTTTTTTACATAGACTACAAATAGTGGCAGTGATACCCAGTTGCGTGGAGAGCAGAGGTATAGATAATAAAACTGGGTTTTAACGTTTTTAAGCGCAGTAATAACGTAATTTTATTATGTATACGAGTACAAGGCGCAAAAATTAAGAAAATATTAGCAGAGCATAGTTCGATGCAAACTTAAGTTTGTCTCCATTAATGTCGGCTCGGAACATCGCACATTCCGATGCGCTGAACGCGATTTTAGGTATTAGAGGGACGAGGTATATCCTCGCTCGTTCTCTCGCTCGCTTTACGGGATTTGCCCGGCGCTCAGCTCACTGGGGCTTCCATAGCGCTTTCGGAGATAGATAAAGCGCTTTTTAGGGCAACCCAGCTCCGAATTCTATTAAACAACTTCTGGCGCAAAATCTTACGCTTTTTGTAATATGCACATATCGAATTAATTTTAAAGTAAATATATGAATATCTGGACTAATATTATTAAGAGGAAAGATTAGATTGTTTGTATGCATTGAAGAAGCTCTGAAACTACTGAACCGATTTGAAAAATTCTTTCACTGTTGGCAAGCTACGTTATCCCCGGGTGACATAGGGTATATTATATTTACAAAAAAATTAGGGATCATTACTAAAACTCCAATAATTTAATCCAAGGTATAAAAAAAATACCTAAAATCGCGTGCGCTGCGAAAACTATTGATGATAAAATAAAATAATGTACTACGACTTTGTAGAACACATCATTATTTACAAAAAGTATCGCGACAACATATATCTAACTATTATAGTTATGCCACAATAAGCGTTTTTTATTATAAAAAAATAATTAAAATGCCGCCGCTAGAAAAGGCTTTTTATTTGTATCTTGATATTAATCCTTATCAAAATAAATTACTTCATATTCAAGACTGTTTGAATACCTTTACATAACTTTTTGAATTATTCAATTCGGACATTCCATTCGAAAGATATCACGAGTTTAAAAATGTAAGAATTAGTGACGGTGACCACGTGACCGTGACATCTTTTCGTGAGCCAAAAATTCGTAAGACCCCCTCTATATAGAAGTTTCACTTCAAAAATAATATAACAAGTAAACATGCTATTCAAGACAAAACAAAACCGCTCCGTAGAACAGGTTATCAAATATGCTCATTATAATCTTATTTAGTTTTATTTCCAATTCTCATGATAATGGCCACACATGTAGTCAGTCAACTTTACGTTTTTTATTCTATTTACATACATATTATATACATACAATGTTATCACGCTTGACTCCCTTACGGGTAGGCAGAGGCTGGATCTCCACTTGCTATATAATCTTAGCGTAGGTACACTTTTCGCTTCATCTACTTTCGTTATTCTCTTCATACATGCACGTTTACCTCGACCTTGAATGACCTTTCTTCAAAATATCTGCGGTCTAATTATTTTGTCCCCGTCTTTTTTGACAAGGAGAAATCTATTTATTGACTTTCACCATATGGGGGATTACGGTGAGGGCTTGTGAAGACTCGCCGGCCTGTTGCCGGAATACCCACTAAAACGCCCCGCATTCCTTCCATTCGCCTATAGTAAGGGCCTTGGGAAGTGGCTATCGCCTGTCCGCGTGTGACCTGGACGGCCGCCAGCCGAAAAGGCGTCATCTATTGTCACTGCAGGGCGCAAAGCATCTCGCGGTGGCAGATTGAGGAGCGTGGAACAACTTCGCTCCTTTATCTAGCGGCCTTAAGTGCGGACGAACCTTCCCCTGGGTTTCGCCCGCGACCGTTTGCTCACGGCGCCAGAGTTCACCCAGGCCAACCCGGCGCCGGAGTCTTTATCTGTGCGGGGATGGAGCTATGCCTCGAGACCCCCGCTTTCGTCGGGGTGGATGTCTGGATCTTCGTCCGGATAGGCGACAGAACATCGTTGCCGCTTAACCCATCCAGGGGAAAACCACTTAGAGGGGAGTCAGAGTCGTCCTCACGTCGCATGTCTCATGTCTCAAGAATCGTGTCCACGGATAAACCACAGTCAGGAATAATTCCCTAACCGCAGGCAAACCCTGACTGGACGTTCCACTCTTCGACTCGAAAACCTAGGCAAGGATGGGTGTTTGGTAGGGAATGAAAGATGGCATATTGGGAAGAGGAGGGGTGGGGCACCATCGCCACGGAACAAAGGGAATGTGACAATGATGAATCGGTGGGCGCGCGAACCTACCCGTGCACCCCTTGCTGGATGGATAGACGTCCAGCGAAGGGCACTCCCTAGAGGAGTCTATCGGCACCAACTCTGACATCCACACTGCTATGCTGTTAATAATATCCTCGATTCTCTTCACATGCCCAAACCACTTTTTCAACTCGTTTCCTTATCGCACCTCAAATTAATACGTTTGATTATTGTTGTTATGAATTTACTATTCGCCACGTTATCTTATCAGAGTACTTACGTCAACCCAAAAATATTTTAAAACATCCATAAAACAATATGTACATAAGAAGTATAATGATAATCTTAATGATATCACTTTTGGGTAATTACTAAATGATTGAATATGAATAAAGCTTTTCCATCATAAAAGCGATTGTTTGTTTGATTTTGCTGTTTAATTTCTAGGCCGACCTTCCTATATATGTCGAGCTGTTAAAGTCGAACAAAAGAGAATAAGTATAAATTTATTGCGTATTTATTGCAGAAATGCATACAACATTCGTAAATGCGTACCTACATGCATAAGTAATAATTGTTATTACATTTAGGGACGATTTTTCAATCATCAGATAAAAGTTATCGGTTGAATAAATTACAACCTGATTGAATTTAAAAGGGAAACAATACAACTATTTTATTCATGCTACTATCATTTTTAATTTGTTCGTGTTGTATTTGTCTTATGCATAACTTCCTGTTGATTGATAACTTTGTTCTAAAACTCACTTTTTATAACAGTGTTAGTAATGTTTGTAGGCATGAATTATATTTAGAATTATCTCAAGTTTAAAAAGGTCCTGAGCTCAGCTAGTCCTAGAGATTTTGCAAAGGAAACGAACAGTTATTTTAGAATCTGTGTTGATTTGCTAGTCATACTCAAACCCCATAAATTCGCAGAATGGATACACTAGATAAGTATTTGAAAGAATTTGTCATCACTTGGCTACATAAATACCAAAGTAAACATATTATAGTAGCGAAGAATTGAATATTACTATTAATATTATATAGGTAGGTACTGTGAGAATAATAATAGGTCGTTGGGCGTACAGGAAACAGGCTGCATGTTTTAAACAGCTGTTTTGCTGTTTAACTGCTGGTTTAGCCCCTCGTGTACGCAAGCGATACACTTTTATGTCTCTTTGTTATTCAATCTCGCATACGGCCCAAACAATTCAGTTACACTTTAATGTAACATGAATATTACTATTCATCCTTGATCAATTATATGAATGCTGTGTCCATTTTATGTGTATAAAAGTAATCCATATTGCGTAACAGAAAAACATAGAATATGATTTGGGTTTTTAACTATAATTCCCGGCAAGATACATATTCGTTTCGTCAAAAACAACTTAATCTTCTATCAAAACTCCATGCATAAAAATTCTAATTATTCATATCTATAATCTAAAGTACACCGTTTAGAGTAGTTGTCTGTATTTATTTGATATTTTTTCAAGTGTTTTTTGCTGGCTATTGCTTGTTACTTTATTAAACCTGAAATATATTTTCTTTATAAGTAAACATGTTTCCTCTCCCTATAACTATTCGTGAAATAAAGTATAGATGGAAGTATAGATGTAGCTGTTGCAACGTATGTATATTTGTAAAACGGAATGAGTACCTGTTCACCCGGTCCCCTCGGGGCTTTGTTGCATTTTCCACGTTTCATATTTCATAGTTACGCGTTCGCTTATGTGGGAACGTCGTTTGGGGTGCATAGATGAGCCAGCCTTGCGGTTTAGAAACAGACGGACGGGCGCGGTATTTCATTTCGCATTATTACGAGTCCACCGCTCAGCGGTAGACTTTCATTAGTAATGAGTGCCGCACCATTAGATAGCCCTCAACCGCAGCAGCGTATTCAACGTAAAATCAAGAACGTGGCGAAAGGAAACGCTGCATAATATATACGACCAAACCTTGAAAGAACGAACACCGCATTTCGTATTATTGTGATTATTACGTGTTATGAGAGTTTATGTTGTGAAATCGAAGGCGTTCAATTTACAACACAATGCATTATTCTCGAGTTACAGGGACAGCGCGGGCTGTTCTCGTTAGACGCTAATTGTTGCGAAATGTCTGCGATGAAGCGCTCGTTCCGAGAGGAAAGAGTTTTGATTACAATTACACAGTACAATGGGCTTACTCGTGCGTGAGAGTCGGTCGCGTACATTAATTTTATTATGTATTACAACGCAGAATGCTCTATTTACCAGGCCAGCAACAATAGAAACTAATAATGTTAATTTCGTATTAATTACACGTTGCATGCCGTAGCGAAGATTGTATGTATGCAATATTGAACCTGTCATGATCCAGTCGTCCAAGCAAAACGGAAGCAAAGAGTATAAAAAAATCGAAATGTGTGCTGGGACACATATTAGAAGTGAAACTTCAACGGACAAGTGGAAAAACGAATGGCAACGGATAAGCGGAAAAATGAATCGCAACGGACAAGTGGAAAAACTTCAAGTGACAAGTGACAAAATGAATCGCAACAAAATTTTAACTTGAAGTTTTACGGGCAGGTTTTCAAATTGGACAAGTATGTTAACAATCTACCCGTAAAACTTCAAGTTAAATTTTTGTTGCGATTCATTTTGTCACTTGTCACTTGAAGTTTTTCCACTTGTACGTTGCGATGCGTTTTTCCACTTGTCCGTTGCGATTCATTTTTCCGTTTATCCGTTGCCATTCGTTTTTCCACTTGTCCGTTGCGATTCGTTTTTCAACTTGTCCGTTGAAGTTTCACTTCTAATATGTGTCCCAGCACACATTTCGATTTTTCGCAGGTTTACTGCAAATTATGATTGAATGCAGTTTTAATTTAAACATATTTTATTTTATCAAACAAAAAACTGAATTCGATCCGGAACCAAAAAAACATTCATAGTCTACTCTAAAATTATACACATACAACGGAACATTAACAAATGCGCATCTTTCATCATCAACTTCATTCGGACATCAAATTATGTTAACAGAAAAATATTTCCAAAAAAATATCTCAATAAAATTTCGTTTGCTCATGTTTTGATGAAGAGGCTCCGAAACTACTCAACCGATTTGAAAAATTCTTTCACTGTTGGCAAGCTACACTATTCCCGGGTGACATAGAGTATATTATATTTACAATATACTCAATATATAATATAAATGTATTGAGACACTATAAAAAAACACCTATGTACACATACATTCATAGCTATAAATGATTATTCTATTCTATTCTATTCTATTCTACAAATAAATTAGGGGTCCTTACTAAAACTCCAATAATATAACCCAAGGTGTAAAAAAATACCTAAAATCGCGTGCGCTGCGAAAACTATTGAAGATAGAATAAAATAATGTACTACGACTTTGCAGAACTTGTACTTTTGTTACTTGTAAATAATGATGTTATTTACAAAAAGTGTCGCGACACTATGTATCTAACTATTATAATTATGCCACAATAAGTGTTCTTTTATTTTAAAATTTTAATTAAAATGCCGCCGCTAGAAAATGCTCTTTATTTGTATCTTGGTATTAATCCTTATCAAAATAAATTCTAAATTCGAAAACTTCATATTCAAGACTGCTTCAATACCTTTATATAACTTTTTGAATTATTCAATTTGGACATTCCATTCGAAAGATATTTTTTTATTTTATTTTTTATTCCAGAAGTTCAGCAGACAGATATCACGAGTTTAAAAATGTAAGTATTAGTGACGGTGACCACGTGACTGTGACACCTTTTTGTGAGCGAAAAATCTTAAGACCCCCTCTATATAGAAGTTTCACTTCAAAAAGTCTAATGAATTGATGAAGGTTGCTGTACGAAGAGCGTGTAATAGATTATACACCATAGGGTTGTATTAATATTCACGGTGCAGCACACCCGGGGCGGGCAACCTTCACAAAATGGCTGCCGGAGGCGTTCGGCCCGACCGAGTCGTGACCGCCAGGAATCCACGCGCTCGTTCCGAACCCTCATCAATTATGCATGAATGCGGCCGAACGGCGATGTTTACTCTCCATGAGACAACAATTTATTGCGTCGTGCGGTTTTTGACATTTGATCGCTGACCGGTCCCGCGCTGTGCATTCGCGATACGGTGATGACATTATTCCGATTTACGTCTACGTCAGACCAAAATTTGAATAAAAAAAACTTCAATATAATTCTTACGACAATGATAACATGTATAGGGCCGTTACCTTTAATATCTAACAACGCCTAAAATGCTCCGTCTGCCGTTCCATATGGCGACCACGGTCGTTATGGTCGTGGCGACAACGTCAGTAATGACGTCATTATTTTCGATCACACAGCGCTCACAGCACCTCAGCGACCCATGTCAAGAGCTGAGACAGCACAGAGCATTAATTCTCTGTATCGATTGACATTGAGATTTCAAATTAACCAATGACATTTCTGTTTTTTGTCGTTAATTACATCAATGCTCCATAATCCGTTCTAACAAGTGTTACGGAAAAAATCGCGGTCGTGAACGTGGTCATTGTGAGTCTTTTGTGGAACGTAGCAATAATATATCAGAATATCATGGCGGGAATCCAAAATGGCGCATATCTTCCTGTCAGCCACGCGTTATCATCAAGCCAGTAATAATAATGCGTACATAACACCGATATTCGTTTAAGTCGACCGTATCGCCGTTCATAAATAATCATGATGAGTCACTGTTATTGCATCAGGCAGGGCCATCGAATTAATTTAATCGTAATAAGTGAGTGAGTACTCGGTCGCAGCTGTGTAAGCTGTTGAAGTTGATAACGGCTGAATAACTCATTGTTCTTGGTTGGAAAGGGTCTGGGTAACCTGTATCTATGCTTCTGATGGACCGAGGAGCTGGGCGAGATGCGAAAGGCAGTTCGCATCATCAGCCACAGGCTCAAACGCTGCAGGGCGCGCCGTCCTCCGGACTTCGTCGCGGAAAATGGACTCGTGGGCGAGTTTAGGGAGGCCAGAAAGGCCCTTTCGATTGCAATATTGAGATCGAAAGCCCGGGCTCGGGCCGAGCTCCTCGAGACGCTCGATCGGGACCCTTGGGGGCGCCCGTACCGTGGGGCCGCAACAAGTTGCGGCCTTGCACATCCACGGTCACGGAAACGCTCGAACCCGAGGTGCTCCGGTCGGTTATCGATGGGCTCTTCCCGGATCCGGGGAACTTCACTCCCCCCAGTATGGGTCCACCCATTCCCGACACCCCCACGGACGAGGAGCCTCACTCCATCTCCGAGGGGGAGCTAGACGTCGCCCTGGACCGGCTCCGGGGCAGGAAGACGGCACCGGGACCCGACGGGGTTCCAGGTCGACTCCTCTTCCTGGCTGCGAAACATCTACGCAGCCAGCTGCGGGACCTCTTCGAAGCCTGTATTCGCGCAGGTAGGTTCCCGTCGCAATGGAAAGAGGGGCGTTTGTGCCTAATTCCCAAGGGAGGTCGGCCTCCCAACGATCCGTCCGCCTTCAGGCCCATAGTGCTGCTGAACGAGGTCGCCAAGGTCTTCGAGAAGATCTTGGCGGAGCGGCTTGTGAAGCATCTAGACGCTGTGGAGCCGGGGCTATCAGATACGCAGTTCGGGTTTCGGCGGAGGCGCTCCACGATGGACGCCTTAGAGACGCTGCGAACGTTGACGGACGAAGCCGTCCAAGCGAAGGACGTCGTTCTTGCAGTGTCGCTAGACATAGCGAACGCCTTTAACAGCCTCCATCATGAGACGATCAGGGAAGGGCTCCGCGCGCACGGAGTCCCCCCGTACCTCACGAGGCTGTTGGGCGAGTACCTGCGAGATCGGCATATCCTTTGGGAGGGCGGTGAGTCCGCCAATCACGTGTTAGGTCGGCGACGTGTCGCGTGCGGCGTTCCACAGGGGTCGGTCCTCGGGCCGATCCTTTGGAACGTAGGCTATGACTGGATCCTTCGGGTGACGGTCCGGCCCGGGGTAGGGCTGATCTGCTTTGCGGACGACACCCTACTCACGGCACGCGCTGCGTCTTTTGCGGAATCCGTGGACGTCGCCAACGACGGGCTGGCGATCGTCGTAGATCGAATAGCTAGGCTGGGCTTGAAGGTCTCCCCCGCGAAAACGGAGGCCGTCATGTTCCATAGGAAATTTCGGAATCCTCCCCCGGACTTGTCCGTTACAGTTCAGGGGGTGGCGATTAGAGTAGGGCCCACGATGAAATATCTTGGGCTAGTCCTAGACGGGAAATGGCTGTTCAAAGCGCACTTTGAGCAGCTAGTTCCCAAACTCCTGAATTCCGCGGGCGCACTCTCCAGGCTTCTTCCTAACGTGGGGGGGCCGGGGGGTGCGACGCGGAAGCTTTATTCCGGCATCCTGAGGAGTATGGCACTCTACGGTGCGCCCGTCTGGTCCGATGCGCTTCACCGCCACAACCGAACCCTGCTGCACCGCGCGCAGCGGGTTCTGGCCGTGAGGACCATACGGGGGTACCGCACAGTGTCGTGGTCGGCGGCGACTCTCTTGGCAGACGAGCTGCCCTGGCATCTCCAGGCAGAAGTCCTGTCCAGGGTTCGTCGTACCCGGCAGGATGCCCTAGCTAGAGGACTGACCTTCTGTCAAGTCGAATTAGAGACGGTCAGGAAACGGGAAACCGCTTGCGGCCTCGTCGAATGGTCTCGTGACCTCGAACACCCTGTGGCCGGCGGCTATACGGTGGATGCAATCAGACCGCAGCTGGAGAGATGGGTGACCCGCACCAGCGGAACCCTGACCTTCAGGACGACTCAGATACTGACCGGACACGGTTATTTCGATCAGTATCTGTTTCGCATTGTGGGCTGCTTGCCTTCCCCGGACTGCCGCCAATGCGGCGCACCCGATACGGCGTTCCACACGCTTGTTGAGTGCGCTGCATGGACGCCTCAGCGTTTCGAGCTCGAGACAAACGTAGGAGCCGTCCGATCGCTTGGCGACTTGGTAACGGCCATGTTGCACAGCGACGACCGCTGGGAGTCTGCGGTTACTTTCTGTGAGGCAGTAATGTCTCTCAAAGAGGCCGCAGAAAGGGACAGGGAGCGAAGTCCTGCAGCGCGTGCTAATGTCTCCACCCGAGGTCGCCGGCCTTCAGCTGGCACCCGGAGAGGCAGGTACGCGCATTACTTCCCTCCCTGAGTTAGGTTCCGGTACGAGGGGCCCCTTGCTACTAGGCAACGCAAGGGATTCATCTGCCCCCGTTTCGAAGTGGGGTGTGTTCTCCCAGGGCACACTCCAGGCACTTTATTGCGCTGGATCGACTGTTGCGTAACTATGTTCTATATCTCAGTCTTTCCTTCACAACAAAAGCGCAGGGTCGACAGGGAGGAGGGGGTTTTTAGTGGTTATTGAGGTTGCTCGCTCGTGTAGCATCGCTCGGAGTCGCCACACTCCTCTGTGTCAAGCCATCGCGGACGGAGCGCAAACAAAGCATACTATTGCTAGCGTTATCGCCCCCGATGGATGCGTGCCGTTTCCTAGTGACGGCCCAGAGAGTGCGTAAATCGGTTAGCATTTTCCCTCGCCTCAAAAAAAAACCTGTAACTATGCTTTGTACAGTTATAGATATAGGTACATTCCGACCGCAAGTGTACCAGAAAAGAATCTTATTGTGGCGCGTTATGAATTCTCCCACGCGTCTAGTTTGACTCGTGTAGCCCGGAAATCGAGACAACGTCCTCTTTACACACAAAAATGTAAATTAGAGTTAATGCCGCTCCAAAATTGTCTTTATAGTTATAGTAGATCAGTCTAGTTTTTTTATTTAACAATTTTGGTAACTTAAAATGTTACAGGGTAGATTATAGCAGATATTCCATCTCCCAATATTATTGACCTTGATTAAATTATTGACGTTATAATGTTATTGATTGTTTATTAATAGCGATAATTAATAACTCATTAACAAATGCATGCGTCGAATGGCATTAATAAAACAACCCAAATTATTAATCGCTAGTAGGTGCCTAATATGTAAAGGTGACTTTGTTTAGGTTAAATATAATAACGGGGATAGACATAAAATACGTGTTTTTGCGGGATGAGAATCCAAGATAGGACAAAACAAACGCGTAGAATGTTCTAATAAAAACATGAAACTATAACTTGGTTACTCTATACAAGAAGAATGCGAAACGAAGAAGCAGAAGAATACGGCAATTACCCTTGTTCGTTCTATTTTTGATGTCTTATTATTTGAAACATATTTCTATAAACCAAAGCAGTGAAAAACTGTTAAAGGATTTCTTATTTGGCTTTAAAAATAAAAAAAATGTATACGGTAGTTTTATTATTTAAAATAAAAGAAAACTACCTGTGCGCCATCTAGTCGTGTAAGATTTAGAGTTTTTAGAATTATGTTTTTAACAAGTCGATTGTCATTCCTAGTATTTTTCTACAATGGGTGAAAGAATAATGTATACACATTTTTATTTGTATGTTATAAGTAATTATAACACATTATATATAGTATGGAAAGCAGCTCAATACGATTTCTAAAATTTTACGTAAATACATATTTATACAGGTGTTGTTCAAACAGTTTTTTTTTGGATAACGGATCTATTATCTCGTGCTGCAACCAGGTTATCGACTGCCATGTTTGTATTTTGCCTTATCTATAATACCCCACCTTTCATCGTTATCTAACGTATCTTAACTGTACGTATAAGCTAACAATTCTATGATAAGAGAACCATTTTTATTTAACAGGTTATCAATTTGTGATGTTGAGTTCCTCCTATATGTATCACAGATAGAGTAGATGATTGTTCCTCGATATGCTTACATTTTTATCTTTAAAGCTCTTATTTTACTAAATAAAAATTGGACAAGTTCATGAATACGAAGAATGTCGTATAGGGGTGACAAACATTCCCTATTTTCGGTCACCGTAAATCAGCATTTAATTTAAAATAACCTATTTCAAAATTTACTGAATGGTTTTTAAAAGCAATTTACAAATCTACCATGTTGTTTTTTTATATTATTTTGACCTCATATTTTTATAGGTTAGAAGCGAAACACATTCGATGACTTTGGATGCTGTTTCTCAATCTAAATAAAAACGTTATCAGTATATGTTTTTTAAAATCTGACTAATGATTTCGCAGACGCCTATAAATATACTATGTATATGCAAAAATTCATCAATCTGTTATAATTGGCGTTACAATTACATTACTTGCAATATGGTGGCCACACCTAATAGTTATATGTTTTCGCAATTTCACTACAAAACTCTGTAGCAGCATATATACCTCATAATGTAAATTTTCATTCATATAATTATAGACCCAGTAGTTTATCAGAAAATGACCGTCACATAATAAGACGGACAAACGAACATTACGAGTGTATGTATATAGGTTCTGTTTTAGCAAAAACAACAAAGAAACCCTAAAAATAGCAATTTAACAATTTCAAATAGTTATTTGCTTATATGTTAAGTGTTGAATATAACAGGGTCTTGTTACATGTGAGAAACAGTTTTTTTTCACCGTATCTTATTGTATGTGCAAATGGCTGAACATTAGGTATTCGCAAGTAAACGATAATTTGATTAGCACAAGGCCAAAACAAGGTATGCGACCTCTTTGCTAGTTTAAAAAAACTTGCCAAGCGTGTTTCGTTTGCCAATTTACCTTATGTATCATAGTTGTGTATCCGCTTGCTTGCATGACTAGGCATACATAAACATGTTCAATAACAAATAACTCGATCGTAATGCATGATCTATTTAATAAAAACGTTGCTTTTTTATTACACGTGTACCGGAATTAATCAAGTAATAACACAAAAAAGTCATAAGAACCAAGTTCTTAGAAAATCAGGTAATCAAACCACATACAAACGAAACTATAAAGTAATGTTGAGTACATTTAAATGAATAGCTAATTAGTTTTTCTATTGTTTCTCGTGTTTATATAACAATGTCTGTATTTGAGAGGCACCCGATGCGCTGGGGAAATAACATTATTTTTATTATATTATTGTTTATGCAAATTCCACTGTACAATTTTGTGTGACCTGCAAACTGAACTCTGTGCGTTATTTATAAAAATAAACGTAGAACGGATAGCTTGTCACGGAATTGTTGGCCTCGTGCCAAGTCGTTAGCGCGTTGTTAAAACGCGTTTGGTATGTTGAGTCCGCGTTCGGCATTTGTTTGTAATTTCGCATTTTACAACGCTCTCATTTCGCAAATAAATGGATATATTTTTAACTGGTTAGCTGTTTCATCGCGTATTTACACAAACATTGGGTTATTGACGTATTTGATATATCTATGTACATTGTATACCATGAGTTCCCTCCGCAGATATCTCGCGTCAAATATGTTAAAGTGATAAATGAATTTACGCAATGTGAAAAATGTACATAAGTACTTATTCAACTTCGAATATGTAGTGGTAAATGCATGTTTGCCAATTTATCCTTTTACTCGATCGTGACTCGATCCTAATTGGAGATATGATAATTATGATAAACTAGGTGATTCATCTGTTTCATTTATGTATTATTGCAATAAACTGTGATGTATTTACTCATATTGAATAGTATCTTTGAATTTCTCCAACGTAAAATAAATCTCAAATTTATTGTAATTGATTAAATTATACAATTTAGCCAGTTCTAGATAATAATAATTATGTACTATGTACATACCTATAAGGACGCTAAAGAATTTAGAATTTTATTTATCATTGATTTATTCATAAAAACAATGTAACTGACTGTTTCTAAATACTGCCAATATTATCCTGTATAAACAATGTAATAATTATAATTATACTTATTATTCGCATTTATCATTAAACTTGCAATATGTAATGTAATAATACTACAATATTTTTTATACTGTGCTAATAACATGTTTCTGAAACGGAAATACTTAATCCATAAAATGTATTATTATTCTCGTGGCAATTTTACCTAGATTCATTTAATGGTTGAGAAGTTGCGCCATGTCGCGTGGGCGAAGCAATGTTCGCATGTTCACGTAGAATGCTGTTTATGTTTTTGTAAGGTAAATCGATACTGTTAGGAACGATTGTTTAAGGAGACGATCGTCATTAGCGACATATAGGTACCTACTATCATATAATAGGGATTATATTTTGTTGATTGGATTGTGTCATCAGGTGTGTTCTTTGTGTGCCCACGAGAGGGGGCTTAAATGTTCAAATTCGTCCCCCCAGTAGCTCCCCGCACACCCGCAGCGCCGTTCACTTGTTGCTACGTAGCTTCTATGTCGCCGCTCGCCGTCGTCGTGAGTCTGCCGCGGCACCGACAGCCCCCGCCCCCTTTTCCTGCGCACACCACTTCCCTCCCCGCGTTTCAGTTCTTTGTGCGCCATTGAGGCTTTCGCATGTCTGTGCCACTCATCGTTCGCAACGAATACATCAATCGTGAATTGTATACAATTAAATATAACATAGCCTACTTGTTGTGTTTGTGTGTGTGTATGTGAAAAGGTGAACGCCTGCTTCAAATTTCTGGCAGCAGTCAAAGACGACTTTGGATACCTTATTGTTCTGGAGCTGATTGAGGATTTTGTTCTGTGCCAATCTGTGATAGTGACTTGGTGGTTGGTTGGATAGGCACCTGGTGTTTGTTATATTACCACGAAAAATATATTTTGTGTTTCCAGTTTAAGTGATTGATTTGTTTTAAAGAAGCTGTTCATTCAACCTGATTCGAAGAAAACTATTTGGACGTTAAAAATAGTCACTCACGTAAGTTTTTTGAAATAAATTAATATTGCATCGAGATTCGTAGGTTGATTTTAGCTTACTTTTTAGTATAGCTTAATTTATAAAGATTGTAGTCTAATTATTATATTCTGCATTAATTACTGTACAGTAGCTTAAAATCTAGCTCGTTTAGAATTAATATTTGTTGTAAATTATGAATACCTACACAAAATAAGATGCAATTGTTACTTCAAGAACCGACCCACTCCCAATGTTCCTCTAGCTTTTGTCTACCGTAGGTAGATTGTTAAGAGACGGCCATTTTAATAACTATGCTTCTTCTATCTTTGTGGTCAGAAAACGATTTTAATTATTTCCTAGGTAACAAAATACGTTCTTATAACAGCAATGTTTATAAAAGCTTTGTTGTATTTAACTGTCACGTTTTTATAAGTAACAAGATAAACGACAGAATTCTGCCAATTAGTTAACCATATTTTTAAAAAACTTATTCACATGCTAATCGCATGATTTGAATTCGTGTCGGTGTAATGATATCTATAATATTGTAGTTATTTTTACGTTAAAACCCTATATCTACCCGACTGACTGACCTTTGCTATCAGCTAATGTTATCTCGACAAAGCGCTTTTCGAGTATGCATTGTTTGTTAGCATAAAATCGATTCGTTATCGATTATAATATTATATTGTATCGACCCAATTGTGTCTTGTACCTAGTTAGCCTCAACTATCCCGTCTCATTTGTTCTATAAACGCTAATTTGCCCATAACAGTATAATTTGTTTAGTTTCACCTATTTGAATGCCATTTTGTCATAGATCGTCTACATTATATATTTTGCGAACGTTGATCATAATTTTCTCGTAAATACGTGTCTCATGTTGTAATGGTTTTTAGTTTCAGTTAAAAACTTGGTTTGAACATTTTGAAAGATTTCTTTTCAATTCTAAGTGATGTTGCGATGTAGTTATTTAAAGCTTGGAATGTGTAAATCTTTAGTTTCAAGTTATATATATAAGGATCGGCAGAGGTCTAGTGTTTGTAATGATTTAAAAGATCTATTGAGTATTATATACAATGTTTAATAGACTTAATAAAACACGATTTCAAAACAGACATGAAAGGACAAAAGAATATATGAAAAAATGGTAAAAAATAATGAAATTAAATATAACTTAACATTTAAGGTGCCAGTGCCAAATTAAACAACCTCACACCCCTCCTTACACACTCGCAGCCAAGTCTTCTCACACAGCACTCAAGTTTCTCTCTCGGCAGACATTTCGTTAATATGCAACCATCATCTCTTGGGTCGACACATGTCGTAACACTACTGCGCGTAAGTTCACTTTTTCTCTGATTAAGTGTATGTTTGTCATCTATATTACTAGTTTGTTCTCTGATTATGCACACGATTATCTGCTATCACCCAGCAATACCATACTACCTGTCTGTTCTGCAGTGTACCTCTCCATATATTCAATGTACTCTGTGAGTGTACCAGTATAGTCTTTTAAAAAACGACACGCTTCTGCTAGCGCCACGTATTCTGCCTCTGTACTTGAGAGGTCAACAGTCTTCTGTTTCCTACAATTGTTTTACATTTATGTTCCCAGGTGTACCTGTTTCGTAGGAGTCCACGAAACTGATCCACCTGCAAATAGAAACGTAAAATCACTATATAACCTTCTTTTATATGATAGTCTGGATCCATATAATAGACAATATGAAAGGTGTTTCGTGATAAAATAAACTGGTAGGTAGGTAGGTATGTTTAGCACAACAAATATAATCTTACTTTTTAAAGCACTTCGATTTCTATACGCAGCGGAGGTATGTAATGAACAAAAAGTTCCAAAATTCGCTATTCTTTTATTATACGCAAGCCATTCGCAAAATGCTAAGGAACTGTTAGTAACATTTTAAACTAGTCCATTTATATGGAAGTGCAATAAAAAGAGTAAAATGAATTTGCTTCAAGCATGCGGTAAGGAATTGTGGTTTATCTATACAAGGAATCGAGTATTCTGGTCACGAGCGATCGAGAAACGTCGTGAGATGGTATACCAGGCATTAAGATTACTATTCGCCCACACCACCGTGTGCTTTGAATACCACATTGTGTAATTTACTACATGCTGACAGTCGTGCAAGTCGTGACGCTGCAAAAATACATAACATCACGATGGTACTGCATTCTACTGTAAAGACAATCTATGCACTTCCGCAGACTGATACAACACTCTTTAGGTTATAAGTTACATAAACTGAATAGACATTAAACGATGTAAAATGTAGATATCAGATTAGATAATATGACATTTAAATAGTTTTATAAGTGTAATAATTAACTATTTCCTTATGTGTCGTTACACTTTACTAATTAGCAATGATCCCAGTGATTTCTTCCACACAAGATAATTAAATAAATTATTTAAGCTTCTAGCTTTAATAAGTCATCGTTCTTCTATCTCGTTCCGATAAATACTAAACTTTTTGTCCTTTGTGTAAATTTTTATTATTTGTTAGCCTATGGAAAGAAAGTACCTACTTGCGTTAATGTAGTATTTTCTTTCCCAAGTTGAATTGACTGGTTTTTAAATAAATAGCGGCGTTAAACCATATTTGCCATGGAACACTTAATATTTGTGTTAAATACTAGTAAATTAATGTACTGTAATGTAAATAAAGAAAGATTCGTCACAACTAAATGTTCCATTAACGGTTATTGTCCGAGTAGAAGTGTTTCGTTACATGGCCGGTGAGTCGATACGCTCTAGTGCTTTTAACGAGATGGCTATGACTCGACAAACACTTGAATTCAATTGAGTTGAATTCAACTTGGACTTCAAAATAAGGTATAGCCTTTTTTCCCATAATACAAATGTAATTTTTATTTTATTTTTTTATTTTCACAGCACTGTTTTTGATATATCTTTAAGTCTTTGGTAATTTCACTGTATATAACTATATGATTTTATTTAATAATATTACTATATTTGTTTTTCTAATATAATCACAGTATATTTATGTGTGTTTGTATTTGTGTATATGCTGTATGTTTTTATGTGTACATGAACTTATAACTTATATATGTGTGTGTGTGTGTGTTATTGGGTCAAGTGTTCGGAGGTTGGCACTGAAAATCAGCGCTGTATCGGGATTTTAAAAAATTTCGAAACAGCACAATGCTGAGTTGTCAACCTCGTTGGCTAAAAAACTCGACGTACGGGCCTTTATTTGTTTATTTAATATTATACATGTTTTTGTGTAAAAATTGACAATTTATTGTGTTTTTTTTCTTTTATGTATAGCGTCGTATTTTTAGTCAATAAATCTTTTTCTTTCTTTCTTTCTAAACACATTCAGATAAAATGGTTATGCTAACTAATTATTTGAGATTGTTGTCATAAACTAGTTTGTGAGTTCGCACGGAAACGGCCAAATTGCACTTCATACAATCACGCAAGTAGTTTATTGAATAGATCAAAACCAGTTATTGCTTAGAAACCTACCTAGTACTGTTTTTTAAAAATAAATTAGTACGCGAAGACCTCTGACATTTGCGGATTAAAGTACAAATGTGTGTTTAAATGAAATCAAAATGGTCTGATGTACCAACTTTAAATCGTTCTACACTTGTTTTGTCAGTTATTAATTCCAATCTTTTGAACTCATCAGGTTCTTTGTCATAATTGATCATTCGCGCTAAATAGGCGCGTTCTTGCTAAATACTCACATTGCTTTGACGTCAGTAGTAACCGTATGCTTGCGGTTAAAGCTCTTCTCGGAAAACACGAATAGGTATTCGAGACAGGTGGGAATTATGTAGTACGTCAAACGGCTTGTACCTTCCAAGCCACGTATTTATCAGTTATACATAATGTGTACCCTGCATTTACTCCGTCAATAATGAGTTATATCAAATTATATAAGAATGGTATCAACTTCATTTAAACTACCTAAAAAGTCTGCATGTTAAATATAATTCAAAACTTGTTTTTCGTAGGTGTGAAGTTTAGAAGTTACTACAATAGCGTTAGCCAGGTGTGTAGACAAGTTAGGCCTCGTCTTTCGTGAATAAATTATGATGTGGTTACGATTTAAAAGTTTCTCTGTCTGGCATCCGATGTTGGCCCTACCTGTGTCGGTTTTTTTACTCTTTTTTTCATCCAATGAGAGCCTCAACGGTTCGTTCCGTCTTGGCCTTTGTCTTGTCAATCAACCGCTGTATTGATGCGACTGGCAACGTTGCCGCACTTCCCCTTAGAGATATTTGTTACCCCATTGTCGCTGATCACGGTCTCATTGTTTTAAACCTTTTTGTTTACATTCCTTTCAATAGACGTTTGTTTTACAAGAAATGTCTGCTTTTTGTTTAGTCATAAGTGTATTTATTCTTTGTATATTGTAAAATAATGTAAATTATTTTTCTCAACTAGATCTTTTATTATAGTTGCGTTCGCGATGTTTTAAAGCGACATCATGCCAAATATATGTATCTAATTATTAAGGATAAAAATTATCCTATTATTATCCCGGTTGTTGAAAGTCGTATAATACAATTATCAAGGTTCGTGATAGTCGGTAATTTCTAAGAACAATGAGAAGGAAACAAATCAATATCTTTATATATATCTATTCTTTATATACATAGGTGTAAAATGAAATGCGAATATGTCCACATATCACACTTTATTATTCAGATTGTAATTTTACTTACAACTATTGTTATCTGTATACATTGTGCATTGTGATATATCAGCTTTCCATTTAATCAGTTTATCGCTGGTAAGATAAGCAACATATTGCGATAAATAATATTGATTGCCACTAATAGCTTATTTACGTGTTAATATTATCTATAATAACATAATAAAAGAGGCTTTGTATACTTCAGTTCAAAAAATTAAATAATGCTTTCCACATTGTTAAGAAGCTCACACCAAGTTCTTCTTCTTTGAGCTTGTTGCATAAAGTCTGAAGTCCTTGATATAATTAATATAATTTTGTTTAAAATAAGCAACAGTTGGAAGATATTGATTGGTTCCGTATAAGAATGCTTAGTGAAATAATATTTTTCAAGTTTTCACAATTCGATTCAGTCAAAGGCCTACAATTTAACCGAGGATGAGTTGGGGGATTATATGTATAATATATCTGACTACTCTTACCTGATGCGTACTTCTTTCTAAATTATGGTAAAAGTTGAGTATTGATGATGAGTGCTTAAAGCTGTCTACATACACAAACCATACAAATCCTTATTTATTAAAGAAGAAAGATACAATTTAAGGCATACTTGAGCGAAATCGTGGGGTTTTCTATAGTTAGAAATAATCAAGAAAAATATTTACACAATAATATCCTCGACCAAATTCCCTGGAATGCTATCGATAATAATATTAATCATTTGTATAGCTCGGAATAATGCCTACTGTATAGAATTAATAAAAATATTATGATAAGCTGTTTTTATATTTCCTCGTACAATTCCACATTTTTATCGGTATTTGTTCATAATAAAACTACGTTTTAACGGTTTTAGGCGCGGTAATTTATTTGATTATTATTATTTCGACGTTTCGGCCATTTTTTAGCAAGTCTTAAGTAATGACGGCTGCTGTAGGCAAATATAAAAAGTCCTTTAAATTTTCTTGAGTGTGGCGGAAAGAATGCTATCCGTGGCCAAAATTAAAAGAAATGGATATTATTCTAGCCCTGATTTAATCTTAAAAATCTAAATAAATGCGTATTTACTACTAATTAAATGCGTAATTATAATTCCGGCACACCCCGATCTTTAAGCCGCATGTCACATTGCCCTCGTTCTGGTTGTTCGCCAAATGTCCGATCGTTGAATGTTTGGCACATGTACACTGGCATTATGCCAGCCGTCATTCACGTATGGCATGCCAGTCTGCTGTGCCACGTTGCCATTATTGCCAGCACGTCCATAATGCTTACATGAAGTCATCTTCCTTGTTCCGGTTTAAGGGCAATACATTTTTATTTCTCGATACGTTCTATGAGATATTTAGAGAGAAAATGTTCATAAGTTTTTTTTTTGTGTCAATGCCAGTGACTAGGAGTTCATAAAAGATGATGCGTTCATCACATTCACACTGTATGTTGCATAAATAAAACTTTTCTTCTTCATTTTGAATAAGAACACATTAAAATATATGAAATTCTTATATTTATTTCCGAGTAAACTTTAATTTTATTGTCCCTGTGATAGAGTATCGGTATCGCGCACATGCATTAAATATTTTTTCGCATCGGCAGCGCGTGGGTGTTGTGTGAATGAGCTTACTTTGGCATTATCCCAAACGTGCCGACACTGCGGACACAAGCTGACGTCATCCGAATAAAAATATGCAGCTGGCAACATTTTGATAAAGTAATATTTTCGTTTGGCGAATCGTTTACGCCATCTTTGTAAATAATTCGTAACGATTTTTATCTCTTTAATTCAAAGATAACGGAAATAGTCCTTATCACGTTATCATTAGTCACAGCTTCGAACGTAATTCATCATCCAACACATTTAAATGTTTGTATTTCTATTGTTCCAGGTGCAGTTGAAAGTGTGAGTGCGAGTGGTGATGTCACCGATGTTAGTGAGCAAACTGACAAGTGCGTGAAACAGGAAGAAGTGAGCAAGGCGGATTTGTGCGCCAGTTCAACTAGTGAGTGTGAAGTGAAGAGTGAAGTGAGTGGTGGTGCGGGCGCGGATGGTGTTGCCAGCGCCGTGGCCTCCGAGGAGGACGACTGTGTGATAGTGTGCGCGCGCGATGCGGACGAAAGGTCCGACTCGGGAGTGAGCGGCGTGAGGTCCGGCGGCTCGGCCAGTTCGGTGGAGGAGCGGGAGTGGCGCGGCATGGCGCACGGGTACGGCGGCGGACCGCCCCCGCCTCTGTTGCACCTGCCCCCGCCGCCGCCGCCCAGCCTCTACCCGGGCGAGCTGCTCACCTGGAAGCAGCGCTACCAGCCCCCGATACACCCCCCGCTGCACCATGCTATCGCGGAGGACTACCTCGCGGTCACCTACGACAGAGAGAGACATGAAAGACTGTTACGGTGAGTTGAGCGTATTACAACACTAGTACCACTACACAAAAACATCCCATATCCACACTACACATAATACTATTGATCTATAATTAATACTAGGATATGCCTGCGACCTCGTCCACGTTTGACGAGTAACGTAGATTACAGGTATTCTGCTAGTATTTAAAATCTGTTCTGCTAAAGATATCTCATAAACATGGAAACTATCAAACAAGTCCTAATATCACTATATCACTTCGTCCACGCTTGACTTGGAATTTCCACGGGATCCAGGGACACAAAGAACCGCTGCATTTAAAAAAGAATATAAGCCATCGTTTTAGTGAAACTGGCGGAATATAATAGTTACCTATTTTTATACACCTGAACAACTACTATCCGCTCCCGGGAAAAATCCCGCGGGGTCCCCGGGATAATAAATATCACAACACATTTTATTACATAAAATTTGCTATCGATCAGTGAAAAAATTATATTGGGATACGTTTTTTTTATATCTGGCCATTTTAAATCATGCCTAAAAAAATCCGCGGGATTCCCACTATAAAAAGTAGCCCAAATTTCAAGCAATTTACTGTCTACCACCGAAAACCGCATCGAACACGGGTCAGTAGTTCTTACTAGAATCCCGAACAACCAGACAAACAGGCACTAATATTATAGACCTGATAGTTGATTATGTTCTAACTATCGACACCGACAAGGGTACGATCCAATTAATTATTATATAGGTACACACTCGAAAACGCCGGAGCTACTTAAATAAAACCATCAAACCTGTTAATCTACAAGCTTTAAGTGATTTCACAAGTATTTCAAGTGTAAGTAGGTAAATACTCAAGTGTTGTACTGAACATTCTTAAATGTTATCTATCGTGAGGTTGTTAGGTAAAAAATGTCAAGTCATAGTAATTATCAAAGAAGTGATAATAACGTAACGATAAAGTAATTTTGTTTTGACAATAATATCCGGCGGTATGATTGTGTTGACCTTGATGTATGTACCAAGGTTATTGGTCTGCAACATGCAGCCGGGTTCTTTTAACCTTTTATTTATAGTAATTATCGTACAAAGCTTCGAACCGTGCCGGATCGCCTCCACAGACGGGAGCCATAAATATTTTAAACTGGCTTCTCTGCATGTGGTCGGACGTGAGTGCTTATTATTACTTTCAAAACATAAAACATGAGATGCAGTACAATATTTAGACAACGATATTACCTTTCAATCTGGCCCAAGACTGTTATCGACCTTGAAACTTACGTTGCAATAACCTATTGATTCTAGAAATGCTAAGCTCATTCGTATATACTTTACTTTAATATGGAGCATTTTTAATCTGTACTATCTGACTTTTAACGACTCTAAATTTTACACACCTTTTGACACCTTTTGCTTTAAATAAAAGAAAGTTTTCGTTATGGTTTTTCAAGACCCGACTAATATCATAAAATATCACCTTTCAGCTATATGTATAGTAGCAGCGACTTTTATTTATTTCGCGATATCAAAATTCAATGCACTATTGTCGCTATACAATGCAGCATACACAATAGCCTAGTTCTAAGAAACATAGCTATAAAGTTCTATGAGGGCTGAACCACGTTAAACAGTTTCATCGCGATCCTTGAAGTATGTCCAGAATAAAATTTCTAACAACTTCCTGAATAATTATCTGGTAATAAAACTTAATTAATCGTAATGAACGACGGGACCAACGTCGCATGTAGGTTAAATATAAAAGACATTTATTGATCGGCGGAGCTAAATGACTCAGTCGTTTAATGACTCGTTTGTAAATGTTTGCCGAGTAGAACGGAACGTGAGTCAGGGTTGCTACTCGCGCATTAAATTTATTATTACTAATTCTTTAAAAAACTTTTGTCTAATGCAGTTTATACACGTGTTTCAAATAAAGCGTCGATGGTTATTTTCACATAACACAAACCTGTTTTTCCTCGTCTACCTGTGATCTGACAGCTATTTGTGTAAGAAATCGGCAGTCATGAATAATAATGAATAATACAACGCGAAAACTTATCATGGACTCTGTGTTCAATTAATTCCGATGCCTTGTGAAGGAAGGCTCTTTAGTTTTAAATTAACGCAACACTGTCTTAAAGTTATCAGTTATTGATTTCATAAATTTATACTTGTTCCTAGCGGGCCCGGGAGTTGTTGTCTTGCCTTGGAAAAATATAAATCTAAAAACCGATTTTAGCACCACCTACCGGATTCAATTATGAATCTAATCTAGCTCAGGACCCACTTAAACACGCACAATTTTTTTTTATCATAGTTCTAGAACCCGATTCCAGCGCTACCTACTGGATCCATTTGTGTATCTAAAGTTTCTAAAGCATTCCGAGACCTCCTCAAACACGTACAAAAAGTTAATTAAATCGATCAAGCCGTTTTTTAGTTTTAGTAAGAGTAACTAACAGCAACTGATTTCTATATTTAAGAAGACGAAGATAACTATGAGATCCACCGCCCCACATATAACTACGACAATCGGCGGTTCCTATCTCTATCTTGCTATACTTTCATTTGCGTTCCAGCTTGGTTAAAAATTGACACAATTTCCATGCCAGTAATGTCAATTTGCTACCAATGGTAATGTATAAAAAATGATAGATATTATCGTATAGAAACCCAATAATATCCAGACATTGCTTACACCAAACTTATGGCTTCTTTAGATAACTAAGAAAAGAAGGGTGTATGTGCGGATCCGAATTTAAAAAATACCCCGAATATTACGCACACAGGAAGCCGCGTAAAATAATAGTATAATTTTGTTACCTTCAGTTGTTGTGTTTGTCAAATAACATCAAATAAATAGAAAAGACTATTATCTTAGATCATATAGATAGTGCATCAATTGCACAAAAACGGCCCAAAAAAAGTGCACCAAATTTGGTGCATTTGGTTACATTACTATTGGTAATTAACAGACTTATAAAAATGTACTAATATCTGTACGGACATTTTATTGCGAATTAAACTTATTACATATATACTAAAATGTGTTATGTTCATTTGTGAGTGTATTTTTTTATGGTTCTTTCCAAGACTCACAACTTTTGTTGCTAATATTTTAATTATAAAAAAAACTAAAACCTCTATTAAATTATAATACTTAAAGCGATTAAATCATAACGGTCATTTAAACTTTCCACTTATATAAAAAAACTATTTGATATTAAAAAATGGGGTAATATTTTTTAGCTGATATCCCGAAAACACGCACACATTGATAGTTTTTCGAGAGTGAATATAGCAACGCTTCGCGTTTTTGATGCCGTTTTTGGCGGTGTTGTTTGTTAGCAATGCTCTCTCTAGACATGAATGAATGAGTAAAAACTCTTTATTGTTGACCATAACTTAAACCTAGATATTTGATATAAACATATTACAATTAGAACAATGGGCGGCCTTATTGCTTATAGCGATCTCGTTCAGACAACCCGGTGTCATGTTATAACTCAATGACTATTATATAGAGTCACCCAAACTCATGTCCAAACACTACGTCCGCCTTTGGCTTCAGACTTCATATATCTTGAAACCAGCTCAATCAATCACTCTCAGCAAATTCAGTACTCTTCAGGCCGCTATTTCATATTAGTTCATCATCTCGATGCACTTGCCAAGAATCCATTCTTTCTTACATGTCTCTCGTCTTCCAACCGCAAATTAATTGGACCACAAAATGGCGGCATCTTCTACGAACCAAAGGGAAATTGGGGGGCAGAGATATACAATACATACAAAATACAAAAAGAGAAGGAATTGTGTATATATCAAGAATATGTGTGAAGTTTGAACAAGAGATGGCGGCGGTACCATGACTTAAAATACGTTGTTACACATTAAATAATAAACAAGGGGACATAAAATTCCGAGCTTACATTCTAATGAATAAATCAATCTCTGCTGTTGCAAACAGGATGTTAATATTCAAAAGGTTTATTATAAAAATAGCTTCAAACGCGAAATGATTTAAGGGTGAAGCCTAAATACGCCTAGATTCATGTTTGGTCATGCGAAGTGAAGTGTTATTTAGTGTTAAAGAACGTCTGCCGTTTTTAAAATGTGGATACGTAATTATATGAATAGGAAAGGGTAAATAGGCCTCATAAATACATAAATATATAAAAAAGTAAATATTTTATATTCGAAATAACAGGATACTTAATTATAAATTATTATTATTAGTACAAAAATTACCTTGTTTCGTAATGACGTCTTTGGGTTTTTTCTTATAATAATAGTTTTAGTCACGTACTACAAGAGTTCGCTTTTTCCATTACAATATTATCAAAGAATTAACTTTATTACCAAGAATTTAATAAATCTTAACATTTTTTTTGTATACTAAAGTTAACGGTTATAAACTCTGATTTAAATATATTTCATTTATATGTGACGGTTCGGCCATTTTTGATAAGATAAATATTCTTTATATGATTATATAATAAAGATATCATACGAAGGATTATAATGAAAATCAAGTTAATTCCATATAAAAATTACTAGCAAAATGTCAATTTGGTTATTTGTTCGTGTTGTATCAATAAACCTAAACTATTTAAGGTCGGAGTCCTACGAGACTGCGACTATGAAGCAACCTATTTATGCTAGGTTTTTCTATATCTTACTATTTAGCTAGACTTATTACTAGGGCATTTTTTGCCCTAGTAAAACGTTTTTCGCTTCTTCTCTTTAAATATGGATAACACGTTGCGAAGTGGCGTACATAAAATAGGAACTAGATTTAAATTTCATCTTAATATGCACGACCTTAGAAAATTTTCTCCAGTTGAATAAAGTTCGAATAAAAACTTTTCAAATTGAATATCCATTGAATTTGCCTTACTACTACTGGTTATAATTTCACATAAACTCCCATACATATTTTACCAATTTTAAGGCAAACTAACGGATCATAAGGTATAGAATCCCGACCTCGATTGTCTTCACAATGCGAAAGAAGTTTTACACCTTCAAGTTTGGAAGAGTTCTTATTGTTCCGGTTGCAATGTTATCCGAAGTAGAAATAAAGTAGAGAATTAATGAGATGCTAAAAACGGCTTTCAAGCTGCTATTAAATGGTGTAATCAAAGTAAACTAATTTGGTTGAAAGGCGTAGAAGTGGAAATGAACAAGGATATTCAATAACATTTAATTACTCAATTTTATGTTTACATTAATCATTGCTTTGCGGGTGCTTTATGTGAACGGTATTCGTCGGTCGTATAAGACGTTATTCGTGCGTAGCCTACGGCGTATATTACAGAACACCACTTTACTCTCAACAAACACCTATTTGAAGTGAAATTTCTTTAGAATTGTTGTGATTTGAAACATGATGAAACGAAAAAGCGACAGCGAAGGAGATCAAAACATAAATCTATAGGACTAAAAAAAAGCCTGCGAGATGAGATAGAATATATTAAATTAAAATGCTTTGAAGTTTTTCATTATGCTATATCCATTTCTTTATTTTCTCGTTGACAGCTCCTGTGGAAACTTGAACAAGCGCCTTTTTTACATTATGTATACATTATTTAATAAAAATATGACGCTTACGCACGTACAACCTCATAGCAGAGTCGGAGAAACTGCTAGGGATGGAGCTATCGATAAACGTAACACGATAACAGACCCGATATTTTTTTTACTAAGTTTAAGAAACTAAACTATTGCCGAATAACTTTGTACAAATTTATTAACTAATATTACATTTCATTACAAGATGTAATTATATTATGTTGATTCTTTATTTATTTATTTTAATCTAAATCTGATGAATCGTCACTGTCACTCGATGAGCTCTACCTAAAATTTATTATAAGTTCCTGTACTTCTATATTATCGAATGCCACATGAATTTCCCAATCCGACGCTATAATGTTTTGGGTTCTTCTTCTCACAATATTTTCCCAGTGTTCGGCGGTTACTTCCGCACATGCATTTTTTTAATAAATTTAACATCTTGTTTGCTGTAAAAGGGGGATATGGGTATTGTTTCGAGCGGCGTGACCTGTGATTTGTGCCCATATTAGTTCTATAGCATTGTACTGGCAATGATACGACGGAAGTCGAAGAACCCAATGACCACATTCGGCAGCTATTTCGTCGATAATATATCTTTTAGGGAGGCTTTTTTTCAATTTTAAAAAAATCACTAATTGTACTTTTAATGAAGTATTATCCACATTTTCGCCATGACGTTGGAGCCAGTCATTATCTCTTGTTTTTTATTGGCCTGCATCGGCATTTTATCAATTTGTCATTTGCATTTATCTAAGTCTCGTCAGCAAAAATAACATTTGACCAATCTGATATCTTATTGACTTCGTTCAAAAATTCGCAGTGAGCCATAGCAACGTCATGACGCTCCATCAATATTTTACGTTTGTCCGATTTTTTATAAGAAAATCCATTTTCTTTCAAAACCAAGCTTAATGACGATTTTTGGCCATGGAACAAACCACATTCACGTAAAGAAACAAGTTTTTTAAGTGTTGGAATTTCTTTGCGCAAGTAATAGTCTGTATATGATGGCGAATCGCGCCAGCGTCGAAGTTGTCAACCGATGTCACACGACGTGGTTGGCGTTTTTTCTTCGGCGTAAGAAGCTTATTTTCCTGCATGCCGCTTGTACCGTAAGCTTCAGTAGTAATTTTTGAATCAGTAGGTCCACTAATTCCTAATGCGGCCGCAACACGCTCTTGCACTTGCGACAGTGGTAATAGCGAGCCACCATTTTGATACTCTGCTTCAAAGTAATTATGAACCTTGATCACCAGTTCTCTCGCCTGCCTTTTCAAAACAGATCCTTTAGGCATTTTGATATTTGACAGCTGGGCAGCATTCAACACGGAGGAACACAAAATACACAACGTAACGTATGGATAATGTGAAAAACTCAGCGAACAGAAATGTAGTGACTATATATATAGCACGACCGTCTTGTTGCGAGTGACAGATTAAAACAAACACAAAATGGGCCATTGAGTGTTCCCAGCTTGAAAAAATATATTTGATTGTTTTGTTGTATTTGTCTTTGTTCAAAACAAAATAAATATATGCGATCGATATCATTACTTATTTGGTGACAACACTACAACTATCCAATTAGAACTGTCATCGAGAAAATAAAGAAATGGAAATAGTATAGTGTTAATAAACACTTCGAATTTCGTGTTTTAAAGTTTAAATGTATTATTACGATATAATATATGAAATGTGACGACACGAAATTTAAAATCCCTCTCCACCCTTTGTCACACGAACTGCACATATACACACACACGTTTTTCTTTGGTTCGCTTTTGTCATATAGGAACATATAATGTAAAATTCACTTAAATATAAAAAAATAAGAATTTTGAGAGTAAGCACTCTGTTCCACTTTTTTCTTCCCCTTAAGATTTTGCATGAAAAAAATAGTCGCTTTTTTGTATTCTGTGCGGCTAAGTTTAAATTACTAAAACTTCGAGCGAAACGCGTACTCGTAGTTAACAAACATTTATTATGATACTTATTAATATGGTAATTCATTCACATAAAATATCGGAAGTTGGTAATACAATGCTGTTAATATGCTAATCGCATTATCATCATTGTGTCGTTATAGCCTGAAGGACAGTCGTTGAAATGACACAAAATACAATAAATACAACGATATTTAAAAAACATTAGCAATGCAAATGATGCAGGGTCAAGTACGTTATTGTTGACTGCTGAATTAAGTAACACATTGTTACAGAACTTTGTAGTTTTACAAATAAGTAATAATATAGTCTTACATGTACATTGTGTAAAATAAATGAATATATTTAAATTCGATAATAATACAACAATTACAAGTTAATTGTTACGTCCTTATGTGGTACATATTATTATTATTGTTAGAATACTTCTAAATTCAAGTAGAAGTATGTCTATACCTTTTTTTTAGACAGGGGAAATCCGTTTGCGGGCCGGATCATAAGCTGTGCGAGGGGGAAAGGACGCGGCCCGTGTGTGGGATTCGCCAGGTCGGGGTGACACTAGTACCTCACGTGTGATGTGCTATTGCCACGCCGCAATTAGGGATACCCACTAAAACCCCTGTCCGATCCTCTAGCGTCCCTCGTCCGGGCTGTAGGCTCGCTTGCGTATTCACCTTCAGCCCAGACGGAGGTAGATCTTATACTATTTTTTTTACATCTTCTTTATAATTATTGAAATACATATATACACAGTGTCCCAGAAATCATGTCGTACGCTTGAAATCAAACCGTCACAAAAAAATTGTTTATCCGGCGAATAAGAGTCTTCTCCTTTTTTGAAGTTGGTAAAAATTTAATTTGATTAAAGATTCTGGAAAAAATACCATAGAAACATTAAATATATGTAAAAGTCGGTACTCAGAGTAACAAAAAAGAAAATGTGGGATGTGTATGTGGGATTTCTCAAGGGCATTTGATGTACGGAGTAGCAGGTAGGTACCAATGTGCGTAACTGAAAAGGTTTTAGCTAAAGATCAAAATGTTTATTGCGGGTGCAAGCTCACAGGCGGCGCTTTGCTCATCTCCTCCCCATAACATAGTGGGACGGGGGGGTCAGGGGACCCTCCCGACGAGCCACACCCAGTGCCGTGGGGTGTCCAAGTCTCAGGGACACCCCTCCTTGTCGGCTTGCATCGAGGTGTCACGGCAGTCATACCCATGGTTACGGTCCCGTGGCACCTCATTATGATGCGGAGGGACGCTGGAAGGTTTAGTGGGTAGTCTGGCAGTCGGTGCATGCACCAACAGCCGGGAGTCCCACATACCCCTTAGTGACATCCCCCGGGGCCTAAGGATATGTACAAACGCATTCCCCCAGTGTTGACAAAAAAAAAAAAAAAAAGGGTGCAAATATTTTGGAAAAGCCTACAGAGTGACGATACGAAGTGAATTATGCTCAGCTAGCTGGCTAAGTATGGGGTAACAGACAACCTAAAAAACAATCACTGCAGTTTCTTTATGACGATTCTAGGGCTAGTCTTTCGATCAACGGCACCTACAATTTACTTGGTTCAGCGTCGACAAAAGTATTAAACAGAGATGGTTACCGTCTCCGTGGCTGTTCAATTTGTTCATGGACAGCTGCTTGCGAAAGTTTTTAAGCATGAATGACCCACCCTTATTTATCAAATATGTACTCTAAGCCATGATCAGATTTTTCAAGTATATTACATCATGTGGATAAGAGTTTCAGGATATTGTAACAGTTATGACTTTTCTAAAAACGGGTATAAAAATAAATGTAAACAAAACGAAAGTTACGGTGTTTCAGAAAATCACGAAAGAATGATATATTCACTATAACTATAGCTTAATTTCTTTTTAAAAAACTGCATATATTATGTTCCCGGGAATCCTATATTTTTTCCCGAGAATCGATCACCCGTCTAAACATAGCGTGAAAATTGTCCTTCTTACACTTTTTAAGGAAGGACAATGTTGGTGTTATATACATATATATAACAATTTCCATACTTGACTATTGTCGCCTAGTCATTTGGGGTGAAAGAAGGGGGTTACCTCGAAAGTTTTCTGGGAATTTTCAAAATGGGTAAGTAATTTTATAATCCTGATTAAGCGATAACCTTGTTAAAACTTTAATTGGTATTCTAAAATTGTCTGTAATTTTAAAAACCAGTAATGCCAAGACAATCTAGAACCAAATCTTTACCTCTAAAAACTTCTTCGTTCTTAAAAAACAAACCACCATTGAAAAAACCTCAATTCAGCTCAAGGTGAGGAGTGGTGGTGGTACGTTATTACTTGAAAATTATAAAAAAATATATATTTATCGAATATTTTAAACTAGCTAGAATTATACGAGGAATTCTGCGAAGTCGAATTAGAAGTAAAATATCTATTACATAAGTGTTCTTCCATACCATACAAACATTTTTAATAGATGCTTGAGTCCATACGTTGAATCAATGACAATATTTTTTTGTGGTAAGTTGCGTTACACTTTCATAGACGCCCGTTTTATTGTCAATTTAAACTGGTATTACAATTTCCGATTATGAATTTGTTATAATATAATGTTATATCTCTTAACAATCTGATTTTTTACGGCATAAAATTCTTAACCTTTCACCAAAACATTTGACCACTTGATGAATAACCTTTTATTTATAGCAAAATATACGATTATTTGAAATAATTATGAATATAAACGACCCCGTGATGATATTGACCCTGCTTTAATTGCCTTGTTTACTTTAAACATTCTTGTTTCTTTTTGCAAATGTCTATAAAGCTTCAAAACTCGTTTTGATTTTACTAATTTAATTCAAGGCTATAAATAAAATATTTTAAAGCACACATTGGACTTTGTTAATGAATAATATAATATTGTTATGGTTTTATTATACAAAAGTCAAATTTTATTTAATTATGCATTGTGTTAATAATTTATAATGCAATGTGAAATCAACGTTTATAACAGATATACCCGGGATTACTTCACGTACGACACATCCGGGGTAACTATGGTTCTTATTATATAAAAAAAATGTTTTTAGTGCTATACAATATCTTATCTTCATTTCCAGACTCAAAACAATATATAATAACAAATTTTGTAATTTCGGTTTAAATTCAAGGTCACGAAAAAACAACCAAAACTATTAAAATGGCCGTTTATATAATATTACAAGGGTTTTTAGCATTCCACAAGAGCTCTTGCATTTTCCGAGATAGAAATATCTCCAGCTTTTCTCCAATTTCCACATGTGGGAAAATTAGAAAGCATTGCGGGAGGCCTTACGCCGTAAAAGCGACTTCCATTATTTGATATATAAATAGTAAACTTATCATTGTTGTAACAACTATAATTGTAGAAATAATGGCTTCTCATTTTTATTTAAGTAGTTCTCCGATATCTACAATACTTGTATAAATCAAATTACATGAAAGTAGATCAATAAAACATAAGGCCGTGAAGAGAAGAACAATAAATACATTTAGAAGTATTTATACAAACTATATATTTTTAACACAATAACCAATAATTTTTTATGAGATATCGTATAAAAAAAATTTGGTTTACCTAATTTTTTCTTAATATAGGTTAATGATCGGCAAACAAATATTTTCTTTGTTCTTTTTCTTTTGTAAAATTAATTACGTACGTATTTACGCATTGACCGTGTGTACAAAATTATGATTCAAGTTTAAAAACCATTAAGTATTATGGCTAAATGTTATGTAGTAAGTATTGTGTTAGATACCTTTTCAATATTTGGCAGTTAAAACTGTTTGAATATAAGGTAACTCCACATTGAATAACGTACATAAATATGTAATGTGTAGAAGTCGATTAGATTTAATATCTTTTGTATTTTATGGGTTGACAGTGTTGTTTGACAATATATAAATTGAAAGATGCCTATTAGCAATAAATGTCTCTACCTTGTCCCATAAACATTAAAGCTCAGTCACTGATTTGTACTAACAATGTTGATAATTTTTAACGACTAGTTTGTTTGTCACAACATTATCTGGGGTCTCCTGCTCTCGCCAGCCACCTAGGGACGTCGCGTTGGTCTAAAATGGCGGGAAAGGCGTAATCAAATTACTTTGCGTCGCTGTCTTGAATTTCTTACAATAAAGTCTGTTAACTTGAGACTAACCAGCATACAAATATTACTCACTAATAGCATAATAAAGTTTGGTTGTTAAACACTCTAATAAAACAAACTTGCTAATTAAAATGTACAATTGAAACCCATGGAAAATACTCAATATCCTTATTTATATTATGGAAAAATATACACAGACACTGAAGCTAACCTCGATCACCGTACGCGAACTTTACCTAATTTGGAGTGAGTGGCAAAACCAATAAAACCAGAAATAGTTTTATTGCATCAGCTTCAAACTCAAACATTGATCGCAGCATGAAAGTTAATTTGACCTCATTTTATTTTAGATAGAATACAAGTTTTAGTTACAATACAAAGCGTAGGATTTGTTATTTCACTTTTTACGATGATGAATGATGAACTACTTATAGTTTTCTTTGTTTGTTTGTGGTTTGTCACATTGTATTAATGGCATGGATGAAGAATATAACATAAAAATGACCCACCCATTTTTAATATAATAACTTTAACAAACCAACTCATTTACGCTCAGCTCACGACATTTTTAATGTCGAATAGAAGGAACTTTGTTTGGAAATTGGAAAATGTTATTATGATTGCCTTGTTTAAATTTTAAAAGAGGCTTATTATTTTGAATACCTTGTGAATTTATATGTGTGTGTATTCATTCCTAAACCTTGAGACGTCAATCTTAATAATAATTGGGTAAGTGTTTGGCGCACAACGAATGTGTGTAGCATTTTTGTTACATAGCAACCATTAATCTATTTACAATATTATAATATTCTAAAAAAAAAATATAAAAAAATTGCATGTGTGTGTAAAAATGTCGTGTCGCATTGAAGATATTTAAAAAAAGAACACAATGCAATTTTGTAGACTTCTTTTCTGTCTGTTCAGGATTCACGTACAAACTACCGGGCCGATTTCAATGTGGGTTTCGCATTAACAAATTCTTGACTTAAAATCTGCTGTACGTTTTATCTCGGGAATCCCGCTTGAGTTTTTCTAGGAATGATATTATTAAGTGACCAGGCTAATTTTTTCCGAATTCCAATGTGATTTGTTCACTCATCGAAAGCAAAATGTCTATAATAAAACCTGAGATTTTTCCTGGGAATCCCGCGGGAATTTTATAAGCGTTTCATTTATTCAGTGCACTAGTATTCCTGGCACTGATTTTGAGCGGTTGGCGGAATTTTAGGGATCGCTTTGCGCATTGAGCGTAGCGAATATGATGCGATTTATCGACGATACTTCCAAAAGGACAGAATTGATATTTTACTTGCGCGCAAGCCAAGGTCAAGTACCGTTTATAACGCACAAACGTGTTTGTTGGCACATTCCCTAACGTTTGGTTGCGGTCGGCGTTGTTTATTTCAAAATAAATACACGTGGCCAAATTACAGACTGATTATTTGGCACTTGGCGCAGATGACAATTATTTGTTTTTTTTTTACCATATATACTTAATTTGGAATGAAGAATGTAAATTTTCGCTCCGATGTTGTCCTTCTATCTATGAATAATCATCAAAGACATTTGAATATTCCCATAAATCTAAGATAAACATATATTATGATGCTCGGGCTCCATCTATGCGTTTATTTACAACTTTAAAAATAACGCCGTTAACGGATTAATATTTTTCTTGATCTGATAGCCTTAATTCGTATGAAATTTAAAAATGGCGGCTGAAGTGTCCAATAATTTTTGCCATTTTACCGATAAGTTGGACGAGCTGGACTAGATTTTTACATTTCCTTTCAACACTGATTTATACTCTGTTATAATAGTTTTTTTTTCATAGAATGTTTATATTGCTAGGTAAGTTATTTTCTTTAACAGTTACGGGTATTCAATATTAAGTTAAAGTAAGTAGGTATGTACTTATTATTTAAGAACCGTGAAGATGAAAGAAAGAAAATAATCAATACTATTACTTCTAATCATAATTTTTACAGAAACATTCATTTAAATTCAGTTGATTACACCTAGTAACAAACAACTAATGCAATCAATCTATTATGCTACTATGTGTATTACTGTAATCTAAATGACTATTGACTAGCCTATATTTTATATAATTATTGATAAATGGTTTTTACTAAAACATGATTATCTTATTTGTATAGTAAATAACAAATATATAAAACATTTTAATTACCTATACATAGGTTTTTTAATGAAACTACTGCCCTATTCAATAACACTGAACAATAACAAAATGATGTTATAACATCCAAAAACAGCAGCGATGTTAAAAGCCTTATTATTCCCGCACACTATTGTATTCGTCGCATTATGGAATTCCTTCAAGGCTTCTTCAATTACGTCATCAATCCGAAAGTCGCTGTGGGCCAATGGGCCAAGGTCAACGACCTGCGGTGTCGGTTGTCAGCTGTTATACATGAACAAATAAATACGGTTATCCGCTACATACTTTAAAAGTCTTAATCGATTTTAATTATACATCAGATTATGATTTGTTTTTCATTTAAATAGTGGATGTTTTTATAATATTGTGATAATTCTTATCTAAAAGGACTTCTCTTACAACAACGGCCGTGTCATCCAATTGGAATCAGGTACTGGTTGATATATTGGTTGTAAATTAAGCTTACCACTCTCCTACAATGCTTTTACATATCCATGGACATTTAAAAGTATTCGAAGGGATCAAAAAAATAAAAATAATGGTGATTTTATCCTCATGATTAATTTTTTTACCTTTAGGTTTATTGTTTGATCATGTAAATGTAATAACAATATGAGATTGTTTAAATAGCCAACACAATTTTAATTCCACCTACATATTCAGATTAGTTGGCCCCTTTGCTTTGATTTGTAGAATTTAGTAGGTTTTATTAAATTTTAAAAGGTAAATAATATGGTTATTAAGCTTAGAAGAAACCAGTGAGGCAGTTTAGTTATCACCATAGTTCCAGGACCTATATCTAGTTGAGGTGAAAATAATTTTATAAAAATAAAACAACCTTTACCCAAAGATATAGTTTTTAGATTCTAAAACAATGCTATAATATTTATTATGTTAGATATTGTTATAAGGTCTTATAACAATATCTAACATAATAGCATTGTTTTAGAATAAACATCTTCATTGAAATAAATATATATTTCTATTGCAATCTTATAAATAGTATGCATTAGGCCTTAAAAGCATGATGGCAGTTCTAGTGGTTAATACTCTCCGGGAATTGTGTAACACTTAAGCAGTTTTCTGACCTAATTTGCATATTGTTCCAATTACCATGTGTTGACGGCGAAGGAAACCATCCTGATGGAACATGCACCTGGATCCAACCTATATATGTATGATATATTAATCTATTGGGGTTGTCTGGAAGAGATCGCTTTTTAGCGATAAGACCGCCCTTTGTACATAAGTAGATATAATTTTAGTCTTTAAGTTCATGATTGTATTGGTGTACAATAAAGTGTTATCTATCTATATATGGGGAGGCCTGAGCCCAGCACCGGTATGTTGTGGACTGTTGTAGCTTATGGCCTAGGCCTTAGGAGTTTTGTATTACAATTTTGAAGTAATCTAGAACCTACGCACTCCATTATCTTTAAAATCTTAATGTCTCTAAATGACCTTGACCCACTTAAGCTGCATTCCAAACACTTTGGTTATTTTGCATGAGAACACATTTGGTGAAGTATACAACACAAGTGGCTGTATGAAAGTCATTTTTATTAGATGAACACTTGTTTTTCTAATCTACTCCCTATATTATTTAAAAAGAATCAATTTCTAAACTAACATTTTATTTCTTTGGTTACAGGGAAAGGAGAGATCAGGACCAGAGAGAAATGCTGGAGAAACAGCAAAAAGAAAGAAAGGAGAGAGAACGGATAGAGCAAGAACGAGAGAGGGAAAGGGAACGAGAACGCGAGAGGGAAAAGCAAGATAGAGAAGAAAAAGAGAGGAGGGAACAAGAAAACGCTGCTTCGAAACTAGTGTCGAGGCATTTCGAGGAATCTCTAAGGCTGGCGAACCAAAAGGTATTATATAATATCTTAGGTATTGTAATATCTTTTTCTTTTACATTCTAGGTCTATCTATGGTATGTAAATATGTGCTATCCCGGCTATTAAAATATATATCTATTTTTTTAACATATAGTACTCAATTTTTTTAACATATAGTACTAAATTTTTTTTAAACATATTGTACTAATTTTTTTTTACACATATGTTATTTAAGTTTTGATTTATTGAGGCAGATATATTAAATTATTTTTATTTTTGTTTCAGCGGGAACGAAACAATATTTCCTGGTCAATATTGCATACCCTAACGCCAAATCGGGGTGCGCCCGCGCCGGAACATGACCGACTAAGAGCGCCACCACCGGACCGTGGATACTATTCGCCCCCAGGTCACCCTACCTCGCATCCTTCGCATCCTTCGCCCAGACCTCCCGTATCGTCACCGGGAGACTACTGTGCACCACATGCGCGGTTATCAATACCCTCAAAACCTGATAAACAGGCAACACATCCCTCCCTACCCAAAGGCGAACCTAATTTCTCGCCTTATAATTATCCTCCTTATCGCTCCTATGAAAAACTCAAAGACCAGCACCTCCCAGCGCCTCCACCATTAGTACCGGAGAAAAATTCTGTGATAGTCAAGCATGAAGCCAAACAGATCCACCTCGAGCAGAAGCACCCTTATCCTAGTAAGCCTCGTAGTGAACCGTCACCTCATTACCTACCATCTCGTCCATACCGGACGGGGCCATCGCCGCATGCACCCCCTCATCCGCCGCATCCTTCGCTGCAGACGTCACCACATGCAGCGACTCTCCCTGCTCAGGATAAGAACGCGCGGCGGATATACCAACCGCCTCCTCAACGTTCGCCAGCTGCCTACTACCAAACTGTACCGCCAGCGAAGCCAAAGGTGTCCAGTCCGGCTCCGCCTCATATATATGGTAAACCAGGAAACTCACCAAGTCCCGCACATTATGCAGTAGCAGTAGAGCCACCACTGCAACTGACCAAGGCAGAACCTCCGCCGGTACCTTATCCTCCACCGTCTGCCTATTCGCCCGCTCCCCGAACGCGGCCGCCTCCACCGGCACACTCACGGACACCAGAACCTCGTCCTCTTCCGCGACCTCACGGTGATTCTTCCGGGTCCTCACCGTGCCAAACGCAACCACTTGATTTGGGAATTGCCCGCGACGATCCCGACCGGCTATCGCCGCGACGACGTGGAGCTCCCGATCCCCCGGATGCAGATGCAAAGAGACGGCGTTTAGAAGAACCCGCTCCAGAGCCTCTAATAGCTGCCGCGGCGAGCATAGTTCGCACACCGCATGGTTCTGAACCGGCACCGCAAGCGCCGGGTCCGCCCTGTGACGTAAGAGTGCCATCTGCTGACGGCAGTGTCGAAACGCCCGAAAAGGCAGCCGGAGCATCCCCCGCGCCGCAACTTACGCCTGCAGCGAGTCCAGCGCCACCTACCCTCGCACCTCCCCCAGCCGCCTCGCCCCCGCAGTCGGCAGCGCCTCCTCTCGTTGCGTCGCCTCCAGCGCCGCCTGCCACACCACCTGTGAATCCGGCATCCGAAGCCGACGCTCCCAAGGCAGCTTCATCACCGCGAGATGGCTCTGCACCCGTCCGCCATCTAGGCAAAAAGGCCTGGCTTCAAAGGCACGAAACCGCACCTATAGGCGAGGGTGACTGCTCCGGCGGCGGCGGCACCTGTATCACGCTCCCGATGACGATAACCCGCGTCTCCGAGCCAGACGATTCGAGTTCAAATGTCGTAGTACCTGTAGCGGCAAAGTCTATACAGCGAGGGCCTAGAAAAGTCACTAAACCCCGTAAGCCAAAGGAGACTAATGGCCGGGGTGATGACGGGGAGGAGGACAGCTCGAGCTCCGACAGAGAATCAAATGCGCCACCAAAGCGAAAACCGCCGAAAGCAAAACGGAAAAAAGGCGCCGGATCGAGGAAAGCTGGCGATGAACCGAAGAGAAAGAAGGCCGCCGAGAGCGGGAGTGAGAGTGATAAGGAAAGCGACGACAAAGACTCCGATTCCGGGGGCAGCGGCAGCGGCAGTGGCAGCACATCGAGCCGCAGAGGCGGCGGGGGACGCGCGCGTGGGCGTCGGTCGCGGGGCGGCGGCGGAGGCCGAGGCGGGCGCCGGCGGGACGAGCCCCCGCGGCGTGGCGCGGCGGGCGCGGCGGCGGCGGCGGCGCGTGCGCCCGACTCGTTCCTGCAGAGCGGGCCCTGCTTCGAGGTGGCGCCGCGGCTGGCCAAGTGCCGCGAGTGCCGCTGGTCGCCGGCGCAGCGCGACAAGGACATGCCCAACATATTCTGCCGTTTCTACGCGTTCCGAAGACTGAAGTATGCCAAGAATAGACAATTAGCAATAGCAGGCTTCTCGGACCCCTACAAGGATGCCGAGGAGGTGAGTTGATTCATTTTGTCCTCTGCAGTAGTTATTATATCGTCACATTCATATTTATATGTATTATTGTGTAATGTAATACTTTAGTAGTAATATGTATTGTTTTCTTTCAAAAGGATGATAAGAAACTGTGGCTGTCATCTTCAGTGGGCGCGGCCGATTTAGACATAGAGATGAGTTGCTTCCTACTGCGGGAAATTGGTGACCAGTTCTGTGAACTGCTACAACAAGAAAAAGAGGCGGAATCCCACCATTTGAATGATGGTAAGTCCATACAGATTATCATTTGTTTTACAGTAAAGTGCATTTTTTTAAAAATAATAATACATATCAATTTACTATTAATGGCCTGTTCCTATATCTTATCAAGTGTTCATATGCCTTAATATCTATTAAAATTCGACATAAGCTCCATACAATTAATGTTGAAATTCAACTGATGATAAGACAAGTGGATAAATGTTATCATTTATCACAATCATGATTTTCCTTTTTATATTCAAAGGATTATCATGGACAAAATATCGCCTATATTTAAGAACACACTCAGAAAACACTACATTTTCTTGAATAACTATGTCTAATTCTTATAGTATACACTAATCTATACATATAATAGTAGTAGAGGTCGAATTTCTGTACAATGAAAAAAAATGCTAAAAACCGAGTCAGGGGGATGTAAGAAGTGAAGTAGAACTAATTTAGATTTTTTTAGAATTTTTTGTTTCTCTGTCTGTTTGTACCGGCTAATCTCCGAAACGACTGGACCGATTTACATGAAATTTTGTATGGGGATAACTTATATCCCTGGTCAACATATAGGATACTTTTTATCCCGAAAAATTGAAGAGTTCCCGTGGGATAGTTAAAAAGCTTTAATTACTTAAACAGCTTATAACAGACTAAAAGTAATTTCTATGCAACGTAACACAATAGAAGCGGATATTTTGACACGGTGTGGTGTCGGTGAGAGAGTTTTATCTTATATATATAATATATAAAGCTGATAAGTTTGTTTCTTTGTTTGTTTACTTGAACGCGCTAATCTCAGGAACTACTGGTCTGATTTGTTTTTTTTTCAGTGTTAGATAGCCCATTTATTGAGGAAGGTTATAGGCTATAAACCATCACGCTAAGAGCAATAGGAGCGGAGCACCAATGAAGAATGTTTCAAAATCGCGGGGTTTTTTTAACTTACTTTTTTTGAACTTTTTCACGCGAACGAAGTCGCGGGCAGAAGCTAGTTAATTAATATATCTTATAAATTTGTTTTTATGTATTTAATTTATAAAGTAATTTAAGTATGTGTAATTAATTTATGAAATACGTAGTTGAAGTATGTTTAAAATGTGATTGATGTGATGATTAGATTCATATATTCCTTAAGTAATCTGCCTGGAATAGATTGCTTTAAGCGATAAGGCCGCCTATTGTTTCTACTATGACAATATTGCATTTGAATTGTACCAAATATACTCCATATTGGGTGATGGATAGAGTGTTATCTGTCCTATCTAGGTACCTAATCATAATAAGCAGTTTGTCAATTAAGGGCCGCTTGCATAACGTTCCTTAAATTTATTTAAGAAACACTAAACGCATTTAACACCCTTAAATACAATTAGCGTCTTACACAACGCAAAATTTGCCGCTAAATATGTTTAAAGAACTGTCAATACGTTCTGTGTAAAAGGTATTTAGGCAGTTTAATATGATTAACTAATTTTATTTAAAGGCGATCGTTATGCAAGCGGCCCTTAATTCACTACACTGATGTAATCTTAAAAATTCATGGGTGTTACACTATGGTAATAAATGTCATTTTTTTTTCACAGACAAGACAATAGCATGGAAACGGGTTGTCCAAGGCGTAAGGGAAATGTGCGATGTTTGTGAAACTACCCTTTTCAACTTCCATTGGACATGTGGAAAGTGTGGATTTGTTGTTTGCTTGGATTGTTATAAGGTAATTAATAATTTTATTACAATATTAAGCCCTGTCATATGCCATTCCTTGGTGTAAATTTCATAACATTATGTCAGTTTGCATGGTATTTTTTGTGGTAAATGCTACATGCCGCCCCAGTAATGAAAAGTACAACATAGTTATAATTAAATACATCAAATTTCATAGTTATTTGGTTTAATACATAAAAACCGGTATTTAAGAATTTACAGTATTATAAAAATAATGCTAATTAATGTTGTAAAAATTAGTTAACTAAGCCACTAATTAAACCTTAAATATTATTTAAAACTTTTTTATTCATAAAGAAAATTTTTACATTGCTAAATTTTCACCCTAGCATTTTTTGGTAGAATTTTGGTACAATATGGACGGCAGGAGCAATCTTCTTATCAAAAATCAACATTTAAAAAAATAATCTGTCTTTGTCGGCTGACGCAATACCAACTCGGCACATTAATTGAATCTAGGTATCAACCTAGAATGATCATCAGATCGTTGTGATTTTAGTTCATATTTTTGTAAATATTTCATCCCAAGGGTCCAACCTATATTTATAAACCTTAGTTGGCACTAGGGCACTGAATTCGTATATATCTAATACATCTTGCTCATTAATGTAATGTAAATCGTTATCAAAAACATTCCATTTTTGTCCTAATATTTACAAAATCCAACACCAGCTGTTAATAAAAGTTTTGTCCGCCATTTTGTTACTTAGAGAGTTAAACAATGGGGTGAGATTGTTTAATCTAATCTATCTTATAGCCAGTTTAAACAGGTTATTATGTCTAAATGTTGTTTATGAAAACAATTTTCTTTAAATAACTGTTTAAAGTATTACTTAAAAATTAATCAATGTTTATGAACAAAACTGTTAAAGGCTTATTAAAGTGTTTTTAATTTAGTAGTGATATGGTGTGAAAAAGCTTTTAATGATAAATCATTAAAAATTCTACGCAACTATGTGACCTGTACCGCCATCTGGCCATGTAAGAGTTAAGATCTTTACAAGGTTACATTTGTTACTGAGCAATTGCTATTGCCATTAGTCTTCTAAAAAAATAATGATGATATTATTTCTTATTGTTTGTTTTTATGTCCAAACCTAGTAAATTTAATTGTATTCATTTAAAGAATATATATATATATTGTCAACAGTCAAGGACTTCTGGCGAGTCAGCAAATACCAGTAGTGAAACAACAAATACTTCAAATGCCAACAGTAATGGCGAGAGGGATTCTTTCGGGTTAGTATTTACGCTAAGAATTGTAATAATTAACTTTTTCCTAATAACATTATACCCAACTACTTTATTCTAATATCTAACAAGAACTGCATATCAGGGAGATGAATATGTTATATCTGATGTGTACAGTCATCCATTACGAAATTAGACTGCATTAGGAAATTCTGCATTGGTGGATCTTTCGATGGATATGAAAGCTGCTGATACAGTATAACAAACTGTATGAGGGTGTATGTTGGTAACAGCCATATTTTATGAAAATCAACTAATTATATGGAGAACAGAGTCATACGGCCAACAAGTCCCAGTAAGAAGGTTTAAGGCCCAAGAAATGCTGCCTTCATTCATGTTATGAAGGATATGAATTCTAATAGCTTCTCAATATGGGCTCCCAATACCCCTTTACGTGGCATTTAATTTCTCCCAACATTTGTTCAAAATATTTCAATTCAACCTTTGTTCAATATATTTTAAATTTTCAAATTATCTTAACTTTTCTAAAAGGGTAGAAAGCGTAAATTGAGCTTAATCAAATATTAGAGTAATTTTTGGTATTTGTTGATACAAAAAATACAACTTTTAGAATTTTATTTGTCCATTTGTGCATCATGAAAAATCTTGGTGAAATTTGACACAGTTTGTATTCCAAGTTAACACATGGATTACATTAAATCCGATACCGTCGGCGTCAGAGCAGGCTCTTGTAACATTTTTAGTGACATAATTTCTTTCATTAAACTGGTTACATATTACGGGCCTTACTTATAATAATCTCGTTTAGAAAGGATTAGCCATCTCTTAAGCAAGTAATTTAACAATACTCTAGTGATTATACATATTGTTTGATTTTATAAAACTTATAGAATTTCCTTTAAAAATTAGCACTTTAGCTACGGTAGCGCCACCAATTTAATGCCTTTTGCCGTTACTTTACTAACTCTTATCCTTAAGAGGAGTTTATGGGTAAGATTTTCACTAATCGGTTTTTTAAAATTTAACAAACAATTATAAGTAAGGTCATACATGTACAAATAAATTAAATAAATACACCAAATTATTTGCAAAAATATTGTATCACCTAATAAATACGCCATATTATCATATAATCTTATATATTAAATTCTCGTGTCACAGTGTTAGTTACCATACTCCTCTGAAACGGTTTGACTGATTCTCATGAAATTTTGTGTGCATATTGGGTAGGTCTGAGAATCGGACATTTATTTTTCATCCCCCTAAATGTTAAAGGTAGTCCACCCCTACATTTTTTTAAAATTTACCATATACCATACTCCTCTGAAACGGTTTGACCGATTCTCATGAAATTTTGTGTGGATATTGGGTAGGTCTGAGAATCGGACAACATCTATTTTTCATTCCCCTAAATGTTAAGGGTAGTCCCCCTACATTTTTTTTTAAATTTTATTTTTTAAATTTTATGATACAGCATTAAAAAGTACATACAACCTTAAATTTTCAACCGTCTACCATCAACCCTTATTTTGTATTTGTTAAATATCGATTGAAGCTATTCCGAGCAGGACAACGTCTGCCGGGACAGCTAGTACAATATATTTCAATAAAGAAAAAAAATATGTTGAAAATAATGTCACCAATAAATGTAGTTACAAGATCCTGCATTGACGCTGATGATATGTAGAGCTTTCTTTCCTCGTGATAGTCGAATTCATGTGTCCTATAATAAAACAATATATTTTGTTTGTCACAGATGGTTGACGTGTACAACCGGTGGTGCTCATCCGGCCAGGAGGTTATTGCTAACGCAGATCGCGGCCGGCGGCGCGCTGAGTGCGGCCGCGGCGCGCGCCCATCAGGTGCGCGCGACCTTCGCGCTGCCCCCGTGCTCGTGCGGGGCCACGCCGCCCACGCAGCCCCAAGAGCGAGCAGCCGCTAAGAAATTGCTTCAAAAGGTAACATAAATATATTCATCATATTTTTAAGAATTTAGTTGCAATTTGTCAGGATAATAGGATATTATTGTAAATATTTACAAATAAAGCAGCTTGCTATTGATACTGAATCCTTTTATAACATTTGAGGATTCATATCTTGGTATCATTTACTAAATGGTTTAAATGGTTTTTGTAAAAATAGCTTCAAAACTAGTTTCTTTAGCTTCTTAAAAATTACTTAACTACATACAACATTACTTATAAATAAAATTAGTCTAATAAATGAACAATCATTTATTAGACTAATTTTATTTATAAGTAATGTTGTATGTAGGTAAGTCATTTTTTACTACAAAATCAACATAAGAAAATAATCATTATTATCTGAAAATCATCAACATAATTATGTTTTTGAGGCTGGGTATATACAAATCACCTTATTATAATAAACATCATTTGTATATCCTTACATTACTGATTTTTTTCTGAATTAAACTTTCTAAATAATTTAGCTGTGTTATTTTCAATGAAAGTTGGTTTATTTGAAGATGACATTATTGCTGATTAGTTATGTTTAATTGCATAAACCATTATTTAGAATAGAAATTAACAAGTGAATATTTTTATTTTACAGAGCATTAAAAAGGAGGATATAAAAGAGGAGCCAGCGACAGTGAATGGAGCATCACCAGTGAAATCCGAAAACGGCAAAACAAGCAGCAGTTCCGTAGTCAGTTGGCTGTCAGATATGCCCATTAAGACTGAATTAACACCAACAAAGGAAGAAAAATCAGATTCAAGCTCATCAGACTCTGAAGAAGGTGGAAATTTCTCGACGTTACGGGAGCTACTCATCCGACCAGCTCCCGAAGGTGGTGATAGTCAACCAAAGAAGAAACGGAAGAAGAGCAAAAGTGATACGACCATTGATGATGTGATTTCCAGTGTGGTCGATGAAAAGAAAGATGATGATGGGGAGACGAAACCATTTGCACTTTCGAATGTGGTGAAGAGATATGAAAGGAGTGGTCGAGGGAGGGAAGAGTTGCCCATCCGGATAATGACATTGACAGAGTCTAAGGTTCTGTATCCAGATGTGCCCCACTCTTGGCTCTGTGATGGCAAGCTGTTGCATCTCACTGATCCCGTACACCCTGGCAACTATAAGCCTTTCCAGGTAATATTTGTTGTTTTACTAATAGCCTAATAGTGCCCACAACATTGTCCCTTGTCCCTCCAGGTCCAAGGTTTATATTTATATCTTCCAAACTCTGCAAGATGGCACATTCACATAAGTTTAACATAAATATCCTGATGTAACTCCTAAACTTTTGAAATCCATTTGTTTTTGAAGCCTATTCAAGACTAGCAGGTAGACATAAATTCTAAAAAAGCTTTTGCAAATGGCATCATAAAAATATCACATTTTACATCCCTATCCCTATTAATATTATAAATGCGAAAGTAACTGTCTGTCTGTTCTGTTTTCACGTAAAAACTACTGGACCGATTTGGCTGAAACTCAGTATATATATATATTTTCGATGCCGAGAATGAACATAGGATACTTTTTATCCCGAAAAATGGGATAGTTTCCGGGATAAAAATATATTTGTCTTTTTGTTTGTTATGCTTTTACGGAAGAACTAATGGGCCGATTTGGCTGAAATTCGGTACATATGTAAATTAAATACCGAGGGTGGAAAAGGGATACTTTTCATTTTGGCCTTTTTGGTCATTTTGGCTATTTTAGCCTTTTTACTCATTTTGGCCTTTTTGGTCATTTTGACCATGTCGGTCACTGTGGCCTTTTTGGTCATTTTGGCCTTTTTGGTCGTTTTTGCCTATTCCGTCATTTTGGCCATGTCAGTCACTGTGGCCTTTTTGGTAATTTTGGCCTTTTTGGTCATTTTGACCATTTTGGCCTTTTTGGTAGTTTTTGCCTATTCCGTCATTTTGGCGACGTCGGTCACTGTGGCCTTTTTGGTCATTTTGACCATTTTGGCCTTTTTGGTAGTTTTTGCCTATTCCGTCATTTTGGCCACATCGGTCACTGGCCTTTTTGGTCATTTTGGCCTTTTTGGTCATTTTGGCTTTTTTGGTCGTTTTTGCCTATTCCGTCATTTTGGCCATGTCGGTCACTGTGGTCTTTTTGGTCGTTTTGGCCATGACGTTCCTTTGTAGTCTAGTCGAGAAGTTTATTTTCTGCGAGTAATAGTTACCACTCTCTTAAAAATATGGTTGATGGCTCATTCGATCCGGAATAGCATCTAGAAAAAGTAGTTTTTTGGATTTTTTCTCCCAATAAATATTACAATTGTTATTAACAAAAAAGTGAACAAAAATAGCCGTTCAGCTTTTTGGGAAAATCTCAAAAAGTATGAGAGATATCTAAAATATTATAAAGTTTCTGAAAGAGCAGGAAATTTTAGTAAAAAACTTCTCGATTCCCGAAATCGTAGCACCAATATTTATAATTTTTATCTAACGTTGAAAATCGGGTTCCGCGCGGCAGTTTCGACATGCATGTACTTTAATGAACGCAAGTTTTAAATAAATTTTTTTTGCAATTAAATATTAATTTAAAAATTTGAAAAAATTCAGGTATTATCTTCACACTTCAAAGAAAATGATCCCGCGAGAGTAAAAGTTTTATCATCATTATTTATAAATTTATTGAATTGTTAATTAACCATTTTTTCGTGGGTCTCTGTTATAAAAGGCAATATAAAAGATGACAAAATTTTTCAATAAATTTTTCCTCTCGTGGAGCCCTTCTTATCAACTTACTCGACAAGATTGCTTAAGAAAAATTTTAGAAATTTGTTTATATCATTAATTATTAATTTTTAAATGAACAAAATAATTTTGTTAAAATATTTAATTAAGCCATTTGTTTACAATTTATAAATAAATGGCATGAAAAAATTAAAATGAAAATTATATGATTCCTAACATCGAGATGAAAGCAGCAATTGGTAAAATTTAAAAAAAAATCAACAGTGTTATTCAAGTTTATAATTATTTTGTTCATTTAAAAATTAATAATTAATGAAATAAACAAATTTCTAAAAATTTTCTCACGCAATCTTGTCGAGTAAGTTGATAAGAAGGGCTCCACGAGAGAAAAAATTTAATGAATTTTTTTGTCAACTTTTATATTGCCTTTTATAACAACAGAGACCCACGAAAAAATGGTTAATTAACAATTCAATAAATTTATAAATAATGATGATAAAACTTTTACTCTCGCGGGATCATTTTCTTTAAAGTTTGAAGATAACACCTGAATTTTTTCAAATTTTAAAAATAAATATTTAATTGCAAAAAAAATATTTAAAACTTGCGTTCATTAAAGTGCATGCATGTCGAAACTGCCGCGCGGAACCCGATTTTCAACGTTAGATAAAAATTATAAATATTGGTGCTACGATTTCGGGAGTCGAGAAGTTTTTTACTAAAATTTCCTGCTCTTTCAGAAACTTTTATATTATTTTAGATATCTCTTATACTTTTTGAGATTTTCCCAAAAAGCTGAACGGCTATTTATTTTTTTCACTTTTTTGTTAATAACAATTGTAATATTTATTGGGAGAAAAAATCCAAAAAACTACTTCTTCTAGATGCTATTCCGGATCGAATGAGCCATCAACCATATTTTTAAGAGACTGGTAACTATTATTCGCAGAAAGTAAACTTCTCGACTAGACGCCTTTTTGGTCATTTTGATTATTTTGGCCTTTTTGGTCGTTTTTGTCTATTCAGTCATTTTGACCATTTTTATCATATTGGCCTTTTTGGTCATTTTGGCCATTTTAGCCTTTTTGGTCATTTTGGCCATTTTAGCCATTTTGGCCATGTCGGTCATTTTGGTCAATTCGGTCATTTTGGCCATGTCGGTCATTTTGGCCTTTTTGGTAGTTTTTGCCTATTCTGTCATTTTGGCCATGTTGGTCATTTTGGCCTTTTTGGTCGTTTTTGCCTATTCTGTCATTTTGGCCATATCAGTCACTGTGGCCTTTTTGGTCATTTTGGCCATGTCGGTCATTTTGGCCTTTTTGGTAGTTTTTGCCTATTCCGTCATTTTGGCCACGCCGGTCATTGTGGCCTTTCTGGTCATTTTGATCATTTGGCCTTTTTGGTCGTTTTTGCCTATTCCGTCATTTTGGCCATGTCGGTCAGTGTGGCCTTTTCGGTCATTTTGGCCATGTTGGTTATTTTGGCTTTTTTGGTCATACTTTTTATCGCAAAAATAAAACTAAAATAGATGAAAGTTTGAGTGAGAGACTAATCGTTTCTCAAGTTTATAGATATAAAAATTCATAAATAGAAAAAAGTGCTGTAGTAACTCGATCTGTCTGTCTGAATACCGAAAATGGACATAGATACTTTTCATCCCGGGAGATGGGATAGTTTGCGATATAAATAAATAAATAAAAAAGCAAATCTTATGAGGGCAATTAGCACCAATATAAAAATATAAAACAATTTAACCTGTTTTAACGCCGGCTGTTTAAACAAGAGGTACGCACTAGAGTTTGACTCGCGGCAGTGCCGCGGGGTAAACTCTAGTTAATATTATAAATCCGAAAGTAACTTCTGGCTGTCTGTTTGTTACGATTTCACGGAAAAATTACCCGACCGATTTGACTGAAACTCAGTATATGTATATGTTTGATGCCGATGATGAACATAGGATACTTTTTATCGCGAAAAATGGGAAAGTTTCCGGGATAAAAATTAAAACTAGAACCGGTCGAAGTAGAGGACGAAAGTTTGTAAGAGACCAATTATTTCTCAAGTTTATAGATATAAAATATATGGACATAAACACTTTTCTTGCCAGGTGTTGGGATAGTTTGCGATATAAAATAAATGAAGTGAATTTTCCGGGGGCTAATAGCACTAACATAAAAATTTAATACAATGAAACCTGTATTAGCTCCGGCTCTTTCAACAAGAGGTACCAAAGTTTTACCGTTTTTCAGTGTGTAATAAATGTTTTTGTTATTTTCAGGATCAATGGAAGCGTGGTCAACCTGTTCTAGTCTCAGATGTGTCCAGTCTTCTTGACAAAGATTTGTGGTCACCAGAAAGCTTTTCCCGCGATTTCGGCGATACGAAAGTCGATCTAGTTAATTGCGCATCAGGTCTAGTTGTCCCAAATCAGCTTGCAAAGAAGTTTTGGGACGGTTTCGATTTGGCTGCAAAACGCTTGCGAGATGAACGTGGAGCACCGATGGTCCTTAAATTGAAGGACTGGCCACCTGGTGAAGATTTTGCTGAACTTCTCCCCACGAGATTTGACGATCTCATGAGAGTACTGCCACTAAGTGAATACACATCTCGCAATGGCAAATTGAATTTGGCTGCAAGGCTACCGGAATGTTTCGTCCGACCGGACTTAGGGCCGAAAATGTACACCGCTTATGGTGGAGCCGGTGGTACTACAAACCTCCACCTCGATGTGAGCGACGCGGTCAATGTAATGGTACACGCGAGCGCCCCCGCAGACGCACCGGAAAGAGCCCGAGAAGCTGCCAGAGCTGCCGAAGAGGCTGGAGTTGATGTCCTCTCAAGACGGAGAGCGAGGGTCAAACCACCAGCAGCGTTATGGCACATTTACCCCGCGAAGGACGCGGACAAAATCCGAGATTTCTTAGTACGAGCGGAACTGGAGCGAGGCGCGAGACCCCGCGCCCAGCACGACCCCGTTCACGACCAAACGTGGTACCTGGACGCGACGTTGCGCGAGAGGCTGTACCGCGAATACGGAGTCGAGGGGTACGCGATCCTCCAGTGCCCCGGCGACGCGGTGTTCGTGCCGGCCGGCGCTCCCCACCAGGTCAGGAACCTGCTAGACTGTATCAAGGTGGCGGAGGACTTCGTCTCCCCCGAGAACGTGTCGCGGTGCTTCGAGCTCGCGCAGCAGTTCCGCCAGCTGTCCCGCCAGCATTCGAACAAGGAGGACAAGCTGCAGATCAAGAACATCGTGTACCACGCGGTGAAGGACTCCCTGTGCTGCCTGGAGGAGGCCCTCGGCAAGGCCGCCAAGTGAGCGCCGGCCCGCCGCCGGCCCTCTGCCCGCAATTGATCTCAACCTCGAACGTAACACTAATTGCTAAGTTCCGCATTTAAACGTAAGATTGGCAGTGAGTATGTGTGCGCTGTGCGCCGTTTCGTGTTTAAGATGCCATTGTTAAGCGTCCGGCTCGATAGTGTCCAGTTTTGTTGTGTGTAAGTGTACTCAGAATGTGATTGAGCCCGTTGCGTGTCCGTGACCGGAGTATGTGCAATGTAAATTAGTCTGAATACGGTGATATCGTTGACATGTGGATATGTTTTTATGTTCCTTAAATGAAAAAATACAAATAAACTTTTCAGGTTATTTACAGCTTAATTGTAGCAATAGTGATATGTATGTATTGTGTAAATTTTTTAATTCGAATTCCATCGAGTACATATTAAGAAGTGTATACTTTTAAGTTATTGTATTAAAATAAAACGTATTCGCTCGAAGCATTGTACATTAAACACGGCGTGTAGATAAGTTTATCCTATTATTAGATTTCTCAATTTGGTTTAGTATGTTACAAAAATAGTAGTTAAATATGTGACAATTTCATTTTGTCCTTATTGCTGTATTAGCAAGTTTTTTTGTACTGTGTATATTATGTATGGTTATAAGTTGGAATAAAAAAAAGATGTTTATATTAGACTTGGTTTTACTTTCCCATTCCCTTTTGTTTGATATATTTTTTATTCAGTTAGCTAAGAGAATATCAATGGTGGAAAATTATATTATACCTTTACAGAATATAAACCCGGTATTTTTATATGGCTAAATATAAATAATGAGACCAAGGTGTGCAGTTTCAGATTATAGAATTGGCATATGCGTTATTCTAGTCATATCATTTTATTTATATATAGCTAAAAGCATTTTAAAGGTAAGGAACTAATTGCAAATTACTCTTAGTGTAATAGTTAAGTTGAAATGGTGATGGTAATAGTATTTTTTATTAATCAGGAAATCCAGGTTATCTAGTTCTGTGATGGTTAGATTAGAATATTATTATTGACGTAGGTCGTTAGTATCTATGAATCGGCTCTTTAAAAACCACTTTCAATCAGCGGACTAACGGTCCGTAATTGTAATTTATATTTCTACCCAAACTGGTTTTCAATATAGTAATATAGATGTACACATATGTGTACAATACGACACATTTTAGCTAAAGCAATCATTTGCCAGTAGTGCCCAGTAGCTACTTCTTGATTGATTTTTTGTAATTCTGTTGATAAATTTAATGTATCACAATGATTGGATTTACATATGGGCATTTACCGCCACTTTATAGTAAACGACATTTGGATCTATGTATATTTTTGGTTGCAAAAGCTATTTGAAACTATTATTTTGTTTTAAGATTTTCAGTTTTATTTAGATTAGACCCTAATGTATCAAAAACTGAAAGCTTTAAAACAAAATAGTCGTATAAAATACCTTTTGCAACAAAAAATATACTTACGTCCAAATATCGCTTACAATAAAATGCCGGTAAAGGCTTAATATATTTTACTAGCTTCTGCCCGCGACTTCGTCCGCGTGGATTTTTTTTTAATAAAAAGTATCCTATGTTACTTCTAATATCTCCAAGAATATGTGTACAAAGTTTCATGATGATCGGTTGAGTGGTTTTCGCGGGAAAGCGTAACAAACAAACTTACATTCACATTTATAATATTAGTACGGATACTTCCTCAGTGAGGTTAAAAGGGAGTAGTAGTAACATCTATTGAATACTACGATTATTAAATTATATTTATTGAATGATAGATGGCGTTAGAAAAGAATAAAACGTCATACTTATATTGACTTCAGCTTACATTCTGTTAAATTACCAGTTCTAAAATAATTTCTGCTCGATACTAGATGTCATTAGTAGATATAAATCATTATTGTTCATAAAAGTCACTTTTTATTCCTAATCAAATTAAAATAATTATTTTTTATTTATGGTTTTTTTTAGCGAGATATGACTGTAGAATTTTATTGGGAATTATTAAGCAATAAGTGTGTGTATATGTGAAAAAAATGTCAACTATTTAGTGAAATGTTACTTTTAGAGTTTGCATAAAAATTTGGCTGAGACTGGGATAAAGGGTTATACCGGGCCGGCCGACTTCTCCAGCGCCTAGTGAGGAAGCGAAGTTGTTCCACGGTTCCTATTCTGTCGCCCCGGGGTACTTTGTAACCTGCGCTGACAATGGACGAGGCATCTTTAGTCGGCGCCAGCCAGGGCTTATGCGGGCAGGCGATAGCCACTTCCCGCGGCTCTGGCTATAGGCGACTGGATAATTCACGGGGAGTTTTAGTGGGTATTCCAGCAACAGGCCCGTGAGTCTCCAGTCACACGCCATGACCGTGATCCACCGTGATAAGTCCGTAAACGGAATTTTCCTCGTTAAAAGGAAACGGGTGGCCGGCTTTCTCGTCATCTCTATTGATGTTACATTCTATTGTCACTTGCAAATAGATAGATGTTTACCAAATTTATTATAAATATTCCCTAAAACGATATATTGCAACTTTCATTATACTTATTTATTTAGTATTTTTTAAAATAGTGTTGGCAGCGTCATCTATCATAACATTACCTAAGCTACAAAATGAACTTGTTGATTTTTTGAAATTCCATCTAAAACTACATGGTGCTGTCCATTGGGTTCTAGATTTTTCAGGAATGGAAAACGTTTGCCGGGATCAATAGTATACTATATAAATATTATGATAATTATAAATTAACAATCTATTAGCTACTACTAACTTATACTATAAATAAAGAAAATACTATAAAGCTAGATGGCGTTAAAATTGTATATGCTTAAACAAAACTTTACTGGCTTACTAATTATAAATTAATTAAACAATACTGTGTGATTGTCTATAATATAGACTCTATATTAATCGGAACGTTTTTGTTCAGTAATAATAATTAAACTTTAAAGGAATAGGATTATATGGATATATACATACGATACAGCTGCGCGATAAGAAACAGTAACTAAGAAAAATAAGATCACACGTACTTACGTGTGATCTTATATAGTATTAGATGATAAAATGGGATGGCTTATTTATTGCGATAGTTGAATTTTTCGGGGGCGAATAGTACCTTAAATACAATCTCTATACATAATATAAAACAAAGTCGTTTTACTCGTCTATCGGTCTGTCTGTATATACGCAAACTCAAAAGTAAGTATATATATGTATATATATATATATATATATATATATATATATATATATATATTTTACCTATTTTTCCTTGCAGATAAGTTCACAATACATGAAAATCTCTTTAAATTTTTGTGTAAGTATAATAGAGGTACTCACTAGGGCTAGACTCGTAGCGTAGCCGCGGGGAAATCACTATTAATTATTATAATTACTAAGCTTCTTATCCGGGAAAATTAACAAATTGTAGTTATTGCTTTGCATTTAGGTACTTGCTATCACTTATCATACATTTAAAAACCTAAAAAAGGCAACCTCAATGATAGTAGCATCAGTATGAATATATTCATTACGTTTGAAGTGTTTCATGAGGCACCTTGTATTGGGGTGATATTATTCCAAATGTTATCTATGAGAATTGAGACTCTTGTTTCGCACAAGGAGTTTCGTTTAATTATGATTGTATGTACTTCACTTAAGGTAAATTAATTTCGTTATATAGTTATACTCCGTCCGTTTTCGAGTAATTTATATATTTTACATGTTGAAAGTGGGGTTTGTTTATGAAAGTGTAAAAAAAAAATATAATTTAATAATTACGTACCTACATTGTAATTAATCTATATACACACTATGTATCACCCATGGTAACTAATGGATCTTAACAAAAGTTGGAGTAACTTTTGGCTAACCAAAAGTTTTTTTTTTTTTTTTTTTTTTTTTTTTTTTTTTTTTTTTTTTTTTTTTTTTTTTTTTTTTTTTTTGAGGCGAGGGAAAATGCTAACCGATTTACGCACTCTCTGGGCCGTCACTAGGAAACGGCACGCATCCATCGGGGGCGATAACGCTAGCAATAGTATGCTTTATTTGCGCTCCGCCCGCGATGGATTACACAGAGGAGTGTGGCGACTCCGAGCGATGTTACACGAGCGAACAACCTCAATACCCACTAAAAAACCTCTCCTCCCGTCGACCCTGCGCTTTGTTGTGAAGGAAAGACTGAGATATAGAACATAGTTACGCAACAGTCGATCCAGCGCAATAAAGTGCCTGGAGTGTGCCCTGGGAGAACACACCCCACTTCGAAACGGGGGCTGAATCCCTTGCGTTGCCTAGTAGCAAGGGGCCCCTCGTACCGGAACCTAACTCAGGGAGGGAAGTAACGCGCGTACCTGCCTCGTCGAGTGCCAGCTGAAGGCCGGCGGCCTCGGGTGACATTAGCGGCACGCGCTGAAGGGCTTCGCTCCCTATCCCTTTCTGCGGCCTCTTTTAGAGACATTACAGCCTCACAGAAAGAAACCGCAGACTCCCAGCGGTCGTCGCTGTGCAACATGGCCGTTACCAAGTCGCCAAGCGATCGGACGGCTCCTACGTGTGTCTCGAGCTCGAAACGCTGAGGCGTCCATGCAGCGCACTCAACAAGCGTGTGTAACGCCGTATCGGGTGCGCCGCATTGGCGGCAGTCCGGGGAAGGCAAGCAGCCCACAATGCGAAACAGATACTGGTCGAAACAACCGTGTCCGGTCAGTATCTGAGTCGTCCTGAAGGTCAGGGTTCCGCTGGTGCGGGTCACCCATCTCTCCAGCTGCGGCCTGATTGCATCCACCGTATAGCCGCCGGCCACAGGGTGTTCGAGGTCACGAGACCAGGCGACGAGGCAGGAATGGGTTTCCTGCTTCCTGACCGTCTCTAATTCGACTTGACAGAAGGTCAGTCCTCTAGCTAGGGCATCCTGCTGGGCGCGACGAACTCTGGACAGGACGTCTGCCTGGAGAGGCCAGGGCAGCTCGCCTGCCAAGAGAGTCGCCGCCGACCACGACACTGTGCGGTACCCCCGTATGGTCCTCACGGCCAGAACCCGCTGCGCGCGGTGCAGCAGGGTTCGGTTGTGGCGGTGAAGCGCATCGGACCAGACGGGCGCACCGTAGAGTGCCATACTCCTCAGGATGCCGGAATAAAGCTTCCGCGTCGCACCCCCCGGCCCCCCCACGTTAGGAAGAAGCCTGGAGAGTGCGCCCGCGGAATTCAGAAGTTTGGGAACTAGCTGCTCAAAGTGCGCTTTGAACAGCCATTTCCCGTCTAGGACTAGCCCAAGATATTTCATCGTGGGCCCTACTCTAATCGCCACCCCCTGAACTGTAACGGACAAGTCCGGGGGAGGATTCCGGAATTTCCTATGGAACATGACGGCCTCCGTTTTCGCGGGGGAGACCTTCAAGCCCAGCCTAGCTATTCGATCTACGACGATCGCCAGCCCGTCGTTGGCGACGTCCACGGATTCCGCAAAAGACGCGGCGCGTGCCGTGAGTAGGGTGTCGTCCGCAAAGCAGATCAGCCCTACTCCGGGCCGGACCGTCACCCGAAGGATCCAGTCATAGCCTACGTTCCAAAGGATAGGCCCGAGGACCGATCCCTGTGGAACGCCGCACGCGACACGTCGCCGACCTAGCACGTGGTTGGCGGACTCACCACCCTCCCAAAGGATGTGCCGATCTCGCAGGTACTCGCCCAACAGCCTCGTGAGGTACGGGGGGACTCCGTGCGCGCGGAGCCCTTCCCTGATCGTCTCATGAGGGAGGCTGTTAAAGGCGTTCGCTATGTCTAGCGACACTGCAAGAACGACGTCCTTTGCTTGGACGGCTTCGTCCGTCAACGTTCGCAGCGTCTCGAAGGCGTCCATCGTGGAGCGCCTCCGCCGAAACCCGAACTGCGTATCTGATAGCCCCGGCTCCACAGTGTCTAGATGCTTCACAAGCCGCTCCGCCAAGATCTTCTCGAAGACCTTGGCGACCTCGTTCAGCAGCACTATGGGCCTGTAGGCGGACGGATCGTTGGGAGGCCGACCTCCCTTTGGAAGTAGGCACAAACGACCCTCTTTCCATTGCGACGGGAACCTACCTGCGCGAATACAGGCTTCGAAGAGGTCCCGCAGCTGGCTGCGTAGGTGTTTTGCAGCCAGGAAGAGGAGTCGACCTGGAACCCCGTCGGGTCCCGGTGCCGTCTTCCTGCCCCGGAGCCGGTCCAGGGCGACGTCTAGCTCCCCCTCGGAGATGGAGTGAGGCTCCTCGTCCGTGGGGGTGTCGGGAATGGGTGGACCCATACTGGGGGGAGTGAAGTTCCCCGGATCCGGGAAGAGCCCATCGATAACCGACCGGAGCACCTCGGGTTCGAGCGTTTCCGTGACCGTGGATGTGCAAGGCCGCAACTTGTTGCGGGCCCCACGGTACGGGCGCCCCCAAGGGTCCCGATCGAGCGTCTCGAGGAGCTCGGCCCGAGCCCGGGCTTTCGATCGCAATATTGCAATCGAAAGGGCCTTTCTGGCCTCTCTAAACTCGCCCACGAGTCCATTTTCCGCGACGAAGTCCGGAGGACGGCGCGCCCTGCAGCGTTTGAGCCTGTGGCTGATGATGCGAACTGCCTTTCGCATCTCGCCCAGCTCCTCGGTCCACCAGTGGACCGATTGCTTGCACGGAGGCTGCCGCTTGGAGACGCGTGGCATCGCAGCGTCGCAAACCCTCGTCAGGGTCTTGCGCATGTGCTCTGCCTGCGTATCCAGATTCGCGAAGTCGGCTGGGTAGGCCCAGCTTTCCGAGAGTGCCCGCTCCTCGGCCTGCTCCGGATCGAGCTTGGTAAGGGCCCAACGCGGGAGGAGAGGGGGGCGACGGTGAACAGGGCTCGGACCGGAGGAGGGGGTCGTGAGCTCAAATCTGATGTACCGATGATCAGAGAGCGACTCCACCTCCTCCAGCACCCTCCATCCGGTCACTCTGCGGGCGGCCGCATGAGTGACGAATGACAGGTCGATGATCGATCCACCCCGCGCGCGCACGCAGGTCTGGACCGACCCCTGGTTCAGTATGGTCAGGCCGGCTTGAAGAGCCCAATCCTCGACCGCCCGACCCCTAGCGTCCGTGATTACGTTTCCCCAGGAGAGGTGCTTTGCATTAAAGTCGCCCATCACGAAGATCGTTTTGGGCGACAGTCTGCGTACGGCAGCCCCGACGGCGTCCAAGTGAAGCTCGAACTCCGCCAGGGGGCGGTTGCGCGAAAAGTAAACGCCTATGACGACGATACTTCCGCTCTTCGCCACAGCATTGGCTAACCAAAAGTTACTCCAACTTTTGTTAAGATCCAGTGTCAACACTACGGCTGGGCGTAATTCTGTTCTAAGTCTCAGCCTTTCCTACACAACAAAGCACGGGGCACATGGGAGGAGGGTGGTTTTAGTGGGTAGTAGGGCGCTGTCCGTGCAGCTTCCCTGAGTCTCCACACAAGCTGAGTCGATCGCGGGTGGATTACTATTGCATGCAGTAATGCCGCCCCCGACCGACGTGAGTCTGATCCCTTGCTAGGACCCAGTATTGTGCGGAAACAGCATTTCCCCCGCCTCAAAAAAAAAAACTTTTGGTTAACACTAAGTCATTAAAAATAATGACAATAAGTAAATTATCTTAGATAAAGCTGAATTATGCCTCATCAAAATACTGCAATAAAAATATCTAAAGTAACAAATACCAAGTTTATGTGCGAGATGAAGAAATAATACTTCTAGTTTTCTGAGAATTTGGCGATAAACAAAGTTCAATTAGCATTGCAGATAAAGTCATATATCATGTATGGTCTGATTTAAACATATGACTGTATAAGTAAGCTTGACACAGATTATAATATCTTCAGACAACATTGGGAAATTTTCCATTGCGTAGCGAAAGTTTTTTCACTTTTATTTAGGTCAACAAAGTCGCCTTCCATTGTTCTGGGCGAAGACGGACCTTCTTTATATACTTTTACTTTTTTTACTAATGTCTGGTTTCTGAGGTTAATACTTATGAGTTCAGTAACAATTGATTCCATAAAGTTATGTAATAGATAAACTTCGATTAACTGTTAACTAGATGGATCTATTTAAGAAGAAATACCTAATATTTATTTACATCAAACAAAAGCGTCAACAACCAAACGTCAAACAAAAGGTAAAATAGATAAACGCGTAATAAGATGTGCCCGCGACTTCGTCCATTGACATGAAAATCCCGTGATTCCCGGGACACAGCATTTAAAAAACAATGTAAGCTATCATTTTAGCAGAAACTGTAGCGGAATAAGCTAATTTTTATGCACTCGAACAACTTCAAACCGCTCCCGGGAAAATTCCCGGGATAAAAAATATCACCTATTTTATTACCTTAAATTTGCTATAGATCAGTAAAAACAATCGGCGAAATCCGTTCAGTACCTAGTTCATACGTGAATCCCGAACAAACAAAAAAATCGACAAACAGATAAGAAATCTAAAAAAATGCATCGTTCATCGTCGTCTATATAGTTGCTTTCCAGTTGTTTTTTTGTAAATAGCTTCACTGTACAGACACGGCATGTTTAAAATGTTGTAATATTATAGATAATAAAAGGAAACCAGTTCATTTTATCATTTACTATCCCACAGAGCCGGTGAGTAGTTCAGCGTGGTAGTTCAAGGAGATTAGGAAGAACAATGAACATCCCGCCGATAATGAGCGAATTGGTTATGAAGATAAAGCATTGGCATTATATAAATTATTATTCGAAATACTCTCCGTTACAGAGGCACTAAAATACGCAGCTCATACTTCTAGTATCTTGTTGCTGTCACTTACACTAAACTATTTGAAACCCACATAGGTAATTATGTTTATTAGGGTCAAGACTTGTTATTACATCCTGTCAAAAGCGCCTTCTTGGGCGGATTTTACTACTTATAAGGCAGCACCACCCAAAATCAAAAATTAGTACATTTTAAGATACTTTATATGTTGTGTTCGTCATAAAAATTATAAAATAAAATTCACTGACAAACATCCCACTGCTGGGCTCAACCCTCTCCTTTCTTATGGAAGAACGTACAGTATATCCAACGTGGTGGATACCACGTTTGTCTTAGGCGAATTATTGAGTTTCTCAGATTGATTAATTTTCATTAGGTAGGTTTACTTGTTTACCTTCACCATCAGTAGATGATAATTGTAAACAATATACGCATTGGCTCAGAAAACTGTCTTTGTAGTGTAGCTATGTTTTTTGCCAGGTTTGAATATACGTCATTTTGCACCAGTCGAAGTCCTGATGACTCAGCTTAGCATAATATTTGCGTCTCAAAATATTTTTACTAGAGAGAAAACATGCCTCGTACATCTGTCAATATGCCATTGAGGTTTAAGCCACAGACTCACAACCACTAGCTACTTAAAACTATGTGTCTACTTCTATGGAGATAGGTAAATTAAATCAAGATGGACAGTTAAAACTTACTTGAATGCCGTTGGCTAAAGCAAAACATAAAACAACAGTACAATAGCCTACAAAAAGGTACATACGTTTCCAAACTGCTAATATTGCATAAAACCTTTTTTAAATAAGATCTGTCTACATTCGTGCTGAATCGACCTATGAAGTCATATTTCATTTGTAAAATTACTATCTGGCACAAAACAAATGATTTGCAGCGTCGTTGGTTGAAAATGTCTCTTTTGAGATACATTGAAGGTTTAATATCAGTTTTTTTAGTACTGTTAGAGGCAAACAAGCAGTGGACTTAGGCATAAACATTTAATCAGATGTAAAAAAGGTCTATAAATGGTTGCTCCCCTCTCAAACATCAAACAGGTTATAAAGAGACTTGAATTCACCTCTCTGATGTTAGTTCATATTTGGTTTGCGTTGAAAGTAGTTTCGTGTTGAAAAATGAAGGGGATTACTTTGTTAGTTTTAGGTGAGTATTTCTTGTTACGTAAAGACCCAACAAACAACGTTTATCAAGCAACATGTTTTGATGTTTTTATAATTAAAATATAATCTAGAGTGTCATTTATAAATGGAAGATTACAGTTTTTTATGGGCTGTTTTTAATATTTTCCTACTATTGAAAGATATTTGAAATAGCCTCATATATAATACTAGAAGCATTTTAGAGCTTAAAGGTGATCAAGCGTAATTAAAATACACCAAGGCACGTAGAAACAATATAAATAGAATAACGATCAGCATTATCATTTTTAATCAATAAGTTGATGTCTTTATCATAATTAAAATCTTCTTGGAAAATTAAGGTGGTGTATAATGAACGGATGAAGATTACCTATGTGACAAAAATAGTGTTAAACTCGAAGATTCATGGATATAAGAGTAAAAGTATATCAAAAAAGAGATGGAGGTTTATTGTAAAAGGCCATATTATGATTCGATTTTACATATATTTTGGTGATTTGGATAAAACGCTTCTGGCGCTGATTTAGCCAATGTCTGGTAACCATTTGATGATTTGCAGTGTTACAGAGGACGTAGCTAGGCGTAGAATGGAAGTGTATATAAAGAAAATACATATCATTATTGTATCGATCGCAAATGGTTGGGAGAAGATGAAAACAATAGAACAGTCCTTCTTCTCTCTCGTATTTGTTAAGTAACAACTTTTAGGATTGTAAATAATGTTAACAATATACTTAGCAAAAACTTTAAAGACGAATTTTTCGTTTCGGATCATAGTATAGATATTGCCAGATACAAATCCTATGTAAACAAATGAAGCCGTGTTAAAAGGCTTAGATTCATCTTGATTATTGTTAACATTGAATTAAATCTCACTCTGTCACTCTTCCTTATTTTTATATAATATCATTGACTCTTCCTGTAATTTTATAAAGTATTTTACAACCTTAGTTAAGGCCGGGTACTAAACATCGCAGTCTTGATTACTTGATGAGGTTTTCCGTGTGTCACTTAGTGAATAATTCTATTGAGTATAGAGTACAAAGGAAACCGGTTCAAGGCGATTCTTAGAGGAATAAAAAGGGCCAAGTACGTCTCCACGCATAGTATAGAGTTCCGTAGACGTGACAATCTTCTATTATGTTCGTCACATTACTATGGAACTGGAAAAAATATGGAAAGTTAGATTCTGTGAGCGCGAAGTTTTTTGGAATTTTTTCAATTCAATGCAAAGTGGGTCCACTATTTATGACTACGCAAGGGAATATTTTGTCTCCTAGCGACTTTTTTAAGTTATGTCCAACGAAGTAACGATACGTGCCTAAGTAGATAAAATGAGAAATATATATTTTTGTAATTATTACATGCATTGCGACAACCCGTAACTTTTTTGTTTCTTCACTACACAATCTCTAGAGACAATTATGTCGCTATGAACATAATGGTATATATCAAATATAGCGTCCTGTCAAAATTACTCCATATAGACTTAGTAGATTTTCAAAAAACACCTGGTACAGACGTACAGAGTCTATTATGTCAGTATTACAGACAGGTAATCGGACATATCGATTTTATAAGGGTTCTACTTTTGTCAAAATAGTCACGGAGCCCTAAAAATACTTATACAATTTATACACTATGTGAGTTATGACAACAACGCAGTATGTAAACCGTATTGTGTGTTGCTTGGAATAACAATATTGTAGCAAAAATTCGCCACATGTTCACAGGAATAATTCTATATATTTTTGTGAAAAGAGGATATTTTAGTAGCATTGGATTATTTTCGAATTTATATGTAGTTCAAATATAGTGATGGCGACCTCTAGCCCGGTCACGACTACCAACTCCTATCTAATAATATAAATATTTTCATAGCAATCCTTATGGAACTTTCCAGTTGCGGTGTTTGCGGCTGTGTCTTGCCGCCCCGATAAGCCGGATCTCAAACAATTGAAGGCTGAGGGTGCACGTAAGAAGGCTTGTATGCACGACTGTACAAGCATTAAACTAGACCCCATCTGTGCAGGAAAACAGGGTGAAAAACCGAAGTCCTTCGGCAACGAGTGCGTCATGAACAATTATAACTGCGAAAACAAAGATAGTAAGTTCAATTAACATTATTGTAAAAGTATTTTTTCATGTATAGAAAAAAAACACACGTTTTTAATTGTGACTGTATAGGTTTAACGTTTTGGTAATATGTTACATATTATTTGGTAATATGTTATCTTCTTCTTATATATAAAAATGAATGTTTGTCTGAATGTCCTTTATAGAATCGTAAACTATACAAATTTGATCATATGATGATCTTTAGCAAAGTTGTTTTGCACGAGCCAGAGAAGGTTTCTGAGTTGGTTCACAATTAGACGCAGTAGGTGGCGCTGCTGTCAGCATATCTATTGAAGCTTTTCGGGCAGGAAGACGTCTGCCGGGACAGCTAGTACACTATATAAATGATGCAGAACACAATACAATATTTTTAGATTTCTTGTATTTGTCGGTTTGTCTGTTTGTTCGGGATTCACGTAAAAATTACTGTGCCGATTTCGATGTGGTTTTCGCCTAGGTTGTCTGGTAGAGATTGCTTTTAGCCATAAGGCCGCCCATTGTGAAATATATGCTTCTTTTTCTTTTGTTTGCTGCGATAAATAAAGAGAATGTATCTATGCCAAAATATACTCTAATCGAGCATAGTGATTATAAGGGAAAAATGGTAATCGTCGTCTTTTTACTATCAATATAATTATAATAATTTTCCAGGTCTTTTTAAATCTAATCCGGGTTTTACGTATTATAGTAATGTTGATATCAGGTTTCATCAATTTCCCTTCACCATTATTAGCAAGTGGTAATTTTAACAATCTAATACCTGCATACATATATAGTAAGGCAGAGCAATATATTATAGATTATTCCATCAAAACAATCGAATAAGGAAAATCTTCATTTCGCTGTATTGTGGACGGTTTACAGCGTGATTATTTTACAACGTGCCAAACACACCGAAACCGGGGTTTTCAATAAAACAAGGCCTCTGTGCATGCCCACCAGGGTGTGACAGCACTTCACGTGTGATGTAATGCACGGTATTTGTGGACATTTGTGCCATTGTTTTGTGCTGGAATATGAACCGGATTCTGACTCATCTCGATGTTTTTTGTCTAGATCAACTTTAGTTCGTAATACATGTTAGCAATATATTTGAATTTAGTAATGCAAACTGGAATTGATTCTACACATTCTAGATAAACTGGAATTGATTCTACAGTTGACAGTTTTGAGATGATTAAGATGTTCAAAATAAGCTATGTAGTTAGAAAAAAGTTGTAACAGCTATGTGGGTTGAATTTTGTCTAAGTAGTGGGTTGGTCGGATTGCATAACTACAACTTACTTCTAGAACCTTTTCGTTACCGATCAAGTAGGCAGTTTAAATGAAAAATCTAATTTAATACATTACAAAAAAAATATTGATAAAATACCTTGTTATCATCATACTTTTAAAATAATAATATCTTGATAATATTAATTTTAATTAATATTTAAGTAACATTGACTCGGTAAAGATATGCAATGCATCAAAGTTTGCAACACTCGTACAAATTTTGGGCTGCATCAGCGTTTTTTAAGATTGTAAAAAGTATCTCTGTCGTTACACTTGTCTGTCAAGTATCTTGTTCTTGAATATATTTAGAATAGAATAGAATAGAATATCTTTTATTGCATAAACTGTCACAAAAATATAATTTAAAGAAGATGTTGTGTTATTTGTTGGAACGACAGCTTGTCCTTCCGAACGTGCAATACAGGCAGTTTATAATGTTGCCAGGCCATTATATAATACTATTATTATCTTGTCATGAATTTCTTCTATTATTTGTCACAAAAAAACACATTATTAAAAATACTTATATAACTCTATCATTAGTTAACTAGTCAATAAAAAAAATCAAATGTCTAAAAATAAATAAAAAAGTAGTTAGTGAGGAATTGTTTTACAAAATATTTGAGGCACTTCAATAAAAATATGGAATCGGCGCAATCGAAATGCCATAAAAGTACACGTCGTAGCTATATAGAAAAAACAATACACATTTTTGTTAGTAGATTAAAAAGTTAAAATCTTACTATATAATATAATAATAACAGCCCTTAAATGTCCCACTGCTGGGCTCAGGGCTCCCATTATAGGGGATCGGACAGTATACCCCCACGCTTCTACTTAAATCTTACTATATTAAAACAAAAATAATAATATGTTAGAAACAAAATAAATATAAAGAATTATACTAACTACTAGCTGATGCTCGCGACTTCGTCCGCGTGGTGCGGTTTTTTAACTATCCCTCGGGAATTCTTTAATTTTTCGGGATCAAAAGTATCCTATATGTTGACCAGGGATATAAGCTACCACCATAGAAAATTTCATTTAAATCGGTCCTTTCGTTTCGGAGATTAGCCGGTACAAACAGACAGACAAACAGAGAAACAAAAAAAAATGAAAAGAATCTAAATTAGTTTTATTTCACTTCTTACATCCCCTTGACTCGGTTTTCAGCATTTTTTTCATTGTACAGAAATTCGACCCCTACAGTTTTATTATATGTATAGATAACCATTATTTACTTCTATTTCAGCTCTGCAGAAGATAAGTAAAGGAGAGTGCCCCGGATCTGATGGAATTCGTCTCTCTTAAGAAGTTCAATACATACACTACATTATGAGCTAAGATTTTTTAACTTTAAATGAATGCTCTCTCATTGACAAGCTTAGCATAGATTTTAAGCTTTTTAATTAAAAGTTGGTTATTATAACGTAACATCAAAGAAGCTGTGATGTATGTAGTAGCTAGTTAGGCTTTTAGACGCTGGTATAGTCCGCGCTAAATTGGCTTTTCCAAATTAGTTGCATATGGCGCAGTGACTGTTTTTGTATGAAAACTCTCCGGTGCGCGGTGCAACAAGTTGTTGCTAATTAAGAGGAATAATCTTTGTAAACTCGAAGGAAGAGTAATTTTAGATTCAAAAATATATAAGTAGATTTGGTATAAAATAAACAACAATTGGAGAATATTGTTTTTAAGTAAGATTTATATGTTACTTATAATTACATATGTTTGTGTCAAGTGAAATTTAAGTAACTCTTCAGGCGGTCATAACCACTACTGTCTTTGACATAAGTTACCTGCAATTTGTCTTAGGCTGGTAGTGGTTATGGGAAAGTTGAATATTTATAAATAGTTCCCACTGGCTGAGTCATTCAATAATACGAGGTTTATACTAAAAAACAGAAAAGTGACCATAAAATTCGCGCTCTATGTAATGGTTACCTTACAAGCCAGTGTTTTTAATTGTAATTTTAGTGTGTTTCTATAATATCATGTTATGTGTGCTTTTTCGCATAGTTATTTCATAAGTTTTTTAATTAATTAAACTGCTTTTTGATTGTGTTGTATGTTTTTCTTTTGAGAAATTAGTTTTAAGTATCACGAAAGATGTTTAATATTACAGTTATTCTTTTTTGTGCATTAATGGGACTTGTTAACAGACTTTAAATAAGAAGGAGGTTCTCAATTCATCGTGTAACTATTAAGTATGTTCAGCAATAACTTTGCTGTTTCAGAACTGATTTTGATGATGCATTTTGATTTAGATTTAGCAAATCTTTAAAACGGTTCAATATAAATTTTATTGGTGTCGAACTTTGGGTTCCAAAGATATAGGAGAAAAATCCTTGAAATTGAGTTTTGTGTATTTTCAGCTATGAATTTTCTGTTTCGCGACCGATTTTGATCATTTTATTTTTGTTGAATTTAGTGTAGGTATCTTCGTAATGGTCTGGTATAATTGGTCTGGTATTTCATTTAATTACTATATTTTGCAATATTTTCTTGTTGTAAAAATGTATATGGGAATTTTTATGTTTTCCTTGGCACTGACTTCGAGATGGAGAAAATTTTATTTTTTGCTTTTTAGTTCTCTTGAAGTCGGTTTCTTTTTTGTTAGAATTTTTTGATTTATGTAAGGGTTTATGGTTTATTTATACTAAATCCAAATCAAGTAGGCGTATTCATAATTCATTTGTTTTTATTTATTCACGACCTTAGATGCAAAAGGATTTCTATGATACTCTCCGTAGATATTATGTGAAATGGCGGGAAATCGAAAGAAAGGAGTTTTTAACACGTAAACGCGTTTCAAAATCAAAAGAACCGAATCATTGTAAAAATAAAAGTTTTTATGTAAGAGAATTTATAGCTAGACTAGTTTAATTTTTTTAATCTTCCTGTAATAAAGTTGATATTATGTCATTTAAAGATTACTGTTAAAATGAAAGAAATAAAAACATATTAGTTCATAGATAAAAACAACATTTGACTGTTCAAAAGATTACCTTTTGAAGGACGTAATAATATATTACATATTACGTCAATTGACGAAAAACAGCAATACTCTGGTATTACTTTTACAGAGTTGAAGAATTTCTAGACTTATAAAGGATGCAAGAAGTTATTAAGTTTCAAAGACACACAAAGTATTAAACAAATAAGTTATAGGTTTTTTTTAATAATATTTATTTTCTTATTCAATCTGCAATGTTACTATTTATACTAATACTTTATAAGTGCCTCTATTTTTTTTCTTCATTTACTGATACCAAATTTATATCGTTCACTTGGCTATTTTTGCTATTATTTAGTTATTATAGCTGTTAAAGCCATTTTAGAAAATTTATTTTACTGTTTTAATCGTCTGGGGTAACGATATAGACAATTTGGATACTCCTGATGAACATTGATTACTTTTTATTCAAGATTAGTGCTTTGAGCGAGGTTAATGTCCAAAGTTGACACGTGAAATGTCTTGTTTTGATACTATTGTCAATGTATGATTACTGCAAAAATCTTGCATTTCGTTAGCTTCTTCTTTATGTAGATAAATATATCTAAATTACAGTGGATTGTAATTCGTTGCTGACGAGAATTAGGAAAAAAAGGAAATAGAACCTTACTTCGCCGTCCTCTACATTCAGCAAACTAATTCAAAACTGTGGCACGTGAACAAGCAGAATGGCAATCTCTTTACTTTATTAGTAACTATCTTTCTATAGTCATGGTACGAAAAGCACGATGTGTATACTCCATAGTTACGAATAATAACAGTTTATCTCCGAAAGAGTATCTAGCGAGAATTTGATGAATGATGTTTTTCTTTGCAGTTTACATTATGTTGTTTACAGTATGTTTATTTTATTTAAGAGTAAATGATAGTTGTAGGATATGACTGTTTTATGGAAAAATTGTAGGTACATTTGTGTTGAAAATTTCAAATGTTTATTGAAATGTGCTTTTTCGAGCTGCGACAAGAACTCCCACGTTTGGCATTGGTCAATTTGGCTGAGTCTTTTGCTTGAAGATTGTTCAAGAACTTTAACAACAACAATACTCTTTATTTTATCCCAACTAAGAAAAGTAATACGCTTTATTGTCTTAACTGTAGTTCCCTAAAAACTTACAATATTTATGAAGAGTTGACAGTGACTAAATATAAAATTAGTGCAGAGCCATAGATATTAAAAGTTATGACAAATCGCCTCTCCTATTATAATAGGTTGGGGAAAAATTCTTTTCGCATATAGTATGTATGAACTTGTAATAAGATCTCTTTGGCTGTACCATTTGTATCTGGCTGGTTTTGGTATCATTAAAAGTTTTAATTTTAAAGAAGACAATTCCAAATTCAAATTAGGAAAATGTGTGATTTTCATTTGTTTTTGTTATTAGAAAGAAAGAAAGAAAAACTTTATTTGCAAAAAAAATAGCGACGTAATTATATTCCATATATAATTATTGTTAACATGAGTGAATCTAATGAAGAAATTCGATACATTTTAAAATTTTATTACAAAAAAGGTAAAATGCAACACAAGCCGCGAAAAAAATTTGTGATGTTTATGGACCTAATGCAGTATCTGTGAGAGTAGCGCAAATTTGGTTTAGGCGTTTTCAATCCGGAAATTTTGATATCAAAGATGCACGTCGCTGTGGTCGTCCTGTTACGGACAAAATTGATGCCATTTTTGAAAAAGTTTAGCACGATCGGCATATTAGCAGTTACGATGTAGCTGGAGAACTGGGAATTGACCACAAAACGGTTTTGGCGCATTTGAAAAAAGCTGGGTACACAAAAAAGCTCAATATTTGGGTGCCTCATGAGCTCACTGAAAGAAACCTAATGAACCGTATACTCATTTGTGATTCTTTATTACGACGTAATGAAACCGAACCATTTTTGAAGAAGCTGATAACGTGCGAAAAAGATCGTAGTCAGAGGCCGGTCAGGCTGCACAGACTGTGGCGAAACCCGGGTTAACTCGCAACAAGGTGATGTTGTGTGTATGGTGGGATTGGAAGGGCATTATTCATTATGAGCTGTTACCGCCAGGCAGGACCTTCGTTTCTGAACTGTACTGCGAACAACTGATGAGATTAAAGCAAAAAGTTGAGAGAAAGCGGTCGGAATTAATCAACAGAAGGGGTATGGTTATTCACCATGATAACGCTAGACCTCACACATCTTTAGCCACTCAGCAAAAATTACGAGAGTTTGGCTGGGAGGTGTTAGTGCATCCGCCGTATAGTCCTGACCTTGCACCTTCAGATTTTCACCTGTTTCGGTCTCTGCAGAATTCCTAAGGCAGTGTCAGGTTAACATCACGAGAGGACTGCCAAAACCACTTGTCGCAGTTTTTTGATCAGAAGCCCCAAAATTTTTATAGCAATGGGATCACGTCCCTATCTACAAGATGGCAAAAAGTTATCAAACAAAATGGCACCTACGTACTTTAGTCAAATGTAAATAAACTTTATAAAAAAACCTTTTGAATTTTACATAAAATGCGAAGAAACTATTTCCCCAACCTAATATAATGCACTCTGTGGAGTCGCATAAAAAACATCTATTGATTTATGAGGTGTTCTAATTTAAAATTTCCTAGCAAATACATTCTTATAGCCTGCTTTTAGGAGAGTGTGTATGTTATCTGTATCTATATCAAATAAATGAGTAAAGTGTACCTATTTATTACAATTTATTTTGGCATGACTTTCGTACACATTTAAATTATAATATAGATACAATAATAAAGACAATATCCGGGATAATGACAGAGTGAAATAAACAACGACGAATACCTAATCAATAGTTCTCTAGAATAATACTGCAGATTATAGTAATTTAATGTTATTTATCTTCTGAAGATTGCTTAGGTTCATTTGGTGGCAATGGGATAGTTTGTTTACAATCAAATTAATGTCAAGCGTGTCAAATAGATCAGAGATTAATTAGCTTTAGCCTAGATATAGATAGATCGATAACGATGATCTAGACTGCTTGTCGCCGATACATAACACTTATAATGTTTACCACGAAGCGTCTTATTCAGAATCCTTATGGTGAAATTTGTGGTCATTTTAGACATGTCCAGCAGTGATTACTAAGTGTCGTTTGGTCATTAATGCCCAGAGCAATCAGATCTTTCTGATTGCACTTTACCTGAAATTTTTGTAGGAAGAAATAAAAGATCTTCCAGACTTTCAAAGTCTATAAATACGCTTGTGGGTAGCATAGATAGATAGATATATCCTGATTATAATAAAGGCACCAGATCAGGCAAGGTTTAGGAAAATGAATGGTATTCGTATTTAGAAAATATTGTACCAGAATTGGCGCGCGTTGTATGTATCACACTATGTTTTTTGGGCTAAATTACATTTTAAAATATTATTTAATACTCAATGTTGGTCACACAGTGGTTTTGAGTTAAGAATGTTTTCTTAATACGCGGACGGTATACCCGCCAAGGTAGTCTAAGACCAGTTTACAAAATCTGTGGACTAGATGTGTAGGTTGGCTTTTGATAATTTCTCTTCATGTCCTCACCCTTAGCATATAGTAATTGTAACAAAATTATCAAACAGTATTATCACAGAAAAACTGCTTAAGTTCATACTCTTCATACACTCCGCCTAGTATTCGGACTTATGGCATTTGCATGAAACGCGCGCCCTTAGCTTTTGAGCCACAAAAATTTTACAACACTGATTACTAATATATACTTAAATCATAAAGGATCTATAACATTTTTTTTGCCTAGAAATATTCAAATTCAACCAATATACTAAGTCCTAGCAAAATAGCAGGTCTCAGTTCTTTAGGGATAAGGACAATACAGGATATTAAATGTATTGGTTTGACTAAAATCATCTTGACAGCGATTTCTACATGGTTATGAAATAAAAAACAAATGAAAGTATTAAGAACATTAAAATTTATTGGCCTAAGTTATGTGCTGGTGTCATGATTACGTCTACTTATATTACGGCGAGTCCTTTTTGGTAGTATTATGAGAATACAATATTGTTTTACATAAATAAAATATGTTTATGTTTGCTTTCTGACCAAACGAGCAGGTAGTCCACTTACTTATGTTAAGTGGTTATCATCACTCATGGACATGTTCACACTAAGGAACGGAGAGGAGAGATGTGCGTAGACGAGCAGCGTACCAGGACAAGTGTCTTCTCCAATGTTGAAAATAGATGTAAGCCGGGTAGAGCAAAGTAGTCTGCTTTTTACGTGGTTTGCAGTTTAGTACATATGTCACATCTGTACTCACTTCTCTGCTGAGTTTAGAAAAATAAGACATCCTCTCCTCTCCAAACAAACGGTCCATCGAAACTACACTTCCCATTTACAATGCTGCAATGCATGTCCCTTCTTCCCTGCTCATCTCCGCATCGATGGAAACCGTACCTTAGAGAGACGATGCGTAATCTTTTTGTCTATCTCATCGACATTAGATATCTGATAACACTCTATATAAGAACCTTATATTATAGTAATCTGGGAATACCTCAGAGAGAATTCAATTTGAAAACGTATGACAAGGTTGAAACTAATTTAAAAAAAAATTGAAAGAGTTCAACCAATCTTGGAGTTTCTTTTTATTTAGGATTTCATTGGGTGTGGTCGGATATGCACTTGACCGCTTAATTACTATTAATTTTACAATTTACTTTTGATATTTATTTAAGGAATTCAATTAATTAATTACATAACAAAGAACATATTTACCAATTTTACAATGACAAATATTACACCACTGGGTGGATTTAAAAAAAATATAGGACTGGCATTTATAGAATAGGTACCTATGTTTTACAATAAACGCAATCTAAATAGTATCAAATCTAGTCTTCTTAATCGTAAACTCAGATTGTTAAAATATCTTACAGGACTGTGTCCTTCCTATGCCTTATTAGATGCTAATAAATTTACGATTTACAAGAATAAACGTCAACTTTTAGTAAAGATTAAAAGTATATTAATTTTGTATCTTTACATTGGTATTGACTGAATCATAGACAAGTTAATAACATAGCAATTATCCTACAGAAAATGTAAGAAATTGTTTTTACCTAATGCAGTATATTACATATATCTAATTAATTAATCATTGACATTGGATCAAATTTCTACGTACATGAAAATTTCGACTTTATATTTCAAAAAATCTCGACCTTCTAATTTTATTTTAAAGACAGTTTCTTATGGTATCATAAAATTTAAAGTCATATTATAAGTATAGAATACTAGTAATTAAGATGTCACATCTTATTAATGTCCCTACGACGGCAACTTATGTGCAGTTGTAACCATTTTTTGTAATTTCCATATAAATCAGCATTCGCCAAGGCTTGTTATTGCATAATCTGAAAGGAAAATATTTACAATTAATTATGATGCTACTACATTGATGGTCAAGTGGCATGAGTATCAGCCCACCTGGGTCGCTTAAATATAGAAGGCACGGGCTCGATTCATGGTAGGTTAAATTATATAAGGGAACTTTCTGTTATTTACTCTAGATGGGTGTAGATGGCACGACCCAGTTTGCTCACATTGTGTTATCCTCAAAATAAGTGTAACTGTAAGAATAAGCCTGTATGGCGCTCTGTTGTTCGTGCCTACCCCGCAAGGGACCTGGCGTGAAGTTATGTATGTATGTATGTATGTAAGTGTAACTTGGTTAACCAGCGAACATTGTTTATGTGTGCCGTACAATATTATTGAAAAGATATCTCTAAAGTAAAGATTAAAAAACTATACGTATAAATAAATTTAAATCTATAAAAATTTGTCCGAAATTGGTTTCATGAAGGCACGTTCTTAAAAATATTGAATTTTCAAGAGAAATCATCGCAGGGAACTGTTTCTTGGTGTAGGCCAAAATACTCATGTTTCTTCTGTTAAACTGTGAGGGGGAAAGCCCTTCATTACAGGGAATATATATCGACGTCATTTAAAGAAAGACTAGCTTAGTACATACATGTGCTCTCGCGACAAGACACTGCTTCTAATTCACAGAGCGTAGCGAAGGTCCTAGCAACGCCAGCGGCGTCGAATGCACACACTGGGCCAGTAGGTGGTGAGACACATCTTCCAGCGCATAGCGGCGGTGGCACTCCCTCACCGACTCTGGCTCGCATTATAATACTTGGAACCATGATGTCATTTGGACTGAGTTCATTCATGTCAGCTATCCGATAAGGTACGAATGGTAGACTGGCTGCTTGCACCTTGTGCCATGCTGTAAGGAAAATTTTAAATATGGATTTGTATATTTCTATTACTGGGGTTTCAGTCTGTGCGTGGGACGAACAGGTTTTGCAAATCTTGAGGACATTAATTTTCTTTTACCACCTAGGGAAGGCACTCGCTTCCCAAGTAGTAAAAAAAGTTCCCATCTCAAATATTTGAATTATGGAGTGAAAAAATCTGAAACAAATCAAGGTAAAAGAACTTGAAAGTAATCTAAACGAATATTGGTTTGAACAAGATCCACTGTATCAATTATTGTTGTTTTTTTTTTAACTTCTTTAGATAAATGACAAAAACAGAGGACGTTGGTCACTTGTACAGAGCCTTCCATTGCACGTAGGGAGTGCTAACAGCCAGTCCTAAAAATGGTTTCCACCCTCTAATTTTTGAACTATGGAGGAAAATATCTTGAAAAATTTGAGGTCGATTTGAGCATTAAAATAGTTTCAACGAAAATTTGTTTTAAAAATAAACAATTATTTTATAATAAACAATTTTGCATGCAGCTTGAGTATATGTAAGTATCTTTTTTATTTGATCGGATAAAACTTTGTACAAGAAAGAGGTGTGTCTTAATAATCTACCTTAAGAAGCCAATATTTGTGCAAGGAAGAAGCCAATAGAGTGTCCACTGGAAATCAATTGTTTAGTGTTTGTCCACACGTCAAGTTGTCAATATACTTGTTTATCAGCTCTCACCGACAATTAACGAGAACATAAGCGTAGCTTAATTGTTTCTCGTTTTATTCCATTATTGTTTTGACCAACCGGTCGTCATTGTGTGACATTTTACATGACCTCTTCACAACCAAGGCGATATTATTTATTTTCCTTAACTTTTCTTATGATCTCATCCTTATTACGCATTTATTTATCGTTCGCCTTTTGCTATCGTAAAGTATGTAAACTTTAACTTGCCCACGCCCCTTGTCATTGACATGTAAACATAGGTACTAGTTGACAGACGGGCTTCTAGCTCTTTATATCTATATTATCTTACCACTAGTATGAAATTGACATTATTTGTATGGAGATTCTGCACGGGCGTATATAGTTCAAATTAATATGTTTGAATTTTATAAAAAATGGTTCCAATTCAAGGTACGTGAAGAGTAAAGGTTGAAAGCGTATGTCGGTACCCGTGTTGCCAGGTCCAAATCGGGGCAGAAGGCAATTCAGCAAGCAAAGAATTTAAATACTGGCAAAATAAGTGTAATCTACGTCACCTGTCAAATGTGTACGAATTTTCTAATAAACATGGTTTTTAATAAATTTATTTATTTATCGGGACACTTAGTGTCTCGCGTTTCTCGCGAGAATGTGGAGAAGCCTTTAAGCCTGCACTACACTCCCATAGAGTTCTCACGAGAACTTTTCGTGTTCTCGTGACGTTCTCGCGTGAATATAGAGGGCTATCGAAATTCTCAGTATAGTTCTCGCGCTCAACGACGCGACCATGGAGGTAGGCGTTGCTTCTGCGATATCTTTATTGCTAGTGCATTTTTGCACATTAGAATTAAAGACTAACTTCTAAAATAAATGTTTTCTATAATAATTTGGTATTCATTTCTTGTCTTTTAATGTAACTATGAACATTATATATGTACAGTTTACTATAGAAATGTTTGACGGAAACCAGCTAGTTACGTGGGGAACAAATGTCTATCCATGCCGCCTCCCCCAGGTCCCGGTCGAAGGGGTAGGCCCCAGAAATGCTGGCTTGATGTTGTGAGGGATGACTTGCGTACCAACGGTCTTAATACAAGGGATGCCGAAGATCGCGCGAAGTGAAGAAGAAAAAGTAGGAAAGGACCCTGGGCGTCGAAGTGATTGCTCCGAACGCAACCGGGATTTAACGCTCGGATGATGATGATGAGTTTACTATAGAAATGTGGCTTTCACACATATAAAATTCTTTTAGTAATCCTAGTTTTATCTTTCGTTCATCTTTTATTTTAAGTTCTAGATAATCTATCATTTTGTAAAAAAAAATACAATTAATAAGTTTAAAAAACCACTAATTAAATAAATACAAAAATAACTAAAAACAGAATAGAATAGATATACATTTCCTACAATAAGTTAATATTCACTTGCTGTTATGTTTAATACAACTATAACATTTTGTGGTTATTCTGTAACTATTATTTATTGTTTTAAACAATAATTATAAAATTTTGAAGTCGGTGCCAAATTGAACTTACACTGTAAAATAGAAACTCCAAAACTGTATGTAACAACTAATATAATAAATACTTTTAATAACTGAATCTTTTTTTTATTGCAGGAGTTCAGAAGACAGGCAGACGGTCTACTCGATGGAAAGCGGTTACCATCGCCTATGGACATTTGCAACACCAAAGGTGCTACAAATGCGCTGCTGCTCTCTTAAGGGAAACTGGAACCTGGCCACTAATGCTTAACACAACACAAGGTTGTTATGGCGACATACTGTAGACCAGGGGTGGTAGCCATCCAGTCGGCCGAATTCCCGATTAGATGGCTACCACCCCTACCATCCCTTCCTATATATTCATGTTATTTGTTGTTATATATTTTCATGACTTGTCTTTGATTACCAACTAGAAGATTTATGGTATACTGGCGTATTTTTTTTCTGAATTAACTTGGCAATTTATTTACAAAAAATATGCGCGAAGATACCAAAATATATGAGTTTAAAACCAGTGGAGAAAAAGAAGATGGTAAAAATTCTAGATACTCGACCAATTCGCGATCTATATAATGCTTAAATCATATTCTACACGATTGCTTCCATTGGTAACTCGTACGCTACTGATTAGTGTATTATCTATGCTACTTATACTAGTAGTGTGTAGAGTGTTGGGGTGAAGGTAAGGAAAGGAATGCTCCGGTGGTTCGGGCATGTGGAAAGAATGTATGATGAAAGAATGACTAAACAGATATACAATGCAAAAGTGGATGGATGCCGAAGTCGCGGAAGGCCACGACACACCTTCCATGATCAAATTGATCGTGTATTAGCAGAAGGTGATGTCAGGAGCCTTAAGAACAGACGAGCGTGCATGACAAGAGCTATGAATGTCAAAGAAGCAAGTGAGGTGTGTAAGAATAAGCCTGTATGGCGCTCTGTTGTTCGTGCCTACCCCGCAAGGGACCTGGCGTGAAGTTATGTATGTATGTATGTATGTATGTATGTACTTATACTAAAGATCTCGCAGTATGGCTAGATTTAATGTGAGGATCTGCTAACTGCTCGGATAAAATTTAAATTATGCTCACTTTATTCACAAAACAATTACAAAATTATATATAGTTATCTCACTTTTTGTATGAACATCTATATATTAAGACGTGAAGCAAAATTGCGTTTCCCCCTCTTTTACGTAGGAGTATGAAATTTTTAGTTATTAAACATTTATAGTTTACTAGCTGTACCCGGCAGACGTTGTCCTGCCTTTAAAAAATAAAAATCTAGAACCCGATTCCAGCGTCATCTACCGGGACCAAATGTTAATTTAAACTATTCTCAAATCCACTTGAACAAAAAAAAACCATCAAAATCAGGCCCAGCGTTTAGGAGGAGTATCGCGGCGCCACCTACTGGGTCCAATCGTTTATTTAAACCATTCCAGGACAAACTTCAAACCGATTGCAGCGCCATCTGGTGCAAATTAAAATCTAAATCATCTCAGTAGCAAATTATAAAAATACTAATATCGCTATTAAAAAATAGGGGTTGATCGTAGAGAGTTGAAAATTTAGGGTTGTATGTATTTGTTAATGTATGTATCACAAAAAAATAAAAATGAAAAAATATCTAAAAATAAAAAATAAAAATTAGTGTACTACCCTTAACATTTAGGGGGATGAAAAATAGATGTTGTCCGATTCTCAGACCTACCCAATATGCACACAAAATTTCATGAGAATCGGTCAAGCCGTTTCGGAGGAGTATGGAAACGAACATTGTGACACGAGAATTTTATATATAAGATATAAAGAAGAAGCTGGCAGCATGTAGGTGACATCTCTGGTATTGCAAACGTCCATAAGCGACGGTAACCGTACTTACTGTAGCTATAAAAAGACTGAACGGAGAGCGTCGAAGGCGTCCAAAGTGGAGCGCCCTCGACATGACAACGTCCAGAAGCGAAGAAAAAGTCGAGCTATAAGTACGCGTACTTGACTACGCTTGTTTTAATTTTATTATTATTATATTATATTATTATTTGTTCACAATTTCACTACTTATTATATCTGTATGTTACGGTTTGCCTTTAAACCTGCGAAATGTTTGAAATTTTGCGACTGATGCTACCTGCCAGCTTTATTTTCTTTATAATACTCGTTATTCAGTTCGTGTATATGTCACTGAACTCCTAAACAGTCAGACCAATTTTGATGAAATATTTTTTGTGTGTTCAAGTGGTAGGTGGCGGTGCAATCAGGTTACAAATTTTATTTTTTAGGGCTGGACAACGTGTGTTGGGCCCACTAGTTTGTGTATAAAATTATAGATCTGGAAACACCATACCATTTAATAATGTAAAGAGATTTTCAAATGACGTGAAACCCGTGATTAGTTGCCAGATTAAATAAAAGTTCAAGCAAAGGTGCTGTTCGATGAAAGTAGCTTATTCATAAAATGGGAAAATACGTCAAAAACCAGTCGGAGTACCTCAGAGGGCTTTATTTTATTTTATTGCATGAGTTCAGCAGACAGGCAGACGGCCCACTTAATGGAAAGCGGTTGCCATCGCCTATGGACATTTACAACACCAAAGGTGCTACAAATGCGCTACTGCTCTCTTAATGGTCACTAATGCCGGAACACAACTCAAGGTTGTTATGGCGGCATACTCTAGACCAGGGGTGGTAGCCACCCAGTCGGGCAAATGCCCTACCACCTGACTGTGGGTTGTTTTGTCGCCTCTTACGACAGGCCGCCCGGCCGCAGAAAATTGTATTCTTTCTCCCTTTTTTTTATAATATCCTTGTCCTGCACGGATAAAACGGGCTTTTCGAAATCCTGCCAGGAATATTGTAGTTGCAATGTTGTTACTGCGTAATTTCCCAGGGATATTTCGGAATATTATAAATAGTAGTTCTTGATCCATTAGTGAATTTTATCTATAGTTCATATTATTTGATCCGAAACAATTAATAACGAGATATAATGTGGCCTGTGCATTACGCAATAATTTGTGTGGTGGTTGACAGCTACGCATTTGGTTTTAGTGTGACGAAGAATCCCTATGTCCATCTCTGCAACAGTCATTACACAAGCACTCATGTCACTTAATATACATGATAGAAAAATATATCTTATAAATTGCGACAAATATGTTGCGAAGTTATGGAAAAAGTGAAGGAGTAGGTATCATATATAACAGAGGAAAGAACCAATTCCGCAATAAATACACCGTGTAAGAGAGTTGTTAGAGGTCTTGAAAAATTATGGTGATGATATACCATTAATTTATTATTGAAGTCTATAGTCGGCGAAATATGTGCTTCTGTAGATTATAATGTATTTCTACATTTTCAACTATTTATATAAGGTGAAAATTTTGGAAAAAATTAAAGTGCGCAAGACTTAGTATAATTTTATTCAATGTCATTTTGAAATTAAAGTTTTTTTGGACGCGATTTTAAGTATTAATAATTTTATTATATTATACAAACCAGTATGAATTTGCCGGCTAAAGCTTTAAATGAAAATAATGGACAGTTGATTTCACAATGAATATTATAGGACTTTTCTGGGAATAATGCATGCGTAATATTGTAACTATCTGTAGATTAGATTAAAAGTTGCAGAAAGTTTCAGGAATAATAAAAGTGACTATTAAAATACCGCTTTGTTATAACGCCACGGATATTTATCAAAAGCTTTACAACGTGACCTCATTTCAGGAAGATTTGATTTACGCAGTTACCCACTTCCTCGGATGAATCAGCTCAGGATATGATGATGTCAAGCGATTTACTAGCCGATCTATCCACATATGGTTTAAACGTCGTGATAGTAAATTAATGTTTTATAATAATAGAAAGTAAAACAGATCTGGCAAAAATAGGAAATATTTATCCACGAAGTTCTTCAAGTTATTAATATTAATTAAATGAAGCTAAAATTATAATCTATCTATATATCTACGTATATATAACATGAAGTATAATAAAATGCATATCGTGAAATAAACAGGATCGAAGTTTCTGGCTATTGTACAAGTGTTATATACTAATAGAACCAAAAAAGGTTTTAAATAAACCTAATTATTTAATATTGGTTGTATTGTATTCTACCTATAGGTAATGTCTTAAAACTATAAGTAAGATACTGAACATAGATCACCGTCTTCTATATGCGAGGCGTCCAAAAGATGAGCTACGTTAACTCATTGTCTGAGATGAGCTACCCCTTTGTTCACCTTAAAGAGTCGATTAGGCACTGTCTATTATATACCTAATAATCACGATGGGTAACGAAGCGAAGCCAAAGAATTATGGAGAATGCTATTAATTTTTACCTATGTAACATACAAGACTGTAGAGCACAAAATAAATGAAGTAAACGTCAATTACGTATTTCGATATACATAGATAGAGTATTTCTTATATGAGTACTAATTTAGTTTGATGAATATTGCCTTCGTTATTAACTGCAATATGCTGTTCTCGGAAGCGAAACATGACAATTATGAATTTATGGTCCATGTTCGGATATAATAGGAGATCGATTGGTCACTGCTATTAATAGTGCACTTGTTGGTTCAACTTTAAATGAACAATTATTTTCCTTTAAGTTTATGATTCTGGAATATGTTCAGATGGAACGAATGTTCTCATTAAGCTAAATTATTTGAAAAACCGAATGGTGTATATGTATTGAGCATTGTAGAAGTGATGCAGGAAATATTGAGTAGTAAACTTAAAACAGGCATGCATTTAGCATACTGTGGACAATACTTCACATATTTATATTACTAGAAGCTGATGTAGGTCGTGCTACTTGATCATAATTAAGTAATGATTGAGCAAAGAATGGTTGTTCAAGCTATTTGATCTGGTTATCACCACCTTTGCCAAACAACCTAAAAAGAGGTTATTAAATTTATGACCATCAATTTTAAGACGCGTGCCTCACGATAGCCACTAGTTAGTAGCAGTCAAATGCGTCGGTGGGCGTGTGGTTGATAACCTATAGATCAAGACGCCAAACGGTCTAATGTAAATGTTGACACACGCAGCTGTGTGGTTTTGCCCTCTAATTTACGGGAATTTCATAAACAAAGAAACTAAAACAAGATACCATTTAAAAAAACAAAGATGCATATTTTTCTTGACCAATTTCTGTGTAGGTTAGTTTACCGGCTCTATGATATATAGTGACATATAATTATGTATAAATAGAATAATTTAATTTGCCATCTAGTGTCTCGACTTAGTCTTGGTGATAAGTGATAGGATAGATCATTTTGTGCAACGTGTATTTTGAATCTACGTATGTATAGGTATCTTATTAGCCCGTAGTTGTCCCATTGCTGGGCTCGAGTATTTCGATATCAGGAACGACAATATTACAATTGTACAAGGTGCACGCGTGAGTTTCTCAGATCGATAATATTCATTATTATTATCTTCGTCGTAACGATAAATACCGGAATTATTGGGAGCGTCCTACTTTTTCTCCCCACGTCGCATTGGCAGTCTTCAGCGCCACTTATTGTTAACCCATTGGTACCCAGGTCATCCCCCACTTTGTTAAGCTAGCATTTCATGATTTACACTTTCTCCCGGGACCTATTGGGATTTTTCTTTTCAAAATGTAGTACCTAATTGTAACATGCACGTTATATAGGAACGGAGACAGAATACAATTTCTTGCGCTCGGGCCCGCCTGTCATAAGAGGCAACAAACCAACCCACAGCCAGGTGGTAGGGTATAGTCCGTTTGGATGGCTATAACACCAGGTCTAAATATTCCGCCATAACAATCTTGAGTTGTGTTCCGGTATTAGTGACCAGGTTCCAGTCTCCCTTAAGAGAACAGAAGCGCATTTGTAGCACATTTGATGTTGCAAATGTCAATAGGCGACAGTAACTGCTTTCCATCAGGTGGGCCGTGTGCCTGTCTGCTGAACTCATGGAATGGCCGCTTAATCAGTGCATGCTCTCTGGTGGAAGCTCCATACATATAATGGCTAATTATTACCGATGGTAAGTTAAGTGAATAAATAGTAAGACAATAGGAACCGGCCATTTGTTAACTTAATAATACAGAGGGCTTATTGCATTAGAAGTGATTAAAAGTTTTAAGTTTTCTCATAATTATGCTCAGAAATGTATGGATTTCATATTTAGCTTAATGAATCAGTAATAATAACGAGGATAATTATTTGCTTGACATTCTAGAAGATAATTAAATTGATTTTAAAAGTCTCTATGAAGTTCAAATTCAGTTATGAATAACCCTTTGTAGTTTTTATAGTGAATAATGAGCTGTTCTCATAATTATTACTCACCAACAACTAAAACTACGCAGAAAAATACCTTCTCGTTTATCATTTCCACCTAATTGTGTCCAAATAATATAACAGCACCACTCACAAACAGTTTTCTTTTATAAAACTTAATTGTTTTGATATGGAACGGAACGTTCGCGCGTAATTTAAGTGTTATTGTTTTTCAAATTATAGAATGTGTTTGTTGTGTTGTACTTATCGGTTTACTAGTGCATAGGAATCGTTTGGAGCGTGTTCCAGGATGGTAGGGGGGATGAGTTGTGGTGGAGGCAGCGATAACCCCTGCCTCGGCCGGAGGACGGGCCGATAACGACGCCGACTTTCAAACGAGAGCGAGCATTCTTTTGCTTCTCAGATAATGTTATGGGAATATTATCGATACTTTTGGTTGTTTTTAATGGACGGTTTAAATTTCAAATACATGGAGTTGTTCAGTTGAAACACATCTAGTTTTAAATAGTCAAGTAGTAGGTATAGCAGTTTGCTTACTTGCAAACGATAAAAATATTTCTTCAGTACTAAAATTTAATGATGACTCTTATTTAATGATATATATTAATTATCTTATGAAATCAGAAGATAAAATAGAAATTACACATGGATAAATATATATTATTTTCTATTCGTGTGAGTGAATTGTTAGCGCAATGTCGCCAACACAAGTGCATACTTACCTAAGAAAAATCGAGAAACATTCATAGTACATGATTTACATCTTTGTGCATTTAATCGGATATTTTTGCAACTTTGTATTATAGATACCTAATTCATAAGACTAAAGCGTATTAATTTGTACCTATGAAGTACGAATTACTTTTTAGATTGGTAACTTACTCTACCTGCATAATAAACTAAAAAATGTGTATAATAGTCTAAGAAATAGGTTTAAAATAAAAACATGAAAGATGCAATTCATCATAATATTAAGATCATCAACTTTGAACAAAAATAATATGAGTACCTAATGGTGTAAGAAACTAATTATCTCTGTGTTATTTCCAGATGGCAGAATGTAAATCTATTTCAGAAATAGTTAACTGCATGTAGGTACATGAATTATTTCTGGAACTTTATTATCATATAAATTCTGTTTATTTAAAGCCTATCTTCCGATAATAAATGCAATAAATGTGGTAACGTGAATAATGATACTAGTTATAATAAGTGTGGCATGTAGTTCCACGTATATATGAATACTTAATAAAGAAAAAAAAAATAATTTTGGATATCTGTAGTTATAATGGTTTTTATTAATATTGTAAAGGATTTATTATTAAAAAGAAAAATAACTATTATTTACTGATATTGACATTATTGTTGACTTGAGAAGACTATTTTAATACCAAAACGTATTTATAAGTGAGTAGTCTGAGTAGTAATATAGAACAATATTTAAAAATTAAAATTTGAATAGACCACTGTTGTAATAAAGCTGCGATAAAGTTTTCACCAAGAAATTATATTGAGGCCATTATTTAAATTGTGAATTTTCCTTAACATAAATTAAATTAAATAGGGAATATAAAAGTAAAAAGCTATTGTACGTACATTTAATGTTTATAGAAAAAATAAATTGTAGATTTAATGGGAAGAGTTGTCCAAATGCTGGGTGGCTCTACTTTAAACACTTTATAAGTGAACTATGTATATTTGTTTGCAAATACTGTTCTACCGGACATGCAATATCTGTATCTTGAAGCATGGAAGAAGAATATTAGGAATAATAATCGTCTAGTAAATAATGTACCTAATTTTGAGACACGATTAGGCGCCACAGGTCATCTATAGTAGAATTATTTTCTCCGTGCAGTTTGGGTCATAAATCAAAGCTCAGCCTCAGCCCGGCTAAGGCGGTGCGCGTGTTGCGCGGGCGCAACGCCATTATCGATAAAAACTCATTCTTATCAAATAAAGATTATCATTCTTATAAAAATCATTATTATCTTTTTTGCTGTTAATTTTAAACTTAGATATTAGTATTTATATTTATTTTTAATATAACTTGTTACATTCTAAACTTTTGTACTTATAGTTTTTTAATACATAGATACCTAATTAATAATTTATTTACAATCATTATTATTCTTAATTTAATAAATACGTTGTTTTATCTATTTTTTTCTTTCATTTATATCACTAACCCACAAAATGACAAAACTAAATACACTATCGATAACGCTTATCGACAACAATAATGCGTATCACTATGCCTGCCCATAAGGCCCGTGAGTGGAAGAGAGAGCGAAATACTCGCTTCACCGGTCCGATTATTTATGACCCAAACTGCACGGAGCAAATAATTCTACTATAGTTAGGAAATATTTAGAAGCTTTACAAAGTTACTCTTGCAGTATGTATATATGACTTTAAAAAAGTGTTCTCCAGTGAAACTTATTTTATTTAACTTCTAGTATCCTTCATCCATGCCTTTATGAACTGCGACATTTGAATAAAAAAATAATGTATTTATTTTAAAATGGAATCTGACAGATTACATTAGTAATTATTATTTCAATTATGGAAGTCATTAGTCTACAAGTCATTCTTTATACAATTATTTGGATAATTATTATCTATAAAATTATATTTCCATAAACAATGAATTTTAATCAATTAAATCTTACTATAAAACTGTTATACTTGAACTGCTTATAGGAATATGCAAATAGTAAGCGTCGCTTGCTATTTTGTGGAACAATTTCATTTAATTAATTTAACAAACAGTTTACGAAACTTTTCATTTTAAGTATATTAGTGATTTAACTCTACAAATAAAGGCATTAATTTCCATTCACGTGAAATAGCTATTTAAAACTTTAAGGCGTGGAATGAAATCAAATTAATTTGTTGCCAATGATATCCTTAATTTCAGGTTATTACTTATTATGTTGTTATCATTCAAAAACAACTTTTTGTGCGGTTCCTCCAGGTCAATGATTTTTATTGACCTTAGATTAATTCATTGTCTGAACTCATCTATAAGACTCATCAATAAAATACGTCAACTTCTAAAGCATTAATAATAAGTATACTATTGCTAATGTACCTAGTATAATTTTAGGGATTAATATAATATTAGTTGTTACCCACTACCTTTCTATAGAGTGGGATTTAATTATTTTTAACAACCTAACCATTATTTTATGGCAAAAGATATTTACGCTCAAGGACAGTGTCGAAGTTCGTTCAAACTGCAGTTTCTGGCATGCGTACCGGAATCTTCAATAAAGAGACTGGTTCAGAGAATATATAGTTTATATTATCAATCAAGAAACTTTTACAACCATGTGTGTTCCGTACGCTGCCCGATACAATTCTGTTGTCGATTGTTTTGCGAGGCGTTCCACGATTTTAAATTTAAATAATTATATTTCTTTATATAAATGACGACTTAAAAGGTTAGTCGTTATAGTACGTAGGTACTTATATTTCTAAGGCATAGTTTTTGTTCAAACTAGTTGTTATAAGACAAAACAAGTGTTTATCGTATAAACAAATTCTAGAAATCGACAGTCGCATATTTTGGGTGAGAGAGTGAGGAACGCACCACCGCTCTTTTTAATTAACCAGAATTATTATTATACTAACCTATCTTCCTATATCAGGGATTCCCAAAGTGTTCGATATCAAAATAGGTTTTTCAGGGGCTGACATAAACCAAAACAAATTTTGAAGGACGACGAGGTCTAAAAATCGACCCCTATAAATTAACACAAGTTCTTGTTTGAAACTTTCAAGATACGTTGTGTTATACGTGTACAAATATATATTTTAATATAATTACCTACTTAAAGTATTTTTACGTAATGTGTATTAATAATTATGACACTTGATATTTACTGAATTTTATGTCTATTTATTAGGTTAAATTTTGATGAAAAAATGATGTCAAGTTTATTTACTCACTTAACCGACCGCAAAGTTTTTAAATTGTTAAGTATTTTGTATTTTTAAAGTGATTTGGTTGTTGGGGTCTGAGGTATCGGTTCATTGTGGAAAAGGGGTCTCTGGCTCAAAATAGTTTGGGAATCCCTGTTCTAATTAAATAAAAATGAAACGTAGAAATGTATATTATCCCCGCAAATTGCTATTGCGTCTGGCCGCCATTTGGGCCGGCGAGTACGTATAAATATCGTCACGTGAATGTTAATTTGACAAGGTTCCAGCGCATTACCAATTTGCGGGGATAATACACACGCATAAGTTGATTCTCAGGTTTACTGATTTTTATGTAATTTTTATGCGTGTTTGTAAGGGTCCCTAGATAGTTTAGATTCACATTTGGAACCGGGAGGAGGCAATATAATTGGATCCTAGATTCTTAATTTTTTTTAGAGCAGGACATCCTCGGCTGGGACTGCTACTTGACTAATAAACGCGATTGTAGTAAATTTAATGCAATATTAAATTACGAGTACGAAAGGTACTACCAATGTGCTGCTGCTCTCTAAAGCAAGGCTGAAACCTGGTCACTAATGCCGGAACACAGCTCACGGTTATTATGGGGGCTTACTCTTGACTAGGGCTGGAAGCCAACCAGACGGGCAAATACCCCACCACCTGGCTGTGGGCTGTTTTGTCACCTCTTACGACAGCCCGCCCGTCCGCAAAAAATCGTATTCTTTCTACGTTCCTGCAAGGATAAAAAACTTAATTCTTTAGTTTGTCGCTTAAAAGGCCGCGTTTAAGTATCGTATATAGCGACAAGTTCATTCGATGGCTGGGCCATTAGCGTTGCAGATGTCTGTGAGCGACGGTAACTACTCACCATTAGATGGACGGTTTGCCAGTTTGGCTACATGCAAAAATAATGAAATCTAATAAAAAAACTAGGTAATTTGTTTATTTACTGTATCATGGAAAACTGGTTTTCGTGCAATAGTATATTTGAATATAACATTTAAATATTTAAAATTTACATTCTGTAAAACAGGTTTTTAAACATGTTCCACTCGAGACACACGTAAAAACCATGATTTGGTATTTGTATATTTTACGTTTTGTTTAACTTACTTTTTAGTTAGTTTTCCTGTTAAACTATCTATACTGTAATAAAATTGCGGGTATTGATTTGGTACAGTGAATTTAAAAATGAGAAAAAAGTCAGGTTGGGCTAATTCATACTAGCATATTTAGAAAATGTAACTGTCTAATTTTTTTGTCTGTCTGTCTCTTAGAGCGTCACATGAAACCTACTTAACGGATTTAAATGAAAGTCGACACGAAGCTTATTTAAATAGAAAGTTATATAACTTATTCCCTGGGCATGTGTATAACAGTTTAAAACCCAGGTCAATACTTAGCATACTTTTTAACCAGATAAATGACTTTGTTTCCGTGGGATAGATGCAGCCGCCGCAATTCACTATCACATATTATGTTGTCATAGCAACGCGAACGAATTGTCGCTGGCACTGCTACTGAGTATATGTACTATAAGTAATTATCATACATTACCCAGAAACGTTACTTTGGTGGTATTAAACCGATTGTTGTAGGGATATTAAACCTAAATACGCTTTCCGCTTGCTACTTTTCAATTGTATAGAAATTGGACGTTGCATTGGGAAAAAATCAGGTCCTCGTTAATAGTCTCTCTAAAAAATTTAATAAATGAATTGATAAGAAAATTAATTTTCCTCGTAAATAATATTTATTTCCGTTACTTATACGATTATGATTTAGAAGTTTCCAACACAATTAGAGACGCATTCGAATTTTACTTGTAGTTTTACTATATTGGAAAATTCAAATAAGTATTAGCAAATAAAATTTGCGAGTCATGAATCCAGCACTGCTATCAATTATATCCTAAATCAAAAGCAAATTATTAGCTGTCAATAAAATTAAAATAAATAAACTAAGGAAACTTGTGGTTTACACACTTGTGTCCCAAACTTAAAAGGCGCAGGTTCGAATCTTGATAAAAAAGCACGCACCACTTAGAAGACAGTTTCGAGACGGAATGTATTTATATGTTGTTACAATTACCACGTCCTAACGGTGAAGCAAAACATCATGATGAAACCTGCACATAATAATAATAACAATAATCGGCAGACAAACACACACATTGTATATCCCCAAATTAAGCAAGCTACGCTTGTGTTATGGGTAATATACAACGGACTACTCTGGGGCCGATCCCAGACACCCAGACCATGGTAAATAACGGAGAAAATACGTTTCCGAAATTTACTATACCGGGAATCGAACCCGGAGCCTCTGGGTTGCAGTGAGGTAGGCCGGCAAAGGCTTAGCCCGCTCAACCACAGAGGCCGTCAGATAACATATGTGTCAAACCCGCCAATTCGCCTTGGGCAAGCGTGGCGGGTACACTGTCCATTCTCCCTATAAATGGGAGGCCGAGCCTAGCTGGAGTACGTCTATGATGTTATTATATTATTACTATAAGAAAAAAATAATTATCAACTTGTATCCAGCGAGGTAAAGCTGCTAACCTTCCAGGTGCGACCCTGCGACAGCGGTTTGGTCGGGCTGGACAGTTTTTAGTTTATAGTTTTTATTTGTAATGCACACATACAATAACACAGCTTATTTTTAGGGTATAATTTATTTTAAGGTTTTATTTATTTGTATTTACTTAATTTATTTTTAATTAAGTCATATTTAAATTTTTTCTTAAAAATAGAATTCATAAAATAATTAACTTACTTATAGGTGTGCATTTAAAAAAAGACTATTTTCGAGGAATACAATTGTTTTCCCAATGTGTAGTTTATATGCAATTGACCACTTAAGTCTCTACATTATATTATATACTAGAGTTTACCCCGCGGCCCTGCCGCGGGTCAAACTCTACTGCGTACCTCTTGTTTAAACAGTCGGCGTTAAAACAGTTTACATTGTTTTATATTTTTATATTGGTGCTAATTGTCCTCATAAGATTTACTTTATTTTATATCGCAAACTATATTGAGAAATGATTGGTCTCCCATACAAACCTGTATTTCAACCCGTTCTAGTTTTATTTATATATCCCCCGTCTATCTATCTGTAAACAACATAAACGACCAAAACTACTACAACTACCACAACTACTCAAACTACCTAAACTACCGATACTACCACAACTACCACAATTACCAAAACTACCAACCAAATCTACCACAACTACCAAAATTACTAACTATATCTACCATAACTACCAAAACTACCGCAACTTCCAAAACTACCACCACTACCAAAACAGCCACATCTACCAAAACTACCACAACTACCAAAACTACCACAACTACCAAATATTTTCAAAACTACCAAATATTTTCAGAACTACCAACCAAAGCTACCACAACTACCAAAACTACCAGTACTATCAAAACTACCACAACCACCAACCAAATCTACCAAAACTACTAACCATATCTACCACAACGCCCAAAACTACCGCAACTACCAAATCTACCGCAACTACCAAAATGACCACATCTACCAAAACTACCACAACTACCAACCAAAACTATCACAATTACCAACCAAATCTACCACAACTATCAAAACTAACACTACTACCAAAACTACCACTACTACCAAAACTACCAAAACTACCACACCTACCAAAATTTTCAAATTACCAAAACTACCAACCGAAACTACCAAAACTACCACAATTACCAAAACTACCACAGCTACTAAACTACCACAATTACCAAAACTACCTCAACTACCACAACTACCAAATTTACCAAAACAACAAAATGACGAAGATGGCAAATCACAAATAAAAAACCTATCATATTTTCTGGGATATCCTTTACATAAATCTATCCCAAAATCTATCCCATTCTCCGGGATGAAAAGTATCCCGTGTCCGCCCTCGGTATAAAATTTACATATATACCGAATTTCAGCCAGATCGGTCTATTAGTTCTTCCGTAAAAGCATAACAAACAAAAAAACAAATATATTTTTATTCCGGAAACTATTCCATTTTTCGGGATGAAATGGAATGGAATGGGATGTATCTTATCTTCGGCATCGAATATATATATATATATATATATATATATATATACTGAGTGTAGGCATTTAAAATCCGTGCGGTTGGTTAAGTGAGTAAATAAGTAGTAATTATTTTTTGAAAAAAAAAACACGACAGTGATACTTCCTACTAAAATATTAGTCATTCTTGTAACAAGTTGGTACACGTAACAGTATCTTGAACGGTTCAAATAAAAACTTGTGTTAAATAATAGGGGTCGATTTTCAGACCTCGTCGACCCCAAAATCAGTTTTCATTTATGTCGACCCCTGGGAATCCGATTTCGGCGTCAGGGGTCGATATCGAACACTTTGGGAATTCCTGCTTTACATTTTACAGTCGCAATAAAGGATACATACACGTAAACTTGATCGCGAAGTGTTGAAGACCTTATAAATAAAACGCTCCGGCGGCTGTGTGTAGTAATACCCCAGCTCTTGGCGGATAACGTTATACCGATATTATTAGGTTATTTTATAAAATTATAAGTAATAATAATTTATAATACGATCACCATGGAAAAGCTTTGCATTCTATTTGTTTTGGGTAAATATTACTACAATCTATTATTATTTATTTTTATTCATTTAGGTTTTGGATATTTCATATTATTGTCTACACCACCACTGTCATCTTTTAATATTTTCCTTAGTCTAAGGGGTTTCCTGGAAGATATCGCTTTAAGCGATAAAGCCGTCCTTTGTTCAACGTTTGTAACACTTAGTTTTAATGTTGGGTGAACAATGAAGTGTTTTTATGCATTCATTCATACAACATGTTATATTGATTTTATTAAAAAAATATTTTTATTTAAAATAGTATTCTGGCGTCATCATTATTAGTTAATCGAGAACTGAGCTGCACTGAGAACAGCCATTTAAATCATGAAGTATTAAATTATTAATAGTACTTATGCATTTTATGATTGTTTATTTTGATGAGCAATAAAGTATTAATTTATCTGTCATTTTCAGACTAAGATAATAATGGATTTGTCAAGGTTGTAATTATATCTCTTGTGTGTTCATCAAAATCGGCCACGAGACTTTTTTGTGTCCTTTGCGTTATTTCTTATATATTGTTTTCGATTTAGCCACCCAGGTCCATTTACCAATGAATTCAGATTTTTATGTCAATGACATAATAAAGACTCTAATTTGAATATTAAGGTATTTAAGTTTCTGGTTGTTTTCTGAATGTTTTGACCGATGAGGTCATCACATAGCAATTACTATTCTTGTTGTCATCGGTAAACCTAGTGACATGCACGTATATTAAGCCGAGCGGGATTTCTTGGGGTAAACATGTATGTATGGTGTGTCCGTGATATCAAAACCGGGTATGATTAGACGGCACGCTCGCAACGAATCGCAACTGATCGTGCCATTAAATACGTATACTATCGCATTGTGTATATATGTAGGGCTGTCATCCGTCCGGGTTTCCCGGATATGTCATAGCTTAGAGGGCGTCCGGGGAGCGACCGGGCGGGGTTCCATTTGTAGTCCGGGTTTAAAAATTACAAGTCGTGAGCCGCCGCCGGGCACCGTGGCACGCGTGCTGCACTGATTTTAATTATACTGACTAAAATAATCTGTTGATATGCCCGGGTTCTAGGCTTCAAAATCCGCGTTTTGTCCTGGTTGCCAAATTTTAGAGATGGCAACCCTATCATGGATGCATATGTAATTATGTACACGTTCAACAACAAGTCAACCCGGCTCGCCTTCGGATCGCATGAACAATAATAATTTATCCAAATTTGAAAATCGTGTCGAACGAAATTCGCAATATTATTAACTAAATCGAAGTTATTTATAAAGCACATCAATAAATAAGTTAATATCGACCTATAAAATCGTCCCACTACCGAGCTCAAGCCTTCCCAATTTTTTAGGGGTATCGACATTAGATTTAGGGCCGAATTTTCAATCATCAGATAAAAGTTATCAGTCAAATAAATAAATTATAATCTGACTAGATTAATAAAAATGTAACAATTCAACTGCTTTATTCTGTTCTTTTGCAACTGCATTTTGAAAAATCGGTCCCTAGAGATATAACCGCCACGTTTGTCCGAGGTGGATTGGTAGGTGTCACACATCGGTTATCTAGATGGCGCAACTTTATAAATTTATATTTAATTGAATTGTCATTTACAGTAAATTCATAATATAACCTCGTTAATATTATAAGAATTATCATTTTTATATTTCTTTTAGTCTTAAATTTCAAAGATCACCCGAATCACCCAGGCTTGTGCATTATTAATGTATATGTGTCACAAATGATTATTTAGATGGGTTCTAGATGATGTACTTATAATTACTTAACAAAGTCCTAAAATAAACTAACGTATAAATTTAACTAAAAAAACTTAATATTTTTTTCTTCTGTCTTTTGTCTATTCTTTGATGTATAATAAAGAGTAATTATCTACCTATCTATCAAGAAAGCTTTGTGTTTTGTCGTATTTCATAATACTACAGTAATTTAATTATTACAGCCCTCATCTGCAACGAGTCTCTATCCATGACTTTGAGACATAAGAGACAAGCTACAAATAATGGACCAACAACACCGTGAGTACCAATATAATTATATTGTTATTTCCGAAAGCAGAAATATAAATGTATGCAACACAAATCTACTCAATTTCAAAGACAGGAGCCGGTTTCTAAGAGAAATCTGCCCCCGTGACATTTTCTTTTGTATTATGGATTTCGTTTTGTTACCAAAGAATAATAATAATTCACCCAAACTTTTAGCTTTTCATCTTAAGCACTTTTCGTGTTCTTAAAAAAATCGATTCGATTTTTCATTATTCTTTTACTAAACTTGGTAGTAAAAGGCATAAAAATATTTAAATTGTAATTTTCCGATGGAAAGTCGATTTATTAAAAAATAAAATAAAACTTAATTTTTTTCTGAGTATTAGAAAACAACCAAACATCATTTTTTTAAATATGTGTGTTACAATACTTTCTACTCATTTTTTTAAATTTTTTGGAGTGGTGGGTGGAACAGTGTTAAAAAATTAATAACTTCTTTTATAACCTATGGCAGATGACCATCGCCATCATTAGCTCGAATTCTTGTTTCGCTGCTTTATATTTTTCAGGCGGCAGGGGTGCCGCCAACCATCGAAGGGTCCTCGGGCAAGCCTTCTCCACGTCGTCACGAAAAAACATAGCAATTTACGAGTATTTTGACGCCCTTTTAACGAGATGTGGGTTTGAGTTAAAACTCAAAAGAATATCAGTTCTTTTATTCAAAGGGTTATAAAAAAGTTTTTAATTTCTTTAATTACTGCATGTACGTGCAAAAAGAGGTACCATTCGTCTTGATATGATGATTCACGTTGTGGGCTGGCGTTTTCAACTATTTTGGCCAAAGAACATCAAGATATTGCTTCAATATGTCGTAGTTGTTTTATTGCTGCTCAGGACGTGGACGGATTGTTGTGTTGTATTGCTTGATACAGCATTGATTAACAGGTCCGTAACCGAGTTTCTTGCGGTGAAGAGCAATTAGCAGCTTGTAGTGTCGAAAATCGGCGCCGAGGATAGAAGTCTTCACGTCAGCTACGTCCATCGGAAAGAACGGCTGACCCCAAGGTCAAGTCGAATGTTCTTCTCGCTATATGTTTTTATCTGCGTGATGTTTGCAGCATATGAGATAAGAGATGTTGGCTCCAATGTCGACGGGGAAGCGCTATACTTTTGTCTTAAAGATTTCGTAACAATTTTGGCAAAGGTAACTCTAAAAAATCGTTATGTTCGTCCATATGATCGTGTGTCTTTGTACGTCCTGCTGTTGTTGTCCTTGGACTATCAAGTGCCAAGCACCTACCCATTTTATTTATTTCTCACTAACTTGTTTATTTCAGCGCAGCAACAACACCGGCTGGATTTAATACTTGTTTCGAGACATGCCCAGCGACACCTGAGCATAATCCCGTATGTGGTTCTGATAACGTCACTTACGAGAATATTGGCAAGTTTTCTTGCGCACAAGCCTGTGGTGCAAGTAAGTATTCGTATAAAACTATCAAATTAAAAAAAAAAACAAACTAAATTCCACTGGAGAATATTTTTTGAAGGTCATACATATAAATTAAAAGTTAAGTCTACTTCCTATTCTATGTACACCGCATGTATCGTTGAGCAAGGCACTAATGTGTCTCAATGGAATAAACCCTGGACTTGCAGAAACTGGAATGGATTGATGAATTAAAAGAATTTATTAGCCATCAGAAAATGTAGCCAGTTTCTTAAAAATAGAATAATACTGCATGACGATGTTTTTTGGCTTCTTTATTTTTGAGCAGTTTGATTCTTACGTATCATAAGCTCAATGGTTATTTTTCATGTGGCTATTGTTCCGCAATACTGCTACTCCCGCTTTAATATTTCTTTGATGGCTTTAGTATTTGAGGCAATGAACTCTGCAACATTAATCACGTAAAGATTGCATGTTCTGGAGAAAAAAATATTTAGAACGCGGCTATCAGGAAAGGGGGCAGTCAAATCAATTGAGTTACTTTTTATTGTTGCAATACGTCGCAGCCTCATACACTTAGAACGAATATGCCAAGTTATGATGTCATTAGTTTGTATAAGTCGAATAGCGTTTTAAGTATTTTTTGAAGAATGGTCAGGTAAAAAGCACCATCAACAAACGTTTATGTATGAAGAGATTAATGAAATTAGATGAAGCCAAAACTGTTTGTCAGGCTCGTTGCAGGTGGAGATCCATCGTCTCTGCCCACCCCAATAGGAAACAAGGATTATTGACAAGGTGTTTTTAAAGGGCGACAATCCCGTGTGGATTGTCGCCTTACATCATAATAATTTCTAGTTATAATAATAACTATAAATTATTATAATAGACTGCGGGAGCCTTAAGAAAAAAAAATTGGACATATACAAACTACATATACATTATATTACAAGTTTCTGAGCAAGATACCTTAGACATATGTACATAGACCCAAGGATGATTAACAGGATTTATGGATACTATTCTTGTTATTTACCAAAAAGGCACCTTGAAATAACTTTTTATGAACCATAAAATGCTATTTGATAATTTGATCGTAATAGTATATTACAAACAATGTATATGTATGTCAGAGATATTTAACTAGGCTTATATGAATTTTGATTACTGTGAAGAACAAAGGGGAATTTTTCATAATTGATTTTTCATCGAATCACAGATTTTAATTTCAGTACGTTATGGTTAGCATTATCTCTATAAGCCCGACTGGAATATCTCATATTCTGTCTCTTAAGGAAAACTTGCATAAAATGTTAATGATAACCCCGTGTGACATTTAATATTGTTATTGTCAAAGATATTTATGGAAAGGAATTATTTTAGGTAAAACCCCGGTTTGATATAGTCTGATCTGTGACACATTCAATGTACTAAGTATCGGGAAGGTTAAAATTAAATATAAAAAATAATTAGTTATCAAAATAGATTTTATAGCCTTCAAAGCAGGTCCTATCGCTTGCCAATAAAACAGCGCTTTACCCATTACTTTACTTTACTTTTCGTAAGGTTATCAAGTATAAAGTATCAAGCTACTTCTATGAATGTTCTTTAATGGCTTCTCATCAATCAACTCAAAACGCTTTCCTCGAGATGGTCATTTTAGCTTCGCCAAAGGAAACGGTCGTGTCGAGCCGGGCCATATCATTGATCGATGACATATTACCTATATGATGGTGTAGTGTACCGCCAAGTTTTCTTCCAACTAATCTGGACGTTTTCAGTGAACGCTCACGTGAAAAATCTTAATCTTAAATAAAAAATATTGAGCTTTAAGCCTGTATTAGACGGATCATCTGCATTGAATCAATGCGTTAGATATGTGCAAAATTGAAAGGATATCCATACTTTATTTTTTGAGGTAACCATAGAAAAGCATTTAATCGCAAATGCTTTTCAACGGTTATTTAGCCGAAAAACAAAAACAGTGGACTTTTGTCACATCTATAAAATCCTTTATAGCACTTAACAGATTTGTTATCTTTAAAATAAAAATACTTCATTCTCTTCTAACGTGTTTCTAAGACACTCATAGACAATTAACTATATTGACGGCAATGCACGCACGAGTAAAAATCGAGCTAATCACTCAATTAACGTCTTTACATAGTCATTTGTTCTTCAACCGCGTAGAAAAATTTATCGCAAAATTAAAGATTTTGAGCATGTTTAATATTTTCAATCGTATAGATCGACGGTAATCTATGACATTGATTGCATCACTTTTAGTTTACATATATCATTTTAGTTGATTTATCTAAATTAAAATACAAAATTGATCAGTCTAATATAGGTTTTAGTAACTCTGCAAGGAGTTCGAAGTGAACCGCAACACGGTAATCAAGTATTAGCACCGCCTTGATTTTGAATAATTTTGTTGCGATGTTTCGGTTTGTTTCTCGAGTAGCTATATTTTTTAAATTAACTTGTTCTTAGTCACAATAAATAAGAATGAGAAAAGAAAACTTTTTGCAGTTCGTTAGGCACCAAAGTCCCGAACTAGGATTTAACCTGTAAATTTCAGTTCACTTTGGCAACTTTCTGTTGCAGCAGAATACAAATTGCCATTGCGAAGACTGTTAACTTGTTGAAATGAAAACTAAAATTAAAAAAATATTTAAAGGATAAAATAAAAATTATGAATACAATAGTTGTTCGGCGTTAGTTGAAAACGACACCGAAATCATAATTTTAGATTTTCAACTCAGGAAGCAGTTGGTTATGTTGTAGGATTATTAGAATTCATCTTCAATGTTTTATAATGTTTGAAACATACCTTATTTTTTCTTTTTCAGCAATCACATTAAAGAGGAATTCGCCTTGTGCTAATACATTGGCAGTGAGTTAAGCGACTGATTAATTATTATATAACTATGTCACAACTTGAAATAAAATATTCTTAGGAATTTGTTTTTATTTTCAGTCCTTTTTATTAGATATAAATATTTTATATACTCCCCAATGATTAGGAACAATGTGAGGTGATGTGGACTCGTGGCGATTGATTGACACCCAATGTAAAATCCTGTGTTGCTTGTGTCACCCTAAGTTGATGACCTCACAGGTTAGCTTTTAGCTTCTGGCCGGTGCGGGCTTTAAGGCAGGCCTATTCCAAGTTGCAGGATGGTTAGCAAGCTTAGTCTCGCTAACTTATGTATCAAAAAGGGGACACGGGGAAAGCTTACGCACGGAGTTTGCCAGCTTGAGGAGTTCTTCCCTAAAAAAAAATTCGGGTTGATATAAAATGTTGTCTCTGAGAAGTAAAAATCGAGTCAAGCACCAAAAATGTATCTGTGTAATTGTGAATTCTAGAGACCCTGCGTGCACGACCCATCTCGGTGGCATTGGTGCGGAGTGTTTTAACTTACATTGAAACAACACTAATATGTAGTAACAATTTGTGTACAATATGTATTTTTTTGGCCTCGCCTGCTTCTCAAGAAGCTAGAACAATGTACCAGTTTGTGATGAGCTCCTTGTCTTCAGGGAATTCACCACAAACATTGTCACAAACACATTAAATTTTATATTAGTTTAATATAAGCTATAATAAATTAAGAAAAGGTACAATGAGGCTGACATAACCGAAAAGGTTCAAAGCTCCTTTAAAACAAAAGAATAAAAAACTCTAGTAATACTGATCAAAATATCACCTCTATAATGTGAATGTATAATATTTTTGGCCTCTTATTGTGAACATAGATTTGAGAACATCGGTGTATATTTCTAAAACGTCAGAGCAAATATGATTAAATCTGTTAAGTAAGTAATTATGTCACATATGTATTTTTTAAGGGTATGGTAATATGTAATAAGAAGTACAAATAAAGAATTTAAATAGGTGACAGAACTGTCACACGCAGCCATACAAAGTCGTATGCAGATCTAAGGAAAGTCACTTTTAAATACCTACTAGTCGATATTTACATTTACTAACGTACAAAGTTAGATAAAACTATTAGGTATTCTAGTTTTATGAAAATTTGGTGGTATCACATAATTATTCAACTGCAGATTAAAATGAATTTTAACTTGAATAGATAGTATTATTATTTTCATTTTTATTCAGTAAGGAAAATAACAGGTTTCTAAACCGACTATCGGTCGGGTTCGCATTAGCAGCTTGTATGACGTGGCTTGACTCCATGAGTATCAATGACCTGTGTATAAAGCTTACACTGCACTAAGCAAGCGGTACGACGGAGTTTTCAACGACTACCTGCACATGAAGATCCACAAATATAGACACTTGCACTGCTTCATTGTATGAATAACCTCCATAGATATTATTAAAGTTAGTTAGTTAAGGAATTTATTATTAAAAATATTAAGTACAATAATGTCTGCGTAATAAACTATAATAATATGAAGAAAAAAGGAAAAATGGGATCCTTTCTATTAGGTTTCCTATGGTTGGGTCAAATAACAGGTTACATCACCCAGACCACAGTTACAATTGATTGACCTCATTTATAGAAATCTAATGAGTAACTTTGGCACTTCAGTTAGCGAGTGAGTACAAACTGCTAAAAACATACTCCTACATTTTGGATTTTCCCTATAGCAACTAAACGACTATTCGGATAAAAAAGGGAAGTCACATTAAATATGGACATGATTATTTATAAGGGTTTTGTGAATTCCGAAATAACTAGGGGACTCTAACTACTACTGTAGAGTGATAAGATAATGTAATTAGGCCGATATGTTAAACACGTTAAAATATGAGAGTGCCAGAAAGGGAGAGGAGGAGATCTAATTCATTTGAGAAAGGGATAAAATTCGTCAATAATGAAAAGGTTAACTTTGAAGGTAAGAATAGAGTAAAAATATTTTATCTGAGAAAGACAGGCAAACAAGCAGACAAGTGGACTAATGGACAATGTCGCCTATAACATATATGTTTTCGCAATAAATCTGTTGTCCATCTTAAGATATCACTTACTTAGTTCTAATAGTTAAAGTTGTCCTTCCACTGTCCTTCTTCCCGGAGCACAACTTCCTGTTCTTTCTTCTATTACTATTTGACACAAGAAGTAATAAAAACAGCAAAACACTGATTTACTTGAAATTGTAAGTCGGCATATTCCTTCAGACTTACTAAAAGAACAACGCGCTGTGACGCAGCGTCGATTCTAGCCCATCTTCTGTGTGGGCCAAACTCCCTACACCTGTTGTCACGTCACCCATCTCAGGTACACACTGGGCAAAGCTGCATAGTTAGTGACTGCAAATAATGTCAGGTTGTTTTAATATGACTTATATTTACTTATCACTTAATAAAACTACGTTTTAAGGTATCATTACATTTTTGAAAAATTAATTACCCTTATCAGGAATTGAATTGGCTGATTTTGAAAAACTAAACACATTCTGTGTATTATATATACCAAATGGGTGTGTAGCTTACAAAGATTGATATTGTCTGTGAAGGAACATCAAACGGGAAACCAAGTATTTTACCTATCCATGTAACAAGAATTCATGTCTCGACAGGTTCAAATATATTCGTTTACCGTAAGAGAATCCAGGAATTAAAATTTTCGGAATAAATTTATGTTTAGTGTTGTAAGATAAATAAATATTAAAGTACGTTAATTACAATGTGTTTTAAAGTGAAACTTTTTATGTTACTGCTATTTGCTCCGGAAGATTCACTTCATTTTATATCGCAAATGCCATCTGCCGGATGAACAGTAGTAGAAGTATCTATGCTAATTTTCGGTGTTAAAACTACATATGTACACCAAAATGACCACAACGACCAAATCGACCACACCGGCCACATCGACCGCATCAACCAAATTGACCTCATCGACCAAATTAACCAAAATGGCAATCAAAATCACAGAATAACTGCACACATATATACTATTTTGTTATTTTAAATTTCCCCTAACCTTGCTTAAACGAATCTTAGCCCAAATTAACGGCTATATAATAAACCTCATTGTAACTTTCTCCTAATAAGTACTTTTGATTTACTTTAATATCTTTATACAATATAGACTTATCAGTCTATGTTTTAAAGGTTTTAAGTGCAGTATTTGATTTAATTTTTATTATTCCGACGTTTCGGCCACTTTTCAGTAGCCGTGATCACGTAATTTTTTTATAGTAAGGTTTCTTCACTGTTTGTTTTGTATCGATTTCAATAATATTTCATGAATATAGTACGCGTCAGGTAATTTTTTTAGCGTCGCGTGCGTAAGTGAGACAAACCGATTTCGAATGGGAAAAATAGAAAACGAATTGGACACTTTATTTTGTCTCGTTTTTTTATTATAAAATGCAATTTATGTGGTAAAACCGTATTAAATTGATAAGTTAAAAATGTAAATAATAGTTAGACTAGATCGAATTTATGATAATTTTATTATATTACATGGTTTTTCAGAGAGCACAAGAACTTATAACATAACTTATAAAATAACTTTTTTGAAAATAGCCCATATTTACAATTATATTTGGATTAATAAAAAAGCAAAAACTTAAAAATGTGCACCGCCATATACCTTTATATTTTTTGTTAAAGACAAATGCTAATGCCTCACCGCTTGGGGACAGAAGTGGTGTAGTGTGTAACTCATGACACTGACAGATTCCCGCTAAAATTGTTATAGTAGGGGAGGCTAAGCGGGGATTTTTAGATTTACTCGAGTGTGGCAGAATAACATAAGGGAAGAAACCTAGCACCCTATTATGTACCCCTACCATGAACCTCTCATATAGGGTGGGGTAATTTTTTAATCTTCAATTTTTTTCAATCCTTCAGATTAAGGAAATTCCTCTACATAATTGTCAGATTATGGGTCAGCACGACAAGGACATCAAGCTGGAACGTCTGTATAATAATTTGGCGCCCTTGAGTATTTCAATGTTACGTATTTATTTCATTTAAAAAAATCGACAATGACTTTTGGTCGTGTCCAAATCGTCAGTCTTTTGAATAGGAGTTCCTTTAGGATTTACTTAATATCCCTTTTGAATATCTGACGCGCTTTAGTATTTCTGTGCGACTCTTTATTTTCAAACCTTTATAGGCTCTCCATCAGTGAAAGCTCATATATCATATAACTTTTTTTTCTTTTTAGCATCTAATCTTCACAACCCAAAAGGTCCCCGCGACGCTCGAGTAACTCCATATTTAGCATCTTGGGCTCCCCTACTATTAGCGATTAATTATATATTATTCATTATCGTTTTCACTCGCGAAGCTTATTATTGTCTCTAGTATAATTTACTAATAATATAACTAAATAAATAAATAAAATATTTGTTTCATAGCTGTTAAAACACAACGAGTCTTAAATAAATAAAAAAAGAATTTTATTTATTTAACACACGCTCTTGGCCTTTTTTTCATGTCAGGTGAGAAATTCGGTTTGTAGACAGACATATATTGTTTTAATAACAAAAAACAAAACCGAGTTCAAAATTAACTAAAAAGGAAAAATAAATATTTTCTACATCATCTTGTTTGGAGGTTAAAAAATGATAAAAAAATTAAAATTTCTACAATATTGTAAAAGTCCGTGTATTCTGCTAATTTATTGTTGTATTATTTATGTTTACTTGATACCGGCTTAGATGCCTGTATTCTGTCAAAAATATTTAAGTTTTTTTATGGTTTTTAAATCTACTTCAAAACAAGATTATATAGAAAATATTTATGTTTTACTTTTAATAACTTTTGAAGTTGGTTTTTGATTTTCGTTATTATTTTTTAGTTACATAAAAACTTGAATAGCTTTATAAACAACAACATATATGAAACACATTGTACGTGCCTTTAATATTTGAGGATTGTTCTCGATTTTTGTGTGATCCGCTCATCAGATCCTGACTTGGTGACGATAGGAGCATCTCAGGAGTATATAGTATAACCTTTCGAATAATAAAATTGAAAATAAGTCCACAATTGACGGAGAAATCACGTAACAAACGTACAAAAAAACAACATACAAACGAATTGAGAATCTCCTCCCTTTGGAAGTCGGTTAAAAATACATGCAATGCATTTCATTGCTTGTATTTGATTGATTTCAAGATGATCCGAATGTATATCCCGTGAAAATACTTGATATCAAGTATTCAACATTCGAGTATAATGCAAAGTCTCTTTAATTAATTATTCAATCTCATTGGAAATATTTTGTGTTGTACGAATATCAAAAGGGGAAAATATATTATATGACGAATACATTCGTAAGTAAAAATTCTCAGAGTTAACAAGGATAATGTATTAAATATTGTCATACTTGTTCAATACATCATTGGGACTCGTTTGACTTGATCGCGAGATGCCAAATGTTTATAAACAAAACGCCCCGGTAGCTGCGCATAGTAATAGCAAGGCTCTTGGCAAGAACGTTACTGTGGTATTATTCTGTTATTTAATAAAAATATAAGGAATAACAATTTATTAACAGATCACAATGGAGACGCTTGGCATACTTTTGGTTTTGGGTAAATATTTTTTTTATTGACTTACATGAGACTATTTGCCGTATTCAGTTTGTACCTCTGAAATTCTCATTTTTTAAATTAAATTTATATATTATATTAAACTTATAATACGCTTCACATAATAGGATAGTAAGGATTAAATAATGTCTGGTAGTGATTAATTTATTAGTGGAAGAATTTAAAATATAATTAAAATTACACGAAGCAGCATTGCCATACAGCATGGTAATGCAACTAACTTTCCGAGCATTCTTCCCTCTAGCCTTGATCTGGTATACTATACCTATATATAACCTTATAGTCATTATCAGTCAGTTTCAAGTAAATATTTTTAAATTCTGCATGTAGCTGTGTGTGTTTATATATTTTACAAACAGCCAAAATGATGTTATTGTATTATACGTAGATTATATTTATAGTTAATCGAAGAGATTTTTTAAATTTTCTTTATAGTAAAGACACATACACATTTACATTTTTATAATATTACAGATCTCAAGCAAAAACACACGAAGCTTTAAGACTCTGGAAATACCAGAACAACTTGATATGCTAATTTCATCTGTAGGCAACAACATAGAGGTCGGGTCCTATATCTTACCGACTGTTCATTTACCTTACGTTAAGATTTGCCATAATTTCCATACAAGTAATGTCCAAATTTATCCGATGGTAGGGCAGTGAATGAATAGTAAAACATAGGAACTGGCCAATAGTGAATAACAGTACAATGCATGTTTATAACTACTGAAAGGTTTGAAACAACATTTGTATGAATCCATGTATGAAATGTCTACGAGGATATCTTTTATACATTATAATAATAATAATAACATAACATTAACATTTGAAAGAACATGCGAACTTTAGAACTTGAATAAATATTTCGTAAACCTTTTCCTCGTAAATATTTACGTGAGCAAAGCCGCAGTAGACTAGAAGAAGAGTGGACTAAGAGAAAAATGATTACTTTGAAAAATATTACTTGCCCAGAGTTTTTAAATCCCTCGATACTCATTTTTATTATTTTAATCTACTAAAATAATTATCGAAATTCTATCTGTAAAATCCTGCTTGCTTTGGGATGTTCACTTCTGAGCCAGGATTGATCCTCTCTAACAGACTGGTTTACACTCTCCACGTTTTTTGCCATTCTTGATGAGCTTGGCCGCCCAGATTTTGGGTTTTCTAAAGTTGAACCGGTCTGTTCAAATTTTGGGAAACCATTTTCGAATGAGAGGGATGCTTGGCGCATCATTTAAATGACGAAAACCTCAAATACTGCTGAATCTTCTTCGCGCTACAGTCGTTGAATCACCGTTTTTGTAAAACTCGCACGCACAAGCGCCTGGCTAATTATTGACATACTCCCCGCGTCCCTCAGATTCGATACGTTCATGCAGTCATCTAAACAAATGTAAAAATGTTTTTGAGACACCATGCACAATAGGGAAAACAACGGGGTTCTTCTATTTTTATATTGATTTTTAGTTTTTTTTTGTATTTTATGTAAAAACCTTATTGCTACTTATGTGTAAATACATACACTCAGTAGTTGGCGACAAAAATGACTATGTAACAAATAAAAACAAATGGAAGGGTATATACCGATTGCATAAGGGGACTGTTTTTGTCAAAATGGGTACAGAACTCTAAAATGTTTAAATAGCATATTTAATATATTAATAAATGTAATATCTTCTCACACGTCTTTTTTACTGAACATGTGAAGGTATAATATTGTGTTACGGTAAATGCTCTACTAAAGTAATAAATAATATTAGACACCCTCTTGGTTTGCATACATAGTTAGTTTACGAGAGCTATTACGATAAAGAAGCAGGATGTTAAAAACCCAAACGCAACAGTGATTCTTACAGGAAAAACAATAAAATTGATTTAATAATACTACAGCATATATGCCTGCAGCTTCGCTCGTGTTGTTTTCTGTTCGATATTCTAAAAAAACTGTAATTCATTTTTAATTTCTTATATTTTGGAAGTACGCTTGGAGTTGCCTGATCACAGGGATGGAAAGAGTACGTTTTGTCCCTGGGAAATGAATTTCCCTACTGTCAAAAAATTTAAAGAGTATGAGAGTCATGTCTGAACTTTTTATAAAGACACTAGCTGCGCCTCTCAGTCTTACCTGCGTAGTGATGGAAAATCGTTATATCTTAGACAATTCATACTATATATATATATATATATATATATGTCGGAGGGAAGCTATGACTATGACTATATGACGATGTATTGTTGACTGGATGTATAACGCACAATATCATTTGTTTACATTATAATTACTTCTAAAATTCTTAATGTAATTTAATTAGATTTGTTGAATGTTTCTATAACTTAAAGATCGTTCTAACCTAATAAAAGTTATGAATATTATAATTTAATAAACGACCAATCAGAGCAGAGCATATGGCAGAGCGGGGTCAGCGCCCTCTATACTTTGAGTAATATCTACTTGGGTAGACTGAGGAGTTTTTGTGACACATTTGGTTGGTGGCAACAGGTCGAGTTGGACCATGGAGTATTTTAAAGAAAGTATTGAAGCTGGAAGTATGAGCGGGTGCCCTGAACCCGCTGCTCGGTCTAAACTATGTCATAATGTTGATCAAATCTAAATTAAAAGTGTATAAACCGTGGCTATTGTTTTATGCTCGCATTTTATCCTGATGACGCCCACTAAACCTGCAATAACTAAAGATGATGTCGTGAGAACGAGGCCGTTCTGCGACATATATATATAAATTATACCCTATGTGTTATTCTGAAGTGTAAGCTATATTATTGGAAAGTTTCATCAAAATCCAAGTAGTAGTGTTTGCGTGAAAGAGTAACGAACATACATCCATACATACATAACTACAAACTTTCGCGTTTATAATATTAGTAGGAAGTATAGGAAGTACGAAGGATAGTAGGATTGTTAAATTGCGGCATAAAATTGTAATTAAACATATCAACAATTTTGCAACTTGGTAACATACATTGCTTGGTTACATTCATACTCATAAATTACTTTTCACTGAATTATTATATGATTTACATATATTTAAGCTAAATATTTCCTGTGAAGAAATGTCAAACGGCAACTCACGCGAATGGGTTTTTTTGAACAAAATGTTCTATATTCCTTATATTAATAAAAATATATATTGTGCCAGTAATTTGAATACACCTTTATTTTATCCAAAAAATAAATGAGAATAATTATCATATTTTTTATACCCATTTATAAATAAATTAAGATTACTAATTCGAACACGTTATTTGAACCAAATCAATTAAATCAATCAATTGGTAAAAATTAGTTACGTTGAGACTCACTTCTCATCTCCATCTCAAGAACTACGGCGTAGTTATCATATCGCACCTACATAGGCACTACAAAATAATAATCAATTGTTTAATCCCTTGTTATAAAATTTAAATCGTCAATGTAGTTTAATGTTCTAAATTTTCGGTAAACGTGCTTCAAAAAAATCGTTGTAACAACAACATTATTTCGAATAATTTGATAAGGCAAGCGCAGTCTATGAATATTTGAAAATATTAACGGATTTATTAAAAAATAAACCCTTTTTCTTGGTTTGCCGTCTAACATTATTTAACATAAATTATTCCTTATAAGCTAAACTATGATTTAGTAAAATAATACAGACTGTGCTTATTTTTTCAAAATCAGCCGATTTGATTTCTGACAATGGTAATTGATTTTTCAAAAATCTAATATTACTACTATAGTTTTTGTCAAAATCGGCATAGAATCTCCTTTGAGTGGTTTTAGTTATGCCGTATACTAACTATAACTTAGGATTTGGCCCAGAAGACCCACCTGAAAAATTCTCCATGTATAATGCTTACAACAGTACCTATATTTAATTTTCACAGCTCTCATATGTAGCGAAGCTCTATCCTTGACTTTGAGACATCAGCGACAAGCTACAAATATTAATAATGATTGGGGCCTTGACAAATCTCAGGTTCCCTTATCACTTCCACAACAACCTCAACAATCAACAACCACAACAACACCTCTGTGAGTATTAATATAATTTTAATGTCAAAATGCCATAATTTAATGCCATTCAGGCAAGTAACAAATATCCACAGAGTAGATTAATATAATAAAAGACAAATCTCGTAGAAAAGTCTCATCGCCACCTATTCTTATTTGTAACGTTAACGACGTTACCTAGAATACATATTATGAATTCGTTCTTACATGATGTTGCAGTGCAAAGGAAACTTCTTCGGAAGGACCTTACCTATAAGTCGTTGTTGTATGCGGATTAAACTTTTTTGATAACTTAATTTGAGTGCATGTTTCATGTGCAGTGCACATGAAATAAGGGTGAATATCCTGCCAATGGCAACCGGTTCGGTTGTAAAAATGATTCTTTGGCCCTAGCTCAACAAGTTGTCTCTATCCCCATAGTACATACTATACAGAATATGTAGAAATCGTCGTTTTTTAGAAGGCTAAGTGATTTTATACCTACTATTTGTATGGGATCATTGGCTATACAAACGGATTAATAAACATTTTATTTAATAATTAATAATCCATTTCATAGGTATATTATTGACTTTATTTTTTGGCACTCACAAAATCTTTAGCTCCTCTGTTTAAGTATTTACACAAACAACATAGGATACCTTAATATAATAGACTTTTAGGTATATGTCACAACTATTTTTGACATATAACAGACTTAGAGACGACTTTTCTTCGCAAAGCAAAAGCAAAAGTGTTCCGCTGAACTGATTTATTTGATTCCTATTAATATTACAATAATAATTACACAAAGCGGTGTCGTTATAATTGACCTATTTATCTTCACTTTTCGTAAAACTTCTATATTGGGTGCTACAAGGATTTGGACGGAACTTCCCGTTTAAGTTTTCCTATTACGTTTCCACATTTAGTTATTTAAGGTTGTCATTAAATTCTTTCTAAGCTGGCAATGTGTTAGTAACATTTCTGGTGTTGCAAATATCTTTAAACTATGATAAGCACTTTCCATCAGTTGGGCCGTTAGCTTATTTGCCGACAGCAACGTCTCCATAAATTTTTAGGATTGCGACCCCACAGACTTGGGTTTCGACCCCAAACGCTGCAAATACGCAGCCATTTCCAAAGGTGGCATATTTGCGGCGCTTGAGCGCTTCCTGATGGATTGTTGAAATTATAACTCACTTAACACATTCGTAATATTTGTCGATCTACAGTTCTAAAGTACAAGGTCCAATATTAATGAAACTGTATAGGAAAATAACTTTGGAGCTATACTGAACCGAATATACGATTTAAAATAATAAAAAATATTTCATAAACAAAAATTATATATACCTACAATAAATTGAGAGACTCCTTCGTTTAAAATCGATTAAAACACAATTTTGTGTAATATTTTATTTCAGGGCATCAACAACATCGGCTGCATTTGATGCCTGTTTGCGGAATTGTCTAGTGACAACTGAGTACAGTCCCATATGTGCTTCTAATAACGTTACCTATGATAATCCTGGACGATTCACCTGCGCACAACGTTGTGGTGCCGGTAAGTATTCGTATTTATGACGGTTTTAAATTCTAACCGTGAAGCATGTACCATTTAGCGTTTAACATTTTTTCGTAGATTTTGTTATCCCGTTAAAACGTTAAACAACACAGTTCTTATACTTACACATTTTAAAATAAAACTACAGAGCAAAACATCATTTTCGATTTTCCTCCAAATAGTTGAGACCATCATGATTTGAATACAATGAAAGGTTGTCAAGTCGACCTGTTTGTTATGGAATTGCTAAAGTGACGCAAAAAATGCTACTGCAACCCCATCTATTTATTTATTACATATCTAATAGCTTACAATATTTATAACTTAGACAATAAACTCTGTTTAATTTGATTTTTGCCAATTATTGGATACTATTCTACTGGATCTGTTTGACTTTATTCTTCTATATAATGAAAACGATATCAGGATAGAAATTATACTAAGTGCTTAAAAAATCTCGGTGTCTTAATTGAATGTGCGCTGTCTTGGCGGGCCGCCAATTGTAGTACTTACTATCTTTTATCTTTTTCTACTTCTGTTTGTATATGTTTTGGTGGACAACAAATAATTATCTATCTAAGTGATGAACGGTCGACGGGGTGTACCTAAAGATACAAATTCTAAAATTGTGTTTTCATGATCTTAAGTAGATCCTGGATTTTCTCTTCACTTGAAATTTATTGTAGTAACTTTCAAGTTTATTATAATGTATTGCCACGAGCTAATGAGGAAGATTAACAGGTATGCAAAGCGTCAATCTGTCTTGGACATTCATGGTTGGTACACCGTCCCGTCGTCTAAAGTCCAGAGAGACACAGGAAATTACAAACACAGGCTAAGCGCGTTGTGTCGAATTTTTAATTAAAGTTAAGAATTTTCCACCATTAATTTTTACTATTAGATGGGGATTAGTTTTTAAGGACGTAGTGAAATTATCCCTAGTTTCCTTTAAGGAATTTTCTTATTATCTTTGATGATCTATCCAGCGCTATCCCATACGCCTTTTTTTTTGGCCAGGGGAAATCCGTTTGAGGACTAAGCTGCGACAGGCACAGAAGCCTGGGGGGATGTTTGCGACCCGTGTGAGTGTGGGGTTCGCCAGATCGGGGGTGGCACTAGCGTGCCCGGTCAGAACCGGAGCCACGCTATTACCATGCCCCAGTTAGGGATACCCCCTGGGTGTTCTGTCCTGCGCCTTATGCCAGGGCTACGGGAATAGGCTACCCGGCTCCGCCATGCCCTGGCAGGCGTGGGCCCCGCTCACTGGACCTCTTCCAATGCCGGGGGAGCTACTCCCCCGGCGACTTCTCGGTCTATTCCGGGCGTGGGGCGGTCTGTAACGCGCCCCACGGGAAGAGAGATGAGCGCGCGCGGAACACTCGCGCTCTCATCTCGACGGCTTATGCGGGTGAGTGAGAACCCCTATACCCCTAGGGGCCCCACCCGCGCCGCCCGCTTACGGTGGCCGAAGGTCTAGTTCCGACCTCCGGCGTCGGCGCGTCCTCCTTTGGCGGGAGCGGAGCAAAGACGTGCGCTCACGCTCCCGCTCCGCCTCCTCCTTCGCAAACATAACGTGCTCGCAGAAGGAGGAGACGGCGTCCCATCCGGTGCGGCTCCCGACCATGGTACGAACCACGGCCGGGAGCGAAAGGTCCAGTCCGGTGAAGGCGACGAGCTCTCGGCGCTGCTCCATCCATGCAGGACATTCCTGTAGGGTATGCAGCGCCGTATCCTCGTCGCCTGTGTCGCAGTGATGGCACCCTGACGTAGCCTCGCGTCCGAGGCGACACAGGTACCTCCCGAAGCAGCCATGCCCCGAGAGGACCTGTGTCAGCCGGAACGTCAGGGTGCCGTAGTCTCGTCCAGTCCATTGTCGCAGGACGGGCCGCACCGCCTCGCTATCCCATACGCCTAGGGCAACCTTTGAAACAAACTTTCAATCAGCGATTCTCTCTCTCACAGAGTACCGCAGCATTTAAAAAGGAATATAATCTATCATTTTAGTGAAACCTGTTTCGGAATAAGCTTATTTTTATGCACCCGAACAACTACAAACCGCTCCCGGGAAAATTCCCGCGATATTCCCGGAATAAAAATCACACATTTTATTACACAAAATTTTCTATCGATCAGTGGAAAGAATCGCGTTGGAATTCGATTTATTTCAATCTGGCCATTTTGAATCCTTTAAAAAAAACCCCGTGTTCTTGGGAGGAAAAGTAAAAGCAGATTTCAAGTCTAAACATTTGCTGTCGATTAGTGAAAACAGCATAGAAATCGATCCAGTAGGTTTTTCGTGAATCCCGAACAAACAGATAAGAAATCAAAATAAAATGTATCGTGTTTTCCGTCGTTTATGTAGTCTATTCCTGCTAAAAAAAATAGCTTCAATAGACAGACACGGCATGTTTAGAAGTTGATAATATTATAGCTTAAGCCTTACTCGCATCAAATCTGTAGGAATCTACAGACTATAAATCCGGTGCGGAATTAATTTCGTAATGAACACGCTTCCATAGGTTAGACGTTGCAGCAAAAAAATCGCATCAAAAAATTCGTGAACTAAACGGCCTTGTTAATTGTGTAGATTAAGGAAAACTTGAATAAAATGTTAATGATATGTAATGTGGGATTTAAGTTTATTGTTTTTGAAGATATTATGGACTGGATTTTTTCAGGTAAAACCTTAAACGTCTGACATTTCACAGTTCGCGTACCAAATGTCAGAAAGATTTTATTAATCGTTCTGACATTTCTGACATAATATAAGATAAAAAGTCGGTGCTTAGTAATTTTCAAAATATAGTAATTTTTATGTTTTAATTTGCACCGACTTCAAGATGTTTTAGGTAATATATATTAAAAATAAGATATTATAATTACAAATAGCTTTAGAAATAAGTCATTTTATACCTTTTAGTTTTTGAAGTCGGTTTTTTTAAACGAAGTTTTCTTTAATTGTTATTTTTAGTGTCTAGCTATGGGTACGAAAGATGCCGCGCGCCTTAAAAAATATAGGTCCCAAGAAACGGGGACAAAAAAATGATTGTAAAATAAATACTACTGGGCCAAACTATGTTAAATTTTTAGGGGACTAAATGGCAACTATTCTGCATCGAACTAAAAAAGAATCACGTAAATCGGATCATAGATCTCAGAGTAATCGGTGTACATACATAAAAAAACATACCGGCCAAGTTGGGAACCTCCTCCTTTTGGAAGTCGGTTAAAAAGAATTGATTTGTTCATTATTTGTTTTGTCGGCTTTAACTTAGGCCTTATTGATTGCAAAATACAATACCAATGTGTCCCTCCACGCTCTGTACACATTTGGTCTGGTTATTGAGATATTATAGCCCTTCGCGTCTGTATCGATGTTTTTTAATGGCTCCCTTTGAGGTTATATAATCAAAGATCCTAAAGACTCAATTCTCGTCTGTCTTTTTTGCTTTAAAAATCTAAAGCAAAAAAGACAGACGAGGTCGTATTATGGCAATAGGCCGACAATCTTTTTTCGATTTTTTCAAAATTTAAATGTTCAAGATATAATAATTGTCAGATCCCTAGTTCCACCACTAGCAATTCATACCAATAGTTCGTTACCTTTTGTTCTCATTTCCTACAATAATCCTAAACTAGGCTAACTAAGGCTTGTCCTTGGATGCATTATTATATGGTGTAGACAGAGATAATCGCCGGTCACCATCACGTCACATTTAATTAAATTTATCAAGAGGCATCTGTGTTGGCCTTCCCATATTCCCACGTTTTTATGGCCCGTGGTCTTCAAGGACATTCATTATTGTCATACGTCATTTTTTAAGGGATTTAAAATAGCATATTATAATGGTTCACGTTTTTTTATTTTATTATATGTATTGTAATGTTTGTAACATCTCTTATAACCCTTTTTTTTTTCAGCTATCACAATATTGAAGAATTCGCGATGCCAATCAGCATCGAATTAAACGTTTGTTTAAACGTTATAAAAAATGTTGTCATTTAAAATAAAGTATTCTTAGAAATTTGTGTTTTTCATTTATTCAATGACTTTTTTTTTGCGATGGATATTTTTATGTAGACCGCTCATTGCTCAGAGAGAGACAATGTGGTAGTGTGGGATTCTGCCTGGAATTCATTAAAACCACCCAGTGTTCCTTCGCGCCACGATCTTGGTAGTTGCAGGCTCTCATGTAGGTTCCTTCTCTCAAGTTGCCGAGGACCATCGAACTAAGTCTCACTTATACAACGAGCAGGGGACGTGTCCAGTAACTGCTGACGTTGTACCCCACAGATATGTATTGGACTTGTACCCGAGCGCCGCCACCTGCGAATACTTTAGACCTATGGAGAGTCGATGTAATTCTTAAGTAATATCAATTATTTATGTAGGTATTTACGGAGTACGTTAGGAACACAATTGAAAGAAAAGAAAGAAAGAAAGAAAAAATTATTTGAAGAAACAGCGACGTACTTACATTGCTAACATGTATCTAAAAATAAAATAAAAACATATTTTGAGATTTTGTACGCCGCATTTTCCGCAAACAAGGTTTGCTCTCAGCTTATTCCTGTGCCGGCCTACTATCCGACACAACACTGATTTTCAGTGTAAATGCAAACCTACCTTTTGGCGTAATACTAAAACGACCCGTATATTTTAATGAGTTTTTTTTAAGCCAAACACTTTGTTTCAAATTTTTACTACCATGAATAAAAAAATAAAACAATTATTTTTAATTACTGACTGTCCCCGCGACATCAGCTTTCACTGAGAGAGATTTTCAGTAGATCAGAGTTACAAGAAGAGAGAAACAGATCGCTGATAAATTTAATACAAAATTAGTTATTTATTTATTCAAATCGTTTCGATTGTAAAATTGGCTTTGAAAATTAGAAAGACTACAAAAAAGGAATATGTCGTAAAAGTACGTAAAATATGTTTTAAGGGAATAAATAAAATAAAGTTGAAGATACTTGATTTTCCCCTAAAAATCTTTTCTTTTGACTGAATAAGATTGAAAAAAATCAAATATTGAACATTATTTTATTTCCAAACAAAAACCAATCTTGAAGTTTGTTGTGTCAGAAAAGTAGTGTGATTTTTACTTACTGACCCGCTGATAGTCTCCAGTCTGTGTAAGAAAAATCTGCAATTCCAATGCTCGTAGATGAAATACTTCCTGTAGGATGCTTACTAATCGAATTCTCGAAGCTGAGAAGCTGAATGCTATCATTAGATATGAGTTTTATTTAATATGCTTGTAGCCGAATTCATGCTTTTATATAAATTGCAAGGAACACGCGGATTGTAAGTTTTGAAAATGTTCAAATATAACTTGAGAATATTTAGAAAAACGTTATGAGACCTACGATAAAAGCATAATTTAAAAGAAGAGAAACATATAGACGTTGAGGACCTTCTCCTTTTTGAAGTCGGTAAAAATAAAGAATAATTTAAAATTAAATATTACTGGACCCGAACGAAGCAAAATTATTTACATGAAAATGGGCCGTAAAATAAAATACTTGATTTTCTTTTCATTCTAATTGAACCAAATGGCCGATATTTTAATAATATATAAACAAATAAGTATTTAAATTCATAACAACAATTTTAAATAATTACATTATTATAAAATTAGTTTTGTTTCTTTTTCAGTAAAATAAAACCAATCTATTAAGTAAATATTAACTTCCAATTAATCAGAAGATTCAGATGTTTTCCCATACCCGAATTACAAAGTTCAAAGAAATTAAGTTTTTACAAACAAGCATTATAAAAATTAAAGGATTTGGGCAGAAAATCGTAAGTATTTGGAGTTTCTAAAGCACCCAAATAAATAGAAGGCAACGCCACAAGATCGTAAAAAAACATAAGAATGCCCATTTAGTAAAGCAAACAGATGGCGAGACATTAATTTCCAAAGTAGTGTAAATTCACTTTAATCTATAAAGCATGTAGATATTTCTGATATTTATATCAAATAACACCTTGATTTATCTCTGAAAAATATCAAGGTGGTAGAACTATAAAATACTTTATATAAGTTGATCAATATCCAGTTTATGAGGTATTTCATCATTTAACTGCTTTTTTATGATTCGGTATCCAAATAACGAACACAGGGGATGTGTGTCACCTCTAGGGAACCCTTCATCGTGCATGGACACCTAAACACTTATACTTATCAAGGTTATTGATAAAAGCGCTTATCAAATAAACTCTTCAAAGAGTATTTACGTTACTTAAAATTATGTTAGGTATCAAAATCAAAACATATATTAAACGATAAATCAAAGTTCAAAGGAAAAATACGTGTTCTTAGACATATCGCGCGGGGGAAATTTGTAATATTGTTTATACAAGATGCCGGTCATTTTGTAACAAACTGTTGGAGTAATATGACCATTTTAATTCATTTTAATAAATAATTTAATATTTATCAACGAGATACATGTGTTTGTGATACATTTTTGGACCATGATGACCGTATTCGTCTTGACAGGTGAGCAGAATGTTAGTCAATTTCTGTTTATAGGGTTCCCGATGCCTAAAGGTATGATAGTTCATACACCGGTATCTGTCCTCTCTATCATAGCTGATTACCTCATGAACTATTGAGGCTGGAGACATGAATTTCTAAAAATATAATAACATAATAATGTATGATATTAAATAGAAGAATATTTTTGTTCTTTTAAATTCATTTTTTTTTCATTTCTTTTATTATTTACCTAAATTTTTAACCGACTTGAAAAAAAGAGGAGATTCTCAATTCGTCGGAATATTTTTTTTTATGTATGTTCACCGATTAGTCTGAGATTGATGATCCGATTTACGTGATTCTTTTTTAGTTCGTTCAAAAAAAACTTCGTTTAAAAAAACCGACTTCGAAAACTAAAAAGTATAAAATAACTTATTTCTAAAGCTATTATTAATTATAATATCTTATTTTTAATATATATTACCTAAAACATAAAAATTACTATATTTTGAAAATTACTAAGCACTAACTTTAAGATGTTTTAGATAACATATATTAAAAATAAGATATTATAATTAATAATAGCTTTAGAAATAAGTTATTTTATACTCATATGAAGTCGGTTTTTTATTTTATTTTTCTAGTTATAATTAAATGAAATATCTCTCTTTAATCTTCCTACGTTTACCGATCGAAAAACGGGTAAAAATCAGACGCATTCCAACTTAATTCATATTTTGCAGGATTTTTTCCAAATATAGTCTCTCAGTCCGTAAATTTTCTTTGTGCTGTTATACATTGACGAAACAGTACTGAATGTATTTTTGTGACGCGGGGTATTCTAAGGCAAATGTCAAAATGATAAGGAAATACGGGTTATCTGAGTGATGCCAGCAGAAAAAAAATTGAAGCAAAAAAAGAATTAGGCCCGCTTGCATAACGATCGCCTTTAAATAAAATTAGTTAATCATATTAAACTGCCTAAATACGTTCGTTATACACAAAACGTATTGACAGTTCTTTAAATATATTTAGCGGCAAATTTTGGGTTGTGCAAGACGCTAATTGTATTAGCGTCTAAAAAAGAATTAATTAATTAATTAAAGGTAGTTTAGTTTTGATTACGTTTTGTGTTTCTTAAATAAATTTAAGCAAGCTTATGCAAGCGGCCCTAAACGAAGGAGTATTTGCAAGGAAATGGCATATTACATTTTGTGGGAATAAAATTCTGCTTCCATAGGTATACACTTTTTCTGTATGTTTAAATTCAATTCACTGGGATTACCTATATATTGTATCAGTGGCTGATGAAAATTGAACGGAACATGCCATCTTGACATGTTTTGGTATTTCAGAGCGAGATGATTAAGGTTTGCATGTCCATACTTCCAGCACATTTTTATAAACATTTGAATGAGTATAGTCGCTTATGGAATTTTCATACTTTGCGCCTGTACCATGCAATAATGCGACCGTTGAGGCGTAAAGAAGGAATCGAAATTGAACCTGAAAAACTTTTAATATCTGTATTATATTTCATAAAAGAACCGGTTGATGGCAATTATAAGGTGGTGTACGACAGAACTTTTAAGAATTTGAGTGTTAATATCTTGCCATCATTCATTATGAAAAAAGGCATTAAGGCATTAACATAATTATGTTTTTTCGAGATCTGATTGACTATATATTTGATTACGTGAATGTGTACTGTTCACTTTACAGTGAACATTTTTTAACCCTTAGTTACATGTACGGAGGCTACACCTAATTATCACTTCTTTCGCGATTTTACCATAGTATAACTTTGTAGCGTTAAAACAGACTACACCCTACTGTCCAATCTCACCTACGTGTGACCCAGTAGTTACTGAGAAAAATGACTGTGACATAGACAGACGGACAGCCGTACGTGACTACATAAGGGTTCTGTTTCTACTAAAAAACCAAACTTAAATAATGATGAATAATATTATATATATATATATATATATATATATATATATATATATATATATATATATATTTTATTTCAGTGGTATTTTGTTTACTAAGGAAAAGCGTTGCAGGTTTTACAATAATTGATGGTGAATTTTACGATCATGTACTAGGACAGGATAATAAATTGTCAGACATGTCTAAGTCAACGGAAGAGATAGATAGACCAGATTATTCACACCATAATCTTTCAACTGATCATAATTTTGAAGATTTAGAAGAAAACGAAGGAGATCCAGATGGTAATTCGTTAAGGTAAAATTAAGTTGTATTAGATATATCCGATATTTTGATAAGAATATTATTTCATCAATAATTAAAATATCCATTCCAAAGTTTTATCAATTATTATATTATATTTAGTAAATATTGATATTATTTCAAAATAATATTTTCACATAATAAATATTTACTCAATAATCCAAATTGAGAAATTTGCAGCACTACATTATCTTTATGTCAGTGTAATATTGTATTGTAAGAATGGCTCTTTTGTAATCTAACTAGTCACATTATAAACAATCAATGAAATGTGAACTTATCGTATGTTTATGACGAATTCTAAATAGCAATTGTAAACCTTATTATAGCTCGTTATAGGAGAATTTGAAAAATAGGTTGCGAGGCGCAGCCGAGAGTCGAGTGAAGAATGTAGGCTGGATTAAAAGTTAAGCGCACAAGCAGTATCGCGGCAGCGGCAAGCGAGTGTCAAAACCTATTTTATCATTTAACCACTTTATGATATAATTAGCACTACTCTAAATCAAATCAAATTTAAATAAAATCAAATTCATTTTATTTGCTTAAAACATAGTAGGTACATAAATTTGAGGTGACATTGGAATACTAGGTTCACATGTTTTGCCTATAGGCTACAGGCGTGCAAATGTTCTTTAAGATTACCACAATCACATTATCATAATTATTATTATTAAATTAACAAGAACTGAATATATATATATATATATATATATATATATATATATATATATATATATATATATATATATAAGTACATTAATGCCAATCATATGTAATTGTCAAAGAGTTATCCTAAAAATTCGTTAACAGAGTAAAAACATTTATCCAATAACCATTTATGTAGTCTTTGTTTGAAAAGATTTGTCTAGCTATGCACACAAACACATGCCGCCTATAACACAAGCAATCAGGCCAGAGTCACAATTTAGGGTACGTTAATTTGAAATGACAAGAGCTATGAATGTCAAAGAAGCAAGTGAGGTGTGTAAGAATAAGCCTGAATGGCGCTCTGTTGTTCGTGCCTACCCCGCAAGGGACCTGGCGTGGAATTATGTATGTATGTTAATTTGAAATAATGTATAATTATTGGTCCGTTTGTTCACAATCTGATGGGCTGAAATACGTAAGATTATAAATTGACAAATAGACACGGTTACTTTACAAATTCCCGAATATGAAAGCGTTATATGCATTTTTTATGTCTACCGATAGTTTATAGTATCACTACATTTATTGTAAACTAACGGTTTTACAAGTGACATACACTTTTAGGATTATGCTAGGAATTAACAAACGCAATGGATTTGAAAATACTCTGGAGGAAACCATATACTCTGAAGCAAATGTAAATGATAATTTCCTCGAATTTACCCAAGACGCACGCCCAACAACGAATACTACTTATGGTACACCAACTTTACAAGAATGTATGAAAGACTGCCCTTTTACAGACGTATCTAATCCTGTTTGTGGTACTGATAACATAACATACGCTAGTCATGGGAAATTGGTGTGCGCTCAATATTGTGGAGTAGGTAAGAACTGTTAAATTTTTTTTCTAATTTTTTTTTAGACTTAAAAAAAGAGGAGATTTACTCGATTACTCCGTCAAAAAATGTCTAATTCCTTGGAATCCATTCATCAGAGCCTTACATGTCGACAATGGGACCAATTAGGGACGTATCGATTAATATTTCTTAAAGGATCGAATTAGAGAAATTCACGAAAATTGTTAATCGACTTCTTCGTAACACGATATATCCGTCAATTATAAACCGATTTTAATTTTTTTTCTCTACTCCTAAATGTATATACTCCCGAGATAGTCTCATGGTCACCAAATTAGGATCTGATGAGTGGATTTCATGGAAATTTAGGAAAACCTTCGTTATTAAAGCACGTGGGCCTAAATTCTAGGAAAAAAAGTTCGTGCACTCGATAGGTGCACATTTTCTACAGGCGTTTAACTTTTTTGTATACGTGTAATGTCCGCTTATGTTGACCAATTTTGAATTTTCTTTCTTTGTTCTTAAGATTGTACACTCGATGTGGTCCTATGATTACCAAGTCAGGATCTAATAAGTGGATCGCAGCGAAATCGAGAACAACCCTTGTTGACGAGCTTCAACATCGAAGAGTGAGATAGTAACCTTGTAATCATCATTATAGTAGTACAATATCTACATGCGTTAAATATATCTAAAGCTATTTCAAGTACTTGCGCAACTAAAAATAATTTTTTTAGAAAGCGGTTTAATATTTGTTTTTTGCTTTTTAAGTTGAAGTCGATTTCGTTTTAGTCAAAAAATATTGGCAAAAACGGAACCTTTACGAAATCTTTATGTCCATATGTAAGTTTGCTTTTATATGTCACGATATTTTTTTGTGGAAAGTAGACTATCTTCACGGATGATATTTAATAATAATAAACACACATATTGCATATTTCCAAATTAATCAAGTTTCGCTTGTTCTATGTTAATCGAATTTTATCGTTAAAATTAATCTTATACTTATTTCAATGTGGAATTCTAATTATTATACATTCTTACAGATGTATATCTTCAGAGAAATTCGCCGTGTCATATTGATCTTCAAAGCGATGTAGATAAAAACGCTCCTCAACCTCCACGAGTTAATACGCCCATCAGTCTTTATGCCACTCTAACCTCAAGGTCTCCTGATATACAATCTTGTATAAATAATTGTTTAAAAGGAGGTGACACTTCTCCTGTGTGTGGTTCCGACGGTAGAATCTACGACAGTCCTGAACATTTGCTTTGCGCTCAGCTTTGTGACAGTGGTAAGTAACATATAAAAACTAAAAAAAATACCTAAACACAACAACTAAAAACAATTTTTCTCTAATATTTCTCTCTTATTATATTCATGTACTACACAGAGTACTATAATAGTGTTACACGCCGACAAAGGCGAATGCACACCTGCAGTTTATTACCTTTCCGGCATTCGGACTTCTTTTGTTTACTTTGTGTTTAAAATTTGTAATTAGAAAAACAGCCTATTCTGTATTGTAATCCTTTATGGTAGGCATTAACCACGTGTGATTCGTGGAAATTAATGTTATGCGGTCGAGTATTGTGTCGAGACATATTGTATTTGTACAGGATAAAAGGAATGCATGCAATACGAGCAGACGGTGTGTACATTCGAAAAGCTATATAGTGACGGATTTTGCGCGTATTATTGAATCGTGCATTACGTTTGTACTGGTTGCGTCCAATTATATTTGTACCTGTGTTTTACGTGTTTGTATAATTCTAATAAATTCTATAGTAATTCCAATTTAATTCGATTTCGATTCGGCATTTTAATTCGAGCCCCGTAACTCGTAACAATATAATAGAAGAATATACTTTGTAAATTTTTCCTTGCCTGTAGATGTCAAAATTCGACCATTATCGACATGTCTTAATAACAGCAATGTTGGAAGCAGTCTGGGGAAAATTTTTGACACAGTCAATGTGCTTGAAACTGGATTCAACACTCATAACAGTATACAATCGAATCCACTTAATAACTCCGGCAGCAGTTCTACAAACAGTCTTGCAATTAACTCAAGAAATTTATTTAGTAATAAAGGAAATACTAATAATGTAAATCCTGAAAATAATTTTGGATTTTCTTTCGATGTCAACGTAAAAACCACTACTATGTCACCCTATGTTCGCTCATGTTTAAGGACTTGCCCAACTACTATCGAGCATAACCCTGTATGTGGTTCAAACAGAGTAGTTTATAACAACCCTAGTCATCTGACCTGTGCATCACTTTGCGGTGTAGGTAAGAGAATTTTTTATTATTTCTCTATGCAAAAGGCATGATTTATCAAAGTTCGAGAATTGAATTATAGATACTTATTAAAGTTTGATGATATAAGCAAGCGTCTGTCTCATACCTCTCTTTTATCAAGAAGCCCTAGGTCTAATCCTATTCGAGACAAACAGCCAGAAATTGCAAAAATGACTGGGTATTACAAAAATAACAGTGAAAGCTGTTATTTTTGTAAATTTTTAAAAGTTTTATAAAGTCGTATGTACGTTGCATCTGGTATCAAGCTCCTCTGCTCTCCAAAATTATGAAGAGAACTTTATAGTTATGGCTATTTTGATTTATTAGGTACCTCCAACTCTATCCTAATTCCCAATTCTGTGTGTCAAAATCAGATTTGGCATGTGCCTTTTGATTACACCTTCAATTTGGAAACGTTGCCCACCTTGTTTCCCTTTGCCCTGTATTAATTCCTAATGTGGATTACGATATCAATTTTATTTTTACAGATGTTGTAAAAAAGCCTTTATCATTTTGCTCACCTGAAACCATTAAACTACTTCCACCGCCACCGACTAAGGCCCCAGAACCCGAACCAACAACAACAGAAACAGTAACAGCCGCAACAACATTAAATCCCTTGGAATGTGCAAAATCATGTAGTCTTCCTCCAGACTTAAAATTTATATGTGGCATTAATGGGGTTACGTACATAAATATTAAATATCTACAATGTATGAAGACGTGTGGAGCTGGTAAGTAAAAATTTTCACAACAATAATTCTCAACGACTACCTTAACATGCACAATGGAGGAAAAATACTATACAATTAAATAGAGTATTAAAACTAAATGTATGAAATTGAAAATAAACTTATTAGGACCTACAATTTATGTATGATTTAAGTTGACTTCGATCATCTCATTTGATGCGAGTATCACGTGAGCAAAAGGGCGGTCTGTATTTCGAGGAACATATGAACGTTGCCATGCAGCGTGGTAAGCGGCCAGCGTATTGTCCTCACAGACAATGATATGGGACCCATATACCATTTCTTGTAACAGATATAAATAATATAAGTCTAAAATAATAATTATGTCTTAAATAATAAGACGTAGACTGAAAGTTTAGATTTAAATAGAGATTTCCTATATAAACAAGAACGAACGGTGGTACGAACTGTGTAGCAAAAGTGTGTTACGAATTTGTTATTCACTAGGCGATTGTCTCTTCTTGCATATCTAAAATGGGACGGTATGAGAGAAATTACGTAAAAGATAAATAAACATAGTGATTCTTGTATATGCTTATTATTAAATAGTAACAGGATTAAATTGATTTTTAAATAATTATAATGAACACCTATTTCGTAGAAAAAAAATACGATTATCATACCATTCTAATTGAAATAGACTATAAATAAATAATAGCAGCACATAAACATCACACTGTAAGGTTCGGGCTACCTCAATTTTTAGGACAATGAGTAGTATACCCGCCACGTCTTTCTAAGATGGATAGGCGTGTTTTCCCTCATCCACATTTCTCTACGTCTGCAGGTGTTGGCTACTGCTGAAGCACTTGTTCACCGGGAGCGTCATTCTTGCAATCTCCGCTATTTTGGAGTATCTTCCTGTGTAGGCCGACACCAAATTCGTGCGAGGGTTTATACTTAAAGGTGTCATCTGAATGTACGTCGAATTAAACCAGCTTCATGCCAACTGGCTTCAACTGAGACGACTGACCCCAAAATTTCCATCCGTGCAGGAACGGAGAAAGAATACAATTTCCTGCGGCCGGGCAGCCTGCGTAAGAGGCGAGAAAACAACCCGCAGCCAGGTGGTAGGGCATTTGCCCGACTGGATGGCTACCACCCCTGATCGACAGTATACCGCCATAACAACATTGTGTTGTGTTCCGGCATTAGTGACCAAGTTTCAGTCTCCCTTAAGAGAGCAGCAGTGCATTTGTAGAACCTTTAGTGTAGCAAACGTCCATAGGCGTCATCAAGTGGGCCGTCTGCCTGTCTGCTGAACTCCTGCAATAAAAAAAGTGTCTCACTATGTTTTCTTTGAAAGTCAGCACACAATTGTTATACTCTTCAAAGTAGGCTAGACAAACTTCCAAACCCTTATAACAAGAAGGGCGAGGGATCCGCATGGGCGCCGCAGCGTTTCGAACTCGAGACGCACGTAGGAGCGGTCGACTCGCTCGGTGACCTGGTGAAAGCCATGTTGCAGAGCGACGACTGCTGGGGAGCTGCGGTTACTTTTTGTGAGGCAGTAATGTCTCTCAAGGAGGCCGCAGAGCGGGACAGGGAGCGAAGTCTTACTGCGCGTGCAAATGCGTCTACTCGAGGTCGCCGGCCTTCAGCTGGCACCCGAAGAGGCAGGTACGCGCATTACTTCCCTCCCTGAGTTAGGTTCCGTTACGAGGGGCCCTTAGCTAGCTAGGAAAGCAAGGGACCATCGACCCCCGTCTAACGAAGTGGGGTGTGTTCTCCCAGGGCACACTCCAGGCACTTTGTTGCGCTGGATCGGCTGGGCGTAACTATGTTCTAAATCTCAGCCTTTCCTTCACAAACCAAAGCGCAGGGTCGACAGGGAGGAGGGCGTTTTTAGTGGGTATTGGGGTTGCTTGCCGGTATGCAGCTTCCTCTGAGTTGTTCCACACTAGTTCGGTATTCACAAGCCTGGAAAACCGGCTAATAAACCGTCCAGCTACCGTCCGATCAGCCTACTGAGCGCACTCAGCAAGCTTTACGAGAGGGTCATCCTCTCTAGACTTAGAGATTTTGCCATCAGCAAACATCTACTACCCGACGAGCAGTTTGGCTTTCGTGCCAGACACTCATGCGTGCAACAGGTGCACCGCATCACGGAGCACATACTATCTCACTTTGCCCATCGCCCCCGCTCTATAGGAACAACCGCCCTGTTTCTAGACGTAGCTAAGGCCTTCGACAAGGTCTGGCACAACGGCTTGATTTACAAGCTGTACCAGTTCGGTGTGCCAGACAGACTCGTGCTCATCTTGCGAGACTTCCTCCTAGGTCGTAGTTTCCGTTTTCGAGTGGAGGGAACGCGCTCGTCTCCTCACCCACTCACAGCCGGTGTACCACAGGGCTCGGCCCTGTCCCCACTACTCTTCACGTTGTTTACCAGCGACATCCCAAAAACTCCAGATGTGGAGCTGGCCCTCTTCGCGGATGACACCGCACTCTATACATCAGATAAAAACAGACAAATGGCCTGCGTCCGGCTGCAGGTAGCTGTCACAGAGCTAGGCAAATGGTTTCGTAAATGGAGGATAGAGGTGAACCCGGAGAAGAGCGCAGCAATGTTCTTTTCCCCGGGCACGCTTCGCTCCCCCAAACGCGCTTCCCTTCGCCTAAAAGCCATCTCGCTCTATGACCAAGAAATTCCCTGGGCAAAGCACACCAAATACCTGGGTGTCACCCTAGATCAGAACTTGCGCTTCAACGAGCATATCACTATAGTCCGAAATAGAGCGCGATTTGTGATGGGTCGTCTAGCACCCATGATAGATAACCGAAGCAAAATGTCCCTCAGACACAAGCTTACTCTATATAAAACATGCATCCGCCCGATCATGACATATGCGAGTGTGGTATTCGGCCATGCCAAGCCTACCCATTTAAATAAACTGCAAATCGTGCAGAATAAATTCATGCGCAGAGCCGTCGGTGCTCCCCTCTATATGCGTAACGTCGACCTCCACCGCGATCTGGAGCTTCCCTCCATCAAAAACTACATTACGTCGCTCTCGCGTAAGTATTTCGATCTCGCGCCGCACCATCGAAATCCGCTCGTCGTGTCCGCGTCCGATTGCAAGCCTCGGCGAAAGGCTCTCATGCGACGACCGCGTAATGTCCTTACGGACAAGGTCGACGCTATTACAAAACGGCTGGCCCGGATCAGCCCGCCCGCGGTTAGGACGGCAGGCTGGCAGGCACCGACAGACAGCCATAGACGGCGGCGTCTCAGACAACGCCAATCACGATCTCTCCACGTCCTCGAGAGGGACGCCAGGAGACATAGCCCCCCCCCCCACAGGATAGACTAGGCGTGTTGCTGGGAAGTTTCTTTCGCCGTTTCTTCTTTCCCAGCCATAACACGTCGCGAAACGGCAGTAAGATAGCGTAGGCCGCCGCGAACCGCCGATCCCGCTCCGCCGGGATCCTTCTTCTCGGGCTTTATATTACCCGACGCCCGTTCTCAATTAGTTCATTGTGTCGCCCATTGGCGGGCATCATCAGATTCATCCCCCTCTCATGGCAACAGTCCAGCCGAGGTAAAACTCCCTAGGGAGCTCCCTCAAGCAAGTTGCCCCCGGGCTTCGCTAGGCGAAGGCGCTTGCCCCAAAGACCCCGGTAAAGTTGTGAGGTCTTCGGACCAACAACATAAAGTCAAGTCAAATAATAATAATCCACACTAGCTGAGTCGATCGCGGGCGGATCACTGTCAAGAGCATACTATTGCTGCAGTGATACCTCCCCCGACCGACGTGTGTCGTTCCCTAGCAACGACCCAGTCTATGCGTAAATCGGTAGCATTTTCCCTCGCCTCAAAAAAATAAAAAAAGAAGGGCGAGGGATAAAGGTTTTACGATTATTACTGGAGAGTTGCATCAACGGCCCCCGTTTTTATTTAATATGTATGAGAATTATTATAAATACAGTGTTTTTTTATCTATCTTCTATACTATAATAACGTAAATAGCTCAAATTTGTACAATGCGTTTCAAAATGAAAAAAAAAACATTAGACAATACGTGATAACTACTGCATGTATTTAAACGAAGAAGAAGCTCGGAGCCACATGCGCATAATATTTTTAATCGGTACACTTTCGGGCACATGACAGCGATAGTAGTCGGCGAGAGTCAAAACCTCGAGTCGAATGTTTTGACAAAAGTAGAGTTGGTCCAAATAAGACTTTCCATATCGTTATTGTACCCGCTAAATGTCAGCGTCTTAACTGTTGAGACGTGAACTTTTTAGCTACCCTCATGTCGAGTGCACCACGGTTGTGCAATGGTAAAATCCCGAATATTGCCACTGGTAACGTTTCGAGTGAAATATAATGAAGAATTGTGTGACAAAAGTGATTTAAAAAAATAATTTTAGTATACCTAATTTTCTGAAAAAAGTTTGGCTTTCCGGAGGTACTTCTTTAGTGTATTTATTTTACAGTAAAACTTTCCGTGCACAAGTTCGACTCGCTAATGACCGTTTGTTTGAGATACAAGTTCTGCCCAGAATGGATGTGAAACTCGTAAATATATATAGTGCTAAAATTTTTAGACTAAAATTTCAACGATTTAAGGAACAAACGTATTATATTTTAGTGTCCAAGTGTATCTGTTAGTAGAGTTTTCCCCGCGTCTACGCCGTATGAAAGACCTTAGGTAGTAGCTCTATCTTACGTACATAAGAGTCTAAAAAGGTGTTTTATATATATAAACCTTCAATACTTTAATTTCTTGGTCAATTCAATGCAATTACAAAGAAACTAAGCCAAATGAGTGTAGACAACTGCACAGCAAAACAAAGAAAAGTCGCAGCCAACCTGATTTGAAGTACCTAATACGTAATGAATGACATGTGGGCAACCTGACAACATAGCTTGTTACTGAATTACAATATTTGGTTGTCTACATCGCAATTGCAGCGTCATTTTTTTTACTTATCCGTTTAAGGCCACGGAAATAACGTGATTTATCGAGGTAAAAGGTGTCCTAAGTTTATCGGGATAAAATAAAAAGTCTTAAGTTACATCCCGGGGTATAAGTTAGCTCTATGTCGACTTTCATTGAAATCCATTTAGTTTTAACGTGATGCCGTGATGATTTCCGGAATCTTCAGGTAATAAAACTATACATACAAAATAACATAAATTTAATTTCTAATTTTAAGATATATTTTACTTATAGACGTTGATTTGAAGAGTTATCCTTCTTGCCGAGATGTGACAACGAGTACGAGAAGCCCATCTGTGGCTGTGTCTACTCCGAAGCCAGTCCTTGAAAACACCACCAAACCAACGCTTGGCAATAACAAAGTTAACATTACAATCCCACAAGACATATTAGATGTTGTCTTTAATAATAACTTCATGAGTACAGGTAAATATGAAATTGAAATAAAGATATTAGATTGTAAACTTTTTTATTACTAAACATAGTCAGGGTTAGTTATAAGTAGTTACTACTAGTAATAATAAAAGTTAGTTAGATAGTCCATTTTTTTATATATTAAATAGGTTTGCGTTTGACCACGATCACGTCAAATGCCGGACGATGATGCGGTCGAAGATGGAGCACGCTTACCTAGATAGTACCTAATTTTAATATTCAAAACAAAATACATCTTGATATTCTTACTATTTAATAACCGAATGACATGACGTGACATTTCAAAGAACTCATTATAAAAATACAACGAACCTTTGAAGTAAAATCATCACATCCCTTCCTACTAAACCTAAACTAATACTAACAAACGGGAAATTCCAAGAAAAATCAATATATTTAAATAGGCGGTTTGCTTAGTAATTGCAAAGTATGGGGCGCCCCTGAGCAATCGAGTTTGCTGCTGGACCAGACCAAACCTTGCTGCGGAATAAGAACTCGTTCCTGGGCCTGGGCCAAGCCGCTTGGTCCCTGTTGAGGATCCATTGCATTGTTTCTCGGAGTAACAGATTCTACGTTCGCCTCTACGCCGTACCATTATTCGTTTCAGATGGCTCTCTGTCAAAATGGTCAGATTGAGGTCTAGCACTAGGAAATAACACACCCCTAATGATATCAATAGGCGGTGAAGGGCTACGGCTTAGTCGGTTTTTATTTTTTATTTTATTTTAATAAGAATCACCAACAGTTTTGTACATTTAATCAGTTACTAGACTAAGGTTTACAATACAATGTAAAAACTAATTATAAGTGAACACAACTTGCAGTATAATTTCTTCACTGTTATTTACTTAGACTCTAATAATAAATATAACAAAAATGTGTAGGATATTGAAATTAGTCTGTCCGTCAGTCTGTCTAATAAGTGTCCTGTTGGGCTAAAGGAATCTTTTTATAAAATGGATTTTTGGAGTCAAAGTGAATGTCAGTAACATCACTGCTGCTGTTGAGAATTCTACACATTCTAGAGGTAGGGGATTAGGAGATATTTGATCGATATGTCTTTGAATTAAAGTAGCATCGCGGGTCAACATCATAGTCCCTACCTCCCAATCGATTAAAAACCCTACCTCGGGCCCATTTCTCCCGAATTTGGAATTGTCTGTACCAGACGTTGCCTCCCTTAAGTACTTGTTTAGCTTCCCCATCTGTACCCTCAAATTGGCGTTGTTGCGCCCTAAAGACTGGCTTCTCTATCAGGCCTGATAATATCCAAGCGTGTGCGAATACTTCTACCTAATAATGATAGTGCTAAGCATTCACCGGTTGTTGACTGCTCAGCATTTCTATAATTTAATCGGAATGTACATATCCTTATGGATCTACCAACATTCTGTTTGACCGAATGACCTTCTTAATTTCATTTTTAAGGGTACGAACTGCGTTTTTAGCTAATCCATTGGAAGCCGGATGATATGGCGCTGCAAACAGACGTTCAATACCATTATTTTTATTGAAATCCTGAAACTCCTTGCACTTAAATTTTGGACTATTATCACTTATAATGGCCTTGGGTAACCCGACACGACTATAAACTTTATTAATTGTAAAAGTAGCTGTGGTTGAAGAGACGTTAAAAATTTATATCCACTTGGACATGACCGTAATAAGTATCGGGCGTATTGAGTTGTTCTCGGGCCTTGTAGGTCATTCTTGAACATACTCGTAGAACAGGACCTGTTTCCTTACATAAATTGCAAATGGCCTTTCGGAAATGACAAATATTATAGACATAGTTATATGAACAACATGCCCTGCATTTCCGTTTTTTATGAAAATCGTTTCTCTTATAACCGCGACTATCATTTGGTCTAATGGCACGCAAGTCATTATCTATTGCATTTTCCTCATATATCTTCGAAATTGAAGTTACAGTCGCCGCATTCTATTTCACAGCTTCGAAATTAATTGCAGTTTTTACTGCATCAGTAGAGCTTAAACAATCTTTCTCCGTAAATAGGCGGTGCCTTAAAACGTAACTTCTTAAGCCACTAACAAACTGAACCCGAAGATTTTCCAATAGGTTTGTTCAAACTTACAATTTCGTGCAAGATCTTTTAAATCTGCTACATTATTCACCACGTTTTCTCCTTCATTTTGTCTTCGTAGCCTAAAAAATAACTTTTCGGCTAGCATAGGGGTTTGGTGCAGATGATTGCCACAAATACTAATTGCCTCATCATATTTTAAATCAGGTGGTTTCTCGGGGCTGGCTTAATGCGATAATAACTCGTAGCATTCTTCCCCGATAATGGTAATTAGAGACGGTAAACGTAAATCATCTTGAATCTTATTTAACAGGAAATACATCTCCAGCCAGTATCTCCACATACATTGACCATTTTCCTGTGTTTAACGAGAACTCTTAAATTTTACCGACATCTGCCATTTTATTCAAAATAAAATACATCTTGATTTTCTCAACGTTTAATAACCGATTGACATGACTTGATTTCAAGGAACTCATTATAAAAATACAACGAACCTTTAAAGTACAGACATCACACTCATAAATAAAATTAACTTAAGCAAGTTCTAACCTCTCGTTGCCCTTTTTTAATTTTAATATACATTTTATTTACAGACGTTGATTTGAAGAGTTATCCTACTGGCCGAGATGTGAAAACGACTACAAGAAGTCCGCCTGTGACTACTCCGGAATCAGTCCCTGAAACCAGCACCCAAGCAAATACAACGTTTCACGGAATCAAAGTCAACTTTACAATCCCAGACGATATATTAAAGGCCGTCTTTGTAAATAACTTATGAGTAACAAGTAAAAGTGAAATTGCACACAAATATACTAAAACAAATACTTTACTATCGAAATTGGAAGGACACAAAGGGAACTCACCGGATCTTCTTCAAATGTTTTATACAGCAGTTCTTCTATATTATTATATCTTATATATTTTATGGCCAATTTTATTGAGTAAACAAATGATTAGATTATATGTATCATTACTACACAATTTACTTTATTGTATTGTATTCAATTTTTTTATATTCATTTCACCTTATTTTGAGTCACGCACAGAGTGCAGTTGAACTACCTCCTTTCTTATCGTCGATTTCTTCTCACTGTGAATAAAGTATATTTGGCTCAAATATAGGTGAAACTCTAGTGCATGCATCTTGTTTAAACAGCAGGCGTTAATACAGGTTACATTGTACTAAATTTTTATGTTAGTGCTATTTGCCGCCTGAAAATTGACTTCATTTTATATCGCAAACTATCCCATCTCCCAGGGTGAAAAGTATTTATATCCGTTTTCGTTATTAAAACTGCATTAAAAACAAAATTACAGCAAAACTGATTCAGCACTCCTAGCCAATAGTTTTTCCGTGAAGGCTTAACAGACTGACAGATCGAGTTGCTATCGTATTTTATCATAAATGGTAATTTTTAATGACTTCAAAAAAAGGAGGAGGTTCTCAATTCGTCGGTTTTTTTTATGTGTGTTCACCGATTACTCCGAGATTTATGATCCGATTTACGTGATTCTTTTTTGTTCGACGCGGAATAGCTGCCATTTGGTCCCCTAAAAATTTGACATAATTTGGCCCAGTAGTTTCCATTCTATGAACATTTTTTATGAAAAAAATTCCATTTCGTTCCATATGTACACCGATTACTCTGAGATTTATGATCCGATTTACGTGATTATTTTTGAAGTGAAACTTCTTTATCAGCGTTGGAAAAAAAATTACCGTCACTTTTTTCGGTTACGCGCCATCTTGTTTTCTTGCCCTTAACACGATCGAATCGACCGTGGTAGGGGCTTTATTTATTTAATCAATTTCTGTAAAGTTGCTTAAAGTAGATTATTTTTCGAAAAATAAGGTCATAAAGAAGTTTCACTTCTTACGTGTGTACACTAATACACGCACACATTTTTTTGTTCGACGTGGAATAGCTGCCATTTGGTCCCCTAAAAATTTGACATAGTTTGGTCCAGTAGTTTTAATTTTATGAAAATTTTTCCATTACGTTCCATATGTACACCGATTACGCTGAGATTTATGATCCGATTTACGTGACTCTTATTTAGTTTAATGCGGAATAGTTGCCATTTGGTCCCCTAAAAATTTAACATAGTTTGGCCCAGTAGTTTTCATTTTACGAACATATTTTTTGTTCCCGTTTCTTGGGACCTATATTTTTTAAGGAGCGCGGCACCTTTCGTAGGCCTACCCATAGCTAGACACTAAAAAGTAACAAATAAAAAAAACTTCGTTTAAAAAAACCGACTTCAAAATCTAAAAAGTATAAAATAACTTATTTCTAAAGCTATTTTTAATTCTAATATCTTATTTTTAATATATATTATCTAAATCTAAAACATCTTGAAGTCGGTGCAAAGTAAAACATAAAAATTACTATATTTTGAAAATTACTAAGCACCGACTTTAAGATGTTTAAGAAAATATATATTAAAAATAAGATATTATAATTAACAATAGCTTTGGAAATAAGTTATTTTATATTTTTTAGTTTTTGAAGTCGGTTTTCTTAAACGAAGTTTTATTATGGCAATTTTTCGATTTTCCTGTCCCCGCGTACCCACCCCCACAAAAAGATAGCCCTGTATATATATTAGGGTGGGTCAAAAAAATCTTTTTTTTACAAGTGACACGGAAAGGTGGGTTGCTAGACACCAAAAAAAAAATTCTCACCAAATATAGCTCTTAATTTTAATAGGTAGATCATGCGCATCGCAGTTTTTTATTTTCTTCTCAGTCCAATAGAAAAAAATTCATACCTCATCATTAATGGATTGTAAGGAAAAATGTTCTCAAAAATGTTTGTAGGAAATTTAATGCTCTACAAAAAAGGTATCCTATATTTTTTCCATAAACCTTACCATTTGAATGTTATTGAAGATTTAAGTTTGATTATTTTAAGAGAAATTTCATTTTTGTTTATGAGTTTTTTAACTCGACAATAATTGACTATTATCACACACAGTCCGTTCGTGCATCTTCTGCCGTACGGTCACGTATCACTATTTAACTTATCGCTCAGCAGTAGCCAAATCAGTGAATCTCAAAGTTCAACATTCTTTAAGTTGACCCCCCAGTTGCCTAACATATTCAAAATGGATACATTCAGGTGCAGTGCTTGTAGTGAGCTAATGTCAGAAGGTGCTCGTTGTACTGCGTGTCATCAAGATTTACACTTTCACTGTGCAGGGATAACTGAGGCAGGTTATCGCAAGCTTGGCGACCGGAAGCTTACATGGCGTTGCGTAAAGTGTAAACAAGTTGGATCTGTACAGACACCATCGTCACCGTTGTTGGAGCCCGAGTCAGTGTTGCTTAAAGAAATAAGAGCCATTGCTCAAAAATTGGCGCCTTTAGAGAGTTTAAAGGATGAAGTTAGTGCAATCAGAACTGAATTCATAAACTTTAAATCCTCCTTAGATAACATAAATAAGGAGCTGAAAAGTTTCAACAGCAAAATAGCTAATGTTGAGGAACGTCTTCTGGAAGTGGAAAAATCTCAAAATCAAATAGATAAAATTCAGACTGGTCAAGATAAGTTAGAGCAAGAATCCAGATCAGCCGAACAATGGTCCAGAATGAATAACGTGGAAATTAAAGGCGTACCGCAATCCAGCAATGAGAACTTATTTGACATAATATTCAAAATTGGATCTCAAATTCAATACCCACTCAATAAATCTCAGATCAATTTCGTCACAAGAGTCCCGACACGAGAGAATCATATACCTAAACCTATCATTATAAGTTTCTGTAATCGATATGTGAAAGAAGATTTCGTAGCAGCCGCCAGATATATTACAAAAAAGAATCCTATTACAACCGGTCATATAGGACTAACAGGAACTCAGAAGATTTTTATCAACGATCATCTCACTATAGAAAATAAGTCTTTGTTGTCAAAAGCTAAGAAAGCGGCCGCAGAAATGAATTTTCAATATGTGTGGGTGAAACATGCAAAGATACACGTAAGAAAATCAGATACGTCACATGTTATAATTATAAAATCCGAAAAAGACATTTCAAAAATTGTGAAATAATACCTCTCATTTCTGTAGAAGAACATTGTAGTTTAATGTATAAAACATGTTCGCATATATCACACTTACTAACCTCACATATTGTCTTGCAGTTTGGGAAACACTGGTCTCAGTGTGCTACCCGAGTTTTTATGCTACGTTTGTGTCTCAGTTCTGTATACGCCTTTAGGTGCACGAAAAATACTTTGAAAAAATTAATCAATAACTATTCCAAATTGACTCCTAAAATTTATAACTTAATGTCCATTTTTACTTGCTGCGTATCAATACATGTACATTGTCGCTGTCTAATGTCTTTGTGTGCGTGCGTAATTGCCTTCATTCATTGTATAGTAGTGTCAAAGGGTTTAACCGAGCGTTCGGGAAGACACAGTGTTTTACTGTGCTTCAATAAAAATCATTTTGCATCTACCTTATATTTTAATAGTTGCGATATTAGTGCGATGTATTTAATGTTTTGCAAGTTATTACCATTTATTTATTATAGTACAGACTGTATTAGTAACAGAGAGATTAAAAAATATAAAAATGCACAAGCTTAGCGTCTATTATCAAAACGTAAGGGGTTTACGTACTAAAACACAAACCACATACAGAAATATTTGTCTAAATACATTCGATATTATTTTATTTACGGAAACCTGGTTAGTGGATGGTATTTATAATAGTGAACTCTTTGACGGTCGCTATTTGGTATGGAGACGCGATCGCGATTATTCTCGTACTATGCAAACACGCGGTGGAGGGGTTTTAATTGCGGTAAGAAATAACTTGACAGTTATAGAGAGGCCTGATTGGCGTAGTTCTGCTGAGGACATTTGGGTGACAATTTCACTAAAGAATAGCAGACCCTCAGTTACGTACAACATTCATATTTGTGCTATTTATTTATGCAATGAAAATGAGGGTAACTCTTATTACACTCAACTACAAAAATTTACTACTCAATTAAACATACTTATATTTAACAATCCCCTGGATAAATTTATTGTAATAGGAGATTTTAATTTTGGTAATTTGCTAGACTGGTCAATAAGTCATGATATTGGTTTAACACCCATTAATGTGTGTTCTCAGCTATTACACGATTTCTTAGATACAGTCGAGATGTGTAACCTTGTTCAATTCAATAATATACGGAACGCAAACGACAGGCTTCTGGACTTGGTATTCTCCAATGGATTTGTAATCGTTGAAGAATGTAAGCCATTAGCAACTCCTGTAGATTTACATCATAAACCCTTAGTTATACAAGCTAACTTTTTAGAAATACACACACTAGAAGAAAATAGCAGTATTAAGTATCTTTTCGATAAGGCAGATTATGAATCAATTAGGTCTACTTTAGACCTTGTACAATGGGAGAATCTACTGAATTCTGATTCATTGGATAACGCCGTTAATATTTTTTATAATAAATTATATGAAATAAGAGATCAGTATGTTCCTAAAAAATCGTTACGACATACATCGCATCCAGTATGGTATAGTTCAGCGCTTATTAAAGTTTTAAAAGAAAAACAGAAGTACCATCGTAAGTACAAATTATATGGAAACTTATCCGATTATCATTCCTTCTCACTGCTACGCACCAGAGCTATAGACTTAGAAAAACTTTGTTTTGATAATTATATAAAATATATAGAAGAGTCTATAAAAACTAACCCGAAGTTCTTTTGGTCTTACATAAAAAGTAAAAGAAATACCTCTACGTTACCTAATATTATTTACTATCAAGGTACGTCTGCGGATAATGGTACGGACATTAGCAACCTGTTCGCTAAGTATTTTCACTCGACTTTCTGTACAACAGATAATAATAACACTGATGATTTGGGCGATCCTAGTTTAACCACTTGTGTAAATTATATCAATTCAATTAAAGTATCCGAAAATAATGTTTTAAAGCTGCTAAAATCATTAGATCTATCAAAATCCGGTGGGCCTGATAATATACCGCCTATATTCATTGTAAAATGTGCAAGCAGTTTAACTAAACCTGTCTGTATTCTTTTTAATCGATCCTTATCAGAAGGGATTGTTCCACTAATATGGAAATCTGCTTTTGTAACGCCGGTTCCTAAAAAGGGTGACAAGTCTAATGTCGAAAACTATCGCCCGATCTCAAAATTATGTCTTTTCTCTAAGGTTCTGGAACGTGTGGTCTATAATGACGTTTACGCAGCAGTTCATAATCAATTAGGCGAAGAACAACACGGTTTTCTTCGAAAACGATCGACTACCACCAACCTTGTGCTATGCAATGAATACATTACCAAGGGAATGGAACAAGGTGCACAAATAGACGTCATATATACCGATTATAGTAAATGTTTCGACCGCATTGATCACGGTGTATTGCTAAAGAAACTTTTGGCTGCTGGAATACATGGTGATTTGTATCGCTGGTTTTGCTCGTATATAAATAATCGCACACAGGCTGTAGTTTTGCGGGGCTATACTTCTTACTGGTATACCATACCTTCTGGCGTACCACAAGGTTCATTACTGGGGCCTCTCCTGTTCATTATTTTCATAGCTGATATAAAATCATGTTTTAAAAACTCCAAAATCTTACTGTATGCTGATGATATGAAAGTTTTGAAGGAGATAAAAACTTCATATGACGCTGAATATTTACAGGAGGACCTAGACAGATTTGTAACCTACTGCGCTCATAATAAATTACAGCTTAATGTCTCAAAATGTTTTCAAATTACTTTTTCTAGGCAACGTTCAATACTTCAGTTTAATTATAAGCTTAACAATAAATGTATTACAAAAGAAAATAGTATCAAAGATCTTGGTATCATTCAAGATAACAAACTTATTTATGATCAACACATAACTCACATTGTTAATAAGGCATCCAAAGCCTTAGGTTTTATTATTAGAAATTCAGGAAACTTCCACACGCTAAAAACGATTAAAATATTATATTGCTCATATGTGCGTAGCCAGTTAGAATATGCATCTCCAGCGTGGAACCCAATGTATCAACTATATGTAAAGCGTATTGAGGCAGTGCAGAAAAAAATTCTTCGATATTTAGACTTTAAATCTAGCCAAAACATAAATAGTTATATTGAACGTTGTCAACACTACCATTTCTTACCTTTGGAGTACAGGCGAAATGTAAATGATATTTGTTTTCTACTTAATATAAGTAGCGGCTTTATCGACTGTCCGGAACTTCTTTGTAATGTTGGACTACGCACTCAACAATTGGGCATTAGGCAGAGACAGTTGCTGTATGTACCTTTTGCATCCACCAACTATAGGCAAAATTCTTTCTTTCTCCGCAGCGCCAAACAATTTAACGATCTAGCACTAAAATTGAACATTGATATTTTTGTCACTAAACCCAACGCCTTTAGAAATATAATGAACAAAGAATTTTTCAAAGAAAACTAGTTTTTTCCAAACTGTTCAAGATGTATTCGACTTCAAATCTAAATTCTCTTTTCAACCTTTAATTTCACCTTTCATTTCATTTTTTTTCTCAATTTTCATCATCAACCACACACACTGACACACACACACACACACACCTTCCTTAATTATTCTGAGCAAGTTTATATGCTAAGGCTTGTAATTAGCAATACTTTTATTTATGTTGTTAATTTATGTTGTTATTTGACTGTAAGCCTTACTAAAATAAATAAATAAATAAATAAATAAATAAATAAAATTATAAAATGCGTAATACGATTTTTTATACGAAATTAACTGCTCTATATAAATGGCTTAATATGAAACAAAAATTAATTTTCTATTTCTATAAAATATATATAAAGACTTTCCAAAGCGATCGCAGTCTTATAAAGGAAACTTGTTTATAAAATTCTGGTTGCGGGGGATGTCCATATACTAAGTATCGACATACCTGAAGCTCCTATATTCTACACAAACACGACCACTTTGTATGTTTAAATTTGAAAAGATAGTTTGTTTTTTACATAAACTATAATAAGTGAAAAAAATAGCAGTTATTTATATCCACGCACTTTGCATTGTTCCATACTATAGGTGAACATTGTCAGATTTTCTATTTTCCCACACAACAACCCAAAAGTAAATATAAACGAAATGCGTCTTAAAAATGTAGGAAAGTACTTTGTTTAAACAAATTTTCGTTAGTTTTGTCAGTTCTACAGTTTGGGTTATTTTCATTTTGCACTTAAAACTGAGCTAAAGTGACTACCATATTTTTTTACATTAAAAGCGCATACTTACCATCAGTTGAGTTAAACAAATAGATCGCAAAAAATATTACTTCTTATTATTATTCGAAACCCACTTAATGGTACGCCACACGCATATACACTGATTTTTTCACCTTCTATTTATATATATATATATATATATACTAGAGTTTAGAGTTTAACCTCTAGTGCGTGTCTCTTGTTTATAGAGCAAGCAGTACAGGTTATATTGTATTAAATTTTTATGTATTTGTCCCCGGAAGATTCACTTCATTTTATATCGCTAACTATACCATCCCCCGTCTATCTGTAAACAACATAAATTACAAAACTTGAGAAAAATTACAAAATAGATAACATGGACTAAGTGGATCAAGTAGACCCAGTGGACCCAGTGGTGCAAGTGGACTAAGTGGACCCAGTGGACCTAGTGAACCAAGTAGAACCAGTGCACCCAGTGGACCAAGTGGACCCAGTTGTCCAAGCGGACCCAGTGGTTTAAGCGGACCCAGTTGTCCAAGTTGACCCAGTTGCCCAAGTGGACCCAGTGGTCCAAGTGGACCCAGTTGTCCAAGTGGACCCAGTTGTTCAATTAGACCCAATGGCCCAAGTGGACACCAGTGGACCCAGTTGTCCAAGTGGACCCAGTTCAATTGGACCCAATGGTCCATGTGGTCCAAGCGGATCCAGTTGTCCAAGTGGACACAGTTGTCCAAGCGGACCCAGTGGTCCAAATGGACCCAGTTGTCCAAGTGGACCCAGTTGTCCAAGTGAACCCAGTAGACCAAATTGACTAAGTGGACCCAGTGATCCAAGTGGACCCAATGGACCAAATTGACTAAGTGGACCCAGTGGTCCAAGTGGACCCAGAGCACCATGTGGACCCAGTGGTCCAAGTGGACCAAATGGTTCAAGTGAAAACAATGGTCCAAGTGGACCCAATGAACCCAGTAGAACAAGTGGACCAAATGGTTCAAGTGAAAACAATGGTCCAAGTGGACCCAATGAACCCAGTAGACCAAGTGGACCCAATGGACAAATTCACAAACCTACCTTAGTTTCCGGGATAACCTTTACATAAATCTATCCCAATATCTATCCCATTATCCGGGATAAAAAGTGTCTCTAGTCCACCCTCGGTATTAAAATTACATGTATACCAAATTTCAACTAAATCGGTCCGATCGTTTTTCCGTAAAAGAATAACAAACAGAAACACAAACATATTTCTATCCCGGAAACTATCACGTTTTTCGGGATAAAAAGTATCCTATGTTCATTCTCGGCATAGAAAATATATATATACTGAGTTTCAGCCAAATCGGTCCAGTAGTTTTTACGTGAAAACGGAACAGACAGACAGACAGAGTTACTTTCGCATTTATAATATTAATAGGGATAGTGGCTAACATCAATTCTATTTTTGCAAGTTTCACTATGTAGCATATAAAATATACCGTTATTAAAACTTAGATCCATATAAAGCCACAAAATGTTTTTTGATAAAAATGTTGGTAACATAAAGCGACGGACAGGCGGATGGATGAACATTAAGAAATTGTAAGAGTTTCATTGTGTCTTAGATCTTTAGGTATTTTCCTAAATTTAAAATTAAAATAGCTGCCTTAGGCTGCGTACATATTAAACAAACGAAGGCCAGCCAATTAATTTTTTAAAGTTTGTGCCTTTTACATTGTGAATAATTTAATTAAAAGGACAATAAACCTTTTTCTGAAAATTACAATAAGGCAACAATACTGAACTTAATTTCATATAAACCAATGTGTGAAGCAGTTTATATTTCGGAGACGTATTTTTATAATAAACTGAAACCTATAGTAATTCGACTTTACTCACTTCAAAAACCTATATTACTTTTTGGGATAACTTTTACATAAATCTATCCCAAAATCTATCCCATTATCCGGGATAAAAAGTATCCCTTGTCCATCTCGGTATTAAAGTTCCATATGTACCGAATTTCAGCCAAATGGGTCAAGTAGTTTTTTCGTAAAAGCATAACAAATAGAAAGACAAATATATTTTTATCCCGGAAACTATCCCATATTTCGGGATATAAAGTATCCTATGTTCATTCTCGGCATCGAAAATATATATATACTAGCTGTACCCGGCAGACGTTGTCCTGCCTTTAAAAAATAAAGTCTAAAACCCGATGCCAGCGCCATCTACCGGGACCTAATGTTAATCTAAACAATTCTCAAATCCACTTGAACAAAAAAAAAATTCATCAAAATCAGGCCCAGCGTTTAGAAGGAGTATCGCGGCGCCACCTACTGGGTCCATCCGTTAATTTAAACCATTCCGGGACAAACTTGAACACATACAACAACAAAAAGAACACCTAAATTCTGTTACCCGATTGCAGCGCCATCTACCGGGTTCAAATTTAAATCTAAATCATCCCAGTAGAAAATTATAAAAATACTAATATCGCTATTAAAAAATAGGGGTTGATCGTAGAGGTTGAAAATTTAGGGTTGTATATATTTTTTAATGCTGTATCATAAAAAAATAACAAAAAATTACAAAAAATGTTAGGGGTGGACTACCGATTTAGGGGTATGAAAAATAGATGTTGTCCGATTCTCAGACCTACCCAATATGCACACAAAATTTCATGAGAATCGTTCAAATTAAAATCTAAATCATCCCAGTAGAAAATTATAACAATACTAATATCGCTATTAAAGAATAGAGGTTGATCGTAGGGGGTTGAAAATTAAGGGTTGTATGTATTTTTTAATGCTGTATCATAAAAAAATAACAAAAAATTACAAAAAATGTTAGGGGTGGACTACCCTTAACATTTAGGGGGATGAAAAATAGATGTTGTCCGATTCTCAGACCTACTCAATATGCACACAAAATTTCATGAGAATCGGTCTAGCTGTTTCGGAGGAGTTTGGTAACTAACACTGTGACACGAGAATTTTATATATAAGAATATACTGAGTTTCAGCCAAATCGGTCCAGTTGTTTTTGCGTGAAAACGACAGAAAGACAGACAGACAGACAGACAGAGTTACTTTCGCATTTATAATATTAATAGGGATAAAGATTTTTTGTTTAATATAACTATACTTTTATAAGTAGTTATTAGTGAAATATCCATAGTATTCGATATCAAGCACCCCACACGTTTCACAATATTTTTTAATTATAGAAAATATGTAGCTGAATTTTCTACCACAGTAGAACGAACTCTTTATACTTAAAAAATATTTTATATTTTTCATTCGAGTTTTTTAAAGCGTATGTTTTTACCTTTGTGTCGGAATCGTATTGACTCCAAAATCGAATATTTTTATTCTACTTGGTTTTTCCTTATATGATGATATTCATACAATCGATTCATTAAGTTTATATAAAAAGTTATGAAATAAACTCTTTAGAAGAATGGACAATTTAAATTGGTTATAAAATTCAAAATATAATAATATTGTAGGTGAATCAGAGAGATGAAAACAGGTTTTAAGACAAAGAAGTGCGGCGGGGGAATATTGTATCATCGTTTATAAACATACGTGCATATAAGATGCCGGTCATTTTGTAACCTAGCGTGGCAGTGATAGAGCTAAACGAATTAAAATTATTCCTAATAATAGATGTTATCACTGAGTTAAATGTGTTTGTGGTAATTTTGGATCATGATGACCATATTCGTTTTAACAGGTGAGCAGAATATTATACACGTTCTCTTTTAAATAGTACGTAGTAACATAAATAAGTAAATAATTGTGTGTATAAAGGCTGATTTACATTGATCGAGATACTTACTGACTTAGGGAGCGGACTCACCGTCTATGGGACTGGCTTTAAAATATTCAATAGCGAATATGTATCTGAAATCAGCCAGATTTGACAACGCTGTGCTAACTTCAAAACAATTTATACGATGCAATCATCAAATCACCACTTCCTTCAAATTTGAAGTCAGTAGCTGAATCAATGTAAATTAATTTTATACGTTTTTTATATTTATGTTGCATGGAAGAAATAATTAATTTCGGTTTACTGTATATTATTATATTAGCATTAAAGTTTCAAATACTGACTAAATCTTCAGTTTTTTTTTCATTAATTATATTTATTGTTTCGTTAAACTTGACATGGTCAGCAATAACTAGTCATGTATTTGAAGGAAGTTGAACTTGCAAAAATGATTTTTAGTAACTTAACATTCCACAAGTATAATTAAATATAAATATTTAATAATAATGTATCAATTTTACTTTGCTCTTGTGTCAATAATTTTTTAAGTGGTTTTCGTTATATGTTAAATTCAAATATAGTTTATGTAAAAATCATAAAGTGTAAATGAATCTTGAAAATCACTGAAATGCACAGGCTTATTATTATTATGACTATATTTTTTTTTTCAGTGGTATTTTGTTTACTTAGCCAAAGAATTGCAGGCTATAGACCAAATAATGGTGGATCTGATAGCCATCATAAAAAACAAGATCTCTTAGATTTAGTAAGATGGTGGGATCATGAAATGCCGGATTGGGCAAAATCAAAGGAAGAGATAGACAAACCTTATTATTTAAGCTTTTTCCATCCATTCGGTCCTGGCACAGATTTTGAAGATTCAGGTGATGAACAAGAAGATTATAATTATGAGCCAGTACGATACCCCAATATTATTTGGAAACCTGATTCTTTAGGGTAATATGAAGTTACATTATAGATAGACTTGATCAATTAATTATATATCCATTGTAATATCTAAATGGTTTTGTCCGTTATCTTTTATGAATGTTGTTATTTAAAACGTAATAAGTCAAAACGAAAAATATGTAATACTATATATCAGGGACGGGCCGTAATTCGTTTTACGTTCGGTTTGACCGAACTTCGAGATTCGGCGAAATACGGTTTAAATGCAGAACATTCAGTGCAAGAAAAAAGTAAACTAGTACTTGCACTATTTTGACTAAAATTAATAGAAATCATATCCTATCATAGTCATAAGATATAATTGAGTCTTTATATATTCAATGTCATTTTTATTATTTTAGTTAGGATTATTACTTGCAATGTGATAAAAATGAAATAAAATTGATTCTTCTTAATTGAAGAGTCTTTGCCTTATTAAATAGACATCAAATTAAATAAAAAATGAAATAAACTTATTATTCCTCTAACAACCATAAGTAGGTTAACTGCTTAATTATAATGCGTAAAATGAATAAAATAAAATAAAAATACTTATAAGAGACATCAGCAATTACAACTTTTTTTAAAATTATAACATGACATTTTTTTTCAATCAACTGTTTAAAAATCTCTTCTTTTATCCACTTACTCGTATTTAAATTTACCAGGCTTAAGTTAAGTTATAGTGTAAAAACGCCAAAGATTCGGCGTTACCGAGTCACGACATCAACAAGTAACGAAGTATTGCTTTTGAGAAAGCGTGGCGAAATTAAACTGAAGTTCGACCGAATTTCGTATTCGGTTCAAACCATATTCGGCCCATCCCCACTATATATATACAATTGAATTAAAACATTTTAGGACTATACCAGAAAAAGGGAAAAACAACCGATTTCAAAGTAGGACAGAGACTTTTGATGGAACGACAGACAGTGTCAAATGGCTGCAATCTTCTGACTTTGAAACTACATCTCAAGCTAATTTAAATAACAAATTTTCCAAATTTACCCAAATTACAAGTGCCCCTAATAATTTGATTCCAAGGTTTACAAGGCAATCTGCTGACAACAATTTGTTTGGAATACAATACCCATCAGCAACTGCTACTGCTCGGTCACCAACTATAAAAGAATGTATAAAAAGGTGTCCTGCTACAAACGAATATTATCCCGTGTGTGGTACTGATAATATAACATATAGTAATCAAGGAAAATTGGCGTGCGCTCGTTTTTGTGGAGTAGGTAAGTAAGACTTCTTAAATATTTTTGAACATTTTAAAATATTTCTTCAGCGTTGGTCAGTTTTTAGAATTATGATTATGTGACTATGCGATGGAAATGAATTGTTGCAGTAATAATAACAAACGCTATCGTCAAAATATACCTATGTACACAGTCGAGGTATGAAAATGTTTGCCAGTTTTCAAATTGAATCATTTAACGTTCAGCGAGCACATGTTACCTTTTCAAACTAAGCCATAGAACAGACTGTTCCACAGAAAATTATGCTTAAGTGCTTAACTATTTAAAGTGTATAATTACATAGATCAAAGTAGTTTCATTTTCAATCTTGTCTAAGAAGACTGTTAAAAAAATATTGGTTTTAATATTTATATTAAGCGTATTGATTATGTCCCCTTTGTTTCTTAATGTTAATAATCTCAGGGAAGAAAATTGTAATGTTGACAATGACAAACATTGTCAACATTACAAAAAAAATTTCACGATTTTATGTTTTTTAAACGTAACATTTATTAAAATGTTGGCAGTATTGTTTCTTGTACTCGTGCCAGGAAAGTAGACTTTAAGGTGAAGAACATTTTCATTCGGCAACTGTACCTGATTCACTTAAAATCTTCTGCCTATATTGTTTTAAGCATTTCCATTTCTCAATTGCAAAATAAACTTTTATAATAATTTCAGATGTATCACTTCGAAGAAATACACCTTGCACCTTTGGAATCAATGAAGATAATAATGCTCCTCAACCTCCACGAGTAAATAAACCTACTACTATTGATGTCGTTCCAAATATGAATTCACAGTTTTCTAGTATACAGTCTTGTATCAATAATTGTCCCAGACAAGGTGAAACTGATCCTGTCTGTGGTTCCGACGGTAGAACCTACGATAATCCTAAACATTTACTCTGCGCACAGTTTTGTGGCAGTGGTAAGTAAATATAAGATAAATTCGATAATAATATTAAAGTCAACATGGATAATTTTTTCCTTAATATCTCTCTAATTTCAGATGTTAAAGTTCAAACATTAACAGCATGTCCTAATAACAATGTTGGTGTGAGCAGCCCGAGCATCAATTTTAACACAGGCGGTGGATTTGAAACAAACACTCAAAGCAATATACAACCAAATCCACTTAGTAACTCTGGTAGCAGTTCCATAAACAGTGCCACGAATAGTGTAAATCCTGGAAATAACTTTGGATTCTCATTTAATGGCAATGTAAAGACCACTACTATATCACCCTACGTTCGCTCATGTTTAACGAAATGCTCAAATACTGGCGAGAATAAACCTGTATGTGGTTCCAATGGAGTAGTTTATAGGAATCTTAACCTTTTGGCTTGTACCAGAATTTGTGGCGTAGGTAAGACCTATGTATATATTGTATTATTTCATAAAATTAAGGCATAATGCCTCGCATGAGTAATTAAAAAAATATTTAGGATTCTTCCTTATATCTCTTGTGTAAAAAATTCACGTCTCTCTCGGTAAAGCTAACTTAAGGTAACAACGACTGTCAGATATTTGCTCTGTTTTTTACGGCCTATGTTCCTAATTATCAGCTTAGTTAAATAAATCGACACACACAAAAGAATCCAGGATTCCCAGGACATAATGTACTACGGAATTTAAAATAGAAGGTAAGTTGTCGTTTAAGAAGGGAGACCGGGGACAAGGTAACAAAGCGTCGAACATAACAAACGCTTTGTAGAACTGTGCAATGCTCGAAACGACGCGGCCGACGTTGGATGCTAGCTTGCATCTGATCTTCGCGTTCGTATGATACTGATATGTATAATACTTTTAATAAGCCTACGTGATTTTAAGCACAAAATGTAAGATTTTAATAGGTTGAAATGGAGGTTAATGAATAGGTATTTAACCTATTAAAATCTTACATTTTGTGCTTAATGTTTAATTTTTTGTAGTATTATGATCATGATATGAATTTAACTGTTTGGCTTTTATCATGTGATAAGCTTAGATCATAATATAAGACATGTTATACCTCAATGGTGATAAGATTGATTATTATTAAAATGAAATAAAAAATCGGACGTGTACAAAAGTAACATAATCTGACAGGACAAATGAGAATATATGTAGTCGGACAAAAAATATAGCATTTATCGTGTCACGGTATAGAGATTCATGCAAAAACTTAATTGTATTAATCTCATTAGACTTAACCTGATTATTGCTTAAGAGTAGGTAAATTATTTATTCCAAGAACAAGATATCTTTTATTTAAATTATTGAGACTAAATCTTTGTTTTTTTTTTAATTATTATTGTGTAATCTTATTCTTCATTCAATTTTGTGTTTATTTTTTACCATACATATAATATTACGTAGAATTCTAATATCGTTACTTTCAACCTGTACCGTGTTAGTTTTGTCTTTACGGTCAGGACAGGAGTACCATTCGCTATTTCTTTTTACAACAATGTGAAAATTTCAGAGACGCGAGATATATCAAATAACCTAATAATGTGAATTTGTAGAATAAGGATGGTAGTACCATAGAGTTATATCTATTTTATTAAAAACACTATGGTTGTTCAGAAATCTAGCCAAAAATAAAATTGTTACTTTTGTCCCCGATCTTCCATACAAATAATATCGAAATCAGCCAGAACTCTAACCACGTCGAGTAAAATTCACAGAACAACAAGTACGAAGCAATTGAAACAGAACTAAAGCTATCGTTCTAGTGAAATGGGATCGAAATCCACAACTTTTTTATGCAACCTAACTAATTTGTACCATACTCGTGAATAAATCCCAATGGAATAATCCCGCAAGATTCGCGGGGCGCAAGGCATTTAAAAAATAATGTAAATTATCGTTTTCGTATCGAAAAATGTGTCGGCATAAGCAAATTTTTGCACCCGAACAACTAGAAACTTCGATTCTCTTGATAAAAAATATCAGACATTTTATTACGTAAAATTGGTATCGACCAGTGAAAAAATCACATTGGTATTCGATTTTTTTAAATCTGGCCATTTTAAATCATTACCAAAAAAAAATAATTCGACGGATTCCCGGGATAAAAAGTAGCATAGATTTTACGTCTAAGAATTTGTTGTCGATTAGCGAAAACCGCATCGAAATCGACCCAGTAGTTTTTTCGTGTATCCCGAAAAAACGAACAAACCGACAAACACGCAGGAAATTTAAAAACATTGTTTTTTTTATTGGAATTGACCTTTCTATTGTTAGTCCAAAGACCTCACGACTATACCGGGGACATTGGAGCAAGGGCATTTACATCGTGTGCTCCATCGTTTATATAGTCTATTTCAGTTGTTTTTTTTAATAGCTTCAATGTATCATGCATGTTGCAAATATTTTTTAATCCGCTTGTAATACTCTACGTTTTTAGTTTTTATAGACCTCAATTACAGTAGTTTATAACCAGTTATTGTGCATAAATTAAAGGCCTAGTCATCATATAACTGGTATTTGTATTTTATTTCTTATTGTATTACTATGTCGCATCAGTTTTACTTGGAGATTAGATAAAATTCGGAAGGAAGGTGTCTCCTATTATCTATCTTTAATATTATAAGATTCTAAAAATACCGTCTTTGCACACTTATAAAAAAACAAGTGGAATAGTCTATATAATTTTTGTTTTATTAATTTCTTTTAGATTTCTTGTCTGTTTGTTTGTTCGAAATTCACATATAAACTAGTGGACCGATTTCGGTTTTCACTGATTGCTAGCAAATTCTTCGACTTAGAATCTGCGGTAATTTTTACTCCGGAAATCCCGGGAGAATTTTCCTGTGAAGGATTTAAAGTAATCAGATTGAAAAAAACTATGATTCTTATAGGATTTTGCACTGATCCATAGCAAATATTCTGTAATAAAATATGCGATACGTTTTATCCCAGGAATCTTGCGGAATTTTCCCTCGAATCCACTTATTTGGATACGACTTACTCGTATACTAAAACAACAGTTTACATTCTTCTTCAAATACTAAGGTTCATTGTATCCCAGGAATCCAGTAGGTATTTTTCCGGGAACGGTATGAACTAGTGAACTAGGTTGCATAAAAATTAGCTCATTCGGATCCAATTTATACTAAAACGAGAGCCTAAGTTTATTTTTAAATGCTATGATACATTATATCCTGGGAATCTCGGATATTTTTCTGAGAATCGATCATACGTCTAAAATAGCATGAAGATTGGCCGTGTTACTCTTATTTCGGCCTAGCTTAGTATTACATAATTTGAATATCACTTTTTATATTTCCCGGGTTTTTTATTTTCGAAATTGCGTGATGTTAGGATTTGCTTGATGTGATAGTTTCTATATTTAATAGTCGCTTTCTAGAACAGGCCGGCGAGTCCGCGTACATTGAGTTGCGGATGGCGTCACGTGAATGTTAATTTGACAAGGTTCCAGCGCATTACCAATTTGCGGGGTTATTCAGTGGATGATTACCGCCGCCACGGACAATGTCGTCGTAACGCACTTATTGTTACCCTGTTCTAATTTCTATTAAATTGTAAGCTTACGTATAAACATAATTAATACATATAACCTGCGTAGTAGCGTAGTATAGGTGAAAAATGATAATCATCATTAATCACGACACTTACCTATTTTTTACAGATGTCCAACAGCGACCTTCTTCTTTTTGCTCCCCTGTAACTACTACATTAACTACAATACCAATTACAACATCAACAACAACACCAACTACAACAACACTAAGTGAGTTAGAATGTAGAAATACGTGTCGTCTCCCCCCAGAAGAGAAACCAGTTTGTGGCACAAATGGTATTACGTATCGAAATATAGGTTCTCTAGAATGTGTAAAGATGTGTGGCACCGGTAAGTAAAAGTTTTACGTTAGTTAGTACGTATTATAGTCATATAACTTCAACGCATATATGTTGTATACTAAAGATGGAATCAGTAATGTATTGGTCAAATTATTGACCCGCCTAATTTACTGTAAGATGTGACTCCGGGATTACTAGCAGGGTTCTTTCCAATGTTTAGTTCAGTTCAGAATCAGAGTGCTTTAAGAGTATATGAGGTATCTAATAAGAATACATTTTCCTGCGGCCGAGCGGGCTGTCGTAAGAGGCAACAAAGCAACCCACAGCTTAGTGGTAGGGCATTTGCTCGACTAGATGGCGACCACCTCTGGTCTAGAGTATGCCGCCATAACAACCTTGACTTGTGTTCCGGCATTAGTGATCAGGTTCCAGTCTCCCTTAGCAGCACATTTGTAGCACCTTTGGTGTTACAAATGTGCTGCTGCTGTCAACGGTTGGTATATTGGTTCCCGGTCATTAAAATTATGTTCCATATAATTCTCAAACACCCCTAAGCCTCTAACTTTGAACTGTAAAGTGAAAATTTCAAGAAAATTCAATGTGGTTTGGCCTGAAAAATACTTTCAACGAAAATTGGTGTAAACGAATTTCCGGTTCCTATATCTTACTATTCATTCACTTGCCCTAGCATCGGTTAAATTTTGACATTAGTTGTATGGAGCAGTACGTGACCTGGGTGATAAAGAAGTCTAGTAAAATGCAGTAATAATCATGCTTGAATTTGAAACTCTCTAGACTCTCCAGAATTACTCTTAACAGTTTATATAATATAGAAACCGGGATTTCTATGTGTAGCCGTATTTAAGTAATTCAATAAATGTAAGATTTAATATGTTGTATGTTGAGTTGTTTTTGGTTTAAGGGATGTTTTTGGTTGATTGTTTATTTGGGGATTCTTAGCCAAATGCAAAAATGGTGTAGCTCTGTGAAAACGTTATATATGCGTGGACCTTCAGGCACTTGCCTGCATGATCATATAGTTAAACCAGAAGACATTTATGTGTAATTCCTTAGGCCATTAATGTATAATCGTAAACAAAACCGTAGATGAAATGAAGCATTTTTTTTACATACTGGTGTGCGTAAGCTATTAGCGCATCTGCGTCCTATTCCAAAATCCATCCTTTAGTCGGCCTCTTTTTAACAGTCCGAGACTCCGTCTTCGTATTAATGGTCTAAGTGTAATACTAATTGTTTGTGACAGTGAACAATTTTTTTACAGATGTTGAATTGCATAGTAATTCTTCATGCCAAGATGAGTTCACGACTACAGCAATTTTGCCTGTGACTGCCCTCGAGCCGAACCAAGAAATCACCACGCAAGCAAGTCCACTTTCTGGTCAAAACGGACCTGGCATTGAAATCGAGCCAGACATATTAAACAGTGTCTTTAACACTAACTACAGCACAACAACTACAACGGAAAGTGACATCGATTATGACTTGATTAGAATTAATGAGAAATAAACTAAATTATAATAAATCTGTTTTTTATATATAATATACCTTTTATGTTCCGATGAAGCTTGAAAATGCTTTTAGATACTGAAATGATTTCTGTGTTTAAAAAACTTGAAGCTTTTCTGTGCCTATTTGAGACAAAAAAATTTAACGAGGTGAAGTTCGATTTTGTATCACACGCCGCGGGGGAAAGCGGCCGGAGCATGTGGAATTCGACAATTGAGGTGGAACTAGCACCCCTGTGGAGTGCTATTGCGAACTGCATCGGGGATACCACTAAAACCCCTCGGAGTTCCTACGTTCGCCTTATGCCAGGGTTACGGGAAAACAAAAGCTCGCCCATCTCGGCGTGCCCTGGTATGCGTGGGACCCTAGTTTGTTGTGCTGTTGTTTGTTGTGGGACCATTGTGTTTTCTGCCGATCTACATACCAGGCCACTCAGAAAGTACTGCGAAAAAAAGTTTTTAATTATGAGAGACTGGCTAGTTATAATTTATTTTGAAAATACGACTATTTATAACTACGGAACGTACGTTCCAATTTCAAAATTTGCCTCCACATTGCGAGCTAATTTACATTATCGTGTCTCATTGAAAAATGTGCTCGCAGTGAAAAATATAATCCAAGACAATAGGCGAGGTACGTATCAGTACCTATTGGAGATTGAATCGGGAAGCCTTCATAAGATTCTAGACGTGCATCCTCGCGTGAGGAGGATAGTCTCAGGCTGGGTGCCACACGACCTCAGCGATGCTCAGAAGCAGGCCGGGTGGAATGGTGCCGTGGCGTCTTTCCATTCTGTACAAGGCCAGAACGCAAGGGTATAAAACTAATCACGTATAGATTGGAAATAAGTTTTTTAAGAAGCTCTTCCAATCCATACAAGAGCAGTACGTAAATACTCGCGTATACTTTGTAGTGACATAGAAGTAGATCTTGGTACATAATGTACAGCGCTAGTACGCATAGGGACTAACGTGTATGTTTCAGAATGAGCGCGCTAAAATCTAGATTACAATTTGTACATGAGCAGTTGCAGCACAGAGAGATTGACATGCGCAAAACTCGCCTCCGATGACCCACTCCCTGATGAGTTTTACCAAAATATGGATAATAACAATAATATCGTTGAATATAACGATCCAATTTCCGATACTCCCGTAGACATGGCAACATCAGAAGAGTCCCCAATGTATTATGCACCAATGATGATGATTCCGTTTTTCCTTTCACTTATAATGAAGCACTGACCGAAATGAAAGAAAGTTTCAACAAATTCACATCTAGGGTGCGGTATAAATATACGGCACATTTATTAATTACTTGAGTAATAAAATTATTTTTGGGTGTTTATAAAAAAAATAACCACGAAGGCTAAGGCAGGTGCTCCGCTTCGCTTCGCACCCGCCTTAGCCTTCTAACCTATATTAAAAAAGTTCCGATTTGTTCATAATAAATAAATGTGCCGTACACGGCATCTAAAATGAGGTGATGAGGAAGCACATCCATCGTCATCAAATTTAAAAGCCATTCATATTTTCAATAATTCTTTAAAACATGTCACTACAGACCAACAGACACGAAATTTTATTTTCAACAATTGTAAAAAAAGAACTGTCTCGCAAGATTCATGTACAGCCGACATCTCTATCAAGACGAACCACGAAGAACAAGGGAACAAGAAATAGGATACAAGCAGGGCGACCTTAGCACCCACCGCAAAAAAATATAGAAAAAGGAAACACGACCTAGCATTTAACGTCTCGCATAATATTAATAATGTTGGTTAAAAAGTACTTTTTTAATAAAAATTATTATGATTAAAAGTTATTGTTATGTATTTAATCCTACCTATTTTATCCTACCTAATAAAGTTCAAATATAATTCCATATTTTACTGAATCAAATATCTACTTAGAGTTTTAAAACTCTTGTCAAGCGTAAGTAATTCAGTATAGTTAGGAACGAAGACGCGAGCATCCACGATACAAACTATACACGATGAGTACGCAAAATTCTTGTATGCATTATAATAACAGATTTTTAAAACAACATTACAATATATACGCGAGCAGTTTCCTATGGTTGTGTTCTGGCGTTGTATAGAATGTAAAGACGCGGTGCCGTGATATGATAAACAAATTTGAAGTTGGCTCGTTTCGGCGTGTTTACGACATCATTACAGGTAATAAGTCCTGGATTTATCAATGCGGTCTAGAAACGAAGCGCCAGTCGACTGTTTGGGTGTGTAAAAAGCCTTGCAGAGATTTGGGCAAGAAAGTACCAAATATACCTAATATTAACTATTTGGGCAGAGTTTACCCCTTTAACACACAATAAGCAATGAACGCCGTCTACACGCCACACCGCCTTTTATACGAAAATACTACGAAAACTACCCTACAAATAATAATATTATTATCTATGAAGATTATCTATGTGATATTAATATAATCTATGGTTCTCATAACTGCTGTGATGGACATCGCGTAACATTCGGCCATCCTACCGCAGCCGTGGTCCCCCGCGGCGTGCCAACTATTGAGTGAGTTTGCCTTCTGTCACCAGAGAATTAGTTCTCTTCGCCAGTCTGCGAACAGAACAAAAACAAAACACAGTACTTGTTCACACAACCACTCGGCTACTCCTGACCAATAATGATTCTACTTTCCATCATAGTAACAATAAACTTTAAATATTTTTCTACTATTATTTTTTCAAGAATAATGGTCGCAATTTCATGATCTCTATGTACCAACTCTTCTATGTACCAATAACTTATAAAATAACCAAGAATACTAGAACTTATTGTTCACGGCTACAAAAATTCCAACAATAATTAACCACAGTTAAAAAAACCCAGATACTAGAATGAAGACTATTTTAAACCTTTAGCATTATGGACCTCTGAACTTATAAAATACGTGTTAGAAAAATTAACTGCATTTACTACGTTTAATAATACCTGAATTTAACTTCAAACACATAAACCGGGCGAAACTTGCGTTATTTTAACTTCAAACAAAAACCGGATGAAACTTTGAAAATACCAACGGAAAAATTGCACACTAACAATGTGTCAAAACCAACTTTATACTATACATATCAAAGTAATATCAGTCGAATGGTAGACTCGATTGCCATGTAAAATCTAATGAAGAAAACACGACTTGTCGTTCATGAGATCTATTTACATCATCTATACAAACACATTTCTCGATAGATATGCAACTCAAGATAACATTGAAAAATACTAACTACGCGATTTTTCGTAATTTTCCATCTTTGAAACATACCATAATATTTTCGTACACGAAAAAATATGAGGGTAGTACAATTGCCTACCACGACCGATGAACCATTACTATCACTTATAAAATTAATTCACTTTACTTTGCATAATAATTCACACAAAAATAATAATAAAAATAACCATACCTTCTTTCTGTGCCAGGTAAAGTAGATACAGTGGCCAAAGTTCCCAACAGTGTCCCGTCCACGCATAGGCCGACACGCCATCGCTCCATAGGCGCCTTCAGGGCACCACCACAATGCTGCCTCTAGTTCCGCCGATGGCCGAGTCCCGTTGACGGCCCCGATGTGTCGATCCTAGAGCGTGGTCACACATACGTGGTCACGCAGACTCGGTCACGCAGACTCGGTCACGCAGACTCGGTCACGCAGACTCGGTCACGCAGACTCGGTCACGCAGACTCGGTCACGCAGACTCGGTCACGCAGACTCGGTCACGCAGACTCGGTCACGCAGACTCGGTCACGCAGACTCGGTCACGCAGACTCGGTCACGCAGACTCGGTCACGCAGACTCGGTCACGCAGACTCGGTCACGCAGACTCGGTCACGCAGACTCGGTCACGCAGACTCGGTCACGCAGACTCGGTCACGCAGACTCGGTCACGCAGACTCGGTCACGCAGACTCGGTCACGCAGACTCGGTCACGCAGACTCGGTCACGCAGACTCGGTCACGCAGACTCGGTCACGCAGACTCGGTCACGCAGACTCGGTCACGCAGACTCGGTCACGCAGACTCGGTCACACAGACTTTAAGTAACACAGACTTTCGCTCACGTAGACTTTCGGTCGCGCAGAGTTTAGGTCAACTTATACCCAACCCAGCAGCATAACGGCCTGCCATTCTTGGGTAATCCCACTTCTGAATGTAAAAAGCCTTGCAGAGATTTGGGCAAGAAAGTACCAAATATACCTAATATTAACTATTTGGGCAGAGTTTACCCCTTTAACACACAATAAGCAATGAACGCCGTCTACACGCCACACCGCCTTTTATACGAAAATACTACGAAAACTACCCTACAAATAATAATATTATTATCTATGAAGATTATCTATGTGATATTAATATAATCTATGGTTCTCATAACTGCTGTGATGGACATCGCGTAACAGTTGTTTAAAAACGAATCAACGCCTACCAAAGTGAATCGATCTAGAAGCGGGGAGAATATTTTGATCCCGAGTTTTTTTCAATGTAACTGGCTACTTGGTGTCAATACCTTTACGGAACCAAAGAAGCATAAACACCGAATGGTATACAAACAAATGCTTGACAGAAGTTTTCTCTGTCGTAATCAACAAGCGACCAAACACAAGGCTCCGCGGGCTAATGCTCCACCACGATAACGCGCCCACCCAAACCGCGCTCAAAACGAGGGACTCACTGAAGTCTTTCCTGAAGTACGACGGTCAAACTCCTAGGTCACCCTCCTTACAGCCCCGACCTAGTACCGTGTGAGTTCTTTTTATTCTCCAAAATAAGCAATCGGCTCTAAGGGACAATTTTTGTCACCGGAAGATGCGCTTTCCGTGTTCGAGCAAGCTGTAAACGAGGTGTCTGCGCCGGTCTGGAAACAGTGTTTCGAGAACTGGTTCAGACTCATGATACATTGCATAGAGGCTGCTGGAGGCTGAGTACTTTGAAAAGATTAAAAAATATTTATCTATAGAACATTATTTTTTATTTTCGCAAAACTTGCTCAATGTTCCACATATATAAAATAGTTACGTGCTTGCTTTTTACAAATCAATCTAAGGTATCAATCAATAGGCAGAATAATTTGTTTCTAGATGAATTATCTAATGTTTCATAAGCAAGTCAGAATCATTTTGGAAAATCCTCGTCAATTAAAAACGATTTAAGGGCAATTAAAATATATTTAACGATAATTGTGTAATTGCGTCAAATCAATTAACTATATGAGATTTGACGCAATCACACATATTAATATTTTATTCAAACCCCACAAATCATAGTGAAATCGTTTATATTGTTTACTAGCGATCCCGACATACGTTGTCCTGCTTAGAAGAAATAAAAATCTAGAACCCAATTGCAACGGCACATAACGGGTCCAATTGGAAACCTAAACCGTCCCGGAATCCCACACACAAAAATAACTTCATCTACATCTTGGAATCTGATTGCAGCGCCACCTACCTGGTTCAATTGTGTGGAATCCGATTGCAGTGCCACCTACCGGATCCAATCGTAAATCTAAACCAATTTCGAATTCATTTGTACACACACAAAAAATCGTCAAAACCGGTCTAAGATTTAGGAGGAGTTCATTAACATCACACGAACAGAATAATTATACATACTAGCATTTGCCCGCGACTTTGTTCAAGTTGGACAGGTACCTAGCAAAGATTACAATTACTTTAGGAATATTTAAAATCAAAGGTTATTACCAGAAAAACACTATTTTTGAAGTGAAACTTTTATATAAACGGGGGGGGGGGGGTCTTAGGATTTTTCTGTCACGAAAAAGCGTTAAGCGCGTGGAGGAGCGCCATAAATCCAGACTAGACGTGGCGTGGTGGGAGGCGGCATAATTTTAGAGTGTACTATGGATGCGTTTTTTGGTTCCGGACCGAATTCAAGTTTTTTCGTTTGATAAACTTTCCAACTTTCCAACGCCCTTGCCCTAAGGTCCAGGACGCCCGGGCCTAGGGCGGCCAAATATAAAGGGCGTCCAATCGTAATCTTCCTAAATCACTTTTTATAAATAAAATATAGATAATGTGAAGTAATTATTTCGTTCAAGTAAATTCATTATGTACTCAATATGATGGGTGCTGAGAAAGGGGTGGCTGGTACTATATGGCCTGGGCCTAGGGCGGCAAGACTGCAAATCCGCCACTGACCCCCCTCAATGTATTTACTCTAAAGAAACAAATTATTTGAACAGACACAGCAACAAAACACTTTAAAGTCCCCCTCAATGGTTATTTTTCATACACACAAACATGCTCTTACTTAGTTAAAGAAACAAAAATGGCTAAATCTTTTCCTCCAAAGTCTCTGCAAAGAAACGATATCGTCGGCGAGACGGTGCTGAGGGATGCACTCGCTGTTGATGTTGATGGCCCGTTCACTCGTGTCGTTTCACTTCGTGTTTTGAAGACATCATCCATCGCGTTAGTAAACAGTTCTGGGGAATTACATCTCCTGTCCACCCAGCGACGTAGGGGTCCTCGTCGCCCTCCGGTTCTAGATCTGGACGGCCATCGTTGCGGCGCCATACAGGCATCTCAACACTTTAATGTATTGTATATATATATATATATAACATATATATATATATATATATGTTATTTACGTGTATTATATTCATATAAACATTTTGCAATGATTTTTACGTCTTATGTTAAATTTTCTTAATGACCATTGAAAATAGTAATTGTAGTCTTAGGAAACGCAAGTGCTCAGGAGGTAAACTCAGGTCCCATAGAAAATCCAGATATAATACATAAGATAATCAAAATAAATTCTCCGTATGAATGATAACAGTTATTAATACAAGGAAAACTACAGTTTTATTTCATTTATTTTATTTTGATGAATCACATTAGCCGTATGAGGTAAAATTAGCATATTATTTCGGATAGTATTAAAATTCACAATGTGTTTTTTATCCATCGCGTTCGTCTTGAATAGCAACTACAAAACTTAGGGAATTACTTTTAACAATTTACCTAATTAGACATGTCGAAAGTCAGACTTTGTACGAGTCTTTAATTTTAAATTTGTTGGTTACTAGTTACTTATATCTTTTTTTTGTTTTTATTTTATTATCCAATATGCTTACATTCATATACATTACAAATCACATTTGAAATGTGGCACAGAAACCTCATGGGTTTATTCGTGCCGCAGGGAGTCGTGTACACAATATTGTTATTTTAATAAATAGGAGCAGAGGCGAGTAATGGTTATCATCATTCTAGTGTTTAATTCTGATTTGATAATAATAGACTAGTAAACAAGTGCCTTTTGGACCAACTTTTTTCAGCAGTCTCCGAAAATTATAAATGAGGTGTCATTGGATTCGGAATGGCATCTAGATGATTTTTGAAAAAAATGAAGTTCCGCTTGCAAAATTTGTAAATGTTATTAACATACATACATACATTACTTCACGCCAGGTCCCTTGCGGGGTAGGCACGAACAACAGAGCGCCATTTAGGCTTATTCTTACACACCTCACTTGCTTCTTTGACATTCATAGTTCTTGTCATGCACGCTCGTCTGTTCTTAAGGCTCCTGACATCACCTTCTGCTAGTACATGATCAATTTGATCATGGAAGGTGTGTCGTGGCCTTCCGCGACTTCTGCATCCATCCACTTTTGCATTGTATATCTGTTTAGTCATTCTTTCATCATACATTCTTTCCACATGCCCGAACCACCGGAGCATTCCTTTCCTTACCTTCACCCCGACACTCTCTTTCAGTCCAACTCTCTTTCTTACTTCGGTATTACGAACGCGGTCCGCGAGCGTCACTCCGCAGATTTTGCGCAGTGCTCGCATCTCGACCGCGTTTACTCTACTTTCGTGCTCTCTATTCCATACCCAACTCTCGCTTCCATACGTGAGCGTAGGTACCAGCACCGCGTTGTGTATGGCAAGCTGGGCCTTCTGGCTGAGGTTCTTAGCGCCTAGAAGTTTACCTAACGCTCCATTCACACTATTCCCCAAATTCACTCTTCTTTCTATATCAGCGGTGTACCTTCCATCCCTGCTAAAAGCACATCCGAGATATACAAACTCATTCACTTGTTCCAGCATAACATCATCGACCATTATCAATTACAATTAACTAAAATAATAAATATAATAATTTTCGGAGACTGCTGAAAAAAATTGGTCCAAAAGGCACTTGTTTACTAGTCTATAAAGCGGGTAGCATTCTAGTATATGGTTCTCATTTTAGTCCCAGGACTACATATGTGAGCATGATGGTCCGCTTTGGGAATCAGTATAGAATCTTTTCAGATTATACTTGATTAATTTGTGGTTATTTTTGTACTTGGTTTGCAGGTCCTCTGGGAGATCATTTATAATGTTTGGTATCATATATTCCTCGCGCCTTGTCCCATACACATTATTATATTTAGGTATAATATATTTACATGTGTCGGATCTCGGTCGTATGTAATTAGGTCTAGTGTTCTGTACTAAGACTTCTGGCTTGTTACATTCAGTTAGTGTTGAAAATTTAACCTTGTCAAAGATGCTCATAACTTTACAATATTTGAATAATTCTTTGTAATTATCTTTATGTTTTGATTTAATATTCTTGGGTACTATTGTTTTTAATAAACGTAAGTGAAGTTTGTATACATCCATTAGATATGTTTTATTGTTCTACCATAACTCCTTAGACCGTAATTAACAACCGAATCTGTTAGAGCTAAGTAAAGAACGCGTAATATTTTATAGGGTAATTTGTATTTTAGTATGGTCATCCTACTTAATACTGATCTCAATTTATTACAAACATGATCTGCTTACATGCGCGCCCCAGCATAATCGGCTGTCAATTACGAGACCTATATATGTATGCTCACTAACAACATCTAAGGTAGGACAGTTACAGTTAATTTTCTTGTGAAAACAATCATGGCTATGAGCCATTATACAAGGTTTAGACAAATTTTTGTTGTGACTGAAGTGAATATAAACGATTTTCGTTTTTTGAGCATTTATGGCTAAGCCTTTTTTTTTAAGACGGGGGAAATGCTATTTACGCACAATACTGGGTCTTTTGCAAGGGATTAGACCGTTATCGCATATGGAGGCATTCCATTAAATGCAATCCAAACATAATTGATCAGCTTGTGTGGAGACTCGAATCATTGGACTGCCAATGATTAATACCCACTAAAACCACACTCCTACCATGTACCCCGCGCTTATGGTAGGAAAGGCCTGAGACTTAGAACGTAGTTACGCCCAGGCCGATCCTAGCGCTAAAGTGCCTGAATATGCCCCGGGAATCAGAACATATCCACTTCGACGACAGGGGTGATGACTCCTCTGCTCCCTTGATAGCTAGCGGCCCCCTGAAGCGGTATTATTCAGGGAGGGAAAACATGCGCATATCTACGCCTCCGAACGCCAGTCAAACGCCGGCGTCCACGTGGAGGCATATGAATACGCGGAACTATATTTCTCTCCCTATCTCGTTCAGCGGCCTCTTTGAGAGACACACAGTCTCACAAAAGTTTGCCGCACCCACCCAATGATCATCGCTTTGCAGCATGGCTCGCACCAGGCTGCCGAGCGAATCAATCGGCCCTACGAGTGTCTCGAGTACGAACCTTTGCGGCGACCAGGCTCCACACTCGACTAGCGTATGAAACGCCGTGTCAAGCGCGCCACGCTGGCGGCATTCCGGCGTATGCAAACAGCCCACAATCTGACACAGATATTTATCGAAGCAACCGTGCCCGGTAAATATCTCTGTCATTCTGAACGTCAGAGTCCCGCGTTTACGCGCGACCCATTCCGCCAGTTGCGGTCTGATTGCATCCACCCTAAAAACGCCGGCCGCAAATTATGGCTAAGCCTACGTCATGTGCCCATTTGCATACTTGGTTATAGTTATGTTGCAGTAGTTTTAGGGCGCTTAGAAAATTTTTGTTAGCTACAATTAAACACGTGTCGTCGGCAAATTGGTATACAGAGCCCACCGATATTAGTTTACACATGTCATTAACATTAATCAAGTATTCTAATGGGCCAATTATTGAACCCTGGGCCGTGCCCTTTAGAGTATTTTTTTGTGTACTGAATTGATTTTGTATTTTGACTGTTGTGAATCTATACTATGATAATTTTTAAGAAGTTCCAGGATCGGACCTTGTATGCCATTACGAGATAATTTGTCATATAGTATATCATATTGTAACATACCAAAAGCTTTGCTAAAGTCAATAAAAAGCGCCATAACTTGTTGTTATTGTTATTTTTTTATCATATAACCAAGGCATGTAATCAATTAATCAATTAATAATGGAATTTGGTCATTTAATTTGTGTAATTTTCTTTAATGTTTTGAGGTATTCTGAAATCTGGAAATAAAACTTTTTGGAACTGTTATGGGGTAAAAACGCAAAAAAATATGCCGTGCAAGAAAAGGGAATTGCCCGTCGTGTAGATATTTAGTAGTTTGAGATATCGAGCTGCGTCTTGAGGAGGATTTTTATGCAGAAAAGTAACTTTCGAGATAATAGTAAAAATACAATTTTTTGGACTACCCAAGTTTACATAGTTTTATATTATAACGCCTATTTTTTATCGGGGTAAGCAAAGACAATGGATTATCATCAGCTACTATCTTGGCAAGCACGGTGCACTTGATCTACTTCATTGCATGTTTATTTGGAATACTTTTGATTTGGCCAAAGACTTACCTTACAAGATTCTTGAATCTGATCAACACAAGTTGTTTTGTCAGTCTCTCTTCATTTATTCTTTCTACGTTTCCACATCATCTTTAATGTATATATATGAATGATATCTTCTTATTGATTAATTCACAGTGAGCCAAGGTGGTTTTCTTTACATTGTCTCGGGGTTTTTTCAAAGTCAAGTCAATTAAAGACGGAATTTTCGAAACAAACAAAACAATCGCACCTTACAAATTAATTTGCACAACGAATTTAGAATTGAATTGTTAACATAAAAGTTTAAATTATGAACAATTTCCAAATACAAAAAAACCATATTATATAAGTTCCAAATCACTGTCGGGAACGTGCCCAAAATGCTGGCCAATTTCCGTGATGGATGGCAACGCCGATGCGATGCCGCAAGTACAGGTCAGCCTTTTGGTCACATGGGTTTTCTAACAAATTGAACTTTATAATTATATCAATTAGTTATTTGTACAAAAATGGATTGTCAAAATATGATTATAGTAAGGTGGGAGATATCCATTGCTAAAGTCGTAAAACAAACCTCTTCACTCTTGCTTTGAACAATAAAGTAGAAAATTTGGAGATAAAACGGTACAGCTAAAAATACCTTTAGAGAAAACTAGTTTTATAGTTTTTCAGCTATAAGGTATTTTCGATTACATGCTTTACTTTTGGGTTCTGTGGCCAATTGACAAAAACAGTGGATGTTGGTCACAACTGCAGGACCCATTATTATGGAAGGATTTCACTCACTTGGCCGACGTATTTAAAAATACGGCCTTCTTATCAAAATAGTTGATTACTTCAGTTTTTATTTAATTATTAAAAACTGAAGAAAATCAACTAAAATATACACATTGATGATGTTTTTTTAAGTTCCATAATCATTTTGCCAAAAATGACAGAAAGCATAATAAAATCTTCACGTTCTGTCTGCTTTTATATATTTCATAGCACCATTTATTAAAAAACACTGGGTCTATGCATTTGCGATATTGCAGAAACGTGTATTTAATAAGTATGCTACTACGAAGACGCAACTCAGTGGTTAAAAATAATATTAAAAACAAGTATAAAAATAAGTAGTTGCTAAACGGGTTTTCAGAAATTATAAGTAACAGTGTTTTTAGATCCCATATGGCTAGTTGGGGCTAGAGGTTTTTATGGACATAGCTTTTTAGAAAATTCATATTTAAACAACGTATATCAGAAATAAATAATTTTGCACAGTTGTTAAGTTCGTAGGTATAAGAATAAGCCGCAACTCAAATGTCGGCTCCGTGCGAATACCAGAAGATCGGATAAGGGCGCATAGATGTTCCGCATGTTCCATTCTGTCCCCAAATGGAGGACGATGTCGGGGGTTCTTTCCCTGATGAAGGATGAGACTTTTTTGGCAGGCGTCTGCCCAGGCTCGCAGAATAATCAGGCCATCTACCCACTGCACTGGTTATAGGCGGATGGATGGAACATCAGGCAGTTTTAATGGGTATTCTGGTCTCCAGCAACCTACCTCCAAAAGTGTAAGGCCCGGCTGGTAAGTAGCATACGTCTACTTTGACAAGCCCACAAAAGGTTTCTCCTTGTTTGAAAAAAGATATTACATATATATAAAATAACAAAGAATAAATACTAGCGGCATCTAGGAAGCACAGTAGGACTACTTAATAACGACCAAGATAAGTACTAGGATTGTCATTTCGAATATGCTTCTTTCATGCTTTGGAGCTACATCATGTTAGTTTGATGAAGTTACTCAAAGATGGCGCTATCTAAAAACGAGGTTTTAATTACAATTGAAATAAACGATACCTCTAAATTAAGGTTCCGTAGCTAATTGGGCAAAAACGAAACTTTATATACATTTTTGAAGTGAAATTAGGAAAGTTAAGATTAGGAGTGACAAGTAATACATGTAACAAGATATTGATAGTTTTTTTAGAATAGAATAGAATAGTATTTATTGCATAAGCTGTCACACATATATAAGTACACGAAGAAAAGATTTGTATTCTTATTTTTAGGTGAACTTGGCTATGGTGTAGTCAAATAATGAAGAAAGATGACGCTGTTTCTTAACAACTTGTCAATAAGTGGGATGGGTAGTTACATGCATCAAAAGTCGTGCTCGTGACCCTACTCTAACTTTAGAGTGGAAAATTGGTTTTAACAAGATCCTTTAAGTAGTTTTGAGATATGGAGTATTATAGATTTCGGTCTTATTCATGTTGTGTTAGAGTAAGTTTTAAGGCTTCTTTGAGGTTCTTAAAGAAGCCTTCAAACTTACTTTAAATGTTTTATTAAGACGTCAAAGTCATGTCAAAAACGGTAGTCGCTCATTGTCTCTACGGAATCCTTTAATGTATTTGGTAGTATACGCACTTTCCCAAATACATACACTTACGAGTATTTTTAACCGACTTCGAAAAAAAGAGGAGGTTCTCAATTCGTCGGGATCTTTTTTTTCTTTTTTTTATGTATGTTCGCCGATTACTCCGTCATTTATGATCCGATTTACGTGATTCTTTTTTTGTTCGACGCGGAATAGCTTCCAATTGGTCCCCTAAAAATTTTACATAGTTTGGCCCAGTAGTTTTCATTTTATGAACATTTTTCATGGAAATAATTTTCTCTCCGTTCCATATATGTACACCGATTACTCTGAGATTTATGATTCGATTTACGTGATTCTTTTTTTGTTCGACGCGGAATAGCTGCCATGTGGTCCCCTAAAAAATTGACATAGTTTGGCCCAGTAGTTTTCATTTTACGATCATTTTTTTGTTCCCGGTTCTTGGGACCTATATTTTTTAAGAAGCGCGGCACCATTCGTAGGTCCACCCATACATAGCTAGACACTAAAAAGTAACAAATAAAAAATAAAAACTTCGTTTAAAAAAACCGACTTCAAAAACTAAAATGTATAAAATAACTTATTTCTAAAGCTATTATTATTAATATATATTATCTAAAACATCTTAAAGTCGGTGCTTAGTAATTTTCAAAATATAGTAATTTTTATGTTTTGCTTTGCACCGACTTCAAGATGTTTTAGATAATATATATTAATAATAATAGCTTTAGAAATAAGTTATGTAACAAAAAAATAAAATAAAAAAGTTTTTAAGTGAAATATCAATAAAAAAAAAGTTTTTTGCGAATAAAAAATTCTTTACTCTTTCAGAATTTCAAACAGGAAATAAAAATGGAATAAAATATAACTACAGAAAAATGTTGATGTCCTTTATTAAACGTATCAAATCTTAAATTACGATAATTATGTTGAAATAGTGTTAAGTTAAAAAAATTAATCTCAAAAATTCAACAAAACAAATATTATAAAAATTCTCTCTTAATAGTAACAAAACATTAAAATGAAACAAATAGGTAAGCAACTGCCTTACGAAATTAAATGCTTTCTTCTTAATAAAAATTTGAGAACAATTAGTTGTTAATCTAAATAAGAATAAAAGTAAATCAAAAACAAAAGTATAGCAAATAGAACGAATACAGTCCTTAAAACATACTTATACATAAAAAATAATTATGAGAAAAAAAACAAAAACTGTAAATTTCTAAAATCCTATAAAAATTAGAGAGATCACTATTTTTTTATTCCTTAATCTAGTTGCAAATTGGGCAATCAAAGTCTAAATCTTCTTTGGTTAAACCCAGACATTGTTCATGAAATCATTTTTGGCACAATGGGCACTGTCGCATGTCTTCACAATGTTCTGTATGACATGCGTAGCAATACCATTTATCAATATAATTTCCTTCATCACTTGTATTGCTTCTTTCTGTTGTAGTCTTCTGCATTGTATCTTCCTTTCTGAAAACAGTTTTACTTCTTCTTTTATTATTTTTACAAGATGTTTTCTTCTTAGTTTCTGACTTTGGTTTTTTACTTTTATTATCAATTCTTTGAGAATCGTTTTCTTTCATTTTCTTTTTACGAGTATCTTTTTTCTTTTCTATATCTGTAAATAAATCCTTTGTTACTATACAGGCTTTATAATTGATTGCTTTTCGTCTTGGATTCCGTTTAACTACAGCATAGTTTGGCGTAGGTATTAATAGTTGAAATGGAGATTTTGTAGAGGAACTGACTTTCGACCTGGCTAATGGAATATTATTTTCCGAATCGTCGCCGCTTGACAAACAGTTTTGATTACCGCTTATTACGTCAACAGAAGCACACGAAATATTTATCTGTTTGATAGGAGTATGTTGCTTTGAACCTGGGTTTTTATTTTCATCATTAAAGGAATTATATATATTAAGCATAGATTCGAAACTCAGTCGAGGTCTTTGACATGAAATCATTGCTTCATCATAAAAAGTATCGGAGCCAGAACTGTAAATTATTGGTCTGGAGACGGTGATTGGTTTTTTTACTTGAAGTGATAGTATTTCAGAATCTCTGTCAGATGAACTGTAGTCGACTAATTTTTTATTACTGTGACTGTAAGCTTCTAGGACTAATGGCATAGCCTCAGTTTGTTGGAGCAAAGATGGTGAACTAGGACATCGGTTAATATATGTCTGATTGGAATCAGAACTATCAGTTGTAGGACTATAAATTGCATGTCGTATATGTATATTGGAAGGGCCAGGAGTTGGAGATATATGTCCTGTGGAAACATATTCTTGTTCTGGTGGTCTCTCACTCAATACAGAGGGAGCATATGCTTCATCTGGTATTGCTTCTGGATTGTATGGGTAAAGCCCAGTAGCTTTGAATCCACTGACTATATTTTCATGAGTCATACATTTTGACCATACCTTACCTAAAAATTGAATTAAATCGAGCTTTTGTTAGTTTTTTTTCAGGGTTTTGATACAAAAATGATATTGTCTCTTGGTCCCAATGGTGTTCAAATGATTTGTTTACACTTTTGTGCAATGGCTGAAGTTCATGCGTTGTATTAGATGGTAAGCAGTATAAAACAATGTTCTCATCATCTGCTGCATCAACTAATTATAATCCAGGTGACATGAAGCACCATCAAAAACTAAGAGACATTTACCTTCGGGTTTATATTTTCCTAAGTGATTTAAGAAGTCCACGAATAATGACGAAGTTATACTTCCTTTTGGAGATATTTTTATAAGCGACCCTGCAGGTAAATTGTCACTAAATTCGGGTTTCATCCTTTTGCCCTTAAATATTATCATTGGGGGTATCGGATTACCCAATGCATTCACATAAGCAGCCACTGTCACGTTTTCTGCATGTTCAGGTGCAACCATATGAACTCTTTTGGATCCTTTTTTTGCTAAAACTAGTGGTTGCTTGTGTATAGTTAGTCTGCAACCTTTTTCATCCATGTTGAACAAGCGCTGTGGGTAATCTCCAATTTTTAGTTCTTCATATATTTTTTTGTACTCTTCAAAATGTTGTCTTACAATAGGCTTATTTAATTTTTGGGCTCTATCTGGATTTAAAATTTGGACTTTCCGTTTTGTTATGTCAGGATGTCTTTTAAGAAAGAGTTTTAACCAATCCTTCCCTGCACGTTTTGTAGATTGATTAAACTTATTTCCTAGGTTTTGTTTCTCACAAAAAAGAAATGCTTGATGACGTATGATTTTTGGCGTCAAAGGAAAGCCTATAGATGCAAGTCTCTTGATTCTTTCCGCTAGGTCATTTTCTAGTTCCGCGGTCAAAATCGTACGACGACCGATTTGTTTTTTAACTTTTCCTGATTTTAAGTGGTTGACTGAAGTTCTTCTCGGAATATCATATGTTATGGATGCTTTCCGTTGAGACATAAGTCCTCGTTTTACAGCTTCCATTGCGTTTTTTAATTGTTCCAAAGTCCAGTTTCCACGAGCATGAGGTTTCATGTCTGATATCCTAAAAATCATCATTCCATTTAATATAGGTAATATTGAGGGCCTGCGCTAACAAACGCTCTGCTTTTATAAAATAACGAAAGCCTGGAGTCACGGGCTCTTAGATTATGAGCTATTCAACGACGTATCACGATCAGATTACTGTTGAATAGGTAATCCAAGTTGCCCATCCTCTTATAAGATCGAATGATAAAAAAATATATAAACGAAAACCTAATTGTTATATAGTTTATAACTTTTTAAAATTAATATTTTTATTGTTAGAAATGAAAATTAAGAATACTTAACATAGAAACAATGAAATATCATTATTTTGTTTAAAAATATTATAGGACTCGTATGTTTAATAAGGGCCGGCCTTTTGACCCGCCCGAAATGTGGCTCTTGTTAGACTTCTAGACTAGTTTTACAAAATTAAATGAAAAATATAATTTAAAAAAAAATACCGGTGGTCTAACTTGATTTGGCCATAATAATGTTTTTCTTGAACTACTTAATGAGAGATTATATTGAATTTAGTATATTTTACACTTAAATTTCTTAAATTCTCACCAATAAACTTAAAGAGTGGCGTAGACCTACTCGTCGGACAGCGTCGTGACTACTGCCAAGATAGTGAACCGCGTGAGGTTGCGCGCTTGCATATTAGCGTCCTGATTGGTCCTTTATATGTGTACGTGAATAGAATCTAAATAAATGTATTAGAAATGTGTTTTTGTACTAGTGGACCTTAATAGACAGCGGCTCTTTTTACCCGCAGATACCTTATACGACGCGTTTAGCACAGGTACCTACAAAAGACTAGACTTAGACAACAGTTCAAACACTGTTATAGTTCGCTTGACTGTTGTATGCCGCATTTCCAACAAAGGAGATTGGCATGATGAGTTAATTGCTGAGCTGAAAGCTAATACAGCCATAGAAAAAGAATTTATTTTCTTCCATGATACAGCAGGCGAATGTATGAATGTGAGGCTTGGACTTTAACATAAAGTAAGGTTCTACGAAAGTATCTGGGTCCCATAAGAAAGAATGATGGCTTTTGGAGCTGACCAAAACTGGCTGGGGATGAAAAAGTGGTACTACACCCACTATTGTAAGCGAGAGCAAACTGTAGAGCTTAAACTGGTTTGTCCACCTGTAAGGGATAGCAAAGGATCGTGGAACAAGTGGATAACTTTTAGTTGGTCTCCCCAGATAGCACTGGAGTTTTAAATGATGGCTGGAGTATATGTATAATATAGAAAGAAGCTGGGGTGGATAATATTGGAGGCTGTCCTAAATGTGCTTAAAACCTGTAATGTACAAAAAACATCGCTAGCCACCAAAAGTAACAATTCTCGTTTCAGTACCTAAGATTCACATTGAGGTACTGAGCCACAAAAGTTAGTTAAAATAATGAATAATCAAAAGGTTATACGTTGAATGAATACTGAGACAGGATTCAGTTATGGAATGTAAACATTCTTAATTACCCACCCGATATAAAGTGTTCAACGACACTTAAAGACGTTTGCAATACGAGGGGCGTCGCGAATACGTTGCCTGTCTAATCATTCCCATGATGAGTATGAGTAGAGAAAATCGTAAGTGAAAAGTTCTCCGCAGAATTGCTACGCAAACTAAGTTAGGCAATCACAACAACAAAAAACTACATTCAAAATGTTCACAATCCCAGATAAACAGTGCGGACCTGCGCATGCTGTATCGACCGCGTCGATGTTGTAGGTTCGTTTTCATCTCATATCGATATCTCTAATTAAAATCTCAATTACATACTGATTCTTCGCTATATGAATGAATACGATACATGAAATCTGCTTAAATATTAAGATTAATGCTTTTGACGGTGATGTGATTTACGGATTGTTAATAAACAAAATTTAAGATTACTTTGTTATATTTCTTAACGTCGATTTTGGAAACTTAGTAATCTTTATTAACGAACACTTAATAAAAGTGACGATGTTTTTTTTAAAGTTCAGATTAAAATTGCGAAAATCACAATCAGAAGCTATAATGAGTAAAATAGGTTACCGAGTTGTGAATTATTGATGACGTCATTTAAATGGGGAGTATTTGAAAATATGCAGGGGTTATCGATGAGTTGTGCGCCGCACTTTTACTTGGGGGTTTTATGTGGGAATTGAGAGCAGCCGACGACGCGGCGCGGCAGTCGACGCGCGAGAGACGCGTGGGCGGCGGCTCCACGCGGCCCACCGCCGCATTGGCCCATTCAGGGCTCATCGGCTCATTAGGCTCCCGATCCTCGGCATCATCATGGGCCAAGCCGCTGGAGCTGAATGTAATGACGACGACGAACCTCGCATTCGAGTAAATCCCACGGAACGATCATTGGTGAGTTATCTAACAACTACACCAATGCGCATTTTTTTCAGTTTTTGGTTCAAACATGATACAAGGTTGAGACAAATATTTGTGAAGAATGAACTTAACGAACATCAAAAGCATCACATTTTTTTAGTAAGGTTTGAAATTCTTAGTAAAACAAAAGCTTTATCAATATTAGAACAATAGTAGTAAATAATTAAAAGTATGTACTACTATTCTACGAATGTTCCTTCATAAAAAATATCATTCTATGCGCTATTCTATTAGCTATTTATCTCATTTTGCGCCTGACAATAAAATTACACCATTAATTAACATATTTTAAAAATCATTAACAGTTATTTGGAAGGTACTTCGTACATCGTAACTTGTACTATATACTGGTTATGTTTATTGAATTTTATATTTCAATTCAGTATATTTATATGAATTAAATATTAAATTGTTCCGTGGTTGCATCTTAAAAATGATTTGCAAATATATCTATAAGTGACTTAAAAATATGCATTATACTAATATAATGAGGGATGTCATCCCAGAATTGAGCGTGGGTGAGATTTAAAACATAAAACACTTTCCGTAATATAACTACTCCTATGTAGTATTTAAGCAAGGAGAGGAGCATTTTACATTTAAGATAGAAAAAATATAAATATTGTAATTTGCCCCGATGCTTCTTTGTCCAACCTATCGTTTATCTTTGTGACGAGACTGCATTTAAATTTTTTAACCCTGTGTAATTTTCGCGCTTCTCGCACTTGCGCGCTATTTGTTTCGAATTTTGACAGTTGTTAGTCTGACTGCAGAGGAGTGGGTCTTGTGGTGTGTGAGTTTTGTGAAACGAAACGTCACAGACTCGTAGGCAAAACAAATTCTGTCAAATTGTTTTGTTTTATTAACGAGATTTTTCATAAATATTTACAGTGTTTTTCTTTAATCAGTAAAAGTCGTGCTAAGAATATTCTACCGAAAAACATCTGATAAGATATTTATAGAATAAGTTGTCAAATATGGGGTTATACATTTCGTGTATTTGCAATGGAAATTAGATTTGTTTTGTTTTCAAAGTGAATTATTTTTGCGTGTTTATATTCGCAATTTTTATAAATAAAAATATTGAGTTTCTTAAGTGCTTTGACTAAACATTGTTTGTGCTATAAACTAGATAATTTATAGTGATTGTGTGACGGGCGTATAAAAACTAAAATGTCTAAGGTGTCCCTGAACAATGTGCCTTCAAACCCTCGTATGAATCGTCTGAGAACATTTTCCAGGGTATGTAATCCTGAAAAAGTAAATTATTCATAGAACACATATGTAATTACCAAGCATTTCTTAGCCTAAGCCTTGTTTGAGGTTATTCCTTGATTATCTATCCATTTAGGTACATCTATTTTGACTAGTTTAAATAACACATCAGTAGAGAACAGTGTTATTTTGTTAACATAAAAGTAAAACAAAGAAAGATATAACATACTTTAGTTTGATAAACATATTGCTTTGTTATCATGCTAAAATAGACTAAGCCACAAATGTTCACATAAAGCCTATTAAATTTTAAAATTTTAAGTCACATCATTTTATTCTATAAATGGTGTATTATTCTATTATGTATTTGGATCTTATTTACATAATGTTCTGTGTTTAACTTCCTATCAATAATGCTAATTATTTGTTTATATTCCTATTATCCTTAATTACACTTTCAATTGTATTAGCAGTAATTATTTAGATAGATGAAAAATAAAGAGTTATTTACTAATAATAAACATCCCACTATTGAGCTTGAACCTTTATTTTGGTAGTGTTATTTTAGAACACTTGATTGGTAGTTTGTTTACCCTTTATTTATCCACAATGAGTTGCAAATAGACTATGAATGAATGGATTGTTGTTTGTGGATGTTTGTTTCCCTTTTCACATATACCTTGATCTATCAATAGCTAGTCCTTGTTGGCAATTTAAGAATGTCATTAGGTTCGCTACAAACTCATTAGTGTGCTATGCTAACCAACATAGGTAATTCTTTGAAACATTTCAAAGGTAATGGGGAATTCTGGGACAAAGAAATGTAATGGAATTGAGATATGGGTTGCAACTCAGATGTCCATTTCATGAATTTTAAGGAGTGGGTAGGGGGGGAAGTATACTTACCCTTTTTGCTACCCCTAAGGTCCTGAGGTTTTGATATTTTAGTTTATAGTAAACATAACATCACCTATTTTTTCACTAATATTATTGTGATGGGTGATGAAAAGTCACAATCAGTGACTAAAATAGCAAGCATCCCATGGTAGTGGCAGATCCAACAGGTCACCATTTGCTATTTATTTTATACATATGAACAGACGGTTAGGTTAGGGTGTCTGTAGACCAAAGCATCAGAACAGAAAGTGAGTAAAGCAAGCGTGCTGCAGCAGTGGTCGGTAGTACCAGAACCGACTGGTAATCATTTACTATTTATTTTACATACACAATTTATATTTTATTTTGAATATCTTAATGGTTACTCTCATAGTGTATGTATTTACATATAAGCACAACTGAACACATTTGTGTTCTGTTGTTGCAGTAGGGGCAAGTTTGCCTGGTATGGCCGCAAGGAAATATAAAATAAGAAAGTATAAGGTTATATATTATAAAATAAGTTGTTGTATACTGTAATCAGTTTAATGTGAATGAATTTCATCAATTAATAATATGAAAACACTTACACCACACAATTAATTAACTCAAAATAACTAAACCCACTACAATTTAAAAAAATGTCCACATAATTAAAATAAATCTTAAAATGAGTCATCATTTTACACTCTGAGCCCACAGACATATGAAGTGTAATCTATTTCAGAATTCTTATTTTGTGACATACATGTGTACCACTGTTAGTGACCATTAGAGATGTGTCGAATTGTTAATAATGTATATCAGCCATTACAGATACAGATCATTGGTGTCTAGATCTACAAATATGGATATGGATACAGACCTCAACTTTCTTACTAATTCATAGTAAGAATTTGTTAATAATTCTTAGTAAGAATTTCTTACTCTATCAGTCTTGGTGTGGCCACATTGTCACAAATTTTTTTTTCATTATAAAATTGATTTAATTAATAATTCTAAGTTTCCATAATATTTATATTTTATAATTTTAACTTTTCACAAAGATTTATGATTGATTTCATTATAGATAGTTGATTTACTTCCTTTGAGGTATGTATTATTGGTAACTTAGTAGGTACAGTAAATGTTTGTAATTTAAAGTTGCCAAATATATGATTTCAAGAATTAAAAAATAATATCTGAATATTATTTTTTATATGAGAAAAATGTGAACTAATGCAACTAATCTGTTCCAGGTGTCTTATTTTCCGTTTTGAATTTGAGTGATCTATTATTCAAGCAAACTTTTTCGTTTACGTCACAGCATGACGTCATAAAACCTTATTCCTTTGTAAACTATTTCATGCAAATTCTTAGAAGCCATTGAGCCGACAACTTAATAATTCAAAGGAATGGTGGGCATGTTCTAGGAGGCCATGTCTAATTTGCAAATGGAGAGGGTCGAATAGTTGAGAAAGGAGTTAGTCGTGTTCTGACTGCAAAAGAAGCGTTACCGTATTCACTTTCGGAGCAAGTATCTTATAACGGCTTAGTTTACGCGATTTATGTGATAATGATTTTCTCATACGGTTTGGTTTTGTTGTATTCGGCTATACTTGTGAGAACCGTGAATTACATGTATGTACTTGTAATACACTTTGTGATAATTCCAAGGGCATTTTCGAATTTACATCCTACAAATCCCCTACAAATTCTTAACAATATGTGTAAGCATGATACATTGTACGCCTCATTATTAATAATGAACACATTTAAATTATCACAAATAAGGATGTGAAACACCCAACATCCTACTTGACATATTAAATGAATACATATCGGACATTCTATCCTAACATTAGCACCGTAAACACGATTTCAGTTCTCCAGTTATTTTTGTATAAATTTATTTTTTAGAAGTTTTAATGGTAGTACTACATTCATAATGAGGCAGTATACAGTACTAACGGAATTGGAAATTGATTTTACAATCAGTAATTTCTATCTAATATATTAATACCAAAAAATTATTCTTAACCATATAGAAAAATTATATAATTAAATATATTATTATTGAATAAAATTCAAGAATGTTATTAGTTTGTCTTCATTTCAAAGAAGTATGTGTTTTGAGTTAAAAATCAAAAGAATATCAGTTCAATAGAACACGGTTATGAAAAAAACCCAGTTTTTATTATTATTACACTGTTCCACCACTTCAAAAAAAATTTAAAAATTCATGAGTAGAAAGCACATATTTTGATAAAATGGTGATAAATAACTTGAAAATAAAAAATTAAGATAAAAAATATTTCATTTTTATTTCATTTTTTAAAAATCGGCTTTTCATCCGGGGATTACAACAAAAATATTGTTTTACGCCTGTTGCTCCCAAGTATTGGTAAAAAGTTCGCCATGAGTTAATTTGTAATTTTAATATTGAACAAAAAGTAATCGGAAAATATTTAAAAAAAAAACTCGAAAAATACTTAGATAAAAAGCTGAAGATTTGGGTGAATTATTTTTATTTGATAACAAACGATCCCTATAGTAAAAGTAGAAACGTCTCGGGGGCAGTTTTTACTTAGAAACCATGCTATACCCTTTGGTAGGAAGGTATAAAAAATAGTAACTGAGGGATAAAAACATTCCAATGTTACACATGTTACTAATTATGGCTGAACATACAGAAAAACTAAATAGTTACACAAGGAATTGAGAACCTCCTCCTTTTTTGAAGCTGGTTAAAAAGGTTATTTGCTTCCGATGTTGTAAAAATATCCCCCAATATAATGTTTCTAATATGTCACAGAATATCTATAATATTATAAAATTCTAAAATGCATGTCTGTACATTGAACCAATTAAAAAAAACAACTGGAATAGATTAGATATAGGGCTGATTTCAATGCGGTTTTTGGTAAATTCTTAGACTTTAAATCTGTGCTACTTTTTATCCCGGGCATCCCACGGGAAAATTTCTGTGAAGTATTTAAAATGGCCAGATTGAAAAAAGTTTGGAACTCCAATGTGATTTTATAACTGATCGATAGCAAATTGCACGTAATAAAATGTGTGAGTTTCTATCCCGGGAATCCCGCGGGGATTTTCCCGGGAGTGGTTTGTAGTTTATGGGATGCATAAAAATTAGCTTATTCGTACACAATTATCAATACAACGTTAGCTTACATTCTTTTTTAAATACTGCGGTAGCTTGTGTCCCGGGAATTCCGCGGGAACTTCAAGTAAAGCGCGGACGATGTTGCGGGAATATCCTAGTTCAGAATAAAATAATTATAATTCTTAAACTATCAGTGTGTTGCATTATTATCTGTATTTATTATTCCTAGTGATCGCCCGCGGTCGAAATTCGACCATAATAATTAATTTTTAAAAAAACTTGAGAGGTGTCAAGGGACACCCGGATGGAACGAAGTTAGTTGTAATGCGAGTCTTTATTGTTATTATTGTCTGTATAAAATCTCTACTTACCTGACTCCATCAGCAATATCCGGAACTTGTGCAGAAACACTGTCAGGATTCATTATCGTTATTATTTTTTATTATTTATTATGTACAAAAAACCTGTATACACTCAAAAAAAATAGAAAGACGAAACGAAAATAACTGGCTTGCTTTCTATGAGAGTGAGAGAGAGAGAGACAGACAGAGAAACACGCGCACGCCGCACGGCTTACAACTATAGCAAAAAGTGTCGTTACAACTTTTGGTCTTAATTTTTTCCGTCTAGCCCCCTTTCGCAACGCGCGATAAGGAACTTCGTTCCAATTATAATTTTGAACATTATTAAGGACTATACTTCTGTAATCACAGACTTCGCCAAGGCTGCACTGTTAATTTGACTTTAACAATAAGAGTATATACTCGTATATATGCGTGTGTGTCGAATGCATGGTAGTCTGTGTAATGTATTTTTTATGCATAATTAAAAAAATAAATCCTTTGATTTTGCTGATCACTTTAATATATATATATAGGATATTAAATAAATGATTTATAAATCATCAAATACGTATATTAATTAAAACACAATAAATATTACAATGCTCGTCTCACAAATTCACAATCCATCTATCAACAACTCGTTGCTACGCAACCACCATACTACACTCGGCCATCCTGAAAAACTAAAATGTTGACTATAGCTAACTTCAGGCTGTCGGTTGACTATAGCTAACTTCATGGTGTAGGTTTTTCGTGTGACGGTGTGCGCGCGCATCGTAAAAATTTACTCTCATCGCGCCTAAAGAAGTATAATTTCAAAAATTAGCATTCGGCACTCCTCTATATAAAGTATAAGTATGCAAGATTTCATACTCCTCTGTCCGCGCATGTAATTTTAGGAAAAAGGGCACAAAGTTTTTGCTTCACGTATTAAAATATTTATATAGATTAGTATAAAATAGTAGTAATTAGCATAAACATAAAAAGGTTACCTTACAAGTCCAATACTTTAATGATGTGTGTAGCAATTGTTTTACATAGGCATCTGGGTCATACATATGTAATGATCTGATGATGGGAAGTTCAACTGAATGATGGTGATAAATTTTTATACCATTGTTTATTTATATTATATTATGTTATTTACTTATTATTTATTTAATGTTTTTAAACTCGATCTTCTTTATGAATTAGAGAAAATTTTAAGTCATATTTGTAAAATTAAATATTATGTCCATTTCCTCTGTTACCAATGTTATATCAATATTGACGATAGTCTATTTATACCCAAAGATTTTTAAATACGTTGTTATAAGAAGCTCTTAAGTTTGTGACAAAATACTGCTCCACTTCAGATGTAGGATATATGGTAACTAATGATGCTCTAACCATTTATTCGCAGAGAGCTTTATAGTGTCATCCTTTTAAATAAACTAAATATTTTTAATATGAAGGAATGGATCATGATAAGGTGATTCATAGTCATACAATTGCCATTGAACAGGAAATCTATAATTAACCCAAAACATGTTTATTTGTGATCTATTTAAAACATATCAAATAAATGTAACTAGTTTAATGTAACTGTTTAGTATTATCAGGTAACTCCTTGTGCAAAGCACTAAAAATACTGTGCTTATCTAAAGAAAATGCCCCTGAAAGTTGTAATCGCAGATTTAGCTAGAAGTATGATAAACATGTTTACATTTATCGCTTAAAATTTGCCTTGTATAACAGGTAGCTAGCCTTGAATTTTGTTATGATTTAGGTTCTAGAAACTTTGAAGTCTCATTGAAGCGAAGAATAATAGGTATTCCTACTTGACAACATACTGATTGTTGTGATCTTATTTAATTACGTAATGTGCCAAGTGGGTATCAATTAACAGTTAAGGGTTCTGTAGAGGAGACACACATCTACTGTTTTTGTTAATTGGCTAAGGAAGTCTAAAGTTCATTCTATTGAAAGTATTCCAAATTCTTTAAATTAACTTAAAGTTTAAAATACATTTTGTGCTCACTATATACAATTAATTCAGAATATTTCGCTTCATAGTTCAAAAATTAAAGATGCACACGTTTTATGGATTTAGAAGCGAATTCCTATAATTAATTAACTTATAAAAGTTTTTGGAAGAAAACATCTTTTTTTAAAAAAAAATCTTTCCTAATGATATCGCATAAACTGATGCTAAAGCTAAAGCTTAAGATTTACCAAGGCTTAAAGATAAAAGCCCGAAATTGTTCTGTGATCATCGTTAATTTCGTACTTTGATTAATATTCACTCAGTAAATCTTAGGCTTTACCCGAGAGAATCAAAATAGAAGAAGTTGTTAAAGATAAAGAAGTGAGTCTACGAGAAGTTGCTAGAAAATTATCTGTAACTGGAAGACAAGATTTCAAGAAATGCAAACTGCCAAAAGATGCTTGACAAAAAAATGCGCTTGCAAATCATCAAAATTACTTTGTAATTCTAACTATTTATTACTTAATTAATTACTAATAATACCAAAATATAACAAAAATACTGAAAATCATTCAGCATTTTTTAGCCTCTGACTAACATAAGCTGTTATAATCAGTAGTTATTTGTGGGAAGATAATTTTATATTATTTAAAAAGAACAGAAGAAGAAAAGAAATATGTTTTTATAGTATGCCTTCATTTCACTATTGATAATAAAATAATTAATAGTAATAAGTACCAAATGATAAATTAGTATTATATTATAGGTATTAAACTGATAATTGTAATGATATAAAATGATTAAAGAATATTTAATAACAAATTATTACTACTTGTTCTATTCCCAAAATCTACATTTACCAACTTGTATTGGTTAACCACTTTGATTAACCACTCTTTGATAGTATATGCCCGAAAAGTCTTTTCATTTTAAATAAATTCGGATATTTACCAACTCGTCTTGGTTAATCCTAAGATTTAACGTAGTTCGGGGTTTAACAGTATACACTGAACTTTTTCTAGTCCCTCTGCATACATAACGACGAACTTATTTTTTTGTATTTTCATTACAGATTTTTATAGTGATTAAATTATGTAGTAAAAAATCCAATTGAAAACCATCCATAAAGATTCAGTAGTTTTAGAGAACAATGACTAACATACAATATCTATCTTTATTTTTTTTTTCACGATAATACAAGAGGCGTTTTTCAAGCACACAAACACGCTAAACAAGACTTATTTATATATTACATATATATATGTAATAAATGGAGTATTTGAAGGAATAACGGACTCCGGACGTAGAAAATTAATAATGGATGGATTGAAATACCTAATGGTCACCCATGGCTTTGACTGTGACCGTGTAATTTGAAGGCTGCGTATCGATGTTACCTTCGTCAAGGGTGGTATTTTCAAGGCAATGCATTGTTGACAGCCCGAATATAGTCAACGATATTATTCTTATTCATTTTTATATTGGTGTTGTAATCCTTCAACGATATTCTATGGTTCCATCGTAAGAAGGTGATCCGTATTCCATAGGATTAGCGTAGTTTTCTACTACGTAGGCATTTCTATGTAGCAACATACAGTGGTGTGTGATTTCAAAATAAATGTAAACATTTAAAACAAATTGCTATTTATACCTTACCTAATCATACATACATACATATTATCACGCCTTTTTCCCATGGGGGTAAGCAGAGACTATTGATCTCCACTTGCGACGATCCTGACAAACAACTTTCGCTTCATTTACTTTCATTAACCTCTTCATACATGCACGTTTATTTGATATGGTTTTTACCTGACCTCGTTTTAGCACTTCTGTTATTTGATCATGGTGTGTACATCGTGGTCTACTGGTACCGGCCTAATCATAACTGGCCGTTTTCAAATTTTGTAAGTTACTTCGTCTTAAAATTTCTCCGTCAATTGTGTTTTGATGTGATTTTATTTATTTTTCTTTATTCGTAAGTGTGTATGCTCCCGAGGGAGTTCCATGGTAACCAATTTAGGATCTGATCAGTGGATCCCAGAGAAATCGAGAGTAACCCTTATTAAAAAACGTCGAAAGCCTACATTTTTCCAAAAATAAGCTTGTATACGCGTGCCAGTATTACATTTTCTATAGGGGCTTAATTTTTTCGTAGGCATGTTACGCGATTGCTCCGTCAATTGTGGGCCAATTTTCAAGTCGTTTTTTTACTCCCAAGCTGGTCCCAAAGTCACCAAATCTGAATCTGATTTGTGGATCTCAAGGAAATCAAGTAAAACCCTTGTTGAAGAGTATATACACCGAAGAGTGAGATGGCAAATTTGTATGCGCGTGCCAGTTTTACATTTTCTTCAGGGGATTAATATATTATTTCTAAAGCTATTGAAGTATTTGCGCAACTAAAAAGCTTTTTTTTATCAGAAACAAACCGACTTCATATTAAAAACCATGTTCTTTTATGTTTTATTTGGCACTGACTTCAAGATGTAGAAAGAAGTCGGATAAATATTTTGTTTTTGTTTTTTGTGTGAGTCTCTTTTGTTTTTGTTAAAAAAATTAAAATAAATACTCACGCGCATGATTTCGAAATGTTAAGCTATGATGCAGAAGACGATGGAGCTGCTTAACTAGAAAAAAAATATTTTTACACATTAGATTTGTTGAAGACCAGGGACACTGGTATCCATCCAATTTATCCATGAATTCAAGATCTAAAACATTTTTTACTTTGGCTGATAAAGATATGATCAATAAAGATAGTATGAAATTGATTTTGTATAAAATGTTAAAAGTGGAATAAACTGTGCAACAAACAACTCCTTTTATGTCACGTGCCTCACGTGTAGCAAGTTCGGGTGCAAGAACTGTTTAGCACAAATAATTTATACTATTAAAAATGGTCATGCATTTTGTAAACTGTTTTTATAGCATCCATCATATCAATGAACATAATCACTAATCGTTTTTCAGCGAATAAAGAAGTAAACTACGTAGAAAGGTATTTGTTTAAGGAAATAATAATGACTAACAATGGCAAAATGCCAGTAAGGTCGGTAATAAAACATCACATGGACTCTTCGAGCATTTAATGAACAAAATTTCCATTGAGTTCAAATAAAATAAACATTGAAAGATATCTTATACAGTTTTTTTAATTACATTGGGCAGATTTTTTGTCATCTTTCAGTTTCATGTATGGTGGCCAGCTTTTATTTCTGTTTTATGATTTTACTACATCATGGTGTAAAAAACATACCACTATCTTTCTATTAAACTTTATGCATTCCTATAGACTCGGCAGTTTTTGAAAAATATGGTTACATACCGAGGCAGGCGGACGGCCGCCGTGATGGTTTATTAAGAGTTTTGTTTTTGCCAAAATGGCTATGGTACCCAAATTTTTTTTTAACAAATACAAAATGACTTCACTGAAAACCAAAAAAATATTATTTAATCGACTTCTTTCTACACCTACTTTTTTCTACCTTTGGCACCGACTTCGAGATTTGGTAGAAAAAAGTCGGTTAAATATTTATTTTTTAGTTTTTAGAATTAAGTCGGTTTTGTTTAAAAAAATCTTTACTTTTAAGTTGCGCAAAATCTTCAATAGCTTTTCTCCGTGCAGGACCGTAAAAAGAATACTAATTCCTGCGGCTGGGCGCCCTGTCGTAAGACGCGGCATAACCACCCACAACCAGGTCCAACCACCCCTGGTCTAGAGTATGCGGCCATAACAACTTTGAGTTGTGTTTCATGTCTATAGGCGACGGCAACCACTTTCCATCGCCAGTTGGGCCGTTAGCCCGTCTGATATGCACCAGCAAAAATAATAATAATATATTAAGCACCTGTAGTAATTGTATAACTGGCACGCGTAAAAATATTTGAATATCGGTCCCCTATTGACGGAGAAATCGCGTAACATTTACACAAAAAATTAAGCGCCTATAGAAAGTGAATAGCTTTTTTTGGAAAAATGTAAGTTCTCGGCGTTTTTTTAATAAGGATTACGCTCGATTTCACTGAGATCCACTCATCAGATCCTGACTTAGTGACCATGGAACCACCTCGGGAGCATACACACTTACGCATAAAGTAAAAATATTCTGAATCGATCCACAATTGACGGAGAAATCGCGTATCATGTATATATAAAATATAAGCGCCTGTAGAAAATGTAATACCCACACGCGTATACAAGATTTTTTCTAAGAATATAGGAGCACGGCGTTGTTTAATAAGGGTTTTGCGCGATATCCCTGGGATCCGATCCACTTATCAAATTCTGACTTGGTGACCATGGGACTACCTCGGGGTTATACAGTTACGAGTAAAGAAAACAATTTGAAAATTGATTTACAATTGACGAAGATATTGTGTTAAGATTGACGAAGATATTGTGTTAAGAAGAAGTTGTTTAACAATTTTCGTGAGTTTCTCTAATTCCTTGGAATCCACTCGTCAGATCCTGACATGATAACAATGGAACCAATTCGGGAGTATAACCTTTCGATTAAAATATTATTTTGAAAATCGGTCCATAATCGACGGAGAAATGGAGTAACGAACATACAAAAAGAAACATACAGACGACTTGAGAACCTCCTCTTTTTTGAAATCGGCTAAATGTGTGTCATGTGCATAATATTGCCAATGGTGAAATTGCTGTGATGTGATGTGACGTACATTTGTGTACTATAAATATATTTAAAACGATAAAATTTCTTTAATAGAAATTTAAACATTTTTTGGTGATCTTTTCTACATTGCTTCATAAGATTATTCCAGTTTGTAATGGATGACTTAATTATATATTGTCTTACATTTTAATTAATTTAAATGAATGACACAATTTGAGTTGTAATTGTAGAATATGTTACGATTTATATGCTGACAGCTTAAACATTTACATATCAATATTGAATTGATACTATATTATATCAATTCAATATTATGCTCGTAATTTAGTTCAGTCGTGCATCGACATTTGAAATAATAATTGAATATATAGAACATACCAGGCAGAATTTAGTCAGCCTTTGGTTAACTGTACCTCAAGAAAATGTGAACCTGGAGTTGGAGTATGTATGGGGTACAGACCTTTCGGTCCCTAACTTTGAAATGTGTTCTTACAATTTACTTTCAGTAATCAAACTACTAGCTCGTAAAATACAGTACGAACTAGTTTAGGGGCTAGTAAAATCCATTAAATTATTGTCAACTCAATGTAAGTTTCAAACAAATAAAATGACACGTAGTTTATTGAAAAGCGTCACATTGAAATTACCAAATCTATAATAAAAGTCTAGATATGCCGTTTCAGTACATTGAAGCTATTTAAAAAGAAACAACTGGAATACACTATATAAACGATGGAGAACACGATGCAGGGTAGGCCGATGCCTAGGGTTTCCTGGAAAAGATCGCTTTTTACCGATAAGTCCGTCCCAGTTGTACTGTCTTTTGCATTTTTCTACTTCTGTTTATCTATATTTCGGTTTAAGATAAAAAGTTATATATCTGAAGTTCTTCACAATTATGAAATAAGTTAACATAAACAGTTGTATTTAACTGTTTATAGGTAAATTAAATTGAATAGAAGATACACATAATAGGTGATATAGTACAAACCTAGAGATTAGTTTGTACATAGCCATGCAAAGTTGTGAGTGTGACTAAATATGGTAATCTGTTTGGTAAACAAATATTCATGTTAGCATACAATTTTTTTATAAACTTGATGGAAAAACACTTATTACTCATTTAATTTAACTAATAATATCCGTCGCCTCCCTTTGTGTTAGTCAATTTATGTACCTTGGTTACAGCTGACGTCGTGATTCATGTATAATATTATCGTTATTTATCCTTACAAACATATTTCTATTAAGCTATTATAGCTGTCATGTACTCTAAATGACATCTTATATACATCCCATTGTTGGGCACGTTCAGGGCCGTCTTCACCTGGGGGTGTAAGGGGTGCGTAGCACCTGGGCGCAGATACCTAAAGGACGCAATCCGATTGAATTCACATTTAAGATTTTATTACTTTACTGTATGGACTACATTTTCATATCAAATTTCAACCATATTTATTTATTATTAAAAAGTATCCAACGATATATCCATAATTTTAAGGCCTAACAATACATAACATTAAATCTAAACCAAAACTGGATACTTATAATCTAGAAAAAGGAACAGAAAGAAATAGTGAGTTACGCTACACTAAAATAAATTACTCAATATATCTAATACTGTGAAACTTCTGACGGGAAAACTAAACACAACTAAATTATTAGGTCTAAATACAAACACTACATTCCTTTTCAATCTTATTAATAAGTTTAACTACTGATGACTTGAATATTTGTTTCGAAGACTGAATTAAAAATGTCTATGTCACTAAAATATTTGTTGTAGGTCTGTACAACGACGCAGATATTCATTTTTAACCGACTTCGAAAAAAGGAGGAGGTTCTCAATTCGTCGGAATCTTTTTTTTTGTTGTTGCTTTTTTATGTATGTTCGCCGATTACTCCGTGATTTATGATCCGATTTACGTGATTCTTTTTTTGTTCGACGCGGAATAGCGGCCATGTGGTCCCCTAAAAAATTGACATAGTTTGGCCCAGTAGTTTTCATTTTACGAACATTTTTTGTTCCCGGTTCTTGGGACCTATATTTTTTAAGAAGCGCGGCACCATTCGTAGGTCCACCCATACATAGCTAGACACTAAAAAGTAACAAATAAAAAATAAAAACTTCGTTTAAAAAAACCGACTTCAAAAACTAAAATGTATAAAATAACTTATTTCTAAAGCTATTATTATTAATATATATTATCTAAAACATCTTGAAGTCTGTGCAAAATAAAACATAGAAATTACTATATTTTGAAAATTACTAAGCACCGACTTTAAGATGTTTTAGGTAATATACAGGTGGCGCAATAGAACGTGCATATTGTATCATCTTTTTTCGCGGGGTAGAAAGTGCGCGGGCGGGGGGAGCCTGCATCGTAGGGTAGGCGGGCTCATGGAGTTTTAGTCACTATGAGTCACTTCGACGGGAAGCGTCGCGCATTTTGCGTGCGCGCATTTTACGAGAACTCTCGTTCATACATCGTTACTAGGCGTTTATATTGTTCTGAATATGGACTACGGCAAATTAGTGAAGCTCCGAGTGCTAATTTAATTAAAATATGGGTACAGCGTTTTGAAGAGACTGGTTCAACGTTTAAACCACAAGCAAAAGGTCGTCCAAGAACATCTAGGACCGACGACAATATTGAGAGAGTTATGCAGTCTGTACGAGGAGATCCACAAATGTCTACTCGCAAGAGATCGTCTGTCTTACACTTATCGCGACGAAGTTTGCAATGAATTTTAAACTTGGATCTTAAACTGCATCCTTACAAGCTGCAGTTAACACAAGAATTGAAAGAGTCTGACTTCGGAGCAAGGCTCGCATTTGCTTATGAAATGCTTAATCGATTTTCCAATTTTGACAATATCCTTTTCTCAGATGAGGCCCACTTCCATATCAATGGGTTCGTAAACCGTCAAAATTGTCGTTACTGGAACAGTGAGAATCCCAAACTCAAGCACCAGAAACCAGTGAAACTGCATAGTCCTAAAGTGACAGTATGGGCAGCAATCTCTGGTAGAGGAATAATTGGACCGTTTTTCTTTGAAAATGCGCGGGGGCAAAACGTCACTGTTAATACCGAACGCTATGTTGCGATGTTGGAAGGTTTTTTGGCTCCAGAGCTTGAAAATTCAAGAATAGTGAATTCTAGGACTTGGTTTCAACAAGACGGAGCTACCTGTCACACATCAAATGACTCCATGGCGGTTGTGAAACAGATGTTCCCTGGCAGACCGATTTCGAAAAGAGGTGATATCCCATGGCCCCCACGTAGTCCAGACGTGACGCCTCCTGAATTTTTTTTGTGGGGATACCTCAAGAACAAAGTCTATAGCAATAATCCGAAAAACATCGATCAGCTCAAGGAGAATATCCGTGGTGAAATGGCAGCAATTACACCAGCATTACTGAAGAAAGTTTTCAATAACTTCCGTTTGCGATTAGAGGAGTGTCGTCGTAGAGAGGGTCATCATTTAGACGATGTTATTTTTAAAAAATAAACTTCAGTTATTTCTTAATAATACCTCAGTTTTATTTTAACTATACCTTTTGTATTTATTTTTTAATCAATATTTTAAATATGCACGTTCTATTGCGCCAGCCTGTATATTATTAATAATAGCTTTAGAAATAAGTTATTTTATACATTTTAGTTTTTGAAGTCGGTTTTTTTTAAACGAAGTTTTTATTTTTTTGTCCATAGTTAGTTTCCGAAACAGGGAGCAAACAGTTTGAGTGAGGAAGAATTACGACGGTAACGCTGTGGTACGTTAATATTCAAAGACGAAGTGAGAGCAGGACAATCGATATTAACCCAGCTGTTTTTGAAAAAATGCATAATTTATTTAATCTAGAGAAGTTTTAGTTAGATGTGTTGCTGGGAAGCTTTTCGCCGCTAGAAAGCTGTGTACATGGAATAGGAAGTAGACGTCGAATTTTTACTTTATATGTATGTCCGTAAAAAATATCCAGTGGAACTTGGTGTGAATAAAAACTTGATTTTGAATTAGGTCAGAAAGATTGTCACGTGATTGGAATAAGACGCGAGTGCATTAACCGCTAATCTACGACGACTTACAAAACTGTATCATTTAAATGGATATATAGGATAAAAATTAAATCCATAATGTAGGTAGAAGAATACCACTTTTCGTTGACCATCCCCGTCTTCCCCGTCCTGACCTACGGGGCTAAGATGTGGGCACTGACGGCAGGTTTGGTTCACAAGCTCCAAGTCGCTCAACAGGCTATGGAGCGAGCTATTTTGGGTGTTTCTCTTATGGATAACATTGGGAATGAGGATATCGGTAACAGAACCAAAGTAACTGACCATGTGTAGGTATACATAGCATGCAAAAGTAGCAAGTGACAGTGGGCCGGTCACGTCTGCAGTAGGCAGACGAGTCCCGGAGTGGAGTTTATCGCAGTAAACGTAGTGTCAGACACCCTCCAGCCAGATCGACTGATGAGCTGCGTAAGGACGCTGGAAGGAACTGGATCAAGAAGTCGGAGGACATGGATAAGTGGCGTCGACTTGGGGAGGCCTACGTCCACCAGTGGATTGCGATTGGCTGACTACGACGAGAGGAATATCTATTATATAATAGAGCTAAAGTTCTCGTGGCGACGCGCTAATTGCGTATGCCTAGCGACAGTGGGAAGCGGAGACTCGAAAGTGATTCGTAGTCGTGATCATTGTAAATTTAAATGTTGTCAAAAATTAAGTTGAAAAATGACGTCCTTAGGATATAAGACCTATCGCTATAATCTAAGCTTTTAAATTACTGTTATAATACTCGTATGTCATTGTCTAAAAATGTGATTTATCGCTTAGATACAGTTATCGCTGTATTAGTACCTACGAGTACATTCTTATCGTTATTTTATAATCTTGGATAAAGAAAAATACTTTCTTCTCTATTAATTATGTTCCAATATACTAATATTTATTTCCTAACTAGCAGCGCCCGCGGTTTCACCCGCGTGGTGATGGAAAATCGTTATATTTTGTATAATTCACATTTATCATAACCACCGGTTAAATGTCGGTCTACACCAGCGTAAATACTTTAAACATACTTCAGATTGATTACTAATAAAGGCTCTTTAACCAGTGTTTTCTAGGTAGTACTAGTGCTGCACTACACTATCTATTTACTTGCGCGGATAGATCACGTTATATGTAGGTACGGAAGTTTTATTGCTTATGTATTTTATACATATTTTATATTATAGGGCATTTGCCCTATACATGCATATGTATGCCGCCATAACAACCTTGAGTTGTGTTCCGGCATTGGTGACCAGGTTCCAGTCTCCCTTGAGAGAGCAGCAGCGCATTTGTATAACCTTTGGTGTCCATAGGCGATAGGAACCGCTTTCCATCAAGTGGGCCGTCTGCCTGTCTGCTGAACTGCAGCAATTAAAAAATATAATGCTAAAGTGGGGCTCAATGGATTTTAATGATAAGCTGGGGAAGCTACTTAAAAAATAATTGAACCCATAACTCCAGAAGTTATAGGAAAATTTAAATGAGGTTTGTGGTTAGAAATAAAAAAGTCGTGGTACGTTACGTTAGATTCTTAAGGTTTTTCTTTTTAACTGGAATATCACAATTGTATTCGCTTACTATTTTGTGTATCAAAATACAGAACAGACTTTGTTTACGTACAATGTACATGTTATGTTAATATCGTATAATATGACCGAATGTGAACAGGCATGTGTCTGTCAGATACGAACATTATCACTTTAACTTCGCAGTTTTCATTTCTGGTTATTAATTTTATTACATTAGGTATAAACGAATATTGGGTTGGAAGGATATGTTATAAGTTTTCAACATGGAATATCGATATTTATATGGCAATTGATATCTATATTCTTAACAGCCGTAGTTAGAACTGACTGCTTTTAGTTAGCAATACATAGCTGCTCAAGAGACCCTTTTTAATATAAAATCTGGTGTTCAATAGGTTTTTGCAATTCATAATGATTTGATTTGAATTCAGAAAATCGTGGTATCGTAATAGCTAGCGCACGCGTCCGATTCTCAAAGGATGCGGGTTCGAACCCTGGCTGGAACGCATGCATCACTTTGGCAGTTTTCTGACCTGATGTCCATATTGTTAACAACGGTGAAGGAAAACATCGTGATGAAACCTGCACATCGAGATAACCGATGTGTGGAATCTGCCAAGCCGCCTTGGACAAGCCTGGCGGGTATACGGTCCGTTCTCTCCTGTAGTGGGAAGCCCGAGCCCATCAGTGGGGCGTTTAAGGGCTGTTATTGTATTATATGTAATATAAAGATTGGTGTGGGCTAAATATATTAAATCATACTTATTTCAATATTTATTATATTCCATATCATATTAATTTTTCTTACATCACATGTTCATTTAAAACGTTATTTTATTCTTTAATGTTTGTTAGGTTTTAATTATAGTCTAATTAAAGATTCAGGATATAAAATTTCAGAATGTTTATAGTAAATATTTTCAAAGGATATTTCATCTTGATCTGTTTAGCCGCATGCTCGAGAATCTTGCATTTTATTATACGTTGTAATTTTATTTATTCCCCATGTATTAAATTGCAGAAATATATCCTACGTCAATAGTTTATAGGTAGTAATTAATGCTTCTATTTAATGCAAACTTATTATCATTACGAAGCTAAAGGACACGTGTAATAACATTCGCTAGTTTCAATTCGATCTGAGATGTAGTTTTTCTCTTTTTCGATATAACAGTTCATTTTATTGTTGATAAACTGTTAGATGACCCTTTTATACACGACGATAAAGGATACCTTTAAATTATCACAGGTGTTATTGATTAAGATATGAAATTATCGAATTATGCCGCAGACTCTAGTGGTCGTTATCAACTGTTATTGCTAAATGAGTTTGCAGCTAAAGTGGTTGTATCTTCTTGTGATATTAATAAATTAAAGATAGTCTATAGTTTTTTATTTAAGTAATGGCTAATGCAGTGGTGAGTTTGTTAAACTTTTCAGAATGTTTATCTTCAATATCAGTTCTTTTTATATTAGCAGTAGCTCTTATAGTAGTATAGTACTAGTAATAGATGTATAGCTCTGCTGATCACGTGCCATAAAAATGGCCCAGACTTTTGGGGAGCGCTTGCGTGGTGCAATGGGAAGGCCAACTCGTAGAGGCCCCTTGACAAATGTAATGTAAATGTGGCGTGACACTGACCGGTGATTATTCCTGTCTACATCTTATAGTAATGCACCTAAAGACAAGCCCTGGTCGGTGTAGGACTATCGTAGGAAATGAGAACAAAAGGTACAGGGGTCTTGGGATGAACTGCTAGTAGAACTAGGGATCTGGTACTATGGGGGCTACAGCGTCCGCCCGTCGCAACGTTCAAGGAACATTGATAAAATAGGTAGACGGTGACTCGCCACTCTCTGCATGGGCCCCTAAAATGCCGTACAAGATTGGCGAGGTGCAACATGGATATGAGTGGTTAAGAGGTGTGGAGAGGCAGTGCCGTAACTAGCCTTTTATGCACCCTTTGCGAGCTTCTATAACAGCGCCCTTGTTTTTTTAGATATTATGGCTACTTTTGACGTTATACTATTTATCACTTCCACCTCTGGAGCTTGAGTCCTAACTCTAGCGAACTCCACTCCGTGTCGGCTGACTAAGGCAAGCACAGAGGCAGAAGCCTTGCCTTAGCCGCTTGGAGTCGGGTCCAAGGTGTCGCTACTTACCTAAGGATTCGCCACAAAGCCCTCTTGCTGTTGAAAGTAATAATATTGTTAATAGTTTGAGGGTTCATTCGGGCATCCACAATTTTCTTCATTCTCGGTCACTAGATCGCGATATAGAATTTCATATTTATACGATATTTAATTACGAAACTGAACTTTTCAATATTATTTTATGAGTAATTTAATTATTTTCAATACGTAATCTTTAATGCTTTAAATATCATTACACGAATAAACTAAATTAATCAATTCGGTTAACAGGCACATACCCGAAAGGCTACGACAATAAATGATTTAAGTTAATGATTATATGTATCACTTTGGTTAACTCATCCAAAGTGAAAGCCACAAAAAACCGTCCAATACCAGCTTAATACTGTATTTTTAAATAAATGTATCTATTTATTTCACATATCGCACGTATTTTCAAAAACCGTTCTACTATTTTCTATTTGCCTAATATTTTCATATTATAGCTAAAGATAATTTGATTTAGTCGTCACTAACTGCTATGATGCCGCCATCTTTTCAAGTCGTCGGTTATTGAAAACGACTAGAGGAAGTAGCATGCGACAAGCGTGCGGCGCTAATCAATTAGTAGCAATCTAACATCACGTGTGTACCAAGACCATACCACGTTGATCATTGCTGGGCTTTTCAAACACCGATTTGATTATATAAATTGACCTGGAAGACACAGCTATGAAGCGTGATTGGCCCAGTTTTTGGGCTCGTGTTATCAAACATTGGCATTGCAGAACAATGGAAATGTACAATACGTACGTACCCTTCGATCTCTCTATCAATATTTGTTTGGCCAGAATTACCCTGTTAACGCGTTTAATTTTAATTGGCATGCGCATTCTGTTTTGATAGCTTTGGGTACACTTCATAATACAGATTTTTTGTTTTCCCTCTTTTGCATGTTTTGTAAAACATATTATATATTTTAGAGGTACCGATTTAGATCTGGCCGCAAATATTTAACCGTGTGCTTTCTTTGTATCAAAATAAGATTTTTCTTTCCAAGTACTGTTTGTGATAAATCAGGAATGAATGGATATAAATATAAGTTCATTCAACTCGTTTTCCTTTGTAGATGTTTTATTCTCTGTTAGACTTTATCTTTTTGTTTTACGAGTTTTTTTTTTGTGTTTCACCAATTGAAGGGGATTTTTAGACGATAACGTAGAAAGTTTTTAAGTATAGGTGGCTTTATTAGTTTCATATTAGTAATTTTTTTTTCTATTTTGAATAAGAGTATGGCCAGCCCTTTAAGGAAATCTATACTTATGTAATATATATTTTTAATGGCTCGATCAGATATGCATTAGTTATTAATGCTACACGTGTATTAAACTTCTAACAACGCGGAATCTTTTGTCATATGAATTTTAATTAAACTTAAGAATTCTTTGTTATTAAGAACGCACTCTTTGAACACAATCGAGGTTGACAAAGCTTCCTGATTTCATTAGTATTTTCCGCTTTCCTGGACTTAAATCGGATAAAGTAAAGCATACAAATCTGAGTATTTATGGACAGAAGTTAATCTAGACGTGGAATACTCTTATCATCTGATAACATTATGAATGTCCGGGAACTTCATTTTCAGTTAGCAAAATTAATCATTATGTCAAAATGATTTGTGATGTACACAGTAGCAAGGTCAGCTGGTACGTTGCTACCTATTTAATTTCATATGTTTATGTGCTTCACTGGCATTATTGGTTACTGTCAATATAAATTAGTTATTGTTTTTAGAATACGACAAAGTTTTATTTATGTGAAGTCCAATTATAATTATTTGTTGCTATTCGTTTTAGTACAGATATATTTAATTATGTTTACTATAAAGACCTTGGAGGCGTGTATATATGTAATTGATTAGCACCGTGTACTCGTATTAATTTGATGAAAATCTTAGAAAGTTTTGTAAGCATTACGATTGTCTACTACATTTTTCAACGATAAATACTTATTTTACCAGGCTTTCTTGAGCAAATCGACATGGTTCTTTGATGGCCTCGGAGTATGTAGATATTAAGTTATAATCCTCCAAAATATTGCTCAAATTTTAAAGCGCTAATTGAACTATCGTATCGATAAGTTTTAATATTTCTTAATAATTATCTGAAACCTTGGCCTAATTCAATTTCAACTTTTGCTGTTCACCCATATTTTACCATGCTGAAAAGTTTTGAATCTTTCACAGAAATTTAAGATAATGTTGTCCTGAAACCTCAAATAGTTTTCTCATGTCTATTACGATTTTAGTATCTTGCTTCACTTGCGACGTGGAGTAAAATATTTTTAATAAGTATGTTTTGTATCCTAATGCAATTAAGCGTTTCGTTCTTGTCCAGGATAAACATCATCAAAGACTACTATAATAGAAAATGTTCGTTAAATGTTAGACTATACTTTTTAATGAGAACCGCATTTACTTCAATATTTTGTAGCGTTATTTGTTCGTATTGTATATATAAATAAAAAAACTAAAAAACTAAAATGTATAAAATAACTTATTTCTTAAGCTATTATTATTAATATATATTATCTAAAACATCTTAAAGTCGGTGCTTAGTAATTTTCAAAATATAGTAATTTTTATGTTTTCCTTTGCACCGACTTCAAGATGTTTTAGATAATATATATTAATCATAATAGCTTAAGAAATAAGTTATTTTATACATTTTAGTTTTTTAGTTTTTGAAGTCGGTTTTTTTAAACGAAGTTTTTAAATTTTATTTGTTACTTTTTAGTGTCTAGCTATGTATGGGTGGAACCACGAATGGTGCCGCGCTTCTTAAAAAATATAGGTCCCAAGAAGCGGGAACAAAAAAATGATCGTAAAATGAAAACTACTGGGCCAAACTATGTCAAATTTTTAAGGGACCACATGGCAGCTATTCCGCGTCGAACAAAAAAAGAATCACGTAAATCGGATCATAAATCACGGAGTTATCGGCGAACATATGGAACGGAGTGAAAATTATTTCCATGAAAAATGTTCATAAAATTAAAACTACTGTGCCAAACTATGTAAAATTTTTAGGGGACCAATTGGAAGCTATTCCGCGTCGAACAAAAAAAGAATCACGTAAATCGGATCATAAATCACGGAGTTATCGGCGAACATACATAAAAAAAAGCAACAAAAAAAAAAGATCCCGACGAATTGAGAACCTCCTCCTTTTTTCGAAGTCGGTTAATAAAAAGAACTACGTTACCTCCTATTTATTTATTTTCATACTAAAAAAAAATACTGTGTGTTGTAAGTCTTTGTTTTGTCATTTTAAAATAGGTTTAATGGTAGATATACGTTTTGGGAAGTCATAAAATTATTATTTTATGTATTTTTATATAAAATAAAATATATATGCTCGCCTTCTCTGTATTATTATTTTAAGAAGACGAAAGACGAAGTAAATATAGTCTATAATCATTGATGAATAAATAGTAAATGAATGTTTTAAAACTTCGATTAATTAACCTAATATTGTCATTGCCTATCCATAACATATAAATATGAAAGTTGAAAGAATATAGTGACATTTTGAATTAATTATATTATAATATGTTTTCGATGAGGAGGGTAAACAAGGTATAGTTTTTGTCGTGGGGAAGATGGGCAGATGGAATCCAAAATTAATGACAGTAGAAGTGATTTTTGATCTTCAGGAAGTAAGGACGTTATTTCTATGGGATGTTTTACATTCCCCCCGGTCGTGTTTGACGACTGTCTCACCTGATGTCGATTGACGACGCAGTTTAAGACGGAGCACACTAATGTAGAAGATACCTATTCACTTGTGGCTAGTAAACTCTTAGAATTAATAGATGGATGGATATTGATTACCAGTTTGCACGAGCTATGCAGCGTGGAAAGGTATACTGGGCGCATAATTTTAGATTGCTTTGTTCATGTGTATAGGTCACATCTAGAACATAATGAATACAACTAGTACCATTATGTCATGTTATAGTGCTGTTCTAATATAATTATGATATAGTGATATAATAATAGTCCTTTTGTATATTGCGCAGATAATAAATGCTGTTGGCTTGTTAACAAAGAAGTGATAACGATAATTAAATGTCATTCATAAAACTTAACAGACGATGCCCTATTTCTTAGTTCAAAGCGTAAACAGTGACTTAGTATGTGCAAAGTTACATATTTACTTATATGAGTTATGTAACTTTGTAGCTGGTAATTAATTATTGCGTTTTGTTGACCTTTCAAATTAATTATTTTCTTTGATAGTAAATAATTAGTTATGTTAGTTTGTTATAAATGTTTAATTAAACAAAATGTGTGTTTGTAACTTTGTTAATCCAACAATATTTACGAAGATTGACGGAGTGAATTTTATAAGAGAAGTGATAGGTATCTATGTCAAAATATCAGTCCATGAGGGACACACTGGGTTGATCTTCCTTATATTTCGAGAATGAATATTAGGCAAATCGGTTCTTTTCTAAATTCTAGAAAATTAAATCAATTATTTCTTCTGAAAGCATAATGGGGAGTCAAATATACATTTAGATTTAAATTTGGTATTCTTATAATAGGTGTGTACTGAACTAACGATATTTTGACACTATTATTTGAACTAAATATTACATATGTAATTATGTACACATCGTATGGTATTAAAATGCTGACCAGATGATTATGTATATATACTTACTCATACGTAAGTAGGTAAAATAAGCTATATTCGTAAAAGTGACTTGGTTATTTAGATTAACGTATTGGAAAGTGTATACCATTTTATTGGCATTCTTTGTAAGCGTTGCGAATAAATCTCAAATATCTATCTATAATATTATAACATTCTGTACATGCCGTGTCACATTACAGCTATTAAAAAAAACAACTGACTATATAAACGACAGAGAACACGGTGATTTTTTCTTTAGCTTACTTGTCTGTTTATTCGGCGTTTACGTAAAAACTACTGAGCCGATTTTGGCACTTTATATCCTGGTAATCCCGTAGGAATGTTTCTGGGAATTATTTAAAATGGCCTGACTAATTTTTTTTTTATTCCAATGTAGTTTTTTCACTGATTGATAGCAAAATTTATATATTAAAACTAGCTGACCCGGCGAAGTTCGTACCGCCATATTTTCTGAATTCCTAAAAGACTTTGTTTCATGACACAAAAACAAAATCACCATAGTCGGTCCAGGTGATTAGGAGGATGCTAGAACCCGATCTCAGCGCCATCTACCGGTTCTAATTGCGAATCTAAACCATCCGGGAACCCACTCAAACACACAAAAACCAATTCACGAAAATCGCTCCCGGTGATTAGGAGGATTCTAGAACCCGATCTCAGCGCCACCTACCGGTTCTAATTGCGAATCTAAACCATCCGGAAACCCACTCAAATACACAAAAACAAAATCACCAAAATCGCTCCAGGTGATTAGGAGGATTGTAGAACCCGATCTCAGCGCCACCTACCGGTTCTAATTGCGAATCTAAACCATCTGGGAACCCACTCAAACACACAAAAACAAAATCGCTCCCGGTGATTAGGAGGATTCTAGAACCCGATCTCAGCGCCACCTACCGGCTCTAATTGTGGATATAAACCATCCCTGGACCCACTCAAACACACACACAAAATTTTATCAAAGTCGTTCTCAATTTATAAAATTACAACGAAAAGTGGCATTGATTTTTATATATACAGATATGTGATATTTTTTATCCCGAGAATCGATTTGTAGTTGTTCGGGTGCACAAAAGAGCTTATTCCGGCACAGTTTTCACTAAAACTATAGCTTACATTCTTTTTTGAATGCTTTGTGTCCCGGTAATCCCGCGAGAATTTCAAGTCAAGCGTGGAAGAAGTTGCGGGCATATTCTAGTGTACAAATATAATTCGTCAATGTCATCGGTTGTTTACGATAGGTAAGACTATGACTGCGTAATGTATTCGCGGCACGCGGTTAATCATTCAGTCCACGTGTTTTGAGGCCTTGCAACTAGCAGAAATTGCTTTAAAACTATTGAGCAACGACAATGATCTTGAAAAATGTGCAACAAGATGAACTCATTTTTTTTTGTTGGCTGCATGGTGCTCGTACCAGTTTAATTGCCCGTAACTCCTTACCTTTATAGGCATAGGGTCAAAAGTGTTTTTTTATACTCGAATTCTTTCTGCCATAATTTTTCTATTATAGTATAACTATTTAGAAAAGAGGGCTCGTCTTTTACAAAAGGCTCTTCATCAAATACTTATTCCATCACATTTCCTATATTTTGTCTCAAAATCGAAACCAGAATATATTGACATTGTGATCTTCTGTCGCACAATGTGTCCTCAATACGAAACTCTTGTTTTTAAGCTTTGAAGGTTGAGTTTAAAATTATGGACGAAGATAGAATTTTATGAACCTGTTAAGGAAAAGTGAGAGATCGTTAAAAGCAAACATTTTATTACAAGGTTTATGTTAGACGACAATAAACTTTATTTATGCCATTGTATAATATGACCTAATGCATGATTTGCGTCACGACTCACGATAATTTTAATGGTAATAATAAAATTCGGATTGTTTCTCTTATTCATAATCGCCATCATCGGTTAAGATTACAGGGAATGTTTGTACGATTAGTATCTATACAGATAAATAACAATTGTGTTTGTAATATCAAAATAACAGCTTTTTACTAAATGCAAATAAGAGTAGGTATATACGGAATTCATACAAAAAAAACAATTGGTCAATTATTTGTCTGTCTGTCAGAATGTTGCGGCTAATCTCTGAAACGGCTCGACCGATTTTGACGGAACTTTCACTGGCAGATAGCTGATGTTATAAGGAGTAACAGGCTACATTTTTTTAGAGTTCCACGAAAAAAAATCCACGCGGAACTCGCGTGCACAGCGAGTAAAATAATAATTATTAATCTAAAAAATGTAATAAAAAGTGATTATCAATTTAAATCTACCTGCAGTTTCTTAAGACTACAACACAAAATAAAAGATATTTCCAATAATGTTATGTTTATGTGCTTAAAGTAGAGTCAAACTAATTGAGATATCGGCTGATAGCTACAATATTATCATGAATTATATTTAGGTAGTTTGTTGCGATATCTTAATTTTTGATTATCAAAAAAGTGTTTGTCTAGTACTCAAAAATAAAAGCGGTTTTTTTTTCAAATTGCTATTAATACGGCGCCTAACCCTAAATGAGTTTCTAGAATTATTGTCTGTTTGAAAGTTTATATCAAATAGATTCCGAAACGGCGTACTGGAATACAATGAAAAGTTTAGGGGTTTAATATTTTATGTGACAAACTAAGAAGAGTCCTGAAATGGTCTTAAACTTGTAAGATGAAAATGATAGATGGCAGCCAGTATAAAGATGGATGACTCTTTGTTACAGTATTAACAATATACATCAATCAATGTTGTGAACAATTCTTCGTCTTTGTAACAATGAATGTTTTTGAGTCTTCTTTACAAGTTAGAAATTTATTGAATTTTATTTTTACCTTATAACAGATCATTTTGTGTATTAAAATAAAATGCTTTGTTATAAAATGTATTTTGTAACCGTTTAAGTAAACTACAAATTTTACTCTAAACACTAAAAGATCAAGTCGTGGTAGCGTAATGGCTAGCGCACGCGTCCGACACTCAAAGGGCGTGGGTTCATGTACTATATAGGCAGTTTTCTGTATGCATATAGTTGCAATTACCACATGCTATCAACGGTGAAGGAAAGCATCGTGATGCAACCTAAAACACATCGAGATAACCGATGTGTCAAAACTGCCAAGCCGCCTTGGACAAACGTGGCGGGTATACTGTCCATTTTTGCCTCTAATGGGAGGCCTGAACCCAGCTGTGGGATATTTATGGACTATTATTATTATTTCACATACATATTTATTTATATTTTTAATACATATTTATATCAAAAATAAACATATTTAAAAAATATAAAAAATATTATTATACTAAAAGAGTTATTAAAAATCATCAAGTAATCATGCACCACATCCATTGATAAATCAGCTACATGAATATCCTTTACGCTAGGTTGCTTGCAGTAAATCGTTTAAAGCGATAAGGTAGCTTTGTTGTTTTGCTTGAACCATCTTGCTATGTATAATTACTATGTGCTGATAGTGAAGAAAAGTTTTTTGACGAAACTTCCACATCGCGAGTACCGACTGTCGTCAATCACCTTTGGAGAAACATTGTAAATATACCGTCCGTTTCCTTGAAATGGCAACTTTAAGTCCAGCAGTCGAATATTTTATGATATTTTAAAAGGACTTACATGTGTTAATTTGATTTTTCATTTTTTCTCCTGATTTCTTAATTTATTTTTGTTATTTGATGCACTAAAAATCAATCAATGGTTGATTGATTTTTAGTGCATTAAATATATGCTTATTGATTATCTTGTTTTCATCAGTGTACAATATGTACAATAGTCTCTTTTATTGTTACAGACGGAAAGTGAAACTTCATGTGAAGAAGCCGCGCGGTTAACTGCAGAAGGTGCGGCAGCGGACGCTGACGATGACGAGGCCTACGACTACACAGCGCTGCCTCCACCACCCGACGGTGGCTACGGTTGGGTGGTGGTCTTCGCTTCTTTTATGTGCAACCTGATCGTGGACGGCATAGCCTACACATTCGGGATATTCCTTACTGAACTAGTTACGTATTTCGGCGAGGGCAAAGGAACGGTCGCGTGGGTCGGCAGTTTACTCTCCGGAGTATATCTTGCTGCAGGTGAGTTTCCTCATTAATCTTTCTGCCTTAACAATACTATCTATATTCTAATCATAAATTTAAACCAGAATCTCACATCTGGAGTCTATCTATCTTATATATATATATAATGAAAATGGTGTTCGTTTGAGGCTCAATCACGCTTAAACCACTGATCGTATCGACATGAAACTACCACCATTCGATGCGAAATTTTTCCTAGATGGTTTATGGCTATTTATCTATCTATCTATATATATATATATTTCCCATGTTTTCTCAATTTGTTTGTTTATTAATTTATTTGAATAAGGCGGTACGAAGTTCGCCGAGTCAGCTAGTTTGTTTATAAATAAATCATTAAACTTTTGAAGTTGGGATTTTTTAAATTTTGTTGTTAACATTAAACATGTTTGTTTAGAATTCAAATTTATTTCTTCTAGTTTATAATGTATATATAATATATTTTTTTATATTTGTCATCTATGCGTTCTTAAACCAATGACCACATTGTTTTGAAACTGGAAGGGCGCTTTGAGGACGCCCGCGGTGGTTTCTGGCCCCAAAAACATTACATACAACCGAATTTTGTTTTATTTTACGTGGCATTGCAACCCATGCCGGCTGCAGCTAGTTTATGTATATTTCATTCAAGCATGTTTAAAAATAAATTAATTATTCTAAAAAGCCAATTAATGCTGATTGCTACTAACATGCAATAGACTCATGAATTTTTTTGCATATACCTATATAAAAAACTTTCAAAGCTTCTTCGTAATCGGTTATTTAGGTGATCAAACGGTTGTTGCCAACTTCGAAGAAGATTTAATATGTCAATTGATGGGCGATGGAAGAATGTGAACGAAGGTCAATGTCTAATCTATGGACTTGACAGTCGTTAACAAAAATTTAGCTATTAATATAAATAGTTTATTGCTTCCAATAATATGCTTTTCTTTTGGATTTAGAAAAAGAAAAAATATGATCAATTTATGATTGTCATGAAAATCGCATCAGCTAAGGCATTATCTACGATGTTCGTAACATTCTAATACACCGCTTTGACAGTTTAATCTAACTTAATGTGTATAATTTGACAATTACGACGTACAATTAGGTGGAGGAAGACATCCGGAGCAAACTTGCACATTGAGAATTGCAACATATGAAATCCGTCAATCCTACCTGGAAAGATGTTATTATTTCCCATACGATCCCTCGAAATCTGGGGGTACGGGAACAGAAGCAGAATGTTTATGATCGGCGACTAAAACTACTAATGAGGCCTTTGATTTTTTCCTTTACACTTTCACGCAGTGAAAAATTATGTATTTATGGACTCTTTATCAAAATTTAATTGGAAGCCAATCAACATGGTTACGTGATTGCAATTGAGAATTGCGATGAAAACCAATTACCAAGGCATTTAGTCCTTTTTGAACGTCATTTCGATTGGGCGTATTTCCTATCGATTCAGGTCACGTCGTTAGATGCACACGTGCATTATTCATGGCTGCCTATTGCCATTAAGCATTGTAGTCTATTATGACTGTGAAGTATGAACTTGCCTTTGTTTATTGCATTACTATACATATATTGTTTTATAACTATTTGCTAATCAGTTGATATGAAGAAAATAACTGAAATCGCCGAAACATCGTAAAGATTTTATTCATCCCTCAGTTCCATGTATTGTGTGCCACTCTTTAATTTTTCAGACGCTTTTCTTCAAAGCATGTGTATAGTGCCATTAGATATTGAGGCTGTCGAACAGATATGACTAAATTATTCTAGTTTTGGTAACAAGTAACAAAAATAGCATTATAGTAATAAATTGCCCTTAAGTCTGATAACAAAGTATTAACTTGGATTATCTATTTACCTCAGTAACACCAAATGTAAACGGCTTTATGATAAGATAGGCAATGAATCTCTAGTGCACTCCGCCGATGAGAATAATGCATACACTAGTACAGTCAAAGCAAAAATTCAATATATAAACGTATAAACAAATATTATCTCTTATACATTGAGGTATATAAACATGTAGTTATTTTAAATGTGTATAGTTTAAATAACTGCTATGACATCATAAATATGTTATTTATGATGTCATAGTAGTTAAACAATTACAAACAACATCAAAGGATAAATAATAACAGTGCCCTATATTCTTAGTAAATAGATTACCAAGATTGCACAAACAAAAACTTTAAAATTAAATACCTATAATATGTTTCAGCAATACTTATTATATCACATTTATTCGTGTAATTACTTATAAAATAAGAGTGTGTACCTATTTATGTTCTTATATTTAAGATTATATTGAGGGTGACAGGTAGTTGCATCCGGGCTGGAAGTATACGACAACCAGGGGTTTTAGCGGGTGTCCCCGACCATGGCGTGGCAATAGCACTTTTGCGGAAGTGCTAGTGCCAACCCTACATGTCAAATCCCACACGCCGCACAGTGCTTCGCCCGCGGTGGTTTGTCCTCAAGTGAATATCCCCTGATAAAAAAAGAGTGACAGGTAATAAGGGCGAAGACATGAATATATTTCGCCTTTGATTGTACATGTTATTTGCAATATTTATTACACGTTATTGATTTTATGTTGCTATTGTCACAAACAATTGATATTATTATTATATCAAAAAGCTTACAACATGATTGTATGCAATGCCACCCGAATATTGTATCTTTTTGCCAATCTCTTTTAGTCAACTATCAGGTAATCTGTTAGTAATAAGTGTTTGTTCATTTCAGTTATTATCGCGTTTATACTGATTATTATTATATCTGTATAAATACATAGATAATCACAGGCAATTGCTATTGACCTGATTAGTTTTTATTACATACGCATGATATAGAAGTTTTATTATGCCAGTAACGAGAATTACTTTTATTAAGTGCAAAGGCAACATCTAGCAACAACGAGAACTATGGCCTAGCAGACACAAAAAGTAATGATAGCTCTAATCCATTACAATAAAGGTATATGAAAGAGAGTTTGTACGTATGTTTGTTTGTTCTTTCTACACTACCTACGGAATAAATTGATAATCATGAAATGTTCTTTGATAATGACAATACTATATATATATATATATATATATATATATATATATATATATATATATATATAGTAATTTATAAAAGTATTAGAAAAGATTTACGTTGGAAATATTATGATTTACAGTAAAAGGTCTCAAATTGTGTAGCTCAATATCAAGTAAGGATCTCTATTAAAAATACAAAAAAAGTTTTGGAGATGGGAATTTTAATTGGAGCTTCCACTATAATACTCTTCTAACCAGTAACCTTTTATTGAATTGCTTTGTGTATTTCAATGGGGTCCTACGTCGTTAACAGAAGCAACCTTGAGCTATTTTGCGAGGACTGCGTCTGTGTATATAGCATTCGGTATTCGTGAAAGCGGCTGCATACGTAATACACAGTTTCAAGATGTCGACGTATTTTCGAGATATTTCCATATCAAGTATTATCTGTTATGAAATATTTATTTAAATGAACATCAATAACACAAATCAAGTGTTTTATGTTACTCCTTGAACTGAATCCCTAAGATGTATTGAAATTATGTATCCAGTAAATAACAAGTTTGTTATCTAGGTTTTGGTACCAAGGTAGGCAAAGTTCAATTATATACCATGTTTAAACATATTTTAGTCGTTATCCTTAGAATAATTACCAACATTTGTTATACATAATAAGGAAAAATATTCTTTCAAAATTCTAAAGTAAAATTAGTCAACTTATAAAAATGGAATGATTTGTAATTTTTTGCAATAATATGGAATTTCACAAATGGTCTGATGAAGGATACTATTGCATAAAGCATTAATAATGTCGTTTTTGCGCCCACACTAGATTATAATGTCATTGATATGTTAAATAATTATCTTTTTGACCTAGCTGTGTGGATATGGGATAATGGAGTTTCATAATCTATACTAATATTATAAAGAAGTAAAGTATGTGAGTTTGTGACGTTGTATGGGATAATCTCTGGATCTACTAAAACGATTTTGAAAATTCTTTCACCAGTGGAAAGCTAAATTACTCCTGAGTGACATAGGGTGACATTATTTGATTGTGATTAATAATAAGTATTTTTTTATTTTTTTCGGATGCCCATCGAATTGAGCACGGGTTAGCTAGTCTTAAATATAAGACGAAACATTTTTATGTTTCATTAATTATTGTATACTGAGAAGTAACCTTGTAAATTATTATGTATAAACATAAGTGTCCATGGCAAGCAATCGGATTGCTGATGCTTCTTTCATTTGGATTTTCGTTGTGAGCGTACGTCCAACATGTGTTTGTGAGATAATGGATCAGAAGCGAAGAAGAGCAATTTGTTGTAATTGTTTGTTCGTTAGCAGAAGAGGAAGAAAAAGCTAAACATTCTGTATATGTATAAACTCACTCGGTTAATAACCGCTGCGGTTTCACCGTAGTCCGACCTAGGCCTTAACTGGAACAATGTTTTTATAGAGGTACATGTTTATGTTTATGGACTGCCTTTGATGTCTCAGTCGCTACTTTTATTTATAGTCTAAGAGCCGGTGAAGATCGACCTTCACCGATCTGATAACCAGATGAGACGTATTTTTTATCAAATATATTTTATGAACAAATATGCCTATAATTACTTGTCTATCCAAAAGTGCTCAAGGCTGTTTTTAATTAAATTAACTTTAATCGTTTTTTTTCATCACTTTCATTCTATTGATAACCAAATGAATTTTATTTTACTGATAGTTTTTAACACACAGGCACACACACACTCTCGCACCTATCAAGTGGCTAAAACTCTAAAAGTTTTTAGCTTGACAATAGTACTTTAAATACGATTTTTTGCAGGCAAGTATATGTGACTGATTTTGTAATAAAATAATCTAAAATTTCATATAACTTTCGTTAAGTTAGCAGATCGATGGAGTCACCTATATTGATTTACCTGTTCACATCTGCTTGCCAGGTAGCCATACACAGAAATGAGTAGGCAAGCCTACCTAGGCATATTCTGTGTGTTAAAAACTATTAGTAAAATAAAATTCATTTGGTTATCAATAGAATGAAAGTGATGAAAAAAATCGATTAAAGTTAATTTAATTAAAAATAGCCTTGAGCACTTTTGGATAGGCAAGTAATTATAGGTATATTTAATCATAAAATATATGTGATAAAAAATACGTCTCATCTGGTTATCAGATCGGTGAAGGTCGATCTTCCACGTCTCCTCTACTATTAGCTAATAGCTTGTAAGCCAAGATATTGGCAAAATAAATATGAGTTGTAATTCAAAATATGTTTGTACATATAGCAGATTTAATCGTCCCTGACTACACTAATAACTAATTATGACTGCTTAGTAATTTAAACCGTCTAAAATTATATAAAGATAAAACCATTAGATGAGATGAAGCAAAAGGTATGCCAGAAATATAAAAGTAAATATTCATGGACTTTGTTAATTCCTATGGGAAACACGCATTATAAATAATGCATGTTTTTTATTACTGTGCTACATGCAAAGTTAAGTCACCATCCAACCGAGATGAGAATGTTGAGATGCATGTGTGATGTTACGAGAATAGATAAGAATCTAGTTTCTTATCTGTTGCGTGCTGAGAAATTGAAAGGAAGAAGAGTAAAGCCACCATACTCATCATTATAACTGCGACGGAAAGGAATGCTAATAATATATAATATTATAAAATTTTAAACTCGTTGTGCTTTGAAAAAACAACTGGAATACACAATATAAACTAAGGAGAACACGATGCATTTTTTTTAGATTTCTTGTTTGTCGGTTTTATGTTTGTTCGGGATTCACGTAAAAACTACTGGGCCGATTTCGATGCGGTTTTCGCTGATCGACAGCTAATTCTTAGACTTAAACTTTGCGCTCTTTTTTATCATGGGAATCACGCTGGTTTTTTCCGGGAATGATTTAAAATGGCCAGATAAAAAAAACGAATTCCAGAACCCCCAGACCATAAATAGTTTTAAGTTCGTTTTTTTACGAAATTGCCAGGAATTGAACTTGGAGCCTTGCGTTCTAGTGAGCTATGCCTTTAAAGACAACCCACTCAACTACAAGGCCGTCATCAATTGATTTAACAGTAAAGCTCTAACATAAGATAATTAGTTTGTTTGAAAAATAACATGAATATTTGTGGTGTGACAGGACGTATAACAGAACGTATGTTGACCCCAAACGTGTAAGCCCAGCAAAAGCAAAGTAAAAAATGATCACCACGCAAATATCCTTACACAACTTTCTCGTTGAGGTTAACTTGTGTTTTGCAGTTGACCCACTAATATTGTTCGAAAATTGTGAGAATTAATGAAGTTGTTTTGTTCCTCAGGGCCATTGGTATCGGCGTTATGCAACAAATTCGGTTGTCGGGCTGTCTGCATCGCTGGTTCTTTTGTGGCGGCGATCGCCTTCGTCCTGTCCACCTTTAGTCAGAGTGTCACTATGATGATGATCACTTATGGCCTTCTCGGAGGTAAGTGTATGCTACTGAATGAATTATTTGTGAATTCATACATCAAAATTGATCTTTTTTGTCGTTTGTTTTTGGCTCGGTACGACTCGTGTACTATCCACTGGTTTTAAAATAATCTTCATCAAAGGCTGCAGCCAAATAGTAGGCCTTTGACTGATGCAAATGAGAAAGCTCTTGGGGCAACTTGAAGAGGGACATCTTAATAAAAGCCGAGATAGTTTTAAAAAAAACAATATTCTATATACAAGTAGTGCCTATTCGTAACCGTAATATTACACATTTTTTTAATATAACTTCGCACGCACCCTCTATTATCCTCGAAGTTGTTGCCAAAACGAAAGCTAGAAAGCAACATTTAGATTGTTTTTTGTAATCATCAAATCGTGAGGTCTAGAAAAATGTATTCTGTTCCTCTATTCTTTGTACAATATTTGAGTCAATACGTATTATACAGTAATATTAACAATCGTGGCTAATTGTTTTCGTTTAAGATTTACATATAATATGCTTAGTTCTTTAGGATAGTAAAATTATTTTTGAGCATTTTTAAGTACCTAGAGCGTAGAAACTTTCCGTTCACCTTCCTGGTCATTAGTTTTGTGACACATTTTATTCTATTTTGAATTCCAAGGGCATTGAGCTATTTGAGAAATTCAATGTGTATTTATAGTTTGTTTTTAAACTACAAAGAAATAAGAATTTGAGTCAGTAATATGTTCTACGTCTGTTGGCATGGTGATAATGTGAACAGTAGAATATTTAAATTACAATAATAATTGTACATATCGATGGTGGGTTAGTGTGCATTTTTTATATCTATACTTATATATATAAATATATCAAAGGAATACCACGGATTACAGAAAAAACGGACCAAAAAAACTGATAAGCAATAGAAATAGTGCAAGAACACATTCATCAAGTTATTATGTAGTAAATAAATACGAAGATATTCTCTTACACCCCTCTTCTTTAAAAATTATGTATACTAACCTACGCAGTATACGGACGGTGGGCAAACTAGATGAGATAAAATGCATTTTAAAAGCTATATCAAGCACAACGCATATAATGATTTTTACAGAAACATGGCTACAGTCTGAAGAGGATGCTAAATTATATGAAATACCTAACTACTCACATGTATACAACATTAGATCAAATAGAAAGGGAGGAGGAGTATCCATATTTATACATAAAGACTTAGATTACGACATAGAAGAAAATTTGTATATTAATGGGAATAACTATTTATGGATTTATATAAAGAAATTATCACTACATGTAGGAGGAATATATAAACCAGGAGAAACTAACCTAAGCCAATTTTTGGAGACTTACTCGGAACAAATAGAACGAAGGAAGAGGGCAATTATATTTGGTGATTTTAACATCGACCTACTTAGCAAGGACTACAACGTTACAAAATACCTAAATGAAATTCAGGAGGCGGGGTACGAAATATTAAATAAAATCGACAAAACTAATTGCACTCGGGAAACATCCAAAACAAAAACAATTATAGACCACGTCTGTAGCAATATAAATAACAAACCGTTTAATCTATCTATAATTGAATCATGTCTCTCTGACCATAAAAAAATATTCTTCCAACTTTTGCATTCGAAACCTCAAATCAATAACAAAGTAAATTATGAAGCTTTAAATTATGACCAACTGTATAAATCAATGAAAGAATCCAACTATAAGAATGAAAGTAATAATTATACATATTTGAATGAATTCATATGCCAGCAAGTCGCAATTAACAAAACACTAAAGACTAAAATCATAAATCCTCCTCAAAAAGACTGGATTAATAAAGACATAATAAATCTAATAAATAAAAGAAATATGCTTTGGAAAACAATAAAAATAAATCAACATGATACAGACTTAAAATCAAAATTTAATGAAGTGAAAAACAATGTGCACAAACTGATCAAAACCGCGAAAAAAAACTACTACTATAATTCATTTAAAGATTGTTCTAATAAGCCCAAAAAGATGTGGGATTTAATTAATAATCTAGCAAGAAATAAGAGTAAAAACTACAATACCCTAAGCTTTTATTAAATGCAAAATACATCACAGACGGCTCCAGCGTTTGCGAGATGTTTAATAATTTCTTCTCATCAATTGGGGAACAATTAGCAAATAATATTCCAAGCAAATATCACTCTAATACCATCAATACCTTAATGTATAAACAAGACTATACTCACAATATAACTTTATCTAAACTGAAGTTGTGTAGCGCGGAAGAGGTTGGGAAAATAATAGACGGTTTAGACAACAACACTAGTAGCGGAATAGACGGTATTACTACAAAGGCGATAAAATGTATAAAAAGTATAATTCTAGAGAGTTTAACTAACTGTATAAATCAATGTTTAATAGATGCCATCTTTCCGGACGTTTTAAAACTAGCAAAAGTGAGCCCAATTTACAAGTCTGGGACAAAAACCGATCCTGGTAATTATAGACCGGTTTCAGTACTCCCAGTAATGTCCAAAATATATTAAAGAATCTTATATAACCGATTGCACGAATATTTGTGTAGTAAAGAATTTTTAATTGAGCAACAATACGGGTTTCGTGTGAAGTCAAACACCCTGTCAGCCGCCATAGACTTGATAACAAAAATAAAAACAAATATTGATAAAAAACAAATATGTCTTGGCATTTTTATTGATTTAAAAAAAGCCTTTGATACTGTCAGCCACTCACTACTTATTGAAAAGCTAAATAATATAGGTGTTCAGGACATAGCACTAAACATATTCAAATCGTATTTACACAATAGATTTCAAATAGTTAAAATTAACGAGTTCAAAAGTAGTCAGCGAAAAATTAATTTTGGAATCCCCCAGGGATCAATATTAGGAAGTCTTCTTTTTTTAATATACATTAATAATATTGTCAATGTCGGGCTGACAGGGTATTTCACGTTATATGCTGATGACACATGCCTTTTCTATTTTGGTCACTCAATACATGACATTATTGCTGAAGCACAAAAAGATCTGCACAAGCTTAATGAATGGTTTTTATATAATTTATTAACAATCAACACAAATAAAACATCATATATGATTTTTGCCGCCAAAAACAAAAAAATCCCTAATCATAATCCATTAATAATAAACAACTGCAAAATAAATCGTAGCAACAAAGAAAAGTATCTTGGCTTATGGTTGGATGACAAACTAACATGGAGACCACATATTGACTATGTAAGAAGTAAACTTATCCCAGTCTTGGGAGCACTACGCAAAATTTCTAACTGTATACCTCACAAAGTACGGCTCATTATTTACAATTCCCTTGTAAAGTCTCATCTTGAATATCTTATAGAAATATGGGGGTCAGCCGCTAAAACGAACTTAAAACTATTACAAATTACACAAAATAAAATTATCAAAACATTATACCATCTAGATTATCTCACTCCAACTAAACATTTATACTCTAAAACTAACCTATTTAATATTTCTCAAATATACACATATAATACCTGCATATTAATAAAAAAGATAGCTAATAAAAATATACACTCCAAGCTATCCTTTCCTGCCAAAACATATAAATATAATATCCGGAAGAAAAAGCAATTTCAACTAAGTGTACCACGAACAAACTACGGGAAAAAAAACATTATGTTTGAGGGTGTGCACTTATTTAATAAATTACCAGATGACCTACAAAAATGTAAAAATACAAACTTATTCAAGATAACTAAAAAACCTCTTATTAAAACAAACATAATAAACCACAACATAATTCCATCGCAGACTGCATAGGACCACATTAGTGTTAAGACTTATGTTATTACTTAATAATTATTTTCTTAATCTCATTGTAAGTGAACTACTTTTTCTTATGAGAAATAAAGTTCTTTAAACCTATATGCACAGGTACATGTTTAAAAAAATATTTGCTCCTGCAAAACCTTAAAACGCGCACTCACCTGCGAGCTGTAACCGTAACTTTTGTTTCTGTAATAAAAAAAACAGACTTCAAAAACTAAAAAACTAAAAAGTATAAAATATCTTATTTCTAAAGCTATTATTATTAATATATATTCTTAAACATCTTAAAGTCGGTGCTTAGTAATTTTCAAAATATACCAAGTAATTTTTATGTTTTACTTTGCACCGACTTCAAGATCTTTTAGATAATATATATTAATAATAATAGCTTTGGAAATAAGTTATTTTATACTTTTTAGTTTTTTTCGTTTTTGAAGTCGGTTTTTTAAACGAAGTTTTTTTTATTTTTTTATTTTAAAAGTAACTTTAGTGTCTAGCTATGTATGTGTAGACCTACGAAAGGTGCAGTGCTCCTTAAAAAATATAGGTCCAAGAAACGGGAACAAAAAATGATCGTAAAATGATAACTACTGAGCCAAACTATGTTAAATTTTTAGGGGACTAAAGGGCAACTATTCCGCATAAAACTAAACAAGAATCACGTAAATCGGATCATAAATCTCAGCGTAATCGGTGTACATACGGAACGGCACGGAAATTTTTTCATAAGAAATGTTCATAAAATGAAAATTACTGGACCAAACTATGTTAAATTTTCAGGTGACTAAATGGCAGCTATTCTACATCAAACTAAAAAATAATCATGTAAATCGGATCATAAATCTCAGAGTACACATATGGTGACATATGGTGTACATATGGAACGGAATGAATTTTTTTTTCATAAAAAATGTTCATAAAATAAAACTACTGGGCCAAAGTATATTATATTTTTAGGGGACTAAATGGCAACTATTCCGCATTGAACTAAAAAAGAATCACGTAAATCGGATCATAAATCTCAGCGTAATCGGTGTACAATCGCCAAAGCTGGCGGTTAACCAGTTCTCTAACATTTTGCTTTGAACGGCTCATAACGTATCAATACTCACGCACACACTCTCAAATTTCAAATACACCAATCAGGACGTTTCGAAAATTTATACCTGACACGCTTGTCCAATATTATTGGCGGGTTTGACACAAGGCTATTGATGTCTAAAGTTTTATTACGATTTTTACTGTGACCGTTAACACGTGGCAATAGTAACAATATGCACATTTGGTCAGAAAACTGTCTAAAAGGGGCAATGGTTTTCCTAATCAAGATTTGAACATGAGCTCTTTGATTTTGAGACTCGAGTGCACTAACTACTATGCTAAGACATCTGTATTTATATATTTTTCTTTTTTACTTAGAGTTAATGAATTATTGAATTGCTGGTTATGATTACACACACATTATTTGATCTCAATACATTTGTGGCAGAGTCAGTTTCATTATACAACTGCAATAACACTAGTAAAAATAGTAGATAGTATTACTCTTGTCACTGATTCTGTTTAACTCACTGGTATACGTTTCAAGATATTAACATTTAATCCCTATTGACAGTTACAATGTCTACAAAAATATAATACTTTTGCTATAATCATGATAACTTGATTTTATTTAAATAGCTACAATATCGATTTACGTAGTCTTAAATTTTTTAAAATACTCAAATCTAACACAAATAACATAGCAACTGTGCTTGTAAAATAATTAGTAACTTATCTTACACTCATAAAAAATTAAATTTCAAGTGAAAATATTGAAATTAATACAATCATTTATGGCTCTATTTTGTTATTACTAGTTAGGGGGTCATAAAGACGCCGCCGCCATGTATTGTGCATTAGAATCCTTTATTAATTATTTTGTCTCGTAAAGTTTCGTTTAGTAGATTAGAGGTAACAGTTGAATGCCGACTAGTTATCGGAATTAGTCATAGACAATTTTACTTAACATTGTTATACAATAAAATTCAAATGTCCACATCTGTAAACAGCATTTTATTATGGAATTTTGTTTTAGAAATAAAAAACAAGAAATATAATTCAAACGTTCAAGCGAAAATATTGAAAGTAATAAAACAATTTATGGCTTTATTTTGTTATTGCCAGGTATTTTATTGTCAGGTGGTCATAATGACGCCGCCACCTACATTTTCTGTGCACCGAATTGTAATCCTTTATTAATTCTTTTTGTCTCATCAAGTTTAATTTAATAGACTACAGGTATCAATTGAATTCCGACTTGTTTTCAGAATTAGTCGTAGCCAATTTTACTTAACATTATTATACAATAAAATTCAAATGTTCACATCTGTAAATAGCATTTTTTATGGAATTTTCTTAAAGTATTGGAAAACCAGATTTTATCCGTGCAGGAACGGAGAAAGAATACAATTTCCTGCGGCCCGGCGGCCTGTCGTAAGAGGCGACAAAACAACCCACAGCCAGGTGGTAGGGCATTTGCCCGACTGGATGGCGACCACCCCTGGTCTAGAGTATGCCGCCATAACAACCTTGAGTTGTGTTCCGGCATTAGTGACCAGGTTCCAGGCTCCCTAAAGAGAGCAGCAGCGCATTCGTAGCACCTTTGGTGTTGCAAATGTCCATAGGCGATGGTAACCGCTGTCCATCAAGTGGGCCGTCAGCCTGTCTGCTGATCTCCTGCAATAAAAAAAAAAAACAGAAATATCATTCAAAAGTTATTCAGACTTAGTGCCGCAAGACGGGAGAATGTTATAACGGGACAAGTAATCTTTAATAACTTCTTAAAATGTAATAACAAAATCTTTATTTAATTTTAAAACCTGTTTCAATAGGCTTTTCATTTGTAATATATTTTTTTACATCACAACCATCCCCTTATGAGAACTATAACTAAATAAAGATATAACAGTTAAAAGAAATAAAGAACAAAAGTTTATTTCATGGACGACGAATATTAGAAACTTACTAAGAAAGACAAAGGCCCAGTTAAAAACAATTCTAAAGAGTTCCTAAATCTTACATGAAAATACACATCATTTTACAGATAATAGTTCAACTTTATCTCACTACTACATTATTTATTATTTAAAACACATTTTATCCAGACTAATGTCAAGTCTTGGACATGAACAGACTTATTCGAACTAATCTGATTTAGATATAAGCTAATTATATTAAGGACCACATATCAACTAATAATAATTCGATTTTAAATTAGCAAAATTTGAATTTACTGTAAAGATAATAATAACAACCATAAAAGTTCCAATATTGTTCTCGTGTCTTTTCTATTTTGAGGAGGGATCAGATGGTATATCCGCCACGTTTCTCATAAGCAGATTTAGAAGTTTGACACGGTATTGTCTCAAACTCCTAAATATCAATATAAAGGATTCATAGTGATGTGTTTTTACTGTCAGCAACAATTAGCTTAATTAATTGCGCATGGTTGAAATAGTATGCACATTAAGTCATAAAAACCTTGAAGTGGTTAATGGTTCTCATCTAGGATTCGAACCCACAATTAGTAAGTGAAAAACAATGTGCACAAACTGATCAAAACCGCGAAAAAAAACTACTACTATAATTCATTTAAAGATTGTTCTAATAAGCCCAAAAAGATGTGGGATTTAATTAATAATCTAGCAAGAAATAAGAGTAAAAACTACAATACCCTAAGCTTTTATTAAATGCAAAATACATCACAGACGGCTCCAGCGTTTGCGAGATGTTTAATAATTTCTTCTCATCAATTGGGGAACAATTAGCAAATAATATTCCAAGCAAATATCACTCTAATACCATCAATACCTTAATGTATAAACAAGACTATACTCACAATATAACTTTATCTAAACTGAAGTTGTGTAGCGCGGAAGAGGTTGGGAAAATAATAGACGGTTTAGACAACAACACTAGTAGCGGAATAGACGGTATTACTACAAAGGCGATAAAATGTATAAAAAGTATAATTCTAGAGAGTTTAACTAACTGTATAAATCAATGTTTAATAGATGCCATCTTTCCGGACGTTTTAAAACTAGCAAAAGTGAGCCCAATTTACAAGTCTGGGACAAAAACCGATCCTGGTAATTATAGACCGGTTTCAGTACTCCCAGTAATGTCCAAAATATATTAAAGAATCTTATATAACCGATTGCACGAATATTTGTGTAGTAAAGAATTTTTAATTGAGCAACAATACGGGTTTCGTGTGAAGTCAAACACCCTGTCAGCCGCCATAGACTTGATAACAAAAATAAAAACAAATATTGATAAAAAACAAATATGTCTTGGCATTTTTATTGATTTAAAAAAAGCCTTTGATACTGTCAGCCACTCACTACTTATTGAAAAGCTAAATAATATAGGTGTTCAGGACATAGCACTAAACATATTCAAATCGTATTTACACAATAGATTTCAAATAGTTAAAATTAACGAGTTCAAAAGTAGTCAGCGAAAAATTAATTTTGGAATCCCCCAGGGATCAATATTAGGAAGTCTTCTTTTTTTAATATACATTAATAATATTGTCAATGTCGGGCTGACAGGGTATTTCACGTTATATGCTGATGACACATGCCTTTTCTATTTTGGTCACTCAATACATGACATTATTGCTGAAGCACAAAAAGATCTGCACAAGCTTAATGAATGGTTTTTATATAATTTATTAACAATCAACACAAATAAAACATCATATATGATTTTTGCCGCCAAAAACAAAAAAATCCCTAATCATAATCCATTAATAATAAACAACTGCAAAATAAATCGTAGCAACAAAGAAAAGTATCTTGGCTTATGGTTGGATGACAAACTAACATGGAGACCACATATTGACTATGTAAGAAGTAAACTTATCCCAGTCTTGGGAGCACTACGCAAAATTTCTAACTGTATACCTCACAAAGTACGGCTCATTATTTACAATTCCCTTGTAAAGTCTCATCTTGAATATCTTATAGAAATATGGGGGTCAGCCGCTAAAACGAACTTAAAACTATTACAAATTACACAAAATAAAATTATCAAAACATTATACCATCTAGATTATCTCACTCCAACTAAACATTTATACTCTAAAACTAACCTATTTAATATTTCTCAAATATACACATATAATACCTGCATATTAATAAAAAAGATAGCTAATAAAAATATACACTCCAAGCTATCCTTTCCTGCCAAAACATATAAATATAATATCCGGAAGAAAAAGCAATTTCAACTAAGTGTACCACGAACAAACTACGGGAAAAAAAACATTATGTTTGAGGGTGTGCACTTATTTAATAAATTACCAGATGACCTACAAAAATGTAAAAATACAAACTTATTCAAGATAACTAAAAAACCTCTTATTAAAACAAACATAATAAACCACAACATAATTCCATCGCAGACTGCATAGGACCACATTAGTGTTAAGACTTATGTTATTACTTAATAATTATTTTCTTAATCTCATTGTAAGTGAACTACTTTTTCTTATGAGAAATAAAGTTCTTTAAACCTATATGCACAGGTACATGTTTAAAAAAATATTTGCTCCTGCAAAACCTTAAAACGCGCACTCACCTGCGAGCTGTAACCGTAACTTTTGTTTCTGTAATAAAAAAAACAGACTTCAAAAACTAAAAAACTAAAAAGTATAAAATATCTTATTTCTAAAGCTATTATTATTAATATATATTCTTAAACATCTTAAAGTCGGTGCTTAGTAATTTTCAAAATATACCAAGTAATTTTTATGTTTTACTTTGCACCGACTTCAAGATCTTTTAGATAATATATATTAATAATAATAGCTTTGGAAATAAGTTATTTTATACTTTTTAGTTTTTTTCGTTTTTGAAGTCGGTTTTTTAAACGAAGTTTTTTTTATTTTTTTATTTTAAAAGTAACTTTAGTGTCTAGCTATGTATGTGTAGACCTACGAAAGGTGCAGTGCTCCTTAAAAAATATAGGTCCAAGAAACGGGAACAAAAAATGATCGTAAAATGATAACTACTGAGCCAAACTATGTTAAATTTTTAGGGGACTAAAGGGCAACTATTCCGCATAAAACTAAACAAGAATCACGTAAATCGGATCATAAATCTCAGCGTAATCGGTGTACATACGGAACGGCACGGAAATTTTTTCATAAGAAATGTTCATAAAATGAAAATTACTGGACCAAACTATGTTAAATTTTCAGGTGACTAAATGGCAGCTATTCTACATCAAACTAAAAAATAATCATGTAAATCGGATCATAAATCTCAGAGTACACATATGGTGACATATGGTGTACATATGGAACGGAATGAATTTTTTTTTCATAAAAAATGTTCATAAAATAAAACTACTGGGCCAAAGTATATTATATTTTTAGGGGACTAAATGGCAACTATTCCGCATTGAACTAAAAAAGAATCACGTAAATCGGATCATAAATCTCAGCGTAATCGGTGTACAATCGCCAAAGCTGGCGGTTAACCAGTTCTCTAACATTTTGCTTTGAACGGCTCATAACGTATCAATACTCACGCACACACTCTCAAATTTCAAATACACCAATCAGGACGTTTCGAAAATTTATACCTGACACGCTTGTCCAATATTATTGGCGGGTTTGACACAAGGCTATTGATGTCTAAAGTTTTATTACGATTTTTACTGTGACCGTTAACACGTGGCAATAGTAACAATATGCACATTTGGTCAGAAAACTGTCTAAAAGGGGCAATGGTTTTCCTAATCAAGATTTGAACATGAGCTCTTTGATTTTGAGACTCGAGTGCACTAACTACTATGCTAAGACATCTGTATTTATATATTTTTCTTTTTTACTTAGAGTTAATGAATTATTGAATTGCTGGTTATGATTACACACACATTATTTGATCTCAATACATTTGTGGCAGAGTCAGTTTCATTATACAACTGCAATAACACTAGTAAAAATAGTAGATAGTATTACTCTTGTCACTGATTCTGTTTAACTCACTGGTATACGTTTCAAGATATTAACATTTAATCCCTATTGACAGTTACAATGTCTACAAAAATATAATACTTTTGCTATAATCATGATAACTTGATTTTATTTAAATAGCTACAATATCGATTTACGTAGTCTTAAATTTTTTAAAATACTCAAATCTAACACAAATAACATAGCAACTGTGCTTGTAAAATAATTAGTAACTTATCTTACACTCATAAAAAATTAAATTTCAAGTGAAAATATTGAAATTAATACAATCATTTATGGCTCTATTTTGTTATTACTAGTTAGGGGGTCATAAAGACGCCGCCGCCATGTATTGTGCATTAGAATCCTTTATTAATTATTTTGTCTCGTAAAGTTTCGTTTAGTAGATTAGAGGTAACAGTTGAATGCCGACTAGTTATCGGAATTAGTCATAGACAATTTTACTTAACATTGTTATACAATAAAATTCAAATGTCCACATCTGTAAACAGCATTTTATTATGGAATTTTGTTTTAGAAATAAAAAACAAGAAATATAATTCAAACGTTCAAGCGAAAATATTGAAAGTAATAAAACAATTTATGGCTTTATTTTGTTATTGCCAGGTATTTTATTGTCAGGTGGTCATAATGACGCCGCCACCTACATTTTCTGTGCACCGAATTGTAATCCTTTATTAATTCTTTTTGTCTCATCAAGTTTAATTTAATAGACTACAGGTATCAATTGAATTCCGACTTGTTTTCAGAATTAGTCGTAGCCAATTTTACTTAACATTATTATACAATAAAATTCAAATGTTCACATCTGTAAATAGCATTTTTTATGGAATTTTCTTAAAGTATTGGAAAACCAGATTTTATCCGTGCAGGAACGGAGAAAGAATACAATTTCCTGCGGCCCGGCGGCCTGTCGTAAGAGGCGACAAAACAACCCACAGCCAGGTGGTAGGGCATTTGCCCGACTGGATGGCGACCACCCCTGGTCTAGAGTATGCCGCCATAACAACCTTGAGTTGTGTTCCGGCATTAGTGACCAGGTTCCAGGCTCCCTAAAGAGAGCAGCAGCGCATTCGTAGCACCTTTGGTGTTGCAAATGTCCATAGGCGATGGTAACCGCTGTCCATCAAGTGGGCCGTCAGCCTGTCTGCTGATCTCCTGCAATAAAAAAAAAAAACAGAAATATCATTCAAAAGTTATTCAGACTTAGTGCCGCAAGACGGGAGAATGTTATAACGGGACAAGTAATCTTTAATAACTTCTTAAAATGTAATAACAAAATCTTTATTTAATTTTAAAACCTGTTTCAATAGGCTTTTCATTTGTAATATATTTTTTTACATCACAACCATCCCCTTATGAGAACTATAACTAAATAAAGATATAACAGTTAAAAGAAATAAAGAACAAAAGTTTATTTCATGGACGACGAATATTAGAAACTTACTAAGAAAGACAAAGGCCCAGTTAAAAACAATTCTAAAGAGTTCCTAAATCTTACATGAAAATACACATCATTTTACAGATAATAGTTCAACTTTATCTCACTACTACATTATTTATTATTTAAAACACATTTTATCCAGACTAATGTCAAGTCTTGGACATGAACAGACTTATTCGAACTAATCTGATTTAGATATAAGCTAATTATATTAAGGACCACATATCAACTAATAATAATTCGATTTTAAATTAGCAAAATTTGAATTTACTGTAAAGATAATAATAACAACCATAAAAGTTCCAATATTGTTCTCGTGTCTTTTCTATTTTGAGGAGGGATCAGATGGTATATCCGCCACGTTTCTCATAAGCAGATTTAGAAGTTTGACACGGTATTGTCTCAAACTCCTAAATATCAATATAAAGGATTCATAGTGATGTGTTTTTACTGTCAGCAACAATTAGCTTAATTAATTGCGCATGGTTGAAATAGTATGCACATTAAGTCATAAAAACCTTGAAGTGGTTAATGGTTCTCATCTAGGATTCGAACCCACAATTAGTAAAACCGAGTTTCCGAACCGAAAGCGTTAACTAATTAAGCGTGAATTTTTTGAAAAAAAGGGCAACTAATAATTTAAAAAAATTACAGAGTTTATAATAGTTAATTGTTAATACTAAGTCAAATGTTTTACTACGATAAATTTTGCTTAATCTTTTACTCTTCACTTTTACATCAAATACATAAAGTATATTATTTAGGTATTGTAAAACAGCATATTCAAAAAAGCGGCTTGCTTTCTATTGTCTTAAACGCGTAAAACCCAAAACAAACAATAAAACTCCGCCCCCAAACCAATGTTTTACTTGTGTGCGTGTTCTCGGGTTGTTAACGAAAATGTTTGCCAAGCGATTTTAGTCTTATGCCTGGTTAACCGCCAGCTTTGGCGATTGTACATATGGAACGGAGTGAAAAAATTTTTCATGAAAAATGTTAATAAAATGAAAACTACTGGGCCAAAGTATATCAGATTTTTAGGGGACCAAATGGCAGCTATTCTGCGTCAAACAAAAAAGAATCACGTAAATCGGATCATAAATCTCGGAGTAATCGGTGTACATACATAAAAAATAATAATAATAAAAACAACAAGAAAAACATACCGATCAAATTGAGAACCTCCTCCTTTTTGAGTCGGTTAAAAATCATAGTATGTACGTGGCTCGCGAGTCCGAGGCTGGCGACACGCGGCGCGCTCGTATACATTAGAGCACGTTACTGTATCCGTTTTGCTACAGTTACGGCTCGCAGATGGGTACGCGGCTTAAGAGATGAATGGTTTATTTTGAATGAGTCATGAAATTACTAAACTCTATTTATTTCTTAAATAGTATTGTTATAGCTGGGCAAGAACACTAAGTAATAATACGCGAGCGAAGCGGAATTATTATAAAATTATAATGTGTACATCATCATTGTTCCAGCAGTAAATGTCCGGTTGTAGGCAGAGTATCCGCTGCGGAGCCTAGATTCCGCTTTTAAATTGTTTTCTCTACTCCGTGTTAGTTTGCATAATCCCTATAAATATGCAAAATAACTAAATATAATATAAATGCGAAAGTAACCGTCATATTGGTCATTTCGGTCATTTTTGTCATTTATGTAATTCACATAGGCTGGGGATAGATAAATAAAACTAGAACGGGTTGAAATATATTGTATGGGACCAATAATTTCTCAAGTTTATAGATATAAAAATTCATCATCTATAAAAAAATGCGATAGTAACTCAACCTGGCGATCTGTTCAGCTTTCATGGAAAAACTGCTAGAAGTACTAGATCTATTTTGCTGTAATTAGGTTTAACTGTAGATTTAATATCGAAAATAGACATAAATACTGTTCATGCCGGGAGATGGGTTAGTTTGCGATATAAAATGAAGTGCATCTTCCGGGGGCAAATAGGCCTAACATAAAATTTAGTACAATGTAACCTGTTTTATCACCTGATTAAACAAGAGGCCCGTACTAGAGGTTGACTTGAGCAGCAGCAGGGTAAACTCTGGTGTGGCATAGTTTTATATTACCGATATCGGGGATGAAGGTCATCAATCCAAAATCATTTTTATCCTAGGAATAGTATGCTCGTGACACCAAACTAAAATTTGCGCGCGTGAAGTCCCGTGGTAAGCCCAGTAATGGATAAAGAGTGTATTTTTGTTATTTAATAAGTTGAGGCAGCATTCGAAAGCGGCTCGGTTACGTGTTTTGTGTGTCATCTCCATTCCATTGTTTCATATAGTTTAATGTATATATCGCAAGCGAAGGGTAGTTATTTTGAAGATATCTATTTAGATTGCCAAAATGACGTCACGTCGTTAAATTCGTAGGTTTGAGTAAATACAGATTTATGTGATGAATTATTATGGGAATGTTTGCTTTTATTATCTTCATCAAACTATGAATGATCCAACTAAAACAGCCGATGCCCATAGTAGTTTTAATTAATCATAAATTATTATGTAATATTATCCTTTAAATCATTTTTTCTACATAAATGATTGAATTGAATGATTTATTAGTGCTATTAAGAAAATAGCAATATTAATATTAGTTGTTTTGTATTCGCTCTATAGTCCTTTAGCTTATAGTCTGTCTGTTAGTAGACTACTGAGCCTAGATGACTGTTTTCTCTAGGTAAAGTGCCTTGATACTTGGCTATGTTACCTCATTGGATTGCCATACTGATCTGTTGTACGGTATAGCCATCAACATTAATCTTCCAAAGAGTCGATTAATATGTTTGAAAGCTCTTTATAAAGGTTCGTATTCTTAAAATCCCACGACTCGAGTGTTTCAATGACAAACAACACAAAAAGCAACTCAGTGAGGATTGCATAGTTCCGCCGCTTGAGTGATTCCGTTGTTTTCGCCGTTCAACCAGCTGACCCAGCTGTATTTGGTAGCTGTGATGCGAGCAACAACTCCATGTAGATCGCATCCCATGCCAGAGGTTTGCAACACCATCAGGCAAGAAGAATAATTGAGGGCGCCCTCTGTTGATTGGTTTCTTTTATTCATGTGTTTACAGAAATATTTAGAGCAAACATGATTTAATTACATGCATAAATGAGACAAATGTTTCCCAAAGTTTGCTTCGGATATTTCAAGTGAACATTATCTAAGTTTTGTATAAATGCTAGGACAAATAATAATTTTAATACACTACTCACGTCACTCTTTATTAACATGCATATATTTGTATTTTATTTTGGTATAAACATCAGGAAAACAGTTTATTGATTATGGTGTGTTCTGGAAAATTTTAAGCCTGTCATACCTATTTGTTGACTTATACTAGCGGTCACAGTAGTCGAAATTCGACCGTAAAACGGATAGACATCACGAAAACGTTAGGTATCTGCTTTGGCCAAAATAGCTACGGAACCGTAAATCACACATATACAGAAAACGTATTATAGAACACTTAGCGTATGTAGTATGAGTATGTAATTAAGGTTAATTAGAGGATTGCTCCTGGAATTCTATATATAGACCAGCTGAGAACGGTTCAATTTACGCTGATCTATTTTCGGAACTGACATCGGAATAGTCATAATAACAGCAGGAATAAGCGTGAGACTTATGTAAATATCCCCGCCGGTTTGGCCTCGGCATATTGGCACATTGGAACGCTGCATGGGGCCTGTTGGCCTCGCAACGTGCCCCAGGACGTCCTTCGGGACTTGCCGACACAAATAAAAACTTGTGGGCATATATTATATCGTTTTATAGCCTTAAGTCTGTTTGTGCTATCTACGTGTTATTGTATTATGGCGTAATAATCGTTATTCTGCTTAAAGTACTTGCTGCTTTCAATTCTGATCGTCTATATTAATAGCTAGCGTATAGCTTAACTAGGCTTCTGATTTTAGTGTTAGATTCAGTAATAATTTTAGTCCCCATTGTAGTGAGTTTTTTAATAGCTATCTATGTATGTATTTTAGTGCAAAAATCGCTAAATTGGTGGATTAATCAGCCCACAACCGCTTAAATTACTCATTTAAGAGCCACGTATTTTGAATTCTCTAACAGATCAAGTGACTTTAAATATGGTCCTTTACAGTATTCCCAAGCGTGGCTCTTCCTATCACGCACTTGATGTTATCAACTAAGTAATAAACTTACCTCTGCGGGTCTCTACGCCCATCAGTGTCGTTGCCGTAAGTTCGTAACGTGTTAGGGATAATTGGTTTGATAATTTATCTCTTTTAGCGTTTATTTCCAATAAAATTAAAACATAAATGCGTGTGCGGCATAATGCTTTTTCTCTTAAAGCTTTACCTATTAATTAGCTTATTTTGAAAGTTGCTGCTTAAAATTTGGATTTTTTTCTAAACGGTTTAATATTTTTTTTAATATAAACAGATTTAAATTCTAAGCCTATAAATGTGATCAGGAATTTGTATGGATGTTTGATTGAGTTCCAATACTTCAAGATCGGTAAAAATGAACCTTTATTGTTTTACCCCGATGTTTGTCTGTATTTGTGTACCTGTTTATCTCGAGAGCTAGGTACTACATTTAAAGATATCCTATGTTTTTATAGCTAAAAATGGGATAGTTTCCGGGATAAAAATATGTTTATTTCTTTGTTTGTTTGCTTTTACGAAAAAACTATTAGACCGGTTTGGTTGAAAATTTTAACATCGAGGGTGGACAAGGGATACTTTTTATCCCGGATAATGGGATAGATTTATGTAAAGTTTATCTTCCGGGGGCAAATAGTACTAACATAAAAATGTAATGCAATGTAACCTGTATTAACGCCTGCTGATTAAACAAGAGGCACGAACCAGAGATTGAACCGCGGCGCAGCTGCGTGGTAAACTTATAAAATTCTCATGTCCATAGACATGAAGATCAGTCGGAAAAAATATTTGTAGTGGTTGTAATCGTCGAGTGGAATTGTAAACATTTTTGCTCACGGGAATAGACCGATCATAATAACATTTGGTATAGACTCACCTTTAGATATGGTGATAATTAAAATTATTTTAGTAAAAAAGCATCTCAAATAAAAGTGAATATGAAGAACCAGTACCAAATGTAGATCTTTTGTCTCTGTCTACCCTAATGTAAACAGACGTGACAATACGTATATATGTATGTACTTTTTACCCCATGGGATAAGGCTCCAAACGTTACGTCGGCGAAGGCGCGCGTAAAACCCTAGTTTTTATTTTTTACCCGCTAACGTCACCCATTTAATTTTCTTCCTTTACAGATTCTGTTGTATAATATTGTGCTAAAGGTTACACAATTAAAATGTTATAAAAAATACTGAAAAGAGCCTCGTGTGGCTTTCTAAAGGAAAATTTTCTTAAAATTCCTTTGAAACATATTTTTTATGAGCTAAGGAAGTCAAGACATTTTATGTAACTACGTTATATGCCAATCCTTATAATTATTAACTGAACGGGTTTCTAATAGGGTTTCTATTTAACCGACTTCCAAAAGGAGGAGGTTCTAAATTCATCTGTTTGTTGTTGTTTTTTTTGGTATACAGTATGTTACTCGATTTCTCAGTAACTTGTGGTTTAAAGTTAGGATCTGATGAGTGGATCCCAGCGAAATCGAGAGCGATCCTTAGTGACGAGCGCCTACACCAAAGAGTGAAATAGCAATCTAGTACAGGCGGACGCTTAATATATTATTTCTAAAGCTATTCAAGTATTTGCGAAACTAAACGGTAAAAAAGTTTTTTAGCATAAATTAAACCGACTTCAACGTACAAGCAAAAAATTAAATATTTAATGACTTTTATTACAACATCTTGAAGTCGGTGTGAAGTAAAACATGAAAATTACTATGTTTTTTTGCTGTTATTTTTTTACATTTTACTTGGCACCGACTTCAAGATGTTGTAGGAAGAAGTCGATTAAATATTTACTTTTTGCGTTTTAGTTTGAAACTTCGAAGTCGAATTGTTTTTGTTAAAAAAAAATAGGTTTCGGTTTCAATTATACAATTATCTTGACACAAGAGTTATGTAGTGATCATATATTTAGTATGCAGACTCCGTCAGGTCTTGGTAGAAGGCTTAGGCCCAATAAATGCTGGATTGATGTCATGAAAGATAACATTTGCACCTGCCAAAGGTCTCAAACAAGGGATGCCGAAAACCGTGCGGAGTGGAAAATATAAATTTGAAAAACTAACCCCGGGCTTCGTAGTGAACGTTACCAACACAACCGGGATTTCACGTTCAGATGATGATGATTATGGAAACCCAAACTTGTTCGTTGCTCGGTCTAAGCATACCACCGAAGACTACTGCTATCGCAAAACAGTAGGGTGTCCATTACAGGTTACACTTCAAAAAAGGACGTTGGATAGTTTGTATCTCAATTGTTTAGTCTTGAACTTGATATATTAAATGATTAAACACGTTTCTTCGTTCTTGCAAACCCTTGGATACAGTAACGATGTACTGTGTGAAATTGGGCATGTGCCAACATTAAGCGTATTAATGAAACAGCTGTAGTATCCCTTTTATACAAGAGGTTATAAGCCCTTTTAACTATTCGCAAATGGTGCGGAAAACCGGGTTTTCCATTCCACGAATGCAGTTTTGTAAGGCGATTTGAATTACTGATAGGGTTATGCTATTTCATAGTCGACTCTCTTTTTAAATGGGTCAGGTCAACTACTTTAACCAGTTACGAACATTGACGGTTTCATTTAAAAAAATATAGCCGTTTCCTTTCACACGATTCCCCATTGCGTTTTGTTTTAAGTATAGAATTTAATTTAGTGAGTAAATTCCAAATGAACACTTCACTCACGGGTTAAGGCGTGAACAGCACAATATTGATCTTGAATTGTAGCTGTCGTAGCGTGGTGCGTACCAATACGGACAGAGAGGATACATCACCTGATATAAGGAACTAAGAACAACTGTGGAATGTCACTTTGAATTAAAAATATTCCATAAAAGTAATAAGCAAATATAAGATTTAAAAGATTCATCCCATTTTGTCGTAGTTGACGTATTGCGGCTAGAACTTAAATTGTATAAAATTGCGTTATGTCTTTTATGTTTACATCTTTCCAAGTCTAGTCCTATTTTACACTCTGAAGGTCAGCAAGACTATTGGCAAGGAGCCAGATATTATAGACTAGATGGCGCCATACCGAACATGGCGTTGTTCAATTGTTTGACCGACTTTATAAATTCTGAAATATTCACATAATGAATTTAATGACGTTCTATTTTGTTTCGTGTAAGTGATATCATCCAGTATGATTGAAATTGACTGGTTAGTGTGTCTACATAATGAGTCATTGTTACTTTGACCTCAGGGATGAGCTTATTAGTTATCTAAGCAATCCCATCGTTTTCCACGTTGTTAACGCCAAGAGTATTTTAGCTTACACATTTTTCGAGATATGTCGGTTCCTTCGGGTTTTTTACCGCTATAAACAAATACCAGCCAATAACCAGCCCATTGTTGGGCTCCGGCTTCTCACTATTAGGGAACGGATAGTATACCCGCCACGCTTGTCCACCGCTTGGCAGGTTTAATATATCTTGAAATTTCGCTCTACATAACTTGGAGTTTTTGAACCAATTCTTCCATCACAGACCATGGCTCGTGCTCGGTTTCAAATTTTGACTATATAATATACCATCTTCAAATCGATCTCTTTCATCATAATATGTCAATACTACGAACGAAAACGTGATTTCATAATAAGTATTTCTAAGTCGCTCTAAGGAAAACCAGACGATTTCCTGTTGTTTATTTAAAGATTTCATTAGCGAGTTTAGCACCAATTGTAGAATGATCCCAGTTGGCAGCAAGCCGTTGAAATCATCACATCTCAATGTCAAGACTATTCGGACGCGACGTTGCGTCAGCACTATCGTTTGTTTATAATGTAAATTTTATTGTACTCAAAACATAAAAAGTTATAATTGTTCATCTATGTGCAGCGTAGTATTTTCATTTCCTATTGCTGATATTAGACGGATTAACCAAATTCAATCAATTTGTGTGACAGGCACACAACTGAAAGAAGAACTGCATCCAATAAGATTCAAAGATTCGAGTTTATGTTTACGTGGATCACTTTGTTTGCTTTATACAAATTAAAAGACACAAATGAATTGTTTAATATCAGATTATGGAGAGAGCAATTCGGAATGTGACCTCAGCATTGTCTGTATTTGTTAAAAGTCAACCGGAACATTCATTACATATCGTTTTGGCACCATTGATAATTCCTAATACCTCATTAATGTTCAAGTGATTTTTGTTCGTTTTATTTTCTTGTCTATTATTTTAACGCTAATTGACAAATTGTATTATGCTTCGTAAAAATATTAACTAAAGGATTAGTTTTAAAATGTTAAAATTAAGACAACTACTATTTCTTAAAGATTTTTATAGGAAAATGCATGCGATGACTGATATTTGTTCGCCACTATTTTAAATTTATCTGTTTATAACCCAAACATTTATATTTTATACACGCGTATAACGTCTATATGCGTACATATACTAATTTTTATCCCAATACGTTACACATGTCTGTTAACTACTTTGTTCTACCTTTGCTAAGTTTTCACAGATAATATTGTCAGAAGAGTCAACTGTTTACGTGCTCGTTATTTACTCACCATCGTATTCAGAAGCTTTGTAATTTTTTCTGAGGAAAACGTCGTATTCACAAATTGAAAGTAATGACGATTGTTTATAATACATTCAACTTTTACAGTAAGAGATCACTAGAAAAACTTCAAATGTTACTAATTTAACATCAATAATTTTTATATCAGCTGTAGGTGTAGCTTAATTGTCTTACTTTACTATAATTTTGTTTTTTTATATACTATTTATTTATATACTAACATATACATGGCCAAAATATATGTACCTCTATATTAGTGTATATACATATGTTGGCAATGAATAATGAAGAAAACTTTTCAGTATCACTAGTACCCATAATTGTGGACTGTTATTTATTATACTGTACTGTAGTGAATTCATACGTCATTTGATTGACTTAAGTCTATCTGTGCAGGAACGGAGAAAGAATACAAATTCCTGCGGCCGGGCGGCCTGTCGTAAGAGGCGACAAAACAACCCACAGCTAGGTGGTAGGGCTATGCCCGCCTGGATGGCTACCACCCTTGGTCTGGAATATGCCGCCATAACTGCCTTGTGTGGTGTTCCGGCATTAGAGGCTAAGTTCCAGTTCCCCCATCTCCGAAGTGCTACAGTGTCTGCGAAATCTGGAATTCGTTATGTGCCTAAGTCTACTGCATTTCCGCGGGCGTGACGAGGTGAGGTGGGGGTTAAGGAAACCGGATGAAACGGTTGACCGCTGGCCGCCCGCCAGGTAGTAGGGGACCTGAACCCGGACTAACCAATCCTATGGAGGTTGACCCACCAACTGGCGAATAATCTTGGCGAACACTCTCGTGCCGGTTGGTGACCGGATGTGGCCAGGCAGTGTTCTCCGGGGAGGATCGGGGGCCCTTCCGTGCCCCACACCAGCTTTTCATACAACTCGCGCATTTGATTGAGCCGAACAATAAGGAATAAGGTTACCACAGCGGGTATTGACTCCACAATTATAGTGGATTTTTGCAACGTAAGAGGTATTCACGCCAATCTCAATGCCGTCCATCACCACCTCGAAACGGTAAAGCCGGCCTTATTGTTTTTGACGGAGACTCAGATTTCTTCTCCGGTCGATACATCATACCTTCACTACCCCGGCTACAATCTGGAACATCTGTTTCTGTCAAAAGCCGGGGTCTGTGTATACGTTCGGGAAGATGTCTGCTGTCGCCGTCTCCACGGCCTTGAAGATAGGGACCTTTCCATCTTGTGGGTACGCGTAGATTTTGGTGGTTCCACTCGGATCTATGCGTGCCTATACGGGTCCCATGGCAGGGAATGCACAAGGACTGAAACAGCTCGCTTTTTTGAACACCTTCATGAGGTGACCGACAGAGTTTTTGGGCAGTATCCTTCAGCAGAGGTAGTCTTACTCGGGGACTTTAATGCTCATCACGCTGAGTGGTTGGGTTCCCCGAGGACTGATTTGCTAGGGACTACTGCCTATGATTTTGCTCTCGCCCATGGATTCACTCAGGTGGTCACGGGGTTTACCCGAATACCGGATAGAGTGGATCATGAGCCTTCTTTGCTGAATCTTCTGCTGACCACACACCCGGAGAATTACCAGATCTCGATCAGTGCTCCACTAGGAACCTCTGATCATTGTCTGGTATCTTCGGTGGTGCCCCTTCCTATTCCCGATCGGACTCGTCCCGCTGGACGACGGAAGGTGTGGCGATACAGGTCAGCAGATTGGGATGGACTGCGTGAATTCTATGCATCCTACCCATGGAGGCAGGTAGGTTTCTCGTCAGAAGATCCTGACGCATGCGCAGACTCGATCGCCGATGTGGTACTACGGGGAATGGAATGTTACATTCAAAACTCAACGGTACCCATCGGTGGTACGAGAAAACATGGTTCGATAAGTCTTGCGCTGAGGCTGTAAAGCTAAAGCAACAGGCTTAGCGAGCGTGGACTGCAGCGCGAGCTCGTCAGGATCCAAGTTCCTCTAACCTGAAAAAGAGATACAATGCCGCCTCCAGGTCCCTCAAAAAGCAGCTCGCGAAAGCAAAATTCAATCACATCGGCAGAATTGGTGAGCGCCTCTCTAGTTACCCTTCTAGAACTAGAGCTTTTTGGGCCCTCGCCAAAGCTGTCGAGGGAAACTTCTGTCGGGCGTCTCTTCCAACTCTGCGTACAGTGGACGACCGTCAGGCACACGCTGCCAAAGATAAAGCCGATCTTCTGGGTGAAATCTTTGAGGCCAATTCGACTCTTGACGACGGGGGAAAACTCTACCTACAATCCCAGATTGTGACTCTAGGATGCCGAAGGTGCGCTTTACTCAAAAAGCAGTCCGATGTGCTCTCCGCTCCCTCGACGTCAAGAAGTCTTCTGGGCCTGATGGCATCCCTGCTATTGTGCTGCAGACGTGTTCAGCTGAGCTGTCCCCAGTCCTTGCCCGACTTTTCACTCTTTCTTACCACAAGGGTTGTGTCCCCGTTTCGTGGAAGATTGCCCAAGTGCACCCTGTCCCCAAAAAAGGGGACCGAACAGACCCGTCGAATTATAGGCCTATAGCAATAACCTCTTTGCTCTCAAAGGTGATGGAGCGTATTATCAACGGGCAGCTTCTGGGTTACCTGGAAGATTCCCAGCTGCTAAATGATCGGCAATACGGCTTCCGCCACGGTCGCTCAGCTGGGGATCTCTTGGTTTACCTAACCCACCGTTGGGCTGAAGCCATTGAGACCAAAGGGGAAGCACTGGCAGTCAGCCTAGATATTGCTAAGGCCTTCCACCGGGTCTGGCACAGAGCTCTTCTATCGAAACTGCCATCGTATGGGATACCTGAGGGACTTTGCACCTGGCTATCCAGCTTTCTTGATGGGCGCAGCCTTCAAGTCGTTGTCGACGGTTGCTGCTCTAGTATCAAGCCCATCAACGCTGGTGTGCCCCAGGGTTGTGTGCTGTCGCCAACGTTGTTCATCTTGCATATAATGATATGCTGTCTATTCGCAACATTCATTGCTATGCGGATAACAGCACTGGCGATGCGCAGTACTCTGGTCTTGCAAACGTCCCTCGATCATTTGTGGAGGAAAGTCGGGTTAGATTTGTGTCTGAAGTTGAGCATTCTTTGGAGAGAGTCTCAGAATGGGGGAGACAGAACCTTGTCCATTTCAACCCCAAGAAGATACAGGTCTGCGTATTATCTGCCAAAAAAAACTCCATTCGAGCAAGCGCTTCAGTTCCAAGGAACTCCCCTTACCACCTCCAAGAGTATTGGGATCCTTGGTATTGACATCGCGAACGATGTACAGTTCAGGGGCCATCTTGAAGGCAAGGCAAAACTTGCCTCCAAGAAGTTGGGAGTGCTAAACCGGTCCAAGCAGTACTTCACACCGCGGCAACGCCTTGTGCTTTATAAAGCCCAGGTGAGGCCGCATATGGAGTACTGCTCACACCTTTGGGCTGGAGCACCTGCCTACCAACTAAATCCCCTGGACTATATTCAACGTCGAGCCGTTCGCGTTGTTGATGATTCCGTACTCACAGACGGCTTAGATACGCTTGGCCTTAGGAGAGACTTTGCTTCTCTCTGCGTATTCTACCGACTGTATAACGGGGAGTGTTCTGAAGAACTGTTTAGAATGGTGCCTTCGTCCTCTTTCTACCATCGCACCGCTCGCCATCGATTGGGAGTTCACCCCCACTTCCTTGAACCACTTCGCTCATGTACGCAACGGTTCTGTAGAACGTTTCTCTTACGTACCGTGGGGATTTGGAATGAGCTCCCGGCCGAGGTTTTCCCACAGCGCTACGATATGGAGTTTTTCAAAAAGGGTGTCATAAAATTCCTTCGAGGCCGGCAGCGCGTTGGTGACATCTCTGATGTTGCAAACGTCCATAGGCGACGGTAACCGCTTTCCACCAGGTGGGCCGTCAGCCTGTTTGCTGTACTTCAGCTATAAAAAAAAAGTCTTAAACGAAGGGATAATAGAATAAATAAAGGTTTTAGCTTGAATTTGATAGGTTTCTTGTGGATTCGTTATCATCATCGTATTTGTTGGCACTTTCATCAAGATTTGCCGATGGTGAAGTCTCTTAGAGACTCTAGAATAAAATAGAAGAGAATCTAGGCCGCCGAGATGGAGGCTTGCACGTGTTCGAGCGTGCGCATCTCTGTTGAACGTGACATAATAAAGTGAACGCTGGGGGCGCTGACATGTTGCGAAACCTAAGCCTTTATCAACGTGCAGGTGGTGGGTCCATGAGGATGGTTCATTTACGAGCATACGTAGCTGTGAGTCGGTTGATTGTAGTAACACCAGGGATATTTTAGATTAGAGGATATCCTACAATTGTTGCGTGTCCCTCAGTCATCGCAATGATACCCTATGTAGACAATCAAAAATAGTTAATAATAAAAATTCAGTCTCGGAAAAGCAGGTTATGAATTCGAATTATTCATGAAGTGCTAAGTAGGCTCCTCGGAATTATTGATAAATCTTTGTTTTTCTTATCTATTTATTTCTAGATATTGAACCTTTTGTATATTATCACCAGCCAAAAAACTATTGTCCGAATTCTATTTGAAAATTCAAGGAGTTTTGTTTATTATCTTTACAGTTCGACCTAGTAATTCATATGTAAAACACTCGTCATCGTGCAGCGATAAACTATCGGCCTTTGTTCTAATGAATGTGTCGATCGCCCAGTTACCGAGTTAAGTGTTTAACTGATACAAATATTTCGGTATTGTCTGCAAATTAATGATAAGTTTATTGAATGTGAAAATGGGAGTATGTGCCGGAAAATGACTCATGTTTTAATAAATACTGTTGACCTTTTTGCACCAGGCATCAACCCGTATGTTCCTTTGTGTGGTTCCAAATTGCGATTGGTGCGCCGCCAGTAAACAATGATTCATTGTGTATCACATTCCTAGTTAATAAATGTGCAGTAATTTCATAATTGGCTGATATGTTAAGAGTATGCTTGATGCGTTAATTATTTTCGTTCCTTAATTAATGTATAATTTGTAATTGTTTAGTGGCTAACCCACCCATATATCAATCATATTAAAATGTTTTATTAGGAATAAAAAAAAAAATTAGGAAATTATACATAATTTAAACTTTTATCCAAGATATAAATAATTTTATTATTATTCACATAATATAAATTTATTACATTTTCAATTTTTCTTACAGCTATAATTATATTGAAATACGATAATGTGTAAAAGAATAACTGCAACATTTGTTTTATAAAAGAAAACATGTAAAAATATAACAAACTGAACCCAATTTTGTTTCGTAGTAAGAACATTACTTTTGCCGATAGTGGGCCGGACCTATGTTCTAAAAAACTAATTTATTATACGGGTTAAGTCAAGAGAAGCTGCCTTCTGTATCCGACCTTCTAACATCCTCATCATCATCCTACCTTTTACGATGATTGACATGTTCTTAGTCCATTCACAGACTATATAATATCAGCTATAATTATAAAGTTTGAGAACCACGTGACACTAACCCACAGAGTACATTAATATACGACACGATACGAGACAGTAACCTCATGAACAATAACAATATATTTTGGTTTTTTCTCGAGAATTAAAACGAAACTTACAATTGGAAGGAAGTAGGTCTCCAAGATACAGGTTGACTTACTTTGGAGACCAATGCACTTAAATAATATGTAAATTATGTTTCACCCATGTTAGTATTTTACTGATTTGGCCTTAAATATGTTTTAATTAAGAAAACGTTAAAAAGCAGAGAATATTGTCCTGTCGTGTCATCTAGTAGTGTAGGAAGGTTTAACTTTTTACACTAAGAAAAAGTACTATTGATTTTAGTATAAAAAGGTATTTGATATAAAATAGCAGTCTAGAGCAATCAAACAAAAATAGTTCATAAATATAGCACAAGAATACAATAATAATTTTATTTTATTTGGGGGTAACCAGGGGTGTAGCTATCGCCGTACCAGCCATATCAGTGATACGGATCCCCAGGTTACACGGGCCCCGAAAGTGTGTACTTAAGCAAAAAATCCTAAAATGTTATCTACAATCTTTTGTAGATTAATATAGCTTGTTTGAGAATCACTGCAGGGCCAACAGGAACGGCTATCAGACTTGTTAGTTGTCATGATTGTTTATACAGGCAGAAAATATAGACAAACTGAAAAGATATAGGCTATACAGTATACATGATTTGATAAATAAATTTGTCGAAAAAAAGCGAGAAATGCGTATCATTGATTTGAACTGGTTATCCATTTTAGGTTCTATTAAGTATAAGTAATAAATTATATATATATATATATATAGTTAGTGTCATTCAATGCGAGCATTTTTTGTTTCTTATATAAAAAACCTTACCCTACCCTTGGGCCCCTCCATTCAATACATTTTGATACAGGGCCCGCCTAAAGGCAAGCTACGCCACTGGGGCTAACATTATAATAATAGATACTAGATTTATGAAGAATGAAGACTGCGTAGACTAATTTAGTATTCTGTTGCTAACCACATATTCGCCGTTATCGGTCAACTTTGGTTACAAGCATTGTGTATTGTCATAAGTCTTGTCAAATAGTGGTTATACAAACTGCGTCACAATAAACTAATTTTACGTCCTTTGTGACCGGTATACGCAGAATCAAGGCACGTCTTCGTGAGAATTCGAGACGAGTTCAATGCCCAAACATACCCGTTTAACGAACTTGTGGCTTAAATTTAGTCTTATTCAACAATGAAAGGGTATGAACTAAAATATCGACCCACGTCTGGAACAAGGGGTTAAAGTTGTATCGACCTCAAAGTTGCTTTTATTCGTTTAGTGAGAATTAAATTATAGTAGTTTTTCCAAGTAAAAAGCTGTGGTAGTTTGATACAAATATTTCTTTATCGTATAATACGAAAATATTTCATGATGGTGTTACGTTTTTCTAAAATCTCCAGGAAAGACCAAAAACTTACAAACTAACACAATAATTGCACATATAAAAGTAGTCTTATTTCTGAAGAGCGATATTTTTTGGGAATCCCTAGAATAAATTAGTGGTAGCTTAAGGGCTAAGAATACTGAATATTCTTATTAATAGGACTGTGTGGCTGGAACCGGCCCCAGATTTGTTCGGTAACATAACCCAAAATACTAACGTAACTTGGTTAGTGTTGGAATACAAATAATCTACCTATTTTTCAGACGATTTATTAAAAAAATAAGTAACTGAAATATATATAGTCACCAACTGCATTTGCTTCTTTAAGTTGCCTCTCTTATTCGTCTTACATGTCATCCCTACACGTGCCGGACAATAAACATTTTTTTAACACTATTATAAACGTTACTGCGGTGTATATTATAGAGATTATAGACTATGTATTTCATTGATTCATATTTGTACAAAATTGAAATTACAATTCGCAGCTGCTTGTACTGAAAACATTTGTAGTCTAGGAAAATGCCTGTAATTTGGACTACGCATAAAATAATGGCGCCGAAAGCTTGATTGTGACCTATTCAGTCATATATGCTCCTGTCATTTTGTGTATTTATCTAATTTGTGGGTATTCTCATTCTGAAATATTCAAGGTTCCCTTTATTAACACAATAAGACGTTAACGAGTTCTCAGATTAGATAATAGTTTAATACGCTTTGATCTAATATCGATAGGAAACAGATTGAACATAAAATAAATATCAATGTTAAATACGTTCTCATGTACGATATTATACTGAGCGATACTATATCCAAACTATAGTGCTTCGCTGTGGGATAAAGTTTGTGCTGATACCATCTAGAATGCTTCCTCTAGTCTAGTAGCTATTGCATTGATTTATCTTTTTATTTAATGCAGTTGTGAGCTCTGCGGTATACTAATATCTAGCACTTATTTTTTTTTTTTATAATAAAAATCATACAAGTGTTCGCTATCAGTCAATTCTAGTGCTTTGATGGAAAAAAATAAGACACGAAGTTATATATAAGTTATTAGGTGATCCCTCCGCAACGTTATATTAAAATAATATCCTATGTAACGATCTTTTTTTATATAATCGGCAGACTAACACAATCGTTGTAACGGGTGGTTAAATTGTAAGGGCCGATGTTGAATGTGAACCACACCTAAACGCCAAGTTTTTTTCCGAATTTTATTTGGCATTTCTCTATTTCAGACTTACTCAATTTGAACCATGGAGAGATACACAATCCAACAACGTGTTAAAGTTATCCAGACTTATTATGAAAATGGGCGTTCAAATCAAAATGCATATCGTGCACTTCGTGATTTTTTTGGTCAATTTGATCGTCCAAATGTGCGTACAATCGCAAAAATCGTGGAAAAATTCGAGCAAACCGGGTCTGTAGAAGATGTGAGAACACCAGTGCATGCTCGTACAGCTCGTACTGCAGAAAATATTGCTGCTGTTCGCGATAGTGTGGCTGAAGAGCCGTCCACCTCAACTCGTCGTCGTGCCCAACAATTGCACCTCTCACGCTCGTCGCTGATGAACATTATGCATAAAGACTTGCATTTACACGCTTACAAGGTGCAATTGGCTCAAGAACTAAACTAGACGATATGTGGTTTCAGCAGGACGGTGCCACTTGCCACACAGCTAACGAAACAATAGCTCTTTTGCGCAACAAATTCAATGGCCGTGTTATCTCACGTAATGGCGATGTCAATTGGCCGCCAAGATCATGTGATTTGACACCTTTGGACTTTTTTCTTTGGGGTTATTTGAAAGAAAAGGTGTACGTCGATAAGCCAACAACAATTCAAGAGCTAAAGGATAAGATAATTCGGCACATTAACGGCATAGAACCTCCATTATGCCTCAGGGTCATCGAAAATTTGGACCATCGGATGGAGGTGTGCCGCCGTGGTCGCGGCGCCCATTTGGCCGATATTTTATTCCATACATAATTGAGTAATACCAATATATCATAAGAAAATAAAATTACAATAATTTCCTAAATAGTTTGTGTTTTATTCAAAATCAACATCGGCCCTTGAAATTTAACCACCCGTTATAATCACAAGCAAAGCAATATGTAATATTGAATTAGTCTAAAGGGATTATAATTTATGTAGAATAAAATTCAAGTTTTCTTCTTTGTACTAATTTATAATTTATTATATATAATTATGTATTTTTTATTGTAAGCTGGAATTCAATCAATAATAAATAGTTGATAATATACAATGGACAACTTATCCAATTCTCTTCTCTAGATGTTAAGAGCTTTAATTTAATATTTAAACCGTTAGGCCACGGAGGCCGTCAAATAATTGTACTAGTAAATGAATTAATTTTAAATGTTAAGAGAAAGCACTGGGTCACAAGTATTTACATGCCTAAGTTGGTTAAATAGATGTACCTATACATAAGCAGTAGACCAAACTATTTTGTGTAATTATTTTCTTTTGGTTTCATTTAATTTCTTGGTTGACTTGTATTTCTCATTTCAGGTCTTGGCTTCGGCATGATATACCTTCCATCAGTGGTAGCGGTGGGATACTACTTCGAGACGCGGCGGTCTCTCGCGACAGGAATCGCCGTCTGCGGGTCCGGCGTTGGCACCTTCAGCTTTGCACCCTTGGCTGCGATTCTTCTTAACGAGTTCGGATCGTGGCAGAGTGCCAATCTACTGCTGGCAGGCCTTATCCTCAATTGCGCCGTGTTTGGCGCATTGATGCGGCCTTTGGTCTACCCTAAGGTGAGAAAAGTAGAGTTTGTTTTTTAGTTATTGTCAACTCTAAAGGCATAATTCATAAGTACCTACTCCCTCAGCAAATTAACCTATTTTTAATCAAAATTAACATAATAGTTAGTAATATTTGCCAGATGGTAGGACATTTGCCCGTACGAATGGCTACCACTCGTGTTCTTGAGTAGGTCGCCATAACATTCTTGAGTTGTGTTCCGCCATCAGTGGCTAGGTTCCAGTTCTCCCTTTCACATTGCTAACACATTTGTTATTGCTAAAGTCTATAAGCGACGGCAACCACTTGCCATCACAGTAGGGCTGTGACAGCCTGTTTGATGTAATGAAAATATTGACCAAATTTTTTTTAAGGGTCATCTTTATGTATGATTTTAATGGAGTACTACACACCAATACGACACCTGTTTTAAATTAGTTCTTGTTGTTCTGTGTAAACTTTGATTTGATATGCTCTGGAAACATTTGCGTTATTTTTTTATTGTCGGAGAACATCTGACCAAAACAGGCCTACCTTATGGAAAGCGGTTACTTTCGTCTACGAACAATGTGCTGCCGCTCTCTAAGGAATTTTACAGTCACTTTATTCGAAAAAGTAATATTGAGTTATTTCGTTTATTACTCCCCTATATACAACCGCACCGCTCACCATCGACGGGATGTTCACTTCCATTTCCTGGAGCTCCCACGCTCAACTACGCAACGGTTCTCTAGAACGTTTATTCCGCGTACAACAATGATCTGGAGGGATCTTTCCGCCGAGGTTTTCCCTCTGCGCTACGACATGGGGTCGTTTAAGAAGGGCGTTACAAAAATTTCTTAGAGGACGGTAACGCCCTTGGTGTTGCAAACGTCCATAGGCAGATGTAGTAATTTTTATGAATTATGCACACGCCTACATAAATTGTCAATACAATGTCGGTAATGTCGGTCGGTGATTTTAAAATAAATACCAATATCTTAAATAAAAACTGTTATTTATTATTTATACATTGTGTAAACGTAAATTCTATCTTACATTTTCATGTGATTCATTTCGTGCAAGTCACCTACAAGCTGGTTTTTAATATGTGTTCAATTGTAATTATGCATGTTTTATATAAAAGCCTTTGTTGTTTTCAGACGTCAGGTGAAAAGCCTTTACTTCAACGTATGGCGGAGGAGAAACGCCTTCAGATGGAGCGGGGCTCCATTGGCGGGTCATACTTCGTGGTACAATTACCTGACGGCACTATGGAGAAGAGGCTGAAGGTAACATTGGTGTTCGGAAAATTTTCTTGCATTATATTAATTAGTTAAAATTACGCGCAGGAACGGAGAAAGAATACAATTTCCTGCGGCCGGGCGGCCTGTCGTAAGAGAAAAAACAACCCATAGCCAGGTTGTACCTGCTTTCCATCAAGTGGGCCGTCTGCCTGTCTGCTGAGCTCCTGCAATAAAAAATAGTCACAATCGCTCGGTAGTTAAGGCGTACCAAAGTCTCTTTCTTGCCAATGATATGGGTCCAAATCCTTGTAAATAGTATACAAAGCTTAGGTATTCCTATACCCAATGTAGGCCCATCTGGATGCTTTTTATCCTGACAAATTTCGTAGCTTCCGTGAGATAGACCAAAATAGCGAAAACGATGGTGTAGTTGACGACATATCTTTTTTGGAAACTACTAAACGTATATGTAATGAAAGGGTTAACACTATACATCTACATCATACATACATCATCTACATTTTATCCCGATAAATGATATCGTGTCCATAAAATGAACATATTATCCAATTAGATGGCGCTGTAGTCAAATTTTTTCAATTCACTAACAAATACGTTGTCATAGGAAACAAATCATTCATTATATCACTTCAAATCAGGCTGGTTCGACTCATCTCTATGTTTTGCTGAGCGTCTTTTTGAACTATATGGCCTTAGTTTATTTGTTACTGTAGTAAATTGAACAAGAAAAAGTATAGTTTTAGGTCGTATATACTAGTATATAAAAACCTAATTTAGTTTATATGCGTGAGTATCATAGAAGCTACCTATGATTTTAGGAGGGGAAAACTCTAGTTCGATCTATAATACGTAGCCGTGGTAACGTAATGGGTAGTGCACGCGTCCCAAATTTAAAGGGCTCGAGTTCGAATCCTGGCTGGATCGCATGTACTACTTAGGCAGACTGACCTAATGTGTCAAAACTGCCAAGCTGCTTTGGAACAAGCGTGGTGGGTATACTGTTCGTTCCCCTATAGTGGGATGCCCGAGTTCAGCTGTGGGACTTTTATGGGCTGTTATTATATATCTATCCGTGCAGGAACGGAGAAAGAATACAATTTCCTGCGGCCGGACGGCCTGTCGTAAGAGGCAACAAAACGACCTACAGCCAGGTGGTAGGGTATTTACTCGACTGGATGGCGACCACCCCTGGTCTAGAGAATGCCACCATAACAACCTTGTGTTGTGTTCCGGCATTAGTGACCAGGTTCCAGTCTCCCTTAAGAGAGCAGCAGCATATTTGTAGCATCTTTGGTGTTGCAAAATGACCATGTTATGGATGATGGTAACCAATTTCCATCAAGTGGGCCGTCTGCCTGTCTGCTGAACTCCTGCAACAAAAAAAACCTTTTAAGATAATAAACTGATTATTGAGTCTGGGTCATCGATAGATGGCCAGAAGGTTGACTACTTTACCTTGGATCGTCGGACTGATCGGTAATAATAATATTCGTAATAAGTTAGATGGGTAAACTAAACAAAGACAGTTGGTACTTTTCAGGCCCCGTTGAACATAGATCCCGGAGTGCATTCCTCTTTGAACCTGGAGGCGTTGGCCCGAGTGCCCACCATCCCCAACATGCCGGGGGTGCCGACCGTGCCCACCCTGCCCACTATCACAGAGGCCAAGGTCACCGACGATGTCGGGGAGAAAAAGAAGGTATGTTGCTACAGTGACACGTACATGACAGCATAAATGAAGCACTAACCAGGAACTAAGTACTGCATGAATGGAGGCATAACAATAAGAACTCATTTTTCATTTCTCATATTCTGAAAGTACGCTTGGAGTTGCCTAATCACAGAGTTGAAAGAGCACTTCGTCCCTGGGATATGATTGTCCCTCCAGTCAAAATTTTTTTAAACTATGCGACCCATATGTCCAACTTTTTTTTACAGCCATTGTTAAATCGCGGCATAAATTGTAATAAAAATTTAATAACAATTTTGTAACATCATTTTATACACATCAATTACTTTTCACTAAAATATTATTTATTTTACACAAAGAGCTAAATATTTACTATCAGCAGTGACAAAAAAAGACATTGCCACAGAAAAAAAAATACTTGACTATTCATATGTGAGGTACGTGACAACGTTTCATCAGATTCAGATATGGATTTAACGCCTGATTTTGTTTAGAGAAGTAGTTGATTGTTTAAAGTTTAACTAATCAGTTTTTATTTACTTTCCTCATATTCGAAATGAAAAGCAGATTATTAATAATAAAACTTCATTTTATTATGTGTGTGACGTGTATACGTCGCGAAAACATAAGAAAATATTAGCAGATTGTTAACTTCGGGTGAACGATCTATTTAGGCACTCGAATTATTAACGCCTTTGCTAGTTTTGCTACGCTCGTACGAGAAACCACCTTGTGCCTAAACAGGTCATGTTCATCTCTCGTGTAACAATCTACTATAATACTACTTACTTTCAACTCATTAATCTAAAGTGTATCCCATGTTTTATCCGACTAAGGAAAATCCAAAAAGGTTATATTTTTAATCGACTTCAAAAATGAGGAAGCTCAATTTTTGTTTCGCGATTTCTCCGTCACCGATTTTAATTTGGTTTCAATTCAAATAAGTATGCTCCTGAGGTGGTTCCATTTTCACCATGTCAAGATCTGATGAATGGATTCCGGGGAAATCCAGAGCAACCCTCGAATATTGTACACATGTATAACGTGTTTTATATATTTTTTCTAAAGTTATTGAAGTATTTACGTACTTAATTAAAAAGTAAGAAATAAAAAATAACGAAAACCAAAACCGACTTGAAACTAAAAAGCAAAAAAGCTTATTAGTTGGAAGTTGGTTTTGGTTTTGTAAAAAAATTTGCAGTCTATTGTATGTTTTTTATGTACATACATTGTTTTAATATAACAACTGTTAATATATTTCAACGTAAGGTTAAGACATTATTAATAAAAAAGGCATATTATACAGTAAACGAATATCTAGGACATAAATAACTATATTACAATTAATGATGACTTATATTAATTTCATAATTTGTTTATTGATTAAATAATGTAATTATGGCCAGGCACCATATAATCGCCTGCTCTGTACGTTCGAAATTACAAACTGTCGTTCCAATAAAAAACTCCAACAACTTTGTAATTTTATGATTGTGACAGTTTATACAATAGCCCCTTATTAATAAACATGGAGTAAACCTAGATCAACTTTACTTCTAGTATTATCTCAGTAGCAACCAACATCTGTATTAATAAACGTGGAGTAAAATAGGAGTAGACTAATTCGACTTTAGTCTCAGAGTAAAAGTTACTCCAAGATGCTGGGTAGTTTTACGATGGATTAAGCATAGAGTAAGCGGCGACAAATGTATTGACATTAATAAAATTAAATAACATAGGAAACGGTTGAAGTGTAGTGTATATAAATTATTCTTGATATGAATTGATAAAATGTAATGGATTATTTTATAGACGATTTGTAGCTCGTGGCCGAAATAAGTGAAAATGCTATTATTAATATACCTATTCCGAGGCGTGTTATTTTTTAAAAGTCGTAAGAATCCATTGGAGGAACTTGAAGAACATGATTTTTAATCAAAGTACAGATTCGCAAAGTCTACAAAATTTTTGGTACCTTTTGTGTAGGAAATAAGGAATCAATTAGACACTATAAATGTTAATTGTCAACATTACTTGTCATATCCATTCACCAAATCGGTATTTTTACTTTTAAATGGTACGTGTTGCCATAATTTTTTTCACTAATCTATGTTGTAAGGAAGGTATTGTTACTCTGCGGATACTCCTTGTTTATTAATAACATTCTTACGACGAAGTTAACACTTATGCTGGTGTGCACCGACATTTAAGCGGCGGTTAAAATAAAATAATCACTGTGTATGCATACATTTTTACCGATTGATTTATTTTAACCGTCGGTTAAAAGTCGCTGTACACCAGCCTTAGTTACTCAAATAGTAACTAGTCCGGCCTAAAGGCGGATTACTCCTTGGATTTTTTTTATAAATAAGACTATAGATGTTTGTTCTATTTTAAAATACATTTATTACAATATACGTCACCCATTCAATTAGATTTGTGTGCACTTGTTAGGGCGAGAACGGGAACGTGATAGTGAACCCGGTGCAGACGCAACAGATGGCGCGCAACGTGTCGTCGCCGGCGTTCAGCGCGCAGGCGCCGGGCCTGCCCAAGAACGGCTCGGTGCCCTTCTTCGACAGGCAGAGGAAGCACAGCACCGGCGACAGGTCCGCTGATAGGTAAACCTAGGGTATTCTGTTTCAGGGTGGTGGCCGCTGCTATCGGTCGAAGGATTTCCTATATTAAGACTTTTACATACATTTTGTTTAAAGCTCTCTGTTTAACATTTAAAATAAGTCCTAAACAATTTCTATGATCTATCTCACTACTTAATGGCGGGTCTATAAGCAAATTGTTGTAGAGAATAATTAAAATGTTTATAATTATGTACAATTTTATTTGTATAAATTATTTCATTTTTAACCGACTTCCAAAAGAAGGTGTTCGATTGAATGTTTGATAATTTTGAAAAATTCGCTTGTAAATAGTTAGATTCCACTCACCGATAGCTCGTTGATAATTTTTGATTTGAAGAGAGTGAAAAACATAGCGACACAATAAAAAACAAAAAAAAATGTATATTAAACTAAGTATATACCAACAAATATGCCTCGCGATGGTAATAAATAAGTGCAGTTCAGCAAATGCCAGGCAACGAGTGCCTGACGCTGGTTTTCAACTGTTGTTTGCTTTTTATTGTTATTTGATGTACAATGAAACAAATTGAAACATGACCCACCATAAGGTCATTTTCTTACAGTTGTGAAATACAATTAGGTTGAAATTCGCCTGAACATACATTTCCTTGGTAACGAACTTGTTATCCTGTTATTAGACATTGACAGTTACTGACTACGTTGTATTAAACAGATCGGAGAGACTCGTCTATACTCGTGTAACATCTGACAAATGCTATTACGTGCTATTACTATCTCTGTCATTAAGTATGTTGGATTAAGGGCCGGTTCCTATATCTTACCGACCGTTTATTCGCCTTACTAACGATTAAAATTTGAAGTAATCTCTATACAAGTAATGCCAAAATTCAACCTACGCTAAAGCACCCTTTTGCTTTAAAGAAGTTTTAAGAAGTCCCTGTATTCTCCTACGTTCACGACAATTGTCGAGCACATACCGCCAGAATTGTCTCAAACTGGTTTACCCAGCATGAAGATGAAATTACTCTAATTCCATGGCCGTCTAGGTCACCAGACCTCAACCCAATAGAAAATTTATGGGGTTTGATGGTTCAAATGTAGGATAACAGAAACGAGAGGACAAAGGAAGCAGTTGAGCAGCATTGTAATGAAATTTGGAATTATATGAGGGGAACCGACATCTGCAATCGTCTAATCGGGTCGATGCGTAATCGACTATTGGACGTCATTGCAAACAATGGTGCTTATACCCGGTTTTAGGTTTAAGTAGAGTAAGATGAGTGCCATTTCTAACTTTGAAATAAAACCAATTAATAAATTAACAAAAAAAAAATATGTTTTTCCACATTAATGTTGTTAAGGTTTTATTTTCTTGTGTATTTCTTCTACCTAACGTATAACGATAACCCTAATATCTAATGTTGCATATACAAAAGGTTTGGCCTGTGTCACCTTTGGCTTGTCGATTTATGACCGGTTCCGATATCTCACTATTCACTCCACTTCACTTTCCCTGCTTTACCGTAGGTTGAATGTTGACATTACTTGTATAGAGATTACTTCAAATTTTAATCGTTAATAAGGCTAATAAACGGTCGGTAAGATATAGGAACCGGCCCTTAATCCAACATACTTAATGACATAGATAGTAATAGCACGTACTAGCATTTGTCAGATGTTACACGTGTTTAGACGAGTCTATCCGATCTGTTTAATACAACGTAGTCATTAACTGTCAATGTCTAATAACATGATAACAAGTTCGTTACCAAGGAAATGTATGTTCAGGCGAATGTCAACCTAATTGTATTTCACAACTGTAAGAAAATGACCTTATGGTGGGTCATGTTTCAATTTGTTTCATTGTACATATATATCGAGGGCTTCATAACATAAGGCGTATACGCAAAAATGCCATATTTTTGTTGTTTACGAAAAACTATGCATGTTACAATTTTAAAAATCTTACCAGTATGCAAGTGTAATTAAAAAGAAGGGTTTTCTAAATTTCAGCCTTATACAATCAACTATATAGTTTTGTTTTATTCACAATTTTGTCCCTTGCCTGCACTTTTGTCTATACGCCCATTTGTTATGAAGCCCTCGAATATGTAGGTATTTTTCTGAATCAAAGTTTACCGCCAACTTTTCTAAATACATCAGTGAGCGGAAAGCGATATTCAAATAGCTTTACTCAGTACGTTTCCCTTTCTTTTTACAGATTTAAACCGTCCTTAGCAGCAATCAAAGCCACGTCCAAAACTTCAATGAGCAGCCAAATTCGGAATGGAGTAGATGTAAGAATTATTATTTTTTTATCACAAATATACCTGTCTATTTTTCTAATTCAGCGGATTCGATTGTTGCGAATCAGGTAATCGATTATTCAAAAATCTAATTATACCACTTTTCGTCAAAATCTACCCCGAGACACCTGTTTCGTTATTCTGTATAGTTTAGAATTTAGCCTACTTGAAAAATTCCTCTGTAGAGATAGTAGTTTAATTTGGTCCAGCTGTGAATATCGATTCTCTAAAGAAAAGTACATTGAGTTGTATATAATCACTGTCAAAAAAGTGTTTTAAGTGATTTACAAATAACTTCAATATTTCTAAGAATCTAAACCATTACGCTTGAAATAACCACTATCATAAATAAACTATCTATAAGGGCATGCTAATTTCATAATATTCAAACGGAAATTGCCACACATCAAATCACCATCAATTTGTAACATCATTGCTTGTTTAGATTTAAAGTAAACATGTTTATATTAAATGAATTTTGTCAGAATGACCTAGTTTTATAAATAGACTCAGTAACATACTCAGTACGTTTACAAACAATTAATTGTAAGATGGTAATTTTTAAGTTATGCGTTTACGCAAAACAAAAGATAGAGAACCTTGAACTTTTGTTTGCGAATTTGTATGCCAACTGGTCCATGCGAACTGGCAATTTTCCAGATCATATTTAGCTCGTTTTCCTAAACATACATGACATTTTAACTAGTGTTCAGTTAATATCTGTTATTGATTATTTTGGCCGGCATATATGATCTACTCATTATGTTGTATGTATATAAATGATTTGACATCAATATTACCACAAAGTATTATTATAATTTTTCTACTTATTATGTGATTTATTTCTTTACTCGACCTATAAATGCATTTTTCTTTTGTTAGACTGACTATATTTTTAATATGACCTTAATTTGCATGTTACCTACACTATATTCGCAATAAAATTAATTTAAATTTATAGGCACTATGTTTTCTTCTATGTCTGGAATAAAATATATCTTTTATACATGTATCTGTTATTATGTATACACAAATTTAGTTTGCTCAATCAAATTTAATAGAAACACCTGTTATTAGCCCTACATTGTTAAGTATTATACTTTTCTGTTTGTTTATTGTAATATGCGCTGTCGGTTGTTTAAATAAATAAATAAAAAGTATTGAAACCTTAGAAGTCTGATATCTAAATTATTCTTAACAAACAAATAATTAAATTTTTCCATTTAAATGTTAATGGATAAATCTAATTGATCATACCATAGAAAAAGAATACTATAACATAAATATAATAATCACCCAGTGAAAAACGTCGATTTGAACTTTCTAAATCTTACTTGGCTAAATTATGACAGAGTTCAATCTATTGTGATTCAGTTACGTAAGATTTAGAAAGAATCTCGCTGTATGACTTATGATTTAAAATATTTCTTAGATCAAATCACTCAAAAGTCTTCATAAGTTTCTTTTAATAAGGACTAATTTGGTCTAAAATCACTGTCTCTCTCTACATTTTCTATGGTCTGTATAGTGGGAATGAGAATTTAAGAGATTTTCACATTTAGTTTCTTACTTAGCTTTTGTAATTTTTTTTCTTCTATACTTGTATTGTTATATATTTGATGATTTTAAATTTCAGGGTGATGGTGAAAATGCCATGTATACTTCGAAACTATCAGTATCTGGCCCCAAAGAGGCGCCGAGGATGGTGCGTCCGATGTCCCGCAAGGATATCTTCTATTCGGGCTCTGTACTCAACTTGCCGCAGTTCCAAAGTCAGAAGTCGTTGCAAGGGTACAGGAACTCGGTGCTCAGTTTACCCCAGAGCAGGCAAACTGGAGACTTGGAGAGGCAGGAAGGTAAGTACGCTGCTCATTTACTTATTTATAGTTTTCCAGAGCGCTATAATATAAGGTTCTTCCTAAGCAGTGGCGGCTTTGCCCTAAGGCCCAGGAGGCCCGGGCCTAGGGCGGCCAGATATTAGTGACAAAAATTCACTGATTATAACAAGAAATAACTCAAAGTACGTAAATATTCTAAAGGTTCGCGCACATTATGGTGGGCCGCTCTGCACCGCATCATATAACAATAATCTACCTAAATCACTTTTGTAATTTTTATAAATAAAATTTAGATAATGATAGATAGATAAGTCTTTATTGCACACCAATACAAACATGAACTTAAGACTAAAATTATATCTAGTTATGTACAAAGGGCGGTCTTATCGCTAAAAAGCGATCTCTTCCAGACAACCCCAATATGTACCCCATAATGTAATGTGAAGTAAATATTTCGTTTAAGTAAATTCATTATATACTCAATATGATGAGTGCTGAGAAAGGGGTGGCTGGTACTTACTACATGGCCTGGGGCCTAGGGCGGTCAAGACTGCTGTTCCCAAGGGCGAAATAGATACTTAGTATCAATGTGGTAGGCAACGTATCGGTTCCCGTAGCGTTGCAGACGAATGTCAGGGTCGGCTGCTGGCTTTAGATACTTTAAAGTATATAATAGTCGCGTCTGTAATAAAATTTTGAAGATTTACCAGATAGCCTGAAGAAAAGTCTTCAAACAAATAATGTTCAAATTTACAATGAATAAATGAATCAGTTTAATTTGAGTCGAGAGATATTAGAGTTACTATTAACGATACAATAGGTGCTCTTATCGCTATTCATTATTTCTTCCACACAACCTTTGGATTGTTTAAATAATAATAATAATCGGCAGACAAATACACATATTGTATATCCCCAAATTGAGCAAGTTACGCTTGTGTTATGGGTAATATAGTACAACGGACTACTCTGGGACCGATCCCAGACACCCAGAGCATAGTGAATAACAGAGAAAATAAGTTTCTGAAATTTACTATACCAGGAATCGAACCCGGAGCCTCTGCGTTGCAGTGAGGTAGGCCGGCACAGGCTTAGCCCGCTCAACCACAGAGGCCGATCAAACGAATATAATAAAGAAATTGTAATTTTAAATAAAACTAATTTATTAATATTAGTTTCATTGTATTCTACATAATATACCACCTTAAATTACCGTCTTCTCTGGGTAAGGTGCTCTAAAGGTATGTTACCTTGCTGGATCGCCCTACTGATCCGTTATCTAAGGCAGGCATCAGCCAAACGTCCATTTAAAGAGTCACTAAGGCCCTTCGTACACAAGGCCACGCAAATCTTCGATACTAATGTTGTATACGACATTAATATCAAGTCGCGAGTATCGAGTAGCGCACGGTCCGTACACACGACATTGAATCTCAAGACGCGAGTTGTCTATTCAGTCACTATAAACGGCTAAACAGATCACACTTTTTCCAAAATGTCTGACACAAATGATGATGAAACTATAATTTTGTACTATCTTTATCGAAAACAAAGAAATCGTCGTAACAGAAGATACTGGGTTCATCCGTATATAGAGAGAAATATAAACTGCAGACTGTTTGTAGCTGCAAAAGAATTACAACAAACAGATGCGAATTTCTTATCAATGTACACAATGTCCAAAGAGCGTTATAGGCATTTAGTGGACTTGTTCCACATATACACTAAAAATTGTTGCGCCATTTTGGAAATCGCCGAGTAGCGCCATGTAGCGGCGATGTAGAGCAGGTAGCGCGCGACTAGCACGGCGCGAGTCGCGGGACGAATGACGGCGACGCGACTCGTGTACGAACCTCAAATGATTTGTATGGCGGCAGTCGCTTGGAGACTAAAATCGTTTAGTATCGAAGATTTGCGTAGCCTTGTGTAAGAAGGGCCTTACACTATTTGAGGACTCAAGACTGCAGACTGTACTTGAGTATTGATTGTATTACAATTTGTTTCCAGAGTATGACTTGTGCCCGTGCTTGGCCCTTCCGAACTCATTCAAGTCGGCGCTGTCGTCGATGTTGGACGTCAGTCTGCTGCGCGACCCCACCTTCATGCTGATCGGCGTCTCCAATATCTTCGGCATGGCCGGCCTCTACGTGCCATTCGTATACATTGTAGATGCGGCCAAACTTAACGTAAGACTAACTCTCATATATTTTAGTTGGAATTTGAAGACTGATATTTTACTATACTCTGACATGCATCTTCTGTCACATTACAAATAAATTCAGTTTTAACAATGTTTTGATCAAATTGAAAACAAGCTTATAGGGATTTTCAATGTATGACTGCTTAAGTTTAAAAATATGTTTGATAAGAAGATTTTGATTAAAAATGTTAATAGAGATTGTATATAAAAACGAGGACGCCGGAAAGACAGATGGCGCCAACTGTGTCTATTGTCATTTTAAAGCACGTGGCCTTAATACGTTGACTGTATGGAGGGGTAAGGAACACCGTCTAATATTAGGTTAGTTGAAAAAGTGTTCAACAGTATGCTGAAAACAGAGGTTCAATTACCTACCACAATGGCGCTGGCGTACTAAAAACTAGGATATGAATTTAGCTGTTGTAGAGGTAGTGAAATGTGCCGAGTTCAAAAATTTAAATTGTTAAAGTACCATAAAATGATTAAATTGCCAGTACAAAAAACTTCAACTATTTACGTATAGGGCGTTCCACTAGTAACGCACAACGTCCAAAATGCTCAGCTGTTCCACAAGGCGACCGCGAGCGTTGCGGTCGTGGCGAAAACGTCACTAATGATCATTTTCGATCACACAACGCCCGCAACAACCCATGTCAAAAGGTGGGTCGAAGTGGGCGTTGACCACAGAGCATTAATTCTCTCTTGTCAATACGTTGACAAAGGCGCGAATTTTGAAACAAAGATGGCGAATGGAAAAATATCTTTCTTTATTAATTTTGTAAAATTATTTTAATGTATTTTGAACAGCCATCTATCATTTTCCTTTATTTGTTATTAGCAATTATTTACATAATTTATTTCTAATCAGTTTTCATTATCGTTGACTTGAATATAATTATGTAATTAATGAGAAATTCATTGTTTGTAGACACATAGCTTTTGCTGCAGAATTATACGAAAGAGTTATAACTCAGAATTCAGAATAATAGATAGATAGATAATTCAATGTATTTCTTGAAAGGCTTTTAAATTCTTCATCTGAATAACGATCGACTATATTTTTATATTGTGTAATACGTGGCCTGAGATCACGTTTTTTAGTATTACGTTTTATAAACTTAACGTCCACTCTTCATCTGAGCTAGAAGAATTTGCTTTCTTCTGAATTATTACCGCGATGAAGTAGTAAGGACATTTTGTATTGTATTGTATTGTAATGACATTTTGTATAATTAGCTATATTTCTTTTAACATAAATTAGTCAAACCTACACATTGAAAACGGCGCGATTTTCATATCAACCAATGACATTTGCGTATGACATTAATGATATCAACGCTCCATAACCCGTTCCACTAGCTTTTATGATCATAACGTCCGGAGGCAAGTGGAACGGGAAAAATCGCGGTCGTGAACGTGGTCGTTGTGAGTCCCAAATGGAACGCCCTGGTAGACTACAATACTTGAGTAAATATAATGCTGTGAGTAAACGTGTAGAGTTATTTATTGTGAATTTTTAATAATAAATAACAAAACGGCAATGTTTTGGTCCTTGTTTATTTTTCTGTCTTACTCTAATTACTTCTGACGCTTCCTTTAAAATGTATCCTACGTTACCCAAGGAGTTTTTGGCGGGAACTAAAAGGGGATGTGCTCTGCAGTTTTTTTGAAATGTGTAAAATTACACAAAAATGAACAATAGTTGTAGGATATTGATCGTTTTTGAGTAGTAATTATGTGTTTTTGTGAGAAATATGAACTGAATGTGGCCTTTCGAGTTTTCACAAAAACTACGTTGAATGGCGTCGGTTGTATCCTACAAGACAACTGCGCTACTATACAAAGACTTATATACATCAGAATTACCTGTATGGACTGAGAGTCCTTTGCGTCCTTTGAGGCGAATTTTACTACTACTAAGCTACTTAAATAACGCCATTCTTATATTCCGCGTTTTGAGAGACACTTTTTCATACACAGAGCCTTTACCGCAACCCTCCGTAGTTGACTGTTTTCAACATTCTAAGCTACCCTCTTAGAAAGATAACTCGAAATCAATTTGAGTAATATGAAAAAATAAATAACTGTACATAATCAGGTTGAATATAATTATGTTACATGGAATCTTTCGATTTTCTCTATAAGCACACATAAGTCTTTGCCGACTTAGTTATTCATGTAGGTAATGAATGGTGAATCCATGGTGTTTTGTTCTAATTATATTTAATTTTTCCAGGGTGTACCAGAGTCCCAGGCGTCGTTGTTGATCTCAATTATTGGCATTACTAACACTATCGGGCGTATCTTTTGCGGATGGGTGGCCGATTTCCCTTGGATGGACTCGCTTTTACTCAACAATGTCTGCCTTATTATTGCTACTGTAAGTATAATATTTATATTAACAGACTGTTTGCTGTTTATCTATAAATAATTCCTTTATCCTCTGACACTTAATCACGTGAACTGAGATTTTTCAAACACATGCTATATTTTAAATGTATATATAGTACACGTAATACTTAAATACGTTTCGAGAGAAATTAGCCACCAAGCTTGCGGTAAGACTCTATGTGTTATATATGTGTTGATGTCGCAACGGTGATGTGCAAAAGAGATGCAATGCGAGTATGGATAGTAGTCGAGTGAGAGCGCAATATTCTTATGTGTTCAGCACAATGTGTACGAATTTCAAAGACGTATTTAAGTTTTGATGGTAGTCCAGTTAGAGCTATTATGATGGTGGTTATAAGTATGAGAAAGATTTCTCCGTTTTTAATCTTATTGCCACAAGACAAGAAGAGGTATCTGCTCTATTATTGGGTAATTTTCCTGGTGGTAAAGGAAGATATTGTGCCGAAATCTGCATATCGAGATTACTAGAATTGAAATAATTCGTTCTTCTAAAAATTGGAAGGCCGGCACCCAACCGTGGCATGTCTTAGGGTAATATTATTATTTTAAAGAGAATATAAATGTTTCCAATATATACTGTAATATAAATATTTTGTTTAATCCATTCTAGGTATCGGTTGGTTTGACTCCGTTCTGTTATTCTTATACTGCGTATATTGCTGTTGCAATATTCTTCGGTATAGCTATTTGTAAGTATATTTTGCATATTTTGTGAATTTATATTATATCAATTCTTTGAGTATCGGTATAGTTATTAACAAATAACTATCTCTTTTATAACTTGACTTACGTACGTTTTATCCTGAGTATTCTTAAACATATACTAACAAACGCCTAGTTTTGTTTGTCCACTTATTTTGTCATTGGTAATTTAAAATTGGTCTATTGCATTGTAATATCAACATTTGACACAACTGTGCAATAATTGACAAATTGTGATAACGGATCTGTAAAACCGGCCATACTGTTTTAGCTTGAATACTGTTTGTACCTGTTATAAAAACAGATGACAACATAAAGGAGTCGTTGGGTATATATAGGTTGATATCCTGTGTGGTTGATGGGTATAAGTGGCCAAATCTCATTGGAGATATTCTTTACATTGATGTGATTCTTACATTTAAATCTTTGTGATTTTTCGCTTATGCCAAAATGACTGTGGAAAATATCACGTATTATCACAAACATTTATTTTCAGTTAACGTCATCGTAAATATCAAACGTTATTCGTTTTAGACATTGGTCCTTCGATCCGGATATTGGTCATGATTCACTTAGATACTAAGCCTTATCCCGATTTGTTCCCTGGAACGAAGAGGCTTTGAATTTGATTTTTGGCATAAATTCGTAAACAAACTTTACGTTATTTGCTATGGTTAGAATATCTAGCATCGGCTTTCCCTTGATTTTCTGTACAGCCATATGCAGCAGTTCAGTTGGATCCAGCACAAAAAAAAACATATTCACGATCACACAGCAAGTGAATATTAATATAGTTCGGCCGCTTTTAGGTTGCGTTCCGGATTTCCTGAACATATGAGCGGATAACATTGTAATAACGAACAATTTACAATTAAAATATTTATTTTTATAATTTTTATTTTATATTTGGTTTCTGTATTCATTACTGATTCAAGATTTAGCTAAAATTCATATCGCCACGACAGTAACCTGAATTAGTTTAGCATCAAGCGCAAACGTATGGCAGAGCCATCTGAGAAATATTAGTTAGCAATTGATTCTCGCTGCTTCAAGCTAATAGACATGCGCAAATCATGTCGTAGAACGGATTGAACATGGAACGATTCACTTCCCTAGTGGAACCATGTCCGGAAAACATGTTCGCGGAACTATCCACTAGATCAGATGTATGGTCTTGGTTCATGTCTTGGAATCTGTGTCCATAATTAAACAGATCCCTACAGTTCCTCGGTTAAATTAAAATGCTTAGCCAAGTAGGCAATTTATATATTCTTAAAACTAAATTCACCAGTTGATTTACCTTTATTCTTTTCAGGCTTAAGATTGTCAAGAGACCAAAGTTAAAATTAAATTTATTAGGGCAATAGAATAAGCGACAACATTATATTAATAATTCTAAAAGAAATGATTACTCTAATTATTATTGTGCATCATAATTGCATAACAGAAGACGGAACGTTCCAACTATACTCGTATTTGTTCGGTTCGGGAGGAGTCGGTCGTTGTCGGTCGGACATGTGAAACTGTGTCATTTGACACCTTGGATTGGACGGACATCTTTCCAATGGTGAACATAGTTCCTGGAACCATTGCGATCCGACACTACATACCTCTACAAGCTAATATTATTTTCCAGCTGGCTACATCTCTCTGACGTCCATAATCCTGGTGGACCTGCTGGGGCTGGACAAGCTGACGAACGCGTTCGGCCTCCTGATCCTGTTCCGCGGCGCGGCGGCCATCGTGGGCTCGCCGCTGGCCGGCGCCGTCTACGACGCGACCAAGACCTACGACGCCTCCTTCTATATGGCCGCCGCTTTCTTCTTGGCATCCACGTTGACTTCGTTCGCTGCCCCCTTGTTCCGCAGGTCTGACATATGTTCTATTTGAGTTTTAATATTAACAAACACAATTTCAATTATTCACGGTACTAGTTTATTACAGAAATGCTTATCTTGATTTGGGTATATATTGTTACGGATTTGTGGGGTGTATATTCAAAATGGCGTTGGAATTCTCACAAACGTTATTAGAAGTAGTCACACGTAATTCATAGTTCTTACAAGTACAACCAAATACGTAAAGGGGAGAAGAACAGAAGCAGAAGAACCGTAGAGCAGAAGATCGTAATCACATAAATCGCGTAAAGTCCGTCGTTATAATACTCGTTTCAAAATACGCTAGGTAACACCTCAAACGCAGTTGAAACACAATTAACTCAATCTTCAACTAACTGACCTTATATATTTGTAAAATAGCCTAGCGCCGTGCCTACTGCTTCTTAGAACTCTTAACTTGTCAGCTTGATGGCTTCTAAGGATGGTCATGAAATCCAAACAATAGACAGAAGCTGCACTTCTGCAGCGCAATACAAAGGAATCAGCGCGGACAGTAGCCGTAATTACGGAAAACAAAGATAGAAAATCATGGCTACTGAAAATGGCCGAAACGTCGGAATATAAATCAAATAAAATGTCACGCTTAAAACTGTTGAAACGTAGTTTTAATTGTGTGTACTAGGGTTCACGTCCTACCGCGCGCGTCATTCGCCGCAACCAAGTTACGTTTAAAAATATTATAGCTTTTTAGCATCTTTCCATTTGAACTGTTTTGTTGATAAGAATAATGAATAATCTAGCACTGGTTTTAAAAAACCTGATTGCGCCCAATGATGCGCGATGAACAACCGCCCGCCAACAAGGAGACAGAATTGTCAACTAGTCACGGAAACTTAAGAAAATCTATAATATTATAAAATTCTAAACATACCGTGTTAATATATTAATGCTATTAAAAAGAACAACTGGAATAGACTAAATAAGCGATTGAGAACACCATGCAATTTGTTTAGAATTCTTGTCTGTTTTTTCTGTTTGTCTATTTGTTCGGAAGTCACATAAAAACTGCTGGGCCGATTTCGATGCGGTTTGCACTAATCGACAGCTAATTCTTAGACTTGAACTCTGCGCTACTTTTTATCTTGGATATCCAGCGGGAATTGTTCTGGAAGATTTTTAAAATGGTCATATTAAAAACGTCTTCTAATTCCAATGTGATTCTTTTACTGATCGGTAGAAAATTTAATGTAAAAAAATGTGTGATATTTTGAAGTGAAACTTCTTTATCGGCGTTGGAAAAAAAATATACCGTCACATTTTTCGGTTACACGACACATTTTACCGTTACGCGACCGTCACATTTTTCGGTTACGCGTCACATTTTTTCAATTACGGCCCAACTTTTTCTTGCCCCTACCACGGTCGACCGTGGTAGGAGCTTTATTTATTTAACCAATTTAAAGAAGTCTCACTTCTTACGTGTGTACGCTAGTACACGCACACATTTTTTTTATTCCGGGACGAGCGGTTTGTGGTTGTTTGGGTGCGTAAAAATTAGCATATTTCGACATAGTTTTCACTAAAACAATAGCTTACATTCTTTCTCAAATGCTGCGGTATTTTATGATCTGGGAGTCCAGCGGGAATTTCAAATCAAGCTTGGACGAAATCACAGGCATATCCTAGTACACGTTATAATTGCAGGAAACCAGAAGAAGTCCAGCAGCCCTTGGACGTGTTGACCCCCATCGACGAGGATCTGGAGGAAGGCGAGGAGGAGGACCCCGAGGACACGCCGATCACGATGGGGGCGCACCTCGCCTCGCGGCCGCCGCACATCGTGCGCACGGCGGCCTCGCCCTCCGACCCGCCCTCGCCCTCGGCGCCCGAAGAACGCGCGCACAGGGAAAGTGTGCTCTAAGTCGGAACCAGTAAGGCCTAATCTTGTTCACCCCGTTTCGGCTGATTGTGAGGGAGTCTAGTTGTGTGATCCGGTCAAGATGAATTTGCGCTTTAGTCTTAGTGTGTATTCATATGTAAGTTGAACTGAAAGGAGATTTATGACCAGTTCCGATATCTTGCCATTCATTCACTTGCCTTAAAATCGGTTGAATTGAAAGCGAATGAACGGTCGGCAGGATATAGGACCACCGGCCTTAATAACCATATTCTAAAACTATACACTTGTGCAAATTGAGATGTAAAGTTGATGTATCATGCGCGTGTGCATTTTTTTATAGTTTAAGAAGCGATTTGCATAAGAGTTTGTTATAGAATACAAACTTGAAGATATACATTAAAGACTATGGGTTTAATTCGTATTGAGTTAGAGTGAGTTTTTAGGCTTCTTTAAGGTTCTTAAACAAGGCTACAAACTTACTCTAACTTAATATGAATAAGACCTTAGGTAGGTATCCAAATCTGCTGGCAGGACGTTTGTATTATATTTAACGGTATTGATTTATATTAAGAGTAATTTTAAACTGCCGCAAAGGGTTATGCAATTATGAATTGTTGGTTTTCGAAGATAGACACAAGTTCAAGTTTTGATCTGATGAATGGAGGGTAGAACCAAGGAATTACAAGTTAGTAACGTATATAGTTTTATACTTAACAAGTGCCCACCAAAATGCATCAATATAGTCGTTTATTAGTTGGATGAGGATGATTTTAAAGTATACCAAAGAAATATAGAGAAAGTAATTATAGTTCTTGTTTTGTTGTAGTATAGTATAGCACAATTTCAATATAATTCCGTTTTTCAGTTAACTTTATAACTCCTTGGGTCTATTTCTCATATTCAGTTGTCATCTTTCCTCAATTTAATATCATTCAAAGATCAATCACACAACTGGCCTGTCAAAATACTTAGTCATTGTTGAAAGAAAATACAAGAAATTTAAAAAAAATTATCCGATGCCTAAGTAAATTATCGATCTCAAATTCATCGGGAATAATACAATGGTGATTTTGCAGATGTATAAAAATGAATAATTCTCAAGTAGATACTTTTAGTAAATGTATAATGTTGATAGAAAGACTGTTTTTTTCATTTATGATGTATATAGTAATTTTAAATATGTAATATTGGAAAAACTATTCTTTCTATCGAAATAAAAAAATACGTTGATTACGAAAGAGTGTTGATCGTAAGTGAAGGTAATGACATAAATATAAAAAGTAAAATAACAAAAATTGGATTTGACTTCGAGTAATAGAAGCTTCGCTTTGCATTTTATACACAATTTAAAATTATCTATGATAAGATTTACTACTTCTATTACAAGAAAAATTGAAAAAGTATTGTTGGATTGATTTAATAATTTTGCTCTAGCAATGTCAATTACAGATGACAAAGTCTTGTATTTACTAGTAAAAGATGAATATTGAAATGAAGTGAAATAAATGCTCTTGAGATAGAGGAAATAAGAATAAATAATGGATTAAGAAATTTAGTATGGTATTGGGAAAGGATGAAAAGTGACAAAAAGATTATTTATATTGAATGATAGTTGATGGATATAAGAGTCAAGGTAAGATATTAAAGATATGGATGGACGTATACAAGAATTATCTATACTCTATACCGATGTAACTGGTAGCCAACTGAGTTCCAAGCTTAATTCGAAGACCAAACCAGAGTCAAAAAGTATCATTCTCCTTTAATAATGTGGTATCGAATTAATGTCTTTTCCTTCTCTCTACTAATCTCTATAACACTAGATACTTTTGTCTTTCTTTACACCCATATATCTCTTAGGAACAAGTTTTACTCTTATACATATAAATATATTAGTTTAATATTCTTATTATTACGAGAGGTAAACTAATAATAATCCAAAAAATTTACACAAAAAGTGTCTTTTAGTGTAAGAAGGTCTTAAGAAGAACTCAAGAAAATCTTGTCATAGATAATACTTTATTCAAACGTGCCATATTATATTTGTCGTGGTGCTAAAGTCAATATTATCGATTGCGCATCCATGTTACGAATATTAAATTAATACTCAAAGACGAATCCGCTTTGAAAAACAATAGTATTAGGATATTGTCCAAAATGTCATTAGCAATAATATTTATTGGTACTTAACAATTAAGTACTTAGAATACATTTTACAAAATTAAGCATCTCGCATGCTTTTAGGCTTGATTTATTTGAAAAATGACAATAAATATATTTTGTCTCCAATGGTGTGTTGTAATATTACAATCGATGTTACAAATATTAAATCGATCCATTTTATGTAGTTGCAATGTAAATAATTTTTCGCACTTACTATAATAAATCGGTAAATAAATGACTCGATATCGTCTTAAACGATTCATGAACGATGGATAAATGGTGAATCGTTTTCAAAAAGTTGTCACATTTTGCGTGTTACACCGTAATATAAAAGGTACTTTACAGGATAGAAATATTTCTATAACAAAATAGAGAACATCACCCCTTAATGTTATTCATACTTTAAAAAAAATGAACTTAAGATTTATTTGTTCAACACAAAATTTACGTATGTTTCTCCCTTTAACTACTACTAATGCTATAAAATGTGCGATAAAAAATTGGGTTGTTACCAGAAATAAGACGGCATGTCAGTTTTGATTTGTATAAATAGAATAGTTGCAGAACATAATCAACAATGATCAAGATAATTGATTATCTTTTTGCATGATTCATTTAAAAAATAAATGGTTTTTGGCCAATTTATTGGGGACGCATTTAAATTTTGCGCGTACTATATAGCACATCGGCTACCATGGAAATATTTCCATTCGAGTGAGCAGTTTGCAACGTAAAGATTCTAATAAAACTGTTTTTGGGCTGTCTTGGAAACTCCTAGTTTGTATATTTCTGAAAACAATGTCATAGTGGCATGTTACTAAAATCTTTGCTGACATATATTGTCCATATGAGGTATAGAATATTGATTAGTCTTAATTATTGTGTGCATCTTTCGGATATTTTAGCATTTTGTAATCTGTATTTCTATTTCAAAGCTTAGCTTTTTTGACGGCGTATTGCCTAAAAAATCTTGAGAGAGACCATGATTATATTATGATTCGGCTCGTCTTTACATTTTGCGTGGAATTGTGATTGGCTTTTTAGGAGATTTTTTGTCTCGAAAACTGTTTTTTAGATGTAATGATGAAAATATGCATGCGAGGTGTAAAGACGAATCTTAATCCTGTTCAATGGGAACGTTTTTACTATCTGTGCCATCACAAATGAACAACTTGTACTGTAAATAAGTGTTGTAATGTTAAATAAAGTTTTATAAGTGAATAAATGGAACGCAGTCAATTTTCCGTGCATCATTCACCAAATGTTTAGCGTGAGAATTTTTGTGGAAGAAGAATATTAATGACTGGCAATAAGTAATTAATAATTAACATTGTAATTTTGAAAAGAAACTCCTACTGTTACATAGAGGGCACTATTAGCAATTGTTTTTATATAGAAAAACACCACTAGACTTAACAAAAAAAAAATCGCCTCAATTCAAATCTTAGTCTTTATAAGTTGCATTCAATTGAATTTATTAACGGATTTGATCTAATAAATAAAGGGAAAAATGAAATAAATAAGTTTGAACAGCTGTGTTGCAAGCGTAGAATTATAATAAAACGTTCCTAGTGATATCTACTGTACAGGTGGAGCCAATTATTAAGGGAAATAATACATTAAGGTATTGAAATATTATAATGTGTAGATAATTAGATATCTTTGTACATTATTACAGAAAATGTACAAGCTAGTTAACATTTTTATTCATATAAAAAAGTTAACAGACAATCAAGTCAACACACTTTTTATCATCTTACAACGCCGCGGCCGCAGCCTCCTATACATTATACGTAACACGGTATTAATTTTTGTTTGAACAGCAATCTTAATTATTTTATCATTATATTGTAAACGACAGAAAGGTATTGTCATTGCTAATATTCTTCTTTCATGGCGTTATTCGTAGTAATGTAGGCTTTATGTACTTGCCACATTAGTATGATGTATATAATATATTATGTATAAAAAGATTAAATGAAAAAAATGGTCGATATATTTTTGTCATAAATATATTTTCTGTGGATAAATTGCATAATTTAGCTTTAAGCATTAGTGTTTATTGTGTTAGGGAACTGACATGAAAGTTAGTTTTAGGACATGGTATTATGTGATAAACTAATATGAAAAGCGTTATTTTAAATATTCTTTTTTAATCATTTATGCCTAATATATAAAATATGTTAGTGTCTTTAATGTGGTGTTGTTTCTGTACATCCTTATTTGCTGTAAAGTTGCAGTTTTCAATAATTGTTCGGTTAGAAACTTTCGTCTGTTATAATATTTTAGTCATTTCAGCGTCGTATTTTTTCTCTTTGATTTTGAACTAATTTTCGATGGCCTTGAAAATATGACTTTTGAGGAATTACATTGTGAATCTGGCATGTGTCTACATATACTGGTCTGCAAGCATATTTCATAGGATACCTTGGAACGTTGACACTTGTGTTAACCGTAATATAATTCTGCAAAAGTTGCCATTTTGATCCACTAAGTTTTAACATGTTAACTTGGTGTTGTTAAACATTTTAGTTCTTCATTAATTACGCTTGGCGCGTTAGTGTACATTGTTAGTTGTATATAGAATGTTATATGTTTAGTAAATTTCACATAATACTCTATTACATACTACATATTACTAGGACAAAATCGAAAGAAAATATTAAAGAGAAATATAAATTTAAAAAAAAAATATATCATTTGTATTTATTTCTTTCTCAAGGCCTTGGATATAAACGTATTTGTATGAAATTTTGTATATAAATATCATGGAAACCGGAGTCTAAAATAAGAGATTGGTTATTTGCCCAATGGATGTCGCAAGAAAATCCTTAATAAAATTTAATACAAAAATAAGTATCTTTTTTAGCATATCTAGGAAAAGAACACCAAATTAAAGACATGCTTCCTGAAATAACGATTAAAGTAAAGTTTTGTAAAGATGGAAATTGTATAGAAGTATGCTAGGGATTAATTGAGAAGTTACAATGAATGTTACTGTTGTTAATAGCTTTATGGAAGAAACCAAAAGTGTTATTATGTTTTTAAGAATAAGAAAAAATTTCAAATGTCTAAGGACGGAATTATATTAAATTATATTCAATGTAATGAACAAACAAATATACTAGTTAGCCATAGTTTATATAAAGAATTGGTATTTTTAAAAGTCTAAGAAACTTGTACGTTTGCCACATCAAGATGATTTAAAAAAATATTTAAATGTACATTAGGGGCCCCATTCAGCTATTACTATCCTGTCGAAATTGCCGGACACTATCGTCTTCAACATTGGTTTGGCTAATTTCGGTATTCTGTTAATTCCAATGGCGTGTCCGTGACAAACCACTTTATATATATGTATATAAATATTTATAAGAGGAATACTAGCGTAATAAATGTTTTAAATTTGGTAGCTTTTCAATATCATTTTGGCTAAAGCCATTCCTAATAATGATAATACCAATGACTTCTACTTATCGAGATATTGTGGATTTTAATAGAATACTAAATTTTGACACTATCGCAATGGATTCGTACTTTGTATACATGTTCGTACTGCTAAGATATTGAAATAGCCGAATTTGACCCCTGACGTTGTCTATTAAGAGGTTATGATATTTATTTACTAGATGGCGGTGTATCATGCAATTTCATATTTAATTTTTTGCGGGTATTTGGATTAAAGCAAGCAACAACGTATACTAAACTAAAAATACATTATATGATTAGACGTGTAATGAAATAAGTCATGAGTTGCTATTGGCTGGTACTAGTGGAGGAGACGGTGAAGAACGACCCTCGCGCATCTGATAACCAGGTGAGACATATTATTTATCAAATTATATTGATTTGTGAACAAGTCTATGATTACTTGCCAATCTAAAAGTGTTCATGACTATTTTTTATTAAATTAATTTTAATCATTTTTTTTCATAATCTACAACTCTTTTAATAACTTAACTTTAGTTTCAAGTGATAGTTTTAACATGGACAATATGCCTTGATAGGCTTGCCTACTTATTTCTGTTCATGGCTAGGTAGCCAGGTGTCAAGGACGTTTGAACAGGTAAGTCAATACAGGTAACTACACCGTTCTGTTAACCAATAAAAATTGGTATCACAAGAAAGATAATTTAATTACAAAAATAACCGTTAGTAGGCTTGCCTCCGAAAAACCGTTGTAAAATTATAATATTTAATCTATAATATTATCAAATTCTAAACATGTCTGTATACGTTAAACTATTTAAATGTAACAACTAGAATATGAAGAACTCGATGCCTTTTTTTAGATTATTGTTTTAACATAAAAGTGTATATGAAGTTGTTGATCACGATGCCATCTGGTAGTGGATGTCTTTCAGATCCCTTTACTAGAGCGTAAGTTATTTGATGTGTTTAAAACAAACGTGCATTCATTATTTAAAATTATGTCAGTTATTATGTACAATATTGTATAAAGTCTTGGATTGTTGCACTGAAGTGCAAAAAAAATGGTCGGCTAATTCTGCAAGTACCTATTAGCCGATCGGAATTATAAAGTGTCGAAATTCGTATTAAGAATAACTCAAGAATATTTTTAGAGGCATATTAAATGTCTTGGTTTTTTAATTCTAAATTGGCTGTAAGTGAATGAATAATCGCTATGATTTTATTGAAATAATTTATTTGCATTGTATTAAACTCAGTATTGGCTCAAGTATTGTTTATTTTCATTAACAGTGTTATCAAGTTGTTTACATGACCCTAATTTCTGTTAATTAATTATTTCGATTGATATGAAATTTTTATATCGCAATAATAGAATTATTGTTATTATTTTTTTGAATAAAATAACACGGCTCATGACTACGCTTCTTTCAAAGCAACATTGAAAACCATCTAACCTGAAGTGGTTTATCAGACATTATTAATAATATTACCTTAATTATAGCTTTTATTTTATACCTTTCCACTCAAAATATACTTCGCCAAAAGCCATTTAATTCAAGAATAAATTGCTACTCCATTCATAATGTAACCAGCTTGATGTTATCACGCATTTAAGGCTTTGAAAGAAGAAATAGATGTCTTTAAAACGTTCTACAAGCTAATATCAAAGCCACCTAAATATTAATTAAACCTCTTGGTAATCCTAATTAACCTATTGAATTTAAAAAACAAGCTAGCAAAAAAATCGTAAGGGAATGCAAAAAATATCTAATAATAGCATGAAAGAAGATACTATTTTCCATAATTCGTAATATAAATAATGAAAATTCATTAGTAACACTACTAATGAATTTTCATTATTTATATTGTCATGTCATAAAATATAATATGATGCGGTCAATATCCACAGCTCACATTGTAACAAGGCATTGATTTTTTAGAACCTAAATCTTTAGAAAATAATATAAGCCGTAAGTACCTTAAACGACAGGTAAGTTAGTATTTTAAAACAAAATATGATCAGGAACATATTTTTTCTATTAATCTTTTCATGATATATTTAGTAATAGCCGCAAAAGAATAATGATTATTTATGCAATTTCACTTTCTATATAATCTCCTATTATATAATGAACTAGCCGTGCTCTTTACTTCGTCCCCGTACAAATTTTTTCGCGTAATCCTAAAAGTAGTCTAAGTTATTCCTTATAACTAACAATCGTTATAACATCCAGTGAAAGTCCCGTCAAAATTGGTTCAGTCATTTAAGAGATTAGCCGGAATATCTAGACAGACATAATTTTTAAAATTTGATTTTCTGTTATACGTACCCGATATACCTTCGTATGCGTTTAGTAAATAGCTGTTGTTTTTAATAATAATAATAATTTATAGTGTTTATAGCAAGCAAGCAAGAGAAGTCCTTATGAAAGACTAGCGCTCAGTAAAAATGTAACTCCGAAAAGCTCTCAAAACCGATATTACTACTACTAAATGACGCTACAAATCATGTAAAAAACAAAAAAACGCATGATATTTTATGATTTAAAATATTTTAAGACCCTATCAGTCAAAAACAAGAATATTTTTTTTCAATAGTTTAACTTAAGAAAGAAAATTAAAAATGAGAAGAATAACCAGTAGCGCCATCTAGTTATGTAGGATTTATGAGCTTGTTACAGTCTTGTTTAAAGAACAGTTGATATTCCTATAATATTCTTCCATGACATTACCAACGAAAACCAAATTATCGTTACCAATTATACACAACCTCGCTTCATTATACAGTAGGTAAGTGTTATTTTGTACAAAATCTAGAAAATATGTTCCTGGCCAGAATATTACCACCAAACTTAGATAATGAAAAATACATTAATGTCAGAGAGTACATTAATATAATAGAAGAGTTAATGTCCAGCTTTGACATTAAAACACATAATGCTTTTGAAGAGTGCAAAGCTTTTTAAGAAAATGTCCACCGATCAAAGTTGTAAATATCAGAGTTATTAAATGATAGTGATGACTGAAGTTGAATGTTTTATTATTAAATAATATCTATAAGTAGCTGTGCCCGCGACGAAGTCCGCGTGAAATTTGTTTTCACAACCCCCTGATTTGAAAACATTCTTCATTGGTGCTCCGCTCCTATTAGTCTTGGCGTGATTAGCCTATGGCCTCCTCGATAAATGCACTATCTAACACTGAAAGAATTTTTCAAATCAGGTCAGTAGTTTCTGAGATTAGCGCGTTCAACCAAAGAAACGAACAAACTCTTCAGCTTTATATATTAGTATAAGATATTATATAATTCTAAACGTGCCAAGTCTGTACACTGAATCTATTTATAAAAAAACAACTGGAATAGACAACATAAACGATGAAGAACTTGATGTATATTTTTTTAGATTTCTTGTCTCTGCCGGTTTATATGATTGTTCGGGATTCACGTAAAAACTACTGGGTTGATTTTAAAGCGGATTCCTTTGAGCGACAGCAAATTCTTAGACTTAAAATCTGCGCTACTTTTATCCTGGGAACCCCGCGGGAATTTATCTTGGAATTATTTAAAATGGCCAGATTAAAATAAATCGAATTCCAATGTGATTTTTTCACTGATCGATACCAAATTTTATATAATGTTATATGTGATATTTTTCAACTCCCCGGAATCAAGTGGGAATTTTCCCGGAAGCGGTTTGTAGTTGTTTGGGTGCATAAAAATTAGCTTATTCCGAAACAGTTTTTACGAAAACTATTGCTTATATTCTTTTTTAACTGCTGCTGTATATTGTGTCCCTGGAATCCGGCGGGAATATCAAGTCAAGCGTAGACAAAGACGCGGACACATGCTAATATCAACTATAACTCTAAACGCTGTAACGACAAAGTACCACAGGTCATTTTCCTCTCGCTCGTTGATGTTTTATTGTTTTAAAACAATAAACCAAATAAGTAAAAAATTATAAAGAATCATCGGATCTTGTACAAAAGAATAATAATGAAGGTAGCAAAAAGTTGTATCACCATTAGACGCCTGATGTATTTTAATAGTACGAAAAAAATGGCTAATAAAGTATCGCTTCTCGAATATAATTAATTTAAAAAAGCGTGTAAAATAGGATTTTCAGGAACTTTTAAATACACAGACCTTTCTTGAGTTTGGTTTACAAAACTAATCATTCTAAACACTATATAGTTACTATTAGGTACCTACATAAAATTAAAGGTTTCATTCAAATTTGTACGACTTTCTGGGAGCTAAACATTGCCTGTTATAAAACAATGTCACTATATTATTACCGCACATTCTTGCTTATCGTGTAAAAAATATTTTGAAATTCCGACAGATATCTATACATATATTTGAAAACTAGCTAATGCACTGAAAATATCATTATAGTTATTGGGGTACAAATGTTATAAATAAATAAAAGATTTATGATTTCTATGAAGACTGGCTTTGATTACAATAAAGTATAAAAAATATTCAAGAATAAGGAAAATCTGGGACACAATAACATATACGGAAAACAATTTAATCTTTTAATAGACTTCTCCGTGTTTGCATTAGGCAAAACATAAAAACAAAATCGTGACGTCAGAGATTATACAAAAATTGTGCGCATTGTATGGTATGACGCAAAATATTTCATAAACATTGAATATTAATGTAATCGAAATCATTTCTTTCTGCGTAGTTAAAACTAATTTTGAAGATTTTCGACTGAACCTATTATTCGTTTATAGTACTTTATAGTTGTTTTGGTCCTTCGAGCCGGATTAAAAACGAACGGCGTCGTTTCCGCCATATTGAACATTGTTTGTGTGCCGCCGTGCAAGAAACTAAAATGGATATAGAAACATTAAAGTTAAAAAAGCGTAGCATTAAATCAAAGCTGACGAGGTACGCTAACTACGTGGAAACATACGATGACGAGGACAGGGATAAAATAATAGCCCGTCAAGAAGATATAACAAATCTCTTAAAAGAATTCGAAGAGATACAATTCCAAATAGAACAGCAAGAGGCGGATCCTCAAAAAGAGGAGTTTTACAATGAAGAAAGAAATAACTTTGAAGAAAAATATGAAAACAATGTTATTGAAAGATGATTATTCTTTGTTGTACAACTTTATTCACACACATCGAGTAGTATTTTTATATTTGTTACAAGTTTTATGTGTTGTTACACTAGATATTTGTAGATTAGTTTTTATACGTGTTGTTGTATGTAAATCACAAAATGGAAGAAGACAAATCAGTGTTGTCAAACATTAAAAAGAAATTACATATTTAGTGTTGCCAAATACTAAACAATAGTGAACTACAATGCTCGGTTTTTATCTAGGAAATGTCAGTCATATCAGGGTGAGAAATGGAGTAGGTAAGAGGGGAGAGTAGAAATTCGCTATGGTAAGAAGTTGAACAATGAATATGTATTTTTCTTTTAAAATAGTTTAAATTGAACATTTTAGTTTTGAACATACCTTTGGACGGGTCAGGCCAAATCTTAATGCACTTTAGAAAAATAACATTATACTCTTTTTCATGCAAACGAGGCGCAGCCTTCGGCAAGTGAGCTGGTCAGCTTATAGTGTTTGAAAATATAAAAATGGTCTCCGTAGTGGATTTATCGTTGGACGCAGAGGTCTCGGGTAAATGTAGAAAACAACATTACTTATATTTGCTCCGATCTGGGGTCAAAGGATTCTGTTTCCGAATTGTCCCTTCTCTGTTTCCCACTACAGAAACGTAATGTATTTTTCTCTCTATTTATTACACACATAATAGTTTATTATACAAAATATAATATTTGACCAAATTACTTAAATTTTATTGCAGCTTGCCATTTTAACTCGGGTTTAAACTTTTATGGTTAAATGCTACTAAGGACAAGATTTAAAATTAGGTGTCGTTAAATTTGCAATCGCACCACAAGATAATAATAGGTATTGTTTATTTTGTTACACTGTACACAGGGATTCACTAAAAACGGTTTGCGTCCATGTGAGTGTGTGAATAGGAACAAATAGTAGATATGTTGGCGTTTATTTTGTTATCAATCTAAACTTGTGGTTGAGCGTTAATGATTGTCACAATTGACCCCACAAATAGAAGTCCAGCCGCCCGACACACTTACCTACGTATAACGGGTTAACTTGTTACATCAGTAGTTCAACACTTTCAATCATTATTTAATTGCGACCTCCAAGGGAATTCCGAATCATTTCAATCGTAGACTAAATGCGTAGAAACCTAATTCGTTTTAATAGGCATTAATTATTGTAAAGATTTATTTGTCAGCACCCGCTTTATTTATGCTTCTTTATATGAATGCAAAAGTGTACCGCTGTCGAGTATTCATGGATTCAGTTTCAAAATATTCTTCAAGCAATTAGGCGCTAAGTCACAGTTAAACCCATGTTTCTTTTTTATTTATTGCTAAATCCGTATTATAGTATATATCCGTATATATAGTATTATATCCGTAGAAGAACAAAGGTAACCGACATAGCTCGCAAAATTAGCAAGTTCAAGTGGCAGTGGGCTAATCACGTCTGCCGCAGGACCGATGGCCGATGGAGCAAACTAGTCCTGGAGTGGAGGCCGAGTCTCGGTAAACGTAGTATCGGACGCCCTCCAGCCCGATGGACCGACGACCTATGCAAGGTCGCCGGTAGGCGCTGGCTGAGGAAGTCGGAGGACATGATTAGTGGCGCCGTCTTGGGGAGGCCTACGTCCAGTAGTGGACTGCAAATGGCTGACGACGACTGCTGTAACACAGCAGACAGGGTGACGGCTCAACTGTGATGAAAAGTGGTTGCCGTCGCCTATTAACACTAGCAACACCAGAGGTGCTGCCAATGTGCTGCCGGTCTTGGAGGAGTACCATGTAACAAACAGATGAATCAAAAGCGAAAAATGGAACCGCTTTTTTTATTTATTGAATGAGTTCAGCAGACGGGCAGGCGGACCACTTGATGAAAAGCGGTTACCATCGTCTATGTACATTTGCAACGCCAAAGGTGCTACAAATGCGCTGCTGCTCTCATAAGGGAGATTGGAACCTGGTCACTAATGCCGGAACACAACTCAAGGTTGTTATGGCAGCATATTCTAGACCAGGGGTGGTAGCCATCCAGTCGGGTAAATGCCCTACCACCTGCCTGTGGGTTGTTTTGACGCCTCTTACGACAGGCTGCCCGGCCGCAGGAAATTGTTTTCTTTCTCCGTTCCTGTACGGATAAAAACGCTTCCGTGCAATAGTTCCAATACTGATACAAACGAGGCCGTATGGCTAACATTACTGTACATACTCTCACACGATAATCTCAGTAATTCAACGTTGCATTAAAAAAATATTTTGCATTAGATAGCTGATTTATCAAAGAATGTTATTGTCTATTATTATATTCCAAGACTTAATTTTTTTCTTTAAATAAACATTAAGCAGACATGATCCGATTCCGATTCACAAAATAATAATAATGTTGATTAATGTTGATTGAAATAAAGTTGTAAAAGTTATCGGCGATAAATATGTAAACGATAATTAAGTATGTTCAGATAACTCTTGTTCTATCGCTATTAGGTATTATTTAAATAATATCCGCCAATTAACGTCTCACTGCAGGGTTACACCCCTTGTTTTTAAGAGAATGAACGGTACACCCACTTGTCCCAGGCAGTTTTGCGGGTTTCAGATGATGTCTCTTATCGTGATGGGCGGGTCTGATGTGCAACTGCAACTCAGTGTAATTATAACTTCATCTAATCAATGTTCAGTATCTGTTTATATGACGGAAAGTCGCTACTTGAAAGGACATAAAGATTTTATTACCGTTTTCCGTGTTCCTACTTTCAGTTCCGCAATAGACCTTATGTTGGTTCAAGTTTGTGTGACGGATTTTTAGTCCACTTCCGAAAGAGCGAATAATGTGATGTTAAGAAAAAGCCCTGTTAGGGCGGTGAGCATGTTGCGCGGGCGCAACGCCATTATCGATAAAAACTCATTCTTATCAAAGAAAGATTATCATTCTTATAAAAATCATTATTAACTTTTTTGCTGTTAATTTTAAACTTGATATAAATATTTATATTAATTTTTAATATAACTTGTTACATTCTTAACTTTTGTACTTATAGTTTTTTAATACATAGATACCTAATGAATAATTAATTTATAATCATTAGTATTCTTAATTTAATACATACATTGTTTTATCTATTTTTTTTCTTTCATTTTTATCACTAACCCACAAAATGACAAAACCAAATACACTATCGATAACGCTTATCGACAACAATAATGCACAATCACTATGCCCACCCATAAGGCCCTTGAGTGGAAGAGAGAGCGAAATACTCCGATTATTTATGACTCAAACTGCACGGACAAAATAATTCTACTATAGTATGATTTTGTTCATGCTTCCCGATTAGGATTTGAACGCACCTCATTGACATAAAACTCGATTATGTTAGCCATTAAGCTACACGGCATAATTGTACTCAACAGTAAAATTTTAATGTCTGTTATTTAATTTGAAAAACATTGTAGCAGACAAGGCTGTTTATTCCGAGAAGTAGATTTTCAGATAGGCTAACAATGCAATTTTAAAGGTAATTTAGAACGACATTGCACGAACATATTTCTGAAATAATAACTCGCGCACGACTAAAAATGTAAACAGTCGTAAATATAAATCTGTTATATTTGTTGCTTATTTTTTATAATATTTTTTATATACGAAAGCGGCAGACATGAGACATACAATTTGCCAGGTGGTAGGGCATTTGCCCGACTGGATGGCTACCACCCTTGGTCTAAAGTATGTCGTCATAACAACCTTGAGTTGTGCTGCGGCATTAGTGACCAAGTTCCAGTCTCCCTTAAGAGAACAGCAGCGCATGTGTAGCACCCTTGGTATTGCAAATATCCATAGGCGATGGTAACCGGTTTCCATTAAGTGGGCCGTCTGCCTGTCTGTTTTTTTTCTCCATTTTTTTTTCTCCATTTTAACTACTCTGCGGACTCGAGTTCCGTACCCTTTTTTAAAACTTAATTTCTAGGTTTAATTTATAAAATTTAACACGCTTATTATTTTAGTCCTTATGTGTGACATTAATTAATTTGTGTTGAGGTATATGTATCTTACGAGTGACTTATTATATTAATGTATCCTAATTTTAATACTAAACTTATACTAATGTAGAGTGTATCTGTTACATGCTGGTGTTGTGAGGAAGTGCATGTGCAGTGTGGGCCTTATGTCTATACTTATATATTATGCTATCTAGTGCCATGTGTGTTGTTTTTCCTTTCTGTCTGGCTGTCTGTTGAACTCCTGCAATAAAAAAAACTGCGAACTACAAAGCAAAACATGGATGATGAAATTATAAGGTTCCATTCTATTTTTTCTAAAACTTCTACGCAACCCTAAAAGACAACGTTAAACAGCTCTCCGAAAGATACTAGTAACCAAACTGGGTTTATCTAACTTTCAAGCTTTTAATCGTGTTCCTTATAAACTTTATTATATAAACAGAATCAAACTGTAAACAGAATCAGATCGTCAGCCAGAGCCCATCTAAGGTGAACTTAACCGGTTTTATATGACTGCCATGAATCACGTGGGTGTGGTTAAAGATTAACGTCTTAAGTGACTAACGTTGATAGCTGCCGTATTCAAATCGCCGGACACATGCGCACTTAGGTATGTTTGTTAGACAAAAAATTATGAATTTACATTTGAGATACATGTGTAATTGTGTCCTGGAAATCCCGCGTGAATTGCAAGTCAAGCGTGGACGACGTCACGGGCATATCCTAGTAACATTATAAAATTCTAAAATCCCAGATAACCTGACCATAGTAAATGACAGAATGTTTTATGCTATGCCGCTGTTATGTGTATGTAATACGACTGGTTTGCTGTGATGGTATACCTATATGATTCCTCTCCTGACTCCAATTATGACGTGTCGGGCATCTGCATCTGGAGATCAAGGGCCGCTTGCATAACGTTGCTTAAATTTATTTAAAAACCACTAAACGCATTTAGTGCCCTTAAATACAATTAGCGTCTTGCACAACGCAAAATGTGTCGCTAAACATGTTTAAAGAACTGTCAATACGTTTTGTGTAAAACGTATTTAGGCAGTATAATATTATGATTAACTAATTTTATTTAAAGGCGATCGATATGCAAGCGGCCCTAAATGAAATAAATACGGTGGGGACTAACGACAGCGCCACGAATATCCACACATTACAATTTTTGCTGAATTGCAACTGTCGCTTGCACACAGAAAATTCGTTACCGAAATTTACCATGCCAGGGATCGAACCCGGAGCCTCTGCGTTCCAACGAGTCGGCCGGCTAAGACGTAGCCCGCTCAAACACAGAAGCCGCCAAATTAATTACATTGCATTAAAATTAGCTGATTCCGGTACGATTTTACAAGAACGACGGGTAAATTTTTTTTTCAAGTTATGCGATATTTTGTCATAGATCATCACGTCTATATAATGGGTGTATTGCACAAAAGCGGCCATAAAAAGTGCACTAAGTTTGGTGCAGTGGGGAACAACCCCACGCATGTTATTGTTGTTTCGACTACTCTACTGGTTAGAGCTCTCGCAAAAAAAAATATTATGCCGTCCTGCGCTATTAAAATGTGCCGGAACTAATTTAAAAGAGGATAGGAAAAAGATAAGATGTCATTTCATCGGTAAGTTTAACACTTTTCTCATGATTTCTTTAAGAAAACATGAAATTTAATTTCGATAAATCGAATTGATTTATGTTGTCAGGTGATAAATGGGAGTTGTTTCCAAAACATAGGAACATTTTGTTATGATTTTTGAGTCGATGAAACGAAAAAGTGACACTAAAAAGAGAAAAAAATATAAATCTATATCTATATATAAAATACATTATATTTAATCATTTAAATACTATGATCATACAGGTAGAGTTGGAAATGTTTTAGAAAATATGCTATGTATATAATAATAATTTATTTAAAAAGATTTTTTTTAAATTTATTCATGACCATAGAATCAAAGTCTTTCAGTCGGAAACATGTTAATTAATAGGTCTTCGTTTAGTAGCGCAGTTGTATTGCAGGCTACAATCGACGCCATTCAATGGAATTCTTGTGAAAACTCGAAAGATCACATCTGACTATACAGTTCACATTTCTCACAAAAACACATAATTTCTACTCAAAAACTATCAATATCCTGCAACTATTGTTCATTTTAGAGTAATTATACACATTTTTAGAAAATAAAACTGCACAGCACAACGTCTCCTTTCAGTTCCCGCCAAAAACTCCTAATATGTAGACATGTGATTATGTTGACATTTTCCTCAAATAAAGTCTCCAGGGAGAAAAAGGGATGACAGGTTGTATGTAAATCTATCATTTTTAAAGTAAGCAGCACGAAATTGTATATACCTTGTTCTGATTAGAAATATATACGTGTATCGGCGTTTCTGGTAATTCCACCCCCATGAGATTATATAGCACTACATAAGTATATAAAAAACTTCATTTTATTTGATTTTTGACGTAGGGTGCGTCTATACTTTTATTCGTTTGAGATAAGAAATATTAAAATAGAAAAGCTTTTAAAATCTTTTTAAAATAAACAGTTTTCCAAACAAAAGTTCTCATGCACCGAAATTTATATTTATCGTAAAACGTGCCTGTTTGCACTTAAAAGCGATGCTCACCATAATTTCTATTTATTGATAGACCGTGCCTGGCTGCAAGGTAATTGACCGGCGCGGCGCGCCGCGCGTCTAGTGCAACACGCGCGAGTATTACATCAGCCGGCCTTGCCCGACACGGAACAATGACAGGCCGTGCTGTAATGGAACTAATGCCTGTGGTTTCAGGCACTGCTTACAATGCAAATATACTTTGTTAATGAGTTTTAATTATTACTGCCTTTAATGTTAGCTTTACGTATTATTACGTTACTACTATAACATAGCATTAAATTAAGTAATGAAAATTAATTTTATAGATAGCAATAATATTATTAAAATAATAAATATCTACAAATTTAGAAAGTATTTTATTTGAGAAGCTCAATATTATGTAACTTAACCACAAAATTTGGTCTAGTTATTCATGCAGAATTCTCATATTATTCCAATAAGATGGTTACCCTACACAAGGTCATGTACCGAAAGCTTACTGTAATACATTTTATCTTTTCGAGCAAATCTGATTAATCCTTAAATCGGTGTAGGTACACAATGGTCATATTGAGATCACCAAATATTGACAGTACCGTATAATTAGTACGTCAATATTGCCGATATTTATCAATTATGGACATTGGACAAAGTGTGTAGGATTTATGTATCGCGACGTGATCATTTGATATCGGTCTAAAGGGGCCTATTCACGGTCCTACATTGCAGTCCGCATGACAGTCCGCCGCGTATTGCAGGACTGTGAATGTTGTTGCAGCTTGCATTGCGTCCTGCAGCACAGAGCAGGTTGGCTCTCGAGTCTTCCAAGTCTCGCCCACTGCAGACTTGCAATGAAGGATCGTGTATGGACCTTTTAACTCCGTGCTCTGTCTCGGATGCTGAAAGCGGTCTCTAGCACCAATCGACGTTGGACGCTGCTTGGTATCAGTACCTATAGGATTGACTTTGGATGTATGGTCACTTTGGATACGAGCGTCAGCTTTTCTCGTGCTATCTGTATTATTGACCTAATTTGTTAAACAGACGAATTTAAGCTCGCGCTGAAATGCTCGAGAAGGACTGCAGACGCGGTGTACGTTCTATACACGCCACTTAAGCTTATATGCGCTGCGCTAGGCCTCTGAGAGAGACCACTATAGTGCACTTTCATAATAAACATTCGTCCGACGCATACAGCGTCACGCCGTACGCAGCTTACGGCGTTTGCAATAGACCGTCGCTTATGAAATATTATTATAACCATACGTAGCAATTCGTTTTAGTCATAACTTTTCAAAGACATTTTCTTTTAGTTTTTTTACCCAGTAGTAGCTCTCCTCGACCAGGAATCCACCTTAACATTTGGTAAAATTCAATAATATTATCTTAAGTTTGCGCATCTTGCATATAAAATAAAACTATGTTTTAAAGGTTTTGAGCACGGTAATTTATATGATTTTTATTATTCCGACGTTTCATGTCACGATGTAAAGTGACACTTGACATTTTTGTCTTCCGTGATCATGGCTACTGAAAGTTGGCCGAAACGTCGGAATAATGTCAATGATATAAATTACCGCGCTTAAAACCGTTAAAACGTAGTTTTATTAATAAAATTCATAGGAGTACGAGTGTATGTATATTAGGTCATTGAAATAGGTTGGTATTGATAATTGAGTTTCAGGAATGACCCTAATGGTTCTTAGTTTCCTATTCACTGTTTTTACTAATACCAAAAGTAAATTCAATTTGTGTGTTTTTTTAGTGTTCTTTTTTGTCATAGAACCCTAAAATAACATTTTGTTTTTAGATTACCATGATTTGAAGCAAATTTGTAGGTAAGTATATAAATTTTGATTTTATTCCTAGTTCATGCGCAACAGATCTTGATTTAAGATAAATGTAGGTATTATTATTACCTAAATTTGCCTGCAGCAGTTTCTCAGATTATTGACGTCAAACAAGATTTAAGCTACGAGCGTCAACTTAAACACTGATTAATTCTTGGAATTCTCATAAAATCCCCTCATATTAACATTTCTTAGGTAAAACCGCGCTTGTTTGTGAACTGTGATAAAATTTAAGATTAAAATCGTTTGCGATTTAGAATAAAATACATCAATTACGTAATACATAAATGTGATGATGATTTGTACAAGCTTTCAAGCATCAATATTACCCGTAGACATTAGTGGATAAAGGAGTTAAGTTATATTTCTCAGATTTTTTAAGTAGAATGACGGTACCATGTGTACTCTGTGCAGTACCTACATGTAAAACATTCAAAACACATTTTATTTGAGCTTACTTTTAGAAATAGGAATTGATGAAGGACTTTGGGCGTATACAAAGTGTTAGTTGAACAAAATGTTGTGACCCGTTTTCTCACTATTTATAGTATTCTTTTGCCATGGAATTTACCAATTGTATCATGTCATGTCCCCTTTATACACTTATATGATAATATTACGTACATCACGAAACAGAAAGCAGATTCTTTTTCACACATTAACATTAAACAGTTCTAATTATTAAAAATAAGTAACTTTAAATTAAAAAATCAATGAAAATTGGTTTCGACATCCGTTAAGTAATGTTTGAGATGTGGGGTATTTTTGTTTAAATACATTTATAAAGTTTCGTAGCTAAATAATAAAATCAGCCGTTAGTCATCTCTATGTAACCCTTCACTATCCATGGAGGAATACGCACTGACCCAAATTTAGTTTTAATGTAATGTGACTTTCCCCTGTCTAAGTAAAACAAATATTGTTGAATTTAAAAAGCGCCTGAACCCTTAAACGATTGCTTTAATGGCCTGTTCCTTAAGTAATTTCGTGTAGAACTTTGAGTCTTAGTATATGAGATTCTCATCTTTTTAAACCAAAAGAATTAAGTACTTTGTGAACAAGCCGTTTTAATATTACATTTTACAAACTGAAAGACTTAAGAAAAGGGACATTTACATACACTTATGACTTTTCAAAATGTTTGAGTAATAATTAGTAATTACGTATTTTATCAACTGTTACGTATTTATTTTTAACGGTATTATTTTTATTGACTTAGAGTTAGTTTGAACGCTTCTTTAAGGTTCTTAAAGAAGCGTTTAAATTTACTCTAACTCAATATGAATAAGACTGTAAATCTTTTATAACTTGACCTTCGAGATTAAACTAGCTGTAGTGTGACTAATTGATTGTTTGTTGGGGTTTTTTTAATAGATAACCAGTCAATTGGTATTATTGTCCAAGTGTTTCAGTCCACGCACAATAAATAGTTCCGTAGAGGTAACGAATATGCTTATACTGTTTTTGTCATTTGGCAACAGAACCCTGAAATAAGCAATTAATCGAATATATGTGATGATGATTTCCTTGACATATCCGTTAATGTTACAAGTCTGGGTAGCGTAATGGCTAGGGCACGCGTCCCAAACACAAAGGGCGCGGGTTCGATCCTGGCTGGAACGCATGCACCACCTGGGCCGCTTTTCTAACCTAATGTGCATATTGTCACAATCACCACGAGCTAACAATAGTGAAGGAAAACATCGTGATGCAACCTTCACATCGAGATGACCTTTGCGTCAAACCTGCCGAGCCACCTTGGACCGTGGCGGGTATACTGCCAGTTTCCCTATAGTGAGAGGCCCGAGCCCAGTAGTGGGACGTTCACGGGCTATTATTATAATCTTGTATGTCTTTGAAGACCACGGGCCATAAAAATGACCCGGACTTTTGGAGGGCTTGCGCGGGGCCATGGAAAGACCAACACGTAGAGGCCCTTTGACAAATTTAATGGAAATGTGGCGTGACACTGACCGGCGATTATCTCTGTCTACACCATATAATAATGCACCCAAGGACAAGCCCCGGCCAGTGTAGGACTATTGTGGAAAATGAGGACATTGGGGTGAACTGATAGTGGGACTGAAGGTCTGGGAATATGGGGACTATGGCGTCTGCCCGTCGCAATGTTCGGGGAATATGGAAAAATGGGCGGACGGTGACTCGCCACTCCCTGCATGGGCCCCATGAAATGCCATAAAAGGCAGGGGCAACATGGGTATGAGTGGGTAAGGGGTGTAGGGAGGTGGGCTGCAGGTTCACCGAAGCTACTTCCGACATTAGGCCATTTATCACTTCCACTCCTAGAGCTTGGGTCTTAGCTCTAGCGATCTCCACTCCGTGCCGGCTGGCTAAGGCAAGCACGGAGGCGGGGGCCTTGTCTTGGCCCCCGGAGTCAGGTACGAGGTGTCGCCACTCAACTAAGGCTTCGCCACAAAGCCCCCCTGCGGGTAATTATTATAAATTATCCGATAACGGCGACCTCTGCTATTATTTTCTGACATGAGCACGAGAATGGCTTGCAAAATCGAAATTTTCTTGAAAACTCAGCCGCAAAAGAAGCTATACATGTTTTTTTGTATATTAAATAGGTTTGCATTTGACCACGATCCCGTCCAATGCCGGACAATGATGCGGTCGAAGATGGACCACTCTTACCTAGATAGTACCTATTCACACGAGACTTGAAGAAAGCCGGATTGTCCTTTTGGGAAACACGGACTCCGATAGTGCATTACACAATTCTGCCGTACGTAGAAGGTACGTGGAGGCGAAACGTTAAATGTCCACTTTTGTTTTATGTGTAGGAAAACTTGTGTCGAGTTTTGCGGCTCTGGCTCGTAGCGTCGAGATATTTATTTTCTTTATTTTCTCTCAAAAATACAAGTTTTAGTTAAAAAATGTTACAAATAAGTCTTACTTATATGATACACAAGAATTTAATCAAAAATGGAGCAGAGGGAGACAGGAGTCCAAACTGAGAAAGCCCCGTCCTATGGAAATTCCTGGCCTCCTGGCCTGGTATGTTATAAATGCTGGTTATTTATTATGCTATAATATATGCTGTATAGTTAATTTTTCAGTCTCTTCATAATCGAGTGTCATTAACCAAGACGTTAACACTTTCCTACAATCTGTTTTGCGCATGGTATGTATTTTTAAAGTTTTGTTAATTTTATTGTATAAAGTACTACTCAAAAATTCAAAAAAATGGTTGGTTTGGTTGGAATGGTTCCATATTCCTATGTACTACAACATATCTCAAAAGATAGTCAACAAATCTTATTCACAATAATTTTTGATAGCGTTTTTAAGCTGTATTGAATTATATTGTATTGAATGTATTTGTCTTTAAATATTTTTAATTTTCTACCCCAGTGTCCAGGAGTTCCAGGAAGGAGTCGCTTTTTGCATCTTTACAAGCAAATATATTATTACCACCTAATTAACTTAAGAAATCACAAGATTTGTGGCTGTATTTTTGAAGACTGTTTAACAATATCCCATACGCGTATGAGTGGTTTTTGTGTAGGGAAATATTGTATCATTTCTCAATTAGGTGCATGATGCCGCCTCCAATTTTCATTTCTTATTTGCAACAACGTTGTGTAAAAACAAATGTCATTTTTTTGCCAAATTGCAGCCATTATATAGACGCTTTACTTTTGGAGCAAAATAGTTGTGATATATATACATAGACAAACCGACATGACTTCTTATAAGGCTTCCGCATTTGCTAAGATAGCTGCAATACTCTAAAAACAAAGTCAATGTAACTTTTCATCGAAGTTGCATCAACTTGGATTTTTCTGGTAAATTATTGTACAAATAATCTGATAGCTTATAGAAATGTCCTGAGATAATTATTATAATAAAGTAGTTCTAAGAAACTGTGAAGAACTATGAGTTTGCGTCAGTCACTATGACAGAAAGAATGAAAGAAAACTATTTCATTCAGCACAATTTATACAGCACAGTATAAAAACTAGTAACTTTTAAATTAATGCTGTTTAATTTAAAATAATATCATGTTTATACTACTAAAATTATCTAAAAATTATATATGTATGCGAAAACAAAAGGGTATAAATTATCAAATTTTTATAATAATGACAATATTTTAAAACTCGTGTATTATCTAGTAACGGTCTTATTCATAGAGAGTTAAAGTAAGTTAGAACGCTTCTTTAAAAACCATAAAGAAGCGTTCACACATACTCCAACTCACTATGAAGTTAGAATTTATTAAAACTCATTCTAATTTTAGGACCCATTTTTTAAATGCCCATTTGGGCATCAATATCAGCATAACGCTGGTCAGTTAAGAGCAGCGTTAATTGTATTTTACAGACCTCCTACGAAATGGAAACTTTAGATTTAAAAAAAAACCAACGATCGTCTCACATATATTTCACATGTCACCGTTTAAGAAAATATGTTATAAGAAATCATTCACCGGCGTCGTCACTACTTATTTACAATACATAGTGTTGAAATAACTCACACAACATCGGCAAGTAAGGCACAAAGAATTCGTGAAGGAGTGAACTGTGCAAATGAGACAATGCAACCTGACGCCGAATTTGCGTACTACGCACCACGATATGTTTACAACCACAAATTGGTCGAGACACGCCTTTCATTGAAAAGTCCGGTCTGATTAGCATATGATCGTCCGCATGCCGAACGCAATGAAACAAAGTGAAAAATATACTTTACCGCTGTCCAATGACGCACGCGCATGATGTAATATCTTGCAGACTTGCACGAGACGAATTCTTATGAAAAAAATATTCAGCTAATTTTGTTGGCAAAAATGCAAGTACCTTGAATCTTTTTAGAGTTTAGCTTATGATGATAGTAACTCGTGATGTAATGCATATTTGATTTTACATCATCTACTGATGTTTAAAAGCAACTCATTTGGATCTTTCCGATTTTGACACTATCCCATTTACGGGCTAAAATCCTCCCACATTCATAAAGTTCTCAGGAACGGAGACAGAATGCTAATTCCTGCGGACAGGTGGCCTGTCGTAAGAGGCGACAAAACAACCCACAACGAGGGTGGTAGGGTATTTGACCGTCTGTATGGCTATCACCCCTGGTCCGCATACCAATACATTATATGATAAAAGCGTATTTGGGATGGCACCAAGAAAACATAATAAGTTACTATTTAATATAATGCAAGAAAATAATATTAATAAGTTAAACAAAAAATATTCGAGTGGTTGACAAAATAATCTTATTATAGCGTCCAAGAATATTTAAATGAGAGGTAATTAAGAAGATATTGTGTTGTGTTGTGTTTAATAAAATAACTTATAAGGCACCAAATTAAATACTATACAGAGATACTATACTAGATTAAGTAAGTTTATATAGCGATGGTATGTATAAAAGGCCAGCTAAGTAATGTTCTGTTATATTTAATAAGACCTATGTAACACTTAGTTCGTAATGAAAATGATTTGATTTGATTAGAGTATGCCGCCATAACAACCTTGATCTGTGTTTCGGAATTAGTGGTTAGGTTCCAGTCCCATCTACGAGCACGGCAGCACATTAGTAATACTTAGTGTTGAAAATGTTTCTAGGCGACGGTAGCCATTTTGTATGACAGTTGGGCCGTCAGCCTGTCTGCTGTACTCCAGAAATTAAAAAATATCTTTAGTGAAAGTAGAAAAGAAAGGGACTTCCCTTTGCATCTTGATTTTGAGACAAATTCGACTTACCTACTGACCAATATCTGAATTACTAAATTCATATTAGGTAGGTATCTAAATTCACGTCATAATAATTAATAATCAGTAACTCTGACCTTAATATTAAATAAGTTGCTAATTAGGCACATAGTTAATTAAACCGGGGATATACATCTTAATTAAAGGCATAATTGCTTTACATTCCTTTACGGATGAAAACATTTCGGTGTTTTAAAAGTGAGCAATAACTTTATTGCCGATATTATTAATTTAAGATTATTTAAAATAATTTTAGTAATTTTACGGTAACAAATGTTCTTTTATGGTTTTAATGTAGCCACACTGCAACTTATATTATTATTGTTAATATCTTTAAGACAATTGTTATGGATTGCTGTACCGACTGCGTAGGACCCGTTGCTGCCCCCCTCACCTCGTGGGTAAACACCAGCCCAGCTCGCCCGTTCACCACGGAGGGGACAATCCGTGAAGGGGCCTGTCTTCGTACGTCCAGGCTAGAAGAGAATACGCGAATGAGCCCGTAGCCCGGACATGGGACGCAACGAGGATCGGCCAGGAAATTTAGTGAGTATCCCCAACCGCGGGGTGGCAATAGCATTCCTGCGGAGATGCTAGTGCCACCACGACGAATCTGAGGCGAATTTCACACGTCTTTCCTGCGTTTCCCCCGCGGTAGTTTGTCCTTAAGCGGATTTGCGCTGGATAAAAAAGGGGAGCCACTGCTAGACTTCAATAAAGGCCCTGAGACGCCGCTTCGATTTTTTTCTGCACACGCGTTTAGTGAAGTACGCAACATCCCCTTTATCAGAAAAGGGGCTCAATAAGCCCACGTTGTCAAGGTTATCGGAAGTATCTTCCGTTCCAAGATATTCACTTTTGGTCATTGCGATGGAACACAGATGTGGTTTAGTCGGTAGGTCCGAGCATGACATCGGGAGTCCGAAACTACCTTACTACTATACCCTGGTGGCTGGGTGGCCCTGATGTGAAGGTGTCTGATGTTCACATCATGGACACCCAACCGCATCATCATCCTCGAAAAAAGGAACCGTCGCTAAAGCTGTTTGAATGTCCATTTTTCCGCAAACTTATTGCTTAAGTTAGAAGTGAGGAATTTAGGTTTATTTCTTGTAAGAAATTTTTCCAACACATTCTAGTAGTTAGTGGCGTAGAACGTTTCATTTACACTTCGTCAGCGAATTTTCCACGGAGTAGTTAAGACGGCCAAGGTGCTGTGAGACCAGCCGAGTAATAAGTTTATTGCTTGTTAGGCATTCAATGATTTTGATTAAAGTGATTAAAAGCATAGTTAGCAATAACTATTACTACGCTGGTTTTACTCGAAATTTCTGGGCTTCCATATTTCAATATCAATTGATTTACTGGTTAAACTTTAAAATAAAACACATGGAAATAATGTAAATGTTAAGCAATAGGCAGGTAAAAGGATGAATAGTAATAGTATAGGATCCCGCTATACAACGACCTTCACCGAGATGTTTATTTGATGAAACCTATTTTATATTTAATTTAATGTGTCAATAAATATATTGCATATGGGTTGCCTAACAAATTTCAGTCCAGAAATTTATTTATTTAGGACATGATACAAAAAGAGATACAATATTTAATTGTGGTGTCCCAAAATACTTTTGCTCAGCATAATGCTAGTTTGACAACAAGCGCTGATCTTCCGCAAGTGCCTACCTCAAGTGATGCCACGGCTCTACAAGCAGTGAGTATATATGAACACTATTATAATTATAAATAAACGAAAATGACCGAATAATCAAGAGCTGCAAAACATCTCACATCTTTATGTGTTAACGTGGCTTCGTTTACGGAATTTGGAACACTTCCTCGTTTTTAAAATTGGATTTAGCCGGTGCCAAGTGTTCATGAATGACTTTTAGAACAATGTTCATAGAAAAGATCATCAAGATAGAGGCCACAGAAGAAAGAAAAACAGGATAAAAAGTCTCCATTGCAGTAATTTAAACTGACAATGATGTTTTTGCGTTAAATATTTTCTACATCTACATTAATACATAATTCTTGCTTAAAACAACCAATACCATACAACTATGTCAATCTAAGACGTACATAGTTTATCAGGTTTCGAGTATAGTACACTAATATGTTAATACATACATACACACATAACTTCACGCCAGGTCCCTTGCAGGGTAGGCACGAGCAACAGAGCGCCATTCAGGCTTATTCTTAAACACCTCACTTGCTTCTTTGACATTCATAGCTCTTGTCATGCACGCTCGTCTCTTCTTAAGTCTCCAGATATCACCTTCCGCTAATACACGATCAATTTGATCATGGAAGGTGTGTCGTGGCCTTCCGCGACTTCTGCATCCATCCACTTTTGCATTGTATATCTGTTTAGTCATTCTTTCATCATACATTCGTTCCACATGCCCGAACCACCGGAGCATTCCTTTCCTTAACTTCACCTACCTAATATGTTAATACCCGCGCATAAACTAGTTACAGTTGAGTGTGGGCCTCCCCGTGTCAAGGAAACGGACGATATACTCGTCAGCTACTCCAAGGTGGATTGGTGGGTTTTACACATTGGTAATCTTGATGTGCAGTTTTCCTTATAATGTTTTCCCTTATCAACATCATCTGATATAAAATGCTTAAGAAGTGCATGTTAGGGTTTGAACCCACGTCGTTTGAATAAGACAAGTGTACCTTAAACACTAAGCCACAATGACTGGCGGTATTTCTTTACCTTTAATCTATCTATAATATTATAAAATTCTAAATATGCCGTATCTGTACATTCAAGCTATTAAAAAAAAACTGGAATAGATTATATACACGACGGAGAACACTGCAATTTTTTTTTATTTCTTTAGAAAACTACTGGGTCGATTTCAATGCAATTTTCGCTGATCGCCAGCTAATTCTTAAACTTAAACTCTGCGTTAATAATTATTCTGGGAATCCCGTGGAATTTTTTCTGGGGATAATTTAAAATCGCCAGATAAAAATATATTTAGAATTCCAATGATATTATTTTACTGATTGATAGCAAATTCAATGTAATAAAATGTGTCATTTTTATCCCGGAAATCCCAAGGCAAATTTCCAGGAAGCGGTTTGTAGTTATTTGCGTGCGTAAAAATTAGCTTATACCGACACAGTTTTCTTCAAAACGATAACGGCGGCGCTTTGAGTCCCGGGAATCCCGAGGAAGTTTCAAGTCAAACGTCGAAGTCGAGGGCACATCCTAATTACAAATATAATTTACATTTAGTAATGTTTTCGATATGCTCAAATAAATTTTTGTATTGAAACATAATTTATGTCTTATGGCTTTTAGACGTAACATTTTATTTTAATTCGTGAGACGGTTTTATTTTTCATTAGTTTAGGTACAAAGTCTTAATAAAATAATTAATATTATTTTTACACTAAAGTATTTTTGAAATTAAAATAAACGTTCATATTGGTTTGTAATGGCATTATAGAAACCTGAAAGAAATACTTAAATAGTGTCGTCATATGTGACTCAAAAATAGTCAATCACCAATCATCAGGTAGTCTGTCTGCTCATTTGCTTATAAGCAAACAAATAGCTTTTAACTTACATAAATCTATTTACAGAAGTTAACTTTTGTAAATAGCAGCAAAGCATTAATGCTTGTCTTGAACACGGCGAACAGCTTTTATGTGATTGACAGATGAATGTATGCGGAAAATGGATTTCCGTTACTGTACTTACCCGGAAACCACAAATGTGTCCATAAAGTCTTACTATTACAATATAACCTGGCATCTAATACGGAAATAGTGCTGGACATATCATAAATCTACATTATCTAGTGTAACATATTAAATGTATAATGCTATTTAATGTCAATATTTGAATAAAATATATAAAAAGATTCTACTTCGTTGAAAGTTGAAATCTCGCAATTAACATGATATTTCTTGGAACAAAATTATGTTTGTAGTATTTAAATATATCTTGAATTAATTTTATGTAAATATACTTGTTTGAAATGTAGCACTTAATACACATACATATAAATGAGTAATTTTTCTGAAGATGAATGCATTTATTTTAAAATGGAATCACTGATTACTAGTGGAAACTTTGAAAGTCAGGAGTCTACCACTGCTTTTAAATAAATTTTAGTTACTGTTAGAGAAGAAGCGTCGTAGGCAACTCCCCAGCAACATATATAAATAGTTCTTATATAATTATTATATTACATTACATAAGCCTAAATGGCGCTCTGTTGTTCGTGCCTACCCCGCAAGGGACTTGGCGTGAAGTTATGTATGTGTATGTATGTATGTATGTACATTTCTTGTAAATATGTTATTAAAATATAATACAAAGTTGTTTACGTATCAAAAATAAATATAATGCTACCTCCATGTCATAACATTAATATGTATGGTCTTGACAAGAAGTTTCATATAATTATAATTCCTAATTTTATTTTTTATTTTTTCAGTTGTTCCAGCGTTGAGGGGCGTCAGAGTGAAATGGAAAATTCTAATTCAGTTTAATCACATATACTAGCCGTGCAAACTGTCAGCTCTACTTGGGTTTAATCACATACAAGTTGCATAAATTTATTTTTCTGTCCATTTTCTTTTAATTTACTTCACAAAGAGTACTAGAGTTCTCAGCTGTATTGTGGTTTCATTTTTCTGTCTTGATTCTCGGAACAATAGATAATTAGTGTCTTGAGAGCTTCTTGTACAAGATATATGTTAAGGTTGACGTAGTCAACTTCTGAATGAGTACCTAATTATTATATGATAACTATTTTAGTAGGTACTATTTATAAATTATTTGTATTTGTAAACCTCATGTATCACGTTCGAATTCGAACCTATTCAAATCGAAAATAACATACACATAACAACGGCAAGGACAACAATATTTTACAAACTTGTGTACTATGCTTTTAAATAAAGAACAAGACAGGTTTTAATTTTATGCCTGGCAATGTTCTAGCAACCCTAGTGTAGCCCTAACGCTTCGATGTTGATGTCCAATAAAAGGCTTTAATACTGTTGCTTTATTAGAAATACATATGTAGCTGTTAGGTTGTTTTAAACTAGGTGCATTTGTAAAATACATTTAAATTTACTAAATTATTGCAACAGACATTAATTCATTGAACTTTAAATAAAATATTTATTATTATCTCGGTTCAAAGGTTTATTGATAAAGAATGATTAACTGCTTGAAATATTCCCTATAGTATTAATAATAAAACATTTCTCAGAAGCTATCAAGTTTATAAAAACAGTTTGCTGTTCATGGTCCCAGACTATACAATATTATATTCAAGGAATGTTTACAGTTCATAGTCATTTTAGCATAACCAGAACCCTTACGTTATCATACTCGTCCATCTATAAGATGTATTCTACACATATTGTAGCGCTACTCAGTGGTGTAGTAAAACCACGAAACAACTAAACATTAGGTGTGAACGCCTAACTATTTACAATCTAAAAACTAGTGATAAAAGGACCAAAACAGTCCACGGTCGCCGCCTATACGGAACCCTTCTATGTGCGTGGATTGGCACGCACTTAACCGATTATTTTTAACTTATTGATCTCTGTAAATTAGCCACATAACATTATTTTTATCTATCACTAAATAAGAACAGATAAGTCCGCGTCTAAGGCTGCCATGGGTTTTCTTTAATATATTTGTTAAAACACCAAAATAAATTGGTAAATTAAGATCCAGCTGTTTTATTTCACTATACTTTCACCGCACACTTCCTGACTGATGGTTTGTTCCTATATATATGTTAGTATTCATTTTACTTGTCTTATCATCGGTAGAAATTTTGACATTAGGTACTATGGAGCTTACATTAAATTTTAACCGCTTGTAAGACAAATGAAATGAACGGTAAATAATGTTTAATTATATTTATGAGCCGTTTGCTGTTTAAAAGTTCTGACCGTGTGGTTCTGAGGCCATGCCATTGACTCTTCAGGTGATCAGCGAGCCGGTGCTTCCCTTGGCCAACAGATTAATATGGAGATCCAGCAAAGAAACGTAGCCAGCCTGCTTGGCACCTGACCCCTAGAAGACAGTGTCCTAGGCTAAGTATTCTACTTTAAGTCTAGAGGGACTATGGGTAGAATACAGTATAAATAAGTGAAGTTTTATTTTATTGTAATAGTTAAAATCATTTTAATAAATATTTTTTCATTATATTTTCATATGTTTAATAGCCTGGTAATAGTCTACCTTGAAATCATCTGGCTCCACTACAAGATTTATTCGAAACAAGTTTACTTCCACATGTTCGCCTTGTTTAAAAAGCAGGTTACAATTTACTCGTGATGGTGAATCGCTCTTACTATAAGATGATTGATGCTTTGCACATAAAGTTGCTGAATAGCAGTTAAAGGGTGGGGGTGGTACGCTTGCCAAGGGCAGCAAAACTATAATATAATAATAATATAGAGGGAGAAATTTTTTTAGCAGCACCATCTACACTGTGGAAATTTTATAACAGATTATTGAAACATTGGCACTGTGCCCATTATGCTTAATCCAGATCTGAGGCTGCAACAGTGTCACAAGCTAGAATTTACAGTACCCTACTACTAATCTATTAATATATTCCAACATCACTATTACTAATAACATAATGGCTAATTTTGATGTGCAAGACAGTAGTAATTATGTCAGTAAAAATAAAAAAGCAGAAAAGAGGTTACTCACAGGGGCAAAGGAGGTGAAAAAACTTAGATGTTTTCAGTGAGGTACCTTAGTGATTAAGGCACCCGAGTCCCATTTCAGTGACAAATGTCACTCAAATTTAAATTCTGACTGGGGTGACACGCATACCGCCTAGACAGTTTCTTTACTTCATTGTCCATTGTTCTTACCTATTGACGCTGCAGGAAAATATCTTGAGTGGCTTAAATTACATTTAAGAATATTTAAACATTTATGTGAGATACAGAACTAAAATAAAGGAAGGCAGATTCGCGTTAAATTATAACTTGACATTTAAAAATAAATAACTAAGACTATATTGTTACTGTTGTTTTGCCAAGAAGTAATGTAATTATGCATTTTGTTTCTTTATTAGTTTATTTTGGTGAGCAATAAAGTGTTATCTATCTATCTATATTAATTTCAAATTTTAACTATAATACATTGTATGTTATAGAGGTATATATTATTATGGTTATTTAATTATAATTGGCTATTAATATAATTGTCTAATGTTTTACTAATATAAACAAAAAATAATTATTTACATTATTTCAACTTTTTTTAAAACAGTGTGTGGTGAACTAAATATTCGGCTCTAAACTACCAAGGTAAACATTGTTAATTGTTCAAATAAGTAAATCGTAAAGTAATTAAAATATTTGTGCCGCTGATAATGACTGTAGCAATTAGTATGTAGGATAAACAGTTTTAAGACTCATATTCTATATATTTGAGTTTGTTTCGATATTGTTTCCATTTTGAAAACAGCATACAACACAGATCGACTAACAGTACTAATATATAAACATTGAAAGCAAAATACTAGGAGTGGTATACCCAGTATTTTAATGTATTGTTTTGATATATTTTTACCTTGCTAGCTAGATATCGCTAGTAGCGTTTCTATCATATTTCACATATGTCGTATTCTACAACATACAACCATTGTTTAAATTACCTACTCAAGTTTAAATGTAGGCTTGAGTTCTTTCAGAGCTTCTTTTTACTGTGTGTTTGTCATTTCTAGTGTTTATTCTTCATTTCATTTGCGAATAAACTTGGTATGAACTCAAAAAAAGATATTCTAATCTGTAATTTCGATCTATTTATGCTAATTAATTAAAAATACCTACTGTTCATAATCTTTGTTTATAAAGTAAGTCCAACTTAATATGGTCGTTACTAGTTTACAGCAATACAGTGAAGTATCACTTTCTTAATTTAAACTTGTTACACCCTTGTACATAGATACCGAATATGCGTCTGTAGGCGAATTCCTTTACAAGACGATTTCAAGAATTTACATAAATAAAAAAGTTAGATGCATGTATTTTCTACCTATTTTAATACGGCGTAAAGGGCTTTATTTATTATTTGGACGGTATGACAACGTGAATTCGACAAAGATTCCGTAATAAAGAATAAGTATTTATGTATTCTGGAGTGACCTTCATACATTTACGTTACGATATATATGTATATTATGTACGTGTAAATATGCCCTTAGACCGGAAAAAACCAAAATTAAAAAATAAATGCGTAGAGCAGTTAAATTATTCTGACGTAAATAGAACCCGAAGTTAATGGTTCTGGTCCAACGCTTTATAAATAAAATCTTGTTTGATATATGACTTGTTGATATATACAATGGTAAGGTATACTAGATTAGTAATAAATACTTTAATATTTAATTAAAAAGTTTTAGTAGAGGTGACAAGTCATACCTGACAAGTCATAACAGAGATGAGAAAAGATTTCATGCATGTGTACTGAATGCAAGTACATGCTCATGCTTATGTAAGCATGAGGGATAACATTAATACACAAATATATGTATATGTATATATTATATATATATATATATATATATATATATATATATATATATATATATATATATATATACACACACATATATATGTCGGAGGGAAGCTTTAATTGGACGTATCGTTGACTGGATGTATAACGCACAATATCATTTGTTTACATTTTAATTCTTAATGTAATTTAATTTGATTTGTTGAATGTTTCTATAACTTAAAGATCGTTCTAACCTAATAAAAGTTATGAATATTGTAATTTAATAAACGACCAATCAGAGCAGAGCATATGGCGGAGCGGGGTCAGCGCCCTCTATACTTTGAGTAATATCTACTTGGGTAGACTGAGGAGTTTTTGTGACACATTTGGTTGGTGGCTACAGGTCGAGTTGGACCTTTGAGAGTTTTAAAGAAAGTATTGAAGTTGAAAGTATGAGCGGGTGCCCTGAACCCGCTGCTCGGTCTAAACTATGTCATAATGTTGATCAAATCTAAATTAAAAGTGTATAAACCGTGGCTATTGTGTTTTAAGCTCGCATTTTATCCTGATGATGCCCACTAAACCTGCAATAACTAAAGATGATGTCGTGAGAACGAGGCCGTTCTGCGACATATATATATATATATATATATGTGTGTGTGTGTGTGTGTGTGTGTGTGTGTGTGTGTGTGTGTGTGTGTATGGTTAAATAATTGATGATAAAAGGTTCAATATATTTTACTATTTTCATCGTGTGGAAGATAAATACTATATTTTTATGCAGATCAAGATTAATTGAACTATGTGCTTCCAAAGTAATACAAAGAGCCTTTCCCTCATTATAAATAAATGAGATAATGTTTGTTTCAGTTGCAAGCTTCTTAAAACTGAACATTAGTGATTATTACTTTGCGATTGTTCACTTGGTTTTTTATTTTATTAGTATAAACACTAATCTAACTAAAACTAACGAAAGAAAGCTAATCTAAATAATATACGTATTTAGATTTGTATTGTATTTCAATTTTAAGTTGAAAACGAATCTATACTCAAGTTACTCTTCATGTATGGTTGATTCCAAGTTCCAACCAGCCAAACAACAAATCGTTCAGTGCAGCAATGCTACCGGTGTTAAACAAAAAGCTTAGTAACTGCCTAGGAATGCAAGGACTGTTAATGTTTGGCCTAACAAAAATATCTTATGCTGAAAAGTATCGGCTTTCCGCACTGAAATGGATTGCAGTGGGCGGGGACTATGAAGAACTAAAGATATTATATTTCGAAATTAGGCCAAAGTGAATTCCTAGCTACTTTACTCAACTAGAAAACTCAGTACAAGGTCTTCACAAGAATCGAATTACCGACTTATAAAATAAAATTTAAACGTCTCATTGCTTGGTTATCAAAAGGGTGTGTTAAAAGATGTCTTAGGTTTTACTCATTTCTGAATTTTAAATCTATAGTAGAAATATTTTGTCCGTGCAGTTTGGGTCATAAAATAAATCGAGTATTTCGCTCTCTCTTCCACTCACGGGCCTTATAGGCGGGCATAGTGATGTGCATTATTGTTGTCGATAAGCGTTATCGATAGTGTATTAAATTTTGACATTTTGTGGGTTAGTTATAAAAATGAAAAAAATATATAGATACAACAACATATTTATTAAAATAAGAATAATAATGACTTATAATAAATTATTAATTAGGTATCTATGTATTCAAAAACTATAAGTACAAAAGTTTAGAATGTAACAAGTTATATTAAAAATAAATATAAATACTTATATCTAAGTTTAAAATTAACAGCCAAAAAGATAATAATGTTTTTTATAAGATTGATAATCTTTCTTTGATAAGAATGAGTTTTTATCGATAATGGCGTTGCGCCCGCGCAACATGCTCACTGCCTTAGCCGGGCTGAGGCCGAGCATGATTTATGACCCAAACTGCACGGACAAAATAATTCTACTATAGGTATCGATATTTTTCTTTCTCCTAATTCTCTTTCGTGTTCTTAGAAAGCCGCAAAGCAATAGATGTGCTAGCAAGCTAGTTACTTTGGCCTTTATTCGCGTACTTGCCTTCGTGGATGACCAATGAAAAGGCCGTCGAAGTCTAAATACAGTAAGTACGTGTATTCGTTCGTACGTCTATCATTTATTTCCATGTCCGTTATTTTTTTCTTATAAGATTGGAATCCTTTACTTATTTCACACATTTTAAAGTGATAGCTATTTTTTTTTATTAGTAGTGTATAATTACAGTACAATAAGCCAGGGGCGTATCCAGGGGAGGGGTCGGATGTTGCAGCCTGGATTTTAAGCCTATGTTTTCCGAATGAAGTAATAGAAACATGTAATTTAATTTGTTACTTCCATCACGACGTACCTACTATTGTTGATAAAAATGATGGTAGTCACGTTACGACTTACTTTACAATAAGTATATTATATTATGCGTTATGTAAAAAAAATGCATATTTTTATTTATGTTTATTTATTTGACTGGCGATAAAGTAGGATCTCCCACGGGTGTTTCGAAAGAAGCTAAAGCTTCGTATAAGTGTTTCGGGTTCAGATGACCGAGGCCGTGGTTTTCCACAGCTCTCATAATCGACCACCTCCAGACACCAATATCGTCGTAGGTATCCGCGTTAGCCTCGGGAAGACCATGAAGTACCTGAGATTGGTTTTCGACAACCGATGGTGCTTTTCGGCACTTTGCAAATTTAGCAATTTAGGCAATAGACCCGGGAACTCGGGAGGGCGGCGGGAACGTTGTCACGCCTGCTGCCTGGATCCCCACCATCAGACCCCGAAACCAGGGTTCTCGCGTCACTGTATCAGTGGCGCAAGGAGGCCCTGGCGAGGGTCACGAGACCGGCGCCTTAGGAAGCCGAGGCTTGCCGGTTGGAGCTCCGCGTCGTTCTGGTATCTCACCTGATGTGGTGAGATACCAATCAAACGCAATTAAAACACCACCCGGGTCAATAAAAACTAATTACGGTAGTATATTAGCTATTGAGCTATCACGGTTTTTTTGGCCCGAGATGGGATGGTGTCACGTATAGCCTGGCTATAGCGTTTAGAACTATTAATACACACAATTTTTTTTTGCCTTCTGGTAATATTCTGTTTTATATCTGTAGTTAATTTTGGTGAATTACAAAGAGAGCTCATTACCAAGTTATTTTAATTTCAACGATGATCCAAAACCCACTTAAAATAACGTATACGGATATATACCAATGTTAAGTTTCACACGAACAGTGATTTTTAAAGTTTACCAAGGATTTCTAGTGGGATTCAAAGTAAAAATCTCTTCGACATAATTTGACAATATTTATCAAAGAACCGTTTGATAAATATTATAAAATAACCGGCACGACACGTTTAGAATGGTTCGTTTGCCTTTTGTTATATAATTGTTCTGTTAATTATCACAAAGTGTTAATGCTCTTAATTAATGCTCTTGCTTACAAAATTATAGTCATTATTGTTAAAGTAAACTTGATAGGTTATGTTGACAAAGGCGTATCTCGTAAACAAAGGAACTTGATACATTAAGGATGTTTAAAGTTATACTAAAAATTACTAGCAAGTTTGAAAATTACTCATATACTAATATTGGAGTTGCTAGTTTAGAAAATTTTCGACAGTGGCGCCCCTACTAATTTATACTCTATTTGGCCATACTCTACAAATAGCAACGCATTTATTTGATTACAATCACCCATCTACACGTGTAAGTTTAGTGAATTTCCTTGGTCCCTTAAGGCTGCATTGTGATTGTGTACACAAGGAGACATCTAAAGAGGCCAGCACTGAATACTAATTAATTAGTGAACACCTTGACATTGTTTTGGTGCCAAAGTACAGTCCGTTGTTTCCGGATCGGAGGATATTTGGATGATTACCGCGTCCTCAATAAATTCGAGTTCAATTTTTGTTCGATCCTTATTTTTATCCTTATATGCTAAAACTTTTGGTGTTTATGGCCTTTTAAGAAAAACAGTTACACATCTATTATGGCTTGTTTTATTTTTTAGTGCGCCACACGGCTACATGAGCCGAGGTTTTGGTTTTATATTCCAAGGAAACTTGCGTTTTTTTAAATGAAAATCAGAATTTCATATCTAATTCTTATCCAAATTGAAAATAATAATATAATTTATAAATATCCTACTGTTGGGCTTGAGCCTCCCCATTTTAAGGAAACGAACAGATGGCAGGTTTCACACCGGTAATCTTGATGTGCAACTATTTGCCTTCACCACTACGTTGCGATTGTTACAATATGCATATTAGATCAAAAAAAAGTTAAAGCGGTATATGTTCCTCCATTAGGATTCAAACCAATGTTATTGAAGTGATTCTCGCGTACCTTACTTATCGACCCATTATAAGAATCTTAACAAGTTTCTTGTAAATTTGTGACTGATTTGATCTAAAAATAGAAAATAACACATGAAAAAACGAGACACGAATGATGTTTGGCATCTTTTAGTCACGTAGAATTTAGTAGTTTTGTATATTGTTCGACGCAGTAGAGTAATGACTAGCGCTCAAGGCGCGGTTACGTATCCCGGCCGGAATGCATGCACCATTTAGGCAGTTTTCTGACCTAATTGTACATATGTACCGATTGTTACAATTACCACGTGCTAACGACGATGAAGGAAAACATCGTGATGAAATCTGCACATCGAGATTATCGATGTGTCAAACCTACCAAGCCGCCTTGGACAAGCGTGGCGGGTATATTGTCGGTTTCCCTATAATGGGGAGGCACGAGGCAGCAGGACGTTTATAGGCTGTTATTAATGTACGAGTATATTGTTTATTGGACTATTTTAATTCCTTCTTCAAAAGTTTTGTCATGATTCTACGGGTTTTGTTTTTAAAATACTCTTGTATTGTAAATAATAGATGATAAAAAACACTTTATTGTACACCAAAGCATAGATAAACAAAAATAGAAAAATACAAGAGATAGTACAACGGGCGGCCTTATCGCTAAAAAGCGGCCTCGCGGGTTAAAAGGTTTTTCATACTGACGCTGGTGCAGTTTACAAACATACATTTATATAACATTATTAAGGATTATTATACACAATAGACTGGCAATGCCTTTGAACCTAATTTTTAACCGACTTCGAAAAAAGGAGGAGGTTCTCAATTCGTCGGGATCTTTTTTTTTTCGTTGCTTTTTTTTATGTATGTTCGTCGATTACTCCGTCATTTATGATCCGATTTACGTGATTCTTTTTTTGTTCGACGCGGAATAGCTCCTAATTGGTCCCCTAAAAATTTTACATAGTTTGGACCAGTAGTTTTCATTTTATGAACATTTTCCATAAAATAATTTTCACTCCGTTCCATATGTACACCGATTACTCTGAGATTTATGATTCGATTTACGTGATTCTTTTTTTGTTCGACGCGGAATAGCTGCCATGTGGTCCCCTAAAAATTTGACATAGTTTGGCCCAGTAGTTTTTATTTTACGAACATTTTTTTGTTCCCGGTTCTTGGGACCTATATTTTTTAAGAAGCGCGGCACCATTCGTAGGTCCACCCATACATAGCTAGACACTAAAAAGTAACAAATAAAATTTAAAAACTTCGTTTAAAAAAACCGACTTCAAAAACGAAAAAACTAAAATGTATAAAATAACTTATTTCTTAAGCTATTATTATTAATATATATTATCTAAAACATCTTGAAGTCGGTGCAAAGTAAAACATAAAAATTACTATATTTTGAAAATTACTAAGCACCGACTTTAAGATGTTTTAGATAATATATATTAATAATAATAGCTTAAGAAATAAGTTATTTTATACATTTTAGTTTTTTTGTTTTTGAAGTCGGTTTTTTTAAACGAAGTTTTTAGGTAGCTCATTCCAAAGACGCAAAGCCTGACGTTAAAAAAGTTATTGAAAAAACAACACAGGTACATTATTGTGTTGTATGTATTTAAAAGATTCAAAGAATTATGTTTATCTTGTAAAACATTTCAATTAAAGAAGTTAAATTAATTACGTAGATTCCTATTACATTTGGAATAAATAGTCAACTCTGTAGCTGAGAAATGGGTAAGCCTGAGCCTAGCAGTGGGACTTTTATGGAATGAATATTACAACTACATAAATGCCTACACAAGGAATTTTGTAGTATAGTATAGGTATAGTTATTAGGGGAAAAGGAATTAATAAAAACTAGTTGCAATAGAATTGCTGTGATTATAGCAACATAGCTTACTTAGTGGGAAGTACAAATATGTCACTGGTATTTAGTTGCAATGTAATGTTGATTTAGTGTTGTCAGTACTAACATTCATAGGCGACTTAAAAAGACGCGAAAAATTTTAAGTGCGTAGCAATCAACGGATTAGGAGGGGCTCCGAACTTTCGGTTAAATCAATATTCCCTCAAAACTATTCGACATATATATATTGTTCAAGCTGATTATTTAAAAAATGTTGCTTTAGAGGAGGGTCACTTTTTTCGAATTTGAAAGATAATATTTTCCCACATATTGATTTAAATAAAAAAACTAATAAGGATGATCAATATGTTTTTTTAATCCTGAATAACCACTGAATGTCATGTTTGAGAAAAATAATGTGACATACAAAGACAGACGAAGCTATGACGATTTTATATGGATTTTTCTCTTGTCAAAACGGCTACGGATATAAATTTTATAATGAATTATATGTATTTATTTTTAAAACGTAATTAGTCGTTCTATATGTTACGTATGCCACCAACACTATAATCATCTCAATTTATTCCTGGAGTTACCTGGAAGAGATCGCTCTTTAGTGATAAGACTGCCCTCACTGTAAGTATATTTTATTATTTATATTTTATTATTGGTGTACAGAGAATTAATATAAAGAGTATATTTATTTAAATTGTTTCTTTAATTTAATCATATCTATTTTGTCGGAGAATGATAGCGTTATTAAATATATGCAAGCTTGAGGTTATTTTTGAGACAAATTGGCATCCGTTAAACTGGTCCCTGAGATAATATGGAAGAAACAAAGGATTGATTTTCATATTAATAAAAAATATAAAAAAATCGTTTTCAAGATTTCAACATCAAGTCATTCTCATTAAAAGTTACATTGACATGTCTTCAGATTTTCTTTAAGTTAATGTTACTACCTATTTAAAACTTTCTTGTTTAAATATTTAATTATAAGATCTGGGAAAAACTGATTGAATGGAAACATTAATGAAACTAAGCATAGGTAGGCTTTTAAGCAAACTTAATTAATGGAGTGTATGTGCAATTACCAGGAATTAATTGAGATGTTTTTATACCTAATACTTTGGAGTTCTCGTTTAATGATAGAGTGAATAAAGTGGTTAATAATTTTATTCCTAGTTAATTACTTTTAGTTAAATCAACCTTATTATAAATGAAACTAACTAGAGTACTACATGATCAAAAATTTTCTTTTTAAGATAAGAACAATTATTAAAGTTTTAAATATATTATTAGATAAATATGATTCATTCACTTAACTTTAAGCTAAGATTTTTTTATTGCGAAGCAAACGATCAAACGGTACGTCTAATGGAAAGTGGTCACTGTCGCCTATTAACGTTTGCAACATCTAGGGTAAAGTCATCTCGTTGTCAGCCTTTAGGATGTGATAAGAGGGGATGGGAAGGTTGAGATAGGAGGATGATATAGGATGATCCCATAGAGTTCGCACCTATTTGTGAAGATGGTACTGTGACGGTACGCATCATCATGTATTTATTATTTTCTCACCTATTAATTTTTATTTATTTATAAAGGAATGGCTGTTCTCCATATAATGTATTCCCTCCTTTATTTTGCATAATATATGTATTTACTACTAGTCTCTTTGTATGATATAATCGAATTTTTCTTAGTTTGAAACTTTGACAGAGAAAAGAAAGGACTTGAATATTGGTGTTTGACAGAAGAAGACAATGAAAAGATTATTCTCGGAAAAATTTGTTTTATATATTTTCAGATGGAGAAAGTCTAATTGAGATTTAAATGGATAAACTAATCGCTATTAATAATAAAACAATCAAAGTTCAATATGTATACGTCGGATGTGGTTGTTATAAATTTCGCCAAAGAGCCAAGCTAAGTCTTCAAGCTTTATTTAATAGTTATATTAACCATCAATATTCAATGTACTCTGTGATTAACCATGTAGACTTACCTGATATCTTGCTTGTTATGTTTTTAGACGTTCTTCTGACGTGATCACGTATTCTTGTCTTTTGTAATGTATTAGTAGTTTAATAATAATTGTTCGTATGCATACGATTTGAATTAATCTTAAAAGCCTGATTAGTAATGTGTAGTTACAAATAACTTCTATTCTTAGTAGTACATATTATAAGTAACATTGATTTTGTTACACTTAGCTGGTAGTCTTTAGACGTATTAGGGTTCCTTAGGTCCGTTTCTTCAAAACTATAATACTATAGGAACTTTTCTATAATTTGTCTAGGCATAAATGCTATAGAAATACATAAGCCTTTAATATGAAATCTTACATAATCTTATGTAAAGATAGGTAGGCTCGTTTACTATCTACTGTCCTATATATTTTTGAACTTAATTAATTACTGTCCTTAATTTATATATTGTATGGAGAACGAGCTATATAAGGGTGAATTAATTTAAAGTATGTCTTAATTGACTTGTGCGTTATTAACAGATAAGAATTGTTTGTACATTGTTTTAGTTTCATAGTTAACTAAATGATTAAGGGTTATTTATAAAGCCTCAGTGTGCTAATTCATTACTTAGGAGTTATGATACATAGTCTCTTGCGGATAAAAATGTATTAATCTAATTTCATTTAAGGATCCTTAAATATAATATTGTCTTAGGAAACTTAATTAAATAATATTACTTCTTCATAGCCGGGAACTATTGGGAGATTTTGATGATTCTTTCAAGTAATATGATTATTAGTTACTTTGCTATGGGAGATTCATTATATGTCAATGGAGACTTATAGGAGTTCTTGTCTTGCTGTTGCACACACGTTGTTGGACCTGATTATGGACTCTTACTTGTTGTGTTTGCTGATTAGAGCTGGAGCGTTGATTGTTATTGTCCGATTATTTCTGTTTCAGTGAGCTTGGAGTCAGCCTGCGTAATGAGTTTTCATTGGTTCTGATATCGAAGGGATTATTATTGACCTATGGCTGTGAAGTCGGAGTCTTGATTTATAATTTATTAATTAGTCTATTTTTATATGTGTATATATTTATATATGGTTTTATAACACCACATTATTACATTACACTATACAACAATCATGCATTTTATATGGGAAGGCTAATTTAAAGTTTATTTAGTTTTATTGGATTTTAATGTTTAAAAAAATACTTTCCTGTTGAGAGAGTTTACTTTGGCATTTGGCTTTGTTTGGTGCAAAGGAGTTGTTGATTACAATTTAAATTTTTATTAAAGGTTTCTTTTGATTAACTATATTTTCTTAAACAAGCAACTCTACTGTTACCAAACGTGTATAAAATAGGCATTTAAATATTATTACAAACTGAAGTGACGAGATGGGGTGAAAGCACATATTGAAAGTTTCTATGAAGATTCAGATTAGGACCGGGTTTTATGAGCTCAGCAACCTTGGAAAAAGGGATTCACGACCCACTTGTTTATTGTGGCAATCTTCCCTTGGATAGTTTCGACAATTATCCAGGATTACCGCGCGTACAGCTTTTAAGCAAATTTAGTTTGTTTTATAATATGTGTATTCACGAGACTAAAAATGGTTTCACTTATTAAGGTTAACTGAATTGGTAACTGAAGGTTTGGAACTAGTTAAGTCGCGGATCAGCCTGGAGGCGCGTGGGCACCTCAATGACGCCCTAGATGGTTAGGGGGATAAGCTGCCGTGTTGCAGGAGGATCAATCGTATCAAAACTTATTTTCTTTCACGATATGTGACTTCATGAGAGTCTTAGATGTAGTTAAGCCAAGTGGACTTGACTGAATTGGAAAGGATGATTAAAAATATCTACATTTGAGCATTGTTACCAAAGAAGGCATCTTTGATGCAGAGTATCACCATTTTATGTTAAATTCAACTTTAAACTTTACTTTTACGGTGCTATGCTCTCATCTCTTGGGTACTAGGGTCATTAGGCGGATGTAGGGTTTTGCCAATTCACTTTAACTTAAACTTTATTTTAACTTTCACGGCGAACCTGAAACCTGTCTTTGACAAGGGAATCTATAATATGAGTGAAGTTGTCTCTCGCCTAACTTTAACTTAAAATTTACTTATAATTCATAGAGAGACATTCTGAAACTCTTACTCTGACAATTTAGGGATGGGAATCTTATGAGATGTAGAGAGTATCACTATTTAAACTTCAATTAACCTTTATCTTTAATTTATTGTGATATTCTTATTACTGCATCAGGGGAGGTCTCTGAGGTGACGTTCCTCATAATGACAATATTATTTGATATTTTGGAAAGGTGACTTTGAGATGAAATGTTCACTTAAGTCTTTTGGCTTTTCCAACTCATTTTACACACAAGGCACTCCAAATGGGTTTCTTTTAAATGGATAGATCGTACTTCTGGGAGTTTCTTGTCGGCTCTTCTCGCCAGCAATAGTACGTTGTGAACCGACGCTAGTTTTAGATAATGTTTATATTTGATTCAATAAATTCTAATTAGAAAATTGGAGGTTCTTCTTTTATCTCGATATGAGCTCTTTTACTGATAGCTAATGCGGTGGTATAATATCAGAGAGGTGGTTAGGAGGGGTGCCTTACACAAAATTATATAATTTGTTATGAATCTACATTAAAATATCTTTTGGCAAAATAAAGGCACGGGCGTACTCAGGTGATGAGCTTATATCATGAGTAATACATTTATCATAATTCATAAAAATGCATAGCATTTTACACTTATAACATACTACTACAATATTATATATATATATTTTACATCAACCTCTAAGAGTCTTCCTGTCCTTTGATCAACACTCTTATATAACCTACCTTGTGAACATAGGGTTAACGGTATTGCGACGAGGGTTCCTGCTACTAGATGATTACGATTTATGGCCAATGTTACAAGATTTATTCCATGAATAAGTTTTATTAATTTCCACTTTATAAATTCTTTATTTCTCACTCTATGTTTCGATTTGAGTATGTCATTCCATAGTCTTTAGACTCAAAAAGGGGTTCGTTACAGTACCCTGCCCCGGAGGTGCCATAAGTGAGCGCCAAGGGTAGCGGTGCCCCAGATGTAATACATATGATTTAGTTCCTTTGACCGCCATAAAAGCGCATAGGCGAGAGGAGCAGGTTAGGTTTAGTGGGTGGTCTGACAGTCGACCATCCCCCTTTACTCCGCTTGTTGGTTAGGGTCTCACACATCCCTCAGTGTGAAGCCTTACCCCCATGCCCGAGGATGGTGTCCCAAGAAAAGACATTCCCCCTGCGTCATAAAAAAGGGGACGGGATAGGGGATTGAGCAATGGCATAACAGGAATGAGATAGGGAAATAGGATATGGAAATGGGATATAGGGGACGTTAACGCCGACTTATTTGGTCTCTGCCTCTTTGTTTCTTTTTTTTTCGACGCATCTGTCACTATGTGAATGTGACATAGTCGGCGAAGATTTGCTGCGTTCTACACCCGCATTTATTAACCCGCGTGGTGGAAATTACCCGCTGTGCCATACCAGCTGGTCCACTGGTTGCCGCTGCGAATCCCACATCGTTCGTAGTGTTTCTGGTGCGGTAACCTATCCTAAGTCCTTTCCTTCTCTCTTATTCCTGCGCTCCCGCCCGCGCCAACAAGGGATGGAACGGAGGGATCAGACAGGAGGAACGGGATGGAGGGGATATGACAGAGGAATAGATGATTAATTCAAACTTAGTGTTCGTTTATTAACTGTGTTATTAAACACGACAAAATGTTGTGATCCCAATGGACTGATGACCTATAAGTAAACTCAATTTTCAGGCACTCATCCAACATGTGTGCGTGGGTATTAACCTTTTGTTCTAATTGGCAATGAAAGTATTTGCCAACACTAAGGTGATAAGTGATGACATTTTAGCCTGTTCGGACGTTTGCAATACCGTTAGCTATTTTTAATTGGTCACTAAGGCCTAACACGCATATCAAGTCTGTAGCAATTTACAGAATTTAAATCCGATGCGGAATTAATTATGTGATGCGCATTCATCTATAGAGTTCCATATGTTACAACAGGTTTGCCGGAAAAAAACGCGCGTCTGCATTTAAATCAGATGCGGATTTTATTGTGCAGGCACTTCTATGGAGTTCCACAATTATGTTAAAAATATTGGGGTAAAAAAACCGCAACAAAATATTTGTAGTGCGCACTAAGTCTAACAAGAATATTTCATATACATAGAGGAATACTCAATGCTCGATTGCGGAACACAAGGTCATTTGATAGATAACCTTTTTCCTCACCAAAAAAACAAATACAAAAACTAAATGCATAATTACAATAAATACTTCTTGGCAAAACAACAGGCGGCCTTATTGCTAAAAGCAATGTCCTCCAAGCAAAAGAGCTTAAAATAAATTCTTAACTAATCTGGCTATGTAGGTGGAGCAGAAAAATGATAGGACTGTACAATTTAAATATACACACTTAGACTAATTTATAAATTTAATACATACGTAGATCCAGACACATTTATAGAATACCAATATATAGCCATTTGTTTCATAGAGTTTTAATATTTATAGCTCCTTTTGTAAAACTAGAATTTTCAAGGATACCTACATTGTTTTCTGCAAATTGCAAACCTGAAGAATTTAAATGCCTGGGTAACAATAAGTAATTATGATGGACTTTACAATACACGTCTATTTTAGGATCGTGCTTGTAATAAAAAAATATATAAGTTGTTAATACCTACATATAAATAATTTTAATATAGATTATAAGACTAATAAGGTCTTGCATACTTTATGAACATATTATGTTAATAATATCACCATAGCATTCCTAGAATGGAGATGGTATACTCGCTACTTTTGTAAAAGCCAGATTGAAGCATTTTACACATCTGTAATCTAGTTGTGCATATTTCTTCGCCTTTTTTCCTTCACTCATGGTGATTGTAGCAATACAAACGGGTTACAAAAACTATTTAAACGGTGCAGGCTTCCTGAGCAGGATTGTAACCATATAATTTAAATACCTTCCTTGCTTATTTCCTATGGAGAATTCCGCAGAATAGCCGTTTATAAGCTATTATCTTTTATTGAAGATCCCTCAAACCACACACTTTATACTATTTGTCACATTTGATATTAATATAGTAGGTACCTACAAGGAAAAAAGGAGCAGCACTAAAAATAGAATATCTGTATTATTTAAAGGAAAACACTAAGAAAATACGTTTTACTCTGTATACAGAAAAATCAATTACGTTCTTAATGTATTTAACGGAATTACGGTTTTCTTAACCTACATACAGAGATTTCAGGAATAACAGAAAATAGAAAACATCTCACGTTGAATGACCGCTACTCATTAAGCACGCACACACATGGTATATTCTCCAATTAATCAAGTTACGCTTGTGTATAGCTCAGTTGTGTATAGGTAATATACAACTGAGTACTTTAGGGCCGATCCCAGACACGCAGACCATAGTAAAAATGAGAGCAAAATATGTTTCCGAAATTTACCATGCCACGATTCGATCTCGGAACCTCTGCTTTGCAATGAGTTAGACCGACAAAGACTTAGCCCGCTCCACCACAGAGGCAGTAATTGCAGGTAAACAAGGAAAAGTTCCTACCTTTTCTCAACCATATCTTTATATCTCAAAAAATATAATACAATATTGTGAACTCAGGGATCGATAAGTTTTTTCTTGCCGTAGGCAAACGCTACTTACTAGTACTACTCAAATTATAGAAAATTTACCTAATAGGTGAAACATCATTATTGTTAAATAATTCTTTATGTTGAGTCCATGGATCAAATTTTAAAACTATTATAGTGCGTTGAATAAGTAATAGAAAATGGATAATTTAAGAATTTTTATGTCTGATGTGATTTTATGTGATTAATCAGGAACGTTTAGGTATATAAATATGATTTTTTCATTTCTGTAAGATAAAAAAAAATTGGCTCCAAATTTACCTCCCCTCCGAATTCTGCCGCCCTAGGCTTCAGCCTACTCAGCCTGGTGGTAAATTCGCCACTGGGTAACCGTCGCGTTTGTTTGTTAACGTGTGTAACTCCAAGGGCAATGCCAATGTGTTGCTAGCCTGTAAGACCCATGCCCTCTATATCAATAGAAGGCTTGGGAATAGGGTGAGAGGATGAGACTTATCTTACCTCTACTATTCCAAATCCCCCCTAAAGAATGGAATCTATAGGAAACTACACATAATTTAGATACAAGACAGGATAAAATATAAAAAACTTTTGAGTGTACCTAGTTCTTACTTGTGGTGTCTTAATACTACAAAACAATACTGAGTTTACTTAGATTACGTACCCAACGGGCTTGACTATTTTGTCGGATTGCTCTATTACAGTTATCCGACGAAATAGGCAAGCTTTTATAAGCCATATAGGATTCGGTTTCCGGTTGTCTCAGCGCAATTTTAAGTCGCTATATTTATTAGACAATATTACAATAGTCTCCCATAAGACTTTAAAAACTACGTTCAAGCGTCATAGCCTCATGAGGTCGTAAATGCTATAAACTGATAGCATGTTCATAGAATATTGATTGGTGTAGTCACGAGCCATGAAGTCCTTTGCCCATATATAATTTTACCTGACTAGAGTATTTCGTACAGTATTATTAGAATCCAAAGTAGGTACTTAATACGTAAATACGTTTTTAGGTATAGTTGAATAGATAACTCGGTATGAACTCACAGATTTCATTTCATAGCGTATGCTTTTAGAGGCCAGTTCGTCTTTAGAGTTAGGTCAAAAAGTTTATAAGTATAGAATATAGTGATAACATTTAGTTAATTAATGGCCTTGTATTTTTTTTCCCCTAAAATACTTTAAATTAAGTATATTGTATCTTTTAGTTTAGTTTGCTATAAAAGCTTGTTTTTTATTTTTATGTTCTATAACGATAATATTATTAAGATCGTTTTAGAATTTTATTTTATTTCATTTTATTTAGCTATGGTTGTAGGCATGTGAGGCATAACAATAGCCTCGGCGGAAGATCTTCCTTTTCCATTTCCATTTCCTTTCCATTGAGACGGAGGAGCTTTTTTATATACCTAGTGTATTTATTATCTCGTTTATTTGTGCAGAGAAGCATTCCGTTAGACTTGCGCAAATCATGTCGTAGAGCGGATTGAATATTTTTTTTTATGTTTGCGTGTAGGCAAACTGTAGACGGGTCCACTTGATGGCAAGTGGCTACCGTCGCCCATGGACATCTGCAACACTAAGGGAGCCGATGCGTTGCCTACCTCGTTGAGACTTTAATAATCTGTTTACGCCCTTTTTGAAGAGCCCCATATTGTAGCGCTCTGGGAAAACCGCAGGAGAGAGCTCATTCCACATGGAACGATTCACTTCCCTAGTGGAACCATGTCCAGAAAACATGTTCGCGGAACTATCCACTAGATCAAATGTATGCTCTTGGTTCATGTCTTAGAATCAGTGTCCATAATTAAACAGATCCCTACAGTTCCCCGGTTAAATTAAAATGCTTAGCCAAGTAGGCAATTTATATATTCTTAAAACTAAATTCACCAGTTGATTTACCTTTATACTTTTCAGGCTTAAGATTGTCAACCAAGAGACCAAAGTTAAAATTAAATTTATTAGGGCAATAGAATAAGCGACAACATTATATTAATAATTCTAAAAGAAATGATTACTCTAATTATTATTGTGCATCATAATTGCATAACAGAAGACGGAACGTTCCAACTATACTCGTATTTGTTCGGTTCGGGAGGAGTCGGTCGTTGTCGGTCGGACATGTGAAACTGTATCATTTGACACCTTGGATTGGACGGACATCTTTCCAATGGTGAACATAGTTCCTGGAACCATTGCGATCCGACACTACATACGTCTACATACCATTACATCTCGCTCCTCCACCAATTAGGATCATTCCTAAATTAAAAGTAGTAAGTACTATCAAATGGGGCCTTCTTTACAGGCAAAGAATTCCGATTTTCGATTTATTTTTTCACGAAGGTAATAAAGTCGATTGCCCACAGCTATTAGAACTTTTAAATTTTGCTGCCCCCACTAGGATTCCGGGTAATCATATCAAGCCCTTTGCACCGCCATTACGCCAAACAGCTCTTGGTTTTTACTAGCCTATTCCTCGTATATGCAGGTTTTACAATAAAATGAACGGTATAGACATATATCATGACTCCTTATTCAAATTTAAGAAATACATTCACTCAGAATTAATAAATAAAACTTAAGTCTAGCCTTTTACCCAGATTTTTTGTTGTAATTTTTTTTTTATCGCTAGAGTACAGCAGACAGGCAGACGACCCACCTGATGGAAAGCGGTTACCGTCGCCTATGGACGTTTGCAACACCAGAGGTGTCACCAACGCGCTGCCGGCCTCGAAGAAATCTTATGACACCCTTTTTAAAAAACCCCATGTCAAAGCGCTGTGGGAAAACCACGACTGGGAGCTCATTCCAAATCCCCACAGTGCGCAAGAGGAACGTTCTAGAGAACCGTTGCGTACAAGAGCGAAGCGGCTCAAGGAAGTGGGGATGAACGCCCAGCCGATGGCGTGCGGTGCGGTGGTAAAAAGAAGACGAAGGCACCATTCTAAACAGTTCCTCGGAACACTCTCCGTTATATAGTCGGTAGAATACGCAGAGAGACGCGAAGTCTCTCCGAAGGCCAAGCGTATCTAAGCCGTCTGTGAGTATGGGATCGTCGACAATGCGAACGGCTCGACGTTGGATACTGTCCAGGGGATTTAGCTGGTAAGCGGGTGCCCCGGCCCACAAGTGTGAGCAGTACTCCATATGCGGCCGCACCTGGGCTTTGTAAAGCACAAGGCGTTGCCGCGGAGTGAAGTACTGCTTGGACCGGTTTAGCACTCCCAGCTTCTTGGAGGCAAGTTTTGCCTTGCCTTCAAGGTGGCCCCTGAACTGTACATCGTTTGCAATGTCGACACCAAGGATCCCAATACTCTTCGAGGTGGTAAGGGGTGTTCGGTGTTCCTTGGAACTGAAGCGCATGTACGAATGGGGTTTTCTTGGCTGAGAATACGCAGACCTGTGTCTTTGTGGGATTGAATTGGACAAGGTTTTGTCTTCCCCACTCAGCGACTCTCTCTAAGGAGTTCTCTACCTTAGACACAAGTCTAACCCGACTTTCCTCCACAAATGACGTATTATCTTTATATTAAGCAAGCTATGTTTGCCTGTAAGATACTGTACATTTAGCATAAGACCATTAACATGTATATTTAATTAAGCATAATATCAATGTATCAGTTGTTAGCAAACTTAATAAAAATAAAATAAAAAAAAGGTAATGACAATGGATAGATCGGGTGAAGGTGATATATCGGACGAATGTAACAAATATCAATATTGTTACATGCCGACAAAAAGTGAATGCACATAAACCTGGTTTATTACCTTTCCCGCATTTGGACTTCTTTTGTTTACTTCGTGTTTAAAATTTGCAATACGACAATAGCCTATTGTTATTGGACTTGTTTACCCGTCGCAGGTGTGCAGATTACGGTTTCTCGGAAACCTCAGTCCACGCGGTCCTTTGTGATACATATTGTACAATCTAGTATCAAACGATGGGGGTGAGGCTGTCAAGCGAGAATCACGATACGAGCAAGAGGTACATTCGATAAGCGATATAGTGACGGATTTTGTGCGTGTTATTGAATCGTGCAGTTTGTACTGGTTGCGTCCAGTTATATTTGTACCTGTATTATACGTGTTTGTATAGTTCTAATAAATTCTATAGTAATTCCAACAGCATTTCAATTCGAGTCCTGCGTAACTCGTAACAATATCATCGTAATAATCTTGCTTAGGACATAAGACAAAGTTATGAAATTATTGTATTGTCATCATTCATTCAAATTCAAAAGTTTTTATTCAAAATAAGTTCCACTAGAGAAACCTTTTTGAAGGTCAATATATATAAGTTAAAATTTAATTTTGCTTTCTAGTCTACGTAAATACACCGCTTCACAAAATATAGTATAAAAGGTTGGAGCGAGCTGTTATGTAAATGAAGTTGTCATTTAAGTATTCTTCAATAGTGTAGTATCCCTTCTTTAGATACTTTTTAACTTGTTTACTATGTGTACACATTTTCCTATTAATCAGACGTTTGGAAGTGGTTGGAAATGACGTAGAAACATTCCGTTAGATAGATTTGTTCAGGTCAAGCATCAATCACTAAAATATAATAAAACTATATTAATTACATTTATTTCCCCGTAATATCATTCGTTTTACATTCATACTATTATAGTACTAAAGAAATCAACGTGTTTTTAGCTACATTGCATTTCGAATGAAACATAGATTGTGTATCATCATTATGAAACTTCCAACGTATGCTGTACATTGAAATAATGCATTATGTAACATGTTTCGTGTCACGAGTATTGTAAGTGACACTGTTATTGCAGACGTGATATGATTCTTCTGAAATTCTTTTAGGAGTTGAGTCATTCTACTTTTTATTGTAAAAAAGGCCTTTTTACAATAAAAATTCCAATGAATATCCATTTGCCTGGGAGACTTCGGCGGGCGGGGGGGACTCGCCGGTTAGAGAAGCCGGAATACCCACTAAAACCCCTTGTTGCTACCTGACGCCATGTGCTGGGATGACGGGATGTGCGTGAGCTTTTCTTCCGCGACCCCGGCTGGATTGTAAAAAACGGGCATGCACATGAGCGACTTGAGCTTATTTCAGAACAATACCTTTTAAGTTTGATCGCTATCTCACCGAACGTCAACTGGTTATATTTTTAACCGACTTCGAAAAAGGGAGGAGGTTCTCAATTCGTCGGGATCCTTTTTTTTTGTTGCTTTTTTTATGTATGTTCGCCGATTACTCCGTGATTTATGATTCGATTTACGTGATTCTTTTTTTGTTCGACGCGGAATAGCTTCCAATTGGTCCCCTAAAAATTTTACATAGTTTGGCCCAGTAGTTTTTATCTTACGAACATTTTTTTGTTCCCGTTTCTTGGGACCTATAATTTTAAGAAGCGCGGCACCTTTCGTAGATCCACCCATACATAGCTAGACACTAAAAAGTAATAAATAAAAACTAAAACTTCGTTTAAAAACCGACTTCAAAAACTAAAAAACTAAAATGTATAAAATAACTTATTAATATATATTATCTAAAACATCTTGACGTCGGTGTAGAGTAAAACATAAACATTACTATATTTTGAAAATTACTAAGCACCGACTTTAAGATGTTTTAGATAATATATATTAATAATAATAGCTTTAGAAATAAGTTATTTTATACATTTTACTTTTTTAGTTTTTGAAGTCGGTTTTTTTAAAGGAAGTTTTAGTTTTTATCTAGGATGAAGAATGCTTATCTAGTAAATTAAACTGGTGTTTAAATTTTAAATTAGGAAATGGAAAATGCGTATTGGATTGAAAAAGATGTATTGAATTTCGGAGATATGGCGTATTTTTTATGAAGTACTTTTGTTCCGTACCCAAATGTTAAAAATATTGGTTATGATGAGGTATCCTTCATACACTGCCACGCATTTGTCCAACTGTTTTGTTATGGTTTAAATTAGGTGCCTGCTCTAAAAATATAGGAAACAATTAAATGATAGATGATACTGATTTCTGTCAGTTAATTGTTGTTAAAACCATTATTGCGGAACAATTTTGCGGCATTGCATAATACTTAAATTTGCGATGTTAATGCATAGATAAGACTTTTCAGGAAATAATTTATCATAGATACCAGTTAATACCGGTTTAAAAAATATGCTAGAAGTAATTATGACAGCTATTTATAATAAATTAATAAATTTAATTATAAAACGATAATTAAGAATTTTAATTACAAATTTATTTACGTGATAATATTCTTAGCATACTATATGCAAGTTTTGCACTGACAGTCAGTCGGTTTCCACTGGAAGGTCAGCTTTGCGCCGAATATTTCGCTCCCCGGCTTTCCTTACCAGGAGAGCAAATCAATTCTAATTACATTAGCATTCTAAATATTTAATAGGTATATAAGCAGGTATCAAGTTGAAGTTCATAATTTAAGCGGACTTGTATACTGTAACCACTTTCTATTTCACATCATGTTTTGGTTAATCCAATGCTGGTAATTGGTTCCCCATTCAGCAAGGTCGCATGTTTGAATCGATTTTCGAATGTATTATAACTTTCCTAGATTTAATCACTATACAATATATATGAATTTTCAAGTAAGCCTTTATAGCAAAATTAGAAACTGAAACATATAGTGAAATATACTCAAAAGAGTGTCGGGGCTGATTTTATCAAAACTAAAGCGGTATCATGTGATTAAAAAAAAATCAATTACCTTATTTAGTAATCGAATCCACCGATTTTGAAAAAAAAGATACATATTGTTTTAATACACCAAAGGATAGTGTAGTTAGTAAGGATTAATTTCTGTGAACAAATGTTTAACGTAAAACTACTCAACCTAGTGCTGGAGAAAGGCCTTCCCAAATTTTGCTCCACGTGTTAGAGCAGCCATACTCAATTATTTTTTTATGGGTTTTAGAGTCGCATTGAGGTATTATATCAAGTTCCACGGGCCGGAAATATATTTTATTTAGGTGTTATTTTACTAATCAAGTTCATACCAGGCGGACTGATGGTCCACGTGACGAAAAGCGGTCATATCATCTATGGATATTTGCAGCATGCATACCAATGCAAATTCATTATTTTGTACAACTGTGTAGTTTGTCAGCCAAGCCAGTCACAAAAACTCGGCGGGCCACATGCAGTCCGCGGGCCGGAGGTAGAGTATCGCGGGGTTAGGACTATCCTACGTTAGCTAAAATATATCCTGAATTCTTGGACCATTTGCCTCATCGGTTATTAATCCTACTTAATAATATAGTTATAAGTTTTCTAGAATATCGACTGTAATTATTACCGAAGTTCTTTTATCAGGAAATAAATGTACTTAATATGATTTTTGTTTCTTAGTTATGTAATGTTAGTGTAATTTTCCTATTATTTTACTGTTCCTTTATGCTTACAGATTTAACTATACTTTATATACCAAATACAATGTATTTTGTTAGGAGTGGCATAAATGTACAAACATTTTAATGATATTACGTATATAATTTTATCAACTTGTCAAGGAAAGCAAATTCAGGGCAATTTAGAATGGAAATAATATAAAATTGATAAGGATAAAATTCAACAAAAGTTACTTAATCCGAATTGGGGAATCCCGTACTAAGAATAAATCTTACATGCAATGATTTTCCTCGAAACTAATAAATCAGCATAAAACATTTAAGCAAAGAAATAATTTAATTACTAAGCTATTTTGTCACTAGTGTCCTTATACCATACTGTGTTAATTTGGTAATTAGAAAATTATTAGAAATTAGCTGTATCCTCCACTTCTTTAATTTGGAATTTAAATTATGTAAATAGGGGTCGATGATTGTCATGACCGTTTTATGTAAATCGGTAAAAAAATAATGTGTTTTGACCCACAGGTCAAGAACATTAATGTCATATACGTATTGCAGTAATATATAAGTTAGATATTTAAACATAATAACTAACACATAAGATACCATTATTGCCATGTCCCGACATTCTATGGTTATTCTGAATAGTACATCGATAGATTTACAGACTTGAGTTTGGATCAAGTCGCTAAATCTAATCAGTACCGTCGTGTAAACGGGAAGAATATGACTTATTAGAGTTACTATTTCTTAACTGTCTAGCTCGCAAAGGTTAGATGTATAAAGATAAATGAAACCTGACGCCCTTTTGATTCGGTGCCTGCACCGTCGTTCACCGTACAGCCAGATGTACGTATTGGTTAATGGGAAATTTAATCTGATATAAGGAAAATACATATACTTCGTCGTCAGCCAATCACAGTCCACTGCTTCATCGGTCTATCGAACACTACGTTTAGCGAGACGCGGTCTCCACTCCAAGACTCAATGCTCCATCGGCCATCGGTCTTGCGACATACGTAACTGCCACTTCAATTTGCTGATTTTGCGAGCTATGTTAGTTACTTTGTTTCTCTTACGGATATTCTCATTTCTAATTTTATCCATAAGAGAAACACCCAACATAGCTCGCTCTATAGCCTGTTAAGCCACTTGAAACTTGGGGACCAATCCTGCCGTCAGTGTCCATGTCTCTGCCCCGTTGGTCAGGACGGGGAGGATGCACTGCTCGAATATATATACTTAGTCAATAGATTATTAAAATCTGTGGGCCTTTTGCAAGAAAAACGATAACATTTTACAACGCGCATAAAGACATAGTGCCTGGAAGTTAAAATATGCAGAACACAAACTTTAACGCTATTATAAGGCGAGGGTGAGGGTATGCTATCCACTATAATTTTTAGTTATTGCAGCCATTTCGTCAAATACGGTAGGTAACTTTTCGAAATCGTATTATCTGTCCGACCGTCTTTGTAGGTCAGTAATTTTTTCTAAAACGGTTTAACAAAATGTAGTAAAAATATGTATCTATATGGCGCTATTAAATAATTTACAAATCCAAGCAAATAACAATTAAGTTTCGCCGCCATATGATAGAAGGTTCTTGTTGGTTTAAGGAGTTTTAGAAAAATGTAGAAAATTCTGGAAGAAAAGACTAGGATATATTAGAAAGGGATAGATGATGAACAAAAGAATAACGAAAAGAAAATCGAAATTATGGGTTCCAGAAGATTCTCCTGAGTATATATGCAGTGTAAGGGTCGTCTACCGGGGAGGTCAGTTCAAGACAGCGAAGCAACAAGTGTGATACGAAAGAGTTGAATAAAAGGTTCAAAAGAAGATAGTGACGAGTTTACAGAGTTGGAAGAGAAGTTGAGTAGAAGACAGTGACGAGTTTAGTGGACAGCTTAATGGAGAGTTTAGTGGGCAGTTCAGTAAAGGAGGAGTTTAGTGTAGTTTAAGAGGAGATTCAGAAGCGAGCTACCCACGGTAAATTCGGAGGTAAACTAGTCATCTTCAGGACAGTGTGTCGTTGTTAATTGGGTGAAGGGATATCCAGGAATGAATCACGTACGGCTGTGAAAGACGATAAAAGCGTTTACTTGGAAAAATAAAACTGGTGATTTCTTCCAATCCTAAGTGCGTCCCCCGCTCGCACGTAATAATATATAATGAGGGTTGAATATTTTTTACGCTTTTTGTAATGTATATATAACGTTCAAAATCTTCAGTGACTTTTATTTAACTTTATGGTGGCGAGATAATTAATGCTTTCATAATTATCTCGAAATTATAAAAATTGTGTTCCCTTCTATATTAAAATTATAAAATGATATAATCATATAAGTTCAAAAAATTATATCGACTAAACATAGTATAGAACCTCTCAATGTGTGTGGTATGATACACTCTTACTTAATTTTTATACACGTGTATTAGTATTATACCTACTACATAATACATATAACTATATATCTTAATCATTGACGTAGACACGTATTTATTTATGCTGGTATGCATAATTTTTATATATTTATTTGTAACGCATAAAATGGTGTCACATAAAGTCTAACACAACCGGATATAATATATACGAGTATGTGGCTGTGAAAAAATGTGCCTACATTTTGATATTTGATTTGCAGGTATTGTTTCCTTAGGGATTCTAAGCCGTTATGGCAAGAGCCCTTACGAAGTCGTCATGTCCATCTGCCATTGTATGTCACAGGCATTTCCTAACTAATGTATAATAACTACGGTGAAATAAATAATTGGGGATAACCTACATATTTGCTGAGAGTAAATTATTTTTAGTACACATAGTCATGTGTGGTATTATATTAGCAAGTTTAAAAAAATGGAATAATGCTCATTAATGACCTTTTGACTAAGTGGAAAATTAAAAAAAAAATATTGGTGTAGCTTAAAATTACTTTCACCAAAACATTTTGAGATATAGTTTTGGATTTAGGAAAATGACAAAACCTGAGGACGTTATTTTCATTACGTCTGTTACGAGCACTTGCGCGATTTATATGTTACTTCAATACTACGCGTACACATCTACATCCCATACATACATCCCTTGGCAGGCAAATTGCTGCACAGCTTCCTACCGCTATGATTACACGTATGATACTAATTGGAAGGCACCATATGGTAAGGTGTGATTTGGCGAGGTCCAAAAAATGTTATCTTAAACGAAGTCATAAGGAATGATAGGCATTTTTTATGCGCAGGGGGAATACATTTCGTACCATATTGAGTCCCTCTCGACTGTGTGGGTGGGACCGGACCGCGGCGGTAAGCGCCGCGCAGCGTGTGCAAAGAATCTGGGCGGAACCAACTACTCCGCTAAACCTAAACCTGTGTCCCATACTTGGCGCTTGTGTGGAAGAACATGAGATGACGAGCGAAGCTACATCCATTGTTCAACCGCGCAACAAGCTTAGGTCGCCCTGGGATGCAGAGTGACCCACTTCACCAACAGAGGTTGGACCCGTCGCATAGGAGGAGATTTTGCGCATACCTGTGTCTCCGGAGGCCAATCTGACGACGGAGACAGAGGAGCGCGTGCGCAGCTCTCTCCCTTATTCTCCCAGCGGCTTTCGTACGGGACATTGCTGCCTCGCAAAAGGAAGAAACTGCTGACCAGTGATTGTCGCTGCGGAGCATGGCCTCAACCAGTCCCCGCAGCGAATCGATCGGCCCTACGAGGGCTTCGAGCTCGAACCTTTGTGGTTCGAACAAGAGCTGCGAATCGGATGCTCCGAATGCAACCGGGTTTTAAGGCTAAGATAGTATTGAAATATATTTTATCTAATTTAGATTACTTTATGTTAATTATATATACAACTAGCTATGCCACCATTTCGTTCACGCGGGACCCTAGACTTTACATTCCTATCTTCTGAATCCAGTAGTATATATCGAAACAGAACACATACAGACATTTAAGACTAAACTATCATTATAAACCAACATTTTATCTGTCAGAGCCTTTTTGAGACTAAGTTTCAGACAGAATTAGCGACAAAAATTCTAAAAATTATCATTTATGTTTAGGGATCGTATAAATAGCAGTTTTCCCTTGACTTTTGGCACTTATTTTAAAACCATATACTAATTCGTAGGCATATACTAAACACACATACAAAAGCTAAGATAACGCTTTTTTCTTTTAAAAAGGTCCTTTTGGGTTGGGTTGGGTTGCAAAAGCAACATTATTAATTTTAATCTAATTTGTTTCAGAAACGGTTGCTTGCTCCCAAATCTAGCAAAGGGACAGTCACAGGGAGACATTATTACAGAAAAAGTAATCAAAAAACGATGCGTCAGACAGTTGTATTTGTATTACACCTGCATGATCTAAATACACATGGCAATCGAAAGTATATATCAGTTAACCTAATACTTGGCACGTGTACTTCTGTGAGCCTATTATTTATACTGGCGAATGTAGAGTAAGCATTTAATTACAAACTTCTTAGCAAATCAAATTTAATTTTTATTTTATTTACTTTCTAAGTGATTTTTAGAGTTCTGTTTTCTATTTCAACAAAATGTAGCCCTCATAAAATTGACAATCTCTCCGTTTGCTTGTTTGCCTGATTTTGCCTGATTATAACAAGACCCGTGGAATAATTATTGAGATATTTTGAATTTACAATTTTTGGTTTCTGTACCCAAATACCATACCAAAAACAACAACCAATTGAACTTTTTCACACGGAACCTTTCACTGTGCGTGCTCAGACACGCACTTTGAACATTTTTATTTTTCTGGAACTTTACCACACTATTGTACGCCGAAACATAGATAATAATACATTTCTATTTATTTTACACCTTGTTGTCCCAATAGTTTACCAGTAAACGGTGAATTATAATGGAGGTACTGTTGTTGACATATCACTACGGAACCAATCCAAAAAGTAATAACATGTTTTTATTATATTTATGTTGATATACATACGTTTCGATTTAATAAAAAAAGGACTAATAAGCTCGTTTAACAGTGCTAATCAAAAATGTAACCGTAATATCTGATTTACATTTTGCTAATAGGTAAACATATGATATTGACAGTTACATTTAAAAAATAATATATAGGAGTAACCGATATAGCATGTTTTTATGAAGGTGATAATGATCACAGCAAAATTCTTCATCGCCTGTCACTTTGTCACAAGAACCTTTGTATACATGAGCTGAAATGATTAAACACAGAAAATATTTATTTTATCGAGCTAACTGTGTGCTTTAAACATGGCCGTCGACCGGCGGCGCCGCTCAGTTTACTCGCAACCGGTGACGGAGGCACGCGTCAACACTTTCGACAGTAAATTACGAACACCAATAGAAAAAAATCTATGCGCCAAAAGACCAGCTTCCAATTTCAAAACCATAGGATATGTTAATTTTAAAATCAGAAACCGCGCGAGTGAGTGTCAAACGCGTATAAGACAATTCTAATTAACCGGTGCGGTTACGGAGCATTCTAAAGTAATACGAATTAGTCAAGGTCCGTAAAAAACGGTTAGAATCTGGACTGTGCAATTTCTTCTGGATTTGACCACGTGTGCTGCGGGTGAGTGACTCCTTGTAACGCTAATGCCTAGTGTAGTCACGGCTTTATTTTTACACATGGGGACGCGCGGGATGCGCGTCCGAAACTAACAACGCGCAACTATTTTTGGTACATGAAACGTGCACTCTAATCTACTTTCTCATATTACAAAATAAACGTCTAAAATAATGGTATATAAACTAGTCAAAGAGAAACCAATACATTCACGTAGGTACTTGAATAAGCATGCATAAATTATGAATAAAAACGTCTTCCTCCGCATAGTATACCACCAAGCGTCGACGCACGACGATTGTTACAGACTTTTAATATAAAAAACAGATGTATTGTTTGTATGGGGAATGAATACAGCATATTCAACTTAATGCTATAGCGTCGCCCTCATTTTCGGATATCCTGCGACCCTTCCGATAAAAACGAAACATTGGTTATCATTATCAACATGCCTGATGTAACGCTGTAGCACACATCGTGCGTGACAAACGACTGAACTGATATCTGAACCATAAACAAATAATTAACTGGGGCTCGTTAAAAAAAATTAACAAGAACACATCTATTAAAGTCAAGTAAGTTAATATTGCTAATGGGTTCGTTCACATTGCAGAAGCACCGGCGAATATTCAGTTAGTGTTAAAACGCTTAAAACAGAGAAGGCCTTGGGAAAGGACTGGTATAACTGATTCAACGGCATTCGGATAAGGTACGCCGTATTTAGAAAATATCTAGAATCAGACGCGACATAAATTAATCATATTCTAAAAGATACATTTGGCTTAGGCCTTTGGAATCCAATTAGTGTTGAAACATGTAAGTTGTGACTTTATCCTCCTTGTAATGTTGTACTTGACATACGAGTGTTTTATTACATAGTACAGAAAATTTTATCAAATTCGGTACAGCAATACACGATAGGCCGCCAAAGACTTTCAGATTTATTTATAGGTTTATCCATTTTATTTGTATGTAACTAATACCAAAAATAATAAAGTTCACACAGTCGGAAGTTTCTGAGTCGTATAATTGTAGATTAAGGAAAAATCAGAATCGGATAATAGTTTCCGAGTATGCTTCTTACTGTTCTAATGTACAGAATAAGGAAATATAGAATTTCATATTATTTTATCTATGTTTCTATTTTGTGGTAGTTAGTAGCAATTTAATATAATGAACAATATCAAAATAAATTTAGGTAAATTAGTGTCTGTTTACTTATTATTTACACGTCGTCGCTACCAAATATCACAGTCCACTGCTAAACGTAGGCCCCTCCAAGTCGGCGCCACTCATACCAGTCTGCCGCTTTCCGCTATTAATTGCTGTTTAAGTTAATATTTTTCTAAGGTCTATGTGTGCGACAGGTATACTAATCGAAAAAAAAACTTCGTATTATTGTGTCACGTCTCGATGTAGTAACAAATGTTCCTTTAAATACAACCATGACTTTTAGAAGTTAAGGCGTAGCATAGTATAGGATTTTTAAGACCACTTTTTTGTGAAATGATGTTCTGTTTAGTTTTGACATGTCCAAATTGTTTTAAACCAGGACAGGAGGTTGAAACAAATTGTGTTTAAGGCTGCAGCTCAATACAAAAAAAAACAATTAAAAAAAATTAAGGTTCAATTACTTAAATTGCTAATAATCTATAGTAGAATTACCAGTATATATAAAGTACTCTGTGAGTAAAATTATTTTGTACGTGCAGTTTGGGTCATAAAATAAAGCGAGTATTTCGCTCTCTGTTCCACTTACGGGCCTTATGGGCGGGCATAGTGATGCGCATTATTGTGGTCGATAAGCGTTATTGATAGTGTATTTAGTTTTGTCATTTTGTGGGTTAGTTATAAAAGTGAAAAAAAAAATAGATACAACAACGTATTTATTTAATAATAATGACTTATAATAAATTATTAATTAGGTATCTATGTTAAAAATAACTATAAGTACAAAAGTTTAGAATGTAACAACTTATATTAAAAATAAATATAAATACTTATATCTAAGTTTAAAATTAACAGCAAAAAGATAATAATGATTTTTATAAGAATGATAATCTTTCTTTGATAAGAATGAGTTTTTATCGATACTGGCGTTGCGCCCGCGCAACATGCTCACCGCCTCAGCCGGGCTGAGGCCGAGCTTGATTTATGACCCAAACTGCACGGACAAAATAATTTTACTATAATTCTTAATTTTCTTACAATATATTATTGATTTTTCAATAATAATCCTTTTTAATCAATGTATTGATTTATGGACATTTAGTGTCCCGATTAGGGGAAAATCGCGACGCTTCCCTATACCCAATAAAAATCGGGACGCCCCACGCAAGCCGGGAAAACTGGTAACGCTTATCCTCAATGAAGTTACTCGAATATATCGAATATTAGGAAAAACATTTAAATAATTTTTTAACAGTGCATAGTGCAAAGGTATTTATAGGTATATTTTAGAATTTAGAAACAATACTGTTAGAATTTCTTTGTAAATATGTGATTGACCGTGTACAACCATTGCACAGCCATTGTTATGCCTTTTCGTGTCAATGAACTTTAATTCTGAATGAGATTATTCGGTGAAAGTGTAAACCTCATTGTTAATCCATTACTGTTGCATTTACAAAATTTCTTCAGACGTACGTAATAATTATCTATCCATTTTTTCTTTTCACTTGAAGTGGAAATGCTTTCTACTTTATATAGACCTTATTAAACTGAGAACAAACCTCACTCCCAGAGAACAAACCCCACGGCACACTGCCTGGAGACAATAGGGTATGTTGAAGCTATAGGTGACAACCACAGATATCATCATAACAAGCTAGGTGTTTTTATTCTATGGCTTCGAACCACAGTTATGGAACAGGCTCATACTCCCTTTATTACTGCGAACAGACCCTAACTATCTACACCGGATCGTCTAACCAGTGAGTACTACCTACTTATAGGGCTTAGTGGGCTTATGCAGAACATTTCGGCAGCCCCGTTTCGGCAATCTTGATGAGGCTTTTCTGTCTCCAAAGGCTTCAGTTTCCTATGTTTAATTAAAATATGAAGAGCTAAATCTACTCCAAAAAATCCTATAAATGTACTACTAACCTCCATGTTTGATGCCAGGGCCATTTCAACTATATTGAAAAAATTAAATAACTAATAATAAATTACTATACATCGTACTTTTTTAATATTGGAAACAATTGTTTTATTATTAAGTTGGTAAACTTTTTAATGACTGTCTGTTGAATATCAGCAAATTATGCACAATTTGCGTATGTAGGTATATTGCGACTGGCTTAAGCCCCCTAGGCTGCACACGGGTGCCACACCCCTTACAACCTCGGGTAAAGACGGCTTTGTTAAATGTTACGCTTTCTTTTCGATTTTGCCCACACTTACGTTCAATCTGTCTTGCATTTTCTTGCAAAGAATAGATCTTAATTGCGATCTATAAACCAATTTAAAGTCACTTGATATGCGGCCAAAAAATGTAAAATAAATACAGAAACCTACTCATTTAAATATTTCTTAGTCTGGATTGTCACGTGGGTATAACCAGTTTCGAATCCATTAATTGAAAGCTTATAAGGCCTTGAAATTGAAGAAAAACCTAGTTTCTTAATGATTGTACGAACAACAAATTAACATACTGAGCCACGTGCTCATTAGCTATGTCTGCAAAAGCATTCGAATCTAGCATGCTTTACAAATGTCAATAATTGTTTAAAAAAAATTACGCTCCCTTCAAACTTGAACAGCTTAATCTACCGCCAACAAACAGGAAAAACGGCAAATACCTAAGTAATCATATTTTAAACTAGCATATGCCCGTGACTTCGTCCACGTTTGACTTGGAATTCTCGGGATTAAAAAAATGTACCACAGCTACAATTTTATAACTGTGTCATAAGCTCTGAAGCTAATTTGTATGCACCCGAACAACAACAAACTGCTTCCGGGAACATTCCCGCGGGATTCATGGGATAAAAAATCACACATTTTATTACATAATATTTGCTATCGATGTTTTTTACAGCTTTAATGTACAAAGACGGCGTGTTTAGAATTTCATAATATTATAGATGGTAACAATCTAAATCAAAATATGTAGATGCTTGTGACAACCATTTAAGAACTCTTTACGTCTGTACTACTATATACTATACGTATTGTCACAGACGCTTATAAAAAGCAGGCTAGCAGCATCTTAACTATCATGGTTTTAAATTAGTATGCTCTTCAACTTAGTGCTTTTTCTTAGCAAGTAGCATGGTGGTTTTAAGTATACAGAAATCTTATACAGAAAAATAAATAATTATTTTAATTTAATATTAGTACAAAAGCAAGCTATTATTGTGCATTTACTACTTAACAGCGTATGTGTTAAATACTGCTAGGTATTAGCAATATACATCGAAGGGTTCGTTTTTTCGAAGGTCTGACACAGACATGTTTTAACACTAAGTTATTAGTAGCAATAGCTCGGTAACGGTATGCTGTCGTGGTAAAAAAAAGTATGAAACGCATGTCGTCGTATTTTTATTTTCATCACTCCCATTGTTGCAAACGTCTGTCTTATGTGACGAGAAGCAATAAATTACTATTGCTAAAGTTTATTGATTGATTAGCCTAATCCAGTTATCATAATGTTATAGGAATAGATTTATGTCCGCCACGCTTGTCCAAAGCAGCCTACCGGGTTTCACTATAAAACTGAAACCCAAACGTTAAAATGAGATTCGAAAAGCTCAATTGCTGAACTTTTTTTAGGGTTTCAATACCTAAAGATATAAAAGGAATCCTTCTGGTCTTACTCCGCTGTCTGTGTGTCACAGCTGATTAATTTCGGGATCTACATAATTATATCGAATTTTTGTATCTACGTAAATGCATTAAAAGTTGAGGAATATGATGAAACTGCTCCACTTTTAAACTCACTCGATGGAGGGAGATATCAAATAAATGAACTTCGTAAGCAAATTTTATAAATATGTTTTATTTATTGTCCAAAATTTAATTTAGAATAAGCAATAAAAAGTTTAATTTTTGTATAAAATATGATCAAGCTTCTCATGGATCATAAATAAGTGAGACTATTCACAGAAATGTATCTCTCAGTTTTGATAGTAACCTGACCTAAAAAGATAAACGAAATTCTGAGAACAATGTAGACAAATATTATTTTCAGATATTTTAATTATTTTCCTTATGTTAATATTGGTTTAAGATAGACTGATGCGTGCGTTTTTTCTTTGCAATACAAATATTTTAGCTGTAGAAATAATCACGTGAAAAAGATAATTATGATAGCTTTCTCTCTCTCTCTTTCGCATAAATTACCTCAACAACCAAGTCAGGTATCGCTGACTGTATCAGAATGTTATTAGAAAAAATAAACACGTGGTAGTCATAGGAAATTTCCTATCCATTTGCATATTCTGTTTTGGAACATTATACACTGTAAAACGAAACTATCTCAAACATGATTGTGTATTCTTTTTATATTGCAAATACAGCGAAATCTCTAAATACATTCTAGATTTCATTAATGACGTTAATGCTGCTTTGTGTCGTTCAATTCTTCCTATTAGCTGATATTCCTAAATGGCTGTACCCGCGACGCTGTTATTAACCCTGTAAGATATTCAAATATAATATAATATAAATAAGATAACCTAGCTCTTTCATTCTCTAAAAATTTTATTAAATTAATTTTGACACAAACTTAGAGTCTGAAATTGGCGTATAATAGTTCTAAAAACAACCATAATACGGTATTTATTTTGTAATACAAAGAGACACTTGTGATTTTTGGTATACTTAAATTACTTAATATACACGCACCGACTTTTGCGTGTATTTTCAGAACCGTATCGCGCGAAAACTATCTCATTATCCGGATTCAAGGAATTCCTACTTTTATCCTGGTTATAGAAAGTAAATATTATACTGATTTTTTAAGGTAATTTATACATTCCTAATACCGTGGCGACGACAAAATATTCTCCTGGTCTATTCTTAATGATTTCAAGTGTAACTTGTCAACCGTGCAATGTACCGAACTACCAATATATATTGATTTTATTAATACTGACTAAAAATTATGTAAACAATCCAAAGAAGTTATGTTAAAACCAAATATTTATGTCTAGTGGTGATCATCATTACCATTATGATCTCATATTAGCCTAAAGTTTATCTGTAGCTTTAAGACGTGACAGCATTACTTAATTTGTTTACAGTTTATCGACCCGTAAAATTTGCTGGTAGGCGATCCTGAAATGTTTGAACAATCTAAGCAATCGACTCGAATATCTCGCCATTGCTCATCAATAATTATTAATATAATTCATGTAAGCATACCTAATTCATGTCTTATGTCAAGTCATGCCCCCTTCACCAAGTAAAGCTACTTTGACGACATGAAGTATGACACGCGTGTCAATGTTTTCACAATAAAGATTGCCGAATATAGTGCAGTTTTCGAGCCTAATACGTGTCCTATTACAAATACCTCTAGCACAGGCTGATGATGGCGAAAAACATCATACTTAAACCTATACTGATGCGTCAAAACCTATAAAATGCCTTAGTCAATATTTCTTCCCTTACCAAAAAAAAAAAATCGAACCTATCAAAGCACGTTTATAGTCTATTATAAGGTTATTACCCACGAATCAAGCCGTATTCATTTGCTGAAATGTGTATTTCTTTATTCCTTACCAAAAGCATAAATATTAAGTTTAATTTCCTCAGCGTGGACGGTTACCGGTTGCCCATACAAATTTTCTTGCAATAATCACCCCCTTGATGAAAGTTTGATAAAGGATGACAAAATAAAGTAAAAGTACGTATCTCTACGAAGTTTCGCAATCAATTTCTTATAAGATTGCTCTGTTAGATGACGTTATAGTTTTATCGATATATTGCATACAATTATGTTATTGTATTATCTGTAAGTTATTATGTTAAATAATTATTATTATGAAAACATTTCGATATTTTTTAAGATTACGAACTAAAATATCAATATTTGTATCTTACAGAGTAACATTAGAAAGAATATGTAATATATGTAAGAATATGTAAGTTTTTTTAATAACAATTCAAAAGAAGAAGGTATATTGTGCTCTTTACTATGAATTATATTTACTAAACTTAACATATATTGAAATGATACCAATTTTTAAACAAGTTTTTAAAATAATTCGTAAGGCATTTAAAGGTGACATTCATTGTTATTGAGAATTAATAAAAAAATATATATTAATACGCGTCTTTATAAAGAAATAATATTTGTGTGGCATCATTAACATTAAATAAATGACTTCTTCTTTTACAAGTGGTCGGTTTCCGCAATTCGTCAACATAGCGGCTATTTGACGTGAGATGAGAAGTTATTCCATCCAGCCCAGTTCCTATAGGAAGTCCACCAGCTACTTTAAGTTGCCGAAAACTTCTTGGAGGCTACCTGGGGCGTCCAGATACTTCGCCCTGTGTTGGGCCACCTCTCCGCATTCAAGCAAGACATGGACGGCTGTTGCTTCTTCCTCCAGGCAAGCTCTCTGCAGAGGGGGCTGTCAGTGACACCTACATTGAAACGATTAAAATTGCGAAGAAAATGACTTAACACTCCAACCATTAAAATGTCCAAAACAAATGTTTGAGAGTAACACATACATTTTTACAAGCTTTTATTTAACTTGGATGTACCTATGTATGTATCATACATACATAGGTACATCCAAGTTAAATAAATATATACATACATAATGTAAGTTCGGGTGGAATCTTGCAAGTTAAATTTGACCAACTTCCTGTTTTCCAATTGAGCTGCAATTTTGCGCGTATGTGTAATCTCGTAACAATGCAATAATATTGTATCATGGAGCTTATCTGATGATGGAGTCGGAAGGTGGCCATAGGAACTCCTGTACTAAACAAGATAGATCCGTCGTGTTTGGGCTCGTTTTACTTGTCTTAGCTAGTACTCTGCTGCTACATGATATCCAGGATCTCAAAAGCAAGAATTGAAAGAACAGGTTTTTTCAATTCGTTTAGTTAATTACATACATATAATTTTTTGCTAGAGTGATACTTTTACCTTCTAAAGATACCTATATTTTTCTAAGCATCGTTATACAGTTTGATATTTTAAACAAAGATGGATTTTATTGCGTAGAACTTAGTCAAGATCATCGCACCCAGTGGACAAATTTTATCTCGACTAAAACTCATTGTTTTATGATGTTGAATCACGTTATTAAAATGTTCGATGCATCGAATCACTCTGATCATGACATTAGCAATGTCTTGTTTCGGTTGAAGTGGATAGCGGCGCGACCAAAGAGTACATTGAATATATAAAGAGGCGCGACGCATAATAAGTGGCCAAGTGTGAATAGTATATTTAAAGAGTTGGTTTCTTTCAATTAATTTTCTACGGAGAATTGCTAAATTTTTAAAGTCCATACAATCAGAAAATATTACAAAATCAATTTTTTTTATTCGAAATAAGTTCCACTGGAGAACACTTTTTGAAGGTCATATGTATAGGTTAAATTTTAAGTTTACTTAGTTCGTGATGTACATTACTTTCTGTAGGTACCTATTTGCAAGGAGATAACGATACCTACTCCATTATTGTTACACAGAATACTATAAATTGGAACTTTTAACAAAAGTTGTAACTTATGCCGCAATAGTGATATCTTTTTGGATGCAGTTTCCATTCGGGCACTTTTTAAAAGCTGACTTAATTTCGTAATTTACGAAGGTTTTATGTGATAGTGATCAATTCTCTAAGGCATTTAAATTGACCCTATTATTATCGTTACTTAATCTTTAGATTGACTGACATAGACGCAGTTATCATCTATATCTGTGGCTGTACATCTACCAAAGCTACATTAAGGTAGTCCGTTGTTCCCGTCCAGACCAATTCAAATGCATTCTTACGCAGAATTTTTCGTTCATGGAGGTGTAGCGGGGGCAAGTCAGTCACACTAAAATGCCTTTAGTTATTACACAATACCTTCCTTAATTAATAAAACTTAGTGATGTTATATATATGAATTAGTAAATGGAACTCCAATTTTTATACCTAAGTTTCACAAAATACGCAGGTACTAATGATTGGTTTTGATATTAACTTTATAAAGTCACCCAGAGAGACTTTTCGCATATTTACTATTTTAATTTACTATCGAAATACCAATAACTTCAGGGCAGACAACTAATAAATCCAGTTCCGAAACCAAACTTGGAACATATAAATTAGCGATCGGATATGAATTATCGCTTCCTAAATATAAGCCCACGTTGTGAGAATAAATGAATAAACTTTCCTAGAATCAAGCATAAAATGGGAACCATTCTTCAACGTAGTTGGTTGTACGCTACGTAAAAAAAATATAAGCGCCGTTGTCTCATTCACAACTTTGAAATATTATGTGATGGAAAAAACCCAAAGGTCATTTCTGGGAAGTATCGATGGCGTGGGATAAATATTTTTCGGGTCCTTTGACAGCAAACGCCGTCAAGTTTGGCGCCCAAACACGGAGGGTGTAAACCCATTGGCTTTCAAAGTGTCGAGGGACCGCCCGCAGTTACTTCGCCTCTATATTTATTGATCCCAAATTGAGTCCAATATAGATGGATACATTTAATGAAAAAGTTGTAATAGACAACATGCTATTTGTTTTTGAATATCTATTCCAATTATGATTGTATGGCTGATACATACTGTTAAATACTTCATTAAGGGATGTAAATGACTTAACATTAAATAAATTAAACTAATTTGAAAATAAATTAAATTAAAAAATATACATAAATAAAACTAATTATAAATTAAAGGGATGTAATTTTTTTTATATATTAAACTGTCTGTTTAATTTTGACTAATATTTAATTGGCATTTAAATCACTAAAATTAAACGTAAAAATATAATAATAAAAATACACATATGAGTCCCAAATCGTAGTATTTAATAATAATTTAACAATATAAAAATAAATTTAATCCTGTAACTATTGAATAATAACGTACATACTTAAAATGAAAATGTGTTTTTTTTTAATTTCCGTAATTTCAGTCATACCGTTAAAATCATGCCTTATACGTGAAACGGACAGTAGTATGTTTTATTTTTTATTTAAATCTAGGATGCCTGCTGCTTCATCCACGCTTGACTTGATGTTCCCGCGGGATTCCCGGGACACAGCATTTAAAGAGGCATGTAAGCCGTAGTGTAAGCCGTATCGTTTTATCAAAATATGTATCGGAATAAGCTAATTTTTATGCACCCGAAAACTACAAATCGCTTTCGCGAAAATTCCTGCGGGATTTCCAGGATAAAAAATCACACATTTTATTACATAAAATTTGCTATCGATAAGTGAAAAAGTTGCAATGATATTCGATTTTATTTCTTATAAATTTTAAATTATTTCCAGAAAAATGTTGCCGTGGGATACCCGGGTAACAAGTAATGCAAATTTTAAGTGTAAGAATTTGATTTCGATCAGCGAAAACCGCATCGAAATTGACCCAGTACTTTTCCCGTGAATAGCGAACAAACAGAAAAGAAATCTAACAAAAATTGCATCGTGTTTTCCGTTGTTTATATTGTTTGTGTATTCCCTTTTTTAAAATAATTTCAATGAACGGACACGGCAGGCTTACAATTTCATATTATAGATAGATATCCAAAATAATCGCTATTTAGGTTCTCGAAATTAGCTTAAAAAATATTGGTTAGAAATACTTTGTCGATTTCATTACAAAGAAAATTTAATGACTGCGGTGCAAAAATTACAAAGGAAAAATAGCTGCTTTTATTGTATTGTATTGTAAATATAAATCATGTTAGTTTTGAATAGGCAGTTGTTACATATAATAGAACCTAAAGTTCTTTTAGATAAAAATACAACGTAGATATCGATAAATGTTTACTTAGTAATATGATATGAAGAGAAGTCTTTTTTAAAATCAATGACGCACTTTACGATTTGAAAAATGACTACGCAGTTCATTATGCATTTATGTTAGCATTTCAATATGATAATGGGGGCACGTAATGTTAAATGTGTAACTAAATTATACTGTACAGGTAGACATCACCTAAAAGGTCATTATTAGTTTAACTAATAAACACCAATGTAAAATATGGATAAACCACATTAGTAGCTTGAAAAAGTTAAATATTTACTAGGATTATGATTTTTTTAAATATTTTTATTGTACTCCCACACTATTTAAGTTGATTGTACACACAACAAAATAAATACTCTGAAATACTGTTCTAAAATTATATAAAGCTCAAGGTTTTATGTACAAGAAATTAAACCAACTTTTACCATCTATATATTAGGTATCTGTAATTTTATCTGTGCAGGAATGGATAAAGAATACAATTTATGTAAGTAGTTAAGTAACGTAAGAGGCGAGAAAAGAACCCACAGTCAGGTGTTAGGGCACTTGCCCGTCTGAATGGCTACCAACTTTGCCATGACAACCTTGAGTTGTGTTCCGGCATTAGTGGTCAGGCTCTAGTTTTCCTTTAAAGAGCAGCAGCGCATTTGTAGCACCTTTGATGTTGCAAATGTCTATAGGCGATGATACCCGCTTTCAATCGGGTGAGCCGTCTGCCTGTCTGCTGCTGATGTCTGCTAAACAATAAATGTAATAAAAATAGATTTTACTAGGTAATATTATATACACGTCAATTAAACATTAAAATAGTAATATAAACAAAATACGTGGATTTAAAAGTTTCCAAGTAAACAGTGTCAGGGACATTCCGGAATTATAATAACCTAACTAACTATCTATCTATACTAAAATAAATCTGTAAATGGTTCTAGTTTGTACAATGCGTTTAAAAATGTGATTTCACAATATTAGATTTATATCAAGAGTACTAATTCGGACCAGTAGATTCCGAAAACATAATTTTTAGAATTTTTGATAGTCTGTCTGTTAGAGCGTCACGTGAAATCTACTGAACGCATTTATATGAAACTCGACACAGAGCAAGCTCATATCCCGGGGTGTAACTTAGGATACTTTTTATCCCGATAAATGACGTCGGAATAAACGAAAATATCGAACCAGATGGCGCTATGATCGCATTATTTTTGAAAACAACAAAACGTATATGAATGATACTCACACACTCACAGAGCTGGCTTTTATCCCGAATCGACACTTTTTTTATCCCGATAAATCATGTCGTTTACATAGAATAAACCGATTAGCTAAATAGATGGTGCTGTAATCGCGCTTTTCAATTTACTAACAAATAACTACGTTGTTATAAACCAATGTCATTCTTTGTATTATTTCTAATTACGTTGGCTTCGACTGATCTCTAAGTTTTGCTGGGTGGTTGTCTAGACTATATTATAGTTTCTTTGTTATTATTATATATATGTAATTCTTATAACAGAATAATAAACAAAATAGAAGAAGTAACAATATCAACAGATTCCACTATTGGTAAATGGATATAGCTATAGAAAAAGATTTTGTGATCAAATAGCATTAGTGAAATAGTATTATTATCACGAAATTTACATATTTACATAGCAATAACTAAATCACTTTAAAGGAAGTAAAATGTGATTACAATACATACATGTAGTGCCTCAATTTAAATAAATATGCAATGCTTTATTTAGTAAACAACAAATCTTCTGTATTCATAAAACGTCGAATATCAACACAACTTATATTAAAATAATATTATTGCTTATTATAATTACTATGTGATAAACTTTTGCACTGATTCCGAGTGACTTTGAGATTTCGTTATCATCTGGTAAGGTTTGAGCCACTGGTATACTATGAAATTCATCTATTACAGAGACGTTATCATCATCCTGGAGTAAAATCCCAGTTGCGTCCGGAGCGTTAGTTTCCACTTTCCCATTTATTTTGCAATCAAGCAGTTTTTCATATGTTACATACTACTTGACAGAGCTTGTTTTCATTCATTTTTGTTGATAAAGTATTGCGTAAGTGCTATCGCTTCGGTTTTTTTAAATCCTCATCATTCAAAAGTTAAGGAGGATATATAAACCTCGCACAAAAACTAAGGGAACAAAAAGTATATTTTTTTTATTATACATTTTTGACTTATTTTCTACAGTCTGTAACTTGAAGAAAAATGGCCGTACAGCGACTCAAAACAATTAAAATGGTAGCTCCAGTATCTAGCTTTTGGATGTGAACTTTAAAAAAATCTGACAAAATGATCCTTTTCCATTCAAAGACCGATACCTCAGCGATAAATTCTTGTATCGAGAGTTAAAAAAAGAAATTAAAGCTGAATAATCAAGTTATCTGGTCCACAAAAAGCTTAAGTCACTAAAAAAACTAGTCCATAGACCAAAAAGAAAAACGAACCAATCCCGTCTTTTTGTTGGTTATTTTCTTAAAATGACTGTGTGATGGTATAGCTCGCCACCACTTTTAATGCCTTTAAGACAAAATGACTAAAGACTGAAGAATTTATCTAAACTTCATACGATTTCTTTAAATAGTTGTGTAGGCAGTAGACACATTATGGAGTATATGTATGAAGGCGTATATTGTAGATAATATTTATATTTATCTAGACAGACATAATGATCTTTTAAGTTACAATAGCTACCCACCCTAAAGTTATCTTATGTAAATAATGAATGCTTCCTATTGTATATAATGAGTCACTCAAAATTTATCTTGACTCCCACTGCAACATCTGACACGTACAAACTTCAGTGAAATATTATGACGTTGTGTAATTTATATCTTCCTCAAATCAAATCAGTTGCGTGCGTGTCACGAGTAGACTCTTTGACCCAAAGTTTCCGGTGTCGAAGGAAATTGACATTCTTTCACTGTCCCCCTCTACGTCTTAATAATCTTCCTATTTAGGTAATCATCAGGTCGTGTGACAGTTGTTTTTTATTCCGGCTTCCTCTGTTTTTTTGAGCGGCGTTTTGGTGCAATTTTATACTCATTTTTTTCTTCTCATTTATTCTTCTGTAAGAGGTTTCTTTTCCTTGCTTACTTTTGATTCTTTAATACTTTGTATATTTATTTCTACTTTTAATCTAATACTTTTGCATGGACTTCCTTATTATACTAACTCATGTGAAGGTTGAGATACAATACTCTACAACTGTATGTATATACAACATGAAGTAGATAATAAATAAGACAGAAAATAAACACCAATAAAGGAAGGAATAATCTGTTACTCCAGAAACAAAGAGACAATAGGAAGAAGAAATGCGATGATAAAGAAAAACTGACAATCGCTCACCGTGACCATCAAAGAGTATACAATTTTTACTTCTGATTACTGTCAATGCCATGGTACTGTTTTGAATCATAACTGTTCGGAAAAACTCGTTCCTAACAGGCTACCGAGAACAGTAATTAAAGAAATACATTTTAATTGCGTCTTGACGAACATTTATTTATTGTAATTGTTGAACTTTGTATTCTTATCCTGCAGAAAATGAAATTTGTACAATTTTATTTTCTTCAAAAAACGTATCATATGTTTATCAACAATATCTACATATAACCTTTACACAACACAATGCATACAATACAATATCTAATAAACTTTAAGTAAATCAGAGAAATCACCGTGTATTGCGGACCCTTGTACTTCAAAGTTTAATTTCACAGTTACGTTTTTACCTTATCCAGAGAATAGAAAACAAATGTGTACGAAGTATCAGTAGTTACAAGCTAGCTAATAACGCTAGCGCCATTTGCATGATAATTATAATAAATACCAGTGATCTTAACTATAAGACACCATTAATAAACATTGTCGTGTTTGTCTAATTAAATCATGTGATGTTGCAGAAAATCAATAATATTTACACCGATATCAAACTTGATTTGTTACGTCAAATACTTCTTGGTGTAAATGTGGCAATATTGCATTCCATACAGCGCTTCGATATCCAAGCTTTGCATTTGCATTTGCTTTTGCATAAAACTAAATAATGTTATGCGTAATGGAAATATGCCGGAGTTAATACATTTCTTTATCGAATACCAAGGGCTTGAATGCAACTGTTTAAATATTATTAACTTTTCAACTTGTGCTCGTATAAATGCAGTACAGTAGGCCAAGGATGTCGGATCGTTATAATCCATCAGAATACTTTTTGCAAATAATACCTGGTTTAAATATTAATGCAAATTGTACGAGACAAAGTTTAACAAATGGTTTGGGTTTTAGTGGAGTTTAATAAAGTGGGTGTGTGCTTGGCAGTTCGCGCACAATCAAGGGTTCCTTCCGTAGAGATAACAAACATACACTGTTTTTGTTATTTGACTACGGAACTACAAAAAGGTTTTTAGAAGATTTATTTTAGTATTTCCTACTTCATAGTTTAAATGTTATAGGGTTGATGAACATAATTCTCATACCTTTAGGAAATAAAATTTATATTATTTTTCTAATTTCTGTATGGCGGCAACATCTTTGTTTTTTTTTCATAATTTCATTACATACCTTTGGCTCATATCGTTATCTAATTAAATTGCGGCAATTTAGTTTCTACTATAATAAAATAAAATCATATGCAATTTTAAAACACTATAGCAATTAAATCGCGATAACATATTTTATTATATTAAATATTACACCATTAAGACTTTATAATTCTAAAAATTTCAATGGTCGTCATTTTAAGCCCATTTAGTATGGTGTCTATTGCTAGGAAATATATTCGTAACTTCTTAGTCATGTGATTAGAAAAATGATAACTTAAACTTGTTAAATTTAATTAAATATCTTACTTGCAATATTATTATAGCAGGAGGCTGTAGACTGGTCTAATTTATACTTACGTAAAATTAATAGTATGGCATTCGAAGGAACTCGTAGAAGTTATGGAAAGTAGCTTCGAGCACATTCTTTGTGAATAGTTTGGTGTATTTATAAATATCTGATTTCTAGTTACCGTAAAATGGGGTGGATAGACACAATTTTCAACTTCTACATAGATTTTCTCAGATATTTTGTATGCAAGTCATTATTAAAGCATTGTGATATCAGGAGTCATGTTGTAATTAACTAAATATTTATGCTAAAAATGAATAAAAATATGCCTATTATTTATAAATTAAGAAAATGTTAACGTTTTCTATTTACCTGGAAACAGGTATCTATTCACCCCATTTTACGGTACATCCGTCCAAACTACGCAAACTTGACTGTTAATTTTCGTAAGTCTAAATTTAGTTCCTCATCTATCCACTGTTATCCATTTAAAAAAGCTAACATCAGCGCTTCAATAAAAAAAATCACTAATTTTGATTACAATACATCGAATTGGATTGACTGTAAAGAAACAATATGGCAGCGGCAACAAGACTGTTTAAAAATACAAAACTACTCACAATTTACATGCATTATACGAATAATTATGTTCACGGAGACGTTAATTTATAAATCTTCCATTTACTATCTAAGTTAAATTTCCCAAAAGGCTGACAACGATATCTCATTCAATATTCTTTTTTTTACTTTGACCAGAAAGTCAGGCGCTTCGAAAACCCTTTATGGAGGTACAATTACATTTTTTTGAATAACGAATGTAACACGTTGCGAAGCGGTTTTTATATCTTACTATTCATTATTTTACCTTACCACTGATATAACATTAACATTCGATATTGATGAAAATTATGTCAAATTTTAAACTTTACGTAGGAAGACAAATGAATGAACAGTAGGATTTTTTTTGGTGTTGGATGTGAATTTTTTAAGTTGGCGTGACTTGGTGTTATAACTATTACGGTATAATGGAGCGTGTCATCGTCAGTGTATAAGTATGAAGCATAACTACCCTTTTTCATTAAATTCGACTGTATAATTAAATTTTATTGTTATTGAATTTGATAATAATATTTCATTCTAAGATATGCCCGCGACTTCACCCACGCTTGACCTGAAATTCCCGCGGGATTCCCGGGACATAAAGTATCGCAAAATTTAAATAAGAATGTATCTTATCATTTTAGTGGAATCTGTGTCGGAATAAGCTAATTGTTATGCATCCGAAAAACTTCAAACCGCTCCCAGGAAAATTACTGCGGGGTCCCCGGGAAAAATCACACATTTTATTTCAATAAAACTTGCTATCGATCAGTGAAAAAATGACATTAGAATTCGATTTTCTTTTTAATCTCGTAATTTTAAATAATTCCCAGAACAATTCCCGCGGGATTCCCAGTACAAAAACTAGCGCAGATTTCAAGTCTAGGAATATGCTGTCGATCAGCGAAGACCGCAAACTAGAGCTTGGCACTAGGGTGTGACTCGCGACGCAGGCACGGGGAAAACTCTAGTATTACATACTAGAGGTTTCCCCGTTTTTAAATCTATCTTATTTTTAGTTATTATTAATGATAGCTGTTAGCCCCCCAAATAAAATAAAATAAAATAAATAAATACATATTAACTATATCTTATATATAAAATTATCGTGTCACAATATTAGTTACCATACTCCTCTGAAAAGGTTTGACGATTCTCATGAAATTTTGTGTACATATAGGGTAGGTCTGAGAATCGGACAACATCTATTTTTCATCACCCTAAATGTTAAGGGTAATCCACCCCTGAATATTTTTTTTTAATTTTTAGATATTAATTTTTTAATTTCTTTATGATACAGCATTAAAAAATACATATATCCCTAATTTTTCAACCCCCTACGATCAACCCCTATTTTTTATTTGTTAAATAACGATTGAAGGTTTTCCGGGCAGGACGACGTCTGCCGGGACAGCTAGTATTACAATAATAATTATAAATGTAGTAGCAAAATTCTATAAAACTGAAACGTTATTTTATACCAATCGTATTAGGTAATGTATTCAAAAATTAATCATAAAGCGTACTCCACAAGGTTAGGTTACACACAAAATGTTTATTTTAAATGCTTTACAATCTCAGTTTTGAGATATTACAATTGGCCGTTACATAATATTTATGACTAATTCCATGCAGGTAAGCAATGTTACGGAGGCAACAAAAGGTCTATTTGCACCTCACAGGGCCGACGCGAGGTCATTTGAAACTAAACTGGTTACCATTAACACTGTCATGGACATAACAAGTGCACTTCGTATAATCGTGAATTTATAACTCATTAGCTCACCAATAGCTCTAGGTAAGTAGCTATAATTGTGCACTTATCTACTAACACTGGCTACTGGTGAGCTGTAGACGTTCAGTTGACTGTATATTGCGACAGTAAAACAAACAAAAAAATGATTTAACAAAGTTGAAAAGTATTGTTACGAGTGCGGGACTCGAATTAAAATGCCGTTGAATTTACTATAGAATTTATTATAACTATACAAACAGGTATAACAAAGGTACAAATATAACTGGACACAACCAGTACAAACTGCACGCTTGAATAAAAGTCCGTCACTATATAGTATGTCGAATTTACACGTCTTGCTCGTATCGTAATCGTTGCTTGACTGGCTCTCCCCGTTTGGGCATCGTTTTATACTAAACTGTACGATACAACAATCGACCGCGTGGACTGTAGTTTCCAAGAAAACGTAATCTGCACAACTGCGGCCATAAACAAGTACAAGAACAATAGAATGTTTTTCTTAATTACATTTTAAACACAAAGTAAACAAAAGAAGTCTAAATGCGGGAAAGGTAATAAACCAGGTGTGCATTCACTTTGTCGGCGTGTAACAGTATGTTTAAAAAAAGTCCAGTAAAAATGAACAATATTAAGTTATTATTAAAAGTGCAGATTATAATTATATGTTTACTTTCATACTAAAACATAATACAAACACATGATTTGTAATTAAGTACGAACAATATGAAATTAGACTACCCCTGTTTTAAGTTACATTCCAGTAACGTGTAATTACATCTATAATGACTAAACGGATATACAATGCAAAAGTGGATGGATGCAGAAGTCGCGGAAGGCCACGATACACCTTCCATAACCAAATTGATCGTGTACTAGCAGAAGGTGATGTCAGGAGCCTTAGGAACAGATGAGCGTGCATGACAAGAGCTATGAATGTCAAAGAAGCAAGTGAGGTGTGTAAGAATAAGCCTGAATGACGCTCTGTTGTTCGTGCCTGCCCCGCAAGGGACCTGGCGTGAAGTTATGTATGTTTGTATGTACATCTATAATGTTACATCTAGGTATATAAAACACTGTATAAACATAAAATCTCTATAAATGTAAACAGTTACCGTTTTTAGAAATGAATAAAACTTCGTCTTAGAAATAAATACTCTAGACAATCTGAAATCAAAGTTACAGTAAAACGTCACTTTAGTACTAAATTGAGGATAATAACGCCAATTGTATTTGAGCCAATTTGAAGCCATTATCGTGTTATGATTTACTCGTTTCTTGATTGGGTAAAAATTATAGTTTTGCTATACATTCCAAGTCGGCCATATTTCGCTATAACGGTTCAAGTCATTAAATAATTAATTTTTTGTCTTTTCTACGACGGGAAACTGTACCAATAGTAAATTATAGGCATGTATTTATTTATAGTCAGTAAAAAAGTTATAATGACTATTTGCTACCATTCACGCTTGAACGGCTAAACAAATTTTAATGAAATTTGGTAAGGAGATGTATTGACATCTTCACTCGTGATCTTGATTGACTGACATCAAATTTCATTACAATTAATCACATGTTATCATAGGCTAACTTTTGTATCACCAAAATATCTTAGAAAAGGTCAAATAGGAAATGAAATTTGAAAATAGATATTTTTTTTGATGTTTTCTTTCATTTTGCTAGATTTGTTCCAACTTAGAACATAGTATAGATTTCATTTTTGTTTATGATAAAAATATTGTTTTCTTTTAAACGTAGAAGTCGGTACGTATGAGTACTGCTGTCAACATAAGCATTAAATAGATGGCTCAATACTTTAAGTCCTACCTTATCTATTATAAATAGTATGTGAATATATAAAGAAATAAAGAATAAATCTAATATATATGAATAAAAATGAATCGTAAAAATGTATGTACGCGCATAACTTGAGAATGACTTTACTGATTTTTATGACATGTTTTGTGTGTATTTGAGTAGGTTCCAGGATGGCTTAGATCCACAATAGGAACCGGTAGAAGGCGCTAGAATCGGGTTCAAAATTTTTACTTGACATGGCAGGACAACGTCTGCCGGAACCGCTAGTAATATACTTGTATGGGCAACACCCAACTTTGAAAGATAGGGATATGACATTTCATATTTAAATTTCAGAATAGAACAAAAGAACAGAAATACTTAATACAGGTTTCAGGTTCATTGCAAAATAGTCCTGATGCATTTTGCATCGTATGCATTCCAAGCACGCTTACTGGCGGTTTTAGCGAACCATTCATAAGGAAAAGCGCTACATAATAAAAATTCACTTCAGTATTCAATATAAGGAAAAGTTAAGCTTTCCACAGAGTAAAATACCTGTTATATTCATACTATAAATAGGGATAAGTGAGCAATCATTACGGTTACTAGTTTTCAAATCGAGTTAACCACATCGAATTATTTATAGCCCGTATTGAAGATTTATGTGACAGCGTGGCCATTTGTTGGCTCGATCGTGTAAACTACGACTAAAGATAGACCGAGCTAACCTTTGTTGGAGTCTTAGATCTCATATCTTGTAGAGATACTTGGTCAAATGTCACAGTCAGGGCTGTGCATGTTGGACCGACCCATATCGCTGATCTCTTCTTAAAACAGCAATAATATATTGCGAGATGATGTACATAGGACTCGACAAATTCATAGCTTATTTAGGTATAACTTTCAAATTTTTTTGCCTAACTTATTTTGAATAAAATCTTATGAATTTAGAACCATAAATAGTGACGTAAGAAAAACGGTATTTTGTTGATTTTCGATTGATCACTTTATTGTTCTGCTATATATTATCTTATTTTTTATAGAATCTTTCAAGTCGTAATTCAGAAGGAAAAGGGGGACAAACTATTTACGATTTTATAAGATCTCGCCATTGAGTTGAATAAAAAGGTTGCTCTTCAGATTTATTAGACCTGTCCAATAATCCCCAACATGCTCCTATATAGCAGAAAACGCAAAGCTGTGAGTAAGAAAAAATAGATATAATATGTTATATCAATTTTTGCGAGAAATCCTTACGTTAGTAAACTTACAAACCTACGTAAGGATCTTTCGAACCTAAAACCTTCAACTATGTACGTACATATATATAACTAACTATTAGTCTAGTCGACAAGTTGAAAATGGTACAAAATAGAGACACTGCTCTTAAAATTATGTGCGATAGCTCATTGGATCCGGAATGACGTCTAGAAAAATGTGCCAAAAGCGTGTATTAGCACATAAAAAATTGCAAAAGTTATAAACAATTAAAGATGAAAAAAAAATGGCATTTCGTTTTTTGCCAATATTTAATAAACTATTAATATTTAAGAAATTTCAAAAAAAGATTCTGAAAGAGGTGGAAATTTCCAATAAAAAACTTTTAACTCCCGGAACTCTATCTCCATTATTTATAATTTTAATTTAACGCTGAAAATAGGACTGCGCGTGACATTTTTAGGATGCGCGCGTGGCGTCAAAAGCGAGTACGGCACATTAATTAATTTATTTAAGGTATTGAATATATATTTTTTTAATTTGAAAAAATTATGGTGTGTTCTGAACACTATAATTAATTTATTCCCGTTGAAAATTTTACTTAAAGTTAATTTTTCAACAAGTTAAACAATTGTTAACTAACGAAATTTTCTCGAACTACCGTCTTAATTGTAAGTGAAAAAAATGTTTAAATAATGGTCGTAAAAAAATTTCGCTTCGTAGAGCCTTTCTTACATACATACCTAACAAGATCGTGCCATAAAAGTTAAAAAAAACAAGGGATTTACTTTTTTTATTGGAAATTTCCTCTTCTTTCAGAATCTTTTTTTGAAATTTCTTAAATATTAATAGTTTATTAAATATTGGCAAAAAACGAAATGCCATTTCTTTTCATTTTTAATTGTTTATAACTTTTGCAATTTTTTATGTGCTAATACACGCTTTTGGCACATTTTTCTAGACGTCATTCCGGATCCAATGAGCTATCGCACATAATTTTAAGAGCAGTATCTCTATTTTGTACCATTTTCAACTTGTCGACTAGACTATATATTTGTACTAATATGAACAATATTTATCTAATAGATCCGTGCAGGAACGGAGAAAGAATTCAATTTCCTGCGACTAGGCGGCCTGTCGTAAGAAGCGACAAAACAACCCACAGCCAGGTGAGTACCCGTCTGGATTGCTACCACCCCTGGTCTAGAGTATGCCGCCATGACAACCTTGAGTTGTGCTCCGGCAATTGCGGCCAGGTTCCAGTCACCCTTTAAAGAACAGCATATTTGTAGCACCTTTGGTGTTGCAAGTTACCATAGACGATGGTAACCGCTTACCATCAGGTGGGCCGTCTGCCTGTCTGCGGAACTCGTGGAATAAAAAATAGTTATAAGATTTGTTACACAATTTTTTTATTGAATCTAGAAAGGCTTAAGCAAAAGGTATATACTAATATGAAACCAACTTTGATTGGATTTCAAAGTGTCACATAACAATTCCAAATAGACATCATAAACTTTCGGATTTCAAATTAGAAAATTAAATGACCACTACAGAATTGTATATACTCTCTGGAATAAAGATTTCAAATAATTTGTGATAAATTCTGTGTCATGTCTTGGAAATTACTACCCACTCATTAAACTTTTTGAAAAGTGCAGTTTTTGGCGGCAGTATAAGTTAAATTGTTCAGTGCAATATTTTTCAAGTTGCCACAAGATCTCTAACCTATTATGTCAGTTAAATCAATATCCTAATCATGACTTTAAAAACGTTAAGTAGATTCATATAATGATATGACAGTGACGTATTTATTTATATAGATACATATTTTTGTACTGAAAATGGCCCTTAGATTCCTGCTCTTAAAACCCGTCTCACCAGTGTACCGAATGACATAGAACTTGAATATTTACATATTATTATGCGATATAAACATCGATCACTAATAATATAAATGTATTCCATATACTATTTAAAACAGTAGGTGGTCACAGTTGTCAGAAACATACAGTGTTTCGTTATATAGTACGGCGTTATTAGAACTTTATTTTACAAAAAATAAATGGTTGGAAGGTAAGGTCATCATCATAATAGATTTTAAGATAAAGGATTTGACAGCGTCTGTTGTATACTGGCATAAACGATGACCTTTCTATCTCACTGGAATGTATAAGTTCCGGGTTCTATTTCAAGCACGACAAATTTCCAGATCCCAGAGTTGTCCGTGGTATATTACCAACACAAACGTAATTTGCTTATCTTTGCAATATCAGACGTTTCTACCGATTGCCAATTTTCACGATAATCTGCTCATTTAGCTTACATAGCGTAAACTTTGTATACTTTGGAGTGGAGCACTGGTGACCTGTAATACAGATTTACACAGAGCTACAATAGGCACCAGTTTCACACAACAAGTATTTTATTATTTGTACATTGCTGTATGAGATAATAAAGATTCTATTCTTACATCATATAAAATATCTAGGTTTTCAGTATAAAGCTATTTTATGCCCGTTATTGAAAACATTATATCAAATTTTCTTTCACGAGGTGGTGAAGATACAACATAATATAATAGATATCCAAACATTCACTTTGAAATTTATACATAGATATAAATTTTGCCGACTACAATTTTGCGTGTCTTAAGCAAACAGCAATAGCATGATTTATGTAAATTAGAATTTTGGAGTCAAGTTCAAGTTTGGAATTAGCAAACTAATCTGCTTCGCGTCATCATTTTAAGGTATCGATTTTGTTTATAAATAATACAAAGAATATTACGAAAACAAATTTCTTGAAAACTATACATTTTTTTAGGATAGAATGAATGTAAGTAAGTAAAACTATGTATGTATGTACGCTGTAAAAGAAGATAACGTCTTCTTTTACAGCGTACATACATACATAGTTTTATGATAATGGATTAACTACCTAAATCCTGAAACAGGAACGAAGAAACATATGTAATCCCAAAATCACTTTTTGACATTTTTTTACTAATGATACGGAAATATTTTACAAAAATGTTGAGACCTGTATTTATTTATTTATTAACAAAAAAATAAATATGAATTTTCATATTATACTCGTAAACTATTTCGCGCCTTTCAATAATGGTTTTCATAACAAAAGTTAGCCAGCCTCTGTCTATACTAGAATATATATACCCTTCATGAAATTGTAATAAACATTCCTACATACTCTTAGCATACTCAAAAGCGCCTTTTCAAACCATAAATCATCTTAACCATTATCTGGTTTATTTTATCTTGAATTTAAATATAACAACGAGGGGAGCATAAAAATAGATTACACTTCAAGTAAGGGTGGATAGCAAAACAAGGGGATCTTATATTCTCAATCAACTTTCGAGACTGTATTTTTAGAAACTTGTACCAAATTTATCTATCTTAAGAGACGGCACGATAGTAGAAATAAGACTATAGACAAGATAAACAACACATAACTTCTTTACTTTTAAACGTTTTACATTTAAAACATATATTTTGGAATAAATCAATATAAAATTGAAAATATTAGTAATCTCTTGTAAATAGTTCATGCAACATCTCTCTCAGCTTAGTGTTATACTGGACACTGAACACTGGAAAGTCGCAATTAGTGTGTGCAGACATGTGTCAATTTCACTAATGGCCCGTTCTTATATTTTACCGATCGTTCATTTGCCTTACTATCAGTTAAAATTTGACAAGTAATGTCAAAATTTAAATGATGGTAGCGCAAGTGAATAAATATGAATGTAGAAACCGGCCATGAGTGATTCCTCAAAAGCGGTCGCTTAAGACCCTCTGTGGCACGATCCAGTCACGTAGAAATCAAGAACTTTTTACTGGTTACTTTTTTATTGGACGATTGTAAATTCTAGTATTCTTCCACGCATTTTGAGTTATTGAACTATACAAATCAGTTTGACATTTGTTTTTGATATTCAGTCTTATATTTTTTGTGGCTGGACGTGGACAATCATTATCATAAAAGTACGTATTTGTGGAAATTTCCAAATATACTTCTGTCTATCACTGGAAAGTTTATAGATGCCTATTAATGTGATAAAGTAGGTAACCTCGGCCTACTCCCTATACTTTACAGGAAACCAGTATTAAATTCCAAGATGCTATATTACGAGTATAACTAAAATTATTTTACAATATTGCAAAGAGATTCTGTTGATTAATATTAATAGACTTTTTTTTGTGTAATTATAACACAGTTTTATAAATGCTTGTCTCCTGCCTCCCCTCCCTATATTATGATCAAACAATGTACACCCCCACTCTGTCCAAGGCGATTTGATGGTACGCATACATCATATTGATGTTCTTCGTTATGTTGTCTTTTACTCTCGTGAGTTAAAATTAAAATTTCCACAATACTAGAATGAAAATGTAGTAAAAAATATTCGGAAAACTGTTTAATTCGAATAATACCATGATTAAGCTACCACTGCTTTATTATATTTATACTTGATTTGGATTTTACTACTGATCTTTATTGTGAAATTTGTGAACAAGTTATACGTATATGGGTAAATAAAAGCAGACTGTCTTATTGGTGGTTTGGTACGAATTTTTATCGTTGAATACAATATGTAAAAGTTGTGGTCGTGTTAGCTGAGAGATGTCTATATTTTATACTAGATGTCCTCGCAACTACATTCTTGCAGGATTAAATAAGTAACCGAAACATAAACACTCACATTGTATATTCAAGCTAATATACAACGGATGTCGTTGAGGACTATCTCAGACATCCAGATCAATCTTCTGAGCCCTGCAAGATATCGAAATATATCATAAACGAAAATTTAAGCTAAAATTCAATGGAACCCGTCGAGACGTACTCCATACTTACATTCAGAAACAGACGCAAAACAACATACAAAACCATATTTGAAGAAGAAGACCGCTAAATAATAATTTTCGTTTAAGTGATAAAAAAATAATTTTAACACATTAAAACTTAAAAATAAGAGAAAAAATTATAAATAGAAAATTTATCTTTGTTTACCTTTTTAACGCCTGTGTATGTATGTAAATATATGCGATCGCACCCGCTATATCAGCGGTGTCGACCTTACCATTCGCGGTAAACAGCCCCACGCGATGTATATAACCATTATTTGTTCAACATATCAACAAGTTCATAATAACATCTATCTCGCGTGTATGTAAGTTTAAGTATATACTGTAGATATCAATTAAAATTATAGCATCGTTGACTAACTATAGCCACTACTAGTGGTAGTATGCAAAACGTAAATTGGAAATGGCATCCTTATTTTAACAAGGAGAAATCCGCTTGATGACTTACCACCGCGGGGCAAGCGCAATGGGGCGTGTGGGATTCACCACTTTAGGGTGATAATAGCACCTCAGAAAAGATACTATGATGACCCAAGTCGGGGGATAGCCACCACTAAATCACTCGGTGTTACTTACTTTGCCTTATGCTATAGGGCTACGGGAAACCTAAACTTACATGACGAAATCGCTACTGTCGCTTCTTGACGTTTCATTATTATGAATGTATTTTTAAACCAAATCAGGTAAACTTTTAAATTTTGTATTGATACAGCGTATCAAAATTAAACAAAAAATATGTCTAGTGTCCACATAGATATTATATACATAAACGTAAAATTACGAAGAGTTTATATTTGCTCCATCCCGCGAATAAGGTGAAACTGACCGTAAAGATTTATACTTTAAATTGTTGTTTCTTATCATCCTTCTTTGATGCCAATAGATTATTGAAATTTGTGAATATGGAGGGTACAGGTAAGGACGACCGTCTTATGTAGGGATCAAACTGAAAGTGACTTGCAGCATGCAACAAATAATAAAAGTTCAAAAACCGACCAGGTCATGTAGACAGGTGGCATTTGCGCTAAACGAATAGAATATAACATATATGGGAATGACACATCGTTGCGTGTGTAAGAATTATAGTCATTTCTTTTTCATTCCCATACGTTTTCATTTTATTTGTTCAGCCAGGTAGCGTAAAGCTGCTGATGTTGGAAAATCGGGACGTGGCTAAATATACTGTTATGTGTAAGATAGAGCACAACAATCAACTTTTTTATATGTCTCATATTCGTAAAAAGACGAAAGAGGCCGCTCTAGACCCCCAGATTCGTGCTAGTAAAGAACGTTTATAACGAATTGGAATGAGTAACATTTTATACTGATTTTGAAATGTGTAGCGGCTGCTATGAATTTCTTCTTTAAAATATACCCTCTAGCCACACTAGCGGTGAATTTAATATTTTTGATGGATTTTTTTAAAACACAAAGATGGTCCTTCTTATCTCTACTCTCCACAATCTTAAAAATGACAAAGAAGGTCATTAGCGGTCAAAAATGTGATAGTTTTAGTACTCAAACAATTAAGTGAATCATACTAATGATTTACACAAAGCTTTTAGTTGATATAATATTCCTTCAAAAGCTACAATCAGTAATACTATCGGGGCTTCATTACTGTTTGCTTGTCTGTGATAAGAATATTCGATAACAATGTTAAACTGATAAACCAGTACCGATTGTGCTTAACTTAATACTTGACAAAGTTAAAGAGGACGGTGACCTTTAAATCTGTTTTGAAGTTGAATAACTGTAAACAAGGGTTTGAGTTTTTGGCGTAACTTAATAGGTGATATTTTGCTGTGCAGTTTTATTATCAGATAAAAAATAAAAACTTCGTTTAAAAAATCGACTTCAAAAACTAAAAAACTAAAATGTATAAAATAACTTATTTCTAAAGCTATTATTATTAATATATATTATCTAAAACATCTTAAAGTCGGTGCTTAGTAATTTTCTAAATATAGTAATTTTTATGTTTTACTTTGCACCGACTTCAAGATGTTTTAGATAATATATATTAATAATAATAGCTTTAGAAATAAGTTATAGATAGATAGATAGATAGATAACACTTTATTGTACACCAATACAATCATGAACTTAAAGACTAAAATTATATCTACTTATGTACAAAGGGCGGTCTTATCGCTAAAAAGCGATCTCTTCCAGACAACCCCAGGAATGAATTGAGATGATAATGGCGATGGTGGTATACGTAACATATAGTACGAACTACTTACATTTTAATAATACATACATAAATGATATATATACATATATAAAGAAATTTTATATATTACATAGATATATACTTAATATACATACCATACAAATACATATCTACAAAATATATAAATGAATTTAAATATCATATTCCAACGACAGGTAGTATTTTTTGATCATAGTTTTAAATATCGCTAGCGATTTTGCTTGTCTGATTGTAACAGGAAGCACGTTCCAGAGCTGTATAGCCTTAACAGTAAAAGAATTGTTATAAAAAGTTGAGTTATGCGCAGGAGTGTTCAATTTAAGTTTAGTAGAAGGGCGTAAATTATGAGAGCATGAAAGAAATTCAAAATTTTGTTTAAGGTAATCAGGAGTACTAGGGACAAATAAAATACTATAGAGAAAAGCAAGGATGTGAGTATTCCGGCGAAATCGAATTGGCAACCACTTGAGTTTTTTTCGGAATTCAGAGACATGGTCATATTTGCGTAGTCCAAATATGAACCTTATGCAAAAATTTTGGAGGCGCTCAAGTTTATTAAGTTGTTCTTGGGTTAAATTTAGATAGCTGGCGTCAGCATAATCAAGAATAGGAAGTAATAAGGATTCTGCTAGCTTAATTTTGGTGGTAGTGGGTAAGAAATTGCTCAGCCTTCTAAGGGATTTGGATGAGAGGTAAAGCCGTCGGCTTAGTTCGGTGATATGAGGTCGCCAAGACAGCTCACTGTCAAATATAATGCCAAGGTTTTTTACCTTATCACTAAAAGGAATGATTGTCCCATCAAACATCACACTAGGTATGGTACTCCAGTCGACCTTGTTAAGCATCCGTGAGCTACCGATGATGATGACTTGCGTTTTTTCAGGGTTGACATGAAGCCCAAATGACTTGCCCCACTGCAGAATGCGTTCAAAATCTAGGTTTATGTTTGAAACTGCTTTGTCTAAGGTGGCAACAGGTGATTGCGTATAAATTTGTAAATCGTCTGCATAGAGGTGATAGGTTGAAGTGAGTTCATTAGAGATGGAGTTAATAAAAACAGCGAACAATAAGGGAGAAAGCACGCCGCCCTGAGGAACACCAGCAGTGAGTTCACACCATGACGAATAATCATCCTCGACGCGAACCCGCTGCCGGCGGCCATACAGGTAACTGTGAAACCAGTCGATTACTGTAGGAGATATGTTAAGAGAGCTTAGAATACCAAGTAATACATCAAAGTTAACATTGTTGAAGGCACTGCTGAAGTCCAGTAGCGATAGCACAGTCAATAAACCATTATCCATACCATAACGAATGTCATCGGTGATTTTCACGAGGGCAGTGGTTGTGCTGTGGCCAGGACGGAAACCAGATTGATAGGGATTAAGGAGAGAATGCCGATTAAGGAAAATACTTAACTCTTGGTGGACTAGGCGTTCCAGGACTTTAGAAAGGAATGGCAGAATAGATATGGGACGGAATTGAGAGAATGAAACAGGATTAGGTTTTTTAGGAAGAGGAATAATCTGGGCTTCCTTCCAGGTGACTGGAAAGGTACCAGAAACTACAGAGGCATTGAGTATATGGGTGAGGATAGGATTGATGACATCCAGTATGGGCAGAATCATGTTGCGACTAATACCATCGCTACCGACAGCGTTCGATGTAATGGATTTTACAGCGCTCTTAACATCACTATCAGTAAATCGACTTAACAAGAATGGAGGATAATCGGGTGTCGGCAGGGCGGAAAGAGTATTTAAAGTATTAGACTTAGTTACAATGTCAAAGTCAGAAGTAGCTGAGAAATGTCGATTTAAATCGTCAATGTTGAGTTCTTTGGGAATTACACTATTTGTTTGCTTGCCAACTCCCAGAGATCGTAGAAATTTCCAGACTTTAGCTGGGCTTTCACTTTCGACTGACTCGTGAATGTAGCGGCGTTGAGCGTCCCTACACACTCTATTGCAGCGATTACGAATACTCACGAACGCCATTCGGTTGACTTCAGTAGGTTTAACTTTGTATTTGGTTTTAGCCTTTGACTTTTTGTGCATCAGTGATTTGATATCATCGGTGAGCTAAAATGTATAAGTTATTTTATACATTTTAGTTTTTTAGTTTTTGAAGTCGGTTTTTTTAAACGAAGTTTTCATTTTTTATTTGTTACTTTTTAGTGTCTAGCTATGTATGGGTGGACCTACGAATGGTGCCGCGCTTCTTAAAAAATATAGGTCCCAAGAACCGGGAACAAAAAAATGATCGTAAAATGAAAACTACTGGGCCAAACTATGTCAAATTTTTAGGGGACCACATGGCAGCTATTCCGCGTCGAAAAAAAAATAATCATGTAAATCGAATCATAAATCTCAGAGTAATCGGTGTACATATGGAACAGAGTTAAAATTATTTCCATGATAAATGTTCATGAAATGAAAACTACTTGGCCAAACTATGTCAAATTTTTATGGGACTACATGGCAGCTATTCCGCGTCGAACAAAAAAGAATCACGTAAATCGAATCATAAATCTCAGAGTAATCGGTGTACATATGGAACGGAGTGAAAATTATTTCCATGAAAAATGTTCATAAAATGAAAACTACTGGGCCAAACTTTGTAAAATTTTTAGGGGACCAATTGGAAGCTATTCCGCGTCGAACAAAAAAAAATAACGTAAATCGGATCATAAATCACGGAGTAATCGGCGAACATACATAAAAAAAAGCAACAATAAAAAAAAGATCCCGACGAATTGAGAACCTCCTCCTTTTTTCGAAGTCGGTTAATAAGTAAATAATATTGATAAAACTCGAGGCATACTTGGAGGATTTTGCTTGTTTTTAACGAAGAATTGTATATCTGTGTTGAAAATCTTAACTGTTTAGTGAAACTTGTTCTTCCAAGCTTTATTTAAAGAGGGGAAATCGGGCTGTTGGTTACTACCGCACGGGAAGCATGGAGGCGCGTGTGGGTTTTTAGTACCTTGGAGTGGCACTAGCATCCCCAAAATGCTATTGTCACCTGAGTCGAAGATAGCCACTAAAACCCTTCGGTATTCTATCCTTCGCCTTGGTCACAGGTATACGGCCTGGCCCCTCCTTATGTCCTGGTAGAGGACGGCCCGTCGGCTTTACCTACTGCGCCGGGAATCAAGTCGCCAGATGTTTTTTAGATCTTTCACAAATTATAAGGACTCCCCATTTTGTCGTCAGAAAAAGACCTACAATTTAGCAAAAGCTTCACCTGAAGATTATTCTACATCTTGAATAATTATAAGTATTTGACACTTATTAGATACACATTACACACATCGTTCAGAGTCATAATATTTATAAAATGAAGAAAAAGTTTCTCTTTAGTTTAAGAGTATAAAATAATTTCTCAGACACAAGCACAAATAATATTTAAGGAAAAGACCTATTATTATCTATTATTTGTTAATAATAATCGCTGTGAAATCAGCCGCCTTCAAAGCAGGCAGCACATTCCATCACAGTGTGCTGTGCTGCAGAAATAAATAAAAAATTATGTATATATTTTCCACTCTGTTCAAATAGTAATTACGAGGTCAGCAATTCCGCTACTATCGGTAGTTATTTTATAATGAAATAGTCGCCGATAGCGATTTAGTTCTATTTTAACAGATACAAGATCTCATTCCTGTAATTTGCGCTCAAATGAAAATCTTCTGCTAACGATACCTAAACACTTCGTCCTTTGTAGGAAACTCTTTTGCCGTACAGGCTGTTCGCCTGTGGAACTCCCTCCCCTTGAAAATTTGACAAGCTACATCTATTTGTACATTCAAACACTTGATCACTGACCATTATTTGTCCATTAAATAAAATTACTTGCAGTAAATGGAATTCTATTATTATTGGTATGTAAGTATATATCATTTATATTATTATAATATATTTAATTATGTATGTCTATATTACTTTATTATTGTAATTATTTCGTTTTTTCTTTAATTACGATTGAATTAGTTTCATTTTAGTTAAACCACCAAATATTATTCAATTTTTCTTGTCATATCGCCTTGGACACCGGGTTGCTTGTTAGAGATCGCTATAAGCGATATGGCCGCCCATTGTTCTAATGGAAATGTGTTTATATTAAACTAGATATTTAATATAAGTTTAAGTTTGGTGAACAATAAAGAGTTTTTATACATTAATTCATTCAAAAAGTTATGCATTTTTATATTAAAATGAAATGTTGTCATATAATCAGGCTAATTGTGAAGAGATCTCATTCATTTTACAAGCAAAGCCTAAATTATTTAATATTTGTATGTTTTAAGCTTAATGAATAAATAAATAAAAATTAAATTACTCCTTTTGTTTTTAGAGTTCCGATGCCATTTAGGAAAAAAACAATTTGATTCTCCGTCTGTCTTTCTGTTCTCATATCCTGGGGCGTACTTACGATACTTTTTATCCCGACAAATGACGTCGTTGCCGTGGGATAAACGAAAATAGCGAAAAAGATGGCGCTGCGAGCGCATATTTTTTGGAAAATACTGAACGTATATGAATGAAGTTCGACATAGTCCTGGCTTATAACTTTAAGTTAACACTTAGAGGATACATTTTAATCCGATAAATTATGACGTTTCCTTACCATAGACCGATTAACAAAATAGATGGCGCTGCAATTGCGTTTTTCAATTCACTAACAAATACATATTTTCTTCTTCTTATATATAAAAATGAACGATTGTCTATATGCCCTTTATAGAATCGTAAACTATACATTTGATCATGTGATGATCTTTAGCAAAGTTGTTGTGCCTGAGTAGGAGAAGGTTTCTGAGTTGGTTCACAATTGGACCCGGTAGGCGGCGCTGCTGTCCGCATATCGATTGAAGCTTTTTCTGGGCAGGACGACGTCTGCCGGGACAGCCAGTGTTATCAACAACATTTCATTCATTGTATAACTTCAAATCAGATTACCTTCGACTCGTCTATAGGTACGTCTTATCAGGCAGCTGTGTAGACTATATGGAATTAGTTTATTTGTTATTTAGGTATATGTAGTTATATTATTTATGTAAGAAACCGCATTATGTAATTTAAATGATGCTAGCCTAGGGTTTAACTCTCGGCGTAGCTTCAGGACAAACTCTAGTATGTAATTAATTTATTGACTAACAAACTGCATCGATTGTTACCACAAAACGTGCCATTACGTTTTCCTTAAATAACAATGTTATCAAGCTGGTAGTTTTATATGTGGTAATTTGTCAAAAACTAACATAAAAACTGGTTTAAACTGCTTTTTCATTTGTAATGTAGCGATAAAACTATAATGTGTTGCGTCATATGCTAACGAAGCCATTGTTAAGTTTTTATTTCATTATTTGAGCAGATGAATATAACAACGTAGGTTAGCTAGGACACGTGGTAGCCACGTTGAATACCTACTTCACATTTTAAATTAGACGAATTATATTCTTAGGGGGGGGGGCTATAACTGGGATAATGCTACAGTTATAGACCGTTTCATTTCACGCAGATGTGACGATGGGTGTAGCAGGTTATTTCTGATGTGATATTATGTTTAACTGTTAATGGCGTTCCATATTGAAGTAACGTATGTATATACAATAATGTGGCTATTTGTTAACGTCTTTATTTTTAACTCAATAAATAAGGCACGTTTGGTCTGTCAAAAATATTTTTAATGTGATCGCAGGTGTGGCCCCAGAATTATGTAGATACCAATAAATAAAACTGAAGTATTTGTTTGCGATTTTAATGTCAAAATATAAGTGGCAATCCTTTTTTTATGTCCCTGCTCCATTTGGCACAATGTTAGTGTTAGTGACTGCGGCCAAATGTGTCTTGATTATAGCGTAAAAATACTACTATACTAAAGCCGTTAATGATTAGTTATAGATAGATAGATAACACTTTATTATACACCAATACTAAAATGAACTTAAAGACTCAAACTATATCTAGTTAAGTACAAAGGGCGGTCTTATCGCTAAAAAACGATCTTTTCCAGACAACCCTATATTAGTTATCTGTCAATACTTACCAATAATGCATTAAACTTATAGTTACATCTGCGTGACACAGTCACTAACAGTAACATTATCCCAGATATCGCAGTTATATTATACAATGTTTAGTATTGTCCAGTTACAAAATTATCGTTTTTAGAATTTTGGCCTGTCTTTTTGAAAGTATATTTTCTCTGAATTTTTATCTTTTTGTGTAGATTTTATTATCTGACGTCTTAGAAGATATATACATCTTCTAAGGCGTCAGATTATATAGATATTATTGGAATATACCACGAACGCGGGAAGCTAGGAAGCTAGTTAGGAAAGAGAGTATACATAATTATCAGCCCAAAGCAGCCCACTGTTGGTCTCAAAGAACGGTCTCAAGCTTTTATACGGGGGTAGTCCTGTCCTCATGTATACCTTTTCTAAGATGTTTTCCTTCACTGTCAATAAGTAGTAATGGCAGCTAAATGTATATTAGGCAACAAAACTGTGTAAGCGTAAAGAATTTTACTATCAAGATTCAACGTCATTTGTAGGTATAAGATTCGAAGTAACTGGTTGACATCAAAAATGTACTCCGAAAACTCAAAAGAACTATGCCATTTGAATTAATTTAACGTACGTGGTATGTAGTTAACTGAGGTTTATTTAATGACTTACAATATAAAAACAAGACAGATGTCAATGCATTCTATCAGATAGTAAATTAAAAGTGCCAATGAACAGATATTTAGAAATTAATATTAGGTAAAAGTTTTTTTAGAATATTACGCTAAAATTAACCCACTGATTAGCATTTTAAGAATAGATTTATTACCTAAATTCTTCTTCCATAACATTATTCTCAAGTTCAAGAATAAACAAATCAAATGATACTTGAGATACAAAAAATCACAATCATTTTAAAGAAAGATTTTAAGAAACAATCATTAAAAGTCTATTTTATCAGCAAATCTCGGAAATTATGTAGTAAATGACAACAATGTTTTGAAAGTTTAACTATAGAATTTCCTTTGAAAACAAATAGCTCCATTTACGTGTACTGAATAGAAAAGTAAAATTCCTACGTGTTTATTGTTACAGATACATTAAGTAAAGATGGTGGTACGAGTTGCAACAGATGAACGGCCGTTTGAAACTCCGTCTTCCGATGAGAGTGGAATTGGCAGAAGTGATTCGCCCAGCGAGGATACTGAACCAGAAGCAGCTTTGGTAAGTTATTCAACTTTATTAGGAGAGAGAGAGGTGTTTATCTTGATATATAAAAATGAATGTTTGCCTGTATGTCCTTTATAGAATCGTAAACTATATGTTTGACCATGTGATGATCTTTAGCAAAGTTGCAAACCTTCTTTGGCTCATGCGCAACAGTGCATGAGCCAAAGAAGGTTTCTCAGTTGGTTCACAATTGGACCCGGTAGGTGGCGCTGCTGTCGGCATATCAATTGAAACTTTCCCGGGCAGTACGACTTCTGCCGGGACAGCTAGTGCAAAATAAATAAAAGATACACCTTAGATATAAAGAGATGATAATTTAAAATACAATGATATCTACGATTGTTCTGAAGGTTTTTAGTAATAGTTATATAGTGTTTATATTTTGAAGTTTTATCTTCCGAAGAACTTTTTAGTAGACATGACTCAGATATTAAGCGTCGATGAGTAACGTTGAAATTATTGAACAGATGTGTACCAGTTGCGTAAACCTAAAAAATAAATACTTAGGTAGTGTTGTTTTAAACCTAATAAAATAAACCGTGTTACGTTAATAAGTATTTAGATGAATTACTCATAGTTTTATTATATTTGATTTCACTATTATTTTAATGATTTGGTTAGGTCTTTTTATTTTAATATATACCAAGATGAATCAGAAAGTTTTTCACTTATTCCCAAAATTAATAGAGAAAATTCGTGAAATTTAGTTTCACGAATATAATGCGCGGTTATGGCTGCCGTAGAGAAGTTTTTGGAGACTCAAGAAAAACAATATTTTTCAGAAGGTACAAGGAAGTTAGAAGAAACAATTCTAAGCGCATTGTATTGGAGAGAGATTATGTAAAAAAATAAAATAGATATTTGCATTTTTTATTATTGATTCCAAGAACTTTTCGACTCACCCTCGTTTAATTAGTAGGTACCTACTCTGTACTCTAATAATTTCTCAATCCAATCAATGGTTTTTAGACGTATGGAATAATATAAAGTAAGAACGCCGACCTCTTTCTTTGCTAGCACATTTTAAAAAAGCAACATTTAAAAAGCAAAGCACTTGACGTTTCATGACAACAAAACATGTAACATGGCCAATAGATTTTTGGAAATAATCAAACTAATTGGACCATCCGACATGCCTCCACCTTCGAATATTCCTTTTTGCTATGTCATACATAGCTTATCTTAACACATTTTTAATTTTCGTGGTAAGCTTACACCTATGCACAGTTCTATTGGGTTTTGAAAAAGTAGACAGATGCCGTGGTCTAAAAGGCAAAGCTCAGATCTTACAGAAACACGTCGAAGCACAAACAGATGTCATTGATAAGAAATCAGAATGCATAGAAACTTGCAGCTGTGATGAATAGATATTGGAAATATTCTGATACCATGTTATAACCAAATAGATACTATACTGAATACCATAATCAAACAGATAATGACAGGGATTGAAAAGAAACTGAAAAGAAGGAGGATGCTGCGTAAAATAGCAGAGAAACTTATCAATGCTTGCCTACTTGCTACTATATCTTTAGCATTCGCTGAAATCACTGTGGCAGTACTACTAATATTGCTTTAAAGTATCCTTAAACCACTTTAAAAATGACTTTTAAACATATGTGGCAAAACAAGAAACATGCTTTAAGAACATCGTCGATGAAATGATTGGCACTTTAACGTGGTTGTCTACAATATTTGTAACTTGTATTTTGGCTTCTTTATAACTTTAGAAAAAAGAAAAACTATATAAACCATTATATACTGAATCACATGGTCACGTATATTTAAAACCATGTTCTCATTCTATCGCAATCTGAAGATGAAGTAACTAGCGGATATAAATAAACCTACCTATACCTATAATAAACTCAAAGTTTATTAGGTAAATATATTTGTCAATTATATTATAAACAATCTAACAAAAGACTTTCATTTGTAGTTATCTGTAGTTTGTACATATATCAATAACGATCACGTCTGGTTGCCAAGGCTAGTCAATTACATTAATTTGATGGCGAACTTTTCTAGAATCAATAAGAGAGCGTGTTGATAAGGCATCATACTGTGTTCCTAGTATACAGACATATCATATTAATGTCACTAAAATGAAGCACAGTAGTATTCATTTTTAATAATACAATATTTATAAAATATACGTGCGAAGTGCCGACAGAGCAGAAAACTGGTAATAATACTTATGTTCCCGCACCCATATTATGTTATGTAACATTGATGTTATGGGTTTTATTAGATTATGTACCATGAAATACACACCCCATACAAGGTCATTCAGTAAAGTGCTCGGTTCTTAGAAACGCTCTGTTCTAATTACTTTAGTGTTTCATAGGGCCTATAGAACATTAATCGGTTCTAGTACTCATGCTAGTTCCGTTTTTGTTACTTAAAAGTGATTGCATGAATCATACATTTATGTATGTTAATTTTTTTACATTAAATATTTATAAATACTTCTTATGTCTATTTACATGATTAATATGGTCTCCACAAATTCTTTGAACGTGAACTTGATTCGTGTCAAGTTCGTACAATCTGAATGTCAAGAACGTTTGCGTTACGTAAGTTTATAGAAATTTAGCATAAAACCCAAAAATTTCCATTAAGATTGGCGGTTTTGGCTAAGAGTGAGAATCATACTCGAAGATATAACGGATACAAGCGGTAACGGAAACACAAGCCGTGTTCCAGGGTTAAAGAAAATTGTCTTATGCTTTAATGCGTTTAACGAATTAAGGACGGATTTTCATTCATCAGATAAAAGTAATCTTTAAACTAAACTCTTACTAGTTGCATACAAACGTTGAAATAATTGAGATGCAAATATTAGGTATATAAAGTAACAGATTTTATTTTAATATTGTTGTATTTAATCCTTGGACTAACTTTAATTTGTTGGTTGAAAAATTAGCCCTAAAGTTATTTAGTCAAAACTTTTTATATTGAATAAATGAATCTTTATTTGTAGAAATACAGATAATAGTTGTACAAAAGATGGTAAACAAAGTCAATTGGTCTCACTGTATTTGACCTAAACATGGTCCTATAAATATTTGGGTACATGTCAATTACAAGAAAATTATAAAAGTTCTAAATTTATAAACATAGTTTGATTAATCATATATTAAATACAGAAATAAAAGTTTGTCAACAATATAGAAAATTAATCAATGTCAGAGGCAAATATATAAATATAATCATTTACCTAATAAAATCTCTAATGTCATAAAAACACTTTTCCATCAGCCATGAATGTAATTTAAATTTAAATTTTCTTTTTGACAATAATTCTCTTATTGATGTGGGTATCGAATTAAAGACTTTTGCGATCATCGCTTGACAGTTTTTTTTGTCTTAACGTAGTGTTGCAGTTAGGAGTTGCTAGTGTCTAGTGGGATCGCTACATTTTACTTTATATTTAACGCTATCAGAATATTTATCAAACATAGATTGTCTTTCACAAAACTTCCCATTTGAAATATATATAAAAGTGATTGAATTTTTGAGTATAACTCTTTTCTATTATTGTAAATTAAAGGACGTTATTAAAAGTCTTATTACAACTATAATTTTAAATATATTTAAACATAATTTTAAAGATTATTCTCAAGTCTTCGTTATTTTCCCATAGTAATGCGATTAAACACTTGTAGTTGAAATTGTAAGTAAATGCAGATACTGTCTGTAACAATTCTATTTTCTGTTAACAGGTTGTGCCGCCAGATGGTGGATGGGGCTGGGTCATCGTCGCTGCCTCTTTTATGTGCAACGTACTTGTTGATGGAATCATTTTCTCCGGAGGATCGTTGTCCAAATCCATCAAGGAAGAATTCAATGTAAGATTTTAAACTTATCAAGTTTATTGTACGTGCAATAACTTAGGCTAACGCATCATTGTTGGCATTTAGTTGAGTATTCCGTATTATGATCTTTAATTGCCTTTTTAATACTTAAAGAGCAAGTGAAACTATTATGCTGAGATTTCGTCTGTGTTAGTGTTAATGATTTATGCTGTGGCTGAATGCTTCTTAATTAAAGCGTTATTTGTCAATATTTCACGTCATTGACAATGTAGCATCTCAAATTGCATATTAAACCCATCGGCCATATCTGCATGAAATGGCCTATGCCTTTAACTTTGTCCCAGATGACGCCGCACGGTATGAGTTACACAAAAAAAGAAACAACTGTATAATGATCGACATACGTTTGAAAATTAGTCTTGTTTTAAATTCCTAGACTAGAAAACGAGATTAGCTCGCACTGCTTTGCACTAAAGAAAAATAAACTAATAAGCTCACAAACCCCCAGACAGTCTCGTGCGCTATTTATTTTTAACTCAGAACCGAGACCACACCTTTGATGCACGTTTAATACTGGCGTCAGTGCCGTGCCTCCATTCAAAATCATAAAACGTAACCGCTTTATTAGGAACTACGCTAACCAGAGTGCCAAGTAGGTAAAGTGGTCGCATGACGCGCTTTATTTTGTATACACGGTTTGTATCAGAGCCTCTAATGAAAATAAAATGTACACGGCTTTTCAAGATTCTTAGTGCTTGGCGTTTATAAAATAACGTGCAGAACATTTTTGAAGATTTGCCAGATGAATGAATTGTATCAGCAGATACTAAGAAAAAGTTTGTTTAATTTAATGGCGCGCGCGTACGATGAATTTTCCAAGTCCATTGGTTTAGAAGCATTGAACTTATAGAAGCTTGCTCTTACCAAACATGAAGTAGGTTTTGAAGGCGTTCACTTATTTTCTATTGGAATGTAATTTGTATGCTGGAACGTTTCAACGCATCGTATTTAGATAGGATTCGCATTTAAAATATAAGAAGAGGTAAAATTCAATTAATTGCGTGGCAGAATTTTAGATTAATAAAGTTTATAATTTTTTGTTAACAAAATCACTCAATATCCGTCATAGTTAAATATGAAAGTAACTTGGAACAGTTTTTATTCATTAGAAAATTTGTTATGTTTTATCATTATTTATAATTTACATTTGGTAACTTATTGGCTAACGAATTGTCGTCTCAAATTGATGCTGGTGACGCTTCTTACGGATGATAATTTGAAGGAGATAAAAAATAATTTTGATGAAACCGTAACATCGAGATATTACTATAATTTTCATTAAAGATCTTGAGGCTCGAGCCCAGCTGTGGGAAGTTTATGTGATTCGAATGAAATTACTTGAGTTTTAGAGCCAATTCAACCTCGATCATCATTCGTTATCCGATTGTATATCATCGACTCTGCAATAGGAGTTATAGCATATGAATTAAAACTGGTTATAAATTGGGAGCGGTGAAAGAGTTTCGACCACCTCACCTTAATCTGGGCTTCATTACATTAGAAAAAATAAATGTGTGATGATTGACAATGCGGTTCGTGTTGACCGATACTCAAGGTTGTCAACGTGTGAAGTGGGTCATTCGGAAAATGAATGTTAATTGACAGGTATATCCTACGTTAAAACGATAACGGTTTCTAGCCGACTAAAATGAATGTGAATATTTTTTTAACTTAAGCTAAGTAACTACGCTAATATCATTTCGAAAAAATAAACACATTGACAGCCGAGTTTTCGAAAACTTTTGTTCGAAATGTTCTTTTTTTCTCTATTGATTGCGTTCATATGACGACAGATTGGGGGCGTTGATGCTATTATGCCATAAATTAGGATGACGCAGGCGTGCACATTTGGACTGCAGCCAAACTAATGCTTTAGGTCGTCAGGACTATCATTTGATTTTTCATTATAGAATTTAAATATAGGTGTAGTTCGTTTGATACTCGCTGTAGATAGCAACATTTAACAGAGAAATACATAGTATTATAATAGAAATAAAATTTATTTTCAGCAATAATTATACCATTATTATACAATCGATTGCAGCTAATCTGAAAAGGGCATATTAAAAATTAGGCGTTGTTTAATTCTTAGTACATTTCTTGCGTTAAGTTCCACACAACGTTGATAGCACCATATGATTATTTCATTTCAGGATAAACATTATCCTATACCCGAAGATATTACTGCTTTCTTTAACTCTGGAACTTTCAACCATGTTGTGTTAAAAGGTAGATCATTGATTTGGACATAGCCAAGCAGAAAGATAAAATAAATCTAGCCCCAAAAATACCATTAAGATTGTGTTTTTTTACGAGGGGAAAACTGACTGTGGACTATTCGTCTGTAGGTTGGTGTTACAATCCCAAAGAAATGCTATGACCATCCGAGACGGGGATATCCAATGAAACCTCTCGGTGTTCCTAAGCCTTTTACTAGTGTTCAGGTGTGTCCTAACGACTTAAAACTAAAAAGTTTACTTAAAGTTCAAACAAAAGTTACATTGTGAGAAAAGTATGCCTATAACGAATGCCAACTTATAAAAGAAACCTTTGAAAAATGTATGTGAAGCGTTTCGTATAGTATGTTTTTCAAAATTTAACCGTGATTTAACGTTTAATTTCAATTAAAAACCCGACAAAAGAATTCGAGTTTAGCCCAAAGTTGTGGCCATAAAATAGATACACATTATGTAGGATACGAGTATGTACCTCTTACCACAAAAGTAACACTGTTATAAAAATGTAAAATGTACATTTGACAATATAATGAGGTAAATATTTGTTTATCAATTTATCTTTATTTATATTGCTTTTAAATATGATTTGGCATTATTAAAACTAGTCAGGGTCAAATATTTGTGAATATTAAAATATTATAATATTTTTTAAACAAAAGGCACCAAATGAGAACTGGACCTAACAACACGCTCGACTCCAGCCTCAGGTAAATTGTAGATCTTTAACTGACGCTAAATAATCATATTTTTGTGATAGCCCAAAAAATCTTATAATATATTTCACTTAATAGTTCACAATTTTCTAAGCATGTTCTATTTTATTGGTGTAGATTTTAATCGTTCGAATCAAGTAAAGGAAACCAAAACAACTTGTGATGTAAAAAATATAAAACTAGTTTCTTTTAACTATGCAAAAAAACACTTCAATACTCGTAATCATTATAATAATGTTAAGGCCAAGGTCCTAATCTTTCATTGGAACCATTTATTCTATTAAATGGAAAATGAATGGCGTTTAAATGAAATTACAAAATTAAATGCTTCGTTTACCATTGTGATATTGTAACAAACTTTCTTTTAACAGCGATTATCCCTAGATTACTCTTTTTGAAGTTCACTTTCAATAGAAAAACTACCAAAAATAGTGCTGTAGTGATTTAAACTAATTCATTTGATCAAGTAAATATCGGAACTATTAACATTTTATACATTATAATACTTCATAATCTTACACTCTTTTTGTTTATATAATTTTAATGTTGTTTTTATTTTAATTTTCCGCTTTACCCAATGTGTTTCAAGGATCTGATATATCATAATTATTTAAGTGCCTTAGCAAATGTATTTTTATTCTTCTATCTTCACTTTACCTACTATTCTACTTAAATTTATATTTTATTATTTCACCAATCAATTAATTTCGATACACAGAAACATTTTAAAAACTTTAAAATTATTCACTCTATTTATATCTCCATTAATATTCTTATTGACTTTATCAGGAGTCAAAACAATGTCAAGTGTCTCAAAATTTCCATTGGAACATTAGGTATTAGACCAAATAAATTAAATATCTGCACTGTATCGCCTAACGTTACAAGAAGCCGAGATGATTTAAAACGTAATTAATTAAACAATTTAAACTACTTCGACACTCAGGGTCAGTAAATGGAACTTATCATTATAACCACCCTTGTAATGAAATTATATTATATATTTGATTTACTTAAAAATTTTGTAAGAAGAAATATGCTATTCAACACTATAACTTCAAAAAATGTTAACAGTCGTTTAGTAGGGATCATTCACATTATTTTTATTGCATGAGTTCAGCAGACAGGTAGACAGTCAATTTGATGGAATACAGTTACAGTCACCTATGGACATTGTAACACCAAAGGTGCTACCAATATGCTGTCGCTCTTGAAGGGGGACCTTGCCACTAATGCCAGAACACAACTCAAGGTTGTAATGGCAGCACTACACTAGACTAAGGACGGTAGCCATACAGACGGGCAAATACCCTACCATCTAGATGTGCGTTGTTTTGTCGCCTTTTACGACAGGCCACCCGGCCGTAGAAAATTGTATTCCTTCTCCGTTCCTCCAGGAGATCTCCTCCAGATAGAATGCGTAGATTCTATATTTCAGCTAGTATTTAAACTTCAGATACGTAGGTATCTTGCTGAAACTCTCTCATTTTCTGAATGAAAAGTATCCTACGTTAATCTCCTTTATAAACACTATAGAAACGCATCTATTTTAGAACGATGAGAAGTTTTATTTAATAAAACTATACATTGTTTTGTTATGGAAAGTTTGATTAGAATCAGATAAAGGCTGTCAAGAAAAAAGACACCCAAAAAAGTCACTTTCACATTTGTACATTGCATTTGTATGGATTTTTGTTCACTACCAAGCCTGAGCTTCTAACATTTACTTATCGATGTACTTATTTGCAACAGTTTCAATAACCCTTTCCAGCAGTGTCATTGTAGAAAGCCAAGCTCTCTGTAGTGTTGGTAACAAATTAAGCACGTACATGTACAATAGGCAAGGTTGTTGGGTCCAATACAACACATGTTAAGATAAACCTGTTTGGGTCGCAGAGCTAAAGATTAACGCGAAAGCCTTCTGCTCGAGCCGGCTACCTCAGCAGCATTGAAAATTTTCCACTGTCATAAAGTAAATCTTGCAGTTGCAAAGTACGTACTATTCCCACCATACAGTCGCTAGGTCAATGAACGATCACGGCCTCGCGGCGCCGTTAAAACTGATCAGGTTGCATTTTTGATTAGGATAAATGATTCGTTTCTTATAACGTATCCAGTGTATTGTTTCAATGTATCTTCAATAATATTTATTGTCGGTATGTTGTTTACCAGTTTGTGATAAACTGTTGACCGGGGCATTACGATATGACGCTTGTTATGTGCTCACGCGACTCATTTCTGAGTTGGAAGATATATTTTTCTTATCCACTGATTCTACTGTCATACATATTATATTATATGCTATGAATCTCTTGGGTAATTCTATTGGTTTATAAACATCTCACTGATGGACTCGAGCGTCTTCTCTGTTTGTTGCAATGAAGGATATACCCGCCGCCGTTGTCCATTAATTGTTGCACTACGCACAAAGGTAGAATTACTGAAAAGAGATATTGCCTCAACGGTGTATGCTTTTCGGCAAAAAATCGAAAAGGTAGTATTAAAATGGGGCGCAGGTGCATTAGCCACTGCTACAAAGCCACAGGCTACTACTACAACTTGACAGTTTGCTAGCGATTCATTTGAGATAATTTGTAAAAAAAAATCCTGTATAAACAATTTCTTTCATAAATATGATAGATAGATAGATAGATAACACTTTATTGTACACCAATACAAACATGAACTTAAAGACTACAATTATATCTATTTATGTACAAAGGGCGGTCTTATCGCTAAAAAGCGATCTCTTCCAGACAAACCCAGGAATAAATTGAGATGATAATGGCGATGGTGGTATACGTAACATATAGTACGAACTTAATAATAAATACATAAATGATATATATATGAAGAAATTTTATATATTACATAGATATATACTTAATATACATACCATACAAATACATATCTACAAAATATATAAATGAATTTAAATATCATATTCCATCGACAGGTAGTATTTTTTGATCATAGTTTTAAATATCGCTAGCGATTTTGCTTGTCTGATTGTAATAGGAAGCGCGTTCCAGAGCTGTATAGCCTTAACAGTAAAATAATTGTTATAAAAAGTTGTGTTATGCGCAGGAGTGTTCAATTTAAGTTTAGTACAAGGGCGTAAATTATGAGAGCATGAAAGAAATTCAAAATTTTGTTTAAGGTAATTGGGAGTACTAGGGACAAATAAAATACTATAGAGAAAAGCAAGGAATGTGAGTATTCCGGCGAAATCGAATTGGCAACCACTTGAGCTTTTTTCGGAATTCAGAGACATGGTCATATTTGCGTAATCCAAATATGAACCTTATGCAAAAATTTTGGAGGCGCTCAAGTTTATTAAGTTGTTCTTGGGTTAAATTTAGATAGCTGGCGTCAGCATAATCAAGGATAGGAAGTAATAAGGATTCTGCTAGCTTAATTTTGGTGGTAGTGGGTAAGAAATTCCTCAACCTTCTAAGGGATTTGGATGAGAGGTAAAGCCGTCGGCTTAGTTCGGTGATATGAGGTCGCCAAGACAGCTCACTGTCAAATATAATGCCAAGGTTTTTTACCTTATCACTTAAAGGAATGATTGTCCCATCAAACATCACACTAGGTATGGTACTCCAGTCGACCTTGTTAAGCATCCGTGAGCTACCGATGACGATGACTTGCGTTTTGCGTTAAATATGTAGCCTCTTTGGAGATCATTTTATTTCAAAAACAAACAAGAACCGATTACAGTAATTTGAAGTGGGTGATGGACTTGCGAGCAAGTTGGCGGACTTTGGCTCGACGACTTTCTTCGCTTCTGAAAGTTCGCGTACTAACTGACGGTGACAGCAGACGGGCGAAAAATGTCGTCAAGCCGTACGTGTCCTTACTTATACGTCCGTCAGCCCTTTTAAAAAACAAAGCTCCCTTTCGGTCATAGTTCCCTTTAGTTCTCACTTTAAAATATACTATTTTTGTAAATTTGAGAGTAAATCGCAATGACTCGCAATAGTTTTCACGATCGAAAACATAACATTTAAAGTTTTTCTAGTAAAAAGAAATCGAATGCCAATGTTGAATTTTTACCAGTTGGATACAGAACAGCTTTACGGCAGATTTTGGAGATGTAAAAATTTAAAAACTTCGTTTAAAAAAACCGACTTCAAAAACTAAAATGTGTAAAATAACTTATTTCAAAAGCTATTATTATTAATATATATTATCTAAAACATCTTAAAGTCGGTGCTTAGTAATTTTCTAAATATAGTAATTTTTATGTTTTACTTTGTACCGACTTCAAGATGTTTTAGATAATATATATTAATAATAATAGCTTTGAAATAAGTTATTTTACACATTTTAGTTTTTTAGTTTTTGAAGTCGGTTTTTTTAAACGAAGTTTTTAAATTTTATTTGTTACTGTTTAGTGTCAAGCTATGTATGGGTGGACCTACGAATGGGGCCGCGCTTCTTAAAAAATATAGGTCCCAAGAACCGGACACAAAAAAATGATCGTAAAATGAAAACTACTGGGCCAAACGATGTCAAATTTTTAGGGGACCACATGGCTGCTATTCCGCGTCGAACAAAAAAAGAATCACGTAAATCGGATCATAAATCTCAGAGTAATCGGTGTACATATGGAACAGAGTGAAAATTATTTCCATGAAAAATGTTCATAAAATGAAAACTACTGGGCCAAACTATTTAAAAATTTTAGGGGACCAATTGGAAGCTATTCCGCGTCGAACAAAAAAAGAATCACGTAAATCGGATCATAAATCACGGAGTAATCAGCGAACATACATAAAAAAAAGCAAAAAAAAAAAAAAAAAGATCCCGACGAATTGAGAACCTCCTACTTTTTTCGAAGTCGGTTAATAAAAGTATGACAGATTGTATTGACCTCTTGGCTACAAAACAGGACATATTGCAAGCGTGAAATCTCAATAAAATATTGGTTTAAAACGGTCGGCGCCAGGGCTGGTATTGTGCCAAAATTAACAAAGTAATCGTCTCGAATTTTTCGCTACCCACATATAATGTATTACTATTATTGTGTAACTTTTGTTTTGTAATTTCAGAACATTTGTCGTTACATTCAGGCGTCGATGTATTTAAAATTACATATCTTTTTAGTCCAAGGGCTCCGTTCACGTTTATAAACAGATCGCCGACTTTACGCAGGTCGTCGGTCCACCGGGTTGGAGGGCGTACTACATTACATTTGCTCTACAAAAAGACTCCTCAGCTCCATCAGCAATAGTTCGGCCGGTTACTTTTGTTCACATCCGTCTTCCCTCATTTCAGATTTTATGCATACAAAAGACCAAGCATTAGCTCGCTGAGCGACCTGTTGGTGGCCCAATCCTGGCAGTAGTGTCCATGTCTCGTCTGCTTTATGGCGGGAAAGCAAAAACACTATTTTGTATTTCTGCTTAGACAATCAAGTAAAATTATGTTAAACTAATTTTTTTTTGTACCATTATATCTAGCAAATGATCTTCATGGTAAATAAAATGTATGTAACATAATAAAATGTCTATTTACATTTTATTATGTTAAATAATCCAAGCCTCTAAACTATAATAGGAAAGTTATGAGAAGGTGAATAATAATAACATTCAATTAAAACCCTTCTAGTAATTAGTAATCCTTATCCTTGTAGGTATCATAAGTAATTAAAATGTTTTTGCTTAAATGAGGAAAAATATATAAACTAGTCTATTTAACGTTTAGTTAAGCTACATGCTTATTAAATTAAATCTTTATTAATATTATAAATGCGAAAGTAACTCTGTCTGTCTGTTCCGTTTTTATGGAAAAAGTACTGGGCCGATTTGGTTGGAACTCAGTATATATATTTTTTCGATGCTGAGGATGAAGATATTTTTTATCCTAGGTACTTTTTATCCCGAAAAATGGGATAATTTCCGGGTGAAAAATATATTTGTCTCTCTTTTTGTTATGCTTTTACGGAAAAACTACTAGACCGTTTTGGATGAAATTCGGTATATATAATTTTAATACCGAGCGTGGACAAGGAATACTTTTCATTCCGGATAAGTTTAGGGATAGTTTTATGTAAAAATTATCCTTGAAAGTAGGATGGGTTTTTATTTTGTAATTTGCCATTTTCGTCATTTTGGGTAATTTGGTCGATTTGGTCATTGTGGTCGGTTTGGTCGATTGAATCTATTTGGTCGATTGGATCTATTTGGTCGATTTGGCTGATGTGGTCGCTTTGGTCGAAGTGATCGATGGGGTCGATGTGGCCATGGTGGTCGATTTGGTCGATGTAGTCGATTTGATCATTTTGGTGTACATCTGTAGTTTTAATACCGAAAATTGGCATAGATACTTATCATTAATAAAAACAAATTACCTTACTATTAATAGAAATTTGGCATTAATTATATGCAGTTTTTGTCCAATTATAATCAGTAGTAGGGCAAATCAAATAATAGTTATGTAGGAACAGTCTGTTGGAGGGCGTTGGCATTATTATAGAAGATAGAAATTTGACATTGAAAACTACAATTAAAGTATTCAAACCGGAAATTATATGTGAATACTTGTCGTATGGAAATATACCCACTTATGATCGGTTCCAATATCTTAACGATCGTTCACGTGCCTTACAATCGGTTAAAATTTGACATAAGCCCCATACAAGTAATATCAAAATTCAAGCGATGGTAATGCAAGTGAATGAACAGTAAGATATAGAAACCGGTCATTAATGAATAATGATTGTATCATTATTACTAAATTACTAGTTGATTAAAGGGGCAAAAGAACATGCTTACAATAAATCAAGAGAGTCATTAATTTTATTTACATCAGATATAATTTAATTGAGATCTTGTATTTGTTTACTCAGGATTCTTCTGCTACATATTAAAAAAAAAAACTTTTGAAAAATGAAACCATTTCATCAGTATTTTCTTATGACGTTGTCACGTTCAACTATCGTCAGTAAACCGACTTTATTTATTACGCTATTGTTTTGACTAACATTCGATGATTTAGAGAAATATATCGATAAATTTTAAAATATCTTGACCGTCGGCTGGTCGTCGAGTCGAAAAGGTTGACTATAACAATTGGAAAACATCATTATTCAGTCAAGAGGTGAGTATATTTCTGACACGATATAATTTTGGCGATTGTTTAAATTTTTCGGATTCGTCCACCACTAGATTAGCATCGGCTTAGTCATTAGGGCGTCATTCATATTCAGCTGCCATAACACATGTCACTCGTGTTCCGTTATGCAAACATGGCGAATGGCAGTCGAGAGTACGTATGCAACGTGGTTAAGCAAATAGGACCACACAGACTGACAGTTAAACGTGTCTAGCTGCAACTTAGACATTACGGTACAAGGCTTAATAATATTATAAGCAACACTGACCATTGTTTCCTTGTCCAATTTGTGTCACGACAGTGTCATGAGGGAACTATAAAACCATACATTGATTTTATTGAAGAAGAATATTACGAATGACAATTGTCCAGTAACAATGTAATTCTAAAGTGCTAATCTTACATAAGTAGATAACCCAAGTCATTTTACTCTCGATTTTCTTATTTGAAAACTTTATATGTTTTAGACTTTGAAAACAAAACTTTCAAAAATGAAAATTCTTAATAAGTTTCTACTCATTTTTTACTGATTTATAATAAGTTTCCTTTTAAGTTGCCCGCAATAGATCGCTTTTAATCATAATGCTGCTTATTGCATAGATAAACATTTATGGTTCTAACTTAATTAACATATGTTATGGTTTATAGCTCAGTACATATTAATGTCAACAAAAATATCTGCGATCAATTAATTCGTCGCACTCAATAGGGATATTATTCAGGGAAAACTTAGTCTTGTTTTTATTACATATTACATACCACACTGTTATTTTGCGAGTATCACACATGACATGATGTTTGACAAGCCGTTAAACTTCGAGCTTAAGAAATCATTCATATGTCAATATAATTAAACAGTGCATGCAGAAATATATTATAATTATGTTTATCTTGACTAGTCTTTGAGTAACAAGGTTAGTAGGTTGACAATCAAGAAATCGCCAACGAAAATTCGTCTGTGGGAAATACCAATCTGCCTTCCTGTTACAATGCATTTGCTTAAGTATCTTCTTTCGCAATTAAACAACGACAAACATAAGTAACCTATATGATAAAACGTTTTATCATTGAAGCTTCTTCCTTTTTAACTAAATCCGTACTATAATAGGCTTCGAAACAGTTCATTTAATTTTAATTACAATTTTAGGAGTTAAAATAGCGAGTTCATCTTACATTGTTTATGTAATTTTCATTGAGATATCTTGCAGGGTTCGGAAGATATTATGTGAATAATTAAGTTTAACCTATATGTATATTTCAAGGGGCTTGAAGCGCTCTTGAAGATCACTTAGTGAAATTGACATGTGTCTAGATACACTGGTAGATTTAAGACAGCATTAAGTGCCACTCTATTTTGATAATCTGATCGTTATATTCGTAATACAAAACTGCGAAAGCGGCCACCAGTTTTGAAAAAAGTGCTAATTCAATCAATTTGATTTCGCAAATGAAAACACAATGATAGCGATAGGTTAAGCCTGTAACTGAAGTATAGAAGTAGTATCATAATAATAACTTTATTGTCTGCTCAATTCACAATTTCACATATACGAATCCTTAATAACCATACACGTGATCACCAAACGTACAATGCATGTATCAAGTCGTCAATGTGCAGTTTTGTCAGTCGTCTGAGAGTCAAGACCTTGTACGTTCATGACGTGGGAATTTGGTTAATTTAATTGTAGGTATTTCATATCCTATTATCAACTTCCTGTTGTGGTTTGCATTCATGGGTTATTAAAATAATAAGCATAACAATGTGTCCGTAAAGTGTAACATTTGTATTATTATTATGTTCAAGTTGATCATCATAAATAAACTAGTAAGCTGTAAATTACCTAGTGGCATGATTCTTTTTTCCAAGCGCGGTTAAGGAACTACGTCTCATTTTACTGACGTGAGTTCGAATGATTGGAGAACGTGCGTGATTTGATGTTTGAGATCCGCTAATATGCTTTGATCGTCCATTCTCCTAAGAATAAAGAAACCCAGCCGTAGGACGTTAATCTAAGACTTTATTCATTGCTTCGATCGCGTAACCTACCGATGTGTACAACGAAAAACAATGTTTATTTCATTTGCTTATTTATTCGTTCATCACCGATTGAGCAATTTAGACATTACCATGAAATGTTACAACATTTCATGGTAACGTGTAAACATTTGTTTCATTACTTTCGACAACGGACATGAACATAGTCTTATTTCCTGAAAATGATTTGATTTATGAGGGATTTGGATACAACATTTACACAAACGTAGCCTCGTAAAATGTTTTATTTCGATATTATACTTTTTAAAAGTATAATTATTCTTAATAGTATAGCTTGTAGTAAATAACAATCTTAGAATATTGTATTAAATATTTTGTTGTCTGGTTGAAACAAAAATACATATTGGAAAGTTTGAGAAACATGCTGCTCTATTCACGTAGTGCCAAGTATTTTTCAACTTCTCAACTCGTGCCAATGAGATCAAGGTGTTTTCTACGAGTTTTACGCAATCTAAATCCTATTGCTCGTAATATGATATAACACCCTTAACTCTATTCACTCTAACCTATACCATCCCGGTATATACGGGGATGCTATATATACGAGATCACTGAGAGCACGACTATTGAAAAGTGACTGAAATGATATATTAAAGAAAAAATAAATCAAAATTAGGCCATATATTATTACATTACAATGACATAATATCAATTGCCTTCTCGTTATTTGCAGATATCAGAAGTGAAGGTCGCTGCAGTGAATTCATTATTGGCTGGTTTTTATCTACTAGCTGGTCCTTTCGTCTCGGCATTAGCCAACAAGTAAGTGGAACATATTAATGTTCCTTTATCAATTAAAATGTTAATATGATATGAGCTAGCCACCTATTTAACATAAATTTCAAATTATAACAAATTCAATTTGATAAAATATAATTGGCAGCCAGGTGGTAGGGCATTTGCCCGTCTAGATGGCTCCCACCCCTGGTCTAGAGTATGCCGCCATAACAACCTTGTGTTGTGTTCCGGCATTAGTGGCCACCTTCCAGTTTCATTTTAGAGAGCAGCAGCGCATTTGTAGCACCTTTGGTGTTGGGAATTTCCTTCCACCAGTGGGCCGTCTGCCTGTCTGCTGAACTCATTCAATAAAAAATATGTGTACAAAAACATTAGGTGTATTTTATTTTCTCCATTGCATCAGCTACCTGTTTCAAGCTAATTTAAATCTATCTAATTAAAGCTAACTAGAAATTTGTGTTTGTAATGTTTTCCGTTCTGACTAAGAATGAGATTGTAAAACAACAGTATAACAATATTTTGTGTTGTTTTTATATCTATTGATAGTACCAGCTTTGCCTATAGTGTATGGAGGGTAGAGGTAAGGAGAAACACCTGTGTATATGAAGAAGTGTCACCACATTTTTGTATCAGTTATTTACAGTTTCAACTATTCTCCTATATGTGATGGTTCTCCTTACCTCTACCCTCCATACCATATAGTGCAGGGTATGCAGCGCACACCGGTGCCGGATCATAGGGAGCGCCGAACGCCGCTCCCGGCTCCTCCGAAATGCATGCCTATATCTATACCTAGTCCAGCCATAAGTTCTGTTACAAATGAAAATACATTTTTTTTTATGAAGTAATGTAATATTATTAAAATTTATTCCTACATATTTATTAAAGTCTCATGAAAAAATAAAAAAATATTCTATTCGAAATGGCCACCTTTGGCTTTACTCAATTTAATACAGGCCTTTAATCTGTTAGGCCACGAATCTATGGATTTATGCATTATTTCCAAGGGAAATTTCGCCACTGCTTGCTCCAAAGATTTTTTAAGAGACTCAATGTCGCCGTGTCGTTTAGAGCAGTCCATGTCTTCTAAAACTGAAGTTAATTTGTAGTCTAAAGGGTTTAGGTCTGGGCTAGATGAAGGCCAGCCAGTCTTCAGCTCTTATGAAGTCCGGAACGTTGGTTCAAGCCAGGCTTGGGTAGTTCGTGCCTTGTGTGGTCACAAGGTGACCAGGTGCAGAGTGCTGCTGGAAAGTCCACGGTATATTTTTAAAAAGTGTATTGCTGAGAGGTTTCACAACATGATCCAAGACTGTATCTTGATACACTTTGGCTGAAGTTTTCACTCCTTTTTCACATAAATGTAGTTTTGTGACTTGATAAGACACTTGACTTGACTTGATAAGATTGGTGTGGCCAAACCATCACTGACGTAGGGTGATGACCACGATGTACCTTTCCGACCACTTGAGCAGCTTCTTTAGAACTGTGAGCGTACACTTTATCATTTAGCTCATTGTAGTGTTCCTTAATCGTGAAAATTTTTTCATCGGTAAAGAGGATATTTATGTGCCTTTCAGCTGCGTATCGCAACAGAAGGCGTTCTGATCGATCCACTCTTTAATTGTCAAGATTGATTTAGGGCATGTCCTGTATATCGACGATAAGCACCGAGCTTCAGGTCTTGTTTTATAATACGTGACAGAGTCCTAGCGGGAATCTTCATTTCTCGCGATAAGATTTTTTGCTTCCTAATGGGGTTTCGACGAATTCTGGCTTAACAGCATTAACAGCCTTAGTAGTTCTAACAGCACGCGGCCGCCCCGATTTTTCAGGGTCTTCGACAGACGAAGTGTTGTTGTATCTGTTGATAATACGATATACGAAGATACGACTGATACCAAGCTTTTGAAGTGTCTGGAATACGACTGACGGCTCCATACCCACTTTGTGCAAGGCGATCACTGCAATCCTATTTTCTTTAACACCCCATTCCATATTGTAATTTGATAATGAACACGAAAAATATGTGAAATGGCGCAAAATCGAAAGAAGTTTTTTAAATAATATATGTGTTCAAAATTCAAAGTAATTAAAAAGTTGAAAAAATAAAAGTTTTTATGTAACAGTATTTATGGCCAGACTAGTTATAATAACTTTTGATTCAAAATAAAATAATCCTTAAAAATAGAACAGAAAATTAAAGATTACATTGGCGTAGTGTCGCATTATTATTGCGACTCATTTCTACTTAAAACTACTTTTTACCCGTGTACCTTCAGAACAAGAACTCTCATAGATAGAAAGAAGTAAGGAAAAAATAATGCTTAATTAAAATATATTTGTCTTACTTATCAGTATAGGCCAACTTGGGAGTAAATGAACACAATATCTTTGCAGTTGCTATTTTAGCACGGTTTATATGAGAGTTTTTGTTCTGAATGTGTTACTATTGCTTTCTGACATCATTTAAAATTACACCCTGTGCACCCAAACTTATGTTCATTGGTAAATATATAACTGTAATTATTCTATTTTGACCGTGCGTCTACTAGAGGGTGCCAGTGTATTGATTGCACACTGGCGCTAAATGAGCTAGAGCCGCCCCTGTCTATAGATATAGTGAATGTTTTCTAAAAAAAATCTATTTTTAGGTATGGCTTCCGAATAGTGACAATCGTGGGTGCTTTGTTATCGAGCGCTGCTTTCGCAATCTCTTTCTATGCAACAAGTGTGGAATATTTATTTGCAGTCTATGGCATTTTAGGAGGTAATAAAGCATTTTATTTATTAAATTCTTCAAGTCAGACTTCAAGTCCTTATAAATACTCACTTCTTTCCTACAACTGGGTTCTGGGCTCCCCATTCTTCAAAGAAAGGACGGCGTGCCTCCCACTCTTGTTCAAGGTGAATTGGAGAATTTCTTACTAAGATAATATCGTTTTGCAGGTAGCCCCACGATGTTTCGTTTACCATCAGCAGGTTTTAGGAAAAGTGGCTAAGAATAAGTATATAAGAATTGAAGATTCAATTCTTATATACTTATTCTTAGCAGAATGCAGATGCATTCTGTCACTTGATGTTTTCATTTTGATTAGAAGTTAGTATTAGCCAGTAAACTGTCACTATTTTTGTTTTATATTTTAAGAGAATATGGGTATTTTAATAAGCATAACAATGTGCCCGTACCTTATGGTCTAAGGCCCGTAAGTATGTATTATTATTATGTTCAAGTATTAGTATAAAGTTCTAATATTGATCTGGGTAATTTGTGTTAATCCAAGTTATTTAAAATATTTGTCGAACAGCTTGCTTGCTTAGGATTTTTTCGACGTTGAAGTTTTTACACACTTTGTTTATTTATTTTTCTTTCCTATTAGGTATCGGTCTATGCATGATTTACATGCCAGCCGTTCTGACTGTTGGATTTTATTTCGAGAAATGGCGAGCCCTGGCTACCGGTTTGGCACTGTGCGGTTCTGGTGTAGGCACCTTCGCCATTGCACCTCTCACAAACGAATTAGAAACTAATTTCGGTTGGAGATACACCATTCTTATCCATGCAGGTTAGTAATATTATATTTCAGTGTAATTGTTATTTTATTAATTATTACTTTTTTATTCCACAAACTATTATTGAAAATATTCTTTAAATTATTACTGCTTCTTAATTATGTAAAATAAATCATAAATGTAAACGTTAATACAATTTTTTTATTGTTTTTAGCAATGTTGTTGCTGTGCATTATCTTCGGAGGCATGTTCCGACCAATCAAACCCGTCCGTGTAACTCTCGCCGATCAACCAGAAGAGGATGATGTTGCACGTCGTCATGAAGAGGCTGTTGAGAAACTTAATTCTATGCTGAAATTACACAGTAAACTGGATTCGGGCATATCCATGCCACCTGAAATGCGTTTCACTAACAAAGTCAGTCCGCATACCTGGATGGGAGTCGCAAACAACACCCGTTACCCGACCGCAGAAGAAGTTTTTCGTGGCAGCAATTCCCATCTCAGCAACTCTCATCTTGGAAGACGGTCTTCCGCTAATGCAAGTGCAATTAAAAACAATCTCAGCAATAAACCAATGTTTATCGATGTGCCAGTAGCTGAAAAAGATGAGCAGGAAGATTCTAACAGCAACATCGACAATACTGAACCTCTTATTGGGTCCGCTATAAAAGTTGTACCGCAACAAACTCGCAACCACCATTATCGTCGTTCTCATGCCGACCTTATTGCCAGGCCATTGTACCGTGATGATATTTTCTTTGGTGCTAGCTTAACGAGACTACCACAGTACACATCGCGAACATCTCTCGGATATCATTTGGCTGTAACCCATGTCCCGACAAAGGAAGATGCTCATGAAGAACGATCTGGAAAGTGCCGTTTCTGCCCTGAGGCAGTAAGGAGAGCTTTAGCGACCATGTTGGACGTTAGCCTATTCCGATCACCTACATTTGTAATCCTTGCAGTGAGCGGGTTCTTCACTATGCTGGGATTCTTTGTTCCTTACATGTACGTGCAAAAAAGGGCGATAGACAACCATGTGCCTGAAGATATTAGTATTTGGCTGGTATCGGCAATTGGTATAGCTAATATTGTCGGACGTATACTATGTGGCCTTGTGTCCTCTATGCCGAAAATTTCTCCCCTATGGCTCAACAACATCGCTTTGTCCGCCGGTGGAATCGCGACTATGCTGAGCGGTTACTCCTACAACAGTGTCTTCCAGTTTGTGTATTGTGCTATCTTCGGACTTGCTGTTGGTGAGTTTAAAACATAACTTACAGAATTATTGTCCATCCACACCTACCATGTGTTTTACTTTTATCCATGTTTCAAACACATCTTATCTATTATACCGTTTCAGAGCCTATGCGAGACAAACTTTCACACAGACTAACAAACATAGACTTTAAAAATAGGCACTCATGATTAGATATCGCATAAATCAAAGTTCTCACTTTATAAATTGCATATAGGCAGACAGACATTTCAATCTTATTTGATATCTATAAGTACAAAAATCACTAAGTTTATTTACGAGGTAATTACTCAAAATTTTAGTATAATTATTTCTTGCTGAGATTAGAATAAAAAAGGAAACTACAATATAAATGAATATAATAAAAACAACAGCTGACAGTCAAATTAAATTTTCAGCTTGCTTCGCTTCGATGAGGTCAATTTTGGTGGTTGAATATTTGGGTCTCGAGCAACTGACGAACTCCTTTGGCCTGTTTTTACTGTTCCAAGGCCTCGGTGCTCTTGTTGGAAGTCCATTCGCTGGTAAGTTCTATTTAATATTAGGAAAAATTAGTTTTTTTTTAAACTGAGATTAATATTTACTTACACAAGATTTTCGGTAATGGTGTTTAAAAGAGTCAATAGTTTACACGACCAAATTAGTTCTTATGGCATATAATTTTCTTTAATTTTCTTATCCTAACGTAATGAATAACTAAGAATTCCTTGAAAGGGTAGGTATCTATATTGGAAATTATCACCATAACTCCAGTTTGAAAATTATTAGGTACAAGTCGTGCGCAGGTTTGCCGATGACAACCCCTCCTAATTCCTATAACCGCGACCCGCGGTCGTCTAGTTCTTAGTACTACTTAGACAAGACCCGGTCCCAGTCGTAGGAAGCGAGACGGGCGATCATCAGCAAACCTTCTGCGCAAGACTTATAGTGTTGTTATTTACTGTCAGATGAAGAATCTTCCGACCACAAACAAACATGAGTTTCTAATAATAAAGTTCTTACCTATCTTTTACCTATTACATATTAAGTTTTAGAATAATCGTCAAGCCAACAGGCACTAGAATAAAAACGAGACATGTCTCAGCAAACATAACATGGACCTAGAACTGTCTAACGATAAATAATATGTTCCAGCAGCTCAAAAAGAATCACCAAGCAATTGAGTTTACGGACTATTTAGTATATTTTTCTATACAGTACACAAATTTAATTAACAAATCAATATACGATATGTAATTAATACTTACTTCATTGTTAGCAGATTCTTTTACAAGTATTTTAATATAAAACTCTAAAACATCCAGACGTTTAGAGACGGATTGATTCCAATCATCTCTCGTTTGCAATTATCCAGATTTTGAAACAAGTACAGCGTTTACAGTTGCCTAGTGCATCACGATGCAATTACAAAATGCTTGGTTTAATGTTCGGCGCCAGGCTATTTTCATCCTCACGACTAGATAGCAGGCGCATTGCCAGATTCCTACCTTCTATCCAACCCGCATGCATATTGAATAATGACCTAGCCTAATGTATAAATAACTCCGAACGTGCGTATCACGTTAATTTAATGACTAATCAATAGAGTCTTGCTACATTCAAAGAGTATTGAATCATTCTATTTTTACACTATCGCTTTCATAAACGAATTTTTTTTTTAAACCAAAATAAAATATAACAAAAACATAATGTTATATATTATGTATATAATGTTTTCATAATTATTGACTTATTGATAAGAAATTGACAAATATATATATATATATATATATATATATATAATTATATTATATGGAAATATTCTTTGTTGAAAATTATATTTATATATGGATAAATTTAATATATAGTTTATATACAAGTGAGTTATTCAAGTGGGCCTTCAGGGCCAAATTCTACATACATAATATGTCACGCCTATTTCCTAATGGGGTAGACAGAGACGATGGATCTCGACCTGCTACGATCTTGGCAAACATTTTTCGCTTCATCAATCTTTTCATACATACACGCTTATTTAAATTGCTTTTAATCAGACCTTTCTTCAAAATATCTTCAATTTGAACATGGTGGGTACGTCGCTGTCTACGGGCACCGACTCTATACGGCCAAATCATATGCTATATGATATAGCAAAAAACACTCAAAAGAGTCTCGGGGTCTATTTTTACGAAAAGTGGTATAATTAAATTTTCTAAATGTCAACAATGTACAATAAAAAAACACTACGACATTAATTTAATAAGTAGCAATGATTTTTTTTTATTATTAACTCGATTTTTCTTTACAGGTATTCTCTACGACTATACACAAAACTATGACATTTCCTTCTACGTTTCTGGTGGGTTCCTTCTTTTATCCGCTGTTATGTGCTACCCAGTTGACATAATAAGCAGGTGGGAGAAGAACCGCAACAAATACAACTCGTCACCAAAAGTTTGATCACTCATGTAATGCATAAGGGATAGAGTCAATTAATTTTGAGATATAACTAGGTGTGTGCCAAAAGAATATTTTGAATAAATGAAAGTTGCCGGTGGAATGCATGAAATATGTTTTGTTAATTATATTAGTCAGAAGCGTTTGTTTTTGTATAAATGCGTGATGGGTTGTCATATATCTAGAATTTTGCAGACATGTCCGGTATTCTGTGTGTTCGCTTAATATGAAACATTTTTGAATGAAGTAGGCAGACGATCCATTTGTTGCAACTTAATTTATCAAGATTAACTACATTGTTTATTTCCAACATGCCACAGCCAATGCGTTAGCTATATATATTATCGATAGTTTAGATTACGCTCTTTTTGAATGCCACATTTTTAATATCTCATAAATTATTCATTTTTAATACGGCAACCCTACGTGCGACGTGAGTTGAATCATCAAACGCGTCACTGTCTGCAACCATATTATACAACACTAGCCACATATTCTCTCGAATTCATGAATGGCCGTATACGTAAGCAGTGCTAGTTTACATTTTATTCTAGTTTAAGGTTTTCTAGTGATTACTTTATTATTATAGTTTGGAAAGACTTTGATATTTAATGTTTGGAAACTTTTATAAAGTACCTAAATGTAGAATTAGCGTTTTAACAAAACCAAGAAATGTGTTTCTGAAAATACGCGTTTTGAGTTGAAACCATCCTTTAAATTACATAACTCAAATTGCGTCTACCTTTGGAATTTATTTACATTCCCAATAGCGAATCTTTGACAAAACTGCCAGGCATAGATAATAATAGTTGTCTAGATTTACTAGAGTGTGTGTGCCATTTCTGTGCTTGAGGTCACAGAAATGGCACACGCACGGCCAATATTTTATAGCCTGTCAAGATTAGTCGCAGATAGCTGGACAATACCTGTTATGTATGAAAGAGCTAAGGAAAAATAATTGTTACTTGGAATACTAAATAAACGTAACTCGGAAAAGTTCCTCATGAACCTAGCCCATGGTTTACATGCCCACACATCCACGACACCAAAAATGAAAGTGCTCGGCGCGATTACAGTTTTACACAAATTGTAATTCCGATCGCTAGTTTTCGTTAGCGTAAATAAGGCAGATCGGTTTCCGACATGTAAATAATCTATATTGAAATTTATTCGCAAGTACAAAAAGGCAGTGTTGCTTGCTATGCATTCTTAGCTCTGTTCCGCTTACACGATTCGTACACTGTGGTGCACTACTAAAATTGGTCTACTGCGCCTGCGCAGGTACATCGACGTACGAACTTGTAAAACTGTTACGCCATATTTGACATATATTAGATTACAAAATATATATTTACACATTCACGCTGCTGCTCTCTTACCTCACCATTTTTCCGCTTGATGTCGTGGAAATAGGCATAATGTAAACGAGCCTTATGATTTAGAAGCTCCTCATTACTGGGCGTTTGTCATTCCTAAATGCTATTACTTAAAAACAATGCATTATTGAGATTGTTTGTGTTGCACCGTCTAAACAAATTTATAGTCTAAGCTGTCAGGGATGTAGTGTTGCAATGGTTCGAATGAGTCAGATAAATGCATTTAATTATAGGTTTAGGAGTTTTAAAGTACAAAGACTCGAATAGAATTTATTAATATTTTTGCAGTTTTGTCGAAGTACTACTCGAGATGATCTGAAACCAAAATGTACTTTATTATTAGAACGTTAAGATTTAACTAACATTGTATGTGAGTGCTTGTATCTAACTATACTTATACATGGTGCGTTATTTAAGTATAGTTTAATTTAATCAACTGTAGCATATCAGTGTAGGTACACATGAATGATTTTTTTATATAAACACGATTTTTTTACTATTGGAATTTGTAATTATAATTATGTGCCTTAATGTATGAAGTGATACTTATTTACTTAGTTTAAAATATTTGTAATTTTTGTTAGGTTTTGTTATTTTGTAACAATTTATTATAGAAGTTCAAATAGTTCCACATGCCAATGGTACTTTGTTTAAGTACTATGAATTTTTAATTATGTGATTATTCGTAACTGGGTCCTAATTAAATAAACATGAAAACGTGCCTTTTAATATATTTAAAGAGTACAACAAATAAATAAATGTATTGATAAAAATTTGTATTTAATACTGGGAATACAGGATGCTTGCGTTGCATCCATAAATATATTTTGTATACAATATAGCCTGATTGTCTTAGTCTTTAGGTATATAAAAGTATTAGAAAATAGACATTTCTTTTCTGGTACTTTTACTTTGATACGTCACAAGCCTGAGTCAAATTTCATGAGCTGTCAAAGTTAGAAACAGCAGCGCAGACAAGTTAATTTAAAAAAAACTGTATGCGTAAGAGTAGATATATCACGTTTGAGGCAGATTATATTCATTAACATACATAATACCTCAAAATTTCATATATTATAGACCAGTCAGTATAAGTATTTAGACACATGTCAAATAAACAAATCGATTTTACAAACTGGCTGTTTTAAATCTATAAATCTTAGACCAGACTTATGCCCAGTCAGGTGTATTTACATGCATTGACATGTTTCATGTCTTTATTTAGTTTTAGCATAAGATATACAACTGTGGCTGTGGTCATTTAGATTATTTTATTGTCTGTTTATAAGAAATCATAGTCAATTATTTTGTTATCATCTCATATTTACCAGTTTTGCTGTTTTATATTTAGAGATTCATCAAACACTTTTTATTCTGAAATATTTTACAATCATTTTATAAGATGTTATTAAAAATGAGCTCTAAATAAGCAGCTTGGAAATAGGGACGTCAAAAGTTTTTAGTTCATTTATTTTTACTCGCTACTTACATGTATTATTTATATATTATAAAAGAAAAAGATTTGAATATCTTGTCATATCATTTTCTGTTTTAAGCAAAATGATAAATCTATAAATTGGTAATATGAAGTAAGGCATATTTGTGTCATTGGTGATATGTTGTAATTTCTATAACATAAATATATTTTTTCAACAATGAGATCTAATGAATTATATTATTAAAACACGATTTTATTTACTTATTTTTATCCCTACCTCGCTAGTTAAATTAATTTTCAGTGCTATTATATAGAATAAAAAGAATTATGAAACAGACGAATGTAACAAAAGTTGTTGTTCTTGTTTTTCAAATACCTACATTTAAAATTAATCATTTTTATTTGAACAACATCCTTTTACTTATTTTATTAAATGTATAACATTAGTAGTATTATTTCTTGCAAACTTTAAACAAATCTTAGTAATTATAGTAGGTACCTACTCTCAGGATTATGTAACATTTCGAATTTCATGTGCGGCGGGTAAAAAAGACGATAATAAATTGAGATGCAATGACATTAGTAAGGATTAACTGTATATTAACTTACAGTAATGTCTCTGCTAGACCAGGGTTATAATAATGTTGGTGACTGTATGACACAGATGTAGCAAATGATTTAATGTGTTATTTTATTTTATTGTTAATTATTTTAAATATTGACAGATAACTCATATGTACACACCAATGTAGCTAATCATTAACGGTGCATTTGGCCACAGTCGCTACCCTAACGCAGGTGAAGCAGGGCATTACGCAAACCGTGAGCTGTAAATTGTTATAGTGAGTCAGCTCAGCAGCTGAAGTTCGTGTGCGCTTTGCAACTTCGAGTCTGTTCAGGAGGGCTTGTTCTAGTTTTCAAAAAATAGATCTTATCATCAAGAGCGTCTTATATCATTATGACGATGGAAAATCATTACTGTAGGTACACCTATAGTGTAGATACTACTGAATGTTGCTCTAGTAAACATTTAAATCCCAGCGTCGCTCGTAGCTAAGAACTGTTCGGAGCAAATTTCGTCGCGTGTGCATAAATTTATAAGGGGCGCAAAATTTAGATCTTGCCCTGGGCACACATGATCTTAGCTACAAAGATATATTTATATCGAATTTCAAAGGCGTTATTGACTAAGCGACATTAAATAAACTTTATAAGCGATCTTTAAATACCTAATTTAGCAGTCTTGAGAAATATATTTTCTACTCTGATACCTATTAAGTGAAAAAACAAGCATTATAAATTATCAAGGTCCGTATAGATTTTATATTATATCGTACCTCGACAAAAGTTCTATTCCAGCACGATTAAAGCTAACAAACTATCAGATTCATTCGTAATTATTCAAGGATAAAAGTTGTAGTGCCCATATACCTGACAATTTCGGTTGATTTCCCATCGTGCCGAAACATTTCTCTAACATTAAAACGTATAGATATAAACATTTCTACCTAATGATTTTTTTTATTAAATATGTTTGAAAATAAAAGCTATATGTTTCTAATACCGTTAAAATAGGCTATATTTTAAAACAATGATCTTTAATTTAAGTACGCTGTAAAATAAATAAATTGCGTTTATTTAACAACAGATTTCAAGTAGAATAGATTTATGTGAAAAAAAATATTTATCATTTACCTTCTTTTATGTAACTTAACTAGCAAACTGTACTTTACGTTTAGTATTCAGAGTATTCAATATATGTCTATATACTTTATTTAACATTTTCTTTCGCCTTCTAATAATTTATTTAATGTCGATTAATTAAGATTGCCTTTTAAGACTGAATTTATTAACTAGAAATAATAACAGTATCTTAATTTTTTGACTATGATTTTTTTCATTTTGCGATTGTTTGTTAATGCCACAGTGCCATAGAAATAAGTGTCTAAACTGCATAGCGTGTGTTCAAATCAAAATATTTTTATCTTAAACATTAGTACAAGAACAAAAAAGATTACTAACTAGCAGTTTAGCTTATAAACAGGTTTTTCCTTAAATAAAATACTTTGGTTGATTATTTAGTTTCTTTTGTTCAAGCTATTTTTCGCCCGTGACACTTTCAGCTCTCATCACCATAAAAATATCACTGCATGGTAAATGGTAAAATGAAACGCATCACTGATCAAAGTGAGAGAATGACCTTGGGGTGTAGCTATTCTGAATTACGTTATCTACTGGGCGTGTTTTTTTTTATTGCAAGAGTTCAACAGACAGGCAGCCGGTCCGCTTAATGGCAACGGTTATCGTTGCCTATGGACATTTGCAACACCTAAGGTGCTACAAATGCGCTGCTGCTCTCTTAAGGGAGACTGGAACCTGGTCACTAATGGCCGGAACACAACTCAAGGTTGTTATGGCGACATACTTTAGACCGGGGGTGGTAGCCATACAGACGGGAAAGTGCCCTACCACCTGGCTGTGGGTTGTTTTGTCGCCTCTTACGACAGACCGCCCGACCGCAGAAAAATGTATTTTCTCCGTTCCTGGACAGATAAAAATATAGTGTATCTAGTGGAAAATTAACGAAAAGTTGTAAAGAGAGCTTTAATTTTAAACTTATTAACATGCCTGTTATATGGTTAGGCAAAAACAATGGATCTCATCTTCCTATAGTCATAAGCAAGCCGAATAGGGATATTAGGAAAAGATAAATAAAATACATTATATAGCGCAAAAAAGTTGTTATATTTGCGAATTAATTACATTTTGCAAAACATAAATCTACGAGTTGGAGTTGGGACCACGTCTGCGGCCGAAGGTCTGGACAACGTTCACGAATCTGAAACAAATATTGAGATTTAAATACCTATTTCTAACGATTACGATGTAATGGTGTGGCGTCAACTGTGATAATGTTAGGCCGTTTCACGCAGCTGTAGCAATGCGTTTAATGCGTTATTAGAGATGCGACATTGTTAATGACGTTAAATATTGTCAGATAACGGATATGAACTAATGTGGCTACGCATTAGGGTCAACGCAGACAGAGAGGAATAATCCCCGCGCGGTCTCGGGCATTTTCTTTACGGATCGCGTATGCTCGAGCTTGCTCGAGTAAACCGTTCTGGGTTACCACTCTACAGTAAACATGGCAGTTTGTTGCGAAAGTTCGTCAACGATGGTGGACTGGGATATAATTATAATTGTGCTTTTGGTGGAAGAAGAAGAAATGGAAGAACATGTTAATCAAATAAAGCGTCTGAAAGTTAGACGAAGAACATGGGTCGAGGAGTGTTGGCAAGAGAAAGGTATAGTTTTGGTGAATTTATTTCACTGGGTACGACTTTACCATCGAAAGGAGTTTTGTTTTATGATTACTATAAAATGGATTATGAAAAATTCCGAATGCTTGGGGATATGTTACGTAGGTAGGTACTTCGGATTAAAACTAAAAAAATGACGTCATACTGAAAGTACGCGTACGAGTCCGTACGACGCGGGCGCGGACTCGACGCCGCGCGGGGATTCCCGCGTATCTTCGAGTATCTTCGTTTGTCAGGTTCAAGCATTGATTGATATGCACTTTATTGTAATAATGACCCTTAGGGGCGTTATTTTTAAATAAGACGCATTCAGCCATAGCCTGACAGTCTTATTCATATTGAAAGAGTAAATTTGTTGGCTTGTTTAAGATTCTTAAAGATAACACTAATGCAGGTGCGGCTACAGCAAAGATATCTGAACGCTAAGTACCAGTAGACAGGTAAATCATTAGCTCTGATTACCAAATATCTACTTTTATATAAATATTATCGCTATTACTTTAATAGTTACATTGGATTCAACATTGAGCAGCGATGACACCGCTAACCACAGCTCCGAGACACATTCATAGCTATTAATGAAGTGTCACGATGGACGTTTGAGTTGAATTATGAATTTAGGATCTACTAGGAGATGATTGGTGCGATACTGATACAAGTATACGCTGAGAGATAAAGGTCAGGTACAAATTACAGTACGCGCCAACCCACCCTCAAAATGAATGAAAATATTTAGAAAAATTATGTTCAAAATAAATTGAAAAGTAGATTCTTAAAAGTTGAGAAGAAGTCTAAAGTGATCTCTTCCAAAAATGAGAAACTTGTATAGTGTGATTTTGCCATTTGGCTACAAAACTTCTAACAAGCAATAACATTCCTATGTTTAGTTTCAACCTGTGAAGTGCTTTTAGGCACTGTCTCTTTAGGTCTGAAGCAGATTATTTCTTATATTTTTTTATTTATCAATCCTGGCCTGAAGGTCTTTCAGGCCAGGCGTCACTCACCCCTAGCATCGCCAGGGCCATCAGTGAGTAGCTCTTTTAGAGCTAGGTGTTCTTTGCTAATTCACGTTTACACTCTTCGGTAAGCCATAATTCTATCCATCTTTGTTCTATCTACATAGTCTTCAAGTTTCAAGTTGTCTTGTATTGTTAGGGTTATTCAGTAATTGCTATTTGTTTAAAAATGTTACTATTACCGTCTGTTGTATTGGATCCTCCTCTTAGCACGGCCAGTCTTCTTCTTTTTCTTTTGTTGTTTCTCCACCTTGGGTGTTTGACCTTTGACCTTACCTGAAAACCAGTTACAGTCAAATATAAAACCATAAACGTTTATCAAACAGATTACTCACTATAAACTTATCATAGCATTATCAAAAATTATTTTGGTTTGTGATAGTGAAAAATTCAACCATGAATTTTATTATATGATAATATTTAAATTTTTCAATCACAAAAATATCATCCCTTTTCCACTCTTAGTTTCTAAAAGTATTTATGGGAGTAACCAGGCTACTTTTTATGATTTCAACACATAAGTCCATTGCCTTTTTCCTGCACCACCTACATCGCCTGATTCATATTTGTTTTTGATTTAGGCTGCCTGGAAGACATTGCTTTGAGCAATAAGGCTGCCTATTGTATCGCCTAGAAAATATTGTAATATGGTCTGTTTTTGTAATTGTATGTTTTGGTGTGCAATAAAGAGTTATCTCTCTCTCTCTCTCTCTACTTGACTCATTAAAATTGTGATATCATAAGGCAGTATTCTCATACAAAATCAAGGAGACTGTGACACTTTGTGTGATGATAAATTAATCACATTTGATTTGACTGTCCACTTCCCAATTATGACTACTGTCAGGTAGGCTGGTAAATTAACAAGATTAAAATAATATTAATACTAACCAGCACGAGCTAAGGAACCATGCACTTTACCACCGAGAAGTGGCACTGTTAGGTCAAGTTCATTGGAGGAGAGCTCTGACACAAGGCATGAATCCTCAAGGGGCGCTCCGCATAGTGAAAGGGTCAAGTCTTCACTCCCAAGATCAGCAAGAGATCGGATGCGATCCTAAAACATAAAATGAATTTTTTTTAAGCAACATGAAACAGATGAACCAATTTGAATCAATGAGTAACACAAAATGGGTGTGGTATAGACAGCACATTTATTTATTACTTGAGATATAAAATTAATTTTGGGTGGTCATAAACCATATATTATAGTATATACTAACCTATATTTAAAAAAATCGGATTTGTTCATAATACATAATTAATGTACTGTGTATCTATACCCCACCCAACAAAATATATGGGTGCAGTGTAGTTACAGGATGCATTTATTTATTTGAGATATAAAGTGACTTTTGGGTGGTTATAAACAAAATAACCATGAAGGCTAAGGTGGGAATGAAGCGAAGCAGAGCTCCCTAGCCTAACTTGTAACCTATATTGTAAAAAAGTTCAGATCTGTTCATAATAAATAGATGCACCCTATAACTATACCTCAGCCGCGGTTTTTTGTGTTTTCTTTTTTTTGTTACTTCATAATAGAAGTGTGTAGTTCCAGATCGTAATCTTTCCAGGAACTATGTTCACCACTGTATGTCAGTTCAATCCAAGGTATCAAATGAAATAGTTCCACATGTCGGACTAGCAATGAATGAGTCCTCTTGAACCTTGAATATTCAGTCTCCTGTTATGCAATTATGATGCACAATAAGAGTAATCATTAATTTATAATTATTAATATAATGTTGTACTTGTAGCTTATTCTATTGCCCTAGTAAATTTAATTTTAACTTTAGTCTTTTGGTTAACAGTCCTAAGCCTGCAGTCTGAAGGTAAATCAACTGACGATTTTAAATCAATTAAACTGAGGAACTGTACCTGTAACTGGGGACATGGACCGAAACCAAACATCTGATCTAGTGGTAGTATTCAATTCGCTCCAGGACATGATTTGCGCATCTCTACTTCATAAACATAAGTTCCAATGCTACCTCTAAAATTATACAGTTGATATCATTCGGATAACCTAAAATTAAAATAACAATTTACCTTGATCTGACCAACGGATTCCTGTCCTTCAACATCTAAAACGTGCGTTGACTGCCCTCTTATGTGCAACTGCATTTTGAAGTTTCTGTAATTAAAATACGCAATTTACAGCAGCGTGGTCCTGGTACACGTTAATGTTGTTACGATTTTGTGATGGGCTTTGACACTAGTTATACGACTTCATAAATTGCTTAAACCACACGTAATATTATTAATGTTGTAAATAACAATTACTACACAAGAAAAATATATTACTTGATAAAAAAATACGAAATAAATTAAAAATCTCTAACCTTATCAGCCCTGTCTGACAAGTAAAAGAAACAAAGATGGCGTCATTACTCTACCATAATCCATTAACCTTTAGAAATACACTCTTCACTAGACGATTAGCGATTCATCGATTCGTGGAGTTTTTGGCGGGAACTGAAAGGTGATGTTGTGCTGTACAGTTTTATTTTCTAAAAATGTGTAAAATTACTCTAAAATGAACAATAGTTGTAGGATATTGATAGTTTTTGAGTAGTGATTATGTGTTTTGTAAGAAATGTGAACTGTATAGTCAAATGTGGCCTTTTGAGTTGTCACAAGAACTCCATTGAATGGCACTAGCTGATTACCTACAGTTCAGCTGTGCTACACATAGGCTTAAGAAAATGAAGAAACTAAATGTATATTATAAACTAAGATCTGGCTTAAAGGCCTAGTTGCCAAGCCATAAATATAATTTTAAAAAAATCGATTCGTCATGAGTTTTTGGCGGGAACTGAAAGGAGATGTGCTGTGTGTGTGTTTTATTTTCTAAAAATGTGTAAAATTACTCTAAAACGAACAATAGTTGTAGGATATTGATAGTTTTTGAGTAGGTAGTGATTATGTGTTTTGTGAGAAATGTGAACTGTATAGTCAAATGTGGCCTTTTGAGTTGTCACAAGAACTCCGTTGAATGGCACTAGCTGATTACCTACACACTACAGTAAACTATGTTGCAGAGCTGTTGGCCAACTTGATTAGAACCAAGATCTACTGTTTACAGACGAAACTCTCTGCAATCTACCAATGACATTTCTTTAAATTTAGTGAAACAATATAGTTCAGTATGCAAATAAGTAGTATATTTTATTTTATGAAAAAGATAAACCACACACTTCCCGCCTATTGTCCATCGCATCGAAGAGAGGATAAATAATGTGATGAATTTACAAATGATACAAGATTAAGATGATGCACGGAGCAATTGGTGATTCCGTTGCGCAGTCTGTTCTATGTATACATTTATATTTTTTGTCTTGCCACGATAAACTGGAGTAATAGTCGCTATCGACCGATCGACCGGTTGGCCACCCCTGCTATATTGTAATGTAAGATCCAGCTTAAGGGCCTAGCTCCCAAGCCATAAATCAAAAGAAATGTAATGTAACCACATTTATAATAATAAATGTGGTCACATTGTATATTTTTACTTGCATTGCATTAAATCTGCTAAATTTTGCTAGCTTTTTTGTTTTGATAATTCAGTTTGTATTAATTAATATAAAATAAATACACAGAAATAATAATTTTACGTATTTATTAATTTTAACTATGAAATATATTTGAGATTGAATTCAAAGATATTGATGATTAATTACACTAAGATTTATAACAAATAATTATTCGTTTGAAATCTTATTTCAAAGACATTTAATTTAAGAAGGCAAGTCCTTCAAAAAATGTAAAAAGTGGCATCATTGACAGTAGCAAATACATATATATTGGATATATTATTAATATATTGGATTCATAATCTAAAAAAAAATATTGGATTTGCAATGTTGGTCAACCCGCTATCCACTTTGAAGTTTTTGATTGGCTGGACTAAAAAAGCGGCTGACTGGTCGTGTGATAGTATAATACGTTGAAATTTTATTATCAAACATGTTAAAATAAATTAAGTCTATTTTCCTGAGATAAATTGGTTCAGCGAATATGCTGTCACGACTGCTTCGACAGTTTCTGTTTACTTTACTACATTTCATTATAAGTGTACTTGTTGCTGTACAAAATGTTTATTATCAACTTTTGGCTTATAAAAATAAATTACTTAAGAAACAGGTGACAAAAAGAGAAATCCAAACGATAATAGAGCGAATGCCAAGGTTCTTTAAGCCGCTGAAACATGTGGTAGTGCTAGTAGATATGGATCATCATAGCTTGAATGATTTGGCCCGTTTGGTTATCTGGAACCTGGTGGCCGGCGTACCATACTTGAGTTTATACGACACAACAGGTAAATTTTATGACATCATAAAAAATCTTGAATTATTGAAAATAAATTCCTAACCATGTAAAACTCTCAATGTGTGTATGACGAAATAGTTGTGTAAATTTATTTTATGATGCTCTAAAGCACTAAACGTTTCAGGTGAACTCTATGAACATGAGGAACAGCTATTTTACGAAGTGGAAAAGCTAAAGAAGGGTGTTCCTGGTTGTGTTAAATGGGCTAATAAATTGCCAGATTTGAACGGTTATACCAATGGAAATAGTGCACATACACAGGTTGTTAATATTTTTAGACATAGAGATGGTAGAAAAACTGTTGTGGAATGTGTGCAACAGATTGCAGAAGGGAGTTTAGCATGTAAAAGAAATTCTAGAGAGTTTACCGCAGAGGAGCTGGATGAAGCCCTTAGCCAAATATATCCTGCTATTCCTGACCCAGACATGGCCTTATATACTGGTCGTCTCTGCAGTACAAAGGGGTTGTTACCATGGCAGATAAGACTAACTGTATTTGTTCAACTATCTACAGATCACAGTATAAATGTTGACCAATATTTAGGTGTTATACACAAATACAGTAAATGTGATCAAAGGTTTGGTAAGTAAATGTGCTAAAGTTGTTTCAATGTGTGCTGTGAAAATTGTGTATACAATATTTTATGAATACATTATTTTCCATTAGCTTATTTACATTCCGTTTATAAACCTAATTTATTGATTTAAATAATATGTAATAATGCCAAATAAAATAATGCAAATTATTAATTTTGTATACATTTTTACAATACACATTGAGTGGTAGGCCTAAGAGTACTTGAATGATGTAATTATTGGGGTTCTGTCCTTGTTTAAAGTCCTATTTTAACTACTGTATTTTATGTAGTAATTATAGTTTTTCAATACATATTGCATAAACCTTAATTTTGAAGTCCTACCTCAAGTCAACCTTCAAGATGTGAGTAAATAGTACACTATAATAACATAGAAGATATAGTACTCCTAGTTTAGTGTGGTTACATACATCTATAAAGCAATAATATTACATGTAATTTCAAGAGGATATTTGTATATTTCATACTATAGTAGAATTATTTTCTCCGTGCAGTTTGGGTCATAAATCAAACACCTCAGCCGGCTAGGGCTGTGAGCATGTTGCGCGGGTGCAACATGCTCATTCTTATCAAAGCAAAAACTCATTCTTATCAAAGAAAGATTATCATTCTTATAAAAATCATTATCTTTTTTGTTGTTAATTTTAAATTTAGATATAAGTATTTATATTTATTTTTAATATAACTTGTTACATTCTAAACTTTTGTACTTATAGTTTTTTAATAAATAGATACCTATTAATAATTTATTTTAAATCATTATTATTCTTGTATGTAATTTTATCTATTTTTTTCTTTCATTTATATCACTAACCCACAAAATGGCAAAACTAAATACACTATCGATAATGCTTATTGACAACAATAATGTGTATCACTATGCCTGCCCATAAGGCCCGTGAGTGGAAGAGAGAGCGAAATATTCGCTTCACTGCTCCGACTATTTATGACCCAAACTGCACGGAGAAAATAATTCTACTATAGCTGTGTCCGCAACATCGTCTGCATGAAAATTGTTTTCAAAACACCCAGATTTTGAAACATTATTCATTGGTGCTCCGCTTCTATTGGTCTTAGCGTGATGGTATATAGCCTATAGCCTTCCTCGAAAAATGTACTATCCAACACTGAAAGAATTTTTCAAATTGGACCAGCGGTTCCTGAGATTAGTGCGATCAAACAAACAAACAAACTCTTCAGCTTTATAATATTAGTATAGATACTATTTAACATATTAACTGTGCAGTCTTAAGTTGAGATTGCAATGTACCTATTTATTTTTCTTTATTGTTACTTTTTGTATTTTAAATTATTTATGAGTTTTTAAAATATTCAGAATTTTTTGTACCTTGGGTTACATTATTGAAGTTTGGGAACCCTAATTTTTTTCCAGTAATAAATATAGCCTATGTTACTCAGGTGTAATGAAGCATGCTAATGGTAAATTCAATATTGATTTTTTAAATTGGTCCAGCAATTTTTGTTTTTTTTAGTTAATCACAAATCAATAATAGTAATATAAATCTTTCCTCTTTATAATATTAGTATAGATAACATGTATAATACAATTTTGATATATTCCTGAACAGATTGGTCATTATTTTTTAGGTTCAATAAATAAACATTAGGTACTTTAATTGCTTGCTTTGTTTGTTTATGTTGCACAATTTTTGAAGAAACTCGAAAGACACAGGGCGGGTGTTACAACCTCGAAGAGCTCAAATATTTAAGTTGCAATGCGTTGAAGTTTACTTTACACACAGCTTCTTAAAGTCATGGATATTTTTTTATTGAGATGTGATCTATCACAGATAGCCAATTGCTTGGCGATAGCAGATTTAGTTACACTCCATATGGTATACTCAAATCTACCAACCAATCTCTCCCTGTGTTCCATCATATTACTGTATGTCACAGCTTTAGGTATCAGAGCCATTTCTAATGACCCTAACTGGTTTGTCTGCCAACAGAGATACAGCCTGCAAGTTTTTGAAATTTTTGAGGTGGTAGAGCTTAATAATACTTAAAATGAAAATTGGGTTGATTTAGATTTGTTAAAGAGTTTTTGTGATATAGGATATTCTCTGTTATTCTTTTTTAAGAGTCCCATTACAAAAAACAGTCAATTTTCTATACTCATATGGCACCCTTTGTGGATGGGTTGACATGCTACTTAGTAGATTTTTATTCACATACTTGCAATAATCCTTATTAATATTATAAATGCGAAAGTAACTCTGTCTGTCTGTTATGCTTTCATCGAAAAACTACTGGACTAATTTGGCTGAAACTCAGTATATATGTATTGTTGATGCCGAGGATAACATAGGAAAATAATTATAAATAAAAATATATTATCTCTGTTTGTTATGCTTTTATGGAAAGACTATTGGACCAATTTGACTGAAATTCGGTACATATGTAATTTTAATACTGAGGGTGGCCAAGATATATTTTCATCCCAGATAATAGGATAGATATATGTAAAGGTTATCCTCGAAAGTAGGATAGGTTTTGGCTATTGTGTCACTTTTTTCAATTATGTAGTATAGGTAGACAAGGCATGAGAGAGTTTGCGATGTAAATTGATGTGAATTTTCTGGGGGCAAATACATAAAAATTTAATACAGGGTCACCTGTACCTCCTGCTCTTTAAACAAGAGGCAAGCAGTAGAGGTTGACCAGTGGCGTAGCCGCGCGATAAACTCTGGTGCATGTTATAAATATTTGTGCAAATTTGTAATTGCCATTTCAATATTCATATTGGGAGGTCAGAGTTACATAATTTTCATTAGTATTTATTCTTGTGACAGTCAATGTTAGTAGTTTAATTAAAGCATACTTGGCCAAATACCTGTTGCCAGTGGAAATTTTAATTATCAATTGTCATATTCTAGAGTGTTCAGTTTTTAAATTATTGGTAATAAATGCAGAGAGCATTTAATATATATATTGTTTTTGTGTTCTCATTTTACAAATTCACAATTATCTGTGAAATTTATATTTAGGTTAACTATCTATCTAATCTAAATAAATTTATCAGTGTCCACTTTTAATGGAAAGTAAAGATAATTCTATAATATTATAAAATACTAAACATGCCATGTCTGTATATTGAAGCTATTTAAAAAAACAACTGGCATAGACTATGTAAACGAGTCGAGGAGAAACACTATGCAATTTTTTAAATTTCTTGTCTGTTTGTTCAGGATTCATGTAAAACTACTGGGCCGATTTCCAGATTTTTAAACAAATCTAAGATACTTTTTTGTCCTGGGATTTTTTCTGGGAATGATTTATAATGGCCAAATTGTGAAAAAACCACCTATTCAAATGTGATTTTTTTTCACTGTTATAAAATATGTGATACTTTGTATCTCGGGAATTCCGCGGGTATTTCGGGTAAGTTCGGGTGCATAAAAACTAGCTTATTCCGACACAGTTTTCACTAAAAAGGTAGCTTACATTCTTTTTTAAACGCTGCAATACTTTGCGCCCCGGAAATCCACTCGCAGTGAAGAGTTTCATGTAGATGACGATAATTACAAATACATATTTAATTGATAATACTCCAAAAAGTACTTAACAGATCTTGTCCAGGCTACTTTTGTCGAGTGTTTCTTAAGCTCGGCTAATGCAGGTGTAATCACCTGCAAGTTTGGTTTCGCGTAAACTTTGAGGCCTAAGCTCGCATTAGGATTTATCAATACCGAACTTATGCATTCACAATTACGTCCGGAATTGATAAATTGTAGCGCGCTTAGACTAAGAGGCTTACGGAAGCAAAACTTACGCGTATTAGGCCGGGTTAAGGTAACGTTAAGCTGATGGTGTTTTGCAATGATGGTTTTGTTTAACTGCAAAAAGACAATCGTAGTAGTATTTAGAGGCTAGCACAATTAACAGGGCCATTGGTATAAAAACAGAAGATAATACTAGGAATGAGAATCGCCCAGTAAAAAACAACTGTGAAAAGTTCCTCAATCTTGTTTTCTATTTTATTATATGTAATTATATTCATTAAAATTTCATTTCTTAGAACTGCCATACTCAACTACGCAACGTTTAATTAGAACCTAGAACGTGTATTCCGTGTACAATAAATAATAACTTGAAGAGCCTTTCCGCAGAGGTTAACCCTGTGGGATACGACTACGATATGAGGTAATTTAAAAAGGGCTAATAAAATTAAAACTTATATAAATAATATGCCAAATAAGAAAAAAAAGAAAAACCGGCCAAGTATGAAATAATAATTTGTTTGAATATCTATCTTTAAATGAGGTACACACATTACTGGCGTATTAAATTTCGTCATCGTCAGCCATTCGCAGTCCGCTGTTGGACGTAGGCCTCCCCAAGACGGCGCCACTCATCCCTGTCCTCTGATTTCCTCATCCAGCGCCTACCGGCCCCCTTGCACAGGTCGTCAGGTGCATTAAATTTATTTGAATAAACTTTGTACGTCACCTTCTGAGTATCGAATGAAATCTTTTCGTACGGAACTCTTAATAATGCATCTTGCTTTTATAAAGGTACAGTTATTTAAATTATTAGTTTTTTGTATAAGACATAATAATATTTGGGCCTAATAAATATTTTAGGCTGGTTCGCTACGTCACTTAACATTTTCGTCACATCAATGTGATGGTGTTACACGCCAATGTGATGATGGTCATTGTTATTTACAGTCTGCGCCAAGCTTTAAGGCTTTTATAAATAAGTTTAAAAATCCTGAATACTTGTTATCTTTGTATAAAAAACTGCCTATAGCATAGCCTTTTTTGCCTGGAAGGTAGTTAACTTTTAAGGCGGCTAATTTTAGCGCGGACTTCATAAAACCGCATTGTATATTTACACAATAATTACTCTGTACAAATAATCGAATTTTGTTTTTATATGTAAGTAATATAAAGTTCTGTATGAAAATTATTCCCTTCATTTTACTTAAAGAAAGTTTAGTGTAATAGATCATGTAAAATTGTTATATAATATTATCACCAAGACCTGTAATTAATGGAATAGTAATATTTATTTTAAATAATAAAAGCTTTTAAAACTATTTTACTTTTAATTTAAACCTTAAAAAAAACCTTTTACCTGGTCTATAGAAATATGCATATTATTATAATTACCACGTTGTTAATGTGGAAGTGTTATGAATTTACTTTTCATTTATTATATTCTGAAAGTACGCTTGGAGTTGTCTAATCAGAGTATTCACAGGGATGAAAACAGCACTCTCCATATATTCAATATACTCTATGAACAGCACTTTCCGTCTCTGGGAAGCGTTATTCCTGCTGTCAAAAATTTTAAAAACTGCGAACCATAAATAATACATGCGACTGATATCCCAACTTTTTTACAGCCACTGTTAAATCGCGGCATAAATTGTAAGAAAAAAATTCAACAATTTGTAACATTATTTTATATTATTACACATTTATAAGAAATTACTTTTCACTAAATGATTATTTAATTTATATAAATTTCAGCAAAATATTTACACAGTACATTCAGTGACAAAAGAATACAACAAACAATAAAATGCCACAGAAAATACTTTACGATTCATACGAGAGAAACAGGTCGGCAGCGGGGGCCGATGTTTCATTTTTTAAGTTGCTCCATATTGTATGGTATTATGTGGCCGTATCTCAGCAACAGCTTCCTACATATTGCCATCGTTGCAACTTGCTTAATGTTGTCATAATGTCATAGTTGACGAGAATTGGCCGGCATTGAGCAATTTTAGTTGCTCATGTAAGAGCACCTTTAAGGTTAAGCTCGAACCCAGAAATAGGCCATTTATGGGTTGTTATTGTTATAAAACTGGGAAAACTAAATAAATGGTATATAATTATATATATATACCATTATATATAATTATGTATATATAATGGTATATATAATTTCATACACCTTTGTGGAAGTTTGTAACCAAACTTTTTACACGGTAGAAACAAAGGAATAAAAACCTTCCTATAAAAAAGAAACTACCACTAATATAAATTCTAGATATGTGTAGAGTACACAGCGTAACAAGTCATATTCTTCTGGCTTTTGATTTAGCTACAAAAAGTCAACATTCTATTATGAAATAATTTTGGTAGAATTCTTATTTATACTATTCTGTCGAGGCAAAGTTAAAATTAAACTACAGACAGAGATGAAGTAAAAGTTTATTGGAATTATGTGAAGAATTTTAGTGCAAACTAAAATACTATACATAGAGCGCTACAATATTTACAACTGACGGAAGCATATCGCCTTCACCTGCAAGAGAGAAATAAGGAATAATATATCATAGTCTATGGTATTCGGGACATCAGAAATGTTTTTTGAAACTGCTAAAAATAAAAGGCTACAGGGTTAACGAATACAGTACTCTTCACTGTTTTTACACCAACATAATAATAAAAAACAAACTATTATCTTTTTCTGTAAGGTAGCTTGTAGCAACGTCGTTGAGTATGTTTTAGGCGATAGTGGGGATTCCATAAACGAGACTCGTTCGTAAACGTTCGAGATAATGGTCTAAATTAAACTGTAAAACTGTGTTCAAGCTGGTCAAACAGTGTACTCGCCATGGTTAATTTATACTAATAAAAGTGTCATTAATTATAACTCCCTCATTTCACTATCTACTTCATATTGTGTATATTATATCTTTATCTTATCCTGCGATCTGTCTTCGGGTTTCAGTTATTTACCTCAGTAATAGGAATGCGGACACATGTACAAACATAACGAATTATAATATTTTTACGTATAAAACAACAGCCTTTAAAATAATCTTATTATATAACGATATAAACACATGTAACTTAATATATTTATTTGTACCTACTTATGACGTCATACGTAGGCACGCTCGTACAAAATCTACGAGGCAGCGACATTCTCTAACTTTGTAAAAAGTATTTCAGTTTATTTGATGCTGCTCCCCTATTACCGAGTGTATAAAGATTAAATTTAACAGAAGTGTATAGTCTATGTGGCGATACACAATAGTGTAACTGAAGTAAAACCGCGAAATGACAATAACAATTGATGTTAGTAGCCTCTACCGACGTATAGACGTGAGCGATCTGACATGTACTTGGTCAATTTAGTAACTTGAGGTGTTTATTGCCAACATTCAATTTCACCAATTATCATCTCAAGCAAAATTGTTGCGCATGAGTGATGTTACAAATTATGAAAGTTATAATGTGGATAGATAGATATGTTCCAACACATGTTTGGGGTAGTACAGTTGTTACATGCCAATCGAACGCACAAATTAAAAATCAAGGACTGTTGGACAATTGTTTCAACACAATTTAGGTAAGTTTTTGATTTGTAGAACACAAAATGAAAGATAAGGCCAGTCTATTGTAATAGTATTGAAGTTGCTATAGTCTATACAATAGTTATTAAGTACCAACGTAACACGTATATATCTGAGCTATCAGATGCAAAATAAAAAATAAAATTATTACACGCTTTATATTAGCTTCACTTGTATGTCAGTATGTCTGTAACCGACCCCTTTGAGCTCGATTTTGTCCTACTTTGAACGATCAGATTTAATTCATACTTTGCACACCTGTCAAAGGTCGATGACAATGCAATAATATAGTATCATGGAGCTGATCTGATGATGGAGTGGGAAGGTGGCCATAGGAACTCCTGTACTAAACAAGATAGACCCTTCGTGTTTGGGCCCGTATGTTTATATCGCGTGACAATGCAATAATATGGTACCATGGAGCTGATCTGATGATGGAGTCGGAAGGTGGCCATAGGAACTCCTGTACTAAACAAGATAGACCCTTCGTGTTTGGGCCCGTATGTTTATATCGCGTGACAATGCAATAATATGGTACCATGGACCTGATCTGATGATGGAGTCGGAAGGTGGCCATAGGAACTCCTGTACTAAACAAGATAGACCCGTCGTGTTTGGGCTCGTATGTTTATATCGCGTCAAAATGCAATAATATGGTACAATGGAGCTGATCTGATGATGGAGTCGGAAGGTGGCCATAGGAACTCCTGTACTAAACAAGATAGACCCTTCGTATTTGGGCTCGTATGTTTATATCGCGTGACAATGCAATAATATGGTACCATGGAGCTGATCTGATGATGGAGTCGGAAGGTGGCCATAGGAACTCCTGTACTAAACAAGATAGACCCGTCGTGTTTGGGCTCGTTTTACTTGTCTTGGCTAGCACTCTGCTGCTACATGATATGCAGGATCTCATTTAAACAAAAATCAACTAAAAAATGAAAAATAAATAATAGTTTAAAAAAACTAAAAAAAACACGCTTTTATAAAAAATCCAACTAAAAAAACAAAAAATAAAATTTAATATAATATAAAAAAGCGTGGGGTGTATTCAAAGCGCTTTTTAAGATATTATATTATTAATTGAATACACCCCACGCTTTTTTATATTATATTAAATTTTATTTTTTGTTTTTTTAGTTGGATTTTTTATAAAAGCGTGTTTTTTTTAGTTTTTTTAAACTATTATTTTTTTTCGATTCTGTAGGAGTTGGATATAATTACCCGGAACTTTTTAAAGTTATGTTTTTATCCGGACGGGCGTTCAATAAAAAGTGAGATTTTATTTTATTTTTCGATATAGTCGTCTTTTAGCCTTAGACCATTAAACCAATGGACAAGCCTCGTATGAGCATACCCCTCCGCCAAGGTACAAGATTATAAAATCTAACGCGTTTATAAAAACTAGTTCAATAATCGATTTCTAACAGTCAGAGTATCGTTATCGCTGTGTGAGGAGCTCCTCAAAAATGCCAACCTGTGCATTTAACGTGTGCGATAAAATGTCAAACACCTCAAATCTACAAAAAGATGGTGTAACATTTCACATGTAAGCATTTTTTTGTCTAATTATTGCTTTTTTTAATAAAATAACTTATAGTTGTTTATTAAACTTGATGTTTAAAACATCGATTCTATAATCGAATTAATGAAACATCTCGTATCGACTTCCGACAAATCTCTGTTTTACTTTGAACTGTTACTGTGAAGAAATTGAGTCTATATTTGTATAACAATGCCCATATTGAAAGCTAGCGCACTTCACACACACACTCACGAGACTAATGCGAAATCCTTCAAGAAATTATAGCCCTTATTGCGTTGGAGACTAATTTGAAATTTGAATATCGAAGTTTGTTTTTTTGGCTACACGATACTATCTATAGTGATGTTTAATCTGTAATAACTCCGTGTCGATATCGATAAAACTACCTTGGATGCTGTTAGTCGAAAATATGATTACGTTATACTAATGATGACCCACTTTTAGGGTCCTATTGTAAAATAAGGAACCTTTACGATTTCGTCGTGTCCGTCTGTTCATCTATTTTCCGAGATTAGGTCTACACTGCTGAAATTTGGTACATATAACTGTAACCTATACTAGGAAATATATTTAATGTTGTGAGAGTTTTTTTAAGTATTGCTCCCACACAATGAAAAGTTACGATGGTAAAGAGTACTGCTTTTACCCCATCGAATCGGGTATCGTTACCGATCTTGAGAGTCTACCTGTTTCTTGATCAGCGCTCCTATATAACCTACCTTGTGAACATAGGGTTAACGGTATTGCAGCGAAGGGTTCCTACTACTAGATGATTACGATTTATGGCCAATATTATGTTTTATTCATTTAATAAATTTTATAATTTTTCACTATATCAATTCTTTTATTCCATATCAATGCTTCGGCTTGAGTATGTCATTCCTAGACATCAGCTTCCAGCTATGGTTACCCGGGAAAAGGGTTCTCGCCCGCCGTTATGCCGTCGAGATGCCTCTCCTCCCGCGACGCGCGTTACAAACCGCCCCACGCTCGGATTAATATGTTTTTAAACATTACTAATTGACATGTAACCTCGAGTCAAACCGTGATCATAGCTGCTGTAAAGTAGCCGAAACGTTGTCAAAATAAAGAAATATCGCGCTTAAAACCGTAAATAACGTAGTTTTATTTATGTGTAACAGTCGCGAATATCTAAGAAAAATACTATAACATAAATGAATTAAACTTATACTTTAGTTTTATTCCACCGTCATCATATCTATAGTATTCAAAATTATTTTTCCTAGTTAAAATATCGACATTAAAGTATCGATATTTACTATCCCTATGAAATTCACAGTTTTGTACTGTAGTGATACCAGCATTTTTTCCCTCAAAATATAGGGCATTTAAATTACGTTGCAAGTAAATATTTGAATTATATGTACATAATTATATATTATGTTCATGGATGTTTTTAGCGATTAGGGTTTACATAAAATTGTGAGTGTTAATAAATATCACACATCACAATTTTCATCACACAATAACTAAGATCTTATTTCAACTAGTGCTAGTTTAATAAATCATCAATGTGGTACTGTTTAATTATTACAATATTAAAGTTTATTTCATAATCCAATATTATAATAAAAAATAATAATGAATATTTAGTCAATTATGATTAAATTACGAGGCAAATTGAATAATGATATGGCAATTTCTTGTATTTTGAAATGTGTGAGTAGTCTTTGTGTGCGTAATGAGTGTAAATATACGCTGTCTCTATACTAGTTTTGAAGATTTGTACATGTTTGCGTTTATAACAACACAAATAATATTTGGGTGTATGCGATTGTTTCAATGTGTGCTTTACTCTTCCCCCCGCAGCAAATGGCTGAATTTTTTGTTTGCAAAATTAGACGCGAGCCGAGTCCTTTGGTTTAATGGTCTAAGCTTTTAGCATAATAATACACATGGATTATTTTTTTAAAGCTTCAAATTATTTTCTTATAAATCTTTTCTTCCTGAGCACCTAAATTTCTTATACTATATATACTAATGCTTCATCATTTTCGAATCTTTGTCCTCTCAGACTTCGTCAACTTTGGAAAAGAAATTACTAAGGGCAAGGTCGGGTGAGTAAAGAGATGCTCCAGTGTTTCGAAGCAGTTCTGCATAAAAAGAGCCCGTAACAGTAGGTCGAGATTCTCGATCATCAGGCAGACGGCCCAGCTCATGGAAAGTGGTTATCACTTTCCATGAGCTGGGCCGTATGCCTGTTTGCCAGCTTCGCCCAAAAAAAGTTCAAAATTTAAAAAAACAATTTCAGTTACAAGTCCTTGATTAGAGAAGAGTCGCACAGGTGCTGAAATTTGCATGAATCAGCAACTACCTAGTCCGCAATTGCTGTGTTGGAACAAACTTCACACTATCCACAAGTAGCTTAATAAAACCACTAGTGCTGGAAGCGATCATTCGTTTATAAAAGTACTTAGTTTGAATGAAAACTTATGAGTTTGAATATGTTATCATGTAAGTGTGCAGTTGTCAGGGTAAAGCGATCTCTGGAGAGAAATACAAATGTGAATACAACCTTTCGTGGGTGGAGCCCGTTCACCGTCGGTGGCGGGCGTGGCTGCCGCTGCGCGAGCGCCGGCGGCCGTCCCTACACCGCTCATACCTATCGTACTTGTCGTGGTCGCGGCCGGATCTGTCGCGCGACCGCTCCCTCCGCGACGATTCCCCGCGCCGTGACGATTCCCCCCGCCGTGACGATTCCCTCTCGTACGACCGTTTATCGCGCGACCGTTCCCGCTCCCGTCGCGTCGACTCCCTGTCGTACGACTTTTTGTCGCGTCGGTCTCGTGAGCTCCTCCGTCGCCCTGAGCGCGACTCGTAGCTCCCGGACCGCGACCGTTTCACCCGTTTCTTCGGCCTATCGTCATCTGAATCGTCCCTATACTTCCCTTTATACCGATCCCGCGAAGATTTATGCCTATCGTAGTATTCGTCCCGCTTCTTCGATTTAGACTTATTCAATTTATCGTCATCGTCATAATATTTAGATTTCAAATGTGAACTTTTCTCATCGGCTTTATGTGTGTCTTTCTTTGATTTGTCCCTCTTTGCCCTATTCTGGGACTCACTGGAACTAGAACTTGCCCGTTTTCTTTTCTTTGTTTGTTTTTGATCGTTTTTGGCCTCTGGGTCACTGGTCGAAGACGATTCGCTCGAATTAGACGACGAATTGTCGTCCGAATCGCTCGAAGACGCGGATTCGTCTTTATGATTTCTGTTGGATGTTTTATTTGGACTAGGAGTTCGGTCCTTGTGTCTTGAATTCTTGTTTCTTTCTTCGGGAATGGAATCCAGCCTCCGCACTCCGTCCACTCTATCTGTAGATTTATCGATTGTTCTATGGGGAGTTCTTTTATCTTTTGATATACGACGCTCTGAGACCTTTTCCGGCGTGTCACGGTCCACAGGCGGAGGGGTGACGGAAGATCCTAAAACGACAATAAATTCATACATTTAGGGATGTTTAAGATTATGTGTTGTGTGACTTGGAATGGGGCCAATAAGTGAATAGGAACGTAAAGTAGTAGAGTGATTAATTAAACAGTGTGAATGGAAAAATCCGCCCTACATAAATAAATAATTCGCAAGTTCAGAAAGGATATGAATTAATTGATACAATTAGTTCACATTCATCGCCACACACGCGTCGTCAAATTTGTGGAGCTAAACGATTTCAACTATCACGCGGCTGTTCATGATGTTTTATATAAAATAATTATTTTAGATTAAGGGTTTAAGAAACATTTTCTATATATAATAAAGTAATGGTATTTTTTCGTGAACATGTTTCAATCTTGCGAAAACATAAAACACGGGTTTTTTATATTCCTGTCGAATGTATAAACTTTTTCTTGCATAAATACAGCAAATAAATAATTTATTATGTGTTTAATTAGTAATGGAATGTTTCAGTTTCCTCCTTATTCACAATTTATACGAGGTTTATATTAAAATTAAGTTAAAAAATGTTATTCATGTATGCAATAATAATGCAATTATGAAACACATTCAATACAGAAAACAAACAAATCCTTCAGATAACATCTACGAACATGTTTAGGTTTTACATATCTTCACGTCGCAAGATATTACATAAATAGTTCATTGTTAAATCAATTAAGCAATAATTGCAACTAGAGCACAACCCTCATCATTTTATTTTGTACTCCCCTTACAGCGATGGAGCTATAGGCTTTAGCCAGTGGAGCGTCACCCCATCCAACGGGGAAACCATCATATATGTACCACATAACTTGAATTAACCATACACCCTGCTTGGACTCGTTGAAGCGATGTTGTAAAATTATTAAACGTGTGACAGTCGATTTGACTGTCAAGTACACTATAACACTGACAAACCAATAGATGGCGCTGTGCAGTAATTGAGGTCACTAACATTTCCCGAAACATACAAATTTTAAACAATAACAGATGGGCAGCATTCCATCTCGCACTACTACTCGCAACACTAAATTAATCCGCTGTTTATGTCGTTACAGAAATTACTTCATAACTTGCTCGTATTAAATTTAGGATAGAATGTGTCGGCGTTTAGTAAGCCGATAGAAGAAGCTCAGTTGATTTGACTGTCAATTAGTCGAAGTCGTGGTAGCGTAATGGCTAGCGCACGCGTCCTAAAATCATAGGTCGCGGGTTTGATCCTGGCCGGAACGCATGCACTACTTATACTGGTGATCACCGACATTTAATCAACGGTAAAAAAAAAAACGCTGTTTATGTATACAATTTCATCGATTATTTTATTTTAACCAATGGTTAAATGTCGGTGCACACCAGCCTTAGGGTGTTTTCTGACCTAATGTGCATATTGTTACAATTACCACGTTCTAACAACGGTGAAGGAAAACATCGTGATGCAACCTGCACATCGAGATAACCGATGTGTCAAACCTGCCAAAACACCTTGGACAAGCGTGGCGGGTATACCGTCCATTCCCCTACCGTGGGAGGCCCGAGCCCAGCAGTGGGACAGTTATGGGCTGTTGTTATATACTAACTGGATCTGTTCGGTGGTTCGGGGGTGGTGGGCTCTTCATGGTGGTGAGCCGCCTCGGCCTGCTCGGCGCGCCGCACCGCCGCCTCGATCTCGCGCGACGTTCGCTCGAACTCCAACCTCTTGCGCTTTATTATGTCCTGGTAACACAAAAATATATTAAGAATTTGTGGAGTTTTTGGCGGGAACTGAAAGGAGACGTTGTGTTGTGCAGTTTTATTTTCTAAAAATGTGTATAATTACTCTAAAATGAACAATAGTTGCAGGATATTGATAGTTTTTGAGTAGAAATTATGTGTTTTTGTGAGAAATGTGAACTGTATAGTCAGATGTGATCTTTCGAGTTTTCACAAGAACTCCATTGAATGGCGTCGGTTGTAGCCTGCAATACAACTGCGCTACTATACGAAGACCTATTAATTAACATGTTTCCGACTGAAAGACTTTGATTCTATGGTCATGAATAAATTAATAAAAAAAAAAAAAAGAATTTGTTTGTTAAGTGGTTTTGTTTATAGTTTGCAGTGTTTGTTTTTTTGGGTCCTTAGTAATTAAAATTATAACCACTAAAGTGATAAACCACAAACGTCTCTCTCTACTCAACTGAGATGGATGTGTGGTGTTACAAGAATGGATAAGGTGAGAAATGAGTACATGAGGGGGATCTTTGAAAGTTGCACCCGTGAATGAAAAATTGAGAGGAAGAAAACTAAGTTGGTATGGGCATATAATGAGGAGGGATGAAAATCATGTCACAAAAAGAATGTTAAACTACAAGATGAATGGGTGAAAATGTAAAGGTAGACCAAAAAAAAATTTTTATGGATTTTGTGAAGGATGATATGATGATTTGTTGTGTAACAGAAGATGTATGTCGGAATAGAGGTGTGTGGAAGGAAAAGACATATTATGTCAACCCCAATTAATTGGGATATGGTGAAAGAAAAGAGAGAGTAATTAAAGTTATAGCCCCTTCCTGTTGACAGCTTGATCTAATATTTGGTACACAACCATTAGTTCTGATCACTTATTGTAAATCCGCTACAAGATGGCGGATTTCTTCTTGACCCCCTAAATATAGGTGTCAAATAATAGGCCTTGAATAGTAGAATACTATGAAAAATTTGAGGTACTAAATATAATGAGTGATGTATCTAATGAAAAAAACTAAAAACTTAAAAATAAAATAGGCAATTGTTTTCTAAGTTAGTATTGGAATTTTAAGCCCAGTTGAAAAATTCACCTGTAGTGTATGTTTTAATCAAGTGTACTGTGTATTATATAAAAGTAATATAGTACGAAACGTATTATATTTTCACTACTAATCAAAGATAAATAGACAAATTGTTGCACTTTTTCTTCAGATTCTTATTATTATTATTTTTTTTACTACAATATAGAAAATAAGGATATCGGATTTTTGCTGGTCAATAAGAGTAAAAATAAATAAAATGATCTATCTATCTGTAATACTATACAATTCTAAACATACCGTCTGCACATTGATGCTATTTAAAAAAAACAACTGGAATAGACTATACGAGTATAAACGATGGGGAACACGATGCAATTTTTTGTTAGATTTCTTGTCGGTTTATCAGTTTGTTTCGGATTCACGTAAAAACTACTAGGCCGATATCGATGTGGTTTTTGCTGATCGACACCAAAAAAAAATTTGCATTACTTTTTAGCCTGGAAAGTACTTAAGATGGCAAGATTTAAAAAAAAATCGAAATCCAAATTAGTTTTCCACCTATCGTTAGCAAATTTAATGTAATAATATCCGTGTCATTTTTTATCCTGGGGATCCTAGCCGGAATTTTTCCGGAAGCGGTTTCAGGTCAGTCAAAAAAATCTGTCAGTAGAAAAATCTTCTATCTAGCCCACATTATCGTTCAATTACTGCCGTTATTTTGCGACCTGAGAATTCTGCGAGAATATCAATTCAAGCGTGGACGATGTCGAAGGGCATATCCTAGTTAAAATAAATGTGTACTATTTTTTCCCTTAAATCTCTCAAAAGTACTATATTTTTACAGCATAGAGACAAAAACACAATATTTGCTTCAAAAAAGTGCCAATCTTACTTATAAGTGACCCGTACAAAGATAGCATTTGCCATCTTTGTACGGGTCAATGGCACTTTGAACTTTTGGCAGATTTTTTACCTGTAACTGTTGATCAGAAATATCTTTCTGTTCGTCTTCCTCGGCACTATCTTCACTGCTGCTCTCGTACGCACCCAGACCTGCACACACACCCCCATCATAATACTTATTGCTGTCAAATGTATAAATGCTGCTTTAAGCTTTGTTTTCTTTTCTACCGAGCAACCATCCTAGAACAGACTATTAACATGTAGCACGGTTGCTGTTATAAGACGCAATATTAAACTTTTATATGCACCCTGATAAATATATCGTGTAAATAGTACATAACAAACAAAGAAAATTAAAATTTTCCTAACTGCGATTATATCGTTTGTTGAATAAATATTATTAAAATAATACTTGAATTTTGTTGTAATTATAATTGGTTCAAAGGTAAAGTAAGTTCAAACCGAGACGTATTTGTATCTTAAAATACATGTTGTAATTGTATTTCAGGTTCTGAGGTTATCTTTAAAAACAATTATGAATAACCACTGTCTCTATAATGAAAAATACATTTTCAAATTCCTTGAATTACTGCAATTCATTTAAAAAGCCCTATATTTACACATAAAACGATGTTAATTATAAAATTTCTTACCAAAATTCCGATAAAAATAATTTAAAGAACACACTACATGTTGCATTGTTGTCAATTTGTCAATACAAATAGAAACTATTGTAGCACTGCTGAAATAGAGAAATGTAGGACATACGTGTCGTTTTCACTATATTCGTGGTTCCCACTGTATCTCGTGAAAACGCCATATATGTATGAGTTGTGAACATCCTGCAAATCTTGATTTGTACATATTGATAGTTCAAATATATTAAAATTAATACTCAATATATATTATACTGCTATGTTGTTAGATAGATAAATAAGTTTGCCAGATGTTCTACATTAGCCCCACAGATTTACAGTATCCATACAGGTATCACATTTAAATGCTATCATTGTAACCATTTAAAATGCAGTTTTAAAACAACTTATGAAAATATTGTTACATGCCGACAAAGGTGAAGGCACACCTGTCATAAAACGCAGTTTAATATCTTTGACGCATTTGGACTTCTTTTGTTTACTTCGTGTTTAAAATTTGAAAGTAAGAAAAACATCCTATTGTATTGTACCCGTTTATGGCCGTACCGCAGGCATAATTACGCAGGTGTGCGCATTACGTTTTCTTGGAAATTGCGTCGAAGCTTGCCAAGTATTGCATCGGTGCATTATAAAGCGATGGCCCAATGCGGAGAGGGGCAGTCTAGCGAGAACCACGATCAAAGCAAGACGTGCACATTCGATAAGCGATATAGTGGCGGACTTTGCGCGTGTTATTGAATCGCGCAGTTTGTACTGGTTGTATCCATATTTGTACCTGTTTTATACGTGTTTGTACAGTTCTAATAAATTCTATAGTAATTCCAACGGCATTTTAATTCGAGTCCTGTAGCTCGTAACAGTATCATATTTTCATAATCATACTAACTCAATTATATTTTGTTTTATTTTTATATATTGCACAGTGAATACTGTGAGAAGTTATCGGTAACGTCCACTAAGAGTATTGAAGGCAATACATTTTTCATATAACTATGTATTATAACAATATTTGTAAATGTAGTTTTAGTAGATTTATATAATGCATAAGGATTTGTTCCTGATACTCGCCGGCAAGGGTTGGAAGAGGAAAGCGAAGGAATGTGATATGATTAGCAGGCAAGCTACGACCAGCAGAGGATTGCTATTGTCTGGCTACGATAAGTTACATATGTGGCATATGTTTCCTTTTATAATTTTTATTTATTACAAAAAAGTACTTCGAGCTTTGCTTAGTTACAATAGCCTTTATTTTTATAAATGTATCCCGAGAGGCCAAAAAGTTTTATCTGGACTATGAGCCTGTTTTAGAATGATGATTACGCCAAATGGGTACGTCCTGATATTATTACCATATGTCTAGTATTATTACCATGACTGGTATTATTACCACGTGTCTGTGTATTATCCAGGGTTAGCCTGTATGGAAGAATATTAAGGAATGATGATCGCCCAGTAACAAAGTGACGTTACCAGTCTATCCGGTATCCATTTTTGTTTTTATAGAAAATCTCAACTAAAGCTTTCAATCAATGTCTTAATATTTATAAAGTATTTTTTAATCTTAAATTAGTCCTAATATATTCGTTATCTATATAAAACCTACAGAGTTGAAATTTGGCATGGATCTTCCTTTCGCCAAATAGAGGTCAGTTAAGAACAGATTTTACGGCACGCGAAGCGGGCGGGTATCGGGTAGTGTTTTATATACGGCTGCAGGTGAACTGTAAATCTGTGCGCTGGTCAGGTTAAGATCCGTTGGGACTCACCAAGGCCAGAGGCGATGGCTGCGAGTGCCTTCGACTTGCTCGCCTTCATGGCGTTGAGGCGCGACGCTTTTACCATATAAATAAAACCAACATTAATCACACACACGTGTATTCAACATTGTACAGGCGACATCTGAAATAAGACTCGATTAGCGTTCAATATCACTTATTCGTACACATCCCTCGCACAGGGCAATAGTGTCACAGAGTATATGTGTTGTCGTATAGGGGTGATACCGCGGTGGCTTCCGGCGGATGTGAGCGTCCGGAAGTGTTAAGCTTAGGTGATAGGAAATACCTTGTGCGGCGGTATACCGGACCCATTCCTCCTGGCTCACCGTTTCTATCTCTTGGTCGGTCACTTCCAGCAGGATCTCGGTCAACGACCGCCGCACCGCGAGCATCTGCCGACAGAGAACACGCTACAGGGGCCCGATTCTGCCAGTTCAAGAGCTTAACGTTGCAAAGGTTTTGGAACGAAGTTCCTTATCGCGCGTTGTGAAAGGGGGCTACACGGAAAAAATTAAGACCAAAAGTTGTAACGACACTTTTTGCTATAGTTGTAAGCCTTTTTATTAAAACTTAATTACTATGACAATTTTTTGAGTTCATACACGCTTATTGTTTACTTTTGTTACTGTGTGTGACATTAATTTTGTGATATTGTTTACTTTTGTTACTGTGTGTGACATTAATTTTGTGATTTTTATGTTGTGTCGTGTGTACCTTAAGAATAACTTATAATATAATCTTTTTCTAATTTTAATACTAAACATACACTAATGTAGAGTGTATCTTTCACATGCTGGTGTTGTGAGGAAGTGCGTGTACAGTGTGTGCCTTATGTCTATACCTATATATATTATCTTAACTCATGTGTCATGTGTGTTGTTTTTCCTTTTTGTGCCTAGGTTATTAATTTTTAGGCTCTTTATGTGTCTTGGTTTGTTTGTGAAGTGTGCGTGTAATGCAATGCAAAGGTATTCAAAGTACTTCCATGCGATAGTGTCAAAAAAACGTATTTTACTAAATCACAATACCGTCACGGCAGAATTATGCTAAGGTACCAAAACTTCGAACATATATTTCGTAAGTTTTCACTTTATAATTATTAGTAAAGATAGCGTGGCGTGCGTTGCCACGCCATTGGTGTTAGCAGAATACCGAAATCAAGCAAACCTATAAATAAGACCATAGTCTGCGGAGATTTAGACGAGATAGTAATAGCAGAATTGGGTCCCAAGACAGTCAAATCAACTGAGATTTTTTTTATCATCTCACAAAATACCGAAACCATCTAAGTTTTGTATGATTGCATTACAAATTTTAAAATCATTTCTATAATGAGTCAAATAGCATATTAATTTGTTTTTATTGTGAAATAGGCATACAAGCTGGCCAATCAGCTCATGTAAAGTGGTTACAGTTGCCTATAGACATTTGCAACACTTAGTGTTGCATTGTCTATAGGCAATGTATTGCCAGCCTTTAGATAGGGCGTTCCACTAGTAACGCACAACGTCCAAAATGCACAGTTAGCCGTTCCACAAGGCGACCGCGAGCGTTGCGGTCGTGGCGAAAACGTCACTAATGACGTCATCATTTTCGATCACACAACGCCCGCAACAACCCATGTCAAAAAGTGGGTCGAAGTGGGCGTTGACCACAGAGCATTAATTTTCTCTTGTCAATACGTTGACAAAGGCGCGAATTTTGAAACAAAGATGGCGAATGGAAAAATATCTTTCTTTATTAATTTTGTAAAATTATTTTAATGTATTTTGAACAGCCATCTATCATTTTCCTTTATTTGTTATTAGCAATTATTTACATAATTTATTTCTAATCAGTTTTCATTATCGTTGAATTGAATATAATTATATAATTAATGAGAAATTCATTGTTTGTAGACAAATAGCTTTTGCTGCAGAATTATCCGAAAGAGTTATAACTCAGAATTCAGAATTATAGATAGATAGATAATAGATAATTCAATGTATTTCTTGAAAGGCTTTTAAATTCTTCATCTGAATAACGATCGACTATATTTTTATATTGTGTAATACGTGGCCTGAGATCACCACGTTTTTTAGTATTACGTTTTATAAACTTAACATCCACTCTTCATCTGAGCTAGAAGAATTTGCTTTCTTCTGAATTATTACCGCGATGAAGTAGTAAGGACATTTTGTATTGTATTGTAATGACATTTGTATAATTAGCTGTATTTCTTTTAACATAAATTAGTCAAACCTACACATTGAAAACGGCGCGATTTTCATATCAACCAATGACATTTGCGTATGACATTAATGACATCAACGCTCCATAACCCGTTCCACTAGCTTTTATGATTATAACGTCCGCAAGCAAGTGGAACGGGAAAAATCGCGGTCGTGAACGTGGTCGTTGTGAGTCCCTAATGGAACGCCCTGAGAATGAGATAGAGGAAAAAAAAAACAGATGGAATGGGATAAACGAGAATGGGGAGGAAGTGATCCACCGGAACACTCATTCATTATACCAAACACAAATAGCTCCAAGCTATTTTTGTGACACAGATATTCTGTGAGAGTGGTATATTACCGATAGAGTCGGCCCTAAGAGCTGTAATCAAGATTATGATACCAGCATGGCTCTACCACATAATTAACAGTATTTTTATTAAATTTTAAAATTATAAAGAGACATTTTTATTACACAGAGATATAAATTGTAAAAATATAGAAACCCGGCATAAACATATACATACCACTTCCTGCATAATCTCTTCTCTGCTTTTCTTGACTAGATGGCTTTCATCATTTTCTCTCTGTTTAGGACTCTCTTCAGATGGTTCCTCTCTAACAGGACTTGGATCCATCTTCTCATCCTTCACATCTTCCATTTCTTCAGTCTCCGAATCAGATTCCTGGATTAATATTATAATAGTCAGTGTTAACAGTTCTGTCGTAATAAAACCGCATAATTACGAAAATATGAAAACTGCATTTTTGGGTGGGATATTGTTTTGACAGAAAAATTGATTCAAGACCGAATGTAATTCTGGCTAAAGCTTCTGTTCTAGGGCTTTTGCCTAGTGCTCAAAGATTATTTTGAAGTAAAAGCACATGTTCCATACACATATGTAAATAATGAAATATACTTACAAACTTGCTTTTTGGTGGCATGATAGGTTGTCCACCAGCTTCGGCCTTGAGGCGCTCCAGCTCTTCTTCTTCGCGCTGCTGCTGCTCCTTCTCTGCTTCTTCTCGTGCTTTCTTCTCTTGTTCTCGTTCTATAGCTCTCTGCTTTTCGCGTTCCATTTTCTCCAAACCTAAATAATTTTTGAATAAAGATAAAGTAATACCAGGAATGACCATTCACCTAAAAAAAGTAACAAAAGATTTCTATTCATTTTTTTATCAGACTTGGTAGAAAATTGACAGTATTTTTATAGTAATTATGTCAATTTAAAATCAGTAGAAAGTGGATTTTTTTTATTTGTTGATTACAGCAGACAGGCAGACGGCCCACCTGATGGGAAAGTGGTTACCATTGCCTATAGACATTTGTAGCATAGCAACAAAGGTTACTAATTAATGTGCTGCCACTCTCTAAAGGGACCCTGAAGCCTGGCCACTAATGTCGGAACACAACTCAAAGTGGTTATGACAGCATACTCTAGACTAGGCCACAGGAATTGTATTATTTCTCCATTCTTTCATGCACAGATAAAATTAAGTAAGGATAGTAAGAGATAGGAACCAACCATATATCATATAATCCTAATGTTGATTAAAGGGTAATATTTAATTATTTAAAAGGTATTCTTTAGGTCAGGGATTCCCAAACTATTTTGGGCAAGAGACCTCTTTTCCAGAATGAACTGATACCTTTCGTATTCAACCTCTTTTCGTATTGAAACAAAATACTTATCAATTTAAAAACTCTGCAGTTAATTAAGTGAGTAAACTTGACATCATTTTCTCATCAAAATTTAACAAAATAAATAGATGTAAAATTCAGAAAATATCAGTTTAATTAATCATTATTAATACAAACTATGTAAAAATACTTAGTAGGCAATTCTTTTTTAAAATAAACATTAAAGTTGCGAAGAGAAAAAAATAAAAATTCAGTGTGTATAGAGTATCTTGAAAGTTTCAAATAAGAACTTGTGTTAATTAGTAGGGGTCGATTTTTAGACCTCATCGACCCCCAAGATCAGTTTTCGTTGATGTCAACCCCTAGTAAAACCGACTTCAACCCCAGGGAGTCAAGATTCACTTTGGGAGTATGTTTTAGTCAATGTCAATAAAAAATGTCTGTGACCAATTCCATCCCATGATGAATTATGAAAAGTTCCTGAAACCTTCAAAATCCAGCTTGACGGGTAAAGGCTTAGAGCACTCAAACACAGGAGCCATCAGTCATATATAAAAAGCTTTAAAAGCGTTTGGGTCATACAAAATGTACTTCAAATCAAAATAATTTATTTGCAGCAAACACGGAATTACATGTTGTTCATATAAGTTTTGTATGGTACATTATTGCACCTTATAAATCTTACAATTTTCTTCTTTGTGTTTTATACTCAAATGACCAATTTAATTCATTCATGCAATTATCATTATTTCAAGATATGGTTATATCATAAAATTATTTAGTATGACGTAATCTCATAATTCAATGACAAAATATACAAGAATATTAAATATTTATTACCTTCTCTAATCCATGCTGGGAGTTGCCTACGTTTAGCTGCATCAATCATGGGTGTGGGCATCGCTGATGGTACTACTATTGGCTCAATTACCGGTTGTAGAACTGGAAGCTTGTCTCTGAAAAGTTCAAATTTTGCTACAAATAATAGCATAATGCGATTAACAAAAGAAGTAACTGGCCATTTTGTATGAAACATATATCTGACACTTGAAATGCAGTCCTGATTAGGCAGACAAATACGGATCATATTGCGGGCATCAAGCCAGAGGGGCGTATAAAAAAATGTGTTTCTTTTTATTTAGTCTATCATTTATATTTTTATCGATACACCACCTCTGTTTTATTCTTAATAGTAGGTTAATACTAGTAGAAGTACTTTCATAGACAGACATTGAATACATTGAAAAAAACTTATTAAGTTTTTTGTATATCCTAAAAAGTTGGTTTTTGCTTATACACCCCTCTGGCTTGAAGCCACCGATATATTCTCAAGTTTAAACTTATGTTATCAATAATACCCAACAGACCATTCTAAGATTGATACCAAACACTCAGACCAGAGAAAAATTATGCCCCAGTTAACTCCAATAAAACCACTTAGAATATGTCTGTAATTATTAGAACAAGTCATAAAGAAACATTTATATGCATCACAAAGAAAAATAATTTAGAGAAATTCCAAAATTCTGTACAGCCTTTCATTATACCTTGGTGGTCTAGTATTTCTTGTGGGTTTATGGTCCTTAGTTTTGCTCTTTGATCTTCTTTCACTACCACGACTGCTGCTTCGGCTGTTGCCTTCTGGATGAGGTGCTGTCCAGTAGCCGTGCTGAAATGTTGGTGTGGACACTGACCCTGTTGTGTACCTGTAATATATGCATGTATTCTTAGTTGCTTATTTGTAAAATCATGATCTTAATGCTGTGAAAATAACTGCTTTACTCTTCTAAGATATGTTTTTCTTCCAGTTTGTCATTGTGTGTCATCTTGCTGTTGTACTGCTTTTTCAAGAAGTTATTGGAAAATATAGATATTAAGATGCAGTAAATGTGAAGCTTGGGCCATAATCACTAAAATCACAGATTGTTCTTAACACTCATACATGCTGCTAGTTGCATACAGGACTGGTGGTATTTCCTAAAAATAAATAGTAAAATGACATTTTAAGAATTAAAAAAGTCTAGATGAGCCTGAAGTGTATCTGGGAAAATGAAATAATGATGCCCTCCAACCTAGTGAATCAAGTTAGAGGATGTGATCTTGGCAGGCCTAAATTCCATATATGACTATAGTTTGTTTTTATGGAGTGTTTATATAAATATAAAATATGCGTTTAACTTTATCAGGTACCCACCCTCTATAGGTCTGTCATTTTTAGGATATTACAAGTCTTCCTGGAGTGGCTTCTATTCTATCAAAGATCTTACCCAGGCATGGGAGGAGCGGCATCAGCTGTTACAGGATATCCATCTATTGCAGGTGCAACTGGCGTAGAGGGACCTGGTGTCACCTTGTGATCCATAGGCCCAGGGCCTGACCATCCCCAATCTGTAATAAAATGAATAATTTGTTACTGACTATATTACTATGATAATTAAGTTTCCCAAGTATTTTTCTTAAATCAATACAATAAGCAATAAAGGCTATTTTGATTTTGATTTATACTACTATTATCACTTTGAAATTTATCAGTGGAAAACACTAAACAGCGTGCTATATAGCTGTTGACACATTTGTTTTAGTTTCATGCAAATATTTAAATATCAATGACATCAGAGTCTCTATTCTCTGATTAATGAGTGCAATAGTATTTTTTATTTGAATTTAAGTTTTGCATGTTACTTAAAGCTTTACCTGAGTAATTTGTGTAAACTATGATAACAGCCTCTTATCTCTTTACTAAATTACACAAGAGTAAAAAATAAATTCATATGAATAATTAGCTAAAATAACTCAGGAAATTTAGTGAAAATTATTTCTATTTAATCAATTATGATCACAGTAAAATGTTTTTAGTTTTATAGTTCATAATAATTGTTGGTCAGAGAGAGACCTTTCACTTGAAACAGCTGTTATTTAAGATTCATTTATATAGTTTTGGGATTAGTGTGATGGGTTTATAGCTGAAAATAGCTTTTATTTTACAATTGATGAATCGGAAATATCAAATTTATTACCTTTGGCACAAAGCCACTAATTAACACAGTAGCATATTTTATAAATATTTTATTCTATTCACACAATTATAAGGCTTGCTAATATTAAAATTTTAAAAGACAATAATGATCCAAAACTATGATGAAGGTTTAGGTGTTCCTATTTTTTATAAGCATTTGAACTGTTTGACACAAAAATAGTTTAAATAGTACAAAGATCTTACTCCACTGATTCCAATTACCGCCCCAGGAGTTAGTTGACGAATTCCACTCAGCGCCAGGCGGCCCGTCTGAGTTCTGGTCAGGGTTTTCAACTTCCATTGGAGCTTCGCCTTCTTCATTGTCAGGCTTCAAAGAAGGTGGTGGTGGCGGGGCTACTATAGCCGCCGCTTCTTTCATGGCGATCCATTGCTGGGCCAAAGCAGCCCAATCTACTTGACTAGTATCTACATCTTGATACGCTGTAGGATTCAAAGCCCACTGTGTGGGATATGATGGATTTGTGGCATCCTTGCTTGAGTACATGGTTGGAACACTACTATTATCCATGGCCTAGGCCTCAATACATATTTGAATACAACTTATTCAATTTATTACTGCACAGTGAATCTATATTCAGACGTTAGATCATTGAATACGGATTGATGTATTAAAAAATATATAAATTTTCAGTAAAATCGTTCAATCTATTACCGCAATTGGTTATATATTTCATAGACAAGACAAGAACATAGTTTTATTTTTTAAATCCTTTTTATTTGTTTATGGTGAAATTTCTTCAACACCTATTTATATTTTATTATACAGTATAAAATATTTCTTTCTTTTAATATACAATGTAAATATATAAAATATTTAAGTAGTTTTAGTGAAAGTATTATGAAGTTATGAAATCGAATGTGATTTGGGTTTGGGAATATTAGGAATATACTGCCCTCTAGTAACGCTTTAAAGTTACCAATATTTTTTTAATAACGCTATTCAACGACAGAGAGCAGTATTATAAAAATAGAAAGTTATACTACGAATCGAAAGGGTCACCAAAGTTCGCCCTCCAAAAATTTTTTTTTTCGATTTTCGTTTTTTTTCTATTAATTCGTTTGTTCATCGCTTGTTCTTAATTGTTCGCTGTTAATAATTGTTTGTTCTTCATTTATTTATTTAAGAAAAATAATTAAAAATATACCTTGAAGTTAGATATATGTATGCAAAATATGTGTACTGCGCATGAAAGGAGCTGGTCACATTACCTCGCTGAATCGCAACCACAGAGTACTTTATATATACTGGTAATCGCAACGCTAATGCGTTGCCCGAGGCTCTATATTGCTTTTTTTTCTTTTAGTTAAAAACATTGTTTATAAAATTACTCAAAACTTTAAGGAAATCATGACATTTCGTTTGGAAACTGGTATGCTGAACACAAACCAAGTAGACTTGTAAGTACAATAAAATGTTAATAATAAAACATTATTAATTATTTAATTACTAACTTGAAGGTATACTTATAATTTTTTTTTTAATAAATAAATGAAGAACAAACAATTATTAACAGCGAACAATTAAGAACAAACGAATTAATAGAAACAAAATTGAAAATAGAAAAAAATAATTTTGGGGTCTAACTTTGGTGACCCGAATCGAAATACTTCACAAACGTGTTGCCTAATGGGTTGCATAAAGACTATTCCTCCATTCAAATTAATTATATATTATGCGTTAGATATCACAGTTATTTAAATCCGAAACAGAAAACAAACTTAGTAAGCATTTCAATAATAAAACGTTGGTCAGGTTTTAGTGTATTTTATTATATTAAACTCGATGAAGAATAACAACGTCTTCTTTCTTCCTCTTGATATATAAAAATGAATGTTTGTGTGTATGTATGTCCTTTATAGGACCGTAAACTATACATCCGATTTTGATGAAATTTTGTGTGTCTGTTTGAGTGGGTCCCGGGATGGTTTACAGACACAATGGGGATTGTTCACAAAAAATTACCCTCTGATTTTATATTTTTATTACGTAAAATAGGGTATTTTAAGATACTAATTTGAATATTTTTGTATTTTAAGCGTTAGTTTTTTTATAATTTGATTTTAAAGTTATTTCTCCGATGACGTCATAAGGCACAAGCTTACATTGATTTCTTTGCCTTGAAAACAAAAATAATCAAAGCAAGTTTTATCTATATCTAATCATAGTAATCTGTGCTACTTATTTAACTATCACTGTCATTACTCATTACGTATCGTGATCATTTTAGTGTATTTTGTCGCTAGGCTTATAATTTTTCGTGTTCAACCATTATTATTTTCTATAGTTATCGTTAAATTTTTTAAAGTGGTCTTTAGGGAAAATCCATGACTGATAACTTAAATCAAATAATTTACAGCTAGATTTTTTTTACACCTGAAGCAGGCAAACAGGCAGGCGGCCCACCTGATTGGATTTAGTAAGGTCAAATAAAGGTCAAACGCATTTCTTACAAAATACAAGAAGATCGTACGTTTTTTGGAATTTTAACTAGACAGACTATTATTAGGGACACTATTCCTCGAAATGGTTTTTCAAATAGCCAGATTGAAAAAAAGTGAACAATCCCCATTGGAACCGGTAGGTGGCGCTGAGATCGGGTTCTAGAATCCTCCTCATCACCGAGAGCGATTTTGATGATTTTGTTTTTGTGTGTTGGAGTGGGTTACCGGACGGTTTAGATTCGCAATTACAACCGGTAGGTGGCGCTGAGATCGGGTTCTAAAATCCTCCTAATCACCGGGAGCGATTTTGGTGATTTTGTTTTTGTGTGTTTGAGTGGGTTCCCGGACGGTTTAGATTCGCAATTAGAACCGGTAGGTGGCGCTGAGATCGGGTTCTAGATTCCTCCTAATCACCGGGAGCGAATTTAGTGATTTTGTTTTTGTGTCATGAAACCAATTCTGTTGGAATGCAGAAAATATGGCGGTACGAAGTTCGCCGGGTCAGCTAGTGATATATAAAAATGTATGTCTGTCTATGTGTCCTTTATAGAATCGTAAGCTATACATTTGATCATGTGATGATCTTTAGCAAAGTTGTTGTGCATGAGCCAAAGAAGGTTTCTGAGTTGGTTCACAATTGGACCCAGTAGGTGGCGCTGCTGTCGGCATATCGGGCAAGACGACGTCTGCCGGGACAGCTAGTATCTTATATCATATGATATATGATACATATAGCAATCTTCTTCAGAGTTATAATTTATACTTGGCGAAAATAATCATTTCTAGTATTTATCGGTTATGTTTTTATTTTTATTTCCTCAAACTCTATAGTTAAAAAAAAACTGATAAGTGGAAAAACGAATGGCAACGGATAAGTGGAAAAACGAATCACAAAGGACAAGTGGCAAAACGAATCGCAAAGGACAAATGGAAAATCTTCAACTGACAAGTGACAAAATGAATCGCAACAGTTTTAACTTGAAGTTTTACGGGCAAATTGTTAATGTACTTGACCAATTTAAAAACCTGCCCATAAAACTTTAAGTTAAAATTTTGTTGCGATTCATTTTGTCGCTTGTCAGTTGAAGATTTCTTGTGTGTTTTGTGAGTTGTTCAAATTACAATCACCATCACATTGATTTACTTTAAATTAACCAAAATACCCTAACAAAATAATGAATTACACAGGTCAACAAAATTGAAAAGAATAACAGTTGCGCTAGATATATCTGCAGCTTTTTTGTAATTTCCAGTACACAATTTGCGAAAATATTCATGGAAGTACTGAATTGGCTCTGGTTCTTAACATTTATAGAGAAACTAGAGTTTACGCGTCTCTCGTTTGCGTGTCTCTTGTTTATAGAGCAAGTGCTACAGGTTATATTATATATTACATTTTTATGTATTTGCGCACAGAAGATTCACTTCATTTTATATCGCTAATTATATATACCATCCCCCGTCTATCTGTCAACAAAATAAATTACAAAACTTGACCAAAAAGGCCAAAATGACCAAAAAGGTCAAAATGATCAAAAAGGCCAAAATGACCAAAAGGCCAAAAATGACCAAATAGGCCAAAATGACCAAATAGGCCAAAATTACCAAAAAGGTCAAAATGATCATAAAGGCCAAAATGACCAAATAGGCCAAAATGACCAAATAGGCCAAAATGACCAAATAGGCCAAAATGACTAAAAAGGTCAAAATGATCAAAAAGGCCAAAATGACCAAATAGGCCAAAATGACCAAAAAGGCCAAAATGAAAATTATCCCTTGTCCATCCTCAGTATTTAATCTACATACGTACCGAATTTCAGCCAAATCGGTCCAGTAGTTTTTCCGTAAAAGCATAACAAACAAACAGACAAATATCATGTTATCCCGGAAACTATCCCATTTTTCGGGATAAAAAGTATCCTATGTTCATCCTCGGTATCGAAAATATATATATACTGAGTTTCAGCCAAATCGGTCCAGTAGTTTTTACGTGAAAACGGAACAGACTGACAGACAGACAGACAGACAGACAGACAGACAGACAGACAGAGTTACTTTCGCATTTATAATATTAATAGGGATTAATAGGGATTATTAGCATAATATACTTTCTCCACAGTTACATGGTTTAGATCTCCTGATAATCTTAAGAATTTGAGTGTGGAATAGAGTGAGCACTTTTATCAGGACCTAAAAGTGATGGTGGAAAGGTATCTATCCGGGTAGCTGGGACCGTACATGATGGCAGATTAGTTTTGATCTTTATAAAGGCCAAAAATAATATAGATGAAAATTTTATAGAAGGTGTTAAAAGATCAGATTTTCTCTCTTTTCTTTCTTTAGATTAATTAAATATGAAACAAAAAGATCAGTAGCATTTCTTAATAAATATTTAGATATGTAGGTATATAATGGTTATGTATTATTTAAAAATGAAAAAATAACTATAGCCACATTCCAAAATAATTCATCGTTTCATTAATTGTTGGGATTAAATTATTCGATAAACGACTGTTGACGAGTGCTTAATATATAGTAGCTAAAATAGATCTTTTTTAAAATATTTTTTTGAGGATAGAAAAATGAGAAGCCAGTTGTAAAAAATTAATTTATTTTCATTTGACAAAACAACCGTTCATTCGTCTTTCTGGTAGCTGGCCATTTGCACACGGACACAAATTACACTAAATTACAATTAAATTTAGACAGTGCACTCCTTTCATCTTTTAGCATGAACAATGTATATTACATACAAACAACACTTTGAATTCACTTATATACAATAATAAGTCTTTTTAAATTACACTAGCTTTAACTTAACGCTAATAGAGGCTCCTCCGAATCGTGTTTTTGGCTTGAATATTTCGAATTTGTTGTTTTCCATTGCTCCTTTTTGTTGGGAAACTTTTCCTTCGTAGCCTCCAACTTTGCCTTGGTCTTTGATATCTTTGGTGAACTCGTCGTTTTGTCAATTCGTTCTAAAGTCTCTATAATATTTTTAGGCTCTGACAAAACTCTTCTCGATTCTTCACTTATCTCATTCATTGTAGCGTTCTTATTAGCGTATACGACGACGAAATGTGAATAGGCAGAATTGGAAGGCGTATTGATATCTGCAAAGTCTCTGAAGTTGGCAAATTGGTCTTGATTGTAATTGGGTCTAGGGTTCGCTATGTAGCTAACTTCATGCGACGGTCTTCCATGACCATTATTATAGAATGAGTTGAAACTGTCTCCGTAATCTTCTTCATCATTTTGAGCGAAGAACGTTCCGCCTCTAATGATACCGAAGTTACCAGAACCAAGAACACTTGATGTTGCATCAACTAGAGGAGCTGCCGGCGTATTCGTTTGTTTACTAAAGTTATCTATATTTTTATAGCCTCCAAACAATGGATAGTTGAACAGAGATCTGTATGAATGAGGCCTTTGACTGTATGCTCCTTCTTGGTTATACCCAGGTTTATAGTTGTTCTGTTGTTTGGGCTCAAACAAGTTCGCGAACGATGGGAAAAATGTTTGTGAGCGTCCTACGAGCTCTACGGCATGATCTGTGTGATCTTCGGTAGCAGCTGCTATAGGTTCTATGTACTTTTGGAACTGTTCTGGCGGTACTACTGCTTCTGATATGATTTCTGACGATTCTGCGGTTAGATCTTTTGTGTCATCTGAAACAATAATAAAAAGAAAATTATTTATGGTATGTTCGGTCAAGTTAAACATTTTTGCTAGGGAACAAGCATAACAAGTATATATTATTCAATATAAAGACATGTTCGACATTCCTAGCTTGCCCGTGTACGGTAGCTAGTGCCGTGGAAGAAGAACACTACTTCAACGCTAATACTTAGTAATAATAATATTAGTGTAGTTAATAATAGGGATATTCATCTCTTATTTAGTTTTTATCATTTTATGTCCATATTATTACCATTTACTGACAGCGAAGGAACATATCGAGAAGAACCTGTAACCTGTTTATCGAGAAATTCGCCTGGGGCTTAGGGGTGTACTTCGGTTATTTATTTCTAGAGATTTCGAGTCTTGGAGCGAGATGAATTAGTACCTAGAGTACCTATGTCGGTACTTAGATAGACAACAAGAAGTTTTTTTTTCATTAAACGTATACGAGTATAGCATAATTGCTAATATTATTTACATGTTTAGTATATTTTCTTAATCAATTGGAATATTTTATGCTATTTATTATGCTATTAATCAGTATGTAATTCGGTTCATGGAGTCGTCAGTTCTGTTAGGCATTCATGGAAGAAGTACACTCGGAATGATAATTTTTCCCAGTGAAAACACATCTGTGAAAAGTTCTTAACTCCTACATGACTAGATGGCTACACATGTTATTCTTGTGTCGCTTTAATTATGACGTTCTTCTGTGGTCAATAAATTATTTGTACCTATAGACTTAATTGACGAAATATAAGATTTTATAACTATTCTCAAACTAGGTTAGCAGGAACTAAATTTGATATGTGAACCAACTTGTTTACAAAACGACCTTCATATAAGTATTCTTGTGACAGCAAAAAACAATTACTAAAATAGCCGTATATCGCTTTCCGAAGAGTTATTTCTGTGTGTAAATCGTTAGAAACAATGCAACGATTGAGAACAAAAACATAAACGTTTGCAGTTTACGTTACAGACTAAAATGTATTGTGAAAACATTGATGTTGTAATTGTTTTATGTTATTTATTTATTATCATTGCTGTTAACCTTTGTCTGTCAGTATTTTCTGGAATACATTTTGTTGATACAAATACCGGCTTTTGTCATCACTCATAACATTTAAATTCGCAGCCCGTGACAATTATTCCATTTCCCGGGATAAAAGTATCCCATGCTACCGTTATTGAAAGAACACAACGTAGCATGTAGCTATATCAAGAATAACAAGATTCAACATAGTAAGTTCGTATCTAGAAAAACAATCAATTGTTTTGTTAGTTGTTTAGATAATGAAATAAATAATCTCACGTTCACATTATAAATACGGGTAGACGTTTAACATCAGATATTTTGTGGTTATGATTATTAAATCAATTTACGGGAAAATTGTTTGTAGATTTTTATATCAGACCTGACGACTACCGAAATAAATTTGTAAAATTTGTCATTCAAAAGATTTCAATTGTGAAAGCCAGCGCCAGTCAAAATGTGGACCATTGACTGACGCTAATAACCACATTTAATTTTATTGTGGCAAATCAAGTCACATTGTACTAAATCATTGAGATCTTCCAAATGCGTAATCGATACTAATAATGGAAACTAATACCCCGTTCCCATATCTTATCGACCGTTCATTTGCTTTATTATTGGTTAAAATTGGACACAAGTTCTATACAGGTTCTATAAAGTTCAACCGATGGTGAGGAAGTGAATCAATAATAAGAAATAGGCCGATTGAACTGGCCATAAGCCGAAAATAGGCGATTAATTTCTGTCTTACAGCTTTGATAGAAATGAGGCATTGTCAATTATTAAGATATTTAAACCTTTTTAAATATCAAGATTTTTTAAATATCTTATTTCTGTATAAATTGAAAGACAGAAATGAAGCTGCCTAATTTCGGCTTTACTATTCATTTTTCAGTTATGTTATATTACTTAGCTTGTAAACAACAATAAAAAATAAAACATCACCTTCAGTTTTCCATCAAAACTCCGTTATCTGTACTTATATTTACTCTTTACTGATTGGCGTGATTACGAAAACTTATTACGTGTTTCTATAATCAGCAGTTGATATGTAGTTGGTCATAAGTGTATTTCCGTATGGACAAACTCCAGCGTTTTATGATCAATCTGATACACATGGAGTACGACTTACTTTCATTCGTTCAAATCAAACGGATAAGTTGTCATAGTTAATCAAAGTATCAGATGTGACTCGAGCAGGTCCAAGTTGGAATTACCGCGGATCTTGGTGATAATTTTATATAAGCTTTATATACCTAACTACTCGAGGATATTAGTATATAAAATAATGTAGATGATCAAAGATTTACAAGGAACTTTTATCAAGATAAAAGCAATAACTAAATGACTTCCTTAATTATGATAATATTATATTTTCTTAGTTTCGATGTAACTTACAAGTAAAGTTTCCATTTAAGGACTTAGGGAAGTCACAGAGAAACACTTAAGTAGGTATATGCTAGTTTTCAATCTTTAAACGTTTTAAATGAGTTGTGAGTAGGCCGGTTTGTTGTAGGAATAGCTTTTCTTTGCAAAAAGAAGAAGAATGATGTTTGTTTATAAGTTAGTATCTTTTAAATGTATGCAAATTACAGCTATTCCCGTAGCAAGTTACATTAATCAAAAAAGGCTGAATATTAATCCCGAAAGTAAAAACAAATTGTGCTAGAAAATGATGGGGCAGAGCTTTACCTTAATTCAGACCAGAGTCTGCATCCCTACATATAGAGACACCGGCGCTACATTCATATAAGATAGTGTAGCGTTGATTATTATTACATTTATTTTTTTTATATTATTTTTCAGGTTCAGCTTAGGCTAAGGCAAAAGAATCGATAGTCAGAAATAAAAACTCGGCTTTACTGAATTACAACTATTACGATAGTAAAATGAACATCAATCAAAACAGGATTATCGCAACATTGCCCAATTTGAGTATGCAAATTATTTACATCATTGTTTTTGTCGGTTACCGATGTTCCAGCCAGTTTGTAATAAAATGACTCTTAACCTCCGACCTACTATCATAATCTCCGTACGAAATATTCTTTTTCTTAGGAAAATTACGTTTAATTTTGAAACTGGGTTGCTAGGGTCAAAGTGGAGAAAGCTTTGATTACTCCATACCATACTTTATATTCTGTGAAACGAGCGTTAGTATTTCCGCAGTATAGAATAAAAATTAATGAAATTTCATTGTGAACATGATTAGTGATTTAAATTTTTTTTAAAGAAAGAAATATACAATTTTTGGGGTTGTATCGAGAAGGCGTCCGTTGTTGAACTAACCTAAGTTGTAAAAAATGTCTGATAATGAGAAGTTAGATAGGCCAAACGTGTATCTGATTAATTTTTTATAACAAATTTAATTAGTTGACATTGGTTAAATGATAAAATTAATATGATCTACATACAGTGCGAAGAGGTATTTTAAAAAGAAAGATATATGACTATGTATTTATTTACAAGCGACAATTTGGTTATAATTACGGCTTAGATAACTTTCATAGATAGTCGAAACAATCTTAACAGTGAATTTAAACTTTGGGTAAATTTATGAGCCGTGCGAAGCGATAATCACGAGACAGTAAAAAATGTTTTTTTTAAATTTATTATTATAGTCTATGTCTGTTCTTTAATATTTTTTAGAAACTGGCTTAAAGGCCTAGTTGCCAAGCCATAAATATTTAAAAAAAATCTTTAGAAAGTCAAAAACCAACAAAGATACGACTAAAGATCGTAAAATCGCAGTTTGCATATTACGCCGTAAAAAATAAGCTACAGTGTCTCGTAATATGTTGCGTCTCACAGCAGATTCCAACTACACTCATAAACTACTTGAATATATGGCAGGCAGTTGTGAAAGCACTCTAACGAGTAATTATTATGGTTCACACTATATAAATAAAATACACGTTTGCCCGTGCATGTGCATGCCGTTTGCCGCTTTGGATTGTGTTCCGAAATGTGGTCAGGTTCTAGTCTCCCCTTGCAGGCAGCTTATTACTAGTACCTTACTAGACTAGACTCGCTAGACTCCAGCAAAAAAAAAATACATTTAACGCTATTTGGTATAAGTGCTCTTAGCACTACAAAATAACCTAGTTTTTGAATATTTAATTAAATTTTTAATCATTCACAAGCATAAATAGTTACATGTATTTTTACCTAGTTATATTGTTGTGCCGATTTTACTACACTATTTTGTACCGCCATATAAAATATCTTATACCCCCAAATCACTAAAGACCCAGTAGTTTTTAGAAAATGGCAGAGGCGGTGGTAAATTATTTATGATCTATTTATATGGCTTCCACTTATGTTCTATAGCTATGAAACCCTAATATAAGAAGATTAAGACTTGTTAATTTTTGTGTTCTTTACACAATTAATATTTCGTTGGAGAAAGATTTTGAATTTATGGAAATGTATGGAATTCTCCGAAACTAAAGTCATATTAGTAAAACATTTTTTACGAGAAAGCCTGTAGAACAAACTCGTTCACCCGATTGTACACTGACCTGAATTTAGTTGCAATTAACTACTTACATTTTTGTTTAGATTTTAGCTGTGTAAGATCAAGTTTTGATAAGACGACAACGGCATACTAATAAGAAGAAAATCTTATGAAATGGAACGTGAATAGAATATTATGTTGTTAATCGAGATATAAAAAATATGTAGGATTTCGTCTTTAATATAAAATTTTATTTTAAAATCTTTATAGACCTAAAAACTACGACTCATATGCAAACTGTTGAAGTTGATAATCCAGCCTAATTATACATTCAATTTACAATATTTCTTTAACATGAAAACATTTCTTCTGGGGACCTGTACACGTTAATAGCCGTTGTTCACATTAACTTAACTAATTTAAGTATAGTTATTAGTTATCAACTTATCACTTAATAGCGGGCCTATTCCTACTTCGCAGGGCGTTTCTTGAGATAGCCAACATATAATTGCTCATGGGAAAAACAATTATTGGAACGAAGTTCCTTATCGCGCGTTGCGAAAAAAGGGGGCTAGACGAAAAAAATTAAGACCAAAAGTTGTAACGACACTTTTTGCTATAATTGTAAGCCGTGCGGCGTGTGCGTGTTTCTCTGTCTGTCTCTCTCTCTCTCTCATAGAAAGCAGGCAAGTTATTTTCGTTTCGTCTTTCTATTTCACATTAAACAGTGTGGTGTCGCGAGGATTATTTTTGTTGAGTGTATACAGGTTTTTTGTACATAATAAATAATAAAAAAAGGAACTTCGTTCCATCCGGATGTCCCTTGACACATCTCAAGTTTTTTTCTCAAGTTAATGGCCAGATGGCTCAGGCTAATTGGCTTCTACTTTAATATAGATTTCACGGCTTATACAGGTAAACTAGTAACATGGAAGAATAAGGAAGAAAGGAGGACTAAGGAAACAATCGCCTAATAAAAAAAAATAACTCGTACCTATTACACTCATCACACTTAGTACCATCAGTCCGTTCTTGTTTTTTTTATTTCATGAGTTCAGCAGACAGGCAGGCGGCCATAATAATGGAAAGTGGTTACCATCGCCTATGGGCATTTGTAACACCAAAGGTGCCACCAAATTGCTCCCGCTCTCTAAAGGGTGACTGGAAATTGGGCATTAATGCCGCAAACAAGTCAAGGTTGTTATGGCGGCATACTCTAGACCAGAGGTAGTAGCCATGCCGGCGGGCAAATACCCTACCACCCGGTTGTGGGTTATTTTGTCACCTCTTACGACAGGCCGCCCGACCGCAAGAAATAGTATTCTTTCTCCGTTCCTGAGCGGACAATATATATTTTTTTTTTTCCTTCCACTCATTTTAATATTATATAAAAAATGTTGAACTAGGCATGTTTGCTGAAGAGTTTCTTGCGCCGCTTCTTCTCTTCAAGCCACAACATGTTGTGAAGCGGTGGTAAATTAGATTAGGCTCCCATAGAGTAAATAATATCCATAAACAAAATTTAAAACTAAATAATTAAAATGAACAAGTTGGCGGTAGGCTGAATAAAAACTTTGACAATACACGTTTGACAAATGTCATCTTTGTCTTCCGTGACCACGGCCACTGAAAAGCGGCCGAAACGTCGGATAAACCTAAATCAAATAAATTAGCGCGCTTAAAACCGTTAAAACGTAGTTTTATTATGTCTACAAGTCGCGAAAACTTAAGAAAATATTATATAATATTAATTAAAATTTTCAGTCAATTTAATTATTTGAAACATTAATTTCGCCATGATGTAAAGCAAATCTTGTGGGACGTTTTTATTTAAGCAAACAATATTTCTTTCCAGATATGGATATAATAGCCCGCATTCTGGTAGGCATGTGTTAAGCAACCGCTAATGTCACTGTAAGAGTTTAATGGGTCTTTTTGCTATGCGTCGAACATAAAGATGTCGTTTTGACCGTTTTGTAGGCAATTGAGTTCATGTTGCGAGAATGTCGTGAATGTATGGACTTGTTATAATTAAGGACGTCAAAAGTCCCAAACTTTGTGTAGCCGGTGGGTGACTTAGGGTACAAAAACTGAGGATAATTTAATATTTTTTTACCACTGTGAATGCATTAGCTAATTTTTTTTAGACGTTGCTCCCAAGGTAAATTTTGTGCCTGCCATTTTGTAACAAGAGAAATAATATAATAACTTTAATAACGTGATTTTATTCCGCCTCCTTAAGTTATTTGACACCTTTTACTGCCACTAATGCATCTAGTTTCTAGCTAAAAGGCGCTGTACGAGACACCAAGACGATGGACATAAACATCCATTAAAACCATCTCCATATATTCTAGAATGAGAATCAGGTTATATACTCAAACTGCCATATTTTAAACTTGTCTACAAGTCTCACGTATTTTGCGATATTACCAATAATATACGGGAAAATGTGTGAATGATTAATATCAAAATTATATCCAAAACTCAATACTGTATTCAATATAAAAGTATGTAAATTGGACAGCTTTCTAAATTTCCCTCCTACTTTTCATCGGTCTCGTCCTTTCTTTTTTATTCTCTTTTAGGTACACCTCAGAAATGATTTAATTAATTATTTCTGAGGTTAACTGGTGAAGCCAATCAGAAGTTTATAATTTTATGCGTATATGCAATTTCTCTACTGAATCTGAATATATTTCACGGTTTGCTAACTGGCTATCTGATCCCTCGATATTTTAACCGCAACCGCTATTCCATTTCACGGTTCATATTTTGCTATTAAGTTATATATACTCGTATTACAGTAAATATGAAGTAAACATGCATCTGTTTACGGAACAATAGTATTCGTCAACATACGTCCCAGTACTGGGCTTGGGTTTCCTCTTGTCGTGCTTATTTTAAGTTAGCTGGGAGAGTTTTAAACATCGATAATTACGATGTCTCCTCTGATAGGCTTATGCTAGACAACTCTTGAAAGTCATAACGGTAGAAAGATGTCTTCTTCCTCTTAAAAAGAGTTTCAAAAGATATTTTAAACAATGAAGTGGAAAATTTTGACAAAAAAATACATGATGATAAAGTTAAAAATTAGTTCGAACATAGTGGTTCCGTAGTTTCGGAGGTTTCGGAGTGTTTGCAATTGAATGGTTTTTAGGACTATATAGCCATTTTGGCAAAAATAGAATTCTTATACGGTGTTTGCATATGCTGCCCGTTTGTTTGTGCATGTCCAAGTATATATTTTTGGAAACAGCTAGGTCTACATTAATGAATTTTGACAGGAAGTGTAGTGTATTCAGTGTTATAAAGTTATGTAGTGAAATTGCGTAAAAATAAGGAGCCAAGACGGCTGTCATAGATCCTTTCCCCCGCAGGGGGTAGTCCTCAAACGGATTTCCTTCGTTAAAGGTTGAAAAAAATGTTTTCATTTACATAGTAGTGTGGTGTATTGTTAGTTAGATCTTTAATTAACATAATTTATTAACAGTTTGGGAGCTAATCAAATTCTTTAAAATTCTGTTCCCCCACTCTTACTTTTACTTTAGAATTGCGTAGCTATAGCATAAGCCACATTATAAATAGGGTACGTTAGTCACAGCTACATAACTTGTAAGTTAACAGATACATAATATAAAAGGTAGTAACTAAAAATAATATATAAAATAGATATGAACATTGTAATAGAATGAGAGTAAAAATTGTACTAGAATTAAGTTTTTTTTTTTAACGCAGGAGTACAGCAGACAGGCAGACGGCCCACCTGATGGAAAGCGGTTACCGTCGCCTATGGACGTTTGCAACACGAGAGGTGTCACCAACGCGCTGCCGGCCTCGAAGAAATTTTATGACACCCTTTTTAAAAAACCCCATGTCGTAGCGCTGTGGGAAAACCACGGCTGGGAGCTCATTCCAAGTCCCCACGGTGCGCAAGAGAAACGTTCTAGAGAACCGTTGCGTACAAGAACGAAGCGGCTCAAGAAAGATTTTTGTATCTTTTAAAGAAAAGATACAAAAATAATAACGATACCCCTTTCCCAGTTGCTGTTATTATGTTATAATGTAAATACCTCCTTCTTGCCATTCGAAAGAGGAGGAATAAGTTTTAGGTTAGCCGGGATTTTTTTTAAATTAAGTCTACACGGTAGTGGTATATTCTTTTCCAAAGTAGGTACTAAAAGCCCTCCACTGACTATTGGCTTACATTAACCGACACGCACCTGGCTGTTTTATAACGTAGTACATTGCACTCGCCTAACCAAACCTTGCAATACCACTGTAAAAGTTCTTCACATTGCATCAATACGGATTCTACACGGTGAATGAAATTATTTAGGTCTAATTCGTATTGAAATCGTTGTTGAAAGTTTATGAAATGCGTATATTGATAAAAGTACGTAATTAAATTATAACAAATAAATATTAATTTGATTATGAAAAGATTCAAGGTGGAGTAATAGTTTTTTATATGTTTATAAGTTTTTGATACTTTCAATGAGTTGACCGATGTGATTTGTATCATCATAAGATATGATTTTTTTTTAGATGACATCATACATAGAAAAAAAAAATCATCGCAACATATTCTTCAAGGATATTAAACAAATAATTAATAGACTGAGTAATCTTTAATATCTATAGCTAATAAGATATTTGCATATGTAGTAAGGCTTATATTGCGTTATTTGTGTATCGTTATAATAATTGTGGAAGAGGATGCATAATTTTCCAATTCATTAAGTAATCTTTTCCGAAGCAAACGCACTATTACGGTATTCATTTTCCTGACAGCATTAGGTGGGCACATAAATGGGCTGACGTACAATATTGCAACTGTATTCTTTGTTTTACAACTTACAATGAATATAATAATATGTACACTTAAGTAATATAAGTATTTTTATATGAAGTAAAATTATTTAAAAAAACTTAAACACCCGCTGTAATGGCAATATGAACTAAAAAGTTAATAACAAAGTGTTTAACAAAATTTTATTATTGATGTAAAGTAGTGTGGAGTGTTTGATATGCAAATGCAAGATTAAATGCAGAGCTAATATAAAAAACACTACAAATACAAAGTATCTCATGCTTTTTAGGATTCAGCTACCATTTTCACAAAACGGAATTCTTACGTTATCATGGCTGTTTTTATCATTTAGCCACGGAACCCTAAAAAACTATTTTATTGAAAATATCCCGTATTTCAAAACTATTTTATGGATTTTGTTCAAAATGATTATCGTTGAAAGTCAACTACCTCTCTGCATGACTCCAAAATTACTAACGAATATTTTTGTTTTGAAAATACACTCCTTGCTTTACTTTGGAAACGGTGTTAGAAATTCTAACACTGTTTGCATTTGTCACTTAGAATAATACTTATAACATATATAATATTATAAATATATGTTATAATACTATCAATAAAAATTGTTCAAATTTTAATATTAAATAAATAACACCCTAAGAAACCCGGTACACGAACCAGGGGGGGCATAAAATGTTTCCACCTCGATATATTGTATATGGCTATATGAAATATATGTTTTCAAATTTAAGACTGTATTTATAGGTTAATCAATCACTACAACTCTATGCTACTCCCAGTTGCACATTATAAGTTTTAACTAATATCTATAATCGAAACATGACTAGGATGTGAGTTGAATAACTGACATTGCCCAATAACTCATCTCGGCTTGTTCACCAGGCTCTAAGCTCAGCGATATGGAGCGTGACATCAATTCGCCTTACGTGCGTTGGTAGGCACTATTTGTCAACACCACATGCTTTCCAACACATTAACAGTAGTAATAAAATTCAGTCAGTATATCAAGTAAATGTGTATCTAGAGTTTAGAATTCTTATAACTCAGATTGATAGAATTTGAATAAATATTTAAGTTTTGTTTCTATTTAGACGTAAACCGCGTTTGTTTAAACCCCTCCAGAAGTTTATGCTAAAGGTTGACAATATAAAATGCTATCTATACACATAGATGACTGAAAGACAATCAAGCATACAACTCCTTTTTTTTTGTTTGTTAATACTATTAAAAACTGCAAACCGCTCAAAAGTCATTATAGTATTTTTTATCGAGGTGAATGATCTTATGCACATCCCATTGTCCGAGGAACAAACAATGGAATAGTGGTAAGCGTTAAATACCGATTAAAATATTTTCAAGACCTGATTTAGTAATTATACCTTATCACTGGCATGAACAGTCTTTCCATCAATTTACAAGGTTTAGGCAAGGTCTTTGTTACGGCTAATGAAACTAATACAGTCATTCCTGGTCATGGCCACAAGACTACGGCAGCCAGAGGTTGCTGGAAATCCATCAGAACCGTCTACACTAATACGAATGGAACAGGAGCCATGTAGTTGATTCTTTATCTCGCTTCGCAGTATATAAAGGTTTCATAGATGTAGAAGAAGTAGAAGGCGACTGCGTCACATTCATAATTACGCAAGTAACATAAATTAAATAATTATTGTGTTTGAGAATACTATTTCTTTTTAATGTGTTGTTAGCAACACTAATAAATTTGATTTTGTTATACAAATTTTTTCTACTGTCATGTATTGGTGAAAATTTAATAAATTAATTAAATGTCTCTCGTGCATTTTTTATTTATTTAATTTCCTTACTAGTTTTGTTAGTTGATAAGTGTTGTGGTGTCGTCAATAAATAAAGTCAGCGTTAATTTATCATTTGCACAAACTAGCAATTAAATATTTAGGCATTAGATTTAAACCACCGAACAAATCATTTGCCTAATGATGTATTTCTTTACACGTTTTGCAATCTTAGCACTTTTTAGTTCAAATCTTTGTTGAATAGACTTATGTCAAAACTGCGCTGTTATACAATTTTACAAAGTTGACTTACTGCTTTATTATTCTAACACAGAACAGTAATGTTGGCAATCTAAACATTAACGTGCTCTTTGGTGTTACTAAAATGTGCAAAATCATAGTAAATATGTAGTTAATCTTTTGAAATAAGAAAATAGTGAATTACGTTTCTCTTATAAGCAATTTAAATGAAAATGTTTATTGTAGAAATCACAACGAAAATTCTTGTAACATTTCCATTTTCAAGAGTCACTTTTGAATTTTCATGAATAATCGCCTAGTCTGCGCAATCGCATCTAATAAAGTGATTCGGAAAAAGCCCCTAAAACCTACATTTCTAAAACTTATCAGATATTACTACAAATCTTTTGTCTCTAACTTTTACGCCCAGGAAAAATATCAATAAATTTTTCAACTAATATTTTATTATTTAAACACATTTTTTACCTTAATCTATAAGTCTTTGGACTTGTACCAAAAGATTAAATATTCGATACTCTTAACATGTAATGAAAAAAGTAAAACTAATATATCAGCTGTGCAATTTATACTGGGTGTATTATTTGTTTTGCTAGGCATTTCAAAATGGCAATAACTGTGCTAACGTGGTATATCTCCTAATAAGCTAAACGAATAGTTTTCAAATGGCATAACTTTAAAGTTTGTAACGTAAGTTAATAATTAAATAATAATTTGTCCAGTATTTTTCGCTTTGTTCTAAAATTTCTTTTAGACCACTAAATGGGTTTTAATTGTTCACATTCGACAAATTAGATGACTATGATTCTCAGTCTCAGTATTCTTCTTCAATAATGGTGTATACATTGTCGTCATAGAAATTCAATGTCGAATGCAAACAACAAAGAGACCCGGAAAGCTAAATAAATTATTCCTACCTACGTATATGTTCTTATGCTGTATGTGATAATTTCGATTACTTCGCCACGGGTAACAATAAATATGATTGTCAAACGATTAATCTTATGCGAAAGATTCTTCTTGGTTGATTTAATATCAATACATTACTTCATGTGGGGCTATACTTCTAGTGAGTGGTATAATTTAGTCTGAGTGTAGCAACAATAATTTATTATGGAAGCATTTTCTTTTTTAAAGACTAAGAATGATTGACAATCACTCAATACAATTACGACTTATCCATACAAAGGTTATGTGGAAAAAAACGCTAAAGTAAATATGACCGCCTATTGTGTTCTCAACTATTATTTCTCTTAGGCAAACTGGGTAGTAAGCTTTATGTTACGTATCACACATTTAATTAAGTGTTTTACCTAAATCTTTACGGTTTCTTGTTAAGAAACTACGTCTATTTAGTTTTTTTTTTATTTCAGGAGTTCAGCAGACAGGCAGACCGGCCCACTTGTTGGAAAGCGATTACCATCGCCTATGAACATTTGCAACACCGAAGGTGCTACAAATGCGCTGCTGCTCTCTTAAGGGAGACTGGAACCTGGTCACTAATGCCGGAACACAACTCAAGGTTTTATGGCGACATACTTTAGACCAGGGGTGGTAGCCATCCAGTCGGGCAAATGCCCTACCACGCGGCTGTGGTTTGTTTTGTCGCCTCTTACGACATCGGAAGAAAACCTGCGCTACTTTTACCTCTACTAAAAGCTAATTCGCATTGTGCAATAGTCTACTGTCCCCTTAAAACAGGTGGTCTCATCGAAAAGTTTATGGACCAAGAGTATTTATTGATCTAATAAATGTATTATAATATCAAAACAGTACTAAAACCATAGTATGTATACATGGGTAATTAATTTATGCTTAACCTATATCTGAGTAATAATTTACTTAGGTCGTTTCCTGTGAGATTTCCCTGAGGACAATTGAAACTGTCCAAACCTGATTTAATTCCGTATATTTGGTTCTTTTTAAACGAATGTTTCCATGCTTTAAATACTACTATACCAGTGACAATATATTTTAATGAGCGGAGGCTTTTATTATGTCTAAATCGTTACGTATGACCATTGACCGTGAAGGCTTTGCACCCGAGGTTAATCACAAGGCTATAAGTACGAAATTAGATTTTCAGCAAATACTTATACTACAAGTTAGAATTTGTTATCTGTTCTTATGCTTAAAATAACAAAGAAGCAGATGCAATAATTTTTCAACTAGTTCTGCATGCGCTTTCAAATATTTCGGTAGATACATTCATACCTTTGAACCCTGAAAGATATCAAAATAGATCATAATGCGCAAAATTAAAATAAAATTCCTGCTTTAATCCTCAAAATTCTCATTGATTAAGCTGTTACGCAGCGTATTCGAGATAAAATTAAAGATCTAAAAATTTTCTTTATAATTATAAAGAAAATTTTTAATGCCTAATTAGGCATCCTATAAATTGCAAAGCTCACTTTTGGTATTTATTTTCAAATCGCCAACAGATATTTAATTGCATTTACTTGTAGTATGGAAATTAAAAAAAATGAAGAAGACGCACTTGCAGCGCTAATACTAATGTTATTATAGTAGACGTTTTGGGTGGCACAAAGTTAAATATATTACTATATAGAAAGAAATGCCCGTCTTCATGGAATTTCTTGGAGTGAGTGAACTGTAGTTGTAGGTAAATATGATAAAGTACCATGCATAACCAATAGACCTAGGCTCATTACGAGACGGATTTTCAATTAAAAACGATTACACTTGTTAATTAATTAATGACTATATTATACGTTAATACGTAATTGCGCGAAATAATAACAAAAATAAACGCGAAAATTTCCTGTTTATCATCGCGCTAAAATCATCAAAATTGCCAAAGTTAATATTTTTCATGAATTAGTTATAACGATCTTTGTCTGCGGTTTTCCTTTATTATACAAAGGGGCAGGATCCCTTTACGAATCCTTATAAGCGGTCATCGTCATTGATTTGAAGCAAGCTATTATCTTTTGTATAGTAACTTTTAAAATAAATTGTAGATTCACAAGTGTATATCATGTCGATGGCTTCATAACAATGGGCGTACAGAAAAAAATGTTTTACACAAGGGACAAAATTGTGAATAAAATAAAACTAGTTGATTGTATAAGGTTGAAATTGGAATTACCCTTCTATTTGTGTACACTTGCATACTGGTAAGACTAAATTGTAACATGCATAGATTTTAGTAAACAACAACAAAATGGCATTTTTGCGTATACGCGCATTTGTTATGAAGCCCTCGATATGTATATGAAACCAACATTTTTTGAAATGTTTACGAATGTAGCCCGTCGTTAGTTCACTATGCATAATCTATGTATTTAACGAAGTTACTTATTGATTTTAGTCTTGTAAGATTTTTGCTACTGTTAGACGGTGACCGTATAGACGTGCTGACGGTAAAAAAATCAATGTCATCAGAATTACCGACGTGCGAAACCTGCCAACCACATGTGGTGGGTAAAAGTAAATCCTTGAAAATTTTACTTAGTGAGGAGAGATGTAAATCGTTTGACTTTGAATATAGGTAGGGCAATAAAGAGATCATTAGATTGTATGCAGATTTGTGGTGTAATAGAGGAGGTTTGCGATAACAGTAAGCAAAGGTAAAATATGAAAATTAAAGGACAGGTAATTATTATGCACTTAGTAGAAACACTTGATTTGTTGATTATCAAAATAAACAACAAAAAAGCAGTTTCAATATTTTCATGGTAAAATAAAAGCCTCTGGGTTTGAGTCGACTAATTCTTTGACGGACTAGCTCAATTGAATGCAGAGGCTACAGGATAGATTCCCGATATGGTAAATTCCGTAAATGAACTTTTTGTTACTTAATTTTCTTTTTCCGTCATTATCCCGGTGTCTGAAATCGGCCCTAAAGTGGTTCGTCGCATATTCCACATAACACAAGCGTTAAGCTTAGCTTGAGGATATACGATCTGCGTTTTATGTTTCGATTATTATTATGATGTCCTTCAGACAACCTTACTTATGCTGGGTTTCTGTACATATCTTACTATCCATTTATTTGTCTTACCATTAGTAGAATATTGACATTACTTGTATGGAGTTTATATCATTATTTTACCGATAGTGAAGAAAATTAATGACCAATAACACGCTGAAACCAAATAATAAATAAGACTATATGTATTAATGATACCTTTAGTTATTGAAGTAGCACTTGTCTGATATTGTTACCTACCCCATCGTTGTATTAGAGAGGTTCATTTCAAGGTCTTGCCATTTTGCATACAATTCGCCGATTTATTGTTGCACTACTTATTGAACGGGATTGGGTAATGTCATGTGTAACCGTAGCTATGTTTTGTGCAACTGCCATAGACAATTGTTTTGGTTAATAACATTGTTTCCATTTCAAGGCAACATCGTAGGTTTGAGTATCTATTTTATATGGAACGTAATTGGGTATACAGTATGTAATACATATTAGAAAACCGAAATATTATGTAAATATGCCCGCGACTAATATCTCGTAGAAATATCTCGCGGGATTCCCGGGACATAAAGTATCGCAGCATTTTAAAAAAAGAATGTAAGCTATTCTTGAAGTGAAAACTGTATCGGAATAAGCTACAAAACTGCCTCGCGAAAATTCCTGCGGGATTTCCAGAATAAAAGTAGCGGAGAATTTAAGTCTAAGAATTTGCCGTCGATCAGCAAAACCGCATCAAAAGCAGGCAGTAGTTTGGTACGTAAATCTCGAACAAACAGACAAGAAATAAAATAACATTGCATCGTGTTCTCCATCGTTATGCAGCTAATCCAGATGTTTTTTAAATAGCCTAAAAGTATAGACACCGCGTGTTTAGAATTTTATAATATTATATGTAGAATATATAGTATATATAGTAAGCATATAGGTAGTATATGTATTTAAGGATAATTTAGCTAGTAGATTAATACCAATTATGCTTCTAAAGTTTCAATAATTAATTATAAAAATAATTTTAATTACTCTTTTTAAAGTTACGAATTATTTATAATAAACTAGAGTTTACCCCGCGGCTGCGCCGCGGGTTAACCTCTAGTGCGTGTCTCTTGTTTATAGAGCAAGTGCTACAGGTTATATTATATATTACATTTTTATGTATTTGCCCACGGAAGATTCACTTCATTTTATATCGCTAATTATACCATCCCTCGTCTATCTGTCAACAAAATAAATTACAAAACTTGACCAAAAAGGCCAAATAGGCCAAAATGACCAAACATGAAAATGACCAAATAGGCCAAAATGACCAAAAAGGCCAAAATGACCAAAAAGGCCAAAATGACCAAACAGGAAAATTACCAAATAGGCCAAAATGACCAAAAAGGCCAAATTGACCAAAAAGGCCAAAATGACCAAATAGGCCAAAATTACCAAAAAGTAAAAGCATAACAAGCAGAAAGACAAATATATTTTTATCCCGGAAACTATCCCACTTTTCGGGATAAAAAGTATCCTATGTTCATTCTCGGTATCGAAAACATATATATACTGTTTCAGCCAAATCGGTCCAGTAGTTTTTACGTGAAAACGGAATAGACAGACAGACAGACAGAGTTACTTTCGCATTTATAATATTAATAGGGATGAATGTTTATATCTATGAACTTGAGAAATGATTGGTCTCATTCATACTCTCAACCTCTATTTCATGCCGTCCTAGTTTTATTTATCTATGAAAACTACAAAAAGGACAAAAACAGCAAAAGGACAAAAAACAAAAATGACGAAAAGAGCTAAAAGGACAAAAAGGGGAAAAAGAGTAAAAGGAGCAAAGGAGAAAAAAGATCGAAATGGTCAAAAAGGGCAAAAAAACGAAATTATCAAAAAGGACCAAAAGATCAAAATGGAGAAAAAGAGCAATAAGAGCAAAAGAGCATAAAGAGCAAAATGGACAAAAAGAGAAAAAACAATAAAATGGACAAAAAGAACAAAAAATAGCAAAAAGAGCAAAATGGACAAAAAAGACAAAAGAGCAAAAACAGCAAAAGAGCAAAATGGACAAAAAGAGCAAAAACAGCAAAATGGACAAAAAGGAGCAAAAAGAGCAAAAGAGCAAAATGAACAAAAAGGACAAAATAACCAAAATGATGAAAATGGCAAATCACAAAACAAATCAAAACCTATCCCACTTTTGGGATAACCTTTACATAAATCTATCCCATTATCCGGGATGAAAAATGTCCCTTGTCCACCCTTGGTATGAAAATTACATATATACCGATTTTCAGACAAATCGGTCCAGTAGTTTTTCCGTAAAAGCATAACAAACAAACAGACAAATATATTTTTATCCCGGAAACTATCCCATTTTTCGGGATAAAAAGTATCCTATGTTCATCCTCGGTATCGAAAATATATATATACTGAGTTTCAGCCAAATCGGTCCAGTAGTTTTTCCGTGAAAACGGAACAGACAGACAGAGTTACTTTCGCATTTATAATATTAATAGGGATTAATAGGCTATTTGATTTGCTGGAGGTATGACGTCATAAGTCGCTATACTCGTACAATATCTAAGAAACCGTGACGTTTTGTATGACAATAATTAGATATGAAGAGTGTCTTGATTACTTCTATTGTAGATTTGTCTATTTGTTATTTTAGTCCGGACAACTTTGTTCCATTATTTTTGTTAATACAAAAAGGAAAACATGCTAATGGAGTAATTTAATCAGATGATAACAAAGAAGTATGTCGAGTTTATTGACAACCGTGCTCAGATTCATTTTTTATTATTACTTTATGGATCAAACACTAGAAATATAATTAGTTTCAATAATTGCAAAGGCTTTAGCTACAATATATAATTATGTGGATATAATATGCACAATATGATGGATATACTCAAATATAAATTACCTATTCCACATAATTATTTAAGTCTAGTGCGCTTTAAATTTGCAGTGAGCTGCATCGTGGAATTAATTTGATATTTTTTATATGGTGTTCCATATGTTACATATTCTCCGAGTAAAAAATTGCACCGAGAAATTCTTAGTAGGTACCTACGTGTTAGGCATTAAGAATGCATTATTATGTTCTGAACAGAAGGAGAGATTTATTTTCTTTGATTGGACGCGACACAAGTAATGTATCTTAAATCTCCGCGTACGTTTCATTTCTATATCTTCAGGGTTAAAGACATAATGATTAAAAAATTCAATGCGAACGAAATAACTGCTGTAGCTAGTAAACGATATGTAACTGAACAAATACATATAATGCGTAACTAGGAGCCTAATTAAAGTTATGTAAGTATTAAAATTTACGAATGGCAGAATTATAACAAGTTATGAACGTTACATTTATGGCATTATGATTATATTAGCACTAATTGTTTACGTTTTTTTGGAATAATTGTAATGCATTTTATTTAGTTTTTAATTACTGCGTAAATAAATCAAAATCGACAATTATTCTCAGGTACTCATTTTATAAGTGCATTCTGCGCAAAATATTCATTTTCAGATTTTAACAATAAAGCCTAAAGAGGTCGTTTTCGCAGTTTCAAATGATGAACATGACAAATACCAACTTTATACTAATATTTTCTTAAGCTTTTGCGACTAGCACACAAAATAAAAATACGTTTTAACGGTTTTAAGCGCAGTAATTTATGTGATTTTTATTATTACTTTAACTTTATACTATATCTTACAACTACCAGTACATCTAGACACGTGCCAATTTTACGAAGCGATTCTTCAAGTCGACTGCTTTAGGCTTTCTGGCCTTAGTTTGAAAGTTGAGTATAAATATATATAAAGGAAATTCTGTTGAAAGAATTAATTGTTCACAGATTAAGAGGTAAATATTTTTTTTTATGAACTAAACTTTTATTGAAGAAAAGTGTTCCTCAACATTAGATCGTATCAAATTTGGATATTCTGTAGAGAATTTATGAACACTACGATACGTTATTTACAGTATCCTTTTGTTATACAAAATCGATTTTCGATATTAATATTTTCTGAAATAACCAACCAAACAATTTAGAATAATTACGGTACATAAGTTTATAATAAATATTTTAAAAGTTTTATTGACGGCAACTAACTAAAAAGGGTTTCTGTTATTTTTAAAAGAGTAAGTCGATGATATATGATACTTAAATCTTTTCAAAAGTTAATGAGGTTCTTTGATGATTCACTTACAATCGTTAACTGCGATTTCGTAAGCTTAGGAAGACGATGCGAAGAAGGATGATCCACTTTGTATAATAGGACAGAAACTGTACTGATGCTCACATCTTATTATGTAAACCGGAGTAATTGAGCTCATCTGTCAATCGTTTGAGGATGTAAAGCAATAAATGTAATAATGACACTGCTTGGCGAGCTTGACGTCTTGCAACATAGTGGTTGGTTTGTGTTTGTTACCTAGTGAGGCTCTGTTACAAAATCCGTCAAATCTTTAAGTTAAAAGAATCATGAACTTAATGTTTCAGTGGTAAGATATTTTTCATATTGTTCAATTAGTTTGCATGCAGTAAAATTTTATTATTCTAAAAATTATAAAAATTGATTGTTGTAAGAAGTTGTAAACAACAATAGAAAAAACTAACATACATTTGCTTAATTAATGTTAAAAAATTATAACACGAGTATTCTGTTGGATATTTATAGCCCTTGTGTATTTTATTATTAGTCAAACCACGATACATTATCGCGAAGGCAATTGTCATACATTAAATTTAGTCATTTCGACTTTGTATAGGCCTACACTACTACATATATAAAATATGAGTGTCGAAAGACGGGTCTCTTAATCAACATTAAAGAGGCAAGATGTAATATATAAAAAAACATCAAAATAATTACTTATTTAAAAATTGTGTTAAAGTAACAGTAATAAAATGTAGTTCATTTAATTAAATGTATCAGCATAACGTAGAAAATAATTTATTCATTGATTGATGAATATCGGCGAATATTAATTTAAGGTGACTTTAACACGATTATGATCTAACTTCTTGCACTCTCTCTTCGTGAGTTGTCAATTCTCCTTGACTGAATACAATTAGCCTATTTATAAACAAATAAAAATATACTTAGTGTAATAAGTATTAAGGCATCGCTCGTGACTTGGCCTATGATTGTCAAAGTAGAATTAAGAAAATTTCAAGCGTAATAAGCATCCTATGACTAATATCTAAAGTTGTTTGTTACCTTTGTTCTTTATTGTACACAAAAAGGTACACACAAACATATAAAATAGTGGTAATGTACAAAGGCAAGCTCAGCCCTAAGAGTTTTCTTCCAACCAACCTATGGGTCTAGGCAGAAGGGGAGAAACAAAATGCAGGACTGTGTACATAAACAATATTTTTGTGATTTAACTACTTACACTTGCTCAATCGCTTTTACTGTCGATTCTTGACTATGCGGACGCCTGCTATCTTGACCTTACCGTAGAACAACTCAATAAACTAGAGCGACTTCAAAATTTTTGCATCAGGTTCATATTTGGTTTGAAGAAATATGACCATGTCTCTGAATATCGCAAAAAGCTCAAGTGGTTGTCAATCTCACTTCGCCGGAATGCTCATCTTCTCAATCTACTGTATAGTATATTATTTATTCCTTCTACCCCTTCCTATCTTAAGGAACGTTTTGATTTCCTCCATACATCTCACACCCTTAATTTGCGCTCTTCTCATAATCTTACCTTAAAATCACCTGCACACGTTTCTACTTTCTACACCAAATCCTTTGCTGTGCAGGCTGTTCGGCTGTGGAATTCATTGCCCGAATACGTGAGACAGGCAAAGTCACTCGCCATTTTTAAAAAACTGGTACGGGAACATTATCTCACTTTATAATAAATATTTAATATGATATTACATGTACGTTGTTAGTGTATTAGTATATTAATATTACATATATTAGTAGGTATATATAATATTAATATATTTTGTATTAGTACTATTATTAATATTGTATAGCTACTGTCATTGCTATACACATATTAATGAGGTATATATTGGTATATATATAATATTAATATGTGTTATTGATTATTCTCTTTTTTTTTTTAATTTTAGGTATATGTACTGTGTGATTATTTATATATCCTGTTATATGTGTATTTAATTAGCACACCACCGTCATACACTTGCGAATTTCCTGTTCATAAAATCCACAGCCCGGGTTGTCTGGAAGAGATCGCTCTAAAGCGATAAGGCCGCCCATTGCTCCTACTTTTACTGTTTAATGATACTAATGTAAATTGTTTATACTATGTGTATGTGGTGAACAATAAAGTGTTTTCTATTCTATTCTATACTTATAAATTTTTTTAGTCAAATAATAAACTAATAAACAAATACGTCTATTAGTACCCGATAGTTCATGGAATCTATTGTCTTCTTCTTCTTCTTAAGCCAATTTCAGTCCACTGCTGGACGTAGGCCTCCCCAAGTACGCGCCACATATTCCGGTCTCTCGTCTTCCTCATCCAGCCCCTGCCGGCGATCTTGCGCAGGTTGTCAGTCCACCGGGCTGGCGGGCGTCCTACGCTACGTTTGCCGAGACTTGCCTCCACTCCAGGACTCGTTTGCTCCATCGGCAATCGGTCCTGCGACAGACGTGACCGGCCCACTGCCATTGCTATTGTCCTATTACTGGTAAAATATTTTGTTGTAACTCCGAGATGTGTACATTAAAGTACATTCTATTCTATAGCATGAGTATCATCATATGCACGTTAAACAAATCGATGCTAATAGGTCAGTTGGTAAATGCTACAAGGTAATACAAATAGGCATGGGAATTTTCTAATAGCCGTTTGAACTACTAAATATTAAAATAACAGACGTGACATAAGAGACAAGGCATTTTTAATAATTTTACATGCTTTTATTGTTTTTTATTGTTTAGATCTAAATACATGGATTCATTGTTTATTTAAGCGCGAGTAAATAAGCTTCTCAATTGTTATATGAAATAGAAGTTCTAATTTTTTTTATAGGTATATATATTATTGTAACTATTTTTTGTTTAAACGTTTAAGTTCGTTAGCATACGCATAATAAAGACTGTCGGCAATTGATATTAAGAAAATATAGTATAGTAGTAAAATATTTACAATTTAGTCATTGATTTTTATTTTTATATGACAGAGTTGATTAGGTATGCAATTTTGAATAAGCACGCATCCATTATACGTGTCTAATTATTATTTATCCGTGTAAGAACGGAGAAAGAATGTTCTGTGGCCAAGCGGCCTGTCGTAGGAGGGTGGTCGAACAGTCCACAGCCAGGTCGTAGAGTGCTTGCCGGTCTGGATGGCTACCATTCGTCGTCTTGAGTAGGCCGCCACAACAATTTGGAGCTATATTCCGGCATTATTCGCCTGGTTTCAATATCCCTTTAGAGAGCGGTACTATATTGGTAGCACTAATATAATAATGTCCATATGCGATGGTAACCGCTTCCCACCAAGTGGGTCGCCTGCTTGTCTGCTGAATAAGCAGACGAGACGACAATAAGCAATACATGGTCTAATGACGCCTTAAGCTAATAAATTTTCTAAATTCAATTGGTTAGTTTTTCCTTATTTTAGTTTACATATCTAAATTATTATAACTAAATAAGTAAATGAATAACGATAGGTAAATAAAAAGTTTAGGTCTTGTTTGATATACCTATATAAAGCCTTAAAGGTTAGGTCTCTGTATTTTTATTTGCTTATTCATATTTTTATCTCATCTTGTGAAGTCAATCCAATACCCTTGTCAAACAAAATATTGTACTTTAATATTCTTTAAATACAATGAAAAATATTTTATCCGCGTAGCTTACGCACGTTGCGAATTCTCCACTTTCGCTTTTTACAAACATAGCGTGATGTATGTCAATTTCTACTACACTATTATAAGTTCCGTTCTTTTCAAGTATGAGTGTTTAAGTTATATAACTAAGTAAGCAAACTTGATCAGTAATCTTTGTTCTGCTATTTGATATATGAGAAAAAATGGTCGGTACCTTAAATGATTTTAAACGACTAACTTATATAATAGAACTTTGTAGTAACTAAAATTGCTTTCGGGGATCTTCAATCTATATTCAATCAATCAATTTTTTTCAGGATTATTTTTCTATAAAAAGAATCTTCAAAAAAATTGTTTCATTTTTATATGTGTTTAATTTTTTAGTAAGTTAAGTATAAAATTCTGTATAAGGTGAAACGTACCATGTTTTACTTAAAAAAAACATATATAATATACTATTTTATTGCAAATAAATGAATTTCAAGAGCCAGCAGTGAATCATAAAGTAAATAAGTTAGTATGCTACTCATTTACTTTATGGTTCACTGCATTGAAATCGTTCTATTGTAAAATGTAATAAAGATACAATTTATGATGGTTGTGATGGTCTTGAAGACAAGGCTAAGGAAAAGTAATTTAATTAAAAATTCATTAAAATTGCTAACACAATTAGGGTTTTGCAATGCTTTGTTTATAACAGAACAAGACTAAATAATACACAAGATTACGTTTTCTTATACAATAAAACTGTTTTAGATCTATCTACATATCGCCTCTGCTGATATTTGTATTGTATTTATTTGTAACTAAAATAATTTAAGAAGAGAGTTTATATAATTTTCAAAATAAATTATATTGAAATGAATAACGTGGTATCTTTTAAAATACATTGTAGATTGACGGAAACAAAGTTATTTGTTACTACACTACTACTACTATACAGTTATTTTTTGAAGGTCAAAAATCTTTTTCTAAAATTTAAAATTTTCAAGATAGCATTGGAGCAAAGAGGCCAGAGGCGATACATTTATAATGAAAACCAAAACTACATACAACAAACATTATAAAGATACAACATGGAATTGATGCAAATCAAAGTAATAAACAAATACGACGTAGTTTGGAATCTAACTTTTCCTTGTGGCTGCTGTTTGGAGATCTGCCATTGCAGGTACTACATTACCCCACTGGATAGTGTGACACTCCGGGACTAGGTTTATGTACCCAATACAACACCCCATGGATGTTGGATGGATGGATTAGGGCTGCGGGAATAGAGGCATTGGGAATGCTGAAACCCAGCTGACGTGGGATATCTTGTCTGTTTGTTCCGAATTCACGTCAAAACTACTGAGCCGATTTCAATGACTTTTTCGCTGATCGACAGGAAATTCTTAGAATTAAAATCTGCGCTACTTTTTATTCTGGGAATCCGGCGGGAATTTCTCTGGGAATGCTTAAAATGGCCAGATTAAAAAAAAGAATTCCAAAGTGATTTTTTCACTGATCGATAGCAAATTGTAACAATATGTGTGATATATTATATTCCAGGAATCCCGCAGGAATTTCAAGGCAAGCGTGGATGATAATAGATAATAAACTTGTCCATGGGTCGCTTGGAGTCAGAGCCAACTGGTGTCTCGGGTCACATCTAAAAGAGAGGTGCGCACGCGGATTTACTGTGACGAATAATGTTGCTACCAAGTGCCGGCACCAACGGCTGCAAACCTGAGACCGGTGTTCGGAGGTTGTAAGATGCGCTCCCATAGCGGGTTCGTACATCTCAACGGCCATTTATTTGTCTTATTTATCGGCTAAAATGCGACATAAACCAAAATTCAATCATGAGTCCTACATTCAATGATACATTTTCGGTTATGTTGATTGATTGTATGATCAGTATTACATACTACTTTTAGTATCATATATTGATATGACTCAAATATTGTTAAAGATTTATTCAAACAATTTAAACAATCTACTGCATAAATATGAATCTATCGAACGCATAATACCTGTTTATTCAAGGTCATAATATATAACACCTTCTTGCTATGCAAATATGGTGATAATTTGTGAATTCTTTTGCTAAGCGTAATAAGTGTTTTCATTTAAATAAAATTTATTGTTTTTGAATTAAAACTTAAATCCAATTTTACATTAAAGAATATAACATATTATATATATTTATGAAGCTTCTTGTGAAGTTTTATCATTATCATCCTAGAATTAAATCCTGGTTGCGTTCGAAGGTTCTACTTTATCTTCCCCACTTCGTGCGATCTTCGTCTACCCTTATTGTTAGATCATTGGCAAGAATATTATTCCTCATCACGTAAAGACAACATTTTTTGGGACAAATCTTTCTATCTGTCTATGTTTCTAGCCATGATTATAATATAATAATAATGTTTTCCCTTGTTTTCTAAATTCAGTAACTACCTTACACCAATACACATGTTACATTACGAATTACGATACTTTATTGCCGAGACAGGTTTAGCCTGTAAATAAAGCAAAGAAGGAGCAAGCAGGTATTGGAGTTGGTAAGCCTAACTGGCTGTGTACAAATATTATTGAGCAAATATTAGTATACCTCCTGGCAACGAGCCGTGGCCGTTAAAATTAGAAGACAAATAGAAAGAAGCTGTGTCATAACAATGTTTTTATCTCTTTGTTATGCAAACGAAATATTTTTTAACTAAAAAAAATATTACGCAGGTATACGCGATGCAATATTGTCTATTATTTGGTGTGGTACTAGATATCTTGCCGCTATCTGGTGTTAATTTTAATTTTATACCCCAAGAAGCTGTAGCGTATAAAACCTCTCACGCTTCCTGACCGGTCGGCCCAGGAAGGTCCGATTGACAACTGTCAAGACATTGAGAGAGAAAGTCACGTATAAATATCACATTTTAATCCTAAAACATCTATTTGTATAATTATAAAGACAACTCAATATGTACATAATTCATACACAATAATATAGTTTACAAATGCACGGGTTGTTTGATTCCCGCAACGAGCCGTCAAAGCAATTGGATTTTTATTGTCACCTTTAAATAAAGTACATATATACAATCGAACCAACTGAATTATGACCCACTTTGCTAATAATTCCTTTAAAACCGTCAAAATAGTACGGTTTATCGTGTGTGTTGCACTTAGGACGTTTTAAACATTAATTAAAATGCGTCACTAGGCTCAGAGCACTACGCAATTTTAAACTTTGTTATCATTGTACTAGATATGTTTTAGATAAAACAGTAATGATTTGAAATAATTTCGAACTGAAATCTGTTACACACGAGTATACTCGAGTCTCTCCGGTCTGTTCAATACAACGTAGTCCAGTAACTGTCAAAGTCTTATAAAATGATAACAAGTTCGTTACCAATGAAATGTATGTTCAGGCGAATTTCAACCTAATTGTATTTCACAACTGTAGGAAAATGACCTTATGGTGGGTCATGATTCAGTTGGTTCGATTGTACGATCGGCACAACTGATTTATGACCCACTTTGCTAATAATTCCTTTAAAACCGTCAAAATAGTAAGGTTTATTGTGTGTGTTGCACTTAGGACGTTATAAACATTAATAAAAATGCGTCACTAGCCTCAGAACTACGCAATTTTAAACTTTGTTATCATTGTACTAGATATGTTTTAGATTAAACAGTAATGATTTGAAATAATTTGAATCTCGAACTGAAATCTGCCTTATAATTCTAACTCTTTTCATTATAGAAAAATTATTATAATTTTAAAAATAAAATGTCATTCTGAAAGTATATCAGAAGTCAAGTAAAGTCAATGAGAAAAAAATTAGAACTCAATATCTAAAAATTAAATTGTATAATGGGTAGTCTCGCAGAACAAAGAGTTCGGATTGTAGTGCTCAGTGAGGAAGGCTATGGCATTCGAGAAATATCACGAGTGTTAAATATAAGTCGGAACACAGTGAGAACATGGATCAGACGGCACGCTGAAGAGGGCATTCTTGAAGATAGACGAAAACATAATTATGGCGTTCGTCGAATAACAAAACAACAAAGTACAGATATGCAGCACCATTATGAAGAACATCCTTTTTCTCGTACCCAAGATTTCGCGGCACGTTACGACGTTTGTTTACAAACCATAAGAAATCATTTACACCGTATTGGACTGCATTACCGGCATTATGCTAAGAAAGTACACTTAACGAATGCACACAAAACTGCAAGATTAAATTTTGCACGTAATTATTTAGACTTTGACTGGACTAATACCATATTTTCAGATGCAAAATCATTGAGATCTTCTCAACATGGTCGCTTAACTTTGTGGCGTTATAACAATACGCGATACACAGAGGATCACGTAGTACCCAATCAATTATCTGGTCGAATTTCAGCTAAAATGTGGGCCTGGATGGGTACCGGGGGTATAGGTGAACTTGTCCAAATTTCTCCTCGTCAAAACGCATTAAACTATGTCGATTTGTTGGAAGAATCAATGTTACCGACAGTGCGAATAGTGTACCCACTTGAAGAAGTCCGTGTATTCTCCTACGTTCACGACAATTGTCGAGTACATACTGCCAGAATTGTCTCGAACTGGTTTACCCAGCATGAAGATGAAATTACTCTAATTCCATGGCCATCTAGGTCACCAGACCTCAACCCAATAGAAAATTTATGGGGTTTGATGGTTCAAATGTGGGATAACAGAAACGAGAGGACAAAGGAAGCAATTGAGCAGCACTGTAATGAAATTTGGAATTACATGAGGGGAACCGACATCTGCAATCGTCTAATCGGGTCGATGCGTAATCGACTATTAGACGTCATTGAAAACAATGGTGCTTATACCCGGTTTTAGGTTTAAGTAAAGTAAAATGAGTGCCATTTCAAACTTTGAAATACTACAACCAATTAATAAAATTAACAAAAAAAATATTTTATTTTCTTCCACATTAATGTTGTTAATGTTTTATTTTCTTGTGTATTTCTGCTACCTAACGTATAACGATAACCCTAATATCTAATGTTGTATATACAAAAGGTTTGGCCTGTGTCACTTTTGGCTTGTCGATTTATGACCGGTTCCGATATCTCACTATTCACTCCACTTCACTTCCCCTGCTTTACCGTAGGTTGAATTTTGACATTGCTTGTATAGAGATTACTTCAAATTTTAATCGTTAGTAAGGCAAATAAACGGTCGGTAAGATATAGGAAACGGCACTTAATCCAACATACTTAATGACAGAGATAGTAATAGCACGTAATAGCATTTGTCAGATGTTACACGAGTATAGACGAGTCTCTCCGATCTGTTTAATACAACGTAGTCAGTAACTGTCAATATCTAATACAAGTTCGTTACCAAGGAAATGTATGTTCAGGCGAATTTCAACCTAATTGTATTTCACGACTGTAAGAAAATGACCTTATGCTGGGTCATGTTTCAATTTGTTTGATTGTACATATACCAAAATTTCATGACAATCGGTTTGTTTATTCTCGTTACACTATATTTATAATTATAGTAGTATCAAGCTGAGAAAGTTATACTTGTGTTGTAAGTAAACGGATAATTCAGAGGCTACAAAAGATACAAAAGAAGGTGACATTTGCGAGAATTCAATTTACATCTAGGATAATAGGTTACACCCACATTGTCGCGTTATGTTTGGTCAACTGTTACTAAAACAAATAACACTCAGTTTAATACACTTATGGGAATACTATTAATTGTAATGAATGTTATCTTACATTGTTTAACGTTTTAATATTCATAATTTTTTATAGCTATATTATATTTATAAAATATACTATATTGTGCAAATTTATAGTTGTTTTTTTATGTTTTACTTGGCACCGGCTTCAAAATGTTGAAGCAAAATTTTTAATTTTGGTTTTTAGTTACTTTTGAAGTCAATTTTGTTTTATGTTATTTTTAATTACACAAATACTTGAATGGCTTTAGGAAAGAAAATATATACAAGAATCACGTTGTACAATTAACGTGCCTATAATATTCGAGAGTTGCTCTCAATTTCCCTGGGAACAGTGGATCTGGTAAGTGTACCAGATCCTGAATTGGTGATAATGGGCCCACCGCAGGAGTAGGTATGCTCTTTTGAAAAAAAAAGAAGATCCATTCACAGTTGACGGAGAAATCGCGTAACAAATATACAAAAAATAGCATACAGTCGAGTTGCAAACCTCCTACTTTGAAAGTCGATTAAAAATATAAAGTTTATGCATATTGCCAATTGAGAAATAACTTACAAATAATCAAGTCACAATAATTCTTCTGTGGGAAACATTAATACTCATCGAAATCAGTTTGACATTGCAAAATTATGCTAATCGTTGTGATATAACAGTCTATAATAGAGCTATAAAATATTTTTTATAAAAGTGGGTCAATAAGGTCTTTGACACGACCCCGTGACCGTCATAAAACACTGGCCACATGTTTGTTGCTACGATTTGTGTAAACTGTTTAGAAATACTCCTACATTAGGAAAATCAAGCACTACGGATACGTTTAGAAACAAGCTATGAAATAATATAATCGATGTTTTATCTATGTCTAAACTAATGTTATAACAAGGAAAGATTTGTATGTTTGTAACGAATAAACTCAAAAACTACTGGACTGATTTGAAAAATTCATTCACCATTAGAATGCTACATTATCCCCAGAATAATACAGGCAACCTATATTTATTACTAGGAAAATTAAGGATCCCTACTAAAACTTCAATAATGTACCCTAAGGTGTAAAAAAATGTATTTGAGTGGGTCCAGGGATGGTTTAGATTTACAATTAGACCCGGTAGGTGGCACTGGATTCAGGTTCTATATTATTATTATTTATTATTATGTTTGTATGTATTTTGAGACCACGGGCCATAAAAATGGCCTGAAAATTTGGAAGGCTTGCGTGGGGCCATGGGAAGGCCAACACGTAGAGGCCCCGTGACAAATTTAATTTAAATGTCGCGTGACACTGACCGGCGTACAAGGGGTCTGGGAATATGGGGATTATGGCGTCTGCTCGTCGCAATGTTCAGGGAACATGGGAAAATGGGCAGACGGTGACTCGCCACTCCCTGCATGGGCCCCTAAAAATGCCATAGAAGGCAGGGGCAACATGGGTGTGAGTGGCTAAGGAGTGTAGAGAGGTGGGCTGCAGGTTCACCGTAGCTACTTCTGACGTGATGCCATTTATCACTTCCACCCCTGGAGCTGGAGTCTTAGCTCTAGAGATCTCCACTCCGTGACGGCTGGTAAAGGCAAGCACGGAGGTGGGGGCCCTGCCTTGGCCCCCGGAGTCAGGTACGAGGTGTCGCTACTTACCTAAGGCTTCGCCACAAAGCCCCCCTGCGGGTTTATTATTATTATAATATGAGAGAAATTAAGCAAACAAGTGTATCAGGTAGCGATTACATTAGCAGTTTCTTTATAACTGAACACTCGGAAGGATTTTTAGTTTCAAAGTAATAAACTTAGGTGTGACAAATATTCCCTAAAATAAATCAGAAATGGGGGTTAGTATTAGGAACCAAGGGTACGGATATAATATGTAGCTTACTAAACTAGTAAGTTGAAGTGGAAGTGGGTCGGTCACATCTATCGCATGAACGACGGGCAATGGAGCAAACGATCGCGTCAGGGTAAACGTAGTCTAAGACGCCTTCTAGCTCGGTATATTGACGACAATAGTAAAAACACAAAAAAGTAAATGTAAATAAATAGGGCTTTATTATGAGTCTGCTATAATTAAAGTGAAGTACAATTTTATCTTTATGTCTTGGAAAGGGTTTAAAATTAATACGTGTAATCAGCACACTGAAAAAGGCATCAAAAACGAACTGCCGCGACATTAAAATTAATGAAGTGAAGATTTACCGAGTACTTTAGCATCCTGATGGTTAACCATTTTGTGCCTTGAATAACATTACTAAGGATTATATCACATATTATGCAATACGAACTTTCACTGCAATGATACATGAATACGCGTATCGTACAGTAAGAAATTATTTGTATACATTGCATTAAGAAACTTGTTTGAATTATAAAAAAAAACTTTGTACGAGTAAACGCATTTCCCAAAGATTCCAAAGCGAAGCTATTTTCGAGATATTCACACCAATTGCTATTGTAAACTACATATTATGTACAACCCGCAAGAGTTTACTTGAGATTTCGCTCGGACGACGTAAGCGCGAGGTGTTGACGCGTCGATGGCGAGAGCGATAAGAAAGCGGGGATCGGGATGGCTAGAGCGGTAAGAAGGCGGGGGTCGGGAGGGGAGCGCGCATTCCGCTCAGGTCTCAAGTTAACTCTTGCGGATAGCATACATTTATCTTGATCGTAAAAGGTATGATGTAAATCAGTTAGCTAGGTTTTACAATAAATTGTACAACAATGTTGTTATAAAAATGGGCGCTAAAATAACTATCGTCATGGAAGATTCTTACATTGTCTTACTTTTGAAATATTTCCTTATTAGTTTACTCATGCCAATTTTTTTATAATTGTTATTAATTAACATATAATGTGTATCAGATTACCGAATTGATTAAAATAGAGTGTTAATTGAAAATGTAGTAATTGCTAAAGAATCTTTAAAAATACCCTTCTTATTTATAAGTAAGTAAATAATTTTCTCCAGGCAGTAACGGATAACGAATACCACATCCTGCAGCTAGTAGTAGGGCATTTGGCCCGTAGTAGGACGATTGGATGGCTAACACTCCTGGTCTAGAGTATACCACCATAACAAGATTGAGTTGTTTTCCAGAATCAATAGTCAGGTTTCAGTTTCAGCTTCAGGCCAGCACCTCTGGCATTGCTAATGTCCATAAGCGATGGTAACCACTTTCCATCACAGTCGGGCCGTCAGCCGGTCTGCTCTGCTTCAGCAATAAATAAAAATCGTTTAGTTTATTTTCTAAAGAACTCGCGTAATTGGGAAGAAGTATCTAGATTTGAGGACCAATGAGTTGATGTAAAAGACCGTAAATCGGTATATATTCATTAGTTTAATAGATTTAGATATTGGGAACATTCAAAACGCGATTTGTAATTAAGATTTAGTTAATTAATCTGTATGATTTAAATACGTAATCTGACCGGGGAAATTTAGTTTCTTGTAAATGCATATATATATTTTATATGATATATTTTATAAACATTTTATGCAGAGTAAGTTTAAATCAATATTTAAATGACTGTGAAGTTATCGACTTATGAAATGGATGGTATTAGTTTTTTACGGGACTTAAATTTCGACTCCTCTTGCAAAGGCTATCGAAATGGACGTGATAAAAATTGTTCTATATTGTTCATCTCCTGTCAAATCTTCCCTTATACCAAATTTGTACTAAATACTAGTAGTGTATTTGTATTAAACATACTAAGTTACGAATAGAGAACACACAAAGCAACTAAGTAATACCACAATTATACAAACATGTAATGTTATGCAGTATGGATAGATTTTTCTATAGCCAGAGCAGCGCGTGCGGAGGTATGCACCGCATCCCTATCCCTGGCTCTTTGTGTCCTGAGTTATTTTAGTACACTTGTGGTCGTTATAGAATAGCCTAGACTTTGAACATCGTGCCCTCTTTTTGTAACTGTTTCATGATATTCATTATAGTATAAATTATATTTTAGGAAAGCAAACAATTCAATCACAGATTACGATTTGACCTTTTGCAGTTTAGAAACTAAGCTGAAGTTTCAATGTATAGCTATATAGATTATAATCTCCAATCCATTGTGTACATACAGCCTTAGACTTTTGCTAATTAGGGGTTTATAACGAACGCAGATTAAATTGTATAAGAGATATATGCTGTTCGGTCAGGATTCGAATCCGCATCATTGAAATGGAACGCGGGCACGTTAGCCACTAATCTTCCTCGTATATTTACGAAAATATATATTTCCTCGTGAATACCAGCAAATTAACATGCATAACAGCACATGATAATCAAATCTTTAATAATATTTCATATGGCGGTGAAATATTAAAATGATTTAAAATAGTCTTGTTAATTAGTTTTGATGAAAGCTTAATTTATAATCAATGTTTATACTGGAGATAGAAATTAAATAATTGGGTGTTTTACTATTTAGTCAAGTTTTTTATATTAAATAAAAATTAAATTCGAGCGGTTTTTTAAGTTAGCTGCCATAAATAATATCGACCGTTAATCCTGTGACAAACGCGACCCGCCCACTACCACTTTAACCTAGGCTTGATTTAAGTACAATTGCATTAGTTATTTTATTGCAGGAGTTCAGCAGACAGGTAAACTGCTCACTTGATGGATAGCGGTTACCATCGCCTATGGGCATTCGCAACACCAAAAGCGCTACAAATGTGCTGCTGCTCTCTTAAGGGAGACTGGAACCTGGTCAATAATGCCGGAATACAACTCAAGGTTGTTATAGCGACATACTTAAGACCAGGGGTGGTAGCCACCCAGTCGGGCAAATGCCCTACCACCTGGCACTTATTTTCTTTATTGTAAAACTGGTATGGAGGTAGACGGCTCGCGTAATGATTAATGTTTGCCGTCCCTATTAGATGTTTGCAACAGATCTCTTCTGATGGGTTAGGGAGAGGGAGAAGTGGGCTATCGGAACTTTCACTAATCTAAGGATATTCTGTGAAAGCGTGGTATCAAGCACACCGATCGAGCTGGCCCAACGAGCTGTAATAGAGATAACGATTCAAGCTTGGTCCATAACGTCAGAAAGTTAAGTAGTAGGTTACCTAACGAAACTAGCTAGTTAAGCCCTTATCATCATTCACATCACCTGTCGCTAAGCTTTGTCAGTCTTGGCTAGACTATTAGTCCAACGCTTCCTGGATGAATAGACCTGTGACCTGAGGCCAGCAGTGTTATGTTTATAGTCTAATACTACCTTGAAAATTAAAAAACGGATACAAGTCTGTACGAATATTTATGCTAAAATTTCTAAATCAATATTATTAAGATGGATCTAAAATAATTAAAATAATGACATAATATATGTATATTCGAAAAATATATACGCAAGAATGTTGATATCCTGTGCAGATAACGGTAATAAAATTAAAATAATTATTTTTGACATAATTTCGACATGATTTAATGTCACAGGGTTATGATATAGACATATACATAGCGCGGTGTAACGTACATTTCTCCATATAATTTACATTATAGCATTGCGTAGAGCACTTGTAATATCCCTTAGCACCCATTCCGCAATGTCACATGTATCATTATTTTTTTCTTAATGACAAGCATTAAGTATTAATATGTAGGAGTAATGTCTTCCATCGTGTTCTATTGACCTGTACATTAATGGAAGGTTGCCCATATTTTATAAAACATTAAAATTAAAGTCTACTTCTATTAACACGTGTCTCGCGACAACGATTGAATACTTAACAACACAAACTACTTTGAACAGACTCAACTCGCGGCTGTCTTGCTTTTGTGGTGATAGTTAATACACATATAAAATAATTATATATTTTGCATTGTGTGTGTATTCTACATTTTATTCGATATACATACTCGTATGCGTTGTTCTTATAAACTATAACGATATTTCTTAATACTTTTTTAACTAGTAAGTCGTGAGATTTTCGCTTCAAAAGTTGAAGAACCTGTGCCTCTAATTCTGACCTTTAAGTTAGAGACTATCTAAAAAAGAATTCTGAAAAAGGGAGAATTCGATAAAATATACTATGTAAGAACATTTGTTTCAGTAAAAAAATTATACACACTGAAAATAAATCCAATAAAACAGTTTAATATTGTAGTATAATTACAGGTTTCTAATTGAACACAAACAGAATTTAAAGTCACCCAATCACATTAATATTATAAAAGTAAACCCTGAAGATCTCTTAAGAACACGAGCTATCATAAAAGTCCATATACTGTTTTAATGAAACCTTAAAACTAATGTTATAATAGCTGTAATTTAAATGTTAATCGTTTATTATCTTGTTTTAAATTCAAAATAGTTTTTTCGTGGCCAAAATAAAACCTTTAACCTTCTGACCCCAAAATGCCTATTATTTATCTATATAATTAAGTCAAGGAGAAATTATAACATGTGAACTACATTTCGTTGTTTTGATGTATTAATTTAAATTAAGTATTCTGAATTATAGTGGTTTTATTTTTACTTATATACTATTAAAATGATAAGGTCTAATATTCAAACGTTATGAATATATTCGTAAAATGAAATCTGTATGTTCTTTTTGGGGGCCTATCATAGGATGGAAAAGTTACTGAGCTAACTATTAAGTTAATGAGTTTATATTGAACGACAAATTGGTGATTTTAGCAATAGATGGCTCTGCAATAGACAGTATTTTATACAAAACCAGTTACTGCACAGGTGTTCGCAGATAATTCAGAAGCCATAAAGGTGCAGACTTTGAAACGTACTAGTATGCATTAGTGATAGACGTTTATTGCTTGTTACCTTACACAATGACTCATTCAATAAACTTGCCTTGGGATGTAGGTGTTAATGCCTTTGTACCATACTCGCGGTTAAAGAAAGTGTGAATTGGCAATGTTATTCGAGATAGAATTTATAAAAGGACTAAAGTAATGAAATTTCAAGACTTCCTCGTCGATAGTCGCAAGTTAGCATGATGAATGTTCAAAAACTGCATGAGACGTATTTGTAACCAATTTGCTACCTATATTTTGAGCCATCAAGAACAATTGTTAAGTAATTTTGAAAACTAGTAGGTTAGGCATGGTATGTATGCAGACGGCCCACCTGGTGAAAAGCGGTTACCACCATCATCGTCTATGGAAATTTGTAACACCAAAGATTCTACCAATCTGCTACTTTTTAAAGGGGGACGGGAACCTGGCCACTTATGCCAGAACACAAATCAAGGTTGTTATGTTAAAATATTCTAGACCAGGGGTGGTAGCCATTCAGACCCGTTGCACCCCCGGGTAAACACCGAGAACTGATAATATTCAATATCATGTAAATTTCATGTAACATCCCGATGTCAAATGTAACTAGTTGAAACTTACCTATCAGTATGTATCTACCTCCACCGTTTGAGTTATTGTATACCTATTGTTTTCGTGATACAAGAAACCACCAAGGCCGGTGCTTGGCTGTTACCTTTTTTCGAAACACCAGGTCGTAGTTTACAACACTTGGGCGTCACGGTTTAGTGGTTTGACACGCGAACGATGGCTGCATCAATAAACAATTAAAATGTTGTAAATATGCATGATTAACTAACTTCTGTGGCTCAATGACCCAAAATGAGTCTTGGCTTCTTAAACGAGAGCACTTCAGATCTCTTATTATTTCTTTTACATATTTCTTAGCACGATTTGTATGTTTACCCCATAGCTGATCTAAAAGTCAGTCTATATACTTTAAATTTAACGACTCATCTAGCTAAAGCCTCAGTCAAAATGTACTTCATATTGAAGATAATAAGAGAGTTCTAATGGCAGTTAAGACACATTTCACTAAACTTTACTTAGAATTTTCAATTTAACGCAGGAATCACTCAAGGATTGCCCATTTTTAACGCATATCATACGTATATATATACGTTTTATGCTCATTAGATAAGAAAAATTTGCAAGGTTAACAAGGCGGTAATTTATTAATGCTTTAGGTTACATAGTAGTTGTTTATTAATTAGTATATCTCACAGTATAATAATGAATGTACCCACTACTTTATTTAGTTTAAGGTACGGACAGGAAGACTGCATGTATATATATACTGTGACATGACACTATTTTCTGTAAAGACACAATCGAAAGCAAAGTGGAGAGAAGGAGGGATTTATAGCATTAGGATCAGCGCCGCGCCGCCCCTATAAGCGAAGTGTGTGGCGCACACAGGCGCCAAGACAACAGGGGCGCCGCCGTCGAAATTATTTTTACTTACACAACAACATAATTATTCTTTGTAGTGGATTTTTGTAATTGGCAAGCGGAATCGAACTGGTTATACCTATTTAGGAAAATGTTATCTAAGTATATATAATTGGAGACCATTCATTTCGGTCAAAATTAACAAATAATGAAAAAAAATAAGTTGAAACATGCAGCTTCGGGAAAAAAAGAGGCGCTTCATACATAGTTTTCGCACACAGGCGCTGTGGGTCGGCGCGGCCCTGATTAGGATTTACTGCGGTAATATAAAAACAAGGGAAATATTTCCTTATTTGTCTATATTTGACATGTAGCGTCAAATGTGAATTTACATCTTAGTCCTAAAATTCAGATATGTTTGAAAAATCAAAACAAAATATTTAACGTGAAATGTGCGTCAGTTATACAATACGTCATAGCGTTGTTTATTTACACTATAATTATGGTACGGCACACCAAACAAAAAGCTCAGCTACGACGACTTACAGATTTTGGACCTTATGAGTAAAGATGAAACTAATGACATAATTTGGATCCTCATAATTAAATATCCTTTTTTACGTTTCTTGACAAAATGTACGGGTCAATGTAACAATGATGTGTGAATTATGACTTTTAATTTGATTCATAAACGCTATAGTGTTCTTCCAGGATCTGTATTTCTTAAGACCATGGGAACTAAAGCGCTCGTTCTTGCAAAAGCTTGCTTATTATTGCACTGTGAACGATTGTTGTGTTTAATCTTGAATTTTAATAACAAAATATCTTTAAACAATGGATTACAATGTTGGTGTAAAATTCAGATTTGTTCAAGGTTCGAAATGTAATTTTTATGCACTTCATAACATTTACTTTAGATAAAGAGATTAGTTTTCAAATAAATGAAACATAGAATTATGAAAATCCAGATAAAATGGATTTCATATTCTCAATCTGTTTTTTTGGTCTCTAGTTAAAAAATAGAAAATATTTCTTTAATGAAATTACACTAATTTAATTACTTACTATAAGTTTGTAACTAAATAGCACAGATACAGCATTACTATCCAGCGTGGCAATGCAGCCAGCCTGGCCTTATCGGCATCTCTTCTCTCGGTCAGTGATCGGGTATATCTAATTATACTTTTGTAACTTTAATATTCAAAGCCTAAAACCTACCAGACTCTGATATTAATTTGTGACAATGTATGTTTGTAATACAAAACAATATATTTGACTTTTTCACATTTAGTTACAAAGTATGAAAACTTCTACACGGGCGACGGGCGATATCAGTCCAGTAATATAACTACTTATCAGAAATATAATTTCAAGCAATTTGCATTACTAATTACAGCTATTAGTAATTAAACGGTTAAGTCAGCACGCGCATCCTCCGATTACAATGCAACGAAGCTGTCCTTGAATAATATCCTTTTTACACAATTTCGAGACTTAATAGACATATTATGGTATGCACAATAGCTCATATTGTTTTCTAAAAATAATAAATTGGTTAATAACTTGGCAGTTCGCGCAAGCATCTCCTGTTTTCATTATGTGGCTATGGAGTTATAAATTTATACCCCATATCTCAAAAATCACTGAATGGAGTTTGTTCTAAACAACTTTTATTGTATATTTTTATAAAATTTTCACCTTGATTTATTTTATAATTTTCCACACTAATTTTAGAGGGGTTGAGACTCGATTTTCATGACTGGGTGTTGACATTTCGCCATGTATTGAGTTCACATTAAAAATTCATGAAACCTCGTTATGTTTTTCAAAATCTGACTAACGATATGTTAGTTATGTTACACGACTATGTATACAGTAATATTTTTTTACGATTCGTTACATAACTTTGTAACGCTGAATAGACTAAACCATCCTGTCAAATGTCCATGTAGACTCAGTTATTTCTGAGAAAAGTAACTATGATATACACGCACAGACGATCTTGGATATCTTCTAGAGCCAGTTCAAATGTAAATCAATAATTACTATCGCAATAAAATTAAGGTTCATCCAATAAAAATAAATATAATTTTAAAGAAGTAATGAGTTTCTTTATAATTAACTTAATTTCAAGTATGATCTTCAGTTTTATAAAATAAATTATTCCAATTAGGAAACTTTCATTCCCTTCAGAACTTACAGATTATTTCGAAATTTATTACTAAATAAACGTTAAATACTGAATGATTCTGAAAATGTTTCTGCGTCGATAATCACACTATAAGAAGTAAGCATAGTGGTGCGATTGCGGAATAGCGCGTGTACCAAATTAGTCACGCCACTTTTTTTGTCAGTTTTTTAATATCCTTTTTGTTAACCTTGATCTAATTATTGATTACGCTTTCTAGTTGAATTGCAATTTACCACTTTACTCATATTATTTTTGTCGTGACGAAGCCGTGCCGTGTAAGGAGCTCCCGCATCTGTCACAGTATTCCTATCCGTGACATAGCAGACAATCTGCAAGAAAGTTGACTACGTTGGTAGAGCCAGGTTGTACAAAAACGGGCTCGTTGTGTGGGGAATAAATGTTTAATCATGGCGCTTCAGCCAGGTCCCAGTAGAAGGGATAGGACGAATAAATATTGGATGGCGTCGTGAAGGATGATATGCGTGCCAATCAATGGTCTTATGATAAGTGTCGCAGAAAACGTGGAAAGGTGAACGTAAAGCTCCCAAGCGGACGAAGCTAAAACTGCATTTAGTTTTTGACATACAACAGCCCACTGGTTGAGTGTCTTTGGTCACGTTGGTCACGACTGTGTATTAGTGGTTAAGATAGGCATTGCTTTATTTCAATGATGGGAAACCTCGCATACAATTCCCGCCATAGTAGCTGCCTAAGTGTAACTATTATCTAAACTTCATAGTCAATAGGTATATTTGAAGTAAACAGAGAAGTAAATCGTTTTGTTTGATAGCTAACAGTACGATTTACCTCTCTGTGATACATTACAGAAAAGTGATTGACACATTACAACATTATGATGGAGAAAGGTGGCTGAGGCATATCTCTAAACACTCTACACGCTCTATGAACAATGAAAGCTTTAAAATGGAATTCATCTTCTTAATTTTGTTTATTTTTGTATAAGTAAGTACACTGAGATCCACATGATAGAAAGCTGTTTCCGTCATCTATGGTTATTTGCAACATCACAGGTGTTACCAATACGCTTCCAGCCCCGAAGGATCTCTATGTAATTTTTTATAAACCCTAATCTTAGCGCTGTGCGAAAACCTTAACTGGAAGCTCTTTCCAAATCTTCAAGATGAGCAAGAGAAACGTTTCTGAGAATCATTGCGTATATGAGTGAAGCGGCTCAAGGAAGTGAGGATGAACATCTAGCCGGAAGCAAGCAGTGCAGTTGTAAAAGGAAGACGAAGGTACTAAGCATGGAAATGATTGCTACTTTTAATTCATATTCATTGGATGAAATTTAAAAAAAAATCACAATGATTTCACATGTGAAATTTCACAGGCAATGATTTTTGAAGCTTAAAATTACCACAGCGTCACACGTTCCGTATGCTATTAAAAATGAAATATGAATTATAATTTATAATCACTACGCATGCTACTTTCGAATCGAATGACTGACCTGTGACAATGAAATTTCATTTCATTTCCTAAACAACTGATTTTGAGATTATTCCAAGGAAAATAATACTTTACAATCCTTAATTTAAAATCTATTTTTTTATACTCTCATACTTCATACTACTTCATAGTCGTACACTTAGCGACTTAACGGCGACGAATCAGCAAAATATAGTTTATTCATTCTATCACGCCCGCTCATTCGTCCCTACTCGCTCGCTCTCGCGATTTCATTACCTGTGACATTTCACAGACCAAATGAAGAGAGGTAGCAGATGCGATGTATGAAATTGAATTTCATATGAAATTTCGCATGCTACTTGTGAAATGTTCCATGCCTAGAAGGTACCATTCTAAATATTCCTTACTTAATCTCCCGGCGGCTAAGCGTATCCATGCTATCTTTGGGATTGTTCACAACTCGAACGACTCGACATTGAGTAATCTAAGAGATGAATCTGGTAGGCGGGTTCCCCAGCCCACGAATGTAAACAGTACTCGCGGCCTCACCTGAGCTGTGTAAAGCATAACACGTTTTGCGGTTTCTAATATATATATTGTAATTCCAAGTACAAGTTAAAATTATTCATAGTTAGCGACCATAATACAATTCTTGTTTTGTTTTTACATCCAAAACTAAAACTAGGTATCCAATCCGGAAACTTCACCTTACGAGTGAGCCAAGCGTGTTTATTACTCAGATCACCTAGACCACAGAGACCGGTATGCATAATCTGGTATACTTCGCCTTTAATCTTAATCATCCTTACTCTCATGTTTTTCGTGACGTTGGAGGTTTTGGTCTTCTTCAATAACCTGAACTTTTTAGGTCCCAAGCGATATACTTGTTACAGTCTTTCAAATATAACATTCAAGTACGTGTAAAATATACGTAATTTAAAGAAAACACTACATATTATATTATATAATATTTCTGTGTGGGAAAATCAAACTATTTTAATTACACACATTACAATTAATTTATAAATTATACCAAAATTTAAATAAATCGTCAAGCTTAAACTTGAAATAAAAATGTGAATTTTTTGTTTGTATATTGTTCTTAGATGTGAATTAAATCATAAAATAGCGAATATTATTCAAATTAATGTTATATAATAGAACGGAAATAGTATTATGTCAATTATAAAGCATTAATTTATCTAATTTAATTTAATTAGTATTAAAAAGAACAAGTAGATTAGAAACTAAAATATATGAAACAATATTTTCGAGAATAAAACCCGCGCTTGAAATTTATCAGAATGATTAGGAATTGTTACAAAAATAAGTACATGTCAGTTTGCGTACAATTATAGAGTACCATAGAGTTGATAAATATCGATTGTTTTCGTTATTTGACTATGAAACAAAAAATGGATGGATTTCAAAAACTACTCAACGCATATTGTTCAAAACAATTTTTATTAAAAGTATTTTTACGCTCTACTATTTTCTTTTCTACAATTTTCCACTTTACCGTTACGATGTATTGTGTCATTACCATAATTTTCATTCTATTAGCTTAGTGCTAATCCCACTTATTTACAGGGTCAGGTATACTTGTTTATGGCTTGGCGACCTTTTTCGCCTATATGTCAGCTAAAGTACACGAACGTGGCTTGCACGAAATTAGCTCAACTTATGTATGTATATTATATGTGCAAATATCTACCGATCGAGAAATATATCTCCTCAGAATATTTGTGTCCTTAAAATGACAATATTAAAACACCAGAGTTAATGTAAATCGATGTTAATTTTAAGGGCTAATAAGAAACAATGCAGAAATAAATTTTCATACTATGAAATTGATGTAAGTAATTGAAAGTTTATATATTTATAAGTTCATCATTCCACCATCAATGTTAGTGCAATGTTTAATAAAATTATCAAAATGAGTTTCTATTCTCTGCGATCTAAAATAGATTGATTCAGTTTGTAGCATAACAGTAATCTGGTTATTGTATTCAGACTATTATAGCAATCGGCATGGGAAAATATAAAACAAATAAACTAGTAATTTTTTTGTAACAAAATCAAAGTTACCTTATTTGTAATTGCATTAAATTGTAACTTTAGAACAGATCGTTTTTTTGATTATTTTAATTGCAAACAAAAACTAATTGCATTAATTACACAAAAACGTAACCTTAAAAAACAAAGTTAGTTTTTATGGCATGAGTTTCTTAATGATATCAACTCAAGGTTGAATTATCTAATTCACAAGACTACGAACAATCGTAGTGTTCAATAATATAATGAGTTTATTGATGCTACATGGATAGATAGTGATATAGTGGTAGGTGTAAGATATAGCATAAAGTTCCTATTTATTTTTTATAGCGACTGCTCCCATAAGCTCCCATGTTATAATAATACATTTTCATATATATTCCTGTTATAAACAAGAGTATTTAATAATCTCAGGATTCTGTGCGTGCCTGATTTTAAAATAAATGTCAAAATCAAAGTAAAAATTATTGTTTATATTTTAAACATTTTGTCTGTTATGAAAGTTTTCTCGAATAGACAGAAAATGATAATGATAGGGAAAATGATAGGGATAAAAATAGGAACTTTATCTTATATACGAGTAAATGATGAACATTTCGATATCTTGCAGGAGTTGCAGTATCAGAAGATATTTTATAATAACAAAGTCCCGCATAAATGGATTGGCGAGGATGACTAGTCAATACTATTAGCCAAGTGCATGTCGATCCACGGACGTTTTAAGGTTCTGTAGTGTTGTTAAACGTCAACTGTTTTGTTTGATATTTGACTATTAAACCCTGTCATTATCCGCTGTGTGTTTCATTTTGATATCTTGAATTTCCAGAAGATATTATTATGTTTTAGAGAATACTGCTATAGGATAGTTAAATACTATAAAAAAACATGTTTTTTTATATAAAACTTGCGTGTATTCCTCATAGCGAAGAAAGAGGACGGGGAAGTGATTTCATTCATTTTGTTTTATTACAAGATCCATATTAAAGAGAAAGAATATATCAACTACTTGCTGATGGATAATTTAATAGATATGAATATAAAGTCCAAGACCCACGCAAACGGAAATAAAATTGTACTAATTACCACCTGCACCAGCTACTTGATGGCACAGCTAGTAATTAATTCAAAATTGTTTCTGTCCAAAATTATACTAGAAAATAAACGCTAGATGAGCTTGAGTACTTACTAACTGCAAAGGCACTTGCGGGCAAAGCAATAGCCTTGACCGAAGTGAAACAATGGTTAGCGTGCTAAGAGATGCCGCAGTCTCATAACCCACTGTGGGAACTTGGACTTGGTATATGATTATTCCGGACGGATGCAATAAAAGACACGGATGGTTATGTAGCTCACTGTTTGATATGTTGCAATAGTTACATGTTTTACTGTAGGTTAGAGTTAGGTCAGTAAATGCTAGGAAAATTACTTTCAATAAAATATAATGCAGAAGAACGAAACGGTTCCATGCTGTTGTACGATTTGCTGTAAAACTCGACCTCAAATTCTTTGTATTCTTAACACGATTAAACAGCATCAGTACGTAAACTCCCCATAGTTGTGTATTGTCATTTGCAGAAGAAGAGACGCTGAACCCGCTACGCTAGTCACGAATCAATAATCCCGATATGCAGATTTTGTCATGATATTTTCCTTGATCGTCAGAACTTAATTAGTAATTGTAATATGTACAGTACGTCAGAAATATAATTATTATCTACCATATAATAATTAAAATGTATTGTTATTATTTTATTCAATAATGATACGAATTGTTGGCCGGGAGTGTGCATCTCTTAGAACGTTTTTCTGACAGATGGTTAAAGCAAACATCACGAGGAAACCTCCGCTTCAAGACGAACGAGGTCGGAATTTTGTCAATCTATACCCCCTAAAGACTAGACTCTGAGCAAAGGAGTTTGAAGACATAAGATGCATTCTTTCAAGAATATTTGAAAGTTACCCGTCATTAGAGGGCCGGGTCATAATACTTCTTACAGCGGATGAACATTGCAGCGTAGTAATGTAATCAGCCTTCTAGACTTGTTTTCATATAGCAGTGATCTGATACATAGTAGTTGGGTTATATACCTATTTATATATTACTTTATTTTTAGGATTTAATTTTCAATTAGAAGGTTATTAGATTTAAGAGTAAGATATAGCTGAGTATATATTTCATATAACAATATTTAGACAAGATTCCGTTACGACGCTTATCTCTAAAACGGTCAATATATTACTGCGTTTTATTATAAGTATGTCAGATAGCGCAACCAACTGTACCTGTACATTCAATTGAAGATTTCAAACATAATGATTCTTCGTTCACCTAAAAAATAGTGGTACAATCGATAACAGTATTTTGACATTTGTTTGAATAATCTCTTAACGTATTTACCGCAAGTACCGGTCCTAGATTGATTGATAGCGAGAAGTCATGGTCAATGCAAAAAGATATGCTTAGCTTTTATTGGAATATATTCGACTATAGGTCAGTAAGTTCATATGTGATACTGCGAACTATCACAATGTGGTTCGTGGTTCGCGGGCGACAGGAGATTCATGATAGCCGATGTGCAAAGGATACTTATCAAACTGAAGCTTATGGTTAAGCGCCCCTACCGCCACACTGCTTTTCACCCCGCTCTCAGCTTCTCCTACCGGCAAACCACAAGAGCGTAAATACACGAACATATCGCCTATAATGTGACGTATTGTTCTATTATCTTCAATTTTTATTAAATAAATTGCTCCTTCAACTACACTCACAATACTCACACACTCACAGTCTCTGGTTTTGTTTCAAATATATGTTTTGTCGTTCTATCTTTAGGATATAATTAAGTATATTTTATAGTTTATCTATTGAATACAGATGTAACAACCTTTGCCTATACACATTAATAAAATTGAAATGTCTGTTTGTAATGTCAAAATAAAAATGCGAACAAAACAAGGGGGATAATTCGGACCAGGAGATTCCGAAAAAGTAATTTTTAGAATTTTTGTCTGTCTGTCTAGATGTTCCACCTAATCCATGGAACGAATGGACCAACTTTGACAGGGCTTTTACCGGCAGATAGCTGATGTTATCAGGAGTAACTTAAATTACTTTTTTAGGGTTCCGGGAAAAAAATCCTCATGGACGAAGTCGCAGGCATAGCTAGTGTTATATGTCAGTGATAATTCATTTAAGGAGCTACATGGATTTAAGTTCATTCGTTATCATTTCGAGTATCACTTAATAAACGCCCTTCTGCTTAGCTTAGTGCTTAGCAATACTAACACTATGGACTTGTAGCAATTAGTAATATATTAGGCCATAAAAACCATGACTGTAGCGATGGATTATCTATGCCAAAGTTTGAACCTACGGCATTGGAATGACTAGCAAGTCTGTTAGTCCTTTAACCATCACAATTTCAATTTATTAATGTGAACATGTAATAATATTATTATAATATAGCAATAAGTACAATACATGATAGAACCCAAAATGAAAAACGTATTAAACCGACATCAAATTTTAATAAAAAAAGAAAGGTGTTCACTAATGGGTATCGAATATCTTTAAGCTCTTACGGGGTCATACTATTAATTATACACCATAGAATTAGCGGTTTGGTTAACAGTTAACTATTGAATGTAGGCAATCTTAATGCAATATTTCTTGGATAAACAATGAGTCAGGCTAAGATTTACTTGTGTTAGCGAACATTGACTTTTCTGAAGTTTATTGCACTTTATTATATTACCTTTCTTTTGTGAGGACTTTTGGTATAATTTTTTTTATTTTTATAATGACATATTTATTGCAATATGTACTTAATTATAGCTTTCCTAATGGCTAAGACTGCTTAACCTATAAATTCGTACCTCGTGGGAACTGTTGTTCTACCATCATAAGAACTAATTTATTTTCATCTCCGGTCAATGTCGAATTATAGTATACTCGTAGATTGAATGGAAATCTAACTATACTGTAATAATTATCTATACTATAATAAATCTGCAAATGGTTCGAGTTTGTACATTGCGTTTAAAGTCAGGGGGAAAGATAGGTAGAAACTACTTTATTGTTCACCACATACAAATAAAGTAAATCATTTACAGTCATTTCGTGTCAAGGCAGGAACTAAGGAACGGACAGACGGTCAGACAGACGGTCAGACAGACGGTCAGACAGACAGACAGAGTTAGTTTCGCATTTATAATATTAATAAGGATTTAAAAAAAACTTACTGGAATACAATACATAAACGATGGAGAACATGATCCATTTTTTTTTAGATTTCTTGTCTGTTTGTTCGGGATTTACGTAAAAACTGTTGGGCCGATTTCGATGCGGTTTTCGCCGATCGATAGATAATTTCTGCGGAAATCCCGCATTCCTGCGTATAACACTGGTACAAATATAACCGAAACAATAAATCCAAACGTAATGCATAAGGTCGTAATTTAATAAAACGCACAAAGTCCGTCACTAATAGATTGCCGAAAGTACACACGTCTCGCTTTGATCGTGGTTCTCGCTCGACTGCCCCCTCCTTCAATCAGGCCATCGTTTTATACTGCACAAATGCAATGTGCCCGTATCATAATCGACGTAATCCGAAACACCTGGCTAATAAGTCCTGTATGCCTTTCGGCCAGGATTTGGACTCGCACACTTTGAATTACGTACGCGTGCGCTAGCCATTACTCCATCGCGACTTTCTATGTTAATATTTATATCAATTTAATTCTTGGTAGATATTTCTCGATTAATCATGTGTAGTCTTGACGGCAGCCTCTTCACATTTACTTATTTTTTAAATTACATTGTACGATTAATAAATTTGAAAAGAACTGAAGGTGTTGTATCAAGAAAAACAATATTTCGAATAAAACCATTTAAGGTGCGCATACGAAGCTCACGATTTTTTTTTCTAGTCTATATATAATTATATTCCGTCCTGCACTTATCAAGAGGATTTTCACTTTAAATGAATTTATTGATAAATAAATGATGATCTGAGAGATTATTAATTAAAAGTTGAAATATTTGTATTTTGAAGTACAAATACCAGAGTTGTATGGGAGAGTTTAGTAGTTGATTTTGACATTTTTGGTGGGTACTACTAGTCCAAATGATCTACCATTACAATAATATTTACTACGTGATATATAATATTTTACAATAAGATTTTTAGTATACAACTTAATTGACGTAATCGCAAACGCTTACGTTAATTGCGAATTGTAATAGTTACGAACGATGAATCATTTATTTATCGGTTTTTCTCACGACCATTAGATAATACTCGGATGCAAATAGACACGTGCTTGCGAAGATAAGTGTCCAATCTTCATTTGGTTTTCTCTTTCAGATTTGGTTTTCTGAGTTGAAATAGTATGTACTCCATTTAGTAAAAAGAATTTAAAACACGTAATACAGTTTAAAAATAAGCTTAAAATTAAAATATTGTTATGAGTGTAGCGGGACTCGAAGTAAAATGTCGTTAGAATTATTATAGAATTTATTAGAACTACACAAACACGTATAACACAGGTACAAATATAACCGAACACAACAAATCCAAACGCAATTCAGAAGGTCGTAATTCAATAAAACGTGCAAAGTCCGTCACTAATAGATATTCCCGATATGTACAAACGTCTCGCCTTGATCGTGGTTCTCGCTCGACTGCCGCCTCCCTCAATCGGGCCATTGTTTTATACTGCACAAATGCAATATATCCGCCCGGCAAAGTGGATCGAATTTCCTAGAATCAGCTTGTACTTCAAAACCGTAACACCTCGGTAATGTTTACAATACAACAATAGGCCGTATAGGCTAGTAGGATTATAAAATAATTACAATAGTTTCAATGTTATTACTTCAAATGCCGACGGGTAATAAATGTGCTTTGTTTCAGATATGCAGTTGGATTTTGTTTTTGCCGGGACCTGAGTTGTAACAATATAATAGAAAGTCACCAGTGAGATACACATTTTTGCCAAAGGCGGCAAATAGACAGATCGCTTCCCCATTCTAAAACATAGATTTGGGGCTGTTACACATACAATATATATAACGGTTACAACCACCCCAATCTAGTTGGATGAGCATTAAAACGATAACTTAATTCTGGCTAGTACGTTTCCAAATAGGTTTATATTGTCTAATTTGTCTGTTTTAATGTTGTACTACTGACATATGAAAGAGCACACTTCGGTGAGTTAGATCAATGACCTATCTCGCCGAAGTCATCATCGAAGAAGATAGGAATTCTAAAATATACACTTTATAATACGAGTAACTTCCTAATAGTCCGTAAACTATACTGTAAGTGGATAGAAACAAGTAACTAGCTAATGAGTACATATATCAAAGGCAAGTTATTCAGAAACAAGGAAGTTCCTGAGCAAGAAACGAGCGTGATGCATAATTTCTGCATTTTAACTTTCTCTCTCGACAAGACATACTGCATTGCTACAATTACGTGCTAGCTTATTATATTATGAGTAAGGATTAAAAATATTAAACTTGTATCTACAGTTATGTTCCTATGTATTCTTGACACGTATATTTATATTCCTTTTTTTCGAGGTGAAATCTTGTTATAGTCTGGTCACTTAACGGGGATCGCGGGAACCTGGGGTTGGGCAATATTTGGAATATCCAATGAAGTACTCTGCTTTCATTTTTATCGCCATAGTCAGAGTCACGGGAAAATAGCATGGTCAACATTGCGTGGCTAGGTCGTCCTAGGTGGCTACTGTAGGATGGGCGCTACATAGGTATTATCCACGCTGCGATAGATTAGATGAGTGGACGCGGAACACTAACGCAGCCTCATCTTAGTGAAAAGAAAGTGAGGGCGAAGGTATTTATTCAAAAGCTCCGTCCGTAGCTTGGCAGCATTTAGAGGTCACATAGCATGTCCTTCGGCATCGGTATTTCGCCCTTTGGTAAAAGCAGCATTTCAACTGCGGTACCCTTTGACATATCTTAGTTCTGCATCAACTTAAAAAACTACCACGAAGTTCCTTCTATCACTTAGTTCTCGGTACTGAGATCGATGCCCCGGCAATCCACGAGACACTTCTTACTGCATTATTGGAACGAGATTCATCGTATACAACGGTATCTAAATTAGTCTAAACACAATCTAATCGTAATTAAAACACTTATCTTCGTTTAACGATCCACGATTCATCTGGACATTAAATGTGCAAAAAAAAATACAGTTTAATTTGCGTTTGTCGTTAATTAACTCTTAATTAGGCGAAAATCAGAAAACTATGAAGATGTTTACTAACAGGTAATACGCGACTATTATAAATTAAATGACTCAACAATTTATATGCTAATTAAATTCTTGTGCAATGGTACTATCATGCGGGTAAAAATTAAGGTAAGAGAAGAGATTGATGGATATTATTTATTGATTTATTTATAATAAATTTAAAATATATTTATAGTACAAAATGTTTAAAATCGCAAAAATGCTTTCAACGAAAATGTCATAAAGTAGTTTTTGAGGTAGGAGTTCAAGAAAGCAATGGCTAGACGATGTGATGTAAGATATGCGAACTAATGTGCAGAGGAGTGTAGGAATGTGAAGATGTTAGAAAGTAGAGTACATTGACTCTAAAAACTAATGAGAGCAATCATTGCTCGGAACAAAACATTCTTTGCCCTTTCTGCATATCACAGTAGTACCATCTAATGTTAGTTTGATAAAGATCAAGTCTATTATCAAAGAAAAAGTTCAGTAAAAAAAAAAGAAGCAAAGTAATTCTGTATATAATTTTAAATTCACCTGAATAATATTTAGAGGTGAATTGGTCTTCGTGTTCAAGAGTGGTGTGAACAATTATTGCGATCAGATAAAGTATTAGCGTCGGTTCTTGTTCAAATTGTTGGGTTTTAATTAGGTGATTCGTGTTTCGCAATGGTTATCACGATGCACTGACTGCGGCAACCGCTTGAGCCGCATTTTGCTCCGTAGTTTACGTGCGGTAAACTACGGAGCAAAACTATTATTTTTAATAAGTTATTCGTTGTCGGTTTTTGATAATAATCTAATTACTCATTTTATGAATCATGGAACTTACGCAATTCAAATATAGGTACGTCATCATGATGAAAAAAGATTCTATTATCCTTATCTACTAAGGACCTAAACATTCAAGTGTTTGTCTTCTTAGAGTCTTCTTTCTTTATCCATTTCAGGCATTGAGGAGTTTGGAGGTCTGACCTCTTTTCTCCGCATGATTCGATGGCTAATTTGCGTGTAAAACAAATCTTTTTCATATCCTATGCTGTTCAATTACATAAACTTTTTCGAGGCCCCTGAGATTTTTGTTAAAATTTCACATGTACAATTTGAAATTTTCATGCCATTTAACTATTTCTCAGTAAATTTCAAAGTTGAAAATTGATGACACCAAAATCACTTCCGCTATCGCAACTTTAACAATCTTTGGCAAGTCTACAAGATATGAATCCACCGCGAAGAATTACATTATGAAATGGTTGGAAACAGTCTTGCTTGTCACGCAAAATTGATTTTAATATTTACTTTGTGTAATAATAATGTTTTATTTTTTACAATTATTGCTTTATATCAGATGCCTTAGTGGAAAGGGTATTTGTTTATTACTTAAATAGTAATAAGTAGTAGATTAGTTAATCAAATAGGTTTTATTTGCAAAAACATTGTACGTGACTGATCACGTACAACATAGTATTACCTACATAATATAAACGTTACAGGACATTTTGACATACATATAATGTGCAATGCTTCATCCGTAACTATGCAAGGAAGCTTTGCTTACAATTTAAGTATTCATTATATGGAAGCCTAAGCTATTTCACATATGTGAAAAGCTATAGTAGCTAAAATTAAGTTTCCATATAACAAATAAAAGACATGACAAAATTAAAAAGTGAAATAAAACAAATTGAGGGTGACTAAAGCGAAAAATCAGATTCAAACAAAAATTTGCGCCCAATAAACCTAAAAAATAAGGTTAAAAAGGATAAAAAGTAAGGTACGTTGCCTATATACCATGCGAGTGAGTGATATTTAATTGTTGTAAAAATAGGTATCTCTGTTTTACAAGAATGTCCTAAATGTTCTCACATTGTTCTGATTTTTTCTGAATTTATTTTATGAATTTTGGTCACCCTACTTACGAGATGAATATCTATGTTTTTTAATGTACTAAGGTAGGTAAATCTGATGAGCAGAAACAGATTAAAAAAAATATTATAGTGCATTTTATCTGTTAGCAAGAATCAATCTCTGCTATTTAAAAATCACTTATCGTACAAATATTTGGGTAATAAATGAAAACGTCCTGATAATACCTATGTACATATTCGTTTTAAATAAAAAAATAAAAACTTCGTTTAAAAAAACCGCCTTCAAAAACTAAAAAACTAAAATGTATAAAATAACTTATTTCTAAAGCTATTATTATTAATATATATTATCTAAAACATCTTAAAGTCGGTGCTTAGTAATTTTCAAAATATAGTAATTTTTATGTTTTACTTTGCACCGACTTCAAGATGTTTTAGATAATATATATTAATAATAATAGCTTTAGAAATAAGTTATTTTATACAATTTAGTTTTTTAGTTTTTGAAGTCGGTTTTTTTAAACGAAGTTTTTATTTTTTATTTGTTACTTTTTAGTGTCTAGCTATGTATGGGAGGACCTACGAATGGTGCCGCGCTTCTTAAAAAATATAGGTCCCAAGAACCGGGAACAAAAAATTTTTCGTAAAATGAAAACTACTAGGCCAAAGTATGTCAAATTTTTAGGGGACCACATGGCAGCTATTCCGCGTCCAACAAAAAAAGAATCACGTAAATCGAATCATAAATTTCAGAGTAATCGGTGTACATATGGAACAGAGTGAAAATTATTTCCATGAAAAATGTTCATAAAATGAAAACTACTGGGCCAAACTATGTCAAATTTTTAGGGGACCAATTGGAAGATATTCCGCGTCGAAAAAAAATCACGTAAATCGGATCATAAATCACGGAGTAATCGGCGAACATACATAAAAAAAAGCAAAAAAAAAAAAGCCGACGACTTGAGAACCTCCTCCTTTTTTCAAAGTCGGTTAAAAAGTCACAGAGCGGAACTTATAGTAAAAATATGTTTTGAAATGTTTACCGTCAATTGGTGTCGGCTTGTTAGTATTTTCATTATACTTTAAAACAATCAATGTTTATGAGGACGGTAAAAGTACAAGGAAAAGTAGCCCGTTTTGTTAGTTATGTAGATTTAGATAATGTAAAAATACATCCTATGTTAAAATGAAGAGCATGAGCGTGATCGTTTTTCTATTTGAGTACGGTGTATGTGAAAGAAATATCATATTTCAGAATATATATATATGTATACGATACATTTTAAGTAAACAAATATTTGTTTCTTATGTATTTCATCTGTAAATGCCAATAGGTTCTAATATTTATTATAATGGCAATAACTCATCGATGTATAGTAATACAGAGCGAACTTATAAGACTCTCGTTATCACCTTATGGTACAAGAATCGGCGAAGATATCTGCTCCTATTAAGTCAATATCATTAAATAATGACAGATAGTGAGAAATCTCTAAAATTTTAAATAGCCCCGTATGTTCAAACTTTATACATCTATTTGGTAAAGCTTAATTCTAGATTAGCAATAGCGATTTTCTATGCACGTTTATCAATCATTTAATAGATTAGAGATCTGTTTCTAATTTGACCACTGTCTGTTACAAGGCTTTTGAATCTTCAGCCTAGACTTTTAGTATTTTGTAAGTGATATCAAAAACAAGGTCAATCGAGACAATAATGCATTCGTTGCACAAGAAGTCCATAAAAGTTGTGATCTATAAAGTTTTAAATATCTTTTGGTATGAGTATTTCAAAATAAAATTAGATGCTATGACAAAAGATCATCACTGCTTAAAAATGTAGATACAGAGATAATATGTTTTTGTGATTGGACTCACTACTAGTCTTGCTTCCTCTTATGACATGGCATTTTTATGTCTTTTTAGTTTACTAGCTTTTACCCGCGGCTTTGGTCGTATTAATGTTATTCCACAGACTATAATATATCTCTGTGCCTTTCATCCAGATCCATTCAGCCGTGGTTGAGTAAGAAACATCCATTTAAATTTTCGCATTAAATATAATATTGCTTTATATTTTTTGTCAATACTAGGGTTCTTAGCAAACACGCTATGCCAGGGTTAAATCATTGTTTATTTCACGGCACTGGCACTTTACAAATTTGTTAATTTTCTTATACATATTTTCGTATAAGTTACATGCTTTAAATTACTGAATTATACTAAGTTATTTTGTTGTTACCTGCTATTGCTATCAAAATATGTGTATGTATTCTTCTTCCATGATACAGACTGAAGATTTCTATAGAGACTAACACCTATACTTATGCCTAAAAATGTAAAAATTCTTGTTTAAATTTTTAGGCACCTAAACCTACCACGTGGTTTGATGTTTTATGATTTTATTACACATCAATGCGTCTTGCTACAAAATTTATTTTATATGGACTCTGTAGTTTTTGGAAAAATATTTCTATCATCCCATAGACAGATGGACGTAAATTACGATATTATATGAGTTTTGTTATTATCAAAATGTCTAGGAAGCTTTAAAATGTCCAGCTTCAAAATTTTATAAATAGTAATGTTTTATAAAGATGAGAAGATGGTTTTGTTTTATCTTTCAAAGAAATGGCGTATTGGTTTGGGATAAAGGTATATAATATCATTTTAGTATTAAATTAGTATGTAGAATAACAATTGAATCATTAAAATTAGCATTATAGTTATATTTCTACGAAGAAACAAAATCACGACACCTAACAAAAAACAAGATTCCGTGTTAAACAAAAGTTAACTAAGCGACGGAACTGAACAACAAAAAGATGTAAAGTAACCCGGAGCATGCGAGAATAAGGAAGAAAGATAGCATTTTATTACGAGATTGTGTGAAAATACAATATAAAAATTATGTAAGTCAATGAAGGAGATAGTTGCGCGCCTTGAGCTCAGATACGATCTCGATTGACGTACTAGACAACGGATTATCGCAAACAAAAGACTGTACTAGTTTTAAAATACCTAACATGAATTTGATCGTGTTTGTAGTGTATGAAGTTGAGGTAAAGCGACGCATTTTTGTTCGAATTTTATGTAAATTTACTACCGGATTTAAATGTATCTTAGATAAATGTAGTTTAATTATTATTATTTTATGCAAGAATATAACTGAAGCATTACCCGTGGTTTCGTTCTACATGGTTCTACGTTTATCGTATTTAAAAGTGTTTATTTAAATCTTAAATTTAATTCTCAAAGAAGCAAGCGAGGTGTGTAAGAATAAGCCTAAATGGCGCTCTGTTGTACGTGCCTACCCTGCAAGGGACCTGGCGTGAAGTTATGTATGTATTTAAATCTTCAAGGGTGCTTTAACGGTTTTATGTATGATTTATGTTAAATTTATCATTTTGAGTTACTGAAAACTGGTAACTTCAGATTAATAGTAAAATAGCACTTAACAGTTCTCAAGAAAGCACTTCCACAGTTCAGGAGTTTACGCATAGTATTATCTGTAACATTATTTTTATTTCTTTTTAACCGACTTTAAAATCTGTCTGTATGTTTTTTTATGTTTCTTACTCGATTTCTTCGTCAATTATGGATCGATTTTCATTTATTTTCTTTAAATCGAAAGGTTAATACTCCCGAATTGGTCCCATTGTTACTATGTCAGGATCTGATAAGTAAATTCCAAGGAATTAGAAAAACTTCCGAAGATTGACAACCAACTTCTTCGTAACGTGATATCTCCGTGTCTTTGTTAAAAAAATCAAAATTGAAACCTCCATGACACATAAAATTTTGGAGATATTAAGGTTTCTTATGCGCCTCCGGAACTCTCTCTTCCCAGGAAACATCATTGTTAAGTGTTATACAATATATTCATAATCATTAACAAATTCTTGAAAGGGAAGTACATGTGCCATCGAACTATATCTACAACAATAGATATAAAAAGAACTCTGGATACCAATTACGCTATCACTATAGTGTCAGAATAATCAAGCGTTGGCGTCATGTTTGTCAAGTTCATACAAAAGTAAACTTTTATGGGGAGATTACGACGCCAGTGAACCGCCATTCTGACACTATTGTAATAACAGACTTCGGGGCTGTGGTTTCTTTTCCACGGTAATAATTATGAGGAGTTACAACTGCAAAGAACGGTGAATATAGATAAGTTCTCAATAAGTAGTTAAAAATATAACATTGCTACCTACCATTAACAGTGCAGGTGTCATCGATCCTTTTGTGATTAATATTAAACCGATATTAGCTGATTGCAGAGTATTACATATTTCTTTACGAGACAGTGCTTAGTATTCCATTCATACCAAAACAAGTGGTATTCGTACAAGTAATACAGGTCGTCTGATTTCCCGAAGTGATTTGAATCGAGTAATCGCTTTATTTACAATCTTGACTCCGTAGTTATGTAACACACAACATCACGTTTAAAACGTTTCACTTTCAATACTATTATACCGCATTTCGTTCACATACGGGCTTCTTGTGGCACGTGCTTTGATAATTGCTTAATATAACATCATCCTATTCACAGTATGGTTTTTTAAGTGAAATTAATAATGCGCTTTCTAGCGGTCGTTGTTTTATTTTCTATATTGGACACTTTTCACTAGATTAATTTACCTACACACGTTATTTACCTACTAAAATGAAAACAAACATTAAATTCTTACCACTTAGCATTAATGGTAGAGCAACATATAGTTGTAGAAACTTGCAAATTTAGTTTTTATTACTCTCTTACATTATTCATACTCACTATTATCTAGATAAGATATGATAAATTCAATAGAGTTAGAAGTGTCTTCTAATCTCGAAATCTTCTCGCTCGATGCTCTCGACAAATGCGTACATCCGATTATCTCGACTCCGAGTTTAATAAATTGTAAGGTCGTCTACGGTTCCGCAACAGAAGAATATAATGCAAAAACCTTTACAATGCAGTCGGTATAAAATTGCATCAATCAGACATTCCGTACCGACAGCACCGGTATGACTTTTTTCCAATTCGCGTGCGAATTATTGCACTTTACAAAATCAGCCTGATTATTTTATGCAAACGAGCAAAATCCGAATAATCTTCAGCGTGTAGAGAGCTGTAAACACTTAATAAAAATGCAACGTTAAATGTGAATTTCGTTTTTTCTTGGTGTAAAGTGTTGTATTTACGAAATGAATCTCATAATAAACGAAGAATATGTTCTAAAGATTACAATGTAAAATAAGTATAAAGAAGTTGATGGGTTGGAAGCGAACTTTTTAACATAAGGTAATATGTCTCTTATCTCCAATGTCATCTTCACAGTTAAAACGGAATATGAATCAGATACGTTTAAATCCGCTAAACTAGGTTGAAATTAAAAGAATTGTTCATTAATAATATTATCATCAGCCCATAAATGTCCCACTGCTGGGTTCGGATCTCCCATTATAGGGGAACGAACAGTATACACGCCACGCTTGTCCAAGGCGGCTTGGCAGGTTTGACACATCGGTTGTCTCGATGTGCAAGTTGCATCACGATGTTTACCTTCACCGTTGTTAACACGTGGTAATTGTAACAATATATACATTAGATCAGAAAACTGATAAAGTGGTGCATGCGTTCTGGCCAGAGCGAACCCGCACCCAAACTCAAAAGATTGGGACGCGTGCGCTAGCTATTACGTTACCACGACTTCTAATTTGATAAGAAATAAATACATAAACTATTGTTCTTGACACACTTCTATGAAGTGAAATGTCAAACGTTTGAACCATTATTGGATCAAGTTAGAGTATTGGTGAAAGCATTTATTATCGTTAATGAGTGATTGACACGAAGCGTGTTCAAATGTCATGGTTCCAAGGTTGGCTTCTATTGTGTTCAAACCAGAATATTACCAAGTCACAGGTATGGTCTTACGTTAGCATACATGATAAATATTATTTAAGTATTTCATCAAGAATGTTTTTAGAAAACAAAGCTAATTAATTATTACGTAATTTGTGTTTAACGATTTTTAAAGTTTAATGACCTCATAGACTATAATAATTTTGCATTTCCGAATAAAACTAATGGTCTCATTAAAAACTCATATTTTAATAAATTGTTGAAGAGGATATGTCATAAAACTGGAAAGTTGGTTTTAAAAATTGCTAAGCACACAGAAGGCCTATCTGGTTTCAATCTACTACACCGTAGGTAGTTCTGTCACATGAAAATATAGAGGTTTATAATTAAGATTTAAGGTCCTACCTAACAAGATAATTTTGGATAAGTTTCACCGCCTTCGGGTCTCATATAGCCTCGAACAACCATTAGCTGTTGAAAATAAAACTAATATAGAACTAAAAATAAAGAAAACCCTCAAGAGCCAAATTTCAAGTAAAAAAATTATAAAAATCTTTTTTTAATAAATTTGGAAGCGAATAAATATCTCGCCAACTACATTAACCTAAACAAAAATACTTTAAAGAATATCATGACGATTTTAGAAGATCTGTGTAATATACTGCATACACTAGAAAAAAACCCCATTAGTTCTAAATATGAGGGTCAAGCTTCCTATATATTTTTCGTGATTTCATTGTTATGAAGCAGCATATTTATATGAGTATAGAATAGAGTTTCTTGTCAGATGGATGGATCATGTAAACTAAAGAGTTTCTAAGAGAAATAACTATGCTGTATGTAGATATACGGACAGACGAACGGGCAATGACATGTCTATTGTATAAGCTTACTTGCGCAAAGGCTGATGCACCCTTAAGACCTAAAAATTAAATAGTAGTGGAAAAAGTAGTGTTGTTAAATGTCCATTAACGACACGTTCGTAACATATTTCAAGAAAGTCTTTAAATACTTAATAAAGATGTATTACAAAATGCAGCAGCTCTTCCAGAGGTTATCAATCACAACCCGATATCTGCTTTCTCTTTCGTTTAAATATACAACCTTAAAGGGTCCTCTCCTTAAACATTTCTTAAAAATTTGTTGCAATATTTAACATCGTTTTCTTTACGGTTACATGAAATGAATGATTGTTTATAAAAAATTATTAACTTTCTATAATAAAATTACAACACAAGCCTGCGAGATGAATTCGTAAGATATGCAAATTTCGTTCTTCAAAATTTGAAACAATTGCATGTTATATCACACTATAATATCACTCGTATGTGTTCGGATATAAATAATATGTATTGGGTACAGATTTAGAATATAAAGATTTATGTATATCATTAAAATTTATTCAATCACAAATGTCAGCCAGCGAAAAGATTTCATGGTTTGGTAAAAAGAGAAGACTGACTTTTTATCTGATATTTAGATAAATTACATTTGCACAATGTTGTTTATGACTTTTTGTTTTTAGTCGTAAAATCAGAAATTTCAGATCGTAAATAATTTTATAACAAGATTTAATTAAATAGTTTATCGATTGAGTCGGTTTTATTATCGACATAATATAATTATAGCCCATCCCACTCCTGGGCTCGGGCCTCCTACTATTGGGGAATCGACAAAAGGTATGCTTTTATCCTTGATATATCTTGACTGCTTCTGTGGTTGAGCGGGCTAAGTCTTAGCGGGCCGAACTCGCTGGAACGCAGAGGTTCGGGGTTCGATTCCTGGTACATTTTGGAATCTTTCTCCGCGGTTTCACCCGCGTGGTGATAGAAAATCGTTATATTTTGGATAATTCAAACTATATGTTTATAAATTATAGCCTATATGTTATTCTGATTTGTTAGCTATATTATTGTAAAGTTTCACCAACATCCATTCATTAATATTAGCGTGAAAGAGTAACAAACATTCTTACAAACTTTCGCGTTTATAATATTAGTAAGATAGTCTGGGTGTCTGGGATCGGCCCTAGAGTGGTTCATTGTATATTAACCGTAACACAAGCGTAACTTGCTTAGCCTGGAGATAAACAATGTTGTGTTTGTAAACTAAATTATAAACTAGGCACTAACTATTGTTAACTAAATACAGGAATAGACAAATATCGTTTGGAAAACTTTAAATAAGTAGCTCTTCTGATTTTTTTATTTGCCCTATTCATCTAAATTCTAGACCAATAATTTGTTTCATACAAGGTTATACGCAAGTATACCTAGTACGCAATTGAATTTATTATGATGTTGTTTGTAATAAACTTCTAATAGTATACATATATAATGATTATTTACTTAATAACAACAGTATAGAAAATTAATTGATAGTTGTTTCAACAGTATAAGCTAGAGAAACATTAAAAATAAGCATGAATACATCAGTAGGTCGGTCAACGATCTCGTGAGGATCGTGATGATTTTGCATAAAAAATATACTTAAATCATCTTGGTGCAATATTTCCTGTTGCTCAAGTTGTTTAGTATGAATGGTTTCTGACTCACGATATCTCCAATAACAAAGAAATCATCAGTGTTGTATCGATCTCTCATTTATTACATTAATTTTAATATCGATTCGAATTATTGCATAGAAATGTTATTCAACTGGCGACGAAGCAACGTTGAAACTCTTTATATGTATTAAATGAACTTCATCAAAACCTTTTCTTAAAAATGAATAGTCAGTTTGTTAAATTAATATAATTAGATGTAATATGTATGTCTACATACTTATGTTGTAAACACTCTATAGAAAGAGCTAGACTTACCAGCAGGCTAAGTACGCTGCAGCCTAGGCCTAAAAAAAATTAGTACGGTATGTCTTTATATTTATAACTATAATAATATTTTCTATCCTTTTATTGCGTTCAGTCTTATTGAATATGCACTGTTTGCTACAACTCCATTAATTCTTCAAAAGTCATTCTGTAACACAATTCTGTATAAAACTTTAAAAAAAGAACTTAAATATAAATAGAACAACAAATATAAAGAAAAATTTTTTTTAGCTAGACGTGTTGCTGGGGAGTTTCTTGCCGCCTCTTCTCCTTAACAGCAATAACACGTTGCGAAGCGGTGTACATAGACTAGGAAGTAAAATAAAATTTTAACCTATATGTATGACCTTCAAAAAGTGTTCTCCAGTGGAACTTATTTTGAATAAAAACTTTTGAATTTGAATTTGAATTAGGGCGGCAAATTTTGTTGATGTGTTATAGAAATTAAAAGTGTATATACCTAAATGTTATTAGGTTCACACAATTCAACATGTATGTTTAATTACTTAGATATTTTTTTACTATTTGCTTAGTCGCAAAAATCATATTAATTACGGAAAAAATGGATGTGAAATAGGGTTTCGAACTGTAGAGGTTGGCATAGGCGGTAAAATTTGATTAGCCTACTACTGGCAAATGTGTAAATCCACCCCATCTATGGATAAAATGTACATAAGTAAACGCGCTAGTCTTTTTGGCAAGAAAATATTAGATAAAAATTAGATAGATAGATAGATAGATAGAAGATACTTTATTGTTCACCACATACACATAAAGTAAATCATTTACAGTCATTTCTTGTCAAGGCAGGAATAAAGGTCGGCCTTATCACTTTAGAGCGATCTCTTCCAGACAACCCGGGCTGTGGATTGTGTGAAAGGAATCAGGAGTGTATGAAAGTGGTGTGCAAATCAAATACATGTAATTAACAGGATACATAAATATTACACAATACATATATATAATTAAGAAAAAGAAAATAGACAATAACACATATTAATATAATATATATCCAAATATATACATTATTAATATGTGTATAGCAACAAATTAACATTAACATTAAATTAACAATAGTCATAGGATAATTATATATTAGTTGAAACAATAACTGCGTGTTTATGTTGAAAATCTTAACTGTTAAGTGAAGTGTGCCCTTTCGAGCTGTCACAAGTACTCCCTCGCTTGGCGTCAGTCAAATACCTATTATTTGGATAAGACATGCATTGTATGGATTTCGCTTGGTACTTAATAATTATTGTAAGCCTTGAATGTTTGTGAATACTCGAAACTAACTAAATAAAAAATAATGTGCAAAGATATATTTATAAAAAAGAAGGAAAATACGTTAGTTATAAAAAAGATTTGTATGTACTCGGATGTAGTGTAAGTAGGTAGGTAGTGAATCTAAAATTCAAAATAGTTAACTAATTATATTTTTGTTTTAATTTCCTTTAATTAAACTGTTTACGTAATAAGCATTATATATCATATCTTTAAAATACTACTCTGTTCAAAAGATACGCGGACTGTTTGTATTGCGCGGCGCGAGTTGGTTTCAGGAGAATCTGCTTGGTATCACTAGGTTTGTACAGGTCAGCTGATCAAAACGCTGTTTTCCGGTGGCGGATATCTGCATTTGTTGATAAGCTACACAGTTTACAGTAGAGTGTATTTTTCGTTTTTCGGATTGTAAAATGGACAGCCTGAAGGAGCAACGAATTGCTGTGAAATTTTGTGTGTAACTTGGGAAATCTACAACTGAAATATTTGCCATGCTCAACACGGCTTACCGTGATGTTGTTCCTTGTGACTTTTTGTTCCCAAAACTAAAAACCCCTCAGAGGAAGAACATTTTAAACGATTTTATAGATTAAGGCGAATGCGATGAATGAGGTGAAGGCCATCATTTGTGATGGCCTTCACCTCATTCATCGCACGCTTCTTTTGAGAAGCGTTTCAGGACTGTTTCAACAATTGGAAACACCGTTGGGATAAGTGTGTGCGTTGGACGGAAGAGTACAATGAAGGGGACCCAGAAGTGTCACTCCCAAATAAATCGTTTTTTTATGACCTCAGTCCGTGTATTTTTAACAGACTTCGTACATTTATATACACCTATTCATAATGTATGTAATTAAATTATGTTCCTAATTAAAATTAATTTACACGTATAAGTAAAGTAATCTCATTATAATTAAAAGAAAAACGCAGCAAACTCTTAGAATGTATACATTTGGTATACGCATGTATGTATTGTAGTAGGTAGAGGGAGTGTTGCATATGTGTACCAAGAAAATAAAAGAAATACTTTTAAAAGTACAAAAGGCATTTTGTAAACAACTTGACCCTCTCTGCTAAGAAAGCGTTCGTGTTATTGACACCAGATACAGCACAAACTTAGAGCAAAATAAAATCATTATTCATTTGTCAGTTTTTTTAAGTGAGGATAGTGACCCTTGTGATTGGAGGTTTTTATTTGAATTCCATACATTTTTTAAGGATTTTGGTAATTTGACATTGTTGCGAGCATAAAAACCGTCTACCTGAGGCGTTACACCGTGTTTTTGGGATTAAGAATTTTAACATCGTTGAAACATTATTATCTACATATAAAATTTATGCGCATACAAATTGATAGAGGATAATCCCCCAAAATCTTGAGAGGATTCTCATTCGATACACTATGGGACGTTTTAGTATAAGGTAAGTTAAGATACCGAGTAAGTAATTATTTACGACAGAATACTGAAATAAAGTTTGAGCACACTATATTTCACACAAGAGGCAACAAGAAATAAGAGTAAAGGATGACCAAAACAAGATGGATGGATGTAGACTTCACGTAATGATTTGTAGTGTGAAAAAAGACCTATACCAAAGTAACGGAGTACGGAAAAAAGACATTAATCATCGCGCCGGTAAAATGTGACAGCATTCATTTTTAAGTTACAACACAATTGTGTAATAAACTTGCAAAAAACTAGAAATAAGAATTTTTGGTCCTTATAAAAAGTTAAGATCTTAAAAAATATTTTCAACAAAGATATTCAGATGACTTCGTCCACTCTTGGCTTGAATTTCCCGCGGGATTCCCGGGGGACCAGTACCGCAGCATTTAATAAAGAATGTAAGCTATCGTTTTAGTGAAAACTGTGTCGGAATAAGCTAATTTTAAGTATCCGGACAACCACAAACTGCTCTCGGGAAAATGTCTGCCGCTTTCCCGAAATTAAAAATGACACTTTTTATTACATAAAAATTTGATATCGATCAGTGAAAAATAACGAATTTATTTTCAATCTGGCCATTTTAAATTATTCCCAGAAAAATTCCAGCGGGATTTCCGGGATAAAAAGTAGCGAAAATTTTAAGTCTAAAAATTTTCTGTCGATCAGCGAAAAGCACATCGAAACCGGCTTAGTAGTTTTTACGTGAATCCCGAACAAACAGACAAAACGACAATAGACAGGAAATAAAAAAAAATGCATCGTGTTATTTATGGTTTATATAATCTATTCCAGTTGCTTTTTATTCATAGCTGTAATGTACAGACACTGCATGTTTATAATTTTACATTATTGATAAAATTGGTGTGAAAAATATACAATGAGTAGACTTGAGATAAGACCTATTTTTAATTAAAGCCTTTATTTAATGTTCAGTAGCCATACGAAGAAAGCAGTAAATGTTCGTTACTTCTATAGTAACATTATCGTGCGTGGACTACTACTCATTTAGCAGATTTTAGAAGACAGACTTTCCATTAGACCTTTAGTGAAGTTTAAGCATTCGACCTTTAGTCTCTTAATATAAAAAAGTTGAATAACCTGTTCAAGGCTTCTTTTGTTAAGTAACGTTAAATTTTAATGTTTTTAATTAGGGAGCTAAGAGTTGGAATGTTAATAATTAGATTACAAAAGTAAGTAAGCGAAAGGGACAAATATGAATTCATAAGTGAAAGAAAAGGTATACAAGAAAACTACGTGATACAAATAACAAATCTCTAAGCAACATAATAATCAAATAAATATTTCCAGCACCAACTTTTAAGGAGAATTACAACAGGTTAGTGAACACTGCAGGAAATAAGTTTCCAAAGATTAACGTATATTTAAATATAGCTCGACCTTGTACGTCACTTTCATATACGAATTCTTTGAATATTAAAGTATTTACATTAATTATAATACCTAATAAAAATGATTATGATGATACATTTTGTGATAGGTCTGCAATAGAGGTCAATGAACTCATTCACATTGTGTAATGTTCTTACTATAATTACGAGTATGTTACAAAAGTGCAAAAAATCGATTATGCCAAAATATCTATTGACATACATATCGGTATTCTCTATTATACTAATATATTAATGTTAAACAGACCGTTTGTTTGTGCTATCTATACGGCGTTAAGCATGAACTGATTAACATGAAATTTGGTGTTAATATCTTATACTAATATATAAATCTGAAGAGTTTGTTGATTGAAAGCGCTAATTTCAGGAACTACTGGTCTGATTTGAAAAATTTATTCAGTGTTAGATAGCCCATTTATCGAGGAAGGCTATTTATTGATTATATATCATCACGCTACGACCAATAGGAGCGGAGCACTAATGAAGAATGTTTCGAGGGGTTTTGAAAACAATTTCCACGCGGACGACGTCGCGGGCACAGCTACTTTGGTATATATTTTTTGATGTTGGCTTTCGAAATATTTTTTGTTACTCCAGATAATGACGCGAAATGGAAGCGATACCACTTAAAAAACACATTTTTTTAATGTATACATACAATAACAACTAACAAAAACCTCCGGACATTTTCTAATCTCTAGGATATAATATCAGTAATATATAAAAACCAAAAAAAAAAATAGTGGGTACGACGTACTAGTAAACTTTTATCTGTTTATTTTGGTGAGCAATAAAATGTATCTATCTATCTATGGAAGATTAGAAATAAAATTGACAAGTTCAAAGAAAACACATGAAAAGTATTCTCACTTTTGAAAAGTCAGCTGCAATGCAATATTATCAGGTTAAAATGAAACCCAAAGAATAGGCCATAAACTTGGCACCAACTGAGATTTATAAGCTACAAGTTCACTGTTATAGACTCAACGAACAACTTACGAAACAGCCCGCGCCAAACTAGATCAGTTCAGGTGTGTTTTGCTAATTTGCTTAACAACTTTGTTACTAACTTAAACGTGGCTACGCTGCTAAACTGGACTTTAAGAAAAGTAAATTTATCAAGGTTGAACTGTAAATGCGACTTGTTCAATTTTAGATTACTTGATTTTTATTAGCAAATACGCACTTAATATAGTACTACATATAATTCGAAACTAGTTTCATTCTGTTCAAGGTTCTAATTTTAGATGTATGTAGGAACATTAATTATGATCCTGACGTACTCCTTTTACTTAATTTATCTATCTACTATCTTCTATCTATACTACAAAAAATGGTTGAAATTGTACAATCCGTTGAAAAAAGTGAAAAAAAACAGAGGGCCGGACCAGGAGATTCCGAAAATGCAACTTTTAGATATTTTGTCTTTCTGTCTGTTTGTTAGAGCACCACATGAAAACTACTGAACGGATTGAAATGAAACTCGACGCAGAGCTTGTTTATATCCCGGGTTGTAACTTAGGATCCCGAAAAATGACATCGTTTCGGAGGCACAGACGAAAATAGCGAAAAAGTTGGCGTTGCAATCGCATGTTTTTTGGAAAGTACTGAACGTATATTATGAATGAAACTTGACATAGTGCTGGCTTATAACAGTTTAGCAAAATAGATGGCGCTACAATCGCGTTTTTCAATTCACTGACAAAATATACCTATTTATGTTGTCATAAGCAACATTTCATTCATTGTATTACTTCAAATCAAGTTGGCATAGACTTGACTCTGTTTTGCTGGGCAGTTGTGTGACTATATGGACTTAGTCTCTTGGTTATTATAGTAAATTTATCGGGAAACAGTAAAGATTTGCGTCTAAATAAATTACAAAATATAACCTCCTTTAACCAAATATGTTATTTGTAGTAATAAAATCTCATTAGCAATCATCATTCATATTTCATATTTTTTTATAGTTTACCATCCATAACTATTTACAGTTCCTTTGCCTGTTTTATATTATATATTCTTTAAAACATATAAATGTCTATTTAGTTTATGCCGCCTTTTCAAATAGGATAATATTATAGTCATCGACTGTTTCAGTTTTAGTTTTATGCATTAGTTATGACGTGATATTGTAATTAGTTGTTAATGACGTTAAATGTTGACAGATAACGTATATGTATACAATAGTATAGTTATGATTGTAAAGCGATTTTCACAATCACTTAGGTAAATTTTCATTTTTTATAAGTACATATAAAAAGGCTAATTATTTGTTTATGTAAGCAACATAGAGATACTAACAAGGGGTTCACGCGCGGCGTAGCCGAGGGGAAAACTCTAGTCTTATACTAATATATAAAGCTGAAGAGTTAGTTTGTTTGTTTGCTTCAACGCTAATCTCAGGAACTACCGGTCTGATTTGAAAATTTCTTTCAGTGTTAGATAAGCCATTTATCGCGGAACGCTATAGGCTATATATCATCACGAGAAGATCAATAGGAGCGGAGCGCCAATGAAGTTTTTTTAACTAACTATCACTTATTAAAAAAGTTTTTTAGCATATATTTACATATACAATTGGTATTGATAAATAAGTTTTGGTAGCTTTGTGCATACTGTATAATGTTTGCGACTCATTCCAGTAACCTCCAGTAGAATCGTAGCCCAGGAGCATGCATTCCTATTTAAATCAAACCGCTCTAACATGCACGACAGTTTAAAGCACTATTTGTAATTCTATAGTAGAAATAATTTGTTGCAGATGTAACAACATATTTTTGTTGCTCCCATACGGATGAACAGAAATATGTTGTTACGTCTGTATAATGTTAAACTGAATGATTGACGGGTGACGAGAACAAATGTTAAGGTACACTAAAAATCAGATGGGTGGATTGTTTGAAGGATATCACGTTGATTTGTGATGTAACAGAGGACGTAGGTCTGAATGGAGGAGCACAGAAGGAAAAGACATATTGTGCCGATCCCAAATAACTCGGAAAAGGTGAAAGGAAAGAAAGAGAATCAACAGGGATATACAATATTTGAATAAAGAGTTTCTTTAATATCTTCAGTAAGTTACATTTTTTTACATGAAATATAGAATACTGGAATCAAAATGGGCACGTCGTGATTTTGAATAGTAAAAATAATACACATCTGACACAGATAAAATCGAATAACAATTAAAACTACAAGTATGCCTCATGAATTGTTCTTGCCAATGGCGATTAGGGACAATTGAATGGCACCGACATAATTGCCCATTTTCGATTACATTTCAACCATCGGAATAATGAGGATTTGGCAAATCATATTGATTGTTTAGTGGTGTCACAGTCAGTCCCAGCAGTCACGATTTTTAGACGTCGTCGGCTATAATGTTGAAATAAAGTATTGCTATAGTGGAGAGGCGTGGCATCTTAGAAAATAATGATCCTATCGTGACATGTTTTAAAGAATTATAGGACTGTGGTCTAATATCAAATTATTTCAAAGTTGAGCAGGTCAAGGTTGCCTTGTGAACCTAACTATGCGACGAAATATAAAATACGTGTGAAAATTGATTTATGTATGTTGGACTCCTAAACTTCTATTTAAAGTGTTAAAGTAAACAATACTAATCACATTTTAATTTAAGAGTAGACAAATGAAGGAAATTACATGACAACACAATTGATCATGACATGACCATAATATTTTTAATAATCTGTTAAATTATTGATTTACGCATATTATTACACCCGTTGTTTCCTCACAGGGATAGACTACGAATAAAGACTTGTACACCTCTCTCTTTGTTACTTTCGTTAGCCTCTTCATAAATGCACGACTGTTTAGAGTACCTACTTTTGACCTTTGCTCAGACCGCCAACACCTCTCTGATACTTACCTGCATTGCGATCTATAGATACTAGCTTTCATGCTGTTTTATAGTCTCTTGGCTATAGCAGGACTAGAATAAATGCGTTAAAATTAGAGATTTAAGAAGTATATATGAAATTAAGATTGATCTCTTAAACAACATTATGATAGTGTGATAAGAGAACGATATGGACTAAGAGAAGATGGTATCGCGAATCCACGCGAACAAAGTAACTAAGCATACTTCTATCAATCCTGATAGAAGTATGCTTAGTTACTTTTTTTTAATAAATGTTTGTCCACAAAGTTGGGTGTCTTTCTCTAAAAGGACTAACAATTACTTTGAACGTAGAAATAACTGCAAATTCTATAAATAAAGGGGTCTTAACATTAGAATTATTTCTTAGATGTCTACATTGATGCAACTCTATTGAATAGCTGATTGCCAAATCTATTCTATCCTTATCCATCGTGTGTGTGCATAAACGAGCACATTCTATTGTATTGTTCTGGTCTAGGGTTAAACGCCTGTGATAAACGTTGTGAAATAACTAAGATCATTCATACAATCATCTATACATATAATAAAATTGTAGAGGTCAAATTTCTGTACAATGAAAAAAATGCTAATAACCGAGTCAGGGGGATGTAAGAAGTGAAATAGAACTAATGTAGACTTTTTTAATTTTTTGTTTCTTTGTTTGTCTGTCTGTTTGTACTGGCTAATCTCTGTCCTTGGTCAACATATAGGATACTTTTGATCCCGAAAAATGTAAGAGTTCCGGTGGGATAGTTAAAAAACTTTAATTACGTAACAGCTTATTATACAACTTATGCACCTTATGATAATTAAGTATTGATATTGCCGGTATCATCATCATACAATAAAACCTATATATCATCACGCTAAGGTCAATAGGAGCGGATCACCAATGAAGAATGTTTTAAAATCGGGAGGGTTTTTTAACTTACTTTTTTAACTATTCCACGCGGACGAAGTCGCGTGCAGAAGCTATTCTTTATATATCTCGTTAATTATAAGATTTTACTGAAACTTTTAGAAACGAACGAAGCTTTTTAAAACTCATGTTCAAATATGTATAAGAAGAAGAAACAAACTTAGTAGTTTTTGCGAGTCAATATTCAATAATATGAATATTTAGTCATTTGTAATGTTTTAATTTAAATAAAATATTTTTCATAGACAGTCCTCGCGAAAACATGCTTCTGAATCAATGAACTGAATGAGATAAAAATGAGTTAATGGTATAATTGATGCCAGTATACAGTTAAGTAGCATTATAGATCATGATTGTGGCAAGTTACAAGCAAATTATATATTCTGACCAGAGGTCAATTAAAGTGCATTTTAAAGTAATTTCTATTATGAGGAGACTAAGGAAAGTAGAGAAGCTTAAGAATATCAACGCTGGATCTAGGGGGGCAAGCCGGAGCCCATGCTCCGGGCGGCCAATTCAGAGGGCGGCAAATTCAAAATTCGAAGACCAATACAAAATTCTTCATTAACTCAACTTTGACTACTGAGACGTTCAGTACTTTAAGCACGTAAATTTTCGCGGGGAGCGTAGAGGCCGGTCACTGTGGCCTTTTTTCCGAGCGGCCTATGTCCATCACTGGGCGTCCAATGGCTGACGTGGTGATGATGATAAAGATAAAAATATAGTCGAGTGGGGCGGAATTTCCCCCCCCCCCTCCCCCCACTCTCCCTTGAAAAAATCAAGATCCAGCGCTGAAGAATAAGCCTATATTGTATCTGGAATACATGCGTAACAATAGGCATGTATTTTAAAAACTCTTTGAAAGACTTAAACATTTATAAATTGCGTAGTCGTTTATGTTTTGAAAGAAAATACTAGCTTACGTACATAAGATGTAATGTTTATTACTATACAAAGGGATTTAAAGAATAAATTTACATGAAATGCAGCTTTTGCCTGCAAAAATATTTATTTTGTTGTATTTATAATGACGTTTTGATAGATTGATCGCTTCTTTGTTAGAGGACGTGGTCATCATGACAATAAAACCAGAAAATAACGTAAGTTTCTCGTGGGAATTGTGTGCTAAAGAATTTTCTTTGTGAAGATTCCTCGCAAGATCAACAATGAGATTTGTTATTCACCCTCAGGAAGCAATTTATCGTAAAAATTAAACGTGCTCAAGAATCTTTAGGAAAATAAAGGCCACCTGAATAAAGTACCTATATCAAAATAATTAGCACATGTCTAAGTCGTCGATTATTTTCAAACAACTATTGTGTATTAATACGGAAATAATGGGCAGGTTAGGGAAATCTGACTTTTTAAATTGCACTAGGAACTACATTATTGGCGTTTAGTTATGGCTGGTTTGGGAAAGAAGAATTAAATCTGATAAGGGGCTTATAAGACTCCGGATTTGACCAGGACTTTTTTTAAATTCCACGAGTTCAGCGGACAGACCCAATTGATGAAAAGCGGTTCGATGGTAACCTATGGACAATTGCAACACCAAAGGCGCTACAATTGCGCTGCTGCTCTCTTAAGGGAGATTGGAAACTGCTCACTAATGCCGGAACCTTAGAATAATTACACCTAGAAACCGAGTCCGCCTCCGTAAAGTGAGGCAACTCAAACCTAGCCATATTGGCTAAGTTCATTACTCGGCCGTCAGTGCCAAAGAGTACATTGAATATGTAGTGCTCAAGGTCGTGTCGTAGCGAAAACTAGTCCCGAAATTTTGATTAAAAATGACTGTATGTGCAGTGAACGGATGTCACAGTACATCGTAAAAACACAAGAAAGATGTAACATTACATTTCACGGGTAAGTAATGCGTTTGAACTTATATTTTTACGTAAAACATTCATCAAAATGAATTATAAATTTCAATAATTTGTCATGTCACAGTTTATGAAAATGTTGCCAACACGGAGAAATATTTTACTACATTTTTTTGTTTAATTAAAAGTGAAACATGTCTCATTAGGCAATTAAAAGCGCATTTTTTTCTTTTTGATTAAATTAAATTGCTTAATAAGGAAACTGAGACAAAAAAACAACAAGTTCGCATACGTATAATAATAATATGTAATTTTATGTTTTGGTTTGGTTTTAGGTTTACTTCTGATACAATCATTGCGGCTCGTTGGACCGAAAAAAATAGACGTAATCAAAATGTAGACAGACAGTTGGGTGCCTACTAAAACAACAAAAATTTGTTCCTTACATTTCGAGGATAAAGAAAAGTATATTACTAAAAGTGGTCTTTGTAGATTACGCAGGGGTGCAGTTCCAACTAAGGTATAACAATTTTTGTCCAAACAAAACTAAAATACCTTTTTATTATAATACGTTTTTATTATTGAAGAGAAGTTTAATAGCAGTAGCTTTCGAATTTAGCGAATTCGATTCTTCTATGAATTCAAAAAAGAAAATATACAACGATTCGTGTCATCGAAGCGACAATTGTGCAGAAAACAGTTGCAGTTACAAGGCTACTGAAATAAATGATTATACATGTTGTTTGTTTTTTTTCTCATAAAGTGTTCTCATCTCGATCACTCTAAGACCCGTATCTATCTATAGACAAGTTATAACTTGAAACATTACTTTACTCTACAATTCTGGCTCTTAAATGTTTGAACATAAAATGTAAACAAAACGGGTCACTAACAAATAGTTTCGGTAGACGAATTGCACTTATATTTAACTCCTAATCGTTTAGGGGATCTATGGGCTTTGTCATCAATTCAGCACTAAGAATTGATGAGTTCCAAATAAATAAAAGGTGTAATCTAATAATCACATTTGTTCTGTGATCACTACTATAAGTGTGAAATAGTTTCCACTTTCCTATTTTTAGGTACAATTTAATGTATTGGCAACATTATTTTTTCCACTGTGTGCGTTTCGTCGAGCGTAAATACAAGTACCTTATACACACATAGATTATATTCTTGCCACGCTTTTGACAGACCGCTTTGAAGGGAACTATCGTTCTAGGTGTAATTATTCTAAGGCCGGAACACACCTCAAGATTGTTATGGCGACATTCTTTAGACTTCAGGGGTGGTAGCCATCCAGTCGGACAAATGCCCTACCACCTGGATTCAATAATATTTGACAATTAAATCCACAAACCACATATTTAAAGGAAGAAGCAGTAATAATATCGTTTTTACCATTCTACTGTTTTAAATTATTTTTATGCAATGTTTAACTTTAGTCGTAAAGATTTTAAACGTTTTAATTAACAAAAAACGTTGCTTTCTAACAAAATGAATAATGAAATGGTTTGTGTTGAGGCACTTTCAATTGATTTCACTTTCACTCTTGTACTGTATGGAGCAAGCCAACGACCTGTAATCTATTTACCCGAGTAGGTACTACATTTGCGGAAACTCACATACAAATAAGGTGACAATATATACTTACCTAAGTCACAGCGTATCTTTTTCTTCGAAGTTTTATCCTTAGTTAGATATTTATTTTGTAAGCTTTACCTTTTTATAAATACCTAATAATAATTAATTAAGAAAGGTTTTTGTCCATGCGAAGTTACTTCATTTTTTATATAAATTGCAGCGTATTTTTTGTTATCTGCAGTTGTTTGTTACTTATGAATATTTCAAACTTTACATTTTTGAAAATAATTGGAATAATAAACAAAACCATTAGGTATATCTTTGAATTAATGTTAACATCATTAACCTTCATAATATACCTAGATAAAGTAATATAATTAAACAACTCTGAACAAAAGTGTCTTAAACTCAAAAATAATTATCAAAATAAATGAAACATTTATGTACTCTTATTTTGCATTTTATAATTTTCGTTAATTTGTTAATACCTAATATTAAGTTGTGTGGTGAATAATATCCTTATATTTTGACCTTTTTTAGTCTTATTGTAATCTACCCATTATTTTATTACATTTTTGAAGCTCTATAGCTATTTTGGTAAAATCGTAGCCTTTATATGACTGTCATCGGACAGAATGGGTTAATTTAAATTCAGATTATTTATGTATTTTATATTTACATTTATGAATAAGATAAATTCATCAATAATATAAACAAACAAACAATAAAAGGAATCATATTTAATTCGTTTAATATTAAGATATGTTAAGTCCTTACGGTCTGCTAATTTATTTTTTTATTAAAAACTTGACAATTTATTTAAGACAGTAAAATAAACAATTTATAAATTAATTGCAGAAATACTTCTTACAGATAGCATTTTGGTAATTAATGTTCTCTTCCTAATTAATCCAGTTAATAATCATGGTGAATAATTTGGAGTTGATTTCCTGACACTTTGTTATTTCCTGCTTAACTTAAGTTTTTATCTTGAAACGATGGTATAGGTATGGAGGAAACTGGTTATGCGAGAGATTTTGCGTGGACCTTATTCGAAAATACCATGAGGAACTGTTCATATCGTGGTTAATTAACACCTTTTTTTACGAGGTATAATCTATCTACCACTCGGGGGCATTAGTAGGGTAGTGTTGGACTCCCGATGGCGAGCTCAGACCTACCAACTAAACCACCTCTTTAGTCCATCTCGACGCCGTATGTTAGGACCTTGGGAACCAACGACACATCCAATGGGAACACACATCCAATGGAGTAATAAACAACCTACCGTGACCTGATCAGAATGACAGACAAAAATGATAGTTATATTTTTGGAATTATCTGGATCTAACCAATTGGTATAACGTGTAACAGTCTTAAAGTAATATATTTATTTGTTTTATGTTCATTTGAAATGAACCTATAACCATTAAGTTTCAACATCCACTCAATGCTACAAATGATTCTTTAAGTATATGCCAACCCATCCGCTTATAACATACATATTGGACGCCTATCATATTTCACGTTTAAGAAATATATTTAACAATTGATAAATTTATTTCTTAAACATCAATTCATGTGCAATAAAAATTATTTTAAGAAACGTCAAGAAGTGTGTGTGTATAATAAAAACATCATGGATAGAATTGACTGCATATTTGCTAAAACTGCACTGACAAAACCTGTTAACCAATGGAAGAAGGCTGTACTAGTTACAACATCGTCTAAATAAAGTAAGTGAGTGTTCTGCAATACTTGCAACAATTCAGAAGGGTTTATGTTTATAAAAGAACAGCAACCGGTCACAATACTTATAATCAGAGAACTTTATGATTCAAGAACATTTCATCCACTAACACTATATAAACTTTTTTAGAACACCTCGCCATCCCTCCAATAATTTTACAGCATAAGAAACTTAGCAAATTTGCACAACCAATAGCGCATTGAAGTCATTGATGAACTACTTCATTAAAAGGGTTATGAATTACCAGAATTTAATATATCATTGTTTGGACATTTTAGATCATATTGTATATATTTTTTACATGAAATTTTATATTTAATGTTTTCGATATAAGAAAGTAAATCGAACACAGTAATAATTTATCACGTCTGCCACATTGAAAATAAAATGTAGTGAATACCGTCTATACAATTGAGAGATTATGAATTATAATCTACACAGTTACCACATCATATGAGAGATAAATATCATTATATAAAATTACGGTAAATTACAGAGCACTACTTTATACAAAACAGGCCCTTTTTACTTTATACAAAAAATATAACATTATTATTCAATTAAGGAAATGGCCTATTGTATCGTTTGGATATAAAAGGGTACATAACATAATTAATTATTAATCTCAAAAGGAAATATGACAAGACCAACTTGCAAACAAATAAATGTAACAGTTCCTCGAATTTCATTTGTAATAACTCTATTTTTAAAACAAGAAATTCAGCTTTTATCCAGATTACGAAAACTTTTATCACTCAATATTGTTATCGGGCTAATTTTACACAAAAATATTGATTATTAAAATTGTGTAATTTTATTTGTAATTTTCTGTCATAACCTAACACAATGCTATCCATCTGAAATATGTAATAGTTTGTAACCAATCGAAGTAATTGGTCATCACAATTACGTTATACTGATTGCATCGGAAACATGACAAGGAATTTATGACAAAAAATTGATTTACAGATAGATAATTGCCGGTACAATATAAATCAGCGTCGGCATTAATCTAGATATACGTGATCTATCTATTGACATCAATCGCATTACAACTTGATTAATATATTATAAAATACACCTGTTTTATTATGCACTACATTTGCTAAAAACGGACAACAGGTTGAAAATTGGTATTTTATAAAATGCAATGTGTGGGCGTAAGGACGATTGTTCTCAAGGCCGAAGAAGTCAAAATAAAGAAATATTCGACCTTCACGAAGGCAAACTGCAAGAAACGAATGCCTACTTAAATGCAATATATTTTAGGGCGATCTGTCCGATAACAATTATGGTAATACGCAAGTAATAAAAATCTGACTTCGAAACGATTTAATTCCGTAATAAAATAATGAATATTCAGAATCATGGCAAACGAGCTTTGGAATTTCAGAGGGTCGTCGAATAAAGGGCAATAAAATGAAAGCGGCGAATAGGGCTGACCTCAGGATCAAGTTTAACAAAATGGAGCTCAAGAAACCACAAGCGCATAGCCATAAAGGTCGGAGTACATTGTCAGTAGTCTTGTGTCAGGACACGCTGAGGGTATTGAACCCAAGCAGGGTAAATTCCGACTCAGGTAAAGTTAAGTTTGGAATGTGAAATACCAATCGGTGCTTGGGGAAACACTTTGAAGTTGATTTCGTGTTTATCTGAAACACCTTATTTCGATGGATGCCAAATATCGGAATGTACTAAAATATTTGCGGTTTGAATAACAGTCGATTCTCTCTGGAGGATTTTGCAAACAACCTCTAGAGAGCATGAATGATGCATACCACAAGTGTAGCGAATTAAGAATGTTGACAATATAATGTATGCGAAGATTGTAGCCTACTTACCCTCATTACGACATTAGAAATGGTAATGAGTGAAGACATTAACAGTCAAACAAAACAACGCATCTGACCCGCGAAATATCTCACGTTACACAAGTGTACCTCGGAAGTGAATGGTTCCGTGCGGTAACAACGCACAATGGTGTTGAACCCATCCAGGTTAACCAGTAAGCACTGAGATCGATAGATCTTTGTCGGGTCGCTACCTACTGTTCTGCATTTTACGCCGAGGGCTAAGATAATGAAGCAATGTTAAGTGAGCCTTGAGTGGTGAAAATAAACGGTAGCCTATTTTTATGAATGTTTTCCAATTTAGTCAATTGTGAAAAGGACAAACTTAAACCTTGAAGTCAATATAATAAGAATAATTATAATCATCGTATATCCGAATCCTAAGCAAGTTACGCTTGTGTTATGGATAATATACAATCGGCCACTCTAAGACTGATCTCAGACACCCAAACCTTAGTAAATAACGGAAAGAGTCGTTTCCGAAATTTACCATGACAAGAATCGAACCCATAGGCGTTACAGTGCTTTCGGCAGGCTGACTTAACGCGCTCAACCATAGAGGCCATCAAATTTCGAATATGATCGATTTCTTTATAGGCACAGAATCGCATCGTACATTAGTTTGGACCAATTATGGGATCTTATATTATTAATCAATATGAGTCAATGTTACAAAGAGGACAAGGACTTTTTATTCGTAAAAATATGGTTAAGCATGTCACCGCAGTCTCGATAACCGATGGTTATGTTGGACTCTTGGGCGGTAAAGCTGCGCAGCCTGCTCACCACTCACCAGACATTCAAGCACTATCGTCAATATCTTCAAAGACGCAAAGGAACATGTAAGTCATCGTGAAAAGAAACCTGACCTAATGTAAAACAGGAATGACCGAATGATGTGAACGATAAGGAATATTAAAATCTCTCACATTTGACAACTAAGAACGGTATGCTTATTCTTAGAAACTCATCAACAACATTAGAATATGGTAACCTAAACTCAGTTTTGCATGACATAAATTTAAATCCTTCAATTAAGAAATTAGTCATTTTCCAATTGAAAATGAACAAACGAATTCAAACTAAACTTTATAACGCGAAACAATAACACAATGAAACAAAAGACAAAAAGCGAGTTATTAAGTTATTATAAACAACGCAATCTGAACCGTTCTTACCGGAGAACTGGGACAGAGTTTAAGCAAAACTAAATTAAGATTAACTTACTGTTGATTAAAATTCTGTTTCCTTTTATTTTATTTTCAGTGTCTTTAGTACCTCTCTTATCTGGTTAGTATAAAGATAAAGTACGGAGTAGCTACTCTGTCGTTTTTATTAACTGCTTCTTTATTTTATAAGAAATTTACTAGGAACATTAATTATGCCGAAAAAATGTTAATGTAGTGCATTCTGTCAGCCAAAATTCGAAGCCAATACCTTGGATGAAATGGATTAAGTTTTTACAATCTAATGGGCTTGTAACAAGTCTAAAAGAAGTTTAAACTTAGAATTGGGGTATTTATTACCTAGGTTTTTACCACAGTACCCAGCTAACCCAGGGGGGGCAAATGAGATTTTTTTGGTCTCCCCGCGCTAGTGTTATTGTTACACCACGGTCATGGATACCTACTAAAAAATGTTGAGGTTTCATCCTTCGCCCTTATGCCAGGGCCACGGGTACATAACCTAGAACCTAGCCGCGCCGCCCGCTTACGGCGGCCGAAGGTCTAGGCTTGCACTCTGGTGACGACGTGTCTGTCCTCCTTTCGCGGGAGCGGAGCGTAAAGGACGTTTGCTCACGCTCCCACTCCGGCTCCCCTTTAGCAAGCAAGACTCTCTCGCAAAAGGAGGAGACGGCATCCCATCCATCCCGGCCATGGTTTGCACCATGTTCGGCAGTCCCCTCCATGGTTTGGACCACGGTAGTCAAATAAATAAATATAAATATGCATTTAATTAATGCAACTTGACCGGGGGCCCAGCGCGTCTTTTCCAAAAGTTTACGCATAATATATATTGTAAACTCTATCGTAACTTTTATCAACAACAGAAGGTACTTAGGCATAGGCTCCAGCTGACCCCCCCCCCCTGGGTACGCCTGGCTCATGGTTATAGATTTCGGTCTTTTCTAATCTCTTTCGGATATTGTCTTCTTTATTTTGTTCTGTTATATATAAATCTCTTTTTCATCACAATTTTACACAATCACTATCCTAAAAACTTCCTACCTTTACTTTTCTTATCAATAAGTTTATGTTCTTTTCCTTTTATGCAAGTATAGGGTAAAAGCCGGATAGTTGCCTCGGACGGATACATGCCCCGGTCCTTAAAAAACTATGTTAAGATTATAAGTTGTGTTGGCGCTTTACTACAATAAGTAGTGACCACCCCGCAGGCCTCAATGCCGTGTAAGCCATCGAAATAGGCGCATGTGTTTTGTCCGTGTGAGCAAAAATTTTCCGGGGCAAAACTTTGACAGGCGTTATAATTATATTGGTAAGTAATTTGTAATGAATATTTTTACTACTGATCGTGGTTTCAGTCAACTTTTTGTTTCTTTGCATGCATTAGAGTTTAAATTACATTGTTTATTATGTTTTATTGCTAAATAATTTTTATTTATTTCGCAAATGAAAAGGGCAAGTATCCGCATCAAAAAGGATAGTCGCCCTACTTACTGTCGCGGATAGTTGCCCCTAAAGTGACTAAAAAGTTTTTTAACAAGCAAAGACGGATTTTTGCTGTTTTTTCGAATTTACTTTGACTCTAACTTGTTGTAAATTAAATAAAGATCTACTTCACTATTTTATGTACCTATTTATTCTAGATAAGCAAAATGTCTCGCAAATATAAGCAAAAACCAGGCGTGGTGCAACGCAACATCCACTGGACAGATAGCTTAGCACTTGCCTTCGAAGAATTGAGACAAAAAAGGTATCGATGAAATTACTCGAATATACGAAATATCCTCTCGAACCTTTAGAAGACGCTATGAAAAGAGTAACCAGCAACTGCTAACTCAAGGTATATTTTTGATTTAAAGGTGTATGTATACTTAGCAGTATAAATACAAAATTCTATCTACATACCTACCTTTTTATCTGACCTTATTGTATCTTTTGTCTTTTCCAGGAAAAATCCTGTTTTTGGTTTGAGAATGAAAAAAGAATGGTAGCTCATAAATTGAATCTGCATTGTACTTAATAAAAGATCTTAGTAAATTAAAGACTGTTAAATAAATCATAAAAATTACTCTAGGTAATTGATATAAATTTCTTTCTATCCAAAATAAAAATCATACCGAGGTTACTATCCCCGCACGAGGCAAGTATCCCCTGAAGCATTTTCCACGCTAGGCTACTATCCGCCATAGTAGGCAACTATCCCTCTTCTGAGAGGTGAAATAAAACAGTATTTATTCAAAACCATTGTTAATTATGTATACAAAAATAGGCTTATATAGAAGATAAAAGACCTATGTTGTGAGATACATACTGAATAATTTTCAGCAAGTTCATATTTTTTTTAAATAAAGCTTTTTCGAAAAGTGGGGCAACTATCCGGCTTTTACCCTATATAAATGTGTTGTTTATTTTCATTGTGTAGAATATTATTTATCTTACTTATATTAGATCGAATCAAGCGTTGTCGTCTGGTTGACAGTGGGTCATTGTCAGCAAAAGCGTGCAGACGGCTCGACTTGGTGTGAAATTAGCCGTAAAAGTTCTTATTATGTCTTTTGCAAGCAGTTTCCGAACGTTTCTTAGATCGCTTTTGCGTAATTTTTCTCATTTGCAACAAAATACTCGTTCTTATTAAAATTTACTATAGTACGATGAATAGATTGTAGAAATAGTTAATGATTTTTTATTTTGTGAGCGTAATGTAACAAGCTGCGCATGTAAGCAAAAAGCAATTTTAATCACCAATTAAAATTTTAGTAGGTACATTCATATTACTAGGAAAACGAATTAATAAAATGACAATTGATCAGTAAAAAATGTAACTCGGAAAGGATTCCAAAAATGTTATAGTATTTTCTTAATTTTAATGTTTTAATATATTTTTAAGCAAATTTGTCCTAAATTGAAAGTCATATATAATATTTTTAAATCATTTTTGGTTAACTTGGACTATAAATATAATAATTATTATAAACAGGCATAATGGCATTACGTCAGAAGTAGCTTCGGTAAACCTGCAGCCCACCTCTCTACACCCCTTGCCACTCACACCCATGTGCAGGAAGTAGCGAGTCACCGTCTGCCCATTTTTCCGTCCCTGAACATTGCGACGGGCAGACGCCATAGTCCCCATATTCACAGACCCCCAGTACAACTAGCAGTTCAGCTCAATAGCCCGGTACTTTAAATCCTCATTTCCCACAATAGTCCGAATCTAGCCGGGGCTTGTCCTTGGGTGCATTAATATATGGTGTAGACAGGGATAATCGCTGGTCAGTCTCACGCCTTAAATTTGTCAGAGGGCCTCTACGTGTTGGTCTTCCCATGGCCCCACGCAAGCCCTCCAAATGTCCAGGCCACTTTTAAGGACCGTGGTCTTCAAAGACATACATTATAAATAGTATTTGTTACTATATTTTGTTGACTTGTGGCGCCCTTCAGTAAAGTGGCTTTAAAGAGTAACGTAATATTTAGCATTCATAGTGTTTCTTATTAAATTCTTTCACATTTTTATTATATTAGTATGGAGCCAGGACTCCATATCCAGTTCCATGCGTGACATATGACGCAAAATTTTAAAGTTAATAATTGTATTAAGCGAATTTGGTTACAGTGACCTCTATGAAAAATGATCGTGTGGTTCGTATACTACATTGGTCAGAAACGTGTGATGTTTAAATACAGTATATAGCACTAGAAACATTGTAAAAACACTTTCAAGCGACGTCGTTAAATAACCTCTTAACTGCTTTCATTTGCTTTAAAGTACATAAACATTCCGGAAAAATGTTGTTGAACTTCGAGATTACCTGTTTACCTAATAATCATAAATGTTATAAGCTCGTTTAATTTGATCAGTTTCTAATATAAAATAATTAAAGTAAAAACTCCTTGTGGCATTCGGGGACTGCCGCGGTAAAGCTTTTGCATAGCATTTTTTATCAACTTATGCAATTATAGTTATTTATATATTTTTTATTTATGCAGTATTTTTTTTTCTTTGATATTAATTCAAGTTATACTTTTTGAACGTGGTGACCAATAAGAAAACAAATCACCTATGTATAGATATATAACTACAAGACCTACATGTATACTTACGGGGCGCAGAGTGTGGCATTATAAAGATATAATAGATACCTATACACCTATATACTTTTAAAACAAACAGCTGCTTACGTATTCGTCCGATTTCGGAGCAGCTCGTCTCGATCCGTCCGAGCTTCGTACAGTCGTACTATATATACATACACGTTAAGCGAACGCTCGGCCGAGCTACATGGTAGGCGGAGTGGGGGGTGTTAGGTTTTATTTTCGTTAAGGAATTTCTTGATTCGGTGGCCGCGCTCGAAGCCAACGATAAAAGCTATGCAAAAGCTTAAAAATAAAATAAGTTATTTTGAATATTATAATGGTATTCAATTTTAACACCTCATGATGCATGTTTGTCATACATAGGTCGGGTTATTTGGCTTTTTAAGCATAGGTATACAATATACTGAAGTTTCTATGAATTTAACAAATTTGATAAAGATAGAACAAGAAGGTATTAATTTGATTCAAATTATAACAATGGGTATGTAGCTACTACTTAGGTAAGTAAGTGTTGTAGTAGATGGAATTATGTTATTTTTTTCATTTTATAGATTTTTGTGCAATATATTTATTGATGGATGTGTGGTGTTAAAAATGGATAAGGTGAGAAATGAGTAGATAAGGGAATGCTTGAAAGTTGCACCGATGAATGAAAAATTGAGAGGAAGAAGACTGAGGTGGTATGGGAATGTAATGAGGAGGGATAAAAATCACGTGATAAAAATGACGTTCAACTGGAATCTTGACGGGTACAAAGGTGAAGGTAAATCAAAAGAAAGATGGAGGGATTGTGTGAAGGATGACATGATGATTTGTAGTGTCACAGAGGACGCATGTCAAAATAAACGAGTATGGAAGTAAAGGGTTAAAGTGGAAGTGAAGTAAACGTTGTTGATATATATCTCTCAAATAATTGGGAGAAGGTGCAAGAGATTTTTGTGTAGTGATTTAAACCGGAGTAAATTTCCAGTTGTGATAAAATTTTCGAGTTGGTGACTGGGAAACTTTACTTGGGCTGCTCAAAGGTTTTTTGCGAAGTACACACAAACTCGCTTTGAATAGCAAAAACGAAATATTACAATCGTTACTCTAACTATAAAACACGGTCTTGTCTGGAGTATTCTCTTCGAGGCTCTCTGTAAGATTTTCATCTTAAAATGAGACTATTGGTAATTAACCTGTCAGATGTAGTATGGTATACATGTTTCCCAGAAATTTTATTATTATTCTTCGAAGAACTATAAGGTGCAAATAATAGGTGTGAAACATTGAATTGATAACTATAACATGACTGATATTAAGTATAGTTTAATTCACAGACGGTATAATTAGTATTTGGCAAAAGGCCGAATTTGCAAATCTTGAATATAAATCAGTAGTTAAACACATTGTGTATCCCCAAGCTAAGCAAGTTACGCTTGTGTTATCGGTAATATACAACAGACCACTCTGGGACCGATCCCAGACCACATTAAATAACAGAAAGTTCTTTTCCGAAATTTACCATGCCATGAATCGAACCCGGAGCCTTTGCGTTCCAGCAAGTTCGGCCGGTTAAGAGTTAGCCCGCTCAACCACAGAGGCCAGCTGAAAAATGATACTAAAACTACTACAAAAACGAATATAATGATAGTACTAAGTTTGATGCTTCTATACACGGCCCTATAAGATACACAGGGTAATCAATGTTGTTTACGTACGAACAGTAATGTAATTTTATGGTATTACTATAATTACATAAACTACATGCACTTTATTATTTGAATCAATGCATATTTCCATCAGTTCCTATCTTTAAATTCAACGTTCTAATAAGTAAATGTTATTTTATTTATAATTCTTCTTTTTATATATAAAAATCAATTGCAGTTCGTTCACAAGTGGCGCTGCTATCAGGTTCTAGATTTTTATTTTTTCAGGACAGGACGTCTGCCGGGCCCAATAGTATGTAATAAACAAAGTTACTATTATTACTTAGCTACTTACTTATAGGATTAAAGATTGTAATTAAAATTGTATTTATTTATCACCTTAGAGTTTTAATAGTCACTATTCTGTCCAATAATAGAGAAAGGTAATTTTTTGAAATTAAAAGGGTAAATCATAAAAGTACTTAATAGGTTAAATGACTTGTAGACACTTGCAACCTGATGTGGGATGCTGCATTTCACACTTGTACACAAGTTTCACAACTGGTTTTTTTTTATTACTTTAATAGTTGTGATTTGTGGTAGGAATATTCAAGAATTTTCTAATAAGGATATTGTCTTATGAAAATCGCAATTTACTATTTAATTTCGGCCAAAAAATTGGCCTCATTCAGAATCTAAGCTTAGATAGTAGAGCTTTCATAATTATTTTCGTTAATTTATAGAATTTGAGAATAACAGTAACAGAGCCTAAAATTTAACATAATATTTTATTAATTATATTTTTTTCTTAAAAACAAAGTTGGTTTTATTATATACTGCTACACACAATTTAAAATTTTATTACCTTATTTGTAAGTATATTATTTTGTATTGTGTTATGATATATTATTTTAATGATATAAAATAGTTTATTACCTAGCTTATCTGAATAGGTTGTCTATTTTGGGACTTTTTTTGTTAAATAAAGGATTTGATACAGGTAGGTACTCATATACATGTACCTACTGTAATTTTTTAACACTTACCATCTTTCAAAATGGTTTTCCTCGAATCGCCCGCAGGAATAGCGGCTACAGCGGAAATCAGGAGAAACGTAGTAATAATCCTTGCACTCACACCCATTTTTCCTTTCTTCGCAAAGTTTTCTTTTTAATCCAAAATAATTTTAATTCACGTAATATCGCACGGACGCAACTATATCCCGCATATATTCGTCGGTAACATTTGCGTCGGAACCAACTGTCCGCGATTAAAGTCGACCGCCGACTAAACTGCGGTACGTTACTTTCTATTGCTTTATGCGCCTGCGCACGTTTAATGCAACCGCATCGAACGCATGCGCCTTGTTCTAATGCAATTGATTAAATTCTAATTTCAAACTGATTGCGAAAAATTAGTAATCTTTTGCTTTAACAATTTCAAAACTCTTAATTTTTTAATGAACTTACACGGTTTTTATTTAACATGAGTTGCAGAGTTAGGCACTTGATATTCGTCAAGCGTGACCAGTGGTGACATGCAACTGTCTTATGAATATTTTAACGAAAATTTGGAGGGTGAAATATATGCACGTTATTTAAAGCGTTTTGAAAATAAAAGGATCTGACGCTTAGTGCCGTCGTTCGCTATACAACCTTGAAAAAACAACATTGGAAAACGTAGGTAACTACTTATATTTTATCAAAAGCCTAAATATTTTTCAAATTCCTAATTTGAAGAATTCGGAGGAAAATCACTAAGCACTTTCAAAACTTTCAAGATAATTTTTAGAGAGGTAGCTTATGTTTCAAGATACAGTCTATTGCTTAAAATCATTGAGGATAATACGGAATCCTGATTATATCATAATATAGGGCTCTTCTAAAAGGCAAAAACGAGTTTGGCAACGTACTGGTTCCCTTGGTGTCATGAACATCCATAGACTGTAAGACAAAATATATCGGTAGGACATGCCACTATGATATTACATTTTACGTTTAAAGATACAGTATATTATTTAATATAGTCAAGTGATGGTATCGCCATTTCTTGTTCAATGAAAAGTTTGAATATCGTGTCGTTTACTTCTAAAGAACTGTAACAGCTGTTGACTTCAACTTCTTTGCGAGTTTGGGCAACGATCTCTCTTGCTCCTTTAGTATAATTAAAACAAAAGTATTTTCGCCAATACATAGTTTGCTATCTGGAAAAGATGCTACACCTAAAAAATATATCCTTTAACTAGGCGAGAAACCAAGTATAAAGTCAAATCCTTGGATTATGACGCGTCTTAACCACTTTAAACTAATATATTTTATTACTGTTTGCCACTATATATTTTGTTTTATACTTTATATAATATTCGTTATTTTCTGCACTCATGATACACATTAAATAATATTTCACACAAATCACAGCCACACGCATACACACGCACGTAAGCATACACAATTACATATCTAAGAGCTATAATTATGTTGTTCAACCAAAAAGGTGAGGGGTACCTTTCATTGACTCAAAACACAGGCCTTATTCCTAGCGTGAGAGTCGTAGGTATATCTACTTGTTTTAAGTTCCAAAGCCGTATTTTAAACTACACATCTTTACTGTTTCCTAATTATCTTTCTATAGCGGCTCTCGTTTTGTTATTGTAAAACACTAAAGGCTAATAAAGATTTATTATTATTATTACTATTAATTCGTGTAGTAACTTTAAAGACATCATCGGTTTCTTTCATACGACCTGTCCTTAAAATTTGTCGAATTTTTCATTGATTAAAATTAGTGAAACTTTTTTATAGTTTTTATAATATAACGGTTAAAGTTTAGATTTTTTTGTTTTGATTTAATGCGTTTTATTACCGGATTGTTTGACTTCGTCAAGGGATATTTTATACTTGCTCTTTACTTCGGTCGATACGGGCTTTAGCCTTTCTCGGGCAGGAGAATGTTTATTATTTAATGTAGTCAAGTCAGGAGTCCTCCATCTCTCGTTCAAACCACAATACACATTCTTGATACACACATATACCTTCCAAATTCATAGTCACCCTGGTTCGTGATGGTTACATGCGTCTGTAATTTGGACAAAACTTGGCTTATGGATATTTGCAGTCTCCAAAGTGTGAATATGGCGTGTTAAAAAAGCAATAAAATCATCAAAATTTGGAAGATCTTTTCGGCCATCCTTATCTTTAACGTCTCGTTTTAAAGAGACAACCAATTAAATTAATGTGTAACAATAAAACATAGGTAAGACCAATGTTTTACGGGAAACTGTAGCTTTTCTAATCCTTTAGTCGTTTCAAGCAAAGTATTTCAAACGTTTTTTAAAGACGATAAAGATCTGTTTACACTGGAAACTGCTGACAGAGTATTTAATCAAAGATCTGCCTGTATGTAATCTTTTATGACTATATCTGGACTTAAGAACGTCCAAAATAATGGGTTATTAATTATCCACAGTAATCGATAAATGTTGTACCAAAGACTGCCTCAGCAGCTAAACCATCAAATAAATAATAGATTTTTGAGTATCGGATAATGCTTTATGGCTCCCGATTATCGATTTATGCAAATCCATAATGTGTGCATAGTCCTCTATTTTTTGCACCTTTATATGATAACATAAAATTGACAGACATCTGTGGACATTCTCCTTATTTTTTTATTGTAGTATAGGTTCGTGTTTGACTACGATCTCACTGTGGAGCGAAAATGTGGTCTAGGATAGAGCACGCTTACCTAGATGGTACCTATTCACACAGGACTTGAAGACACCTAGGTTATAAGTATAAGGAAAGACAAACAGGCAATGAGTTCCACTCCTTTGCAGTGCGTATAATGAAGCTAGATAGAGAGAGATCGAGAAGCAAAGCGCTTCGTTCTTATAGGTGGAATATCTACTATATATCGGTGCCGCATGCCGTTGCGTCTGGTGGTCCGATGATGGAAGGGAGATGGCGGGATAGTTTCGAAGAGCTCAGCTGCACACTGTCCGAGTGAATCCGATAGAAAACCGATAAGCTGCTAGCCCTGCGTCGATATTCGAGACTGGTTTTGTCGTCTAAAAGCTGGTCGTTCCCAACCAGCCTCCTGGCTCTCCGTTTAATGGACTCTAGTGTTTCGAGTTGATATTTGCCTGAGCCATCCCTAAGGTGAGAGCAGTACTCCATACATGCTCGTACTTGTGTTTTGTAAAACACTACCAGCTGTTCAATGTGAAGTATCGTCTCACCTTCCAGAGTATGCCCTGGTTTTTTGACGCAATTTGTGCTATACTATACACTCGACGTAGGAATAAAAGTTAAGAGTCGATGTCAAGGAGACGCCAAGAAGCTGAAGTTCATAGGCTATCGGAACGGGTACTTTTCGGAAAGTAGAAACACACACGTTCATAACAGTATGTGGAAATAATTACAAATATTTTAATTATACGGCACGATACATGTCCGTAACAAAATCAAATGTAACTTTATGTTAAAATTAAATACAATTAAAAACTAAAAATAAACGAAGTTATAAATATTACATTTTAACTTATATTATGAAATCCATTAAACCATAATCACATTAAAAATATTATCTACTTTATGTTCATCTGAATTAAAATCGTCGGTCGACTCAGCTTCTAGAACAAGATGTAAGTAATTCAACACTGTTCGTAATTTGTGTCTAAATCCACACGTCGTAATTTTAACATTTCTTTATTTGTTTAAATGTATCCATTTGAACAAAAACTAATTCCGCTTGAGAAATATCTTATCGTAACTTATTGATCAAACTTTCCTTAACACGTCTTTATGAGTAGGCGCCATTTTAAATGAAATTATGAGTAGTGCCGAAACAAACGAAAGTAAAAATCAACATAACTCCATCTTTCGTTTTTAGACGAAATTAATCACTTCTATCCAATTTGTATAAACCGCCAAAGTTATCTGAACAAATAATTTCGCAAAAATCCGTTAGATGGAGATGAAGGAATCAAACAACACCGCGCAAACTGTTAAACTATTGTCTCATGACCTAAAAGTAATAAAAACGGCTACCTTTCCGCAAAGTAATGACGCTGTCCTCAAATGATAACAATATTAGCGCGAAGGCGCGAAAACAATGGTGAACATGCCAATCAAAATGGCCGCGTTATAAATGAAAATGAATGATATTTGTCTTATGTTTTTAAGTTATTATAAGTTTGGGAGAATTTAGTACTGTAGAAATATTTGTAAACGCTAAGTAAAGTGAGTAGAGTTTTTACTGTAAACAACTGCATCGTAAAATTAAATTAAAACAATCAAATTAGACTATTTTCTATAAAAGTATATGTATATAACCAATTTTAATGTATATCTGACTCAAAAAAGACCAAAATTTGTGCGTGCAGACTTCGCAGGTAAGAAACACCCCGGATATTCCGTACACACGAAGTCGCTGAAGCTAGTAGTATATTTTTTGCCTTCAGTTTTTGTGTAAATGTTTGTCGAATAACAATAAATAAATAGAATAGACTTATTTTATAAATTTAGACTTATAAACTGTAGACTAAGTCCACCGTCCAACGTCCACCTTGGCTTCTCAGACGCAGACATCATGCGCACAGAAATTGAAACCCCCTTAACCAATCATTCAAACAATAGGAATTACTTTTTAGGGCTGCCACCATTTAGTTTGTTTTAGCAACTCACTGCACTTGCCAAAAATCATGTTATTTCTTATGTTTGTCTTTTTAACACCGCAAACGAATCCAATGATTAATGGTGATGTCTTCCAAGTTGTAAGGGAAATTGGGAGGGACAGAGAGATAGATATACATACATACTATTATAGAAAACGAGAAGGAATATGTGTGTATCAAGAATTTGTATGTGGTTTGAATAAGAAATGGCGATACCATGACTTGATTACATTATTAAATAATATATAGATACTTTGTGCATTCATCAATACAATAAATAGAGCGTGTCCAAATATTTAATATAAAAAACTGCCATTTACCTGCTTTTCACGGATAAATGGGTGATGAATATTAATTCCATGAAGACAGGTACTTGCCACAATAGTACTAAAATAATAATGTAATATAATGCTGTAAATTATTTACTTTCTGTATTTGGAGGACAATAAAGAGTTTGGTCATCGTTTTATCTATCTCACAATTTAATAGTTACATGTTAGTTAAAGTAAAGAAAATAATACCAAAATGCTGATAACAATATCTGTGTCGTATCTGGTCTTCCTTCTAATGATAAATCCCAAATAATGAATAAGTCAGAATTTTCATTAATAACTCATATTAAAATGAACTTTCAGTACGCCTCTTATACTATATAGCATATGCTGCTGGACCTACATTTATAATTGAAAATAATATAATTAAATAATTAATAATGTTTTATTATTAACATTTTATTTGTGGAGGTATTAGACACCTCCGGGTCGGCAGTGGATAAATGAAAATCCAGAACACATGGATACTAGGCACTTTAATTTCACAAAACAGAGCGTTATATATGTACACCTTGAAGTGCAATAATGACATTGATGATTCGGTGCTTTTTGCCGGGAAAAGAGTCCTTTTTTATCTGTCATAATATGACAGCATTGTTTTCCCTTTTTTTTAGTGATGTGACGCGCGACTAGTGCTGTGCACATAATGCCGCCACACCACCCCCCCACGGAGAAAGATACACCAAATACAGTTTAGGAAACAACAGTATCAAGATACTAATAATGTTTCAAATATTTTAGTTTTAAATGTATGAATTAAAAATATTAATGATACAAAAGAAATAAACAATTATAGGTAGCTACAAACAATAATAGATAGTTATTAAAATAAAAAAAAAAAAAAAAAAAAAAAATATCAATCAAAATTCTTAAATCTAACACGTCTGCCGGAGCGTGTGGTATACGGTTGTTTAATGTTCTCATCTGGAACTTTTGCAGGCACAGGTAGTTTAGATGGTAACTCTTCTTGGTTGAGTGGTAGAGTAGCTTGTTTAAGTGAGGTAGGCACCTGTTCAGTTTGAATCCGTTCATTATCAATGTGATCTATAAAAGCTGGTTTAAGTCTGTCTACACTCACTACAACTCTGTTGTTTTTAATGGCTAGTGTAACTGTTTTTCCATCATCTGAGCGTTCTAATATTTTAAATGGGCCTGTATATGGCGGTTGCAGTGCGCGGCGCACTGTATCGTCTCTCAAAAAAACATGTGAGGCAGTGGACAACTCTTTAAATATAAACGGAGAGTCTTTACAGTGTCGAGAGGCGGGCGCTGGACGGATAGATGACATTTTCTGGCGTAACTGTATCACAAAATCAGCAGCATCTTCAATTTTTTCTGATATTGAGGGAGGTGTCAACATTTCTCCAGGGAGTCTTAAGGGCTCCCCGTAAACATTTTCTGCCACTGTGGCTTTAAGATCGTCTTTGAATGCTGACCGCATTCCTAGCAAGACCATAGGAAGTGATCTTGTCCAAGAATCTTTATGGCACATTAGCGCTGCCTTAAGCTGTCTGTGAATACGCTCAATCATTCCATTTGCACGAGGATGGTATGAAGTAGTCCTAATGCGTTTCGTGGCAAATCGTAGTAATAGCCGGTTAAACAGGTCGGATTCAAATTGGGAACCTTGGTCTGTTGTAATAATTGATGGAACTCCAAAACGTGAAATCCATTCCCTGGTAAAGGTTTCTGCCACTTCTTCTGCAGTGATAGATCGCATAGGCCAAACCTCGGGCCATCTAGATACTCTATCAATTGCAGTTAAACAATATCGGTACTCGTTGCAGACTGGTAATGGCCCGACTATATCTATGTGGACGTGCATGAACCGCCCAGATGGCGTGTCGAACTTTCCTGAAGGAGCTGAGTTGTGTCTCGTAACTTTGCTACGTTGGCACGCATCACAAGTTCGTGACCAGGTACGGCAGTCCTTTTTCATTGATGGCCAAACGAAACGGTCAGATATGAGGCGCGTAGTGGTGCGGGCACCGGGATGACTCAGATTATGTAAATTGTTGAAAGCTGCTCGTCGAAAGGGAGGAGTCAAATAAGGACGAGGCTTTCCTGTAGAAACATCACAATAAATTGTCGTATTTGTACCTGGTGGACTAACTTTAGAGAGATTTAGACTAGAACCAGTTTGTAACAAATTTTCAAGCTCCGAATCTGAAGATTGTGATTTTGCAAGTGCATTGTAATCTTGATCCAAGGAAATGGCATTGATATCGATACGCGACATTGTATCGGCGACGATATTTTCTACGCCCTTGATGTACTGTATATCAGTGGTAAATTGACTAATAAATGATAGCTGGTTTAGCTGTGGAGGTGGTAGCTTCTCCCGTCGCTGTAAAAATGCGTATAGAAGTGGCTTGTGGTCGGTGAATATTGTGGTGTGCTGGACTTCAAGGATATATCGAAAATGTTGGACACTTTCATACACTGCTAGTAATTCTCTATAATAAGCCGGCCACTGTTGTTGCTGTGGTGTAAGTTTCTTGCTAAAAAAAGAAAGTGGAAACCATTGACCATTTATCTTTTGTTGAAGGCAAGATCCAACATGGACGCTGGATGCATCAGTGAACAGGCCTAGACTGGCATTATTCAATGGATGCTGCAATAGCGTTGCTGACGATAAGCTTTCCTTACAGGCTTCAAATTTTTGGAGTAGTTCCGGGGACCAAGGAAATGGCTTAGCACCTTTGCTGTTTGTTGCAACCAGTGCCTCAATTAGTGGAGCCTGATACTTGGCAGCATGAGGAACAAAACGCCGGTAGTAATTTAGCATACCAAGGAATCGACGCATGCCTTGAACTGTCTCGGGAGGCGGGAAATCCAATAAGACTTGGATGCGATCCTGAGGAGGGCGTGTACCTTCACTGTTTATGTGATAGCCCAAGAAATTAACTTCGTCTACTCCTAGAATACATTTGGAAGGATTTATCACAACTCCATAATCCTGTAGACGTTTAAATAAGGTTCGAAGGTGTTCCCTGTGAAGAGTCTCATTAGCAGAATGGACGAGGATGTCGTCGACATAAGGGAAACAGAAATCAAGACCCCGAGTGACCTCATCAATAAATCGCTGAAATGTCTGCCCCGCATTTCGCAAACCGAAAGTCATAAAAGGAAATTCGAAGAGGCCAAACGGGGTAATGATTGCGGTTTTCGACACGTCCTCTTCAGCGATCGGTATCTGATGGTACGCTTTGACCAAATCGATGGTACTAAATATTTTTGAACCAGAGAGATTATGGGCAAAGTCATGTATATAGCGCACAGGGTACCTATCAGGTACCGTTCTGGCGTTTAAAGCGCGGTAGTCGCCGCATGGTCGCCAGGTATCGTCCTTCTTAAGAGTCATGTGTAACGGTGATGACCAAGCACTTTTAGATGGTCGAGCTGTACCAGATCTCACCATGTCCTCAAATTCTTTCTTAGCTGATACTAGCTTTTGAGGAGCCAAACGGCGAGGGCGACACGAAATCGGTGGTCCATCTGTTGTTTTAATATAATGCACCGTGTTATGCTTGACAATTCGAGGCAATCCAGGTGGTCGTGCGATATCTGGGAACTCTCCCAAAAGTTCAATGAAAATGGGTTTTCCAGATGCAATTGTTCGAACACTCGGTTGATCAATGTCAGTAGTGGGGGCGATGGATGATAGTCCTGTAGTTCCATCCACTATCCTCTCATTGCGACAGTCTGGCAATAGGTGATAAAATGCTAAAAAATCAGAGCCAATAATGGCTGAGTTGACATCAGCTATGACGAACTGCCAGATGAAGTCACGGCGTAGACCAAAATTAAGTTTAAGATTGATTGTGCCATATGTCTTAATGCAGCTACCATTGGCTGCGCTTAAATCATAGCTGGTAGCCCTTCTGCGTGATGGTAGCCAATTATGCGGATAACAACATAGGTCAGATCCAGTATCAATTAGGAAACGGCGCTTGGTCACTTGGTCCGTGACAAACAAGCGGCGGCCAGTACTATGGCAGTCAGTTGCCGCTGTTACTGACTGCTGTTTAAGTTTTCCGCTTTCCAAGTGCACGGGCTTACACACTTAGTAGCCTTATTACCCCACCTACGATGGTACCAACATGTTTTGGGACCACGAGTTGATGATGAGGATCGGTCACGTGGAAATCGATTCTGTCGTCTAGATAGAGCAGCAACCTGGTTGTTAACCTCTTCTAGCTGCTGGGCTATTGAAGCAAGAGTCAAACTGTTTGAGGATGTGGCAGTAGTACATACCATAACAGGAGTTGGAGCCAACTCTATAATTTTGTCGGCCAGTTCTGACACTTTATCTAGGTCCAGGTCAGCCTGTGCGGCCAGTATAGCTTGAGCTTGCTGGGGCAGGCGGCGCAACCAAAGTTGACGTATAATTTTATCATCTGTAAGTGTACTCCCTGCGAGAGAACGCAAGTGCCGCAGGAACTGTGATGGTTTTCTATCACCAAGCTCCTCATCACTCAAAAGTTGGTGTACCCGTTTTTCCTGAGAGATTGAAAGGCGCTGTATAAGTACATTTTTTAGTTTTTCATATTTCCCTTCAGATGGTGGGTTTGTTATTATATCTTCAACCTCGCTTGCTAGTCTTTGGTCGAGGTGACCGACTACATAATTGTATTTTGTAGTGTCTGTCACAATATTTGCAATTTGGAACTGAGCTTCTATTTGGGCAAACCACATTGCTGGTTTGTCGGTCCAAAATACAGGCAATTTAACAGCTACCCTACACACATTTGATTCTCTCTCCCTTCGTTCAATTTGTTTTTGTAGTTCTGCATTAGCAGCTAAGAGTTGTTGCAATTGTTCTTGCACTTCTTTATTTTCCATTGTGTAAGAGAAAAATAAAATAATTGAATGCTAAAAATTACAAATAACATGGATAAGTAAATGAAGTTATGAATACCACACACTCCGCAGAAAGTAGTCGAATAAATTTATTGCGAGGTAATACAGAAGGTATGTACTAAAATTAGTATTAGGTATACACTCCACTTTCCAGAGTTTAGTTATATAAACAAGCTGTTATTTTCTAGTTATCAGGTTCACAGAACTGAAATAAAAATGAAGTTCTTAATGTATGCTGCCAAACAATATATGCTAAATATTTTTTAACAATAAATGCAGCTGTATATAAGGGTGACGAAGGAAAATACACAAGGAAGTGAAATGCTTACACTTACCTATACTTATGAGTGATGTTTATGCATTGTCTGCAATAACAGTTGGTTTACTACATAGCAACACCCTTAGTAAGTGCATAAACAAGTGTTGCTGATACTGATACAAGATTTTTAAGGTTTACAGTACTATAAATTTAATTTTAGGATATTCATATAACACTATACAGGTACATAAAGTAATTCTCAATAAAATAAAGATTATGAGTTATATCAATGAGACTTTTTGTTATAAATTAAATATGAATGATCTACTTATGTTACACTATTCAATATAGCTGGAAAGTTCTCTGCTTGTGAGTTGATAGTCACAAATATGTAGGATGTACCACTGATGATATATATCACAATTCATGTACAAGCATACATACCAAATACTCAACTGCTTGTAAAATACCACGATAGTTTCACTTTGTTAATTTTTTTGTACAGATATACCTGTATAAATACCACTTGCACTAAAACACTATCTTCCGAGATGTGTGAATAGCAAACTGACCCTGAAGAATCCTCTTGCAATCTCAGAACTTGCACGTACTTGTTGGAATGATGAGGGGTTGCGGTACCATCATTCCTTCCTTAACATGGTAATTGGGTTATCGCAATTGCCGGTGAATACTCTGTTTTCCTAAATATGTGAAGTAGATTTATGCAATTTATCTCCGAAGTTCTCAGTAGATGTGCTTTTACGGTTCCTTAAGTCCGTATAGTTAACGGAAAGGCTTTTGTATCCTTGCGTCGAAGGTCACCAGTGTGGAGGTATTAGACACCTCCGGGTCGGCAGTGGATAAATGAAAATCCAGAACACATGGATACTAGGCACTTTAATTTCACAAAACAGAGCGTTATATATGTACACCTTGAAGTGCAATAATGACATTGATGATTCGGTGCTTTTTGCCGGGAAAAGAGTCCTTTTTTATCTGTCATAATATGACAGCATTGTTTTCCCTTTTTTTTAGTGATGTGACGCGCGACTAGTGCTGTGCACATAATGCCGCCACATATTGTACTTACATGTCTACTTGGTTTGTGTTCAGCATACCAGTTTCCAAACGAAATTTCATGGTTTCCTCAAAGTTTTGAGTAATTTTATAAACAATGTTTTTAACAAAAAAAACAATATAGAACCTCGAGCAACGCATTAGGGTTGCCATTCAGCGAGGTAATGTGACCAGCTCCTTTCATGCAGAACACATTTTTGTATACATATATCAGACTAATTAAAATAGTTAATTAAACAAAAAATGAGTAATTTCGAAAGAGAACAAACGTATTTTATGCACGAACAATCGAAAATAAATATTTACGAGTCATTATTGACGGAAAAGTATTAAAAATTGCAATAGGGGGACTTGAACTTGAAGGTATATTTTTAATTATTATTTTTAAATAAATAAATGAAGAACAAACAATTATTAACAGCGAACAATTAAGAACAAACGATGAACAAACGAATTAATAGAAAAAAAAATTAAAATAGAAAAAAAAAATGTTGTGGGGCTAACTTTGGTGACCCGACTTTCCTTACCTAAAAAGAGGGTTTGAATTTGACTTTTAGAAATTTGAGAATGTTTTACGGTCTGGGTACACGGCTTTCAAAACCAAAATTTTTTTCAAAATTGTTTTAAGAAACTATATAGATAAAGATATTTTATTTTTATATATTAATAATAAATATCTAAAAATGATTATAAAAAATTGCATCTAGCAACGCCATCTTGTGACACATAGTAAATTTAAACACATATTTCATTTTGTGTTTAAATTTACTATGTGTCACAAGATGGCGTAAATATTAAGCAATTTCTTAATTAATTAAAAGAATTTACATATTTGAAAGCAATTATATCTAAAAAGAAAAGAATTAAAAAGAAAAGTTTCTAAATCATACATTATATTTATTCCTTTACTTTATTACTATTTTTTATTATCAAATGTTGATTTAATTTTCAAATGATTTAGATTTTTCTTATAAATCTTATAATTTAATACTTACAATCATCATTATTACTTAACCATATCGGTTGAATTATGACTCGTACCTGTATGGAGCTTATGTCAAATATTAACCGATAATAAGTCAAATGAACGGTGGGTAAAATATAGCAACCGGCCATTACTGAACATTGTTAATTTACTTACTAGAATATACTATTGAATAAAAGATGGCAGTACTGTAAAATTCAACAAGTGACATCTAGCGGTATATATAAATAATACAAATAAATTTATTGGAAATTAGGCAATAGATGTCTGTATTGAAATTAGCAAGAGAGCTCGCGTAAATACCTAATACCTCTGAATGTAACAAATACTACACACATATTCCCAAGATCGCGAAACTGAAGTGATCATTTGAATTTTAGTTGATGGATGACAGCAGAAATAGAAAATAATGTAAACAATTAAATTATGATACTTACCATATGGTGTTTACTTGGAAGCAATGAAATATATGAAAAATGTTTAGGTATTATTAAGGTTTGGCATTTGCGATCGTTATTTCGTGACCTTCAGACTTTTGTTATACTACTTCTATTATTGTTTTACCAACTGTTATGTTTTCCATAAATCTTTTAACTCTAAAACTTATACATGCATTGGAAATCAGCTCTTCAAAGCTTTCGTAATTTTCCTATACATTTCGTTCTTGTAAACAATTATGAAGTTCACAAACGTTCAACGGCACCTGTGATCATAATTATTTATGTCTATTTAGGTATTATAGTTCTAGAGTCAATCGAGTAACTTTTGAACACCTTTATTTATACTTTATTTATACAATAGAAATAAAACAATGATCAACTTTATTATGTGTAGAATTATTGACTGTAGTTAACAAGTCATTTAGGGGTAATAAATAATATTAGTTTTAAAAGACACATGTCTATCAATTTTATGTTTTATGATATAGAAAGACTTGTTTTAATTAACAGCTTGAAAATAATATTTAGTATAAGTAAGTTTTTTTTTTATTGCAGGAGTTCAGACAGACAGGCAGACGGCCCGTTTGATGGAAAGCGGTTACCATTGCCTATGGACATTTGCAACATCAAAGGTGCTACAAATGCGCTGCTACACTCTTAAAGGAGACTGGAACCTGGCCTCTAAAAGTTAAGGTAAATTCTATAATACTTAAGGGTCACAACCTTTTGTCGAGTTTTTGGCGGAAAATTTAAAGAGAGACTTAAGCATTGCTCGTTGTTGACAAACTGATCAATAGTTTTAGGAATACTAATTAAAAGCTAGTAGATAAATTAGTATTCCTAAATCTACAAGATACGTTGAGAGTACATGTTACAAACAACGGTTGTTACTGAAATCGACCTAAATACATCGGACTTCAGTAACAAGAAAACAGATATTTGTGAAATAAAAAATCTAGTGTTTTATAGATTTCTAATCTAATTTAGAAAGGCTATACATTTTTTGCAGAGGATTGAAATCCAATTCAATTTTAATTTAGTACTCAGATATGCCCACGTTTCGTCCACCCTTGACGTGAAATTCCCGTGGAATCCCCGGGACTTAATGTACCTAACGCAGCATTTAAAAAAGAATGTAAGCTACCGTTTTAGTGAAAACTTTCTCATAATAAGCTAAATTTTATGCCCCGAACAAACAAACCACTCCCTGACAATTCCCGCAGGATTCCTGGGATAAAAAAATCACACATTTTATTACACAATTTGCTATCGATCAGTGAAAACCGCATCGAAATCGGCCCAGTATTTTTACTTGAATCCCTAACAAACAGAAAAAGTGTATTCTGTTCTCCATCCTTTATATAGGGGTTTTAATATTATAGGGTCGTTAACGGCAGTAGCTGGCCACATTTAATAAATCATCCAGGATTAAGATAAAACAACAAAACACGAGATTGAATAGATTTATTTTATGTTCATACATAATCATCATTTCCATACAAAAATCATTATTTATACTCTGGTGTCTAAAAAATCTGCTTTTGAAAAAAACATGATTCCAATTACAAAATGTAGGTAATATTCACATGGTATCAATTTATTAATTTCACTAATAACTAACGGCACATTTTATACACGCTTAAAGTTTAAGCATTATTACATAAATAAGCAACTTAATATAATGGCTAAAAGTCTTTCTTGGCTAAAACGGCATTCGCGATACCTTCTAGTAATACTACTCAATATAAAGTAACAAGAGATAGTGGCTTGTTATATCCACCGATTTATTTAATGCTTTGCATAGAAATTGTAAATCAGATTCACATTAATACTTTAGGAAAAGAAACGAGAAACAAAATGTAAATCATAACAAAAATTAATAAATAATCACTATTAAAGTAAAATTAATATCTAGCAAAGAAGATTTTACAGAAAAATCTACTATGTAGATGAAGAAGTCAACATAATAATTAGTCATTGTAGTTAAGTACAAAGGAACTGAATAGAAAGTCTTAATATCTAAGTTCAATAAATTAACGATTACTATCTACAGAATACTAAATATCACAGAGATTGTACCCAATACTTAATTAACAAAACGTTGTTTCGTCAAGTACTTCAAAATAATTACAGCTAACATCTCACGCGTTGAAGAGAGCATAAAATAGTTAACAATTGTAACAATAAATAAGTAAGTACATAAAAGGGACAATACAGATTAAGAATCCAATAAATAAAACGCCGAAGTGAGAACTTGGAGTACCTCAAAAATGTTACTCAGTACGTCAGAAGATCAACTCACAACCAACTTTCTTCCCCTTGATGTGCGAAGTTCTTTCTTTTCTTTGAGTTTCGCTTCGTACGCAGCGCACCGGCTGTTATCACTGATCACCTTCTTGCCTCTTGGACACCTGAACTCCAAATACCAGTTGTTCAGCAAATTACCATACGCTCTGAACGCAATGTAGTCGTTTTTCAGGCATTGGGGTGCGTCTACTTTAAGCTCTAACATTTTCAAGTTCTTATTTGGGATTAGTTGGGGCACTGGAACGCCTACGTCTTCCATGTTGTCTTTCACTTCGGCTATAGTAGCGTATAGTCTTTTGAGAGTTTTGTTTAATAGATCTTGGCGTGTAATATTGTAGCTGTAGAATATGTCGTCTGCGAAGCTCACTTCCACAAGGGCCAAATGGTTGAGTATGTCTTGGAACTCGACGAGTGACTTGTACAGCTTCGGCATTAGATATGTGAACTGCAACAATGGAGAATAATCATTACAAAGTGCTAAATAAATATATTTTTTCTGAAATCAAACAATGATTGACGGGGCTTTCCAGCTGTCAAATTAAGCTTATAGATTGGTGATTGTGGTTATTATTAACGGCAGCGACCGCGTTTCGGGTTATCTAGGTAGTTACTAAATATTCAATATTAGGATAAAGGTAATGTGGATGTGAAGACTCGAGCAGTTCGTGAGGGTCAATTCGTGATAGTCTGTGTGCGTCATAAGCTGTTTACTGTGCGATGTAGATGTCGATCCGTGTCGAGGCTGCGACTCAGTCATTTGAGATCACTGATCACTGGCTATTCAAATCAGTATTATAGCTGCTATTTATTGTAAAATGTCAATTGGTTTAACACATACACGTCAAAAGATTATGAATGACATAAGTTACTTATTGTCGATTTTTATATTGATGCATTTAATTTTATAGACCATAGTGGTCTATATAGTCGTATAAAAAACTTAAAAGATCAATTCACATAAAATTCAAAATGCATGATGAGTATTACTTTAATATGAGTTTTAGATATTTGTTCTTTCTCTACAATTTTTGGCGTAAAGCGATGTTTATGAAATTTGATATATTCTTAGAAACTTTAAAGTTCAGAGGTGACTTTGTTATTATAATTATATAGAAAAGTCGAAATGCATACACAGGATATAGTTCGCAACCTTATGCAAGCGAGATGCAATTTTTCGCATGTTGGTCTCGTGAGTTAGTATATTGTTTTATATTTTCAATTAATGCTGTAAGTTTGGATTCTGGCATGAAGGACGACTTGAATGAATCAAAGGTTGTATGAATTGTTGATTACGACTACGTAAAGGGACTGATGACATAAACAAAAGTAAATGCAAGGTCTCATACAAGACGCATATGATTATAGTGTGTACGATTGTTTATAAATTTTAATCCTAGTACATGATGTACTTTGCGAAAATGTTATCCATAGAAAACTTCGGTTCTTTGATATAAGATAATAATTACATTACAATGCATGAGATATCATCTACATCCTTGAAACATACGTAAAGATCAGAAAATAAATAATAACATTTTAAAGATCGGACGTAGATCGGAAGTAATAATGAACCATTGTATATTCAAAATAGACAGTATTTCTGTTTGAATATTTTATTTGAAATTAAAACAATTGTATGCTGTAACGATTCTCGTTACATAGCATATCAAGATGTAAATATCTTTGTTTCGATGTTTCATTCTTCCTTTTCACGACTTTGATAATGAACCTATTAATGATATATTATCCCGAAAAGCACGAATATGTGGAAATGATTTAGATTTTCTTAAGTTTTCGCGACTTGTATACATACTAAAACTACGATAATTTATTTGATTTTTGTTATTCCGACATTCCGGCCACTTTTTGATCACGGCCACTGAAAAGTGACTGAAGCGTCGGAATAACAAAAATCAAATAAATTACCGCGCTTAAAACCGTTAAAACGTAGTTTTATTAGATTTTATTGTCTGTTTATTCTTTCCAGCCTTAGAAATGAAATAGTTACCATTTCACAGTGTCGAGAAGCTATAAAAAAGACGATTGTTGCTGACCATCCACTGTGTTAAATGTTTGCAAGTGAAGATAATGGCGAAAGCAAGTCTTTCACACATGAAGACTGTTAATAATTATAAAGTTACAATATATTGTTAGGTTACTGCTTGAATCATTGCTTTTTAAATTTCGGAAATATTTATTTAATTTAGGCCAACACCAATAACATTAAAATAATCTAATAATTATTTTTGATGGTTTTGGAGTCAAAAATAAAAAGTTAGCCAAATCCGATGAAAAGGTACAAAGGCGTAACCACTATTTACTATTTGGACATTTTTATATTTTCAAAATTTGTTCCGAATACATTATGCACGTATTTTTAATAACTAATACATTATTTGGAAGACCTGTCACGCGACCAACAGGCTGGCGTCTATTTTGCTCAAAGGTTAAGCATTGCTATTCGCCGTGGCAACGCCGCCAGCCTTTTTGGAACGTTTTCGAACGAACACTCTTTTTGTTTAGTTCTAGTATTTAATTTTAGGGGTTTTTGCATAGTGTAGTTTAATTTTTACGATAGTTTAGTTTTTAATAAAAAAATATTTTAACGCATATATTGTTATTATTTAAAGTTTAATAAATGTATGTATAAAACTCATAACTGTAAGACATAAATGAGAATTTATGAACTTAAGATCCCTGTACCTCGGATATCCCAGAAAAAGGAATAGTTTCTGCAGGATAGACTTTCGAAATTTATGTAACCCAAGACTACAAATAAAATAAATGAAAACATAGTAGTAATTGGTTTATATTTCAGTATAATATATAATAATGCAACGAAGTTAATTAAGTATCGCTAGTTGATGATTACAAGTGAAATATCTATGTATAATCAGTAGGTAATATCTTTATTATTGTGTATTAGATACCTGCCCGGTTCACCTCGATGGTTGGTATAGTTAAGTCAGTTATTGTTGAACCTTTTGTACTTCCTATGATGCATGAAGTTACTTTATTTTTTTTTACTTGATCTCGAGGATATTTGATTCAATAAAACGTTAAGTTTGTAAACTCTAATTAATTATTTTAAACAAGATTTAAAGAAAATTTTGCGTTAGAGTTACCTATATTTTATTATATGATACGTAATAAATATAAACAAAAGATATTTTTCCCTGAAATTGCTCTGAATGTAAACACATGTTTTGTGTACGTACACGCAATGAAAGTAGAAAAAAATATTACCGCCTTTTAATTCCCCGTTACATTTTGGTTGCATTCTGTGCATGTGTTTCGACTCAACAGTTTCCAGAAAATATGTCAAGGAATAAAACAGAAATTTTATCTCAAATTTTTATTTGCGTTTCTTTCCGATATTTTGCAGGGTTCAGAATAAATAAGGGTATAGAAGTAAACGTGGAGTCTCACGCGAACGAATTGCAGTCACGGCTAGTCATTAATAAATAGATTTTAGTGACTAATAATATATTAAAGCTCAAGCAATAAATCATTAATTAATGGATCCGATTAATGAATGAATACGTCTTGTTGATAGAACACTCATTATTCCTGGAATCTTCCTGGAACTGTCACGAGATGGGCTGTTGTTTGTCACGTCCTCGTGTTCATTAATGACGAGTTCTTTCTTAGTAATTACGCCCTGGTTAAGTATTTTAAGGATTAAATAAGTATGCATTAAGGTGAAGTCAAAGATTTTCGTGTATCAAGTTGATTTTTGGTAAATTACAATATTCACTGCATAGAAGAATAGTTTTAGAAAACAGTTGCAAAATAAAGTAAACTACCTTGTGAATTCGCTTATAAGTGGTGTGTCATTTTCAGTATTAAAAATATTCCATTTCATCCCCGTTGTTTAAGTACATTTTATGCAAATTTAATCTACAATTTTGAGTATATTCGTGCAGGAACGGAGAAAGAATACAATTTCCTGCGGCCGGGCGGCCTGTCGTAAGAGGCGACAAAACAACCCACAGCCAGGTGGTAGGGCATTTGCCCGACTGGATGGCTACCACCCCTGGTCTAACGTATGTCGCCATAATAACCTTGTGTTGTGTTCCGGCATTAGTGACCAGGTTCCAGTCTCCCTTAAGAGATCAGCAGCGCATTTGTAGCACCTTTGGTGTTGCAAATGTCCATAGGCGAGGGTAACCGCTTTCCATCAAGTGGGCCGTCTGCCTGTCTGCTGACCTCCTGCAATAAAATAAAAAAGTGTATATCTATGCCGCGGAACTATTCAATTCTTGGGGATAAAAGTAAATATTATATATAATATTATATATTTCATTGTTTCTATTTGTTAATGAAAGTATAGTTCGTGCTAATCGCACAAACGCCAAACTAGACTAGACTAGAATTAGACATTGCGCAGCTTTTGACAGCTGAAAGGTCATAAATTTTGTTACACAATATACAGATATATATAACATCGTAATAATCACTTCAGTCCCAAGACCGCGAAGAAGGAACAAGTACACTACAAACAAAGTCAGTTTCATATTTGATGAATATCCTCCAAAACCGTAAGAAAATAAATATTCCATTCGTAGCCACCAAGAAGGCGGCTTCAATTAATTTTTAATTTTTCACGGTTCATAAAGGACTAACTCCGTTGTGTTCAGTTTTCCCGGCCATTGTATGTCGCGAACAAGGGAACACAGGCGACAATAAAACAGTCGGTTGAACAGATATGGCCGTTTGCAAAGCGCTGAAACCCGACAATAAGCCGTACATTCGTGTTAGAGGCGAGTTTAAAACGTGAGACGTGTCGAAGACAAACGCGCCACACCGGAATCGTAAGTTAACATTCGTCTCACACGGACAAATAAATGTGTTTTTAACATTTCGTATTGTTTAGTTAAATCGTAAATACTGTACAAACAGCACAGCGTATGGCGATGCCACGCCCGCGACAGTCTCGAAGACGCCGTGAAAGCGCAAGCCTATAAAAACATGGGGAATATCTTTCTATTATAAATATTAGCACAGTGTGTAATTTTTTAGTTTGTATGATTATGGACAGTCAAATCCACCGAGATACTTTTTATCACCTTCCTTCTAAACAATAAAACAATCTAGTACTCATTTAACAATACTCGTTGACACTTGACATCTGTGTCTTCTGTAATCATGGCTACTGAAAAGTGGTCAAAACGTCAGATATTAAAAACCAAATAAATACCGCGCTTAAAGCCGTTAAAAGTAGATTTATTATGTATAATAGTGGCGAAAACTTCAAAAAATATTATATTATAAAAAGTCGCACTCTCATATATTTTATACAAGCGTAAATAATTATGTCGTCACTACTTTATACAAATTATAGGAGTCTTATACGTAGTGCAAAAATTATCGTTTAAACAACAATTGTAATTATTTATATCATGAAATTTTAAGAGAATGATGATAAACATATTTTACAACGCCTGTTCTACATTATAACACATAGTAAATATAGTTATTGTTTACTTTTGTATGTATATAATATAATATGAGCATTTATATTTATATATAATGTACGTTGTATTAGGTAAATAATTATGTATTATTGTTTGTATTTATTAAATTATCTTATATATTATTTATTAATTAAGTAACTAAATTATTGTACGAGTACTGGTTTAGCAACTACTGACTTTTGTAGTCCTCCTTATACTGCATCCGAAGGTTGTCTGAATGTTCTTGATTTTATGTAGCATTTGTGTACAATAAAGAATATTCTATTTTAAATAGTAGTAAAGTTAAAAAAGTGGCAATAAGAGAATGCTAAATTATATCAGTGTTAGCTATTTTCCTTAAAACTACTCGATGCATTGATATCCATGTCCATAATATTCTATCGATGTTATGACTATTTTAACGTCTCATTTAAGCGGTATTTAGTTTTTAAATTGTTCGTATGTCAACTAAAGCCGGAGCGGAGCAGAGATCACTTGAATTCTAACGCTTTCCTTTGCCCATAGTTTAAATATTTGAATTTGTTAAGTGGCCGTACATTGACGAACTGACAAGACATACGTTAGATATATTCAATATTCATCTATGGTTAGGCTGTGTGTTGGCCGGCGCATAATGTGCGAGTTCGTCTAAGCTGTGGCGGCTGCGGGCGCACCGTGTTGGATGTGTAAGGACCTCGAACAGTTCGTGTGCACACATGCTTATTGTCTCGTGTCGTATTGAATTTTGTGTACTAATTAGTGGGTGACCAATATGAATACATAATAGAAAGTCTCGAGGTCCAGATGTGTGTTCGGTAAATAATATGAAGGGCTTACGGCCGGCTCGTCAAATAAGGCTTGTTTATTTTTAATTTTTACGAACCGAAGCGGCACGGACGAGAACTAAATACAATTATTAACATAATTATATAATGTAATTCACTAAAATATAGGTACATAATGGGTGTTCTGTCGTGGGTGTGGGTGAGATTGCGTGTGCGCCGGAATCATGCGGTGTCAATCTATGCAAATTTCCGTGAAACGCTTAACAGGCTCCTTGGCTTGTTCTGCTCCCACAAACGCCCGCCATAACCCGCTGATTTATATAACGCCAGAGCCACTAGAACTCGCTTCCTGACAACACTTTGTAATTCTAACAATGCACGCAAATTACTGATTGGAGTTCATTTTTCGCTGGATGCTAATTGTGGGCGTAGACTGTTTTTTAAACCCATCGTTCAGTTTGATGTTCGATATTCTTTCGTAAATTTAAGTTGCGAGGCATTATATTAGTCTAATTATTTTTTGTATTACTTGTAAATAAATAGAATTTAATGATGTTTTTGAGAAGTAGCTGCAAATAAAGTAATCATCAATAAACTGTCATAATCAATCTCAATAAAACATTTAAAAATGAACCAATTTGTTCTGGAAAGCGGCGTTCAAAATTAAGGGTTTGCACTTCTAGTTATTACCCTTAAGTACAATGTGAAGTAAATAAACGTGGTACAAGGGCCCGGGCACATGTAATTTGGCTCGACGAAACCTCATTTATGTTGCAACGGTGAGCCCTCGAGCCCGGCTAATGTACCCGGTCAGTCTTTATCTTAAATAAAACAAAATAAATTTAAAATAACGTAAAAACATTGAACGCGTAAGAGACTGATGGGACGTACCACCACACCCTCGAGATGTGAAGTGATTGACCGTAATAATTACACTGTCAGATCTTTAAAATTGGCAACAAATTACACACGGGGTCGTAATAAGTAATTGCATCACTTTTTTTTATTAAACAATTAGTCATTCAACTGTTTAGATTTGAGACGCGAATTAGGACATAAGACTAACAGAGTGTAAACAATTCTGATGAGGAACTATGCAAAGCACCAATGACAATGGATGTTTGGAAGCTACAGTAAAAAGATCCAGTATGTTAACAAACGGTACTTACTTTTTTCTCTGAATTCGAAACAACAGTCCGCCGTGGGCTCTTGTAGTTGTGGAAGTGAATATCGACGAAGTTGATGGTCGGCAACCAAGACGGCATCCCATCTCCGTAATCTCTAGTCTCATTTAGCACTCTCCGCTCATCGTTGAAGAACGCTCTTGTATTCTTGAGCTTTTTCTTTATTTTCGTCATGGCGACCTTGAAATGGTCGGCCAGTGCGTTCTTTTGCTGCCGCGTAGTCAAGCCGGTCTGTTTTCTATGAGGCCGCCGCCGGTGCTCCATCCGAAGCTCTGTCGGTGTCCTCATCCTCGACGTCTCTTTGGTCACTTGCGTTAAACTTTCATGTCTTCTCTCATGCCTTAACTTATGCTCTACGGATCGAGCCTCGGACGGCGTTAGGCACATTGCAATAATTGCTAACACTACTGTAGCTACCAGAAGCTTTTTAGGAAAACCTGCAACAATACAGAAAGTGCTAGTTAACATAAACGCTTTATAGTTTTCAGTTTCCTTATCAATTCAAGGCATTAGACTTATGAATTGACAATAATAAATGTAATCAGGTGTATAATAATTGACCTAACCAGTATTGATAGTGCTAAAAACATTATATGGTTTTATTGTAGTGATGGGTGCGATCCGATTAAATGAATATGTAATGATAAAAATACAAATCTAAAAAGGTGTAGTTACGAAATTGCGGTACGATCTGTAAGCAGTGTATTAATATTATATGTTGTTCTGAAGAAACTTCTGTTTATTGTACCCGTGGTTCAAGTAAACCTGCTAAGTTTCTGACGAGTCACATAAAAATAATAGGCTTTGTGATTGTCGTAAGCGCATTGCTACAATATTCTCATATCTTTGAATGTGTATGATGTTCATCTCAGTAGCACTTTCTCAACGATTGCTGGGCCACGGTTGCCGAGATGCGTGCGTGTTGCACGTGATTGTTTTAATCAATTTCAACCAGTATACTTCTGGCTTTATTATATACTTAAAAATCAAATTCTATACGGAGTTTTTGGTTTGAAAATAGTAAAATGGACTGTAATAAAAGCTTGTGACGGTACTTAATCTGTCCGTAAATGAAATAGAAGAATTACCTATATCTAGTAAACTATGTATGACATAGTTAAGTGAATGAAAGCTTTCGTTCAATGCTAAGATCTATCGTACAAAATCTAGTACATGTCCGATTGATACCACCATAGTTGGCTATTTAATGTTTTGATGTTTTGCGCCTGTGGGTAGTAAAACATGTTTTATGACCAACACCAGCTCACAATACTATTGAGAGGCGTTTTCAGACTTTTAAAAGGGACACAGCACTACCAACTATGAAAAGCTCGTCGCCTTTGTTCGACGCCAATACTAAAACATAGAAAGTCTTTCATGTTGCACTTTTACTACATTTATTCATAAGGCCTGTTGAGAATTTGAGAGGCCGTCACGTCATGCACTTTGCATTATAATATAATATTACCATAAATTATTATAGTCACGGTAGCTGAGTGGCTAAGGAATTGCCGTCTAATTCCAATAATGTAGGTTCGAATTTTACTGAACTACTTAGTACCCACTTCTAACGTTATGTGAATGTCGTTACAATTACTATATGCTGAACGCAACCAATATTAGGCGCTTGAACGATAATTTTTTGATGATATCCCTCATGAAAATATCATGAGTAAAACCATCGCGGTGACTGAGGTGTGAAAGAAATATATTACACACATTTTAATAATTATTATGTCCTGTTGAACTTGGATTATGTTATTATTAATATGACTAGTAGGATATTCTTTGGTTTGACCAATGACCAGGTTATGAGGATATGATAACACCGGATTTCAACTGAAATTTAAATATGTAACATGTACGAGTATTGTTTGCAACATGTTATGGTGAGTTTGCTCTTTAAAATTACGTCAGATGAGGATAAGCAGAGTTCTTTATGGTCAGTGAATCATTATAGGTCAAATCGTGTCGTTGATAATTTAATGTATGTTAAGTCAATATGCCACATGCAAAAAAAGTATCGTTCAAAATATTGAAACATTACATATTGTTGTGGATTTGTGTGGGATATTTTTTAAGCTGTGACTATTGTGCGTGGTCAGTACAACGCATGTGATATCAAACAATAGTAACGTGGATAATTGTTACCGCGAAATACTCAATACCTGATGTGATTTCATCACGGGGTTTCCCTAAATGAATTTCTATTACCTTAATATCCTTATTTAGTGTGAATTACATAATAAATATAACATAAAGGTGATGAATAATGTTCAATGAATTAAAATTGCATCAAGTTTATGAATTAACTGAAATAAATCCATTATGGATATTTGTAACGTTCATTGATTAGCTTACAAGAACTTACTGCCATACTCATAGTTGAGTAATGAAATATTAGCCTTAAATACTGAATATTTCGTTTGACTGTTTTTTTAATTCCGTAATTAATGCTAGTCAAGGTTGTCGTTATTAGGCGCGAACTATAATAATTACAATAATTTTAAGTAACGAAAATGTAATTAACAAAATTAATAATTATTTTTATTGATCTTTAAGCTAATAAGCAGTTAAGCTCTCCGACTACGGTAAATTGCTAAATAAACAATTGGCAAATTAACACACATATTGTATATCCCCAAGCTGAGCAAATTATTCTTGTGTTATGGGTAATATACAATGAACCACTCTTTGACTTTTTCACCCAGGCGCGCAGACCAAAGCAAATATCAGAAAGTTCGTTTCCGATATTTACCATGCCTGCAATTGAACCCGGAGCCTCTGTGTTGTAGTAAAGGAGGCAATAGCTTAGCCGACTGAACCACAGAAGTCTTGATAAGTTCTAAGAAGCCTCAATTGAAGTTATAAATATAAATTCTGACGAACTAACTTTGTAATAGTATAAAAAATATCTAATTGAAACATCATAATTAGCTCATTCTTTTAGAATCATAACACATGATAATGTTATGTTTGTAAATACGTTTTTTTCTTAAATATTAGTTACGTGACTTTAGATTGATGTATAATCGAAACGAATGAACATAAATTATAATTACTCGTAAATTAAGCATATTTTCTAAATTTTAAGGATTTCAAGATTCCAATTTTTAATAATATCATCATCGACAGTACACGTTAGTACTAAAATTAGTGTCATATACTTGTAACTTTATTTTGCTGATCCATAAAGTTTATGTATGGCATGCATGACGACTTCGATTTGTTTCGAAGAAGAACGCGTTTGATCGATTGCCGGCGGCCGCAATGTTTTTCATACACACACGAATCCGCCTTGGCGGCTACTTTGCGTACAAAACACTCCCAAAAGAGATCACGGATTGAGATCGCTGCATCCATTTGTGCAAACAATGATCGACAATCTAAACGATGTTTATCGATAAACGGTGCGATGTTCGCGGGTACACGGCATTTGTTACATCGATTTCTATCATGAATCTATTTTTTATTAGTTCGAATATGGGCCATATAATTACTCTTTAAATTTGTTTGATTTATCTTTTTCAAGCTAAATACGACAAAGCTTAGCTGTAGCTGAGTCTGGGAAGTAAGAAAATAAATGCGTACGAGGTCGCAGGTAACGTGTACTAAAAAAGTAATCAAAGTAATAAAATAAAAGCCCCTAATACGAACCATACCCTGACTAAAAATCGCGTCAAGAGAGGAAGAATTTAAAACGTTCTATATGAATAATTAATTTGTTACAAAGGAACATTATGTACGTATAAATTTGATGTAAATCTATCGAGTGCTTTCGAGCTTTTGCGGACCCTAAGACACTGAAGCTGAATTTTTATATCTTATACTAATATATAAAGCTAAAGAGTTTGTTTGTTGGTTTGCTTGAACGTATTAATCCTAGTAACTACTGGTCTAATTTGAAATTTTTTTCAGTGTTAGATAGCTCATTAATCGAGGAAGGCTATAAGCTATATATCATCACGCTAAGACCAATAGGAGCGGAGCACCTCAAAATCGGGGGGGTTTTTTGACTTACTTTTTTTAACTATTCCACGCGGACGAAGTCGCGGACAGTAGGTAGTTAAATATAAAAACTACTTAGAAAATATGAACTGCTAAAAATAAAGTATGTTATAAATGGAATAATATATAAAGTTTAATTACAGAATATTTATTACCAGAGGGCCTAAAGCAGCCGCTTTCGCAGTTTCGTATTAAGGATATGACAAATATCAAAATAAAGTGGAATATTATGCTAATTTTCACAACTACCAGTATATATAGACATGTCAATTTCACAAGTTAGTATCTTCCAAAAGCGGTAGTTTTAGACCCCCAGATCACTAGAGCGGGCAGAGGGAAGCTCCACTAAAAGCCTGGTTGCATTATCAGGCTAGATGACAATACCTATCCGTTGTACGAAGTATGAACTAGCCTCCTGATCACGGGTAGGTACGGATAGCATCAGTTCCTTGCTTTCTTCTTTCTCTTTGAAGAAACTCTTTGCTGATGGACCCCACAGATCTAGTGTTTCAACTGCAAACGACACAAACATGTAACCTATAATAAGGTTTATTTGCGTCGTTCGAGAACTTCAGGTATTATTTAAATGGTTCATTAAAAAATCTATATTAAACTAGCTTCTGCCCGCGACTTCGTTCGCGTGGAATAGTAAAAAAAACCTCGCGATTTTAAAACATTCTTCATTGGTGCTCCGTTCATTTTGCTCTTAGCGTGATGGTTTATAGCCTTTAACCTTCCTCGATAAATTGTCTGTGTAACACTGAAAAAAAATTTCAAATCAGACCAATAGTTCCTGAGATTAGCGCGTTCAAGCAAACAAACAAAGAAACAAACTTATCAGCTTTATATATCATATATATAAAATAAAACTATCTCACCGACACCACACCCTGTCAAAATATCCGTTTCTATTATGTTACGTTGCAGAGAAAATACTTTTAGTCTGTTATAAGCTGTTTAAGTAATTGAAGTTTTTTTACTATCCCACGGGAACTCTTTAATTTTTCGAATATGTTGACCAGGGATATAACATTGGAATTGGAATTGATACTAAAAACGTGTTTGTTTACACGCATGTTTTTGAGAGCTAATGGTAAACTTTCTTGGATGTATCGTAAATTATTTTATTTATTAGTTTAATACTATTTACTATATACAAAACATTATAATACAATAGGAAATCTTGTGAGTCCGTGGTAGTCCACTTAATGAAAGGTTCCATCGAAGTGACAAATATTCACTGTTTTCATAATTTTGCCACTGAACCATAAACAAGTATTTAATCGAAAACACCACATATATAAAAAATATAATAATTACATATAGTACAATAAAAAAAATCATGACTTCTCAAATGTTGACATAATAAAGAAAAATAAACTACCCGCAATTCAAAAATTCTTGTTTACATGCCCCTCGTAAATTTTGTTACTTAATATAAACATGTTACCTGATTTAAACTTTTTTCGTTTAAAGTTATAAGTAAAATTATCACACACCAGTTAAAAAGACATCCATGAACAACGCATTGATGTAGCTTCTTCGGGCAAGTCCATGTTCATTCGAACAACAATATCCCGTTTAGCGAAAAGTTCGGGAGCGACATGAGAACAAACCGAACTGATTTGACACTGGCCAAAAATCACATGAGAACTTTCAACACAAATGGAACACAATTTGAAATTAATTCAAATTACGAATCACCATTGAGTATTCGCACGATTGTTGTTATCGACTTGTGCCGGTTGAACAGCGTGTGTCACCGAGGTGGTGCGAGCAGCGAGTGTGCGAGACCGGCGCGCGGGCAGCCTCCGCTCATTGAATGGGCACCGAAACGCGGGACCGTACATGAAATAGCCGGTCAAACTATGCGAAAACCCATGCCCGCCCGCCGGAAACAACACTTCGACCCTCGCGGAGACTTCCTCCCTACGAAAACTTTATTTCAAGTTTCCAACGCACCCACGCCCGTCTGATTCATACTTTGTTAATTTCTTATTCTGGCAATATTTTAGGTTTCAATTAATTAATTGATTGCATAATTCGTTGTAACATAAGGTTAATTGTGAAATAATTGTTTGTAGTTTTCTGATTCAATTATTAATTTAATGTTCATGTAATCGTTACTGTATGATACACAAGTAAAAGTAAACAAGCATTTGATGTATGACTAAAATTTCGAGTGGCATTCGTCTCCTTGCCATTCGCTTTCCCTGTCTTGTGCAAGTGAATATTATTCGGTTGGAGTTGTGCGCTGATTCATCGATGAGTCTATCTTATGAGTTTTTATCGGGCGTTAGCAGGGCGCACCAGTGGCACGTGTGTAGTAAGTACATCACTAATGTAATCAATGCGGATTATACACTAGATACTCGAGCGACAAGTGCTATTTTTTTAGTCTATGATAATACGTTTTTTATTCTATATTACACTTTTAATAATGACATAATTTGTGGGCAAATATAATCGATCGGTTAATTTACGGCCTCTTGACAGCTGACGCTAAGAGGAACAATACATATTTATGATTAGTCAAACCATACAATTATATCCGGAGATTAGCTGTAATGCTAAGAGAGCCAATTCAAATATGACAAACTCGGCGCTAGATAATTAGTCCGGCAAATGGACCACCACCAAAGATGGTTAAAGGAAAGGCGTCTCAAACGAAAGCTTCCTTTAAAATCCAACATTAATTTACTATAGATGTTAATGAGCTTATGTAAATGACACCTAGATTTAGATGTTGTTTAATTTATAAACAACTTTCATTTTCTATATTTTTTTTGCGCCAAGCGACGAGTCATCTTGGGAGTAAATACACAAAGTCTAAGGACTAAACAAGAAAGCAAACTTGCCCTGAAAAAATATAAAGTCCTGTCTGGGAAACTTTTCTCTTTAAACTGTCTTGTGACATAGCTATAAAAATACAATACATTAGACCTTATCCACTGGATATTTGGGTTCGGCCGCGTATAGGATCTTTACAGCATGTGGTTTGTGGTGTAGTTGTTTGAATGCGCATCTCGTGTGTTTACATTGACACGTTTTTTGTTCAGCAGCTAACAAGGCGATGCCATTGTGCTCAAATGCTTAGTGATACTGTCAATAAAGGATTATTATGTTCACGGTATATTACTTCTCATATTTGTTTTTTGTATACTTTTACTATCAAATGATCATGTCAACAAAATGAAATTTATAATCATTTTTTTATTATGACTAGATCCTTCCCGTGGCTTCATCCGCGTTTGCTTTATGTCTGTACTCTGCGTAATCTATTTGATTTATTTTTATTTGTGTTTGTTATTATTAACACAAACACTAACATCCAAACTATGTCGTTTGCATTTTAGTTGGATTGAATTGAATTCTTCATGTTATCTGTTATGAACTTTAAACTGTCCAAATTGTTTAAATGAAATCTAGCTCAACAAAGAATTCTAAAACTAAAAAAAAATTTACGTCATCCGTGAAACAAACACCCAACACAGTGTGATTTACGCATCTAGTGCTGTAATAAAGGCAGACGTAAACGTAATCACGACAAAACAATTAACCGGCGAGGAAACAATACATTTTTTATGATCATTCAGAGGAGATTCCCAGGCTTAATATAGTGATATAATGTCATGGCTTTCATCAATGTACCGTTTTTTTATGAAAATGAGTTTACAATTAGACGGAGGCTTTTCCGGCGGTTTGTGTCACCCATGAGTCATGGATTTTCCGAATTTTCGCAAGCTATCCGGGTGGAGAAGCGCTGAAAACCTATAAACGCGGCGGGCGGTGTCGCGTCACATCGTGAATCCGTTATTACTCATCCCCATAGAAAGTGTACGTTAGATATTCGCGCCTTTAGGCGATTAGTCATTCATTAAATATTGAATAAATTTGGCGCCACGCAAATAATACCAATGCTGTTAGTAAAAACGCCGATTTAAATCCATTGACAGCTTCTATCGTTAAGTGGCCTAATTGTTGATCCGCGTATTTTACTGGAACGCAAGGATTCGATTTCTAATAGGGTACAATTTGTAAACGAAATTTTCGTTGTTTGCTCTGGTCTGGGTTACTGTGATAACCCCCGTTGCCGTTGTATGGGTGTATTACCCATAACACCAGTGTAGCTAGGGAATATAGTTCAGTTGCGTGTATACTAGGCTGCAAAAAGTACATACAAATATTTAATCTAACAAACTTTTCATTACAGGTGACTGAGTTTCATAGACGAGCAATCAATAGCTGGACATTGAAAATCATATAATATAGTGTTTGGACAAGTCCAAAAGCATCAAGGGCATGATGTGAATATTGTTAACCTTAAAACTTTTGTTGTAGAATGAGAAATAAAATCTCGGTCTGCGAGTGTGCCCTTCAGTTTTGCGTCTCTAGTAACCACTACTCCTAGCTCCTATTTACAATGCTGAATTCAGTAACCACGATAAAATCGTAAAATGGATATTATGGTTACTAAATTTCCTCACAATATGCTTAGCAATTTTTCCTTAAACATAATTTAAGGTTCATTTAGGTTTAACCGTAAACAGTTGGCTTCCGCACCAAAGCCGCCTAGGTAATGCCAACATCGAATGGTTTTGTTTACGAGCCACAATATAAATCACTGCTTTTGTATACAACACTAGAGCCAATGAACGTAAACTTAACCCCTTTTATACCACAGAACAGAGTATACACTCGCAAAACACATTTTACCGGTGGTACTGTTTTCTCAAAGATATGTTACTACTCTGTGGTTTTCAAAACTGAATAAGGCAATTTAGTATGTGCAATGTATGTTCTGCTTATAATCTATGTGGTTAAGAGGTAAGGGTTAACTTTGAGTATAATTTAAATGCAATGCGAGGTCATTGCGGTTAGCTGTAGTATAGTACATCTGATGAAACTTTCCACGCGGACGTAGTCGCGGACAGAAGCTAGTTTGCTATAATTTTGGATGAGAATTAAAAAGTAATAATTCTTTATGAGTATTAAATAGACTAGATTAGTGATATTTCTATAAATATTTTAAATAAGTAAACAAATTTGAAGCGATTATGAATGTTAAAAGCTTTATTCTATGGTCACGCTAATGACAGATATAATATTAGCAAATCATTTCTCTAAGAAACGACGTACGCAAGTTTACGTAGTCCATTTAACCAATAATTTATATAAGCTATTACTAACACTATTATTGTTGACACCTTATGATTGTGACACAGTCAAACTATGAAAGCGAAATGCCCGAATGATTAAGATACTATTTTCATATAAACACGTCATGAATGTTACTAATGAATTAGATCATCTACCTTAAGTGTTAGGATAACAGTTATAATTCCAGATTACATCTTATCATTCCTATAATTCAATTTCTTACATCACCGCTTTCACTGAGAACATTAGTTGAAATCTATTAATAGTAATGATATTTAATTTAAATTGATAAAAATGATAAGAAACTATCTGATATAATTTTCTGTAAATGACAAAAAAAACATACGCCAAATATCACGTGGATGAAAGAAGCTAGGAAGGAAACTTCAGACTTCAAAGGAAGGCCTAGGTTGTGTTTATTAAATAATAATTAATTAATTGTTTAAGAATTATATGTCAAAATAAATATTAGAAAATGATTCATAGATATCTATTATTAGACATGCCGATAAATTTACATTAATTTTTCCTCTCCAGTAATCTCCAGTAACAGTAATGTATTTAACCTAAGATTACGGTATGGCTCAATTATTATATAATTAATCATTGTAATCGATGATTTAACTTATAAAAAAAAACTTACTACATCGGAGTGTTGTAGGCGATTTCCTCATTGAGGAACATCCACTGCAGCAGCAGGTGCACAGTGTATTTTCTTCAATCATTTTTTAAAAATAATAAATAACTTGTATCACAGAAATATCTTTGGCATATAACTGTCACAGAAAAGTCCAGTGTCCTTATTTAATTCAATAACTATTTTATATTACGCACGTATTGAATAAATTAAATCGCGATTTAAGATAGGTTATTGTACTTGAATGTCTATGATCTCGCAGGACACGCCGTGCGCGTGCGGTTACGTTCAGTTCGCCGCTTTACGTGTAATGTGTATCCTGAATGTAATACGTGGGCTTTTATGTGGCCGGCCGGCGCTCCTGTGATAAAGGGTGCAAAAAACAGATTATTTGCATTAGAGGGCCCGCCGGCGTCAAGACGTCACTGATGCGACGTCGCGGGCCCGAATCGCGTAAACCGAGCACATGCTCTTACGCAACGCACTGTTCAAACAAATACATGTGTTTCAGAACCGGATCCTGGTGGTATGTGAAAATTCAATCCCTGGGCGTGCTACGCAAAATTCTTCACGTATTGCCGTTCGCACTTTAAACAGGTATGTGCTGGTCGTTGTAGATGCTACGCGTTTTAAAGAAACGATAGCTTTTTTATTAAACGACGAATTTAATAGAAAATTGGACTAAGTAATAAATTATAACACTTGCCTCAATAGTTAATATTTTTGAAAATAAATATTTAATTTGCCGTTTTGTTTTTTTTATACCAGGCTATATCTTATATTTGTCTAATAATTATTTAATATATATTTTTATAATGTACGTATATTAAAAACGTTACATATTGTAAAACGACAAATACTCGATACAAAACAATTTTTAGATATTGTGGTTTTAACATTTTAAGACTACGAAAATATCAAATTTAAAATTTCAAACATAGTTACAGTAAAATACGTTGAATTTAGTGAGATTACGCTTTTAAAATCGTAAAGAGTATTTGTGATTTTTCAACTATATTTTTTTATTTTTTATTGCGGGAGTTCAGCAGACAGGCAGACAGCCCACTTGATAGAAAGCGGTTACCATGGACATAGCATGCCTATGGACATTTTCAACACCAAAGGTGCTACAAATGCGCTGCTGCTCTCTTAAGGGAGACTGGAACTTGGTCACCAATGCCGGAACACAACTCAAGGTTGTTATGGCGACATACTTTAGACCAGGGGTGGTAGCCATCCAGTCGGGCAAACGCCCTACCACCTGGCTGTGGGTTGTTTTGTCGCCTCTTACGACAGGCCGCCCGGCCGCAGGAAATTGTACTCTTTCTCCGTTCCTGCACGGATAAAATATAATGAAATAACTTAAAAAATCAACGAACCTACTAAAATTGATTTGAACGAGATATGTTGATAGATTCTGAAATATGAGATATTTCCGATGACAATTTTTCTGGGGTTCCGTAGCCAAATGAGAAAATCCAAACAGTTTGCGTTCATCATCTCTACGGAACCCTCAAAGTGCGTGCGGCCTTCGGGCCCGTGGTTCGTTGAAAAAAATTATATAAAAATTTAAATAAAATATAAAAACAGAATTTAAGACAATATATGAATTTTAAATTTTAAATCTCTCAATTTGCACAGCCATTATAATTTCAGCGCGGGTTGTCCCCCCATCCCGCCTCTGTCAGAGTCCGCCTCTCGACCTAAATCCCGAAATGGTCCCGTTCGATTGGTCGCCCAGAATAATCTCGTCGCCTATTACATACCACCGTTTTAACTTCACTCCTGGCCCGTTCCTATAAACCATATTTTATGCAAATTAATTGCTTGATTCACTTAAATTTATATTTAAAGTAATTGGTGCAGCAGTCGTGTGGGGTATAATTAGTCATGTTTTAAAAATTATTACTAGGTTTCTTGATGACTTTTTTAATTTTATAATCAGCATGGTAATTAATTACCGATACCGATCGTTAGTTTTAAAATAAAGTCCATAATAAATATAATTCCAACCAATCTTTGGTATGAATATGGTTTAATGAATATCTCCACACTTTGTCATTTCATCGCAAAGTAAATAATGCATCATATAAAGCCTTTCCATGAAGATGGAATACTTTCATACTTGCGATAATATAAAATTTCCCAAATGATACGTAAGGGCAGGAACTCATCGAAATATATGTATGATACAAAATATTTTCCATTCAGATTCATAGAATTATTTATAGATTAACCGCATTTATTAATATATCAATACGTAATTGTGACGTCGAGGAAAACCATTTTATGAATTAAATCGTAGTGTAATTGGTTATTCTCAGATTACGTTTTACTCCCGCAGATACTATTCATACATACATACATGTATTATATATTGGAGAGTCAATTAATTTGTAATAATATACATATATGAATATTACCAGCGTTTCATGAGATTTGATATAAAATATTTATATTGGAGACTAGTTGTACCCGAAAGACGTTGTTTTGTCCTTTAAAAGTAAAAATCTTGAAACCGATTGTAGAGCCATCATCCGGGACCAATTGCTAATCTAAACCATTCTCGAATATAAATTATAAAAATACAAAAAAAACATCAAAATCTATCTCACCGTTAGGTGTTCAGTGGTGCCTACCTACCTACGGGATCCAATCTTGAATTTAAACCATTACGAGGTCCACTTGAGCACACATAAAAATAATTTCACCTAAATCCTGGAATCCGATTGCAGCGACATCTACCTGGTTCAAATTTCAATCTAAACCATTCCGGGACCCACTTGAATACACACAAAAATAATTCACCTAAATAAGACAAATGAAAATGTTTAGTTTAAATGCAGTCACTATTGCAAAAATCGGCTGGGGAAGATCATGTCAATTGAATGGCTAGACTGATGATTTTTTAATGATAATGTGATGAATATCATATTTTAATACTTATTATCCTATTCCGAAAGACAGTTCTAAAAACACAACAATCATAAAAATTAGTCCAGCCGTTCTTGAGTTATAAATGATGTAACTAACACGAATTTGTTTTATATGTACGAGTATAAATTCATTGTTTGTACTTTTACAAAGCTTCGGGGGTTCAAGCGTGATTATGTATAACTGTAAAATATTTTAGAAAGAGTTGAGTAAGATATTTTTAATTATAGTGAAGTATGTCAGAAAAATTGATAAAAAAAATTAAATTACATTTTATTACGCTACACTAAAAGTTATGGGAATTATATAAATCAAATCAATTGTTATAGAATTGGTAAATAAATTAATTTTGAAAAAATGATTGAGGAATTTCTAAAAAATACTACGTGCATTAAGAACTTTAGAGAGAACTTCCCGTCTAAGTTTTTCTCTTGTTCTAAGATATGAGATCATTTAAGACGGGCGTCATAAAATTTCTTCGAGGCCAACCACGCATTGATGACTCCTCTGGTGTTGCAAATGCCTATAGGCGACGGTATGTGCTTTCTGTCTGGTAGGTCTTGTACCTATTTATGTTCCAGTACCAATACATTTTTTTTCAAGTAGGTTTCTGTTGCGTAGTTTATGCCTTATAAATGAGCTTCTAGTCAAAATTTTCGGAAAAACCACATTACGGGAGTTTTCACTAAATTGCGAGTCGCTGTCAACCTGGGAAATCCTCTGAAAACACCAATGTTCGTAAACATCCATGGACTTTTGCCCTTTTTAACTGTTTTTGGCAGTTATTATAACATAGAAATACATACATATAAAAAACACAATAAAATTTATAGTTATGGATAACACAGTCTCTTTTTGACCTTGACTTATAAAATTATTGTGAATTACTGAAACCATACCGGGTTTATTTTTGACCTCAAGCAGTTTCTATTTCTAAGAATTTTATTGCGTCACGAAATCCGTCTTTTAAGTCTACATAAACAAGTTTGTGTACAAGATAAAGCATACATTTCTTGTACTTCTTTCTCGGACAAGCCGTACACGTACACAGCAGTTACCTTTGCTGAATTGCATTATGAATTTGCCAAATATCAAGGTGACACAGGACCTTGTGGAATATTTGGCAACTACCAGTATTACTAGACACCAGTCAGAATCACACGTTACGGAAATTGCGTGGATAGAGGAGAATGAAATTTTGCACACTTATAGTTTATATAGAGAAGGAGTGCAGAATGCTGCACTATGCTACATGCGTCCCACTGCTGGGTTAAGATTTCCTCATTTCAAGTAAACAGACGCTTACCTAATAAGGTGGATCAGCTGGTTTCCTATACCGGGATCTTGACGTGTAAGGTGCTTCACAATTTCCTTCACTTAATAATATGTAATATAGTAAATAATAGATAACTAGGCTAAAATGTTAGCCTAAGCAATGCAATCTCCTCGACTATGGCTCGATGTCATATCATTGGAATTATACACAACTGCCACTAAGCTACCACGATTTCAGATTCTTATTCCGTGGAAACTATTTCATCTTTTGGAGTAAAAGTATCATCGTTTACTCTCGCAATTGCGACATTACTAAACATTTCAATTTTTGTGATGATCTTGTTATTTTTAAACCTATCGAGAAGCAACAAGTAATCATCCGTAGAGAGTCATATGTATATTTTTTTATGTAAAGAAATTTTTTTGACTACGACACGTAGCACCTGATGTTGTTAACGATCATAAGATATTCAGTGATAGTTTAAGAAAATGTATACTAAAATTTATGCCAAGTCACTGGCACATCCTATTCTTACGGATGGGTTGAAAAAATGTATTGTTGTTCTATATCATTGTTTGGGCAACAGGAAATCCTATTAGATTCTTTTGTTCGTCTATCCGTTTTTAGTGCTGCAGATATTATAGGGCAATGAATGAAGTTGAAATATTTTCACTTCAAATAGGGTTCTTGACATTGATAGTCAAATCCGTTAAATTTATCGGAGAAACAACACAATTTGCTGCGGCCGGACTGCCTGTCGTAAGAGGCGATAAAGCAACCCAGAGGACCCCCGGATCCAACCTAGGTGATAGGGCATTTGCCTGACTGTATGGCTACCACCCCTAGTCTAGAGTATGCCGCCATAACAACCTTGAGTTGTCTTTCGGTATTAGTGATCAGGTTCCATTTTTACCCCTTAAGAGAGCAGCACCGCATTTGTAGCACCTTTGTTGTTGCAAATGTACATAGGCGATGGTAACCGCTGCCCATCAAGTGGACCGTCTGCCTGTCTGCTGAACTCCTGCAATAAAAAAAAACAAATGTGATACTTTTTTGAGATTCCCATATGTTTATGTCACGTGAGACCGCCAGTCTACATAATATACATCTGTCAACCTACTGAATGAGGTGTATGTATATGGGATTACCCTAGTGTGTAATAAAACCGTGACACAACTAAAAAATATAGGTGGCAGCCATATATGAAATGGAGGGTTTAATTATCATTTTCAATGTTTCACATAGTCGCGTGCGGCATCGTTAGTCAGTTCTTGACAAGTCATGAAGAATTTCGTTAATTAGTATTTTTTATTTAAGTCAATAGATCGACATTCAAAGTCGTAAAATAGTGTCACCCATACTAATTTTTGAAGTTTATCTGGAAGATTTTTTAATGATGAAAACATAAGTTTGAACAATATCCGTTGTGTAGTTTTTCAGATATGAAGTTTAAGTTTTTCAATTAAATTCTTTCTGTACTTACTTGCTTATTACTTACGTACTTTTCACTTTCAATTAAGTCGTTCCATAGATAAATGATGAAAGCAGTGGACATCGGACGCGTGGAAAACAGCTTGGCCCATTTTGTTATACGGGAAAGTTTTGTATTTGATCCTTATATCACCTATTCTTATGTGAGGATATGATCAAGTACAGAACACCTAGAAGGCACTTCACAATGACTTCGAAGTACTCAACTAATTAGTTGGCAATGGTAACATCGAAAGTTTTGATAAGGGACTTCCTCTTACCTTAGAACCTAACAGTGGTAAAGTGAATCAAGACTTCTGAAAAATGGTCATTAGGTCATAGAAAGGTATTCTCGAAAGGTTCGCAGACTCTTGAATTCCGATCTGAACAGATTGGCTTATGATTTACAGACGTTTGCCTCCGATGACTAACTGTATGATATTAGAAGGATTGTTCTGAGAATGCCTCAGACAGGTAGGTATCTTTCATTTTTAAAAGGAAATACCAAATTATATTAAATTCGATGGGATCGCTCTACTCAATTTAGTATGGTATAGTAACGATTATCGTATTCGTAGGCTTTCAAGGTAATAAAAGGATTTTAAGGTTCTTAAAGAAGCCTACAAATACTCTAAATAAATATTTATGTAACTAATAAGCGATTTTTAAGTCAAGATTAAAATTGTTTAGTTTTTCTGTTTTTAAACTGTAATATTTATGATCTAAAAGCCCGTGAAAGGGTACCTGTATGTATTTGACCAGACCTGAGCTTTTATACATTGAAGCCCCTATATCTACTTTGCATGAGGTGGGGACTCTGGGAATCATTCGTCCATTAGCAGCGGAGTGAACCGCCTGTGTCGCGCTCTGTGTAGCACCTGTACTGTATTGTAAGTCCAGTTAGAACGAACCGTATCGAGTGAAGCTGCCATACCGTACTGTGAGTCTTGCACAGAGTAGTGATTGAACACAGATTCTACGTTTTAAAAGGTATGGATTCTCTAAATATTACTTTCGATAAAATGGGCGAAGAAGATCAACCATGCGCATCTGGTGAGATGAGTATCGACAACTCATTGATTGATAAGGAGTCACCACCGCAATATGTAACGTTACGACAAAAAAATACAGAAGTGAAAATGCAAGATTTGCATAATGAATTACATTCTTTTCAATCGAATATTATAAACATGCTTGATGGCTGGTTTAAAAAACAAGATGAAAAATTCTCCAAGCTTATCGATGAATTTAGTGACATTAAAACTTCCATTAGATTTATCAACGATCAATACGAAGATCTAAAAGGAAAAAATGTAGAAATTGAGCGACGCGTGGCTGTACTTGAAGGAAAATCTACCTTATACCAGAATAACTCATAGCAAATTTCTATTTTAGAAAATAAAATGGAGATAATGGAACAACAAGCACGGCAGTGTAATGTTGAAATCAGTAATGTGCCAGAAAAACGAGGGGAAAACCTCTTGACAATTCTCCAAGAAATATCGAATGTGATGAAAGTATCTCTCACTAAGCAAGATATAGTGTCGATTCATAGTGTCTCAACTCTCTCCCAGTAATTCACACCCGAAAAATATAATATTAAAATTGTCAACCAGAAATGTGCGTGATAATTTTATTGCTGCAGCACGCCTCAATAAGGGTATTACTTCTGAACAACTTAAAATATCTGGTCCGCCTATGAATTTTTTTATAAACGAACACTTGACTTTGAAGAACAAGAACCTATTTCGGTAAGCGCGTAATACCGCCAGAGAAAACAATTTTCGTTTCGTTTGGGTCAAACATGGCACCATTTTTGTCAGGGCTAGTGAAACTGCTCCTGTTATTGCAATCAAATCCCAAAGTGATTTACTTAAAATTAAGACCACGTAAAATAAGTTTCATCCATATATATGTATAAAATAATTTCAATATTTATATTGTACCTATCAGTAAAATTGCTGTGTCAAATTAATGTAGAATGTTTTTGTGTAATTTGTAGTCTCTTAAATGTACATTACTCTGTGCATTTATGTATATGCGACGGTTTGTACTCTTCGCTACTACGTGTATTTTTTTTCACCTACCCGCATTTTGGAAAATATCATGTTTAGTTCGTATTTGATTTTAGATATTAATTTTCTTTATAATTATCTAATATTTAGTATTTATATAAATATAAATATGTTATTATTCAAGCTTAAACAGTTGTGCACGAGTATTGGTTCGAGAGATGGTTCATTTTATGACAATTTCAATTCTAAATTAAACAAGCAAGACGGTGGTAGAGTACTGATTGCCACACGTGGCGACCTATCCGCTGATAGATGTTTTCTCACACTCGGCGACATAACATGGGTATGTTATCTTTAATTGATTATGTGTTTCTTAAATTTAAAGTCGGTAACAAGTACATTCCTCCTAATACAAATACAAAAATATACTCATTGTTCTTAAACGCTCTCTTAAATGAATTAAACGATACCAATATTGAAAACTTTTACATTGTAGGTGATTTTAATTTACCTCACTTAGAATGGAAGGAGTTTACTTTAAATTTGTCATGTACTTCGTACTGTAACCTTAACATTGCAAGTTTACTATATAATTTCCTGCAGTCGACAAAAAGTCAACAATATAACGGCATTAAAAATAGTATGGGTCGTGTCTTGGATTTATTTATTTCCAATTGTGAATCAGTGTGTGAGCCAATGTTGAGACCATTGGTAGCTGTTGATTGCTTACACCCTCCTTTAAGCGCATTCATCAGCCTAGGAGCACCTTATCAGATTATAAACTGGTCTCCTATTTTCAAATATTGCTTTCCGGATGGAAAATATGCAATTATTAATAATGAAATTCAAAGCATTGACTGGTCCAGTAGACTAAATAATTCATCTATAGATCTTTCAGTAAATAGTTTCTACGAAGTTATCTATGATATAATTCATAAATATATACCTAAACGTCGCACCAAAACCAATGTTTTTCCAATTTGGTTTTCACGTCCTCTTATTCATATCTTTAAAAATAAAGAGAAGGCCTGGATTAAATGGAAAAAATATAAAACTACACACCATTATGAACAATTTTCTATGTTTCGCCGAAGATTTAAGACACAAAGCAAAATATGTTTTAATAATTACATAGATACCATTGAGGACAATTTAAAAAGAGATGTTAAAATTTTCTGGTCTTTCGTGAAGTCGCACAAAAGAAAACGTGGGATTCCGCATATTATGAATTACGAGGGCGTGAAGAGTAAAAAACCTTACGAGGTTTGTCAACTTTTTGCTAACTTTTTTGCTTCAGTTTATGAACGCAGTTAGTCTGACGGTAATAAAGACGATTTAGAAACTATGCCTATTAATGCAAACTGTGATTTTGCTCTGTCCGAACTTCTAATCACTAAAAAACAAATTATTACAGAACTTAAGGCATTAGTTATTACCAAGGGACCTGGACCTGATGGCCTTCCCCCCTTTTTTTAAAAAACACCTCTGAGGCTCTTGCTGCTCCTTTACTTATTCTCTATAATAGAAGTCTCATGGAAGGTATTGTTCCTAGCAATTGGAAAATGGCTAACATTACCCCGGTGTATAAAGGTGGGGATATAATCGACGTCACAAACTACCGTCCAATATCATTACTGTCCACCTTGTCGAAAGTACTGGAGCGCCTAGTACATAATATCCTGTTTTACAGAAACAGATTATGGAACAACAACATGGATATGTTATAAAACGTTCCACAGTTAGTAATCTTCTTATTTTTACAGACTTTTTGTTTAAATCTATAGATAATCGGATTCAAGTAGATACAGTTTACACAGACTTTTGTAAGGTTTTTGACAAGGTGGACCACGACATACTGCTAAGGAAGCTTGCCTTCAATGATATACGAGGAAACCTACTGAGATGGTTTAACTCATACATAAAAAATAGGTCGCAACGTGTGGCAATTCATGGCCTCTACTCTGACATAATTTATGTAACGTCCGGTGTTGCCCAAGGGTCAATTTTAGGGCCATTGCTTTTTGATATTTTTATCAATGATATTAATCAGTGTTTTAAACATACTAATTTCTTGATGTACGCAGATGAGCTCAAAAATTTTAAAGAAATTTTTTCAATTCAGGATTGCTTCAAACTTCAAGATGATTTAAATTCACTGTCGGATTATTGTGTGGAGAATAAATTACATCTCAGCATAAATAAATGTAAATCAATTAGTTTTTCAAAAAAAACCAACAACGTCGACTTTACATATTCACTTTGTAGTAACACTCTAGAAAAAGTCACGGTAATAAAAGATTTAGGCATCTTTTTGGACTCTAAATTGCATTTTGATTTTCATGTAAACTACATTTTAAATAAGGCATTCCAATTATTCGGCTTTGTAATGCGAACTTGTAAACCGTTCAAGAGACCTTCTTCATATCTTTTGCTATACAAGTCCTTAATTCGATCTCAGCTTGAATACGCCACAGTAATTTGGAACCCACTCTATGCTAAATATAATAAGCAGTTAGAATCCGTTCAACGCAAATTCTTACGCTCCGTAAACTATCGCTGTTCTCATTCTAACTCCTCGTACGAGACACTCCTTACCAAGTACTCTATGCATAAACTTGAGACGAGGAGAAACCTCCTAGATGCTATGCTTTTATATAACATTTGTCATGACAAATTTGATTGTATTACGTTATCGAACCAAATAAGTATTTGGGTCCCGCAAAGATTTCACGTGATTCGGAAGACCCGTACGCGTGAAATGTTTGCGGCTAAGATATCTCGAACTAATGCAGGTGAACGTGCCCCAATTAACAGGATAATAAAACGTTATAATGAATATTATACAGAAGCTGACATATTTTTTCTAAGCCCTTCTCTGTACAAAAAGAAAATTTTAGAGCTGTCAATGGATGTACCTGTTGCTCAACACTAACATATTAGACAAGTACTGTAGTGAATTTCACATCTATTGACCACCAAATCTTATAAAATCATTTTTTTGTGTGTAATTCTCTGGATAAAATAACTGACTGACAGACAGACGGCTTTATTCCTTTTTTATTATAGTTGTGGGCAACATCGCTGGTTGCGGCACAAGTAATATCTAGCAATAGTTTATATTTTTATTTAATCTTAGTGGTGTAATTGTTCGTTGCCCTAAATAAAAAATAAAATAAAAAATAAATCCATGGTTTTTTCTTTCTTAGCCTGGGCGAGCAAGATTTGCCTAGGTCTATTACTGTTTATGTTTTGCCTATTTATATATATATATATATATATATATATATATGCTACTAAAGGTTGGAAGTTTGATGGGATTAACAATCCAGCTTTTAGGATGAGGTCTGGCCACATTCCGTTAACAAGTATTATCACATGATAGGGCATAGATCTACCCCTCTTTGTGAGCACTATAGCAAAGTAGAGGACCTCGTGCATATTTTTCTGGAATGTGGCCAAACCCTACCAATTAAAAGGATATTCTTGCCAGACTCGTCACTGCATAGTGGAGGAATAAATATTATTCTAAGCAACCCTTTGAGCAAGGAGGCTGGATTATTATTTAAGTTCCTAACTAAAATATTTAAAAATAGACATAGTTAAATTTAAAATTATACTTTAGTTTATTCAATATATTAAAAAATGTAAATTTGCCATCACCTATGAGGTTGATTAAATTAAAAAAACTGTAATATGAAGCCATAGTAGCTTATTGGTTAAAGCGCTTGCATTTCAATGGTCGCGGATTCCAATCCTACTAAAAAAACATGGAGCGCTTAGGCCATATAAGATGCAAATTGATACCATTACTATATGCTGACGGCGAAGGAAAAAAATTGTGATGAAATAGATAATTATACATGAAGATAACGATATGTCTAACCTGCCAAGCCTCCATGGATAAGTGCGACGGGTATATCATCTATTCTCTCTAAAAATGGGGAGGCGCGAGCCCAGAAGTGATACATTTATGGGTGGTTATCATATACCGTAATCAACATTATTTCCAGAACACTTTCTTCCAAGAAATCGTAACAATTAGCATGATAAATAATGTTCCAAAATGTTGGTATCCAATTGGGTTCATGGGTTTATGCGGAACTTCTAGTATATAATTTCTCCTTCTTTTCGTACCGCACGAGTTGTATTTCGCTTCAATGACTTGACCACATTGGTAAATTTAATTGAGATAAAAAAATATAGCAACCAAAATTATTAGAAGTCCTCAACAATGTGATATTTTTACATTGAAGTAACAGCTGTTCTATTGTTTTTTATATTTCATCATCGTATACATTTCTAATGTAATTGATGATGGCATTGTCACGTTATAAAAATCATGGGATTTCCTTTGATGTTTTATACTCATGACAGTATCTTAAACTTAATTAGTTTTAGTGCGCTTCTCACCGCATATCACTGTTTTTGTTATTTGACTAAAAAAACCTAACAAAACCCTTTGATCGAGAGTGACCCATATGTCAAGGTCTACATTTTATCTAGATATTTATTTTATCTATATAGCTAGACATATAAATAAAATTGAAATGTCTGTTTGTAATGTCAAAATAACAGCTTTTTACTAAATGCATATGAAAGTATATAAAAACTTTTTTTTGTCTGTCTGTCTGGATGTTCCGGCTAATCTTTGAAACGGCTGGATCGATTTAGACGGGACTTTCACTGGCAGATAATTGATGTTATAAGGAGTAACTTAGGCTACTTTATTAGAGTTTCGCGAACAAAAAAATCCTCGTTCACGAGCACAGCGTTGCGGGCACAGCTAGCGAAAAATAAAATAAATGAAAGAGTTTTTTTAGTTTTAACAACCAAAATATTTTTTTCAATTTTTATAATATGTTAAAAGTTAGAGCGGGGTAATATCTTTAATGTTATGAATAACTCCTCACGTATTATTTTTCTAACGATAGCCTAAACGCAAAATGTAATACTGAAAGAAAAAAAACATTTTTCAGATTTATCAGGGCTTCTCACATTTCTTTGCAATTACACTACATTGGTATGTAGTGATATATAAAGACTACACATTCTTGGAGTTCATCCATATTTTTTATTTTATTTTATTTTTATTTTATTTTACAATTTTAGGATGACTTTCAGCTATTCATAATTATAATAATGACACATTAGTGATAGTGAGCTATTAACAAGTCACCACAGATAGAAAAAAGATCAGATCTAATCAGTGATCAGATAACCAAAAACATAGAAAAAAGAAGTAATAATTATAACATAAAAAAGCAATATATAACTTAATAAGAAAACCTGTTCATTGCACACTAAAGTTCAAAATATAAATTATTGAGTTTATTCCTAAAACTAGACACCGAGGTACCCGTTATATCCAAATCATAGCTGCGAATTAATTTATTATAGTTAGCACACGATCGATGCAGGAAACTATTCTGGCGATAATTCGTGTCAACCGATTTTAAAGCAAAAAAGGGACTATGACGGAAAGAGTGTCGAGGAGTATATATATCTATTTTGTTGAGTAATTCAGGACAATCGAATTTTTGTGAGCTTACAATACCAGCTAAGAAGGTTAAATCAGCGATTTCCCGGCGTTGAGCGAGTTTCAGAAAATGGTGATTCTTACATGATATATTAACATCTTTTAATTTGGAGTTGGTCCTAAAATTCAGATATTTGATAAATTTTACTTGTATTTGTTCAATGCGTTTAATGTATATATCGTATCTTGGATTCCAGACTTGAGAAGCATATTCTAAATGAGATCGAACATACGTAGAATATAGAATTTTGAAAGTTTTAGCCTGAGTAAAATCTTTCTTCTTTATATGTAGATTACCAGATATATCTTATAACATACCTTGCTTCACTTGGGATTCTATGCTAATATTATAATAATGCGTTTGGATGATCGGGTTAATTCTCGGTACTGCTAATCCGATTTTGAAAGTTTTTTACCAGTAGAAAGCTACGTTATTCCCGAGTAACATAAGCTATATTTGATTCTGATGATTTGATTTATTCAAAAAGTGAAAATTATTTACACCCAGCGCAGTGGGCACGGGAATGACTGTGAAATATGTTACAGTAATAACGTTCCACGGAGGAATTGCGCTTATCCTTCTACGAGGGAGTACGAGTGCCTTCTACGTTTATGAATCACTTAAAGGTTACAAAGCATAATTAAACCTTGATATGCGTGCGTGCGTGGGTGCATGTGTATTTTTAATGATGTCCAGCGAAGTGGGCATGGGTCAGCTAGTATAAAATATACAGGTATATCTAGTGTGTTCCTCTGCCGATAGTTAAAACTTAATTTATTATAGTTACACTGTTTACTGCGAAATGTCAAAACAGACATTTGAAGAATCAAATTTAATAATTAATCAGCACATAATCGTCCCACTGCTGGGATTCTCCAATTCGTTTTAGGGCCACGATAGTGTATCCATGACGTTCGTCCCGGGTGGATTGGCGTGTTTAATCGTCAGTTATATCTTCTTTAACTGACTTCAAAAACAAAAAAACATACGGACGAATTGATAACCTCCTTTTCAATTTGTCCGTATGTTTTTTATTTATTTATTTAAGGGTGTTTTTTCAAGATGAAAATATTATCCCTTTATTCAGGGACTAATTATTTATTTAGGGTCTAATAAATGTTATAAATAAATGTAATAAATGTTATTTTTTTATTAACCTGTTCCCAAAAAAACATTACTTAGTCCCCTAAGTCTTAAAGAAATAATTTTAAAGAGCATTCAGACTTAATATCGGTTAATTCGATGTGTAGATTTCATGATGTTTCCTATCAACTTCAGAAGATGGTAATTGTAAAAATATCTACAGGTATATTAATTAAGGCTGAAAATTATGTGGTGCATGCTTTAAACCCACCTTGTTTGCAATGTCTATTTATTTATATGTCTATTTTCGAGTGGATCACTAAGCTATTACAAAAAAACTAAGCTATTAACCAACAGCGATATTGAAAACCTAAGAAAAACACTGTAAGGTTTTAATATGAGAAGATCGAAGTATATAATTTAATTGTATTCCAAGGATGTCGAGAACCGTGGGAGTGTTGCTCTTTATTCAAATCACGCACGCGTTCGGAGTGAAACAATGATTTATCGGAAAAACTTTCCAGTTTTTCCGGTAGTTATCAATTATCTAGATTATTAAGGCCGTCAACATACATTCGTTTTCTATTATTTGTTATAATAGTACTATTCATTAAATGTTTTAAAGAGCGAGACATTTTTATTCTCTGAAGGTATAATTTAGTAAAATAACACTTCCGCTCGGGTTACCTTTGAGTTCATATGTTGAAAAGTACCTCATTTTTTTGGATAAAAATCGTCTAAGTTCACCTCTGTTATTGGTAGTGGAATTCGATGTTAATCGATTTATTAATTATAGCCTAAAAAAGAAACAGCAAAAATCTAAACATAATGTGCATGTGCAGCATAATGTTTATCTATACATTACACGTGAAAATAAATTTAACAAGGCCATTTTTTTGAAACCGCAAGCGTCATTCTCATCAGAATGAAAATTTGTTTCGATTATTACAATGACTTTAAATAAACTTAAAAAAAAATAGTTCCACGGGACTTGGACTATACATTCGTATATACTGAATAGTACCTATCCTTTTGCCATAATTCTGAATAAGGAATGAAATTCACAAAAAAATAAGATAAGTACATGTTTTATTCGCTTAAATTTTCATTTAAATTCGTTTAGCCGTTACGAAGTTTATTCGAGACAAACTTAAAAGCAGACTGATAGACAATAATTGTGAAATGGTCATTTATAATTAAATAAGGCAACTCATAAATGCCAGGTTTTACTACAAAGTTTGTCATTTATTTTCATATCATAGGTGATTAAATTTTATTTATTGTTACAGAATATGTACACTACGAATTCTTAAAATAATTCAGAAATATGTCTATTATATTATCTAAAAGTATGCATGTGGCAGACCTTAGGTAAAAACTTTTTATATGCAAAATTTAAATAAATTGCTTCACAACTAGTTTATACATACCTCGATATTTAAATGAGTCTTTGTCTATATGCTAATAGTAATAATTGTTTTGTAGTTGTGTTATCTTTTCATCTTTTTAAATTGGCCTAGCTTTATTGGAATCTCTCGTGGATGGTTATTATATGAAAACAATACTTATATTAAAATTCTTATTTGGTCCAATTTTACTTATCAACCAATATTATTCAGTGGCTTAGATAGTTGCTGGTTGTTATCGCTATAATATGTGATCACGGCTTAAGGCATTATTAACACTTGCCGCCCTACTTCAGTTACTATATCCATGCTATGAGCATATCGGTACTTTAAAGAAACTCTTACTGAGTGCTTTTACCTATTTTTGTTGTTCGTATAATTTTTTCTATATTACTTTAAAAACGTAAAAACCGTGTAATTCTGAATACCATTTATAAATAACATTAGCCTACTCATAGCACAGACATTATTTTAATCAAACTTATGCTGTTCCAAAAAATAAGTTTCGATAATAATTTTATATATTTTTAAACTAAGAAAGACTTAAATAATTATTAATTGGAATGTAAATAAAACTAAGTGCTTAAAAATAAACCAAATTATGAATAAATTAATATAAAGTATGTAGCAAATCGCTGCCAGAAGGAAGCTGCGCAGAAGGCTGGCTGCATTGCCATATTTTATATGCAAATTGTATATCAACCGTCAATACTTCGGACTTTTATTAAACACTACAAAAATGACCTCTAAAGTAAGAAATGAATTACTGTTTGTATTTTTTTCATGTTATTAAGCTGCCCAATATTTTAAATTTAAGTTCTATTTTAAATAAACTTGGCAATAAATAATTTTGTTTGTAAAGCGAAAAAGAAAAAATAAATATTGGTATATGCACTAAATTAACTGGTTTGAAAAGTACGTTTAATTAATTTTATTTTTTTCTTAAATACACTCATCAATCCTACGTACTACGTTAAAGCATGTCCACTTGCACATTACATTTATTAATCACTTTATAAACTTATCACTTGTAGATGCCATTTATCAGAACGTAATTGGGCATCATGGTTATCTAGCGAATGACATCATTGATGAAGAACGTCCACCTTTCACAAGCACGTTCATATTGTTGCGTATTGCGCGACTAAACGCTTGTAGCTTACATAAATCCAGTAAGTACAATCAGTACCCGTTGTACTAATATGTCTATATATCCATAGAGAACATAATATAAGGTAAATAAGTGTGAAAGTGAGTTTTTTTTGTTACTTCTACTTGATATAAAAGTATGTATAATATGTAATCCAATAGCATGCTTTTTGTCCGAAAAACAATATTAATGTTTCCTTAATAATGAAAGTGAATAATACTTTCCTACGTATTTATATCGATGTATTTTTAATTATGAAAGCAGTTTTATTACATTTTAAATATTCTAAAAGCATCGGTGTTCTAAAGAGCCGGAAGGTGAATATAAATTTGTTTAATCTAAACTATAATAAATCTGTTAATGGATTGAGTTTGTACATTGCGTTTAAAAATGTTAAAAAATCGGGGAGAATAATTCGGACAAAGAGATTTTGAAAATGCAATTTTTCGAATTTTTGTCTGTCCGTTAGAGCATCACGTGAAAACTGCAGAGCGGATTTCAATGAAACACGATACAGAGCTAGCTTATATCCTGGGTTGTAACTTAGGATACTTTTTATCCTAATAAATGACGTCGTTTCCTTGGAATAGACGGATTAGTAAAAAAGATGACGCTGCAGTCGCGATGAAGACAACCATCGCTGTAATTCAGTAACAAATACGTTGTCAGGTTACCCACATGCCATTAATTACGTATTAGGTACTTCAAATCAGGTTGGTTGTGAGTATTCTTTATGTTTTGCTGTCCAGTTGTCTACACTATATTGACTAAGATTTTTTGTAATTGTACTGAATTAAATAAACTATACAGTTTTAGGTCTAAACAATTACAGAATATAAACATCAGCTAAATAAGTTAAATATCGTTGTTGGCGCAAGGTTGACCAACGGAAAACTCACACAGTGGTCCAGCTGGACAACACTACACGCTACTCACGCCGGTGTGTACGCGCAATATCAATAATTTACTTCGGGAAACGCTCATAGTTGATTTTATAAATATTCTCAAGTTCCTCTTTCCAACCAGATTTTTTAGTCCTCTTAATTTACTAAAGTTATTCGTGGTTCTTTGGCTACGTTCCACAAGAGACTCACAACGACCATGTCCATGACCGTGAATTTTCCCGTTCCACTTGCTTGCGGGCGTTACAATAATAAACTCTAGTGGAGCGTTGATGTCATTAACGACGAAATACACAAATGTCGTTGGTTCATTTGAAACTCGCGCCTTTTTCAATGTTAATCGCTAGAGAGAATTAATGCTCTGTGGTCAACGCCCACTTCGACCCACCTCTTGACATAGGTCATTATGAGAGCTGTATGATCGAAAATAATGACGTCATTAGTGGCGTTTTCGCTGCGACCATAACTACCGCGGTCGCCTTGTGGAACGGCAGACGGATCATTTTGGGCGTTGTGAGATACTACAGGAACGCGCTCTTTATCTTCTTTACACATTAAAAAAGAAAGTCTCTTTTCGTGTCTGTTTGTATGTATATACACTAACTCCTCCTTTACCACGCAACGGATTTTTAAGCGATTTTCATCATCAGATACATACATTTTTACTGATAGTTTACATGTGTAAAAAACCAAATTGAGTTTTTATGTAAGTAAAATAAAGATATTGTCAAGGGTTTAAACCACTGAGCAGCCGTGTGGTAAACACTAGTCTGTAATATGAAAAAATCTAAACATGCCCTATTTGTACATTGAAGCTATAAAAAAATAGTGGTATAGACTATATAAATGATGGAGAACATGATGCAATATTTGTAAATTTCTTGTCTGTTTGTTCGAGATTCACGTAAAAACCACAGGGCCGATTTCGATGCGGTTTCTACTGATCGACAGCAAATTCTTAGAATTAATATCTGCACTACTTTTTATCCCAGGAATATTGCGGGAATTTTCCCGGGAGCGGTTTGTAGTTGTTCGGGTGCATAAAAATTAGTTTATTCCGACACAGTTTTCACTAAAACGATAGCTAACATTAATTTTGAAGTGAAACTTCTTTAAAATCGTTGTGATTTTAAACTTGATGAAACGAAGACACTAAAAAAAGATAATTACATAAATCTATAGGACTAAGACTGGGAGAGATCGAAATAGAATACGTTATATTTAATCATTTAAACACTATGGTCATACAGATAAGAGTCAGAAATGTTTTGAAATTTTTCGTTAATACTTTAAACTTCATGTTTTAAAGCTTAAATATATTATTAAGTAGGTATCAATTATATGAAATTTGACGTCACGAAATTTAGAATCCCTCCCACCCCTTGTTTCACTTCTACTACGTGTGGAGCACTAACTGCTGACACATTATTTTAAAGCTGTGTACTTTTTTTAAAAGTTGTGTGCTACGGTACTTTATGTCCCGGTTATCCCCCGGGAATTACAAATCAAGCATGGATGAAGTCGTGGGCATATCTTAGTTTAAAATGTAAATATTGTTATTTTTAACATTCGAAAAGCGATAGTGAAAAAGCTGAAAAAACTTGTCTGATCTCTCTATCTCATCACTTTATCCCATCCTAGTTATATAGCATCCCTTTTATTCTATCCCTCTTAATCCTTCCACTCTATCCTTTGCTAAAGGCTGACAACGCACTCTGGTGTTGCGAACGACTATAAGCGATGGTAACTGGCTGGGTCGTCATCCTGTTGCCAGTCTCATAATAAATGAAATCTCGTGATCATCATCATCCGAGCGTTAAATCCCGGTTGCGTTCGGAGCGTTCACTCCGACGCCCAAGGTCCGCTACCCTACTTTTTCTACTCCACTTTGCGCGGTCTTCAGCATCCCCCGTTTTAAGACCATTGGTATGCATGCTATCCTTCACGACGTCAAGCCAACATTTCTTGGGCTTTCTCCATCGACCGGGACCTGGCTGAGGCGGCATGGCTAGACATTTGTTCCCCACATAATTAGCCGGTCTTCGTAAAACGTGGCCGTACCAGCGTAAGCGACACTCTTGCAGTTTGTCTGCTATGTCACGGACATGAAGACTGCCAGGGATGCGGGAGTTCCTGACACGGTCTTTCCGCGTCACTTCACACATCCAACGCAGCATATTCATCTCCGTGACACGCAGTTCTTATAATAAAAGAAATCTAATGAATGTAAGCAAAAATATACAAAACTAACATCTAAGGTCTGTATCTATGATCACCGCATATCTACTAACACACGATAAAGCATGCCTAATGATTGTCTGTGTACAAATACACTAGTCGATCCTGTATTTCCGGTTCACCACTTGTTACGCAAAATTATTCTCAGCCATCAAATTCCATCGCATCTGCAATATCATCTGTCCATTGTAATCGATTCTTAGATTTTCATTCGCTTTGTTTTGTTTAATCAATTGTAATTTGAGAAAATGTTATTGTCTCTGATATTGATTTTTTTTGCTTAGATGGTAGTCTTTTGTTTATTTATATTTAATTCGTATAGTCATCATATTCGATTCATTAATAATTTTGGGTGGCATTTAATTGCGTAAAGCTAAAATGATTATTTAAGAGACAATATTGTTGACAAAATGTCAAGTCAAGTTTCCAACAGGATTTTTCAATATATGTAAATGCGGTATAGGATATAAATTCACATTGATAATTATACATTTTTCATATTTAAATAAGTACTTAGTAAGTCCTTTTAGTAAGTCCTTTCTCCCGTAAATTGAAACTTCAAACGATGTCTTTAAATAATCATCACAATGTCGTTTAAATCAAATAGCCTTTCACCCCTTGATATGGAAAACCTGAACTCTTATTTAAATCAATGTACAAGTTTTTTATAACAATAACATAATTCATAACAATCCATATTATTTTATTAAGTATTCATATTTTAGACATTATAATATTTGTGTTATTATGTATTTATGTATAAAGTGTATATTGTTAAGTATGTACTGTAATACAATAACTGTTTAGCAAGACATTTTAGCAAAAAAATCGATTTTATCGCTAAAGACCGATATCTCATCAAGGCAATCTGTCGTAAAAATAAAGTATACGGGTAGTTTTGAAATATTGGCATTTTTGTTTACAAAAAAAACTTTTAGTCGTTCTTCGCTACGGAACTTTTCCATGTGCAGCATATGTACGTACTAGCCGGTTTTTACTAATATATAATTAATTTTTATGTATGTAAGATGTTCCGATTCGAGAATACAGAAAGGTACCCAAGCTATCCGATAAACTGGAAGTTAAGAGTCTTTTACACGGTAAATTCCCTAACACAATGAAGCTTTATTACACTGATGGTGTCAAACATAAATAATGCATTCAGATGTAATATAATACGCCGTTCAAACATCCGTCACTCAATTACTGCACTTATTTAAACAATGACGTACAACAACAGGTAGGATAAACAAATAGTTTTATTGTAGGCCAAGAAGTTCGCATGTGTGTGAAATTCTAATGGTTGGCACTTGTCGGGCAGCAAGGAACTCGTGAGGTTGAAATGAAGGGTGAGGACGTTTTAGTAGAAGCAATCAAACGTAGCGTCCCTGGAAGAAAACGCATAAAAGTTTTTGTAATGTATAATAGTACTTAGGAAATACAATCACAATACAGTCTAATTTAAACAATAATTTACTAGAAATTAGAATTTCTCAGGCGATCTCCCTTTCATAAACTTTGGATTCGTATCCGACAGAATTTTTCTAATTATTCGGGATTTTAAAGTAAGCTACGTTCATCTCCATTATCGAATTGATATGAGCAGCACACCCATTTAAAAAAAAAAATTGTTCCAAGTTTGTATAGTAAGTTCGCAGATTACAAATTTCATTCATACAATGCTTTGAATTCGGAGTAAAATAGCCCGATCGTTCACAACCAAAGGTATCGATGAACAGACATCATGAAATAATGAATTTTGTTTTGTTCATTTACCTATAAAATCCTAAAAACTTACATTTATATCAGTGGCGTAGCTTGCCTTAGACGAACTCTTTATCAAAATGCATTGTGGGGCCCAAGGGAAGGGTTATATAAAGGAAACAAAAATGCTTGAATTGAATTAAAATAATTATATATTGATTATAAGTTATAACTTATACTTAGTGCTCTCAGGAGCTAAGTTAGACAAACAATTCAAAAACTTATCTCGCCTTTTTTGGCAAAATTATTTATCAAATCCAACTTGGTTGAAGACGATTTCAGATTTTCTGCCTCTATAGACTATTATGACAAGTCTAATAGCCGTTTCTGGTGGTTCAGCTGTTATTCCCAAAAATGTTATTAATCTATAAAAGATTGTAGATAGTATGTTAAGAATTTTTGCGTACAAATTTTCGGGGCCCCAGTAGCCTGATACGGCGGTAGCTATGCCCCTGATATCTATGCTCCTTAAGTATTAGTAAATGGAACACCAGAATGACCAATAGGAGTGTAATAATACTCCACTGCTAAGCTTAGGGCATTTAGATGAGCATGATGCATTTCAATTTGCTCACATAAAAGTATGTTTATCCGGTAGCGGGACTTTTACAGGTTAGAAGTACAGTCCATTAGCCCAGCCGTGGGCGGTGGGCGTCCCTGCTTGTCAATAATTACAATAACTCCGTTAGACGTCACGTCATATTGTTTGTCAGAATTAATTGAAATACAATGCCATATGATAGACTATAAAAATTTTGTTTCCTCATAAAGCAAGTACGAAATGAATACAGGATTATTTCTGTGGAAATTTACTTCTTCCACAACAATTTCCATGGCTACTACTACATGCAGAACTGCCCAAGTTTGCGTCATATTCCAGTCCTTCGCTTTCCTCATCCAGTCCCTGCTTTCGAACTTAGGGAGGTAGTCAGTCTACCGGGCTGGAGGACGCCTAGGACGTCCTCCAGCCCTGTAGTAAATTTAATAATAAATAACTTAGTTTTGGCTAATTCCATAGCTAAAATCCTTGTTAAATAAATAGTTATTGGTCAAGCGATGATTCGCCGAATTGGCCTAACTGCGCTAACTTCTGGCTTATGCCATATGGTCTTGTACTTGAATATTGGATTATTAGTGCATGAGATGCTTGCGATTGCAACCCTATACTATCATCCACGAAACATTTCTTCGTCGGTAATAAGCATTACGTACCAAATTAATAAATATAGTTAAAATCTTTCAACCAGATTTTTTACAGCGTGGGCTAATACATTGAGATAATTAATCAATTATCCTCAGAGGTGCTTATCCATACATAGTGTGTGGCGAATCCCCATGCGATGTTCTGATTCGATACAATTGTCTCAGACACTCGTAACTGTTTGCTGGGAGACGAACAAAAGAAACTTTGATTATTCACTGAAAAATATTAATGTCTGTCTGCATTTTGAAGGATTTTATGGCAAACAAAGACCTTTAAATCGAATGTAGCGGAATTGTTAGATACATACAAATGCTTAGGAAACAGTTGTCACAGATTAAATGAAATGGTGAAAGATTAAAAAAAACAAACAATTTATACGATTATGAAAATTTGGTCAAGTTCATCCTAGAACGAAATCCACGCCTAATGAAGTCCTTTGTAGAAATGATGAGCAAAGCTTACACGAGCAATACTACGTAGAAAAGTCTAGCACTTTATATAAAATAGATAGATTTTATTTCAGTAGCACGAAACTAAGGAATCGTGACTTCGGAGACTTAGACGATATAATCTTCGCTAGTCTATCATTGCTCACTGCTGGACGTAGACCTCCCCTAGTCTGAACCACATATTTCAGTCCTCCGCTTGAGACCTGTCTAATATTTAGTTGATTATTATGGAATAAGAATCATATCGAGGGCTTCATAACAAATGGGCGTGCAGACAAAAGTGTAGTTTTACACAAGGGACAAAATTGTGAATAAAACAAAACTAGTTGATTATATAAGGCTGAAATTTGGAATACCCGTCTATTTTGGTACACTTGCATACTGGTAAGACTTTCTAAATTGTAACATGCATAGATTTTAGTAAACAACAACAAAATTGCATTTTTTCCTATACGCCCATTTGCTATAAAGCCCTCGATATACTTAAATATATAAACAACTTTTCGTAAGAATGTGGGATCGGTTATTAATATTTAGGTTTGACTCCATGCAGAGTATTTAAAGTCTAGGATAGCCTTTTCAGTTAGGAAATTGACTATTTCCAAAATTTATTTTAGACAGATAACAAACTTGTCAAGTACACGAGCCGTCTCGAGTATTTCCGACCCGGGACCAAACATGTGTAACTTTGACAATACTGTCTGCTTATGATTCATTCATTGACTGTTGCAAATTGCTTAACAACAACAAAAACTATAGGACATTGCTCTCAGTATGAGGTTTAAACATGCGAGAATTCAGTTTTAGGGATGTACGAGTAGTTCTATATATCAGGCGCAAAAATAAATATTGTTACGAGTCGCGAGACTCGAATTAAAATGCCATTAGAATTACTATAGAGTTTATTAGAACTATACAAACACGTATAACACAGTTACAAATAAAACCGAACACCACAAGTCCAAACGTAATGCAGAAAGTTGTAATTGAATAACACGCGCAAAGTCCGTCACTAAATAGATTACTGAATATACACAAGTCTTGCTTTGCTCGTGGTTACGCTCTACTGCCTCGTCCCTCAATCGAGGCATTGCTTTATACTGCACAGATGCAATATGTCTGCCCGGCCGTGTGGAACGAATTTCTTGGAATCAGTTTGTACTTTAAATCCGACACGCCTGGCTAATGACTGCCATAAAAGATTACAATACACAATGGGCTGTTTTCTAGTCACAAATTTTAAACAACGAAAATTATTAATAAAAAAATGAATAATAAACATTTTCTAATTTCTTCAACGGGGTTCTATTCTACAGCCTTTCAAGAATTGCTCCAAGAAAGGAAAAAAAATTAAAATGTATAGTTTAACAATTATCACACTTGCAATGTTCATGTTCAAGCAATTTTTTATTATTAATTAACTATTGAATATCTAAATGAAAAATTGTTATAAAAAAAAAATTCTAGCAGATTACTATTCATTCATCTATTCAGTTAATGCCTGAATTTTTCAAGATTTTATTTTCATATTTAGTATGTTTAAATAATATTTATTCATTAAAGGGCCGATGTGGGTGTGGCTTGCGTAAGCCAGAGTACCCGTTTTCGGCCGTATTTTCATCCCTCTGGGAAAATTATAAATATTGATCTTACAGTTTTGGAAGTCAAGACTTTTTTTAGGAAATTTCCTCCTCTTTTTGAATCTTTTTTCAAATTTGAAAAATATTTATTACTCTTTGAGATATTTGCAAAACACTAAACCCCCCTTCTTTTTTTTAGTTAATTGTTAATAACTTTTACAATTTTTGCAAGCGGAACTTAATTTTTTTCAAAAATCATCTAGATGCCAATCCGAATCGAATGACACCTCATTTATAATTTTCGGAGACTGCTGAAAAAATTTGGTCCAAAAGGCACTTGTTTACTAGTCTATAAGGCGCCACAAGTAATCTGTTTGCATTTTAATATAGAAAAACACCAGTAGATTTTATCTCAACTTTTTATTTATACTTTATATTTCTTAACTTTTATCATATAAAACATTATTTTAGGCCATCTCAAAATTTAAAGCCCTAATAAGTTTGTCTTAAAATTAATCAAAAAAAAAATCTATCAATCACTGACAAGGGTTGCCTGGAAGAGATGGCTTTTTAGCGCTAAGGCCTGGCAAGGCCACCCGTTGTACTATATCTGTTTACCTGTGCTTTCGTGTACACTAGTATGAATTCATCTCGATTTGACTCTAATCACATTTAGAATAGAGTTCATTTTTCTAGAGTGTATCGATCCTTTTGGCGACTTGAATGAACTCATGTATTTGGCGTTGTGCGTGTAACGATGTTTTTGGACAAGAAGTTTGATTCGAACAATTAGACCACATTGGTTGTACCGATACTAATGATCACTTTCGATGTTGTTATCTATTTGACCATCTTGGCCGTCCCTTTCTATTTGCTGCTGACTGTACAATAAAGAGTTATATATCTATCTATTAATGTTATTTAAGCAAGACGTATTTGGTCTTAATTTGATAAATATGTTTTTTATACTACTTCATGAGACTCTGGAAATGTAGGATTTAAAGACTTTTAAAGTTTTATTTTTGACTTTTGAATATCATTCTTTTTTATATGGATTCAACACTGTTGGCATTGAAAGTATTCTTCTTTAATGTGTATGGAAACCTTTATTTACATGTATGAATTTTGGCAGCTAAGTTATTGTTGCCATCAGTTAAATATGCGATGTCATTTTTATTTATGCCATTTCTAACTAAAAATTTTTTTGAGACGGGGGAAATCCATTTCGCACACTACTGGGTCTTTTACTAGGGATCAGATCAAATCTACGAGAGGTGGCACCACGAATGGGCACCAGAGTTATATCGCCGGCTTGTGTAGAGACTCGAAAACTCAATACTCCACTAAAACCACCCTCATCCCATGTGCCCTGCGCTTATGGCAGGAAGAGCGTGAGACTTAGAACGTAGTTACGCCCACGCTGATCCTAGCGCATCAGTGCTTGAGAATGCCCCGGGAAAGGCAAACTCACTTCGTCAACAGGGGTGAAGACTCCTCTGCTCCCTCCATGTCTAACTTACATCAGCCTGCGCCCACGCTTGTATCATTGTGATTATCAACCTTTATCGATCAGACTAGAATAGTATCAAAATACTAAATGCATAATTTTGACTTATATTTATTTTCATAAATTACGCCACATAAATATTTAACTCTCAGCTTTCTGTTACCAGTTCATCGTCAATAGTTTACATTGTACCAGTCTCCTGCAAAAAAAGATGAAATAAAACCAGATGTTTAAAAATGCCATTTGTGTTTATTCACCGATTAACATTAAGTTCTTTGCGTGTTCATAGTGCAAAAGTGCGTAGGAGTGTACGATATGACTACAAGCGCGTTAATTTTACTGAGCAATAAATATTTATGGCCTCTTTTGTCCATGTTCTATTTAGGGAATTAACAAATAACATTGATACTCGAAACATTGATGGATGATTTATGCTGGACCGTGACGGGACCGAACCGTGCGGTAATATGTAGTATGTTGTCAAACACGGCTTAGACCTGACCGGGACTAGTGTACCACATACATGAATGAATTCCTAGATAAAATATTCTTAAACTTTAAAATACGTGCCTCGTTCGGGGTACGTCTCGCACTGGCACGGTATTACATAAATCATCTCTAAAAGTGCGGTGTTTGTTGACCGTGACAAATTAATAAATAGACACCCATAGGTGACTATGCAAGATGAGATAATTTTTGAATTCCTTTTATAGTTTGACATACTAATATCATTGTAAGGTTATCGCTATTTATAGTTGATTGCAAGTTTATTGGTGTAAATATTGTTCTTCTTCTTCATTTCTATTTGATTTTGCATAGTTAGTGTATTAAGTAAGTTATATTTATGAATATTGAATAGCTAAGTTTCATTATAATCTTCAAGCAAATGGCACCAGCTATACCAAAGTCAGTTAAATTGTAGGTCTTTAACTGATGTTTAAACACATTTTTTATATATTATTATTTTGTCATTTAGTTATGTAACCATGTTAATGGACTTAATATATTATTTAATACACTTTTTTACACTCACATTCATTATATAGATTCACATTTAATACACTTTTTCGGTTACAAAATAATTGTTTTGAAATGTATTGTACAATGTACACTATACATTTGTAAACTTTTCTAGGCCATGTATCAAAATGCCTATAAAGTAAACATAAAAGTTTGCAATAATAATTTCATACTTTCATTTAACATGATATAATAAATATAACAATACGACATATGCTGCACGCTAGTATTGTGATATATTTTTCACTTGAATGCAAAAATTTACATGGTAACTTGCTAAAGATTTGCACAAAAACGTCTAAAAATGTTAGTTTAATGTTTTTATTAGTGTCAGTTCATAAAAGTTAAATGAAAATATGCATTTGACAAACGTATGTGCAAGTTTGGGTGAAAAGCGCCTTATAATGAAATATTTAATCTACCGATTTGTTTGCCGATTATTATTTAATATATTTTATTGAACATATTGACATAAGGTTGCAAAGCGAGCGAATCCCTACTAATATTATAAATATGAATTTAAGTTTGTTTGTTACGCTTTCGCGCAAAAACTACTCAACCGATCATCATGTACACATGTCCACATATTCTTCAAGGTATTAGAAGTAACATAGGATACTTTATGAAAAAAATAATCCACGCGGACAAAGTCGCGGGCAGAAGCTAGTAACAATAAAAATTAAAAATTCTATTGAAGAAAGTTATTAGTACAGCATTATAAAATCATGATGTCCATCTCTGTTATCAATATACTAGCGGATCGACAGTCGTTGTTCTTCGTGGAAAAATAAAAATCTAATACCCGATTTTAGCGCCACCTACCGGATTCAATTGTGAATCTATACCATCCCCAGATTGTACACGTACAAAAACTTCATCGAAATCCAGGAACCCGATTTCAGCTCCACGAAAGAATGACCATTCTGTCGTGCGATAGACAAAAGACAGTATGTAGATCCATAATCCAAAGAGGTGATTTTCATTTAATATTTTCAATAAAATTTATAGATAGAAAATAGAGGACCTACACGCGTATACAATACAATACAAGCTTTTCACCAAGAATTTAGGCGCACGGAGTTCTTTACTAAGTAATGCTTACTCTCGATTTCTCTGGAATTCACCAGATCCTGACTTGGTGACTATGGCACCATCTTGGGAGTATAGGCTTACGAGTAAAGAAAAAACTTGAAAATTGGTTTAAATTTGATGGAGATATCGTGACACAAAGAAGTCTGTTCTCAGTTTTTGTGCGATTCTCTAATTACTTAAAATGCACTCATCAGATCCTGACATGGTGACAATGGGACCAATCGGGATTTTAACCGTTTGATGAAAAGAAAAATTTTGAAAATCGGTTCATAATTGACGGACAAGTCGACTAACGAACATATAAAAAGAAACTACACACAGACGAATTGAAAACCTCTTCCTTTTATGAAGTTGGTTAAATATACATATGTAGAGAAGACGTAACAGTTATTTTTTTAAGTAGGGAAATCCGTTTGAGGCCTATCCACCGCGGGGGAAATGCGGTGGGGAGTGTGGGATGCGCCACGTTCTTTACAGCGCCTTATGCCAGGTATGCGGAAGCACGACCAACTCTGCGACCCCTATCAGGTGGAGTTGGTGCACTAGGGCCACATCCACTACCGGGGGAAGCATAACCCCCGACCCCACCACAGTAGCAGAATAAACCATAGAGACCGACGTCGTTTATGTTTCCACTACCATTACAACTAACTAACCTACCATTATATACATACATACTACTATTTGAAGTAAAAAATCGCTTACAATCGACACTCAGACTCCAATAAAAATAACACCGAAGATAAGATCTGTAAAACAATGGATTATCCTAAAGCGTTCGTCACGGTAATTATGTAAAGTGCGTATAAAACATGAGTTTCTTTGTAATTGGCATTGGGAGTGGGAAGAGACGTCTTATCCCGGTGCGACTTGACGACCCTTGTCAACTTCATGTCGAACTGAATCTCTGTATTTATTATTTCGAATTAACGTATGGGTGTTCAATGTATTTGATACGCTAATTTCGAGATTTAAATAATTGGAGGTCTGTAATGATGACTGAAGAACTCAAAATTCGTCTTAATTCTAACTTAATTTAGTATTAAAGCAAAAATAATTTATGTTCAGTTAAGAATATAACTTTCATAATAAAATGTAGCCCATATATGTTTTTCTGCTAAATGTTTTATTGAGACTACTTTATTTCAGGGAAATGCACAGTATTTTCAACAGACTTGTCCAAAGCGAAATATCGAATCTTACGCATCGTTTTAATCTTGATGTGTAGGTTTCCACACGATGCATCCCTACACCGTGTTATCTGAAACAATATTCATATAATTAATTAAGTGAGAAAATTGATCTCAGTGATACATAGTCTATTAATACTAGACAATTAATTTCTGACCAAGTTCAAATCGACAATATTTGAAGGCGACGCGAATACTTTAACCATTGAACCACTGTGTATTATAAAAATGTAATAAGAAAATTTAACCGATTTTCAAGTTGCAGATTGTAACTAACTGTTAGCTCATATTTTTTGAAGTTAATAATTGTGGTAGGACAAGTTACAGCAATGTTTTAAATGCATAGTCATGTGTATCATTTATTTAATCGGAGATCATGACTTTGCAGGTCAATAAACATAAGTTATTTGCTAAACAAACATTTAAGAGTTTTACATATTAAAAATATAATTAAATGTAAATACTACGTGTGTTTGCTTAAGTTTTCGCGACTAGGATAGATAATTAAAACTACGTTTTAACGGTTTTAAGAGCGGCATTTTATTTGATTTTTATTTCCATGTTTCGGCCACGGTTTTCAGTTATTCACTATAATTATTTAATTTTAATTTTTGTTTATCGTAATTAATTATTTTAGGGGTGTCTAATCTAATTTCCCATGGCTTCGAAACTTGTTGTGCCTTGAAGAGAAGAAGCAGCGCAAGAATAAAGAGGGCAGGCGAAATTTATAAGCACTTGGATAATTCTTTTAATTTTTATACTAAAGTATCAGCTTGGCAGAAAGTGGTGTACAATTTTAGTGTTTTTAAAGGCAAACAGGCAGACTGCGCAGCTGGTGGAAAGTGGTTTTATATAATATGTAAAGGAATTTTATAACGGCCTTCTTAACTAACCCCATGTCGTAGCGTAGTGAAAAATGAAAACTGTTTAGTTGCACTGTTACACTTTAAAATGTATCTAATTAATAATTAAAAGAACAGCTGGCGTTATATAAAATTAATACGATATGATTGTTAGTTTATACTGGTGGTGGCCGTCGTTCTGATTGCGCGGGAATTTAATTTCATATTAATATATCTTGTGAACCAAGCAAAATATCGACATAGAATATACACGTCATCATTAAAAATGAATCGTATAATTGTATTTACGCGCTTAACTACAGAACAACTTTACTGATTGTGATGAAATTTGAGTGTGTTTGAATGGGCCCTGTGTGGTTAAGATTCATAACTGGAACCGGTAGGTGGCGCTGGGATCAAGTTCTAGGATCCTCCTTATCTCCTGGATCAATTTTGATGATTTTGTTTTTGAGTGTTTCAGTGGGTCCCCGGATGGTCTAGATTCACTATTGGAATCGGTAGTAAGTACTAGAATCGGGTCCTAGATTTTTATTTTGTTCAGGGCAGGACAACCGCAACCACTAGATTTTATCTAAAAGTCGTACTTTGATCCCTATAATTTTAATTTAAACCCGTTGACCCGGTTTGGAGCATATATCTTGCAGACCTACATAGAAACAAAGATTGTAAAAACTGTCATTTATAATTGGCATTATGTAAACAGCAACTATTCTTTTGATTTTGGCATTTATTTTTAATACACAAATAGACACTTCAATTTTATTTGTAGCAAGCAGCTGGCTGCAGTTAGAAATACGGGTTTTAGGTTTTGTAAATGTTTTAATAATTCTCTTACATATTTGTTGATATAGACACGGTTTAGATGAAGTTTAAACAAAGAAAATCGGACAAAATGCAGCCTGTTAAGATGTTACCAATAAATAGAAACACAAACAGATTTCTCTGACGGATAAGTACATAAGATTGTTGTTTCTTTAATCTCCTAGTTAATCGACACTATAATAACCGTAGTTTATATTATGTTGATTTTCACGGCAGCGAACAGGAAAGTGACGAGGAAAGTAGGTTGCTACTGTCGCTGCCGTATGCTCACCTAGTCGTCGTTTTCAAAAGACGTGCAGCATGAGTGCACTTAGGTGTTTATATAGTTATACTACTCTCATTCTCTTTGTCGCAGAGCGCTTGGTAAATTAAACATTGTAAGTACTCATACAACGATCTATTACGATGAACTGATATCATTCACCATGTTTCACGACAGTGAATATTCTTTTAAGTATGATTTAACTAAAATATTCACTTAATTAGATACACTTAGTTTAGAAAAGCGCCTAAACTGCAGCTTTAGGTGGGGAATTGCATTTCGCACAATACCGGATCCTTTGCTAGGGATTAGACCAGAGTTGATTATGGAGGCAATCCCCTATGGGGCTGCCAAATAGTAATCAACCGGCTTGTGTGGAGACTCGATACCAACCTACCTCCGAACTCAATACTCCAATAAAACCACCCTCCTCCCATGTGCCCCGCGCTTATGGTAGGAAGAGCATGAGACTTAGAACGTAGTTACGCCCACTCTGATCCAAGCGCATCAAGTGGCTGAGTAAGCCTCGGGAATCAGGGCTCAAACTCACTTCATCAACAGAGGTGAAGACTCCTCTGCTCCCTAGACCTAAGCTGCGGCTATGTCAACATGTGTCATTGCCTACAGTTAAGCCCGACGTAACGTAAAAATACAAACGGTCTGCGATGCTGCCACACAAGTATGTTCGGCAAGGCGAGTAGCAGTCTCAGCGGCTGAATATAACCGAGTCAATAGAATCATCACGTCAATACGCATGGGCCAGCCGCCCACGCTCGCTATAGGAATCAGTAGGTCAGTAGAAGCTACTTTATTGTAAGACGAAGTACTAGATCCGCGCTGCTTGATTCATAAACGTCGTGGGCGATACTCGCACAAGGTCGACGTACTCGAAATTTGCGGTACCAGTATTTGCATATCTACGGGTCAGACTTGCAAAAAAATGACACCGATAGTTAGCTTTTATTGGTGGTGCAAATTGGTATCAAGGCCACAATCTGCTCTCTCCTTGAGTTAGTGGGTAAGTGTAACGCCTAAAATCGACTTATGATAAATTGTTCATTGTAAGTGAGATAAGTGTCACGCTTGAGTGGTTTCCTGTGTCGGAGAAAGCTTACAGGGTCGAGGATTTAGGGTAAATCGATGACACTTCTTGTGATATCAATAACCCAAATGCAACCAGGAAAAATGTTAATATAACACGTACAAATTGATGCAAATTATGCAATTTAAGTTCGTGTGTATTTACATTGAGTTAACATTCTTCGGAGTGTTTGTTGAAAGTTTAGTTTTACCTCCTTACGAATTATCCTCTTTTTGCAATTTACTTAACAAAAAACATTGACAATTTTTCTCAGTAGTTTTCTAATTAAAAGCACTTCTAATAATAATTATAATATTAGTAAATTTAAAAAAAAACATTACATTTAATTACATTAAGCATCTCATTTATTAATCTATCTTAGTATTACAGAACATTCGATTAGTTTAATTATTGAAATAAAACAAGCGAATTTAAGCTTATCAGTTTGTACCATGTGGGTATATACATACACTGCAATTGTATGTAATTGAACACACAAATATTAGAGACTACCTCTTTTTAGACAATTTCTGGGTATGATAACGTATAAGATCTGTTGATGTAACGGCATGTAGGCGACGCGCCGACGACTCCTAAAAACATCCCTCTGGAGCATAGACGCCGGCAGTCTATTCCAAGGAAAGCTTCTGATACTCAAAGAAGGCTCCTGAAGTACATTAACAGTTGGTGACCTTATTATTTATACATGTAATTTACTCACTCATTCATTATATTTGTACGAGATTTTAGGCTCGTCAAAATTTTACAAAATACGTTATTTATAATCGCAATTATGAATAAGAGACTAAGTAATTTGTTTATTGACAAGCTTAAGTAATAATATAGCATAAGATTTATACCAAGTGGTAGGGTATTTGCCTGACTGGATGGCTATCACCCCTGGTCTAGAGCATGCAGCCATAAGTTGATATCAACTTTGAGTTGTGTTCTGGCATTAGTGACTAGGTTCCAGTCTCCCTTAACAGAGCAACAGAGCATTTGTAGGACCTGTGGTGTTGCAAATGACCATAGGCGATGGTAATCGCTTTTAACATGTGGGACGTCTCCCTGTCTGCTGAACATGTGTCTAATGTTTATTGATATCTTTTGGCATAACAAACTCAGTTCACACTAATCCGTTCGTAGGGTACAAAAGTACAAGTAAGCTCGACTCGCGGATTATTTGTCGACAGAAACAATTTCTGCATACCGATGTGCAATATTAATAATAATTATTAGGATAATAAGCGTGTGTATTCAAGGCATGCCATTATGGGTGCGTGTACCGATGGCAATTTACGTTCTGCATGCAATTTGTATGAAATAACATGCGATTTTTGGTGTAATGTTGTAATCGACGTATTTATGCGGAAATTGTGATATATTCTTGATTTATTTATTTTTTTGTTTGAAAGTGTAATAGGAATTTGTTATGAAATGACAATATGATATTAATTGCCAAAACACTTCATTACTTCTTAGGATTTAATTCTATAAAATTCTATATGCATTCTGTCTGTTTTATTATTCAGGTTCCAGTCTGCCTTAAGAGAGCAGCAGCGCATTTGTAGCACCTTTGGTGTTGCAAATGTCCATAGGCGATGGTAACCGCTTTCCATTAAGTGGGCCGTCTGCCTGTCTGCTGAACTCCTGCAATAAAAATAAAAAAAGCAAGTTTAATTGTAAAAGAAGAATAATTTATATTTACAGCTACCACTCAATAGCTAAATGATCATGACTACTTGATCCTAGGTTTGGAGTAACCCAGGATTCCAGAAACTATCGTTATATAAAAAAGGATGATAACAAATAGCTTTGAATAGTTAAGAAAAACTTTTATGTGGATATACTCAAATTTTACATTCGGCGTTTTATTATTCATATGTAAAAGTAACCAAATTACCATTTACGTAATTTTCTTATGCAATATCTAACTTAATTATGATTTATGTTATGGATGGTATACAGTTTATTATTTGATAATTTTATTAAATAATTGATTAACCAAACAAAGGGTCTATAGAACAACGACATAACAATTTAAATTAATATCACTTTCAATACAAGGTCAGAAACGCCTACGATTTGCCTACGCCTTGATAATTTTTGATATTGTATGTTAAAGATAATTTAATTGTGGGCCACAGCGACAGAGTTACTACAGCTAGTAATAAATTTCAGTTATGTTTGGAGCGACTGCTTCGGAGCCTAGAGTCGGCTTTCTTACTTTTTATCGACTTCGTGAGGCCTTCACCTCAGTTTACTGTTGAATCATTGATGGCCAGCATTTGTTGGGTCTACTTTTTCTACATAGATCTGAAGGCAACAATATACCCTAGACACCTGCTTCTCAAACGACTAGGTGGTTTCTATAATATGTTGCAGTAAGAGCGTAGACGACTCTGATAGTTTGTGATGTCACTGTAATGAGGACGATTTCTTTAATTTTATTTGTATTAAGTAAATATTTATTAATAATTGTTAAAAAATAATCCTTATTAATATATTATAAATGAGACAGTAACTCTGTCTGTCTGTTCCGTTTACACGGAAAACTACTGGACAGATTTGGCTGAAAATAGGTATACGATTAATACCGATGGTCGACAAGGGATACTTTTCATCCGTGATAATGGGATAGATTTATGTAAACGTTATCCCAGAAAATAGGATAAGTTTTTTGGCCGGTTTGGTCTATTTGGCCAAATTGGTCGATTTGCCTGATTTTTTCGATTTGGTCGAATTAGTTGATTTCGTCGATTTGATCGAACTGGTCGATTTCATCAAATTGGTCGAGTTTGTCGAATCGGTCGATTTTGTTGAAGTGGTAGATTTCGTCGAATTGGTCGATTTAATCGAATTGGTCAATTTGGCCGATTTAGTCATTTTGGTGTCCATGACATATGTAGTTTTAATACATAGAAAATGGGCATAGACACTTTTCATCCGGGAGATGGGATGATTTGCGATATAAAATGAAGTGAATCTTTCGGGGCAAATAGCACTTACTTAAAATGTAATACCATGTAACCTGTGATGTAACCTCTTTAAACAAGAAGCATGCACTAGAGGTTGACCTGCGGCGCTGCCGCGGGGTAAACTCTAGTAATATCATAAAAAAATGTAATTTCAAAGTCCTGCACTAGCACCGACGATTTAAAGTATTTTTTTAGTTTAATCATACCATTTTGCCACTACCTTATTGTCGAACGAAAAATATTTAAATCGGTTTTTCCGTATGATATTTTTTTCTCAAATGTAAATATTTTTTGGCGCTCTGTTGTACGTGCCTACCCCGCAAGGGGCTTGGCGTGAAGTTATGTATGTATGTATGTAAATATTTATAACTTTTAACTGTCAGAAAGAACATTTTTATTGAAATATAGATTTAGTTTAACTATGTATTTATCCTTGATTTCAAAATTGTTTGTGTGAAAAAAGACACATGATTACTCTTTCCAAATAAAATACACAAAAATAAACATAGCCTGCCTTCGTTAATACTTTCGAGAACCTGAGTGAGTTTTTTATACAAACATTTATTTAGCTATTTTTGTTTAATTTGCACATCCCCTTTTTGTATTTTATTTAGCAACCTCATTGCGTAGGTTTTACGACTTGACTCTGTGGGCGTGAACATGTGCCTACAGAACAGGCGATTCCATTCTATTGGCTGGCGGTAGCGTGCTATCTTATGTACTAAATATGGATTAATGAGATATTTCTTAAGATTAGAGATTACAGTCGATTTTCAAACTAAATACCATTAAAAATATCAAACTAAATAATATTGCTTATAACTAAATGCTATAACATAAGATATATTCATACTTTTAAATTAGACTACATATTCTGTGCTAACCCCAAAGGAGGATACATTGATTAATTACTGGAAATATTTATATGGTATTATAATTTCAATTAAAAATATTTTTTGCAAAGATATTTTCATCCGTTTTGATTTGCAACGTAAAGCGCTTTAGTATGAGAATTGACTGTGACGTTATACTAGTACTTTACAAAAATAATTTAGATATAGGCAGTTAAAGATTCTAGGCCAATATTATATTACAGCGTGAGAAAATTTGAATGATTGAGGCTGTATATAATAGAAACGTAGGAGTAAAAAAATATTTACTTATTAACATTCAAATTTTAATATTTCATCCACTGCTTTCATAGTGAGATTAATTTCGAAAATGCTCAAAAGTTAAAATATTTATTTATTTAGTGATTTTGATAATGATTCGCTTATTATATTATACGAATAATTCATGGCCCCTCGCTGTGAAAACCATACTCTTACAAATTCAAACTTAAATCTTGTAAATTAATTAATGTTTTTTTATATTCGATTGTAGGCTGATGGTAAGTGGTTACCACTGTCAATGGACATCTGTAAAACTAATGGCCGGTTCCTATATATTACTAGTTATTCCCTTGCTATAATGGAGCTTATCTCAAATTTTAATCGATAGTAAGGCAAAAATGAAATTTTGGTACAATATAGGAACGGGCCGTAAGAAAGTCGTTCGTCGTACCTCGTGATAGACGCCGATATGGTAGGGCTATGTTATGATAAAACCGCGAATTGGAGCTAAACCCACAGCTTGCATATTTATTGTATGAAGGCAAGGGAGTTACGTACGTACACAATAATTTCCTATCTATGACGTTCGATAATAACAATAGATTTTTTCATTATATTTATTTCAATTTTTATCCAGTTCCTCTATATTTTCTATATGTAGATATTGTGAAATAAACCAGTAGGTGACAGTTTTGAGATGGTTAAGTTGTTTGTAAAAGCTAAAACGTCCAAGATAATCTGTTTCCTAAACACGTTGGATGATAGATATTAAACATTATGCGTGGATTAAACATACGTTTTGTAATCGTTCTGTGCACTTAACTCAATTTTGCCAAAGTTGTGGGTTGATTCCGGTTTGCATAACTAACTTCAACATCATACTGTCAACTGTTAATAGATATTTATGATACGTTTTTACTATGTAATAAATAATACATTCGTTAAAGGATCATTAATATAATTTTACGCTTTGCTTTAAAACTATATGATAATATGTAAGTATAAGTGAAAATCAATTTCTTTTTGGATACATACATACGTATCGCGTTGACTACGACAAGTGCTACCTTCGTACACATCTGTATAATTTTAGTCATACCAACCATCGTCAGACGTCGTTGTCGTCAGCCATTCGCAGCCCACTGCTGGACGTAGGCCTCCCCAAGACGGCGCCAATCATCCCTGTCCTCTGATATCCTTATCCAGCGCCTAGCAGCGACGTTGCACAGGTCGTCGGTCCATCGGGCTGGAGGGCATCCGACACTACGTTTACCGAGACGCAGTCGCCACTCCAGGATTCTTCTGCTCCATCGGCCATCGGTCCTGCGGTAGACGTGACCGGCTCATGTCTCGGCTCCGTAGGTCAGGACGGGGAGGACGCACTGCTCGAAGACTTTTGTCTTTTCATGGCGGAATGGTCGACGAGAAGACTTAGCTACATACACTGCCAACAAGCTTACCGAATGCTGCCCAGCCCAACTGAATCTTCCTATTGGTTTCCCCCTCGACTTAGTGCCTGCCTAACTGTATTTTCGTCAAACGTAGTAGTTTTCTTAAAAATAATAACTAGATCATAAAGATATTGCTCACTTTGGTCATTCTTTAAGATAATTTTGATCATATAAGGCGATGCTGATTTAAACGATGAGAAAAAATCGTATACATGATTACACGTGAATTTAATAAACAAACAGCAGAAATTTGGAATACGCAAAATTATTTAGCTTTTTAAAATTAGTATGACACGGTCATTATCCTCGTTGTCTCCGTTTATAGTGACTGACTCATTAAGTGTAAATTAATTAATATTCACATACAACGATTTTTCACTTCGATAGATATTTCACCTCCTCCACATGCCATCATTTGTCTAATTTGATTTGCCTTTTATGGTGCAATTAGTTGTCTGTGGATCATTAGGTGATTGAGTTAATGTGTTTTCTCTAATAAGATAAAGAGTAGCATCTTTAAACAATCTCCTTTGTAAATTAATAGATTATAATTAAATTTTATGTGGGTATATTTATGTAATATTGATAAAGTTTTGCATGTTCTCGGTAGTTTTATAAAATTTCTAGAACAAGAATGGACATACAATACATTTTATTCTGTTAAGTTAGATAGTTTTGGAGTTTTAAGTGAGAGAATCAACAAGGATATCTATAGTTATATTTGTAAATTTGCAACATATTATTCATACGAACGACGAGTTGTAAAAGTCAACTATATTTATATCAAGGCATCCGATGTAAATCCTAATAATAGCCGATATCTCAACTGCCCTATATTGCATTTCATGTGCTTTATATATTATCCGGTAAATTTATCTTCACCTCGTCACAACGGCGTGGAAGATCCTTTGACTGACTCACTAACAGGGTCTTCGGAATCTCTTATCTCTATACCATTGGTATGCATATTATCACTCAATAAATTATCCCGTTATTCAATATTTTACCATTTTTGAATTGATAACTTCTTATGGGGGGATAAACCGCAGCGTTACGTAACGCGTTACGTGTAAAAGCACATTTTATTGCCTTTCGGCATTTGAACTAGGTGTAATCCTTCTATGATCGTCTTCTTTTGTTAACTTATATATTGGCAAAGTTTCTAGTTATTAGGGAGAACAGCATATTGTCCTATTGTACTCGCTCAGGAGCATTAGCCAGATGTTGCGGATTACAAGTACAAGCGAATTCTAGGAAATTGTGTCGACATTGTCGGGTGGGCACATTTGCATTTGTGAAGTACGATGGCCTGATTCAGAGAGGGTCAGTTGACTACCTGAACTACGATACAGGCGTGACGTGTGTACATTCGGGAATCTAATAGTGACGGATTTTGCGCGTTTGATTGAATTACGACCTTCTGCATTACGTTTAGATTTGTGATTACGCTGTGTTCGGTTATATTTGTACCTGTGTTATACGTGTTTGTATAGTTCTAATAAACTCTATAATAATTCTAACGGCATTTTAATTCGAGTCCCGTTAACTCGTAACAATGCTAATAATGTACATACACAAAAATGTAATGTACATATTCAAGAATTGTAACTAAGAATAAAATATATTTTATAATCAATAAAAAATGTTATTAATGAATAACCTTTCATTATTCCTTCCTTATCAATATACCTAAAATTAAGTAATAACCTAAGCTTTTCTCAAGTTAAACAAGTTCAATATTAAATAGTTCAACTTAGATTAGTTTAAGTTATCACTAATGTCGGGCGTCCCGAGGCACGCAGGTTTTTTTTGTTTCTGAGCACAGCTGAAATGCTAACAGCCCACATAATGGAAAGAGGATAACTTTACTTATGGACATTTGCTACACAAATCACATACAAATCAGGAGTCTTATTGAGATTAGCAGATTGTGAAAAAACAATTTTTAGAACTTTTAACTCTGTCAGAACATTACGTGAAAATGACGGATTCGAATGAAACTCGAGACAGAGCTAGTTTATATTCCGGGTAAACGCAATACTTTCATGGCGAGAATTGACGTTATGCCCGTGGGCTGACTATAGCCAAAAAGATGGGGCTGCGGCGTTCCCATGGCAGTGCAAACGAAATTTCGCTGCAGTTTGTCTATAATATCTGTATAGTGTCTATTCATTTATCTTAATACTGGTTGAATTTTGACATAAACTCCATACAATCAATGTCAATTTTCTACTAATCGTAAGTAAAATAGTATATTCCTGTACAGAAATCTGGTATTATTACCATTACCATACCATACCACCATTACCATACCATTTCTTGCAATATTGCACCCTTTGACCTGTTGGAAGCTACATCTATATATCTAAACAGATAAAATTTAAGTGTCTGTTTGTAATGTCAAAACAACATCTTCTTACTAAATGCATATTAGTATATACGGTACATTTATAAAAAAAAATCTTATCAGCCTGTCTGGGTGATTCGGTTAATCTCTGAAGCGGGTGGGCCGATTTTGATGCGACTTTCACTGGCAGATAGCTGATATATAAGGAGTAACTTAAGCAAAATTTCCTTTATTTTTGTTTTAGGGAAGACGCGGGAACAGCTAGTATTATTATAATAATTGGACAGTTATAGGAACATTGGCAATGTAACTTTAAGAAACTTCTAAACACTTCATAATTAGGTGCCGCAATAGCTCATTATTATATTTAATTATCTATTATTTCTATTACCAGCCTTCGCAGGTACTAGTTAAGAAATAATGTCGTAAGAAAGTAAGGATAGTCAATCAGTGTGGGTTTAGAGCTAATATATATAAAATTTTACAACCTTTAGTCGTGTTTAGTGGTCATTATTCGCCACAATGGCCGCTAAAGCCTCTCATTTGACGCTGTTTATCGCGTATCACTACAACGGAAAGCTGTTATGGTGATATTTGAAATAGACATGTATTGAAAATGAATTCAGTACACAAACTGTTTACTTTATTATAATTAAAATGTATTGTAAATTTATGTTATGTAATATATGTTATTGATATATTATTAATGTTAATGCAAAAAAAAATGTACACACAATATAAACTTTTAAGAGCCAAACTTTGTATTGCAATTACAGACTATTTATCAGATCACTACACTGTCACTACTCTTGGGCACATTTGCTATAAGGAAATGTGCCCAAGAGGCTGCCTGCACTGGGATTTTGCATTTCAATGCAGGTTTTCAGTGGGAAGTAAGAACCGGCATACCTGTTGTGTGCGTACTTCCCAACACTTACCTAAATTATTTTTCTGTTTATTTAAGGAGCTTCATCGTTAAGATGGTAATGGTGCACCTTAGGTAAAAATCACACATAGATACTTTAATTCGTAACAAGGTATTTACATTTTTAGCCGTGACAGTACTTAGAGCACTCTAGCTTGCATCGATATAGGATAATAGAAAAAAGTTTTTTCAAAGTTTAAAGAAACTCTTTGCTGACGGATACATGTACTGATATTTTAATTCCAAAGAGCACAGTATGTAAATTAAAGTCTTTACGAGTTTAACTCTAACATGTCTCTTATGTTTAATTATTGTCTGTTTTGAAATGTAATTAGTTTTATTAAAACTACGTTTTAATGGTTTTGCGCGCTGTAAAACGTAATTTTATCATGCATACTAGTCGGGAACTTAAGAAAATATTATGTAATAATATGTATATAATTCTTATGCGGTGCAATTATGGGAAATATTTTCATGAAACAAATATATATTAAAAATAGAGTTATTTGTAAGCTTCAGGTGATAATAAAGGAATGTTTACATTTCTGTACAACAAATGCTAAATTCATATTAATAGTGTATATTTCCTTAAAATTCTACGTTACACTCGACATTTTTCATGATGTACCTATCAGACAAATGACCTTGATTATAATATGAAAGAAAAATTACACGATTTGAATCATCGACTAAATTACAAAAGTTACATCTAAGTTAGGCAATAGTCGTCGCATAACCATTTTGGGGGCTGTAAAACTTGAATCATAGGAGAGAAAATAGTAGGCGGGCGGAAATTTTGTTCCGTCATGTCATACTCATAATCTACGTCATATGTTACAGCAATATTATGCATATTTGCTGTATGAGTATACTATTTATCCTCTTAGATAAGGTCTGTGGGAAGTACATTAATTGGTAAGTACAACTGTAGTTACAAATCCTTTTCATGTATCCGTTAAGACTCATTGTTTGTTTGTGGTTTTTGTATGTCAACAAAAGTGAAAATTATATTTTTAAACGGCAATATTGCATTATCTTCTAGGAATTCAAAATATGTCATTGTGGTTAATTTATGATATAAAATACTATTTATTTACAATAAAATCTAGTCTTATATTCGCTTATCAGTTATCAATGTCAATTGTTACTGTAGTTTCGTTTGTTACTTGATTTACTACGTGCATTGGTTCTGATAATTATTCTGTTTTATGAAGGCCAGCTATCATTTTCTTAGGCACTCTGGCGATCTCGATCCAGGGTCATCTATATGGAAGCTTTCTGTTCCTACGTAGCCTTTGGCATAATCTAGTCGAGTTACTTTCGAAGAATTTTTTTAGTTTATTCTTTTTTTTTATTGCAGGAGTGCAGCAGACAGGCAGACGGCCCACTTGATGGAAAGCGGTTACCATCGCCTATGCACATTTGCAACACCAAAGGTGCTACAAATACACTGCTGCTCTCTTAGGGGAGACTGGAACCTCGTCACTAATGCTGGAACACAACACAAGGTTGTTATGACGGCATACTCTAGAGTAGGGGTGGTCGCCATCCAGTCGAGCAAATACCCTACCACCTGGCTGTGGGTTGTTTTGTTGCCTCCTACGATAGCCTGCTCTGCCGCAGGAAATTGCATTATATCTTCGTTCCTGCACGGATAAAGCTATGTTATGGATATTGAGACTGGTCTGACGAATGTGTGCGGGCTCTGGGGATACCGACACGCTTTATTTCCATCAGCGTCTTTATTTCCGTAATGTGTAGCTCTTGGAGTCCTTATCATGTCTATAGTCAGACAACTTAAAATGATATATACGTACCTCTATCCAATTAGTTTTCTTTGAAAATTAATATTACTTTACAACAGATTTTAAAGCAATATAATAATCATATCAATTAGTATTCTAAATTTATCATATATTTAATATGTCATTTGATATACAGTAGAAATCGTAAGCCTCGGAGATGCTAATCATATGACATAACGTAATCTGAAATTTCCTTGCAGACAATGACTCACATGTGAAATATTGCGATTTGACCTCGGACCTTGCGAGTGGTGACAGTTATACAACGTAACAGTCACGTCGGCCTCTTAGTTATGACTAATGCTTAAATTAATACTATGTAAATTGGTAAAAGTTTCTGTATCATTAATATTCATTTGAAGATGTTTAATACAGTTTTAATTAGATCGATGAATGAGTAAAGGCGGACTAGAAAAGAGATGGATTAATTTTATAGAGGACGATATGAATATTTAAGATGGAGGACAAAGACCGTATATATATCAAGTAAAAGAGTATGGAAAGTGCTTATATTTACATGAGATTTCTCTTACTATTAATGTGATCAATTAGGTATAGGACGTTTTACTATAGTTGCTTATAGATAAATTGAACCTAAGTCTTTGTAATAGTATATTATGCTATATCTTTGATTATCCTATTAAGACTTCAAATATCTGTTTCCGCTCTTTAGATTTAAGAGTCCAAAAGTCTTTTGTAATACTCTGCTGGTACAATGACGACGTATAAAGGTATATCCAAGATCTTATATCATCAATATATATCAATCGCTGTTCGTTAGTATCGCTAAAACTCCAGAACGGCTGTACTGATTGGGCTAATTTTGGTTTTGAATTATTTGTGAAAGTCCCGGGAAGGTTTAAAAGGTGAGTAAATATGAAAAAAATGCTTGGAATATAGTAAATAGTAAAAACACCCATTTGGCTTTCTCTTAGAAACCATTCCTACCTGTCAAACATTTGATGTTCGTCCCGTCGTTTAGAAATCAATTAAATTTTAAAGTCATTCAGAAATCAAATTAAATGTAAAAGTGAAGTTTTTTTCACTGTTTGGTTTTGAATGTCAAACGTTTGATGTACTTTCCGGTTGTTTTGACCACATTTTTTACTAAAATTGAAACAATCTGCGATTATCATTCAGCTTTTTTATTTTGATTCTGAGGCGGTACGAAGTTTGCCGGGTCAGCTAGTCGTTCAATATTATACCCCACTGACATTTAAATTAATAGATTATTACAATGTGTCCTTCCAAACCATTCTTCACTTACCTCGTTTCATTGTAACTAATATTAATGCCATAAACAGTAAACGTAAAATAATGTCAAAGTACAATTTCACAGTGCATTGTGAATCCCATTTATTTTGATTGCGCGTCTCCGCGCATAACATGATTGTATTCACTTTATGTGTCGAAGGCTGCGTTTGCGCATAGGTACGAATGGCAGATGCCGCAGACGAGACGCTTAATATACATTTTATTTTATATAATAATAATGTCCCACTGCTGGGTTCGGGCCTCCCATTATAGGGGGAAAACGGAAAGTATACCCGCCACGCTTGTCCAAGGTGGTTTGGCAGGTTTGACACAACCGATGTGTCAGGTTCGAAACCGTGCCCGACTACATGAACTAAATTATTTAACCTCTTGATTTTAGCAATAGTACTACCCCTTAAATACTAAACTATACTTCTTATAATGTTCAGTATTTTCAAATTGTTAAATGCAACATACGCTGTTAATTATAGTATTTACATAAATCTAAAGGCTTTCAATACTGTGTATAAAGCAATCGATTGTAAATTGCTTTGTTATTGTTTTGATTTTTTTTAAATACAGTAATGTTATAATAATCGCATTGCCAGACTAAATAACACTATTTATATTAAAAGGAACTCGATGGGCTATTTTAAGTTTCTCTCTCTCTCTCTTTTGTATAGGTATGTATTATTTCATTTGCAAGGTTTTAGTTCAATAATATTTTCCATTTGTCCTACGTTCACATTAAGGAATATAATAGATATGGGATTACTGAAGTCATTAAAACAAGTCTGATTTCATCATATGGACGATTAAAAGGCTGTTTGTTTCAAGTGCCTTTTGTGGTAGACTTAACAACATGGTCTTTTTTCATTCTAATGTCTCTTTAAGGTCTCTTAAAATGTATAGATAGTCTTGTTGTCTTGTTTGACACATATAGTACATTTCTTATAATGACCTGTTTCAATGGGTCATTTGAAAGATTAACTTTTTCTCAGGACAGATTTTCGAAATGAACTTCAAATAATTTGGTCAATATAACACACGACTCTCTAGATCACTACCTGTAATGGTCATCCGGCTGCTGCTCTACAGCTATTTTTCTTAACATAATTTTTACTTCTATTCCCTACATAGAAGTGTACAGTTATATTATAGAAAGTAGATTTAAATTTTAAGTTACATATATGTTTTCAAAATGTGTTCTCCAGGAATAAAATATTTTGAATTTGAATTTAGAGAATGGAATCTTACTTAAATTCGAAAAAAAGATTACGAGCGAAAGTCCCACGTCTGTGTTACGTGTGAAGGGAAGCTTCGAGTTTAAACTTTCCAATTCCTTTTGCCATTCAATGGACTATAACTTAACACTTAAATGTATGAAATATTATTTTATTCATACGAAAGTAGTGTATTTTCACGGTTTAAATTGATTTTGAGGGATTAACAGTTGCATAACAAATCACTTCTGTTGATGTTGTTAAGAGGAGTTTTAAGGTCTTCACGTCTTGAGGTTAAATTGATATCAAATATTTTGTGCAATTTTTTTTGAACTAGCTGTTGGCCGTGACTTCATCCGCGTGGAATTTACTTTAGTTTGGCCATTCAATTTTTTTTACAATAAATGTAGCCTAAGTTACTCCTTATCATATAAGCTATCTGCCAGTAAAAGTCCCGTCAAAATAGGTCCAGTTGTTTCAAAGATTAGCCGGAACAAGCAGACAGACAGACATGTAATTTCTTTTTTAAATAAGCATTTCGTAAAAAGTGTAGTAAGTTCTAGTTACTTAAAAGTATGAAGAGAAAAGTAGAATCCATTTCTGCATAGATGTACATAGTAAATTCGCGGCTATCTGTAAACTTTTCAAACATTAAACAATTTCGGTAGTAAGAAGTGTTATTGATGTGTTAAAACGATAAATTTTCTTGCTTACTTGAAATATCTTCAATGGAGAAGTGAAACCCATGGTTTTAAGTGCACATGTATATGATATTTGGCTCCAATCCCTGTGTGAATAATATAAAAGAAATACACTTTTTATGTAGAATATGATAAAAAAGTCCTTTAAAAAGTTTGATAACATTCACATTTATTTTCTGTTGTCAAAATATATTTATAATTCCTTATATTTATTACACATATCATCTTATACAATTGCTCAATACATTTTTATTATGAATCTCAAATTTTCCTACTTTAAACCGTATTTTTCTATATTTTGCATTAGTCTGACTCAGGTAGCTACATTATAGTTTGATATGAGTGAGCAATATTATATACAATCATATCAATTAAATCTAAAAGTAAATCCTAACAATAAACTATATATTCGTACAAATAAAATAAATAATTAAATAGAAAAGTTATTTCCAGACCGCTGCTAGTTGCGTTATCTTGTTAGATGGCCACGCTTTTATGTTGCCTGAAATATATATTTATTTGTTTCTAAATGCTGCTCTTTATCTAGGAGCCTTGGTTGCGTGAGACGTTTACCAGACGTTTGGCTAGAAACGAGTTATAATGTATATTAGTGCGTAATCCGCAACGAGAGCGGTTGGCAGTGGCAGTCGACAACAGTTACTCAACACTGATGGATGAGCGCTTGTTCCGACCTACGCTCACAGAATACCTATTGTGTAGAACATGGAGCGGTTTTGAAAGGAGCAGTTGAAACATCGAACGATATACAACTTGAAGTAATACGTGATTAGATATCGGTATACTGCTTCGTACTTCCCCGCTAATCGGTTACTCTGATATTATCTGTTATGTATTTGCACGAATAATCTACGTCTTTAAACAAGGCCAATAATTGCGTCACAACAAAAAGGATATAGGCCATGTAACCATAAGTTTGTACAAAATATTTGCTGTTAACACATTTTAAAAATAGATATGTAAATAATTTGTGTGCAACTAATTTTAAACAATCTTACTTAATTGCCAAAGCACAGATAAACCAAATAAGTCTAATAATGAATTTTAATTTCCTTGAAAAACCTTTTTTTATCAAATCGGTTAACATATGATAGATTATATACATAATCTATCAAAGAACATTACGTATTCGGTTATACGATATACAAAAGATATTATTGGACCGAGGCCAGTTACATACATACATAGTAAGCAAAGAAAAGGTTCCTTTGGGAGATTTAATCTACTGCGAATCGAACTTGAGATCGCTGCGTTAAGTTAAGCTGATCCAAGCTTAATCCACTAGAGCATAACGATATACATACATTAAATTGGATATAAGTATAATAGCATTTTACAATAAATTATGAAACAATTTAAAAAAGCTGGTGTTAAAATATTTACTTAGTTAACAAGCTATTTACCGCTTAGAATGATGATTACACTCGACCTGATGACCTTATGACCTTTTGTAAGATAATAAAAAGTATCTTAGTTGATTTGTGTGTCAATTATCCTATTAAAATCACAAAAAAATAAAATATAGCAATAAGGTGACGAACCGATCCAATGACTAATATGGTAAACTGCTAATATTTTAAATACCCTTTTATCATACGAAACTCACATCTGTTTAACGAGGTAGTAGTAAACTTAAATCTAGATCTGTATTGTACTAGCATACATTTTGTTAAGTGCACTTTGGCAGAAATCAGAATTGTTTGTAAAGACTAGCAGCTATATACCGTGTATGTACTCGTATGTATTTATATTTATTTTATCAATAGGTAGGTAGGTGCTTGTTATTATTTAGCAATCTTTTTTATATTATTGTTACTATAATTTGTATTTAAATATTATATAGACTGTAAGCTTTCCTAAAATAAGATATAAATAAATATTAGATAGACCGAAGTTTAGTGAGACTATAATTCAAGCAGCTGACGTTTCGCCCAAAGTATCAATGAGCGAATGGAGTAGAAGTCTACCCTAGATGACATTCAATCCAGAGATTACTCAGAAACTGCTGAACAGCGGGCTTCTCGTTTATGAGACAAAGACATACTTTAAGAAGTTGATTGAAGAGCTTATTGGTTACCAAAAAACTGATAATTACGATAATGATACGCTATTTTTTGACATAAATTATCGATAACTGTGGCATATACATATAAATATTATTAAAAAAAAATACTATGAACATTTTCGCTACATTTAAACGCGCTTTTATATGCGTTGACTTCTGGTTCCCCCCTCAAATCTTCCAATAACTGAAATATAGGTCAATAAAGCTGCTTCGTGAGCTAAAGCCCTTTAGCGGCGTAAATATGAAAACTAACGAAAATATTGCATAATAATTGTGCCGTTTGAGTTAGAAACTCTTTTATAATATCTGCAACTAGAGGACTTGTGACTCCAACACTCTTTAGTACCTACATAGTAATTAGATTTTAATAGTTATGAACAATATAATTTTTCTATATAACAAAAATATTTGCAGTCAATGTCGTACAAAATATATAAATATTTTTAAATTTACAGTAAACATTTTGTCAGTTTCGTTTTTAGCGTATGACACACACTATTGAAAACAAACCTTCACAATTCATACACTTAACACAGATAGAAGAATATATAAGGTACTTTGAATTTACTATGAACATTAAAATATTCTTTTCATTCATAAATAAACAAGTCGCAATAAAACAATTTGTTTGTTTAATAATAGAGCACTTTATAAATAATAGAATTACAGTTACGAAAAGTAGTGGTTACATTTAGAATGTAGGTCATAAGCAGATAATAAAAGTGAGGCAGTCCTAGTTTTATTATATATTTGCGGCATCGGATTGCCTAAAGTCCAACAAGCCTGGCTCCATGACCACCGCCAGGATTACATCCAGGGAGTTGCATCTGCATCTACGAATTATACCATTAACTAATATATTTCAGCAACAACAACAAGAAGTGTCAAGACGTGGAATCGCTCGACAATGGAAAACGCGAGGCTAAGCGGTTTATGCATGCTCAGTGTTCACAGGAAAAGAGTAGAGGAGGATATTGAATTTATTGACAAGGTAATGAACTGGACAGCAACCTGGGCGATTAAGGTTCATAAAGAATCATACAAACTCACTCTAATTTAATATAAATAAGACTTAGTGGTCATTCAGTAGTTGCTGAAAGTCTCACATTACCCAACTAGTACGTACTCCAGGGCAGGCATGTGTGCAATGTGCATAAAGTATTCCCACCATGACAAAAACGCCTATGTGATCGTATATGATTATAATAATAATTTAATAATCGGCAGACAAACACACACCTGTATATCCCCAAATTAAGCAAGTTACGCTTGTGTTATGGGTAATATACGGCGGACCACTCTGGGGCCGATCCCAGACACCCAGACCATGGCAAATAACGGAGAAAATACGTTTCCACAATTTACTATACCAGGAATCGAACCCGGAGCCTCTGTGTTGCAGTGAGGTAGGCCGGCAAAGGCTTAGCCTGCTTAACTACAGAGGCCGTCATTATCCTTACTAATACAGACAATGATGTTACGGTTACTTTCTTTGGATGTTTAAATATTTGTATGTTTATTTGCTCCTTAGTGACTGTCTTGGAAAAAACCGACTATCAACAAACAAGTTAATAAATTTGATAATAAAGACGGGTAAATAGAATTGGCTATCTGCTTCTATTTTGAGTAATATAACTCATTATTATTATTATTACTTAGTATTGTGGAAAATGGATAGTCCCGCGGGCCGCTGTTGAAATTGAGATATTATGACCAGCCAAATAAACGTCATACAAACTCATGAATGGATTTCAAATTAAAGTAATTTGTAATTAATTCAGTTTTCTACTTGTTATTTAATTACATTATGTTAACAACAAGCATGACAAAAATCCTTACGTAATTTGAACAATAAGCGTAAAAAAATTCATTGGTACACCTAGTCTTATAAATAAAAAAATAATGTTTCTATTGTCCTCGATGCGCTCCTAAACTATTGATCAGATTGTGATGAAACTTTGGTAGGGTGTTTTGAGGAAGCTCGCGAGATCGGGTCGGGTCTCTGGCCCAAAAATATATCTTTATGATAAAATTCCTAAAGGATTGTCCCCTAATTTTATGAAATTGTTTGTGTGTGTTCAAGTGGGTCCCGGGATGGTTTAGATTCACAAATGGACCCGCTAGGTGGTGCTACTGAACTTCTCCTAAATGGTGGGACCGATTTTGACGAGTTTTATTCTGTGTTTAACTGGATTCGAGAATGATTTAGATTAACAATTGATCACGGTAGGTGGCTCTGTAATCGGGTTCCAGGATTTAATTGAAGTTATTTTTTGTGTGTGTATAAGTGCGTCTCGGGATGATTTAGATTCGAATTGGACCCGGTATATGGCACTGCAATCGGGTTCTATATTTTTATTTTTTTAGGACAGAACAAAGTCTTCTGGGCACAGCTGCATCAGCAGCAGTATTTTATAAACTTCTATTATATTTTGTTATAAAATCATACGACTACTCTATGAAACAGAGTATTTAAATTGAAAATGTAATATTTTGAAACAATACCTTGTTCATCTAATCAAAGTATATACAATACAGGTCAACGTACTCAGAAACTTACTGAGTAACTAATCTACAGTGGGAGAAAAGCTTTTGCGCAAGACAGTAAGCTTGGTCGAGATTAGTATCATTATGTTTGTGGGCTGCTACCACTAAACAAATAGAGGTATCCCTTTCGAAAGTCGCTTAGACAAAAAGATCTTAATATTTTATTAAACTGCACTGTTCAATTTAGTGTAGTTGAGACAACTTTTCAATAACATCTAATATCCTCCAATTATCTAGGTTTGTCATAGCCTTAAAATGTGTAATTTTGAGATTCGTTTGTAGCTTGCGGCTGTCATGTTCTCGCTTTATTGAATCCAAAATCATTAGCAGTCATCAAAAACTTTGCGTAATGTATAACCACGATCAAATATTTAATAACACCATACAACATCGTATTAGTATAATATTTATATTTTTATTAATGTATGTATATTATATCATGTATGTATTTATAAGACATATATATATTTTTAAGATACTGATTCGGTAGTGAGAATAATGCAACATACCTCTGTTCTTATCAAATTTTTGTTCATCCAAAGGTTGTCTGGAAGAAATCTGGAGTATTGTAAAATTTTGTTCCGTTAACTGTATCTTTAAAACGCAATAAAGCATGTTCATTCATTAATTCAATATCATCAAAATGATTGCTCCTGACAATATTAACTGTCAGAAATGGTTCCCATAGATCCTTTGCTTTCCTAGAAATAAGATAACCTGCTGTTAGTGTAATCGAAAGACTATGTCGTCCTAAATTGAGTTTGGACGCGTATTCCTACGTCAACGATAGAACTATGACGCAATTCCGCGTGAAATCTGTCCCTCTATACGCCGTTTTACGCCAATACTTGACACCAATGTTCTATTGGTGCTATGCTAAGAACAAAGAGTATGCAGAAAACTCACTTGATACGAAATTCTAATATACATAGGTGTATAAACGAGAAGCATCCTTATTAATATTATAAATGCGAAAGTAACTCTGTCTGTCTGTCTATCTGTCTGTCTGTTCCGTTTTCACGGAAAAACTACTGGACCGATTTGGCTGAAACCCAGTATATATATATTCGATGCCGAGAATGAACATAGGATACTTTTATCCCGAAAAATGGGATAGTTTCCGGGATAAAATATATTTGTCTTTTTGTTTGTTATGCTTTTACGGAAGAACTAATGGACCGATATGGCTGAATTTCGGTATATATGTAAATTTTATACCGAGGGTGGACACGGGATACTTTTGATCCCGGATAGTGGGATAGATTTATGTAAAGGTTATCCCAGAAAATATGATAGGTTTTTTATTTGTAATTTGCCATCTTCGTCATTTTGTTTATTTTGGTCAATTTGGTAGTTGTGTTGGTTGTGGTAGTTTTGGTGATTGTGGTAGTTTAGTAGCTGTGGTAGTTTTGGTAGTATTAGTAGTTTTGGTAGTTTTGATAATTTTGGTAGTAGTGGCAGTTTTGGTAGTCGTGGTAGATTTGGTTGGTAATTGTGGTAGTTTTACTAGATTTGGTTGGTAGTGGTGGTAGTATTGGTAGATGTGGTAGTTTTGGTTGTTGTGGTAGATTTGGTTGGTATTTGTGGTAGTTTAAGTTGGTAGTTGTGGTAGTTTTGATAGTATTGGTAGTTGTGGTAGATTTGGTTGGTAGTTTTGATAGTATTGGTAGTTGTGGTAGTTTTGGTAGTTGTGGTAGTTTTGGTAGTTGCGGTAGTTTTGGTAGTTGTGATAGATATAGTTAGTAGTTTTGGTAGTTGCGGTAGTTTTGGTAGTTGTGGTAGATTTGGTTGGTAGTTGTGGTAGTTTTAGTAGATGTGGTAGTTTTGGTAGTTGTGGTAGTTTTGGTAGTATCGGTAGTTTAGCTAGTTTGAGTAGTTGTAGTAGTTTTGATCGTTTATGTTGTTTACGGATAGATATACGGGGGATATATAAATAAAACTAGAACGGGTTGAAATACAGGTTTGTATGGGACACCAATCCTTTCTCAATATAGTTTGCGATATAAAATAAAGTAAATCTTATGAGGGCAATTAGCACCAACATAAAAATATAAAACCATGTAACTAGTTCATTGAAATCTCACAATTTAAAGACCGAATATTGCATTTTTTAGAGGACGCAATTTTAATTTTGGGACATGTGTGGGGGGTCATTAGAAGCTTATCCTCAAGTTTGTGGGATCGCCCTTGTCCCCCGGCCGCCATCTTGGAAAATGGGGTGAAAACACTTTTTTCGCGGTATCACGGAAACTATGCGTCTTACAAAAAAATTGTGAAGTCATAATTCGTAGCACATTGTTTTGCCTACAAATATGTTTATATAACTTTTTCCCTAAATTAAAAATTAAAGAAGTTTTACGAATTGGTTGGTGTATTTACGCCGTATGTAGTACGTTATACTAAGTAAATCTTTTGTTACTTATTCTGTTGTAAGTCATAAAACAAACATGCCCTTTTTTGTTCACCTTACCAATATTTGTCTCGATGTAAGCTGTGATCGATCAAAGAGCTTGAATAGCTTTATACGCCGCGATAATTGTTTGGGTAAATAATAACCTTTTTGGTCGTCGTAAACATGTAACTTGATGGAATGTTAATTAATTGTTAACCTGGATACATGTTGTAGCAGTATAAAGAATATACTTTTAGACTTTATGTCATCAAAATTTACATGTAAGTGAATGAGTATGTGAACGTAAAATTTACTGTTACACAAAATAGAGGAAACGCCTTGTTAAATATCATAATGATTTATTAAATCGTTATGATGTATACGTATACTCCCCTCCCCAAACATAGGTACATTAATGGATAATACTTCCTTTTCTTTGGCTATAAATCTGCGCTTAGGTTCTCGCATATGTCCACCACATACATGTGTCTGTGGAATAGAGGTAATCGACCCGGGATACCACGGTCTTTCTTGCCGCCGCAGTACCGGCAGATGGTCACGCCACGCCACCCTGAATGATGTCTTGCGGAGGGCGCTTGCCACCGCTAACGTGCCGGCTCAATTGGAGCCGAACGGTATTGCACGTGATGATGGTAGGCGCGTGAATGACTAATTCCCTGGCAGCGTGGCAAGCCTTTGGTGTGGGATGCGACTTGCGTAGACACGTTGGCCGCATCCCATTTACCAAACACGTCTAGATCGGCCGGTTCGGCGGCGGAAAGAGCGGAATCACTCAAGCGGCGCAAATATGCAACCCTCAGTGAGAGTTATATGTTTGTACCGTTTGCTGTCGAGACGCTTGGTCCGTGGGGTCCTGAGGCCATGAGCCTCTACCAAAATTTATCGAAACGACAAATTGACTCTTCAGGTGATCAGAAGGCTGGTGCCTAACTCGGCCAACGGATCAGTATGGCGATCCAGCGAGGAAACGTAGCCAGCTTTCTGGGCACCTTACCCATAGAAGACGGTGATCTGGGCTCAGTATTCTACTTGTAGTCTTGAGGGACTATGGGTAGAATACAATACAAATAAGTTAAGTTTTCTTACATTGTATTCATTAATATAATAAATATAAAATAAATAAATTCCCAAGTATTGCAATTTTTAAGATATGACGATATTTTACATTATATTATTATCTCTTATTTATAATCTTATACTAATATATAAAGCTGACGAGTTTGTTCGTTTGCTTGAACGCGCTAAACTCAAGAACTACAGGTCTGATTTGAAAAATTCTTTCAGTGTTAGATAGCCCATTTATCGAGGAAGGCTATTCGTTATATGTCATCACGCTAAGACCAATAGGAGCGGAGCCCCAATGAAGAATCTTTCAAAATCGGGGTTCTTTTTAACTTAGTTTTTTAAAATTATTCCACGCGGACGAAGTCGCGGGCAGAACCTAGTGTAATAGAAACTTGGAAATATTTCTAAGTTCAGTTCCTTATTTTGTACTATTATTGTCGCTGTTGACAGGGTTATTTCCTCGATTCACTATTATTTGTTACCAGCGACTTTGAGCGGATTTATTTACACTTTCAAGATTTAGTAATCGTCACGTTGATAAACTTATTTCATACTAAGTGCCTAATTATGAATTCTCATATCCTTTCAATGAAGATTTTCATCCCTTGTATTATCCTTTTCAAGATTATTATTTGAGTCAAAACGTAGCTCATATTCTTTCCTAGGATATAATCTACCGAATTTTACTAAAATCAGTTTAGCCATGTGATCGTAAAAGGTAACAAATATCAAAAAACAGATATGCTTTCTTTTTTACACGCTTTATATTAGCTTCACTTGTATGTCAGTCAGTATGTCAGTATGTCAGTAACCGACCCCTTTGAGCTCGATTTTGTCCTACTTTGAACGATCAGATTTAATTCATACTTTGCACACCTGTCAAAGGTCGATGACAATGCAATAATATAGTATCATGGAGCTGATCTGATGATGGAGTGGGAAGGTGGCCATAGGAACTCCTGTACTAAACAAGATAGACCCTTCGTGTTTGGGCCCGTATGTTTATATCGCGTGACAATGCAATAATATGGTACCATGGAGCTGATCTGATGATGGAGACGGAAGGTGGCCATAGGAACTCCTGTACTAAACAAGATAGACCCTTCGTGTTTGGGCCCGTATGTTTATATCGCGTGACAATGCAATAATATGGTACCATGGAGCTGATCTGATGATGGAGTTGGAAGGTGGCCATAGGAACTCCTGTACTAAACAAGATAGACCCTTCGTGTTTGGGCTCGTATGTTTATATCGCGTGACAATGCAATAATATGGTACCATGGAGCTGATCTGATGATGGAGTCGGAAGGTGGCCATAGGAACTCCTGTACTAAACAAGATAGACCCGTCGTGTTTGGGCTCGTTTTACTTGTCTTGGCTAGCACTCTGCTGCTACATGATATGCAGGATCTCAAAAGCTTGTATTTAAAAACATTTAAACAAAAATCAACTAAAAAATGAAAAATAAATAATAGTTTAAAAAAACTAAAAAAAACACGCTTTTATAAAAAATCCAACAAAAAAAACAAAAAATAAAATTTAATATAATATAAAAAAGCGTGGGGTGTATTCAAAGCGCTTTTTAAGATATTATATTATTAATTGAATACACCCCACGCTTTTTTATATTATATTAAATTTTATTTTTTGTTTTTTTAGTTGGATTTTTTATAAAAGCGTGTTTTTTTTAGTTTTTTTAAACTATTATTTATTATTTATTAGTTTGATTGATACAAATCTTCGATGCCAGTGACCCTGTAACTACATTTCATAAATTGTTTTTTGTCAAAATATTTACGTATAGTAATAATAATATACTTGTTAATAATCTATTGAAAAAAATAATATCACCAAAAATTTAGTTACAAGGTCATGAACTGACGCCGGTGAAATATATTGTTACGAGTTTAGCGGGACTCGAATTAAAATGCTGTTGGAATTATTATAGAGATTATTAGAACTATACAAACACGCATAACACAGGTACAAATATAACCGTACACAACAAATCCAAACGTAATGCAGAAGCTCGTAATTCAATAAAACGCGCAAAGTCCGCCACTATTAGACTCCCGATTGTACACACGTCACGCTCGTACCGTAGTCGTCACTTGACTGCCCCTCTCCCCAACAACCCGTCGTTTTGCACCTCACAAATACATATGTGCCCGTATCGTAGTCGACGTAATCCACAACATCTGGCTAATGATTCAGCCGCAAGCGGCATGTATAAGCAAGTACAATAAAACAATAAGCTGTTCTCTAGAAACGTATGTCAATAAACAAGTAAACAAACGAAGACGATCATAAAAAGATTACAATTAGTTCAAATACCGACAGGTAATAAAATGTGCTTCTATAGATCTGTACGTGGAATTTATCTTTGTCGGAACGTGGGTTGTAACAGTATTATGTTTCTATATATTTATTATTATTACTTTACATTATCTTATAATTGCAAGATATTAAAAACAACTGAAACGAATTACAAATTGAAGAGGTGCTATAAATAACAATCGGAAATGAACGCATGCCGCTCTGCATTACGTCATAATAAAAAGCTTTTTTACACTAAACTACAGGTAAGTGGTCTGAGCCGTGAACATTGAACATGCAGGAGAAACCCATGCCGTCAACTCACACAACCGGCAAACTATGACATGCAAGTCAATTATCTAGATTGTTATCACCAAAAGTGACGGAATTTTTCATTTGGTCGCTATGAATGTTTTACAAATTATTTTGTCATTATACTGTTTCCAAGCGCTTATTTTACTTTTGATGTTTGCACGTCTATCAAGTTGCATATTTCTTGACAGTAAAGCCCACATGAAACAAATTACATAATTGTCGTACTTTATTGTTGTGGGTGACGTAATAGTAATTAATGTTCTGTGGGTCATGTAACGCACAGACTATTAAACCATCGACACTATACGTAAATAAATCGAAAGTAATCGATACGAGAATATATTTTTTTTATACTTTATTGCAAAAATGACAATTTTATAGATAAGTTGAATTGATGCAAATTTATTTATTATTGAAGTCGATTTTTATAATAAATCGTATCGGTAACGTATTAGGACATTACCAATTATTTGTCATCGAGCTGTCAAAAGTAAATAAATGCTTGGAAAGGGTATAAGTATATTTGTTGCTGTTGTTTTTGTTGAAGTGAAACTTCTTTATCGGCATTGGAAAAAAATATTCCGTGTCATTTTTCGGTTACGCGTCACATTTGTCGGTTACGCGTCACATTTGTTGGTTACGCGTCACATTTGTCGGTTACGCGTCACATTTTTTCCGTTACGCGCCATCTATTTCTTGCCCCTACCACGGTCGAATCGACCTTGTATTCTTGTCCCTACCACGGTCAATTTGACCTTTTGGCTTTATTTATTTAACCAATTTCTTTATTTAGTTTATTTTATGTTTATTAGTGGCTTTATTTAGTTAACCAAGTTGCATATAGTAGATCATTTTTCGAAAAATAAAGTCATAAAGAAGTTTCACTTCTTAAGTGAAACTAGTACACGCACACATTTTCTTTTGTATTTTCTATTATATGAATTCATTTTAATAAAGTAATAAATTTATTTATCTGGAAAGGTTCAGTACTTTTACTACTAAATATTTAAACTTACATTTTATAAAAAATTGAAAGCGTTCTTTCTATTATTGTCATCTATCACACAATCCAAACATCTATCATCATCATATTTAAACCTGATCAAATTGTTTGCTTAAAAAAACACAATTAAAAACACGACAAAAATAATCAAAATGTAGTTTATTTCTTGTACCTATAATCCATAAATTACGTACACGTTAATTGGGGTCGACGAAGTGTGACATTGTGTGACAAAAAGTAGGAGGGGTCCTAAATTTCGTGATGTCATATTTCAAAATCTAATATTTAAAACACGAAATTTGAACTATTAACGAAAACTTCAAAATATTTTCAACTCTTTAGAGTTTTAATAATTTAAACACTATGCTTTAGCATAGTGTTTAAATAATAATAATAAAGGAGGGAAGAGTCTCACAAAAGTGACAAGTCAATAAAATAACAAATTCGTGTGGCGTACACTGTGGATGGTCCCTAACATTTATTTGATTTTGATAATATAGCATATAATAACATTTTTAGTTTTGCAAATACCCATACTCAACGATAACATATTTCTATTAGCTGCAGCTATGAAAAAATAAATCAAACTCATCTAGATTAACGTAGCTTGTAATAATCACTAAACCTAATACTATAATCATGTATCTCTTATAAAATCTAAAGTCCATCCAACAGCTGATAAAGTTCCGCGTGCTTAAAACAATAATTAATTGCCATATTACAATCAACAACATGACATAGTACGCTTGGATCTATGTGATAACATAATCTTGCTTATACGTTTATCACACTCAATAGATTAAATAACACCACATAGATAATGGCGAATTCACATGAGTATAGTAACTCTCAGTATGCATACCTAACGTGATGGATTAGATTCTTGGACTTTATACTGTTACATGCCGACAAAAAGTGAATGCACATCTGCCTGCCATTAACCTGGTTTATTACCTTTCCCGCATTTGGACTTTTTTTGTTTACTTTGTGTTTAAAATTTGTAACTAAGAAAATCATTCTATTGTTATTGTACTTGTTTTATGACAGTCATTAGCCAGGTGTGTCGAACTAATTCTTGGAAATTATTGTTTTGCGTCGAGGCATATTGTATTTGTACAGAATAAAAGGAATGCCCGATCGGAGGGGTGAGACAGTCAAGCGAGGATTACGATACGAGCAAGACGTATATTCATATTCGATAAGCTATATAGTGACGGACTTTGCGTGTATTATTGAATGGTGCAGTTTGTACTGGTTGCGTCCTGTTATATTTATACCTGTGTTATACGTGTTTGTATAGTTCTAATAAATTTTATAGTAATTCCAACGGCATTTTCATTCGAGTCCCACACTCGTAACAATAAGAAAATGCATAATAATTATATACTTTGTTCTTCTTAGTATGCAGTTATGGCATATGGTTATATTACTGACGAATGAACGCTGAGTGAAATAAAGGCAAAAAATAACAACTTCAATTAAATCAAATAAGAAAGATTGTTGTGGTCATATAATTTTTGTTTTTCAAAATGCAATTTATTTATTGATGAATTCCATACAGCACTTTTGTATTATTTAGACTGTTCGATTATAAAAGCAACTAACTTTTTGATAACGGTATTGCAGTTAAGTAAACGTGCAAACTAATATTGCACCAAAATCTATATTTGAAAATGTAAATTCTTGATTCTTGCTTGTTTCAACTTGACAAATTTGGAAACTGACCAGTTTTCTAGAAACTTAGAAGATAAATGTATTAAAGACTAAAACTGGATGTGAAGTACATACTTTTATTTTCATGTATATATACCTTACTTCACTATACCTTTTGAAAGCAATCTGCAAAATCGTACATTGTATAATTCGTATAGGTTAATATTATAATATCAATAATTAATGTCCTCGTGTGTCACAAGCCTTACACAGTACAAATATTATCAGCGTTATTTACGATATTGTGACTGATTGTGTGATATAAATCAATGAAAGAACCATTGTCCATCTGACTGCGTAATCGTATTGCAGATCAAATAATGACAACTGACTCTGACGCCAGTCTACGTGTGGTATATTATTCATATTGTCTAAAAAACATACGGTCACCATATCGCAAGGATAAATGGAAAAGGAAATTAAATTTCTTTATAATGATTTGTGAAACTATCGAATATTATAGGACCATAAAAAGTTCGTCGCGATTGCAATGCTAGACGTAGGCCTCCCTAAGTACGCGCCACATATTCTGGTCTCCTGTCTTCCTCATCCAGTCCCTCCCGGCGATCTTGCGCAGGTCGTCAATCCACCGGGCTGGCGGGCGTCCTGCGCTACGTTTGCCGAAACGTGGTCTCCACTCCAGGACTCGTTTGCTCCAGCGCCCGTCGGTCCTTATGATATACGAATTAGTGGAATAGACCATCACATTTTAAGAAATAGACGGTATACCTGACAATTACACTTGCCTAGGACAGGCAAGATATTGAGGTGTATGTTTATTCGAGTTTTTTTTCCTTCGCCGTTATCATATAATAGTAGTTAGGTTATGCTAGTACGAGTACGGCTAGAGAAAATTTGTCAATTTATACTCTCGGCCAGGATTCGAACTTGACGGATCGTTGAGAAATATAACGCCACAAACTTTTATACTAAATTTATTTCTACTCAGTCCAATTAACCCACATTTCAGAACAACAGTCATGTGAACAAACTAGCCCTTGAATGATATGGCGTTGAGATTAATAAGTACTACAAGTCAGTGACGTCCAGAGATTTTTGAATTATATTTTGAAATTAGAACGTTATAATTTCAAGTGGCTGCTTACGGATGAGTATAGAATCCGCGACTGTTAGTTTGAGGTACCTAATTTATGGTCCCCCCAAAAGTTTTTACGGATGTTGTCAATTTCTAGCAATAATATCTTATCAACATTGGATCTGCCGTCAACATTCTAAGTTTGTGTGCGATTGACGCGCGTGCTTAGCGTATATTTCCCAAGAATTTAGATACAAGATAGTTTTTAAGTGTGCATTTTTGTGAATAGGCAAATTGAATTATCACATATAAAACATCCGCTAAAGTATTTTTGTTATGACGCTATAGCTATTTTTATCCCTCAATGTGATAAAATACTTTTATTGTTTATATATCTAACCAATAACGTAAAATATGGTTTCACTGGCGTAAGCATTGAATCTGTACCCCGAGGGAACTATAAAATTAAAAAGCATCTTAATATGTTCACTCCTGTTATCCAAAATACATGAAAATATAATATTTCATTTTATGGTAATAATCGAATCATTCCCAAGTTTAGGAAAAAGGAATTACAAGTCATCCACACCAAGCTAGTTTTTCATATAAGTACTAGTCTCAAAGCTTAGCAGTTTTGTTTCAATTAGGTTCACATAAATCTTATTAGAGAATAATTACTTCGCAAATATAATTAAATAAACTTAATTTAAAATACATTATAGGCAAACTAATAAACACATCTAAATGGAATGGAATAAACATATCTAAATGGAATTCCCGGCATACAAAGTATTACAGCATAAAAAAAAAATTAAGATATCGTTTTAGTGGAAACTGTGTCCGAATAAGCTAATTTCTATGCATCCCGAAATCTTCATACTGCTCCGGGGAAAATTCCCACGGAATTAATGGGATAAAAATCCATTTATTACATTAAATTTGCTATCGATCTACTAAATCACATTGGAATTGGAAATTTCTTAATCTGGCGGCCATATTAAATAATTCCCAGAAAAAAGTCCGCGGGATTCCCAGGATAAGTAATATTTAAAACAGGATATTTGTATAATATTTAAATTTTCATTTTTGCTATATTAATTTTCAAAGAAATATCATTCAAAATTTAAAACTATATGGATATCACGCCGCACCTTAAATACAATATTTATGTAACGATATTAATCTCTAATCATATTCACATGGGGCGCTGTTCTGTGGTGTACAATAAAGATGTTTCTATGAAAAATTTCACAGATAACGATATTGTCAAATCATTCTATGTTTTATAGTAATTTTATAAACGCATTTTTTTATTCTAACGTGTAAAGATATACTAGGAATGATAAAAGCCTGGTTAATAAAATCTCCGAAATCCTCCAACACTACAATGTTATTAAACTTGGTTCATACAAATTCAAACGTAAGTAACTTTTTAATTACCTGGGTCTTCCGTACATAATAAGGCTTTGACTTTCAGTGCTAAAAGGCGCTAATCCAACTGGCAGAAAAATAAAGTGTCATACGTTTGACAGTTGTCATTAATAGCGGTCAGTGGGGTTGATTTAAATATACACTTTCTCCTTTCTTTCTATTCTTTTCTTTCGGAGTTTTTCAGAGTTATGTTTTTATTGGATGTTGGCTTTTTCTCGTAGTTTCCTTGTATGGTTTTAGGGAGGAAGTAAACTATGTTATTATTAGAGGCTTGTCTTCGGTTGTATGTATTTTGGTATCCTTTATTCAACTACAACTTTGTACAACTATATTTTATAAATAAAAGGCTTCATGAATATAATGTAGATCGAATATTTTCATAAAAGGAAACATTCCACATATCACACCTATGCGTCACCGTTGAAGGCTCGCATGTTGTTCTGACCAAACGTTTTTGCCCAGAGCAAAATAATAAATCAAAATTAGTAACAGTAATACATAATAATTTAATCTGATAACCAACTGTACCCATCAATCAAATAATTACTCTAATAAAAATTTAGTTGGAAGTAGACTTAATTGGAATAAAACTTTTGAATTTGATATTTTATTAATTTTTTATATTATTAGCACAATTTATACTTAGTTTTAGGATCTATAACAATTTATATATAATTTACATATATATATTTATGTGTATATAATTTACTTTTGTTTATAATGCTGTCCAAAAGTATCATGTCAGACTTGTATCAATCTATACATATAATAAAATTGTAGAGGTCAAATTTCTGTACAATTAAAAAAAATGCTAAAAACCGAGTCAGGGGGATGTAAGAAGTGAAATAGAACTAATTTAGTTTTTTTTTAAATTTTTGTTTCTCTGTTTGTCTGTGTGTTTGTACCGGCTAATCTCCGAAACGACTGGACCGATTTAAACGAAATTTTGTATGGTGGTAGCTTATATCCCTGGTCAACATATAGGACACTTTTGGTCCCAAAAAATTAAAGAGTTCCCGTGGGATAGTTAAAAAAACCTCACCACGCGGACGAAGTCGCGGACAGAAGCTAGTTAATAATATGTGTATCAACGCAAATAAATTGTATATGTACTAGACCTTTTTTGAGAACGCAGGGGAAATAACATTTCGCAGCTATCTAGGTCATTTGGGGGAAGGGACAAATATGGAAAGACGCGCCACAACAGACGTGTGATGAAGACTTTGGGCTCGTCATTTTCAACTACACCCCTAAACCTAAACCTGCGCCCCATTTTTGCCTTTTGTGTGGTCGCCAATGGATCTAGTACAAATTTACTGCACAAAGAATGTCCAAGGCGCCGACCTGGCACACCCCGGGGAGCAGAGTGTCCTGTTCATCAGCAGGTTGGCCGTCGTAGCCCCGAATTTAGCGGCACCCTGCAATGAAATCTCGGGAGAAAGAAAAATATGCATAACGGAAAACCCCCAAACGTTAATAATTGTTGACGGCAGAGTACGGTTGCTTGTACTTCCTTCTGTCAAGGCCTATGCCAACTAACAAATTTCTTGTAGCAACTTGTAAGGCCAAATGACGCCCGTTTAAATTGTCCACACAAACACATTCTTGTTTAAAATCAATCAATCTACCTACATCCTAAAACTATTGTTTATTTGAATCAGTATTATGTCAAATACTTTAATCAACTAATATAGTGTATGTTACATATAGATACTTCAACTATGTTAGGACCCCATCTGACTTGTCGGCGCAGTATCATTGCGGAATCGGTATGCTTAGTATACGCGCATTGAGCTAAGCTTAGCAAGCTAGAAATTTATATTAAAATATTTAAAGTTTTAAATAAATTCTAATTTTCTACTAGAACTAGGAACACAATAGTAAATATGAGAATCCGGCAAATTATTTTAATTAAAGAATTTTCGACTATTTTTTAATGCGTGTATGTACAATGATAAAAGAACTCTTCTGCTATATATATTATAGTGGTCTTTGTTATTAATTTTATCAAATTGATATAAAATTTTGAAGAATGGTCATGTGAAAAGCAATTTGAATAAGCGGATATGGTTGGAAAGATTAATGATAGTTGATGAAGCGAAAAGTGTTTGTCAGGATCGTAGCAGGTTAAATTCATCGTCTCTGCATACCTTCGCCCCAATAGGAAACAGGCGTAACAATATATATGTAGATATCAAATTAATAATTTCATCATATATATAAACTTTGAAAAAAATTCGTTTTTTGCCTTTACTAAATAGATATGAAAGCCTAAAATGGTCATACTAGAAAGAAATAACTAAAATTATAGTCGTGCTAAAAAATAATAATGTTCTTTGTAAGAAACAGAACTGGCGTAAAAGAAACACTGTGACAGTAATTTCTTTAGCTTTATTAGAATCGCAAATCTTGCATCTTTGTAGGCAGATGCTCTTACAACATTTCCCAGTTAACACGTCTTACAAATTGCTTGATTTTGATGTCCTAGTGCGATACTCACTAACAGGCAGTAAAATAAAGTGATTCGTTAGACAACGAATCTATTTCGTATATTCTAAGCACCTCTTCTGTCAAAAGTAATGTCAGTATTGGACCTACAGGTGTGCATATTAATTAATGAATAGTTCACATACTCGTATTCGAAACGTATATAAATATCCTATATAAAACAAATACTTCTATACTCAACCAAAAATGGTCTCAAACGAGGGATGGCGAAGGTCGTGCGATGTGAAAAAGACAAAGCAGGAATATAATTAGGATCTGACGCTTAAATGTAGATAATGATGATTAATACACAAATTTAAAAGTATGTATATTCATTTGTCTACATAATACATTTTATTAGTTTATTGTATATACTTTACCTACCAAGCATGTAGAGTGTGCTTTGAGAAAATAAAAACTAAATAATAACATTCGTCTCTACACATTAGTTACAAAACGTTTAAAAGTTTCCATAATAAAAAAGCGACTCCTTTCTACTATAATCACTGGCTTCGTTTGATTGTTTGACTGTCAGCCAAAGCGTCGGTGTCGTATATCGCTATTTGCTCATACATTTCAACATAACAACGGCTTTAAAATAAAAGTAATGTGTGCGGTAAAGAGCTTTTATTGTTTTATTTACTTGTGATTCTGTTTATCGTATTTGTTTGCTGAGACGTTCACGTGGAAATATTCTTTTCTTATAGCTATTACAATATGTAACTTGATGAATAGTCAGCAAATAATTTTATTGAAATTATGTTGCCCACAGGATAGTATAAGTTCGCCTATTGCTTTGCCATTAAAATATAGTAAATACGCATTTTGTTTTATTCTTTTTATGATCCATAATATTCGATGTCAAAAGAAAACTTTTGACGGTTCGGGCATGTGGAAAGAATGTATGATGAAAGAATGACTAAATAGATATACAATGCAAAAGTGGATGGATGCAGAAGTCGCAGAAGGCCACGACACACCTTCCATGATCAAATTGATCGTGTATTAGCAGAAGGTGATGTCAGGAGCCTTAAGAACAGACGAGCGTGCATGACAAGAGCTATGAATGTCAAAGAAGCAAGAGAGGTGTGTAAGAATAAGCCTGTATGGCGCTCTGTTGTTCGTGCCTACCTCGCAAGGGACCTGGCGTGAAGTTATAATAATAATAATAATAATAAGCCCCCTAATACAACCACACGTCCTGATTGAACACCTAATCACGTGGGGGGCGGACACACGAATGAGAAATCACTGGAGTGGCTAACGTGGCTCTGGAAACCCATTCAAAATGGAGCTACGATCTAAACGTAAACGTATAGGACCGCTGCCCGGGGGCGATCGCCGGGGCACACCTGGAGCTGACGCTGGGTGTCTCAGCATGCGAACCGTCAGCGGTGAGGAGTTGATCAGGCGGGCTCCCACCGACAAAGATGCTACAGCCGAAACCCGTGACGATGGTGATAGTTTAACAGTCAGAACAAACACTCCAATAGAACCATATAGCCCAAGTACTGTATCGTACAAACCCTCCAGATCATCTTCACCTTCCGTACCATCGTCACCCCAAACACTCTCTTTTAATCCGCAGATCCACACATACCAGCCTTGAATGTTGCACGGGAGGCAAGTTCCTTCTTACCCGTGTCCACCAAGGCGGGGAACTCACGAGTACGCATGAAATGGAGCAAAGATGTGAATACATTTATCATGCGTACTTATAAAAAAGAAAACTTGGCATCAGGTACACTTATACCTCTATCTAATAAAGCTGTTTTCGGAGGTGCAAAATAATTACAAATTTAATCTTTTTAAAACCTATCGATCCAACATACTTAATACCATATATATCCTTCCTTTCCATACCTCAATTCCTTTATAAGTACACGTTTTAGAGCGCCGCGCTTATCATCTCAATGGTGTAAAAAAAATCGGCAGACAAACACACATATTATATATCCCCAAATTAAACAAGTTACGGTTGTATTATGGATAATATACAACGGACTACCCTGAGGCCAATCCTAGACACTCTAACCATTGTAAATAACGGAGAGTTTCCAAAATTTACCATGCCAGGAATCAAATCCGTAACATCTGAATTGCAGTGAGGTGAGTCGGCAAAGGCTTAGCCTGCTCAACCATAGAGGCTGTCACTACAGTATCCGTATCTGGGGTCTATTTTACTGGGACTGAGACGTGGTATGGTTAGATATTCGATTCCCAAAAAATCGTTTCAGTTTTTGTAAGTCATGACTGTCAAATGTACAATTACATACTTTAATAACAAGATTTTTTGTTCTATTTCGCAAATTAACATCAGTGGCCGTATGTGAATAGAGCTGTGTGATACTATATGAGGTATCTGGTCGATTGGTAAATTTTGCATATTTTCAAATATAAATCGAATACACAACCTAACCTAAAAGTAAAAAAAACCGTTTTCTTTATTTTATATATAAAAATGAATGTTTGTCTGTATGTCCTTTATAGAATCGTAAACTATACATTTGATCATGAGATGATCTTTAGCAAAGTTGTTGTGCATGAGCCATAGAAGGTTTCTGAGTTGGTTCACAATTGGACCCGGTAGGTGGCGCTGCTGTCGACATATCGATTGAAGCTTTTCCGGGCAGGACGACCTCTGCCGGGACAGCTAGTATTTAATAAAAAGGTTTTAATTTTTTTTTCAATATATAAGGATTTACATAATATTTTATTGACATAATTCGAACTAACGTCATTTAGAATTAAAGACTTAGCTATTGAGCTACTAATCCTTCAAGATCGTGTAATGGAACATAGCAAGAGATTTGTTCTAACTTACATTTTGGTCCTGTATATTATGAACCTACCAGCGTAAACGCATTACAGTTCTATATTGACGCTTACAACCTGTTTCACCAAAAGTTATTTTAAGCACTAGATCATTTCAAAGTAAAGGTGTTTACTGTTAAACGTCCGACAAGCGTTATTAAACACCAGACTTGACTTTAATTATGTTACTGATGCTCTGAGAACCAGACAACAATATAACTAATTTCTACTCAATAAGCCATCGCGAATCCTTAGACGTTACTGGAGAAATAAATAAATAAATATGTTCTTAGCATATACGTCACAAATTAAGTTTACTCCCTATTATTTGTACACCGCTTCGCAAAGCTCTAGTTAAAAAATCTTTCAATTAATATTTGTATACCTAGACATATTTTTTATGGACAGAAGCTAGTTATCCAATTGCTTAGTTTTTCTATAAAATAAGTCAATTTTTTGTACTTTGGGCTTCGTCTTCGGCTACAGTCTACTCATGAATTTACGTGTCCTCCACATTTAGACATATCGCACCCTTAGAACTGTAGAGACCTAATTACAAATATCAAGTTCTTCTATTTTATACCTTATTTTTAAGTACTAGGTATTAAAATCCAATTACTCAAAATTTTGATTTAGGCCTGTATAATGTTAAGAGTACGATATATTCCGGTCCTCCGCTTTCCTCATCCAGTGCCTAGTCCTTGGTCCACTGGGCTCGAGGAAGAGATTTTTCCAAAAACATGCATTTCGATAGATTACAGTGACATCATTTGCGCGCCAGCACTAAGTTTAAGGTATCTACGAATGACTGGCATTCATTACTATGGTTTTATATTTATAAAAATTCGTTGATCACTCTTGTTTGAAAATGATTGAAAATTGTTATTTTAAAAGGCTATTATATTTAGCATAATGCATCTTTTTATCCATATGAATGCATTAATATCAGCGTGAGTTTTGTATCTATATGAATATAGGTGTGATATATATACTCGTACATAAATAAACTGATAGTGATAGTCATAAACTGATAGTGATAGTCGAAAAGTCTTTTCACTATAGAATTCTAAACACATGGAAGAAACTATATCTATAAAAGACATGTTTCTAACCTAAACAACATTATGATTTATCATTTTGAATCATTACCGCTGGTTTATCGTAAGTGAAATTTGTATCTAAATATATTTTACAGACAAAAAAAAGATGACGCTTTACGCTGTAAGTATTTTTATTTAGATATAATGCCAATGTATGGAGCTAGTTCAAAAAGTAGAGAACACTTAGTCTCGAGCACGATGCGAAAAATTTAAGCGAATTCGCAGCGATAATCTGTTAAAACAAGTGCGACTTTAACGGTATCGATTAATTGATAACGATTTGGATTTATTATATCAGTCTCTTGTGTTGGTTATTGTTGTGAATATACATGTGATGTTGCAATCACCATTTAATTGTATCCTCGTAATACATATAAATATGTATTATGTGCTCAAATGACAATGAGAACTCAGTATTCCATTCCCGCAATGGTTAATACTTGTCTTTGGCGAGTATTAAATTCACTGAACAATGCAATACCCATGTATCTAGATTATAGGTACTCATTGTTTACAGAACTTGGTCATTATTTACATTTACGCCTTTATATTTGTTCCGAGTCAATGAATATAATAATATACAAGGTGAGCTGGAACAAATATTTTAGTAACTAAAAGAAAAACTGATATTTAAAGTTTGTTTTTTAAATCATTGTCATCCTAGAATTGAATCGGTTCAGTCTTTGCCAAGATTACTACATAATCCTAAACAGTAGGCCTAATAAAATATGTTTTATCTAGTCGCCTTAAAAAGAACCCATAAGCTTTGTATCAGACAGTAAATAATCAAAGAATCGCAAAAAAATGTGTGTAATCTATATATTAATACGTGAAGCAAACCTTCGTACTACCTCTTTTTACGAAAATTGCGCGGACGGAGGAGTATGAAACTTCACACACTTATAGTTTATATAGAGAAGAAGCAACGTATGTTAATATTTTTTATTAAATTATGCAAAAAAAACATTAAATCTATAAAAAAAACGTTACACACTACCATGTATTTGACACACGCACGCATATATACTCCTTTGTTTATTATTGTCTTAGCGAAATCTGTGATTATAGAAGTATAGTCTTTGACAACAAATTATTATGGCTGAATTTCGACCACGGGCGATCACTAGTACCTAATAATTATCTACTACACATATAACTGATGTAGGCAGGTAGAATAAATGTTCTATAATTAGCCATGTTACAATTTTTTGTTCATATTTTTCTAGACCTGTCATCATTACATCCCACAATATTTTTCTTGACATCGACAATAGTTAATTAGTTTATTAAACATTGTAATTATTATTTACTGAATGGAGATATAGTTGATAGATATTAATTACCGTTGAAGGGTACAGTTATAAAAGTTTTACAAAAACGCTTTCATACTTAAAGAAGCAGACGTTAAAAGTAGATTGGCACACAAGGGAAGAGACGTGACCTATTTACGCACGAGATGATTTGGCCCACAAGCGTAGCGAGGGCGCTAATAGTTCGTCGAGTCGTGTGTCTTAATATGTATTTCTCACGAAGTTAACACTGATTTTCATTTCGAGTATGAGGAAGGTAAATAAAAACTACCCACAGCCAGGTGGTAGGGCATTTGCCCGACTGGATGGCTACCACCCCTGGTCTAAAGTATGTCGCCATAACAACCTTGAGTTGTGTTCCGGCATTAGCGACCAGGTTCTAGTCTCCCTTAAGAGAGCAGCAGCGCATTTGAAGCACCTTTGGTTTTGCAAATGTCCATAGGCGATGGTAACCGCTTCCCATCAAGTGGGCCGTCTGCCTGTCTGCTGAACTCCTGCAATAAAAAAAACTGATTAATTAAGCATAAAACTACTACTCTAATGAAATCAGACATTAAATCCATGTCTAAATTTAACGAACTCATTTAATACGTCACATAAATGATACGTCAAGTCAATTTCTTTTTCTGTGGCCTTCTACCAGCCAGTATTATTTTGCATCTGAGATAAGAAATATTTAGTAGTAATTAGTAATAAATATTTAGCTCAAATTTATGTAAATTAAATAATAATTTATTGATAATTTATAAGTATAAAATCGTGTTACAAAATTGTTGATATTTTTTCATTACAATTTTATGCCGCGACTTGACAGTGGCTGTATAAAAAGTTTGGATATAGCCTACGTAGTTTTTTAATAACAAGGAAAACCGTTTCCCAAAGGAACACTTTTCATTCATGTGATCAGGTAACTTCAAGCGTAATTTTCGATTATGATAAATACATCTCTATTGTCTTATTTCATAGGTAAAGCTAAATCAATAAACAAATTAACTGTAGGTACTCATGAAAACCATTAGTAACTAAAACTAAAAAAATAATTCAAACAATTTCAAATCCATAATTATCTTCTTTAAACTAATTTGTATGCCTTATTAAATAAACGCCATAAACCCCAAAAATCATTAGTCGTTTGCCTAATTTCTTAAAATTGAAATATTCAAAAGAAAATGGACAAATGTCACAAAGCTTCCGAATAAAAGCAAATCTTTTAACATATGCGGATTTATGGACATGTGAGTGCAATCATGTTAACAGTTTTATACGATTTTTATGGTTCGTCTATTTGTTTAAAGACATTTTGAGAGCGGTGTTCAAAAATATTTTATTATTACGACCGTTTTAACACTTTGTTGGAGACATTTAATGATTCATGTGAGACTATTACCTTACCTTCCTACCTTAAATTAAATTAACTTAAATTTTTAATATACATAATTACATATATAATATAGGTACATTTATATGTAAAATAATTATTTCAATTCAAAAGAACTTCAAATTGGCTGATCCTTCAATTACATAGGTTTGACTTATGCTTATTTGCTTTTAGAGTATTTGCAAATTTGATTTTTCAAGAATACTTGACGAGAAGACTAGAAGACTCAAAAATTTAACTGCGCAATTTTTGAGTATTGAAAAAAAACAGAACAAAAATTAAAATACTTCGTATTTTATTCTTTATTTCCGCAGCTTTTCTTCGAGTAGCTTCCGTAGACACCATTCAATCGGAGAATAGAGGAGAAGTCTTATTATTCTAATTGCATGTGCGGCAGTAAATTAATTGGTGTGTGACGAAGACTGGAGTTTTTATAATAAATGTGGGCTGTACATCTACATTCAGTCCACATTTAACAAGTACAGTTTACTCGATTACATCCAGCCCGAAGGACCATGAAAGAAGGAAACTAAGCGAAAGCTGATATTTGATGAAAACTGGACCTAAATATAAACCTTATTCAATGATCGTTCCAGAATTAGGACATTTTTTTACATAAACTTCTACTTGTCTACAAAGTTCATGTGTGTTACTGTACTGTTACCGTTGACGATTGTAACAGTGTAATTTTCGATGGCCATACTTATTAAGTGAATTTGGTAAGCCTAACAACAGTCACGAAAAATAAACGCCAGGCAAAAAAAAGAAATATTAAGACATTGTTGACTGCCGTGAAATTATCATAAATTTCGCCAAGTGTTATTTTAAACTCGTAAAACAGGAAACTAGCTTTTACACACTTTAACACGTGTTCGTCACACCTGTATTCGATATTTTGAATGTTTATATCATTTATTTGACACAAAACAGATGACATTATAATTATTGAAACTGATACTTATCGTGAACCTGTATGTTTAATTTTTTCTTTTATTTACATTTAAAGTAATAATGTGGTTGTAAGCTTTACTATTATCATTCATTATTAACTTAAAAGTTTATTGAGGCATCAAATTACATATTTACATCGTGAATAAACTATACTGGGATAATTCCACATGAATACGATTTCATTTCCTTTTATAACTATTATAATCCAGAACGGTTTTAAATCTATATCTATATTATAAAATCTATATATATAAAAGAAAGTCATGCTAATTACACTATTTATAATTCAAGAACGGCTGTACCGATTTGGCTGAAAATTGGTGGGGAGGGAGCTTAGAAACAGGAAACGGACATAGGATACTTTTTATCCCGTTGGAACCGGTAGGTGGCGCTGAGATCGGGTTCTAGAATCCTCAATCACCTAGACCGATTTTGGTGATTTTGTTTTTGTGTGTTTGAGTGGGTTCCCGGATAGTTTAAATCCACAATTAGAACCGGTAGGTGGCGCTGTGATCGGTTCCTAGATTTTTATTTTCTCAGAGCAGGACAACGTCTGCCGGGGCTGTTAGTTAATTGAAAAAAAACAATCCATTACTTTTATTGATATTTAATTTTTATACTTTATAAAGTAAAATTTTATTAACTGTGTGAAGAATAACATGTTATATTGTGGTGAGACAGAAGACGTATTTTATGCCAGGACAGAGGATCATAGTGTGTCGACTCCAAATAATTGGAACGAGGTGAAAGGAAAGAAAGTTTACGTTTTGCTGTTGTTTTGAAATGTGTAAGCACTACAATTTAACTATACCGTAATCCTCCTTTCACAGCTGAGTCCGGCATTAATAAATCGTAGCGCGCGCCTAGTCTTAAAGACATACCAGTGCAAAATATACAGGGCAAGGCCGGGCTAAGATTTTTTAGCAAGTGACTTTACTCACCTAAATTTTGCAGTTTTTTTTCAAATTTTAATTTCAAGTGTAAAAGTGTTCTATGTTCATGTTCTTATCGAAAATAAGTTATCAAATTGCATAACAAGTGAAGAAATAACACACTACTGATAACTTTTTATAGTTCTTTCTTTCATTAAAGTTTAATTTACTAACTCAAAAAATTATTTAAAAAGTTGAATATAGGAATCCTATAGTCACATTGAAGAAAAAGTTCCTGCAAAATCTGACAGTGTTTGAGTTAATTCCGTTCAAATATACTCAGTATAGGCTACTCCCAAGTAGCGTATAACATTTTTAATCTAGATCAGTGGAGTGGAGACCACGTCTTGGCAAACGAAAATAAGAAGAAGGAAGAAAATAATTTTATTTAGGACAAATTATTATATAAATACTTACTTGCTAACAAATTTAAAAAAATAGAATAATATAATTTTATCCCAAAAGGGGCATTAGTCTCAGCATAATGCCGGTCGGTTAAAACCAGCGCTGATCTTCCGCTGTGCCCTTAAAGGGATCGTCACGGTAGACATTACATCATTGTAACGCATGAAACTAGATCTTAAACTATATATATATACACACATACACACACACACATACATACATAGTACATACACAATAGGTACAAAAGGGGAACTCATTATCGGGAATAAATATATATACCATATATATCGTAGCGTAGGACGCCCGCCAGCCCGGTGGACTGACGACCTGCGCAAGATCGCCGGCAGGGGCTGGAAGAGAAAGACAGGAATCCGGGATATGTGGCGCGTACTTGGAGAGGCCTACGTCCAGCAGTAGTTTGAGATTGGCTGAAGAAGAAAAGTTACACCAGTACTGTTAAAATCGTAAAGTCATACTGGTAGTCAATTAAAATAAAACAACGTTTTGCTTAACATTAGTTTTGAATTGTTATACTCTGAAAGTACGCTGGAAGTTACCTGATCAGGGGGATGAAATCAGTACTTTTCATACCTGGGAAATGACTTTCCCTGCTATCAAAAAAATTAAAACCTATGCGAGCCCTATCCTAACTTATTATACAGCCACTGTCAAATCGCAGCATAAAATTGTAATTAAAAATATCAACAATTTTGTAACATGATTTTATGCTTATAATTTACTTTTGACTAAATTATTATTTAATTCGCATAAATTTAAGCTAGCTATTTACTATCATCACTCACAAAATAATACTGCCTGGTAGATAAATAATGACACAGAAAAATAAATAATTACTTGACGTATTAAATAAGTTCATCAAATGTAGACATGGGTTTAACGCCTGATTTCATTAGAGTAGTAGTTTTTTTTGTTTAATTAATCAGTTCTTATGTACTTTCCTCATATTCGAAATGAAAAGCAGAGTGTTTTTTACCTGGGTGAAAGACCTACTTAGGCACTCGTGCGCCAAACCATCTCGTTCCTAAATAGGTTGCTTTCATCGCTCGTGTAACAATCTACTATTAATTTCCAAAGCATTTTGGTTACCTCGTTTAAAAAATCTTATTTGTTATTTATTGTATTTAGTTGTATTTTGTTTTTGTTTAATTACTTCAATAAGCATATATCGCATAATTTCTCGGTAATTTATTGAATTAATATTATCAGAATAAAATATGTAATAATAGTGATAAAATATCCCATTTCCTTAAGTACCGATTCCTGTGCGCTGTCTCATCGGCATTCAGGACATCAATGGCCTTGTATGGTGTTTTCGAACCAATACCGTTTTTCTGACTCATCCTGGTATAAAATTGAACTGTTTTTTAATGTTTCACGCAAGTTACTGAGAAATTGTATTTGCTTAACATACGCATTCATATCACTCCCAGTTTGACGGCTGACTTCATTGCGGCGTAGAGGCTCTGGATTCGATTGTAAAATTCGTCATAAGAAGGTAAAAGTAAAAAGAGTCAAATAGCGCATTAATTATTGATTCTGAGTGATTAAAATTATTTATGTCATGATATTTTAAAAACTTTTTTATAAGTTGTTATTATAACGCCTGTTCTTTTGGATATATCTAAAAGTATTAGAGTTTATTATAACACGTTCCCATATCCCTATTCTCTGCTTTATCAATATTTATAACTAGCTTCTGCGCGTGACAACGACGGCGTGGAATAGTTAAAAAAATTTGGTCTTAGCATGACGATATATAGCCTACCTATAACCATTCTTGATAAATGGGTTATCTAACACTGAAATAAGTTTTTAATTCAGACCAGTAGTTCCTGAGATTAGCGCGTTCAAGCAAACAAACAAACTCTTCAGCTTTATATAATAGTATAAGATAATGATTTAATGGACAGCCAACCGTTATATAATATATACTATCCCTGTATACCACAAATGTAGCTAAAAATTATTTAGCTACATTTGTTACACAATTCTGACGTAGGTATTTATATGCGGTTAGGATTATGATAAACCTATTTTTAAGATCAAGGACGTAAATTATTTATGAGTAATGATAATAAACACGGAATTAATAGAATAAGACCTAATTTGACTTGACCTATTATTATTTACAGAGAATGTGACATCACGTTCGTAAAGATTTCGTCATTATAAAAATATTTGTTAGGTTCTGTAGCCATTTTTGGCAGAAACGACGATGAGCACTGAATTTGTTTTCATTATATAGTAAGCCAATAAAGTCACCATTCTAAGATCGAATATCATTTCCATTTCATAGAATGGCAAGGTTTATTTCCGCTTGTAAAATCTGAGACAGTAACAAAAGATTTCAATATATTCCAATTTCACACATCGAAGTGAAAATTTCGTTAATTACGAATTTTTGTCAAAATTGGTAAAGCACTTTCTTCGCTAACTATTGAAAAACCATGTTGATGTTCTTATGAATTTTTAAATTCAAATGAGGGATAATATATTACCTTCCGAGTCATAAAATTGCCCCCTCATCTAATTCTGAAAGTATGAATAGAAGGCTCGAAAAAAATGGGCATAAAAGCAATGGACCTTTATTAAGTGGATCACAAAGCACTTGTCTGTTATTGTTTTATTTTGGTATGTTAAGTATTGTGACAATAATTGTACTATACGTAACGGACAACGTAGTAAATACGCCTTTAATAGTTTTATTATTACACTGAATTATTGGTTTTACAAGATTATCATATAATATTGACTACCGATTTGTGCAAACTGTCAAGCTGGATGCTCAAGCAAGCGTGGCGGGTACACCGCCCTTTCCCTTGAAATAGGGAGGCCATAACTCTCCATTGACACTATTATTTTATAAATTTGGGGATTACTAATATGCCAAAAATTCAATTCTTTTTGTTGTATGTACTGTGTATGTATCTTATAGATCAATTTTAAGATTAATTAGATGTTATACAAACATGAGTCAGAAGCCGGACATCCTTAATCTAGCGCAAACAAAAAGCTTGCAGAATAAATAGTAACAGTTCAATAATGAATTTGATTAAACCGTAACAAATGCGTAAAATTGAGGGAAAACCGAGCCTCCGTGATAGGCTTATTACAATACGCTTATTTTTTTATAAAACAAGCGAACGATCTTGAAAGATTACAGGTGGAGTACGAAACTTAACGTATTACGTAAAGTTTTACATTGAATAAGATTAAAAATCGTGTTATTTGATTATATTTAAATTGTCATAATTAAATTATTCTTTGTTTCCATTACAGTATAAAAATATGTATACTAATATAAATATGTTATAAAATATGTATTATACACACATCCGTTTTAAACACAAATATATTAAAATACAAATAAATAGGGACATCTCAATCTATAGACACACATCTATAGAGTCTTTCGAAACAAACTAAATACTTTTTGAGATTATTCTGAAATAGTTGCCAATTTAGTTACTGTTTCAATAAATTATTGATAATTATTATCTTCCTTAAATTGACTACTAAAAGAGTACTACTAGAATACTTTGACTTCTGACGATGTGGAGTTCGTAGTTTAGCGAAACCGACGCCACACTGTTTTGTAAGCAGTGTCAGAATTATCGTTTTCAAAAAGTAATCTTTTCGATTCTTCTGTAATATAAAACACTTTAACTTGCTTGCTTTCGTTAAATCAAAGCTAGAATAATTCAATATTTTTTATAGTTTTGTTGTGATTCATAACGATAGTGTTATCCCAATAAAATTAAATTTGATAGTCACCATTTTAAATAATTTACCACTGTTTAATTACCCTAGAAACTGTTGTAAAAGAGAAAATTATTATATTTGTATCACAATCGCGAGATATTTTAGCTCACGTTGGTGGCAAAATCGATTAAGTTTTTGCTATGACCAATTATAAGTTTATAATGACTATTAAAGTAATTTGCTTTTATATGTCATTAAGTCATTAACAAATTTTGGTCAGTTAACTTTTATTGGTTTACGATCTGGGGTCAATATTATAATGTATTAATTTGCAAATGCTTGAAAGTTAATAAATTTCTTTTAATGTGACCAATAAATCCATATTAATATACAAATAACTTAGTTACTTTTTCACGAGTAAATTACAGAATGGATGTAAGGGCAATTTGACAAAGAGACAAATTGTATCTTGGGAACGGACATAAGCTACTTTGTGTCGCAAAAAAATATATTGAAGAGGAGTGAAATAAAAAATTAAATTAATACAGGCGTAGGTGTGTACCTATATAGTTCAGGATACGAAATTATTTAACATGTAGACGCAATATTCTTGATATCTTAAAATAATTTTTTTCAGACACTTTTGCCATTTTGTATGTACATTACTTGCCTACGTCTATATAAATGTAGCATAAATCGTATAATCTGCAGTAGGGTTTACGCATTAACGTTACAGGAATTCTGAATGTGATAATATACTGGAATAGAATAGAATATACTTTATTGCATACAATGTTACAAAATAAATTCGTACGTACAATCGTAATGATAAGTACAATGAGCGGTCTTATCGCTGGGAGCGATTTCTTCCAGTGATCCTTTGGATGGACAGAAACTCGGTATGGATGGGGGTAGGTATGCAATAGATATACTATACTAATATATACGTAAATATAAAGGAAAATGTTACTAAATTATAATATAAACATACATATTTATCTAAATATACAAATTGTATGTCTTCAAACATATTTTTTTTTTACCACGGGAAATCCGATTGAGGACTAAGCCGCCACAAGGGCAGAACCTTGGGGGGATAATTCGCGCGACCTAGTGTGGGATTCGCCAGATCGGGGGTGGCACTAGCATGCCCAGTCAGAACTGGTGCCATGCTATTGCCACTCCCCGTTTAGGGATACCCACTAAAACCCCTGGGTGTTCCGTCCTTCGCCTTATGCAAGGGCTACGGGTATATGACCTAGCCTCTCCACAGCCCTGGCAGACGTGGGCCCCCCCTCACGAGGCGTCTTCCATTGCCGGGGGACTCATCCCCCGGCATCGTTATGCTCTCTTTGGCGTGGGGCGGTCTGTAACGCGCTCCACGGAAGGAGAGATGAGCGCACACGGAACACTCGCGCTCTCATCTCGACGGCATATGCGGGTGAGTGAGAACCCCTATACCCAAGGGGCAGCTTACGGTGGCCGAAGGTCGAAATCCGCCCTCTGGCGTCGATGCGTCCTTCTTTGGCGGGAGCGGAGCAAGGACGTCCGCTCACGCTTCCGCTCCGCCTCCTCCTTCGCAAGCATAACGCGCTCGCAGAAGGAGGAGACGGCGTCCCATCCGGTTGAGCTTCCGAACATGGTACGTACCACGGCCGGGAGCGAGAGGTCAAATCCAGTGACGGCAACTAGGTCTCGGCGCTGCTCTGTCCAGGCAAGACATTCATGTCTTCAAACAACACCATCCCAAGCATACAACTAAATAACATTCAGTGACAAATTTGAGATACAATAACAACTGTGGGTAATATCTTTTATTTATCAAAATAACTTTTTAAATAATATATGTATGATTTTTTCCACTAAAAACTCTTGATGCACATCCTATCTTTTGCAGATTTTAATGTTGTAGTATGAGATTCGAAACTCTCTTGGAAAGCAATAAGTCAGGTGCTTGGATTGCGGCACAGCCTGACAAATGTGAACGCCTCATATTGGAAATTCTCTCAAGTCTGCAGTTTTGTAACAGATGATAGGCAATCTACTAAAAAATGTAAGCTAATAGCTAATATTCTTTTAATTTAAAAGGAGAAAAAAATTCCCATCGCTAATACTGCATAAACTCGTTCAATTTCCCAGATTGTTACTCCCGGATTTTGAATCGGTGACGGCAGCGACGCCATGCGAGTGATAAATTAGTCGCGCATTCGATTGATTGACGGCAAAAAGCACTATTACTAAGTGTTTTGTTGTCGAAGTGGAAATAGTTTGAGCTCACACTATTGCCTGGAGACAAGTAGTGCGGTAGTGTGGGACTCAAAGCAACTGCTGGATATTTGCTTAAATTATCCCAATGCTCTTCCTATCTTCCGAATCAGAATTGTGGAACATTAATTAAGCCGCCTTAAGCCCACGTGTACACCAGCTCGCATCAGTTTATAGTGGGCGAATTTCTCCGTTTTAGGGGTTCAGCATACAAGACGTATTTTTGATCACGCTTAAGTGTAAAGGTCGCGCGTGGAATATTGAGTGCACTGGCGGCTTCGATGCAGATAACGCCAAAAATATTAATGAGGACGATGGTCCTCACACACAGTCGTGGTCGATGGACCACGACTGTGTGTCTACGGTGGCCGGAGGTCACTAGAGCTCCAGCGACGATTATTTTGTGCATGTGGAAGAAAAGTTTGGATATTGTCGAGTTTTGAAGAGGACAGATACTCGTAATGGCGTCTAATAAAATCTGTTTTGATTTATTTTACAATTGTCACGTGCTAACAAAGGTGAAGGAAAACGTCGTGATGCAACGTGCAAATCGAGATAACCAATGTGTCAAACCTACCAAGCCGCCTTGGACAAGCGTGGCGGGTATACTGTCCGTATCCCTTATAATGGGAGGCCCGAGCCCTGCAGTGAGACATTTATGAGCTGATATTACAAAATATTTTATTATTATTATTTATAGGATAGTATTAACTATTGAAAGTTCATTGAAAAAAACTATATCTACTGATATGAGTACAGAATATCACTAATGTACATGAATTGTAACTAGTTGATTGGATTCTTTAATTAAATGATTAGCAAGAAATTTGGTGCGAGTATATAGTAACTTTTAATAACGGTAATGTATGACACTTACTATCCCGGAATATGGGAGAATCTTCGTGGTTTAACGAATATGAAGGCTAAATTGGAAATCCATATTTTAATAAACTTTCAGTTGTTTTATTTCCAAAGTTTTGTTTCACATCTTGACAAATCACGCTGAAATATCATTATTCTTTCCTATCATGTTGGATATCAAAAAATATTTCAAATTATTATCTCTTAGTGTATATTATAATATCAAATATTAACATTATGTATGTCGTGCACAAATAATATAAATTAAATTAGATTAATGGACAGTGTCTTGACGTAATTTATTACGTGTAATAATACATGACAAAGAATCATTACATTGCGTGGAACTTTATATAACACATGCAAGTCAAATATAGACATAAGTATTTACCTAGTCATGATGAAAAATAAAAATATTATACCTACACCCTATAAACGTTGTCATGCGCGATAATGAAGTGAACCCTTTACCGAAGTTTGTAATATTTACAGATTACACCTAAAGCCTATGTACAATATTTAAAAAAAAATCCTCAATTTTGTGAATGGGAATGACTCCTTATATTTAGTGTTTTTCCGCGATTTCACTAAACCAGTATCGTTGTGTAGCGTTTTCATCTACATAAACAGTTAATTCATATTAATAACAATAACTAATAATAATATTAATAAACCCGCAGGGGGGGCTTTGTGGCGAAGCCTTAGGTGAGTAGCGACACCTCGTACCTGACTCCGGGGGCCAAGGCAGGGCCCCCACCTCCGTGCTTGCCTTAACCAGCCGGCACGGAGTGGAGATCGCTAGAGCTAAGACTCAAGCTCCAGGGGTGGAAGTGATAAATGGTCTAACGTCGAAAGTAGCTTCGGTGAACCTGCAGCCCACCTCTCTACACCCCTTAGCCACTCATACCCATGTTGCCCCTGCCTTTTATGGCATTTTTTGGGGCCCATGCAGGGAGTGGCGAGTCACCGTCTGCCCATTTTTCCATGTTCCCCGAACATTGCGACGGGCAGACGCTATAGTCCCCATATTCCCAGACCCCCAGAACCACTAGCAGTTCACCCCAATAGCCCGGTACTTTTTGTCCTCATTTTCCACAATAGTCCTACACTGGCCGGGGCTTGTCCTTGGGTGCATTATTATATGGTGTAGACAGGGATAATCGCCGGTCAGTGTCACGCCACATTTACATTAAATTTGTCAAAGGGCCTCTACGTGTCGGTCTTTCCATGGCCCCGCGCAAGCCCTCCAAAAGTCCGGGCCATTTTTATGGCCCGTGGTCTTCCAAGACATACAAATATAAATAAACTTAATTATTTTAAGGTCTTACGTTCCTTGATCTATAAGGGTTATAGTATAAGTTAAAATATAGGTATAAGAGTCAAAGTTAATTTATTGCATTAATAGAGATGTACATTAACAATCTGCCCGTAATAAAAACTTCATGTAAAATTTTAATCTCCCCCGGCTATATAGAAGTTTCACTTCAATAATCATGGACTTAAAATCTGCGATATTTTTTAATCCCGGGCGTTTGAAATGCTAGACTAATATATATAAAGCCGAAGAGTTTGTTTGTTTGATTGAACGCGCTAATCTCAGGAACTACTGATCTGATTTGAAAAAGTGTTAGACAGCCCATTTATCGAGGAAGGCTATAATATATCATCACGCTAAGACCACCAGTGGAGCCCCAATTAAGTCAAAAATCAAAACTGGGAGGTTTTGAAAACAAACTCCACGCGGACGTCGTCGCGTGTACAGCTAGTATCTTATATAGTTACAATAGAAAGATGGGTATTTGGAGTTTAGTAATAAAATAACAAAAGTTACTAGTAATATAAATAATAAAATAGCCGACTTTTTGAATAGACATTTAAATTTTTTATATTAATTTACGTGCAGATTGTAACAGGGTAGTGACAAGCTAAGCAAGTCATGTCGGACTAAATAACAGGGTAGAGAAGCGATATCGTAACAAAAATAATAAACGGTAATTTGACACGACATGTCAATTACGAGTCCGACATAAGCAGTAAGCACGTATCGGCTTCGTAGGAATTTTGCTTATAATATCAGGTTTGGGAGACCTGAATTCTTTGTTTATAATTTGAATGTAAATGAAAGATTTCTTATTTTCTTTCAGTTTCTTGTCATTGCTCATAATTAATTTCTTATTTTATAATAGTCTTATGATAATTTATAATACTCTTATTTCTTTATTTTTCTATCTTTTTAAGGTTCCGTAGGAGAAAAAAATTGGTGTCTAGGTTTTGGAGGTGTTCTTCTATGTTAAAATTTTATTTCCAATTCTACAAGTCTATACGGATAGAATTAGTCGCAATGCATGTATTACAACAAACGGTTGAAATTTCTTTTTCAGTGTCACAGAAAATTATGATTTTTCAAGATCTGACTAACGATAAATTATATATTTCTATGTACAGTAAACAAAAAATGTACGGAAAAAACAATTTCATTCCTTATTTATATGTAATATTTGTCTTACAGTTTTACTATGGAACTACGTAATTATGTAGTGGCATATAGAATATGCCTTTTTTTTAAACAGGCGGACTGACAAGACGATATTATTTTTTATATGTTTTTTTTTATCAAAATGGCTAATGGAACTTTGATAATGCTGATTTAACACCGATCAATCAAATCGAGTCAATTTAGTTGAAAGGCACAGAACTGCAAAACATGACGTTATTCAATGATCAATGACATGATTCAAGTTTATGTTTATATAGATCATTTTGGTTAATTCGGTCTTTAATGAAAAAATGAACCATCTAAAATCGGCTTGAGGCAAAAAATTTCACTACTGTATCAGTTCACATAAGTTACATAAATTCACCTGGGAAATTTTAATATCCAAATTCGCATATTACGAATACATAACACAGCATAATAACTGGCCTGTTTAATAAGATGATCTCTGTCATTAAGTTCGGTACCGAGTAAAAGCAGTTAACCTTTTGCTTAACTTTCTCTTAGCCTTAAATATCAAATACTTCGATTCAAGTAGCCGGCTATTACAGAATTCACCTCATTAGCTCAATATCAACACGTCTTGTGCTTTTAATAGATATGTAATCATGGATATTATTTAAATTGCCTGACAAATTACATGTCGGCACGCAGTTGTACCCGCTCAGTTGTCGGTTACGTTTCTACTTGCATTTCTTGTGAGCTCACCGGTGTTGCAAGCATGTACATAGAGCTGATAACACCTGACAAATGTTTAATAACTGACTTAAGATTGTAAGAAAAAAATCGAGCAAAAAGTAATTAATAAAATTCGTAAGGTACTGTTTTACATGTAGGTTCCTTAGGTGACCGCTTGCATGGCCGTTTCCTATATCGTACTAAACGGTCGCGCGGTCCGGAGCGATGAGCTCCTCTCGCCGTTTTCGTGCAAGGGTGATTACTATGGGAGTTTAAGGTCGGGAATAGACCTCCAATTCCCGTGGGAGATGTAGGGAAATAACAAGATGTTTTGCCGGCTATAAAAGACTTTACTAACAATATCACCATTATTAAGGTACTAATTACAAGTTATTTCTACCATTATACGAATATACTGGAGTCCGATGGCCAATCCGAAGAGACCAGGGGCTCAGCTTATATATATATATATATATATATATATATATATATATATATATATACACTCAAGAATGTTGGCGTTGGTACAAGCCTTAATCAACTCGGATTAATCTAATAAGTAGGGACTTATTAATTTCATTAGTTTAATAAAGGAATACTACTAGTAAAACTTCCTTAATTGCGAAACTACACTAGATAGATGCAGAAAATATTAACAGCTCTATACGTGTCCACCATAAGGTCCTTACCTCTTAGACACGAGTCACCAATTAGTTGGACGCTGAAGAAAATGTGGTGGCCGGTTAAAATTACGAGACTGCAGAGTGCTGGTACATGCACAGATGACTTGTCCTCATATTGCAGCATTAGCCAATGTAATCCCATCAAATGCCTTTCATGCTACACTAATGTACTCATCATTAGTTTGGCAGTCTTAAATTTAAAATTTTGTTTGCTCTGTAGTGTATAGCCCTCTACGCAGCTTGGTTCAAGTAGACATTAGACCCATATTTTGTGATGGGGATGAGAAAAAGGAAAAAGTCTTTCAATATTATAGTTGTCTTTTACTGTAGTTAGAAACACGTTAAGTTAAGAAGTTTTACGTTTAGAAAAGCCCCTCAACCCGATGGACTGATGACCTGTGCCAGGTCGTCGGTAGGCTTTGGATGAGGAAGTCAAACGACAGAGATTTAAAAGAAGTTTTACATAGTTTGAAGACGATGCCTTGCCATTTTGAAATATTTTACTTAAATCTTTTAAAAATAAAATATGGTTTACGAAGATTTACGTTACTTTTTGTTTTTACTGAATAGATTAAATACAATAATGTTGCGTTAATAACAACAGATTTGCACACAACACGACATTTGCCTTTTGAGGGTAATCAACTTGTTCGATAAATAACAGAAATGCATTATAGTTAATTGAACGTGTCGCCTTAACGCAGCTCAATGAAGGGACAATTTAGTAAATATTAATTGAATAATTTGTAATGTTCAACTTCACATGGGTGTAAATACAACTGTAATCAACTATGTCTGCTGATTTGTATTTATTAAAGGATGTAATTATTTATATATGTAATAACTATTTATTTGAATAAATTAATAAATAAAAACACTTTATTTTTCAAAACAAAAACTAAAACTACGTTTTTAAATACTAAGTACATCAAATGCTGAACAAAAGGCGGCCTATAGAAAATAATGAAATACTAGACTTTTCAACCTCTAATGCGTGCCTCTTGTTTAAAGAGCAGGCGTTAATACAGGTTACATTGAACAAAATTTTTATGTTACGGCCATTTGCCCCCGGAAGATTCACTTCATTTTATATCGCAAACTATTCCATATCCCGGTACAAAAAACATTTATTTATGTTCATTTTCAGTATTAAAACTACATTTAAACAAAATTACAGCAAAACAATCCAGTAGTAATTTCGTGAAAGCTTGCAGATAGATCGAGTTAGTATCGCACACTGTTATAGATGATGAATGGTCCCATACAAACTTTCGTCCTCTATTTAAACCCGTTCTAGTTTTATTTATTATCTATCCCCCGTAACTACATAAATGAAAACTGACAAATCACAAAATCCTATCCTATTATCCGGGTTGAAAAATATATATTTATCCCGAAAACTATACCATATATATATATATATATATATATATATATATATATATATATATATATATGTGTGTGTGTGTGTGTGTGTGTGTGTATATTTGCGCATACCTATGTAATAATCGGTCTAGTAGTTTTTCCGTGAAAGCGCAACAAACAGACGGACAGAGTTACTTTCACGTTTATAATATCAATAGGGATGATAGTAGACATTTTCCTTTTTATTAATATTTATTTTGTAGTATTTGAATCTGCTCCAAAAAGGTTCAAGGGATCGACATTTTAACTATTTATATAGTTTTTTTAATATTATTTAATAGTTTTTTATGTCAAATTTACATGCATATTTTGTTTCGATCCCTTGCAAGGTTCAGAATAATTATATGAATATTAATTCTAAGTCCTCAATATCATTAAGCCTATATTTCCGTTTAAATTTTTATTTGGCACGTTTATTGATTCTAAGTAACGATGTCCCAAATATCATTAAGTATATTGTGACAGATATGATAATTTCAAGTGAATGGATCGTACGATTGATTTTCTATTGACATTTTTACCGTTTAACAACATACTTTGGTTTGCACGTGGGCGTTTGTCATCTATTTACTTAAAATCAGGATACAGTGAATCATTTTTCTATCATGATTAATTGGACTCGGTGACATTTTCTTCGAAGCTTTTAAGTCTCGTCAAGCGTGGAAGCCTAAGATTGTTTTGTTGATAAGTTGAGATTCTATTATGTGCTCTTGTATGAACTTTTATGGTTTATCTATAACTGTGAACTCTTATTATATTATACAAAACCTTAACGGTTTATAAATGATAAATAAGTTTTAACATTAGGTGGTCTTTTAAATATAAAATTAATTCTCTAACGTCCTACTACTGGGCTCCTGTAAAGCGTAAATATTAAAATAACAACATATTCTTTCAAAGGCACATGTTGCCGTTTTGTCTACCTAGTTCACTAAAATACAGAAATCCTGAGTTACTTTCGTATCAGGATAAAGTTTGTTTTCACTATCATCAGTAGATATTTACGCTAGAAATGGTCCACAAACGTAATCAGATAGCTCTAGTGGGTGTTTTTCCGATAGACAAAATCCAAACATAGGATATCCGTAAGAGATCTAAGGTTACCAATACAGCACAGACTTTGCAAGTTGAAGTGGTATTGGGCTGTAAATATCTGTCTCAGAGTTGATGGCCAATGGAGCAAACAATTCGTAGATTGGAGATCGCTTCTTGTTAATAATAGTGTATGGACCCCATACGGCTCGATAAGCTCTTGACCTGCGCAAGGTCGTCGGTAAGAGATTAGCCCCCATTGGTGGAGTAGAGCTTTGAAACAGGATATCTTGCGAAAACTTGGGGGAAGCCTTCATCCGATAACAGGCTGCGATTGGCTGATGATAAAGTGTTTAGGATTGTCCCCAGAGTTGTTTTTTCTAAACCACACATAATAAAATATTTATTTGTTATTTGTAATTCGCTTTACTTGTACAAAAAACACACACATTGACTTTTATGTGTTTTTGTCTATCAATGGAAAAATAAGGAATGCTTATAAAATATTTTGCTATTGATAATATTATGCAATGATACCACCGTCGCATGTGACTTTCTAATGTAAACTAATACCCATATAAAGCTTTAAAATGCAAACAAATCGCTTTTATTATGGATGAGAGTACGTACAAACGTGAATGTCTTGTCGGTTATTTCATCATTATTTTTGTAGAATTAAATCAGAAATGTCTTAATCACAAATTGGCTACTGCCAAATTGAGTTCTGTGCAACAGATGTTAAGGTAAAATTTTAATTGATGTTTGGAAAGATTCAAGAATGTAAATGAGAGTTGTATTGGCACCTGTGAGTCTGGCGGGTCGATGACGTAGGACCAAAGTAATGTAGCAAAATGTAGTCCATTGATTAGCTAGTACTCGTTTTGAATAACGAACGAATAAAAACAACTGATCTTGAATATAAAACAGTTAAAAGTGGAATGGAATTTGAATTTCCGAAATATTTTCAATGCTTTATACTTTAGAGTAACATAAGTATTTAATAACAAAACAATATTTTATAGGATTCCGTATACAGATAGACAACAATGAAATCATTGTACCATTGTTATTGTTGTCTGTCTATTTTATTTATAAAACTCTTCTGTTCGTGTGTATGTAACTGAACTTCTCCTAAACGAATGAACGGATTTTGATGAAACTTTTTGTGTGTATTGAAGTGGATCCCGGGATGGTTTAGATTCACTACTAGATCTATTAGGAGTGCCTCCTATCAGATCGGATTAGTATCAATCGAGTTCTAAATCTATTTTTTTAGGGCAACATCAGCCAGACCCGCTAGTCTGTCTATATATATCTATGCCTTTTTTGTCAGAAACTACTATGTCTTTTCTTTGGATATAACTTGGTACAAAGGTATATTATATATGTTGCTACATAAATGTGACGTAATTTATTTTGGTCCTATCCTACACTTTCAATTGTGACAACAGTCACTTTCTCTTTTGTTTAGTAAATTTATGCGATATTATAAACTTATTCGATTAAAACATAGAATGCTGGCGACACAACCATCTGTGACGTGAACTTTTCCCCTTTTACTTTTTTGTTACCCTCATCTTGCGTGCCCACTGTTGGGCAATGGTATAATCTGTGACACTGGTTACGTTTCGTGTAAAATATAATTAAGAATTCAACTGCTTTAAAAAAATATTTTTAGCAAATATTATTTTTCATTGTCTACCTTCTTTTATGTAAATAAAAAATAAAACTTCGTTTAATAAAACCGACTTCAAAAACTAAAATGTATAAAATAACTTATTTCTAAAGCTTTTTTCGGGCAGGACGCCGTCTGCCGGGACAGCTAGTATATATTATATATATATCCTTCAAAGGATCTCAGAATACGCTATAGTTCATTTTTAAATTATTCATAAATCTACATATCGTCAGCCATTCGCAGTCCACTGCTGGACGTAGGCCTCCCCAACACGGCGCCATTCATCCTAGTCCTCCGATTTACATACACATACCCACCTGTGTATAATAGAGGCACATTAAGTATATAGATGGACACATAAAATGCATCAAAGTGCAAAACGCCTTCCAAACAAAATAAAATTACTGGCACATATAGGCGCTTTTCGCTTAATTTGAACAATAAAATAAAGAGTAGTGTTTTATAATAATAGAGGATTTATGTTCTACGAGTATATGTAAATTTTTAAAGAGTTTTACTTATTTTGAAACAAAACATTGGATTTGATAGGAAAATAAATAAATTTCGTATTTGAATGTAATCCTATACTTTGATGCAGTTTAGGTGTTAGTCAATTTTCAAATTATTTCTTGAATAACAATTCTAACACTCCCAAGTGACCGAATAACAATCGTGACATTCTTAAATTTCTGCTCAGTTTAACTCCATTAATTGGTTCTGTTAATGCTTGCAATATGTACCTTAATTGGCCAGAATCGGTGTTGAGACCAAGATAAGGAAATAGGTGTGACGTTATCTAATTTCAACCTTAATATGCCAAACGGTAGTCATGTTAATTGTCTTTAAGCGAATACGGTAAATATTATCTATATATTAAAATTTGAAGGGAAATCAGTTATTAAGCGAATTGCGTACAGAGAAGAGTTTATTAATCGTCGTAGAAAAGTTTGTTCACGTTCAGGAAAGGTACAGAAAGCGCATATTTTATATGATTGTTCTATTAAAAATAACTAACTACGTTGATTCAGTTACCCAAAGCTAGGTTTAGTCGTCGAAACGAAAGCGCGCCACTTTTCTCTGTCTTGTGTATATTACCTGTATCTTCCTGATAAAAGGATTCACGCTTGCACATTGCTATGTTTGCTTCCACCTTGTGATTCCTAATATATAATGTATTTTTTATACTTGTATTAATTTATTTTTATTTGAAGGAAAACAATCCCTCCTATTTTATAAAATTTCTGGTCATATTATTTAAATTGGTACTCAGTAGGTAGGTACTTTAATAATGGTTACATGTGTAGTATCTGGATATAAATAATCTCCGAAAGAAAACTCACAGAGATATTTCAGGTAAATGCAGTCGAAACCTGGCTTATCTGTTTAAATACAATATTACTTGGGCTTGTAGACATTTTTGAGGTTCTGTATCAGTTTCGGCAAAAGAGCTGTTTTATTTACATGCTATTTAACTATGTCGCATTGCACTTTATGTGTATATATACTTACTAGCGGCCCCGGGAGATATTGTCCTGCTCAGTAAAATAAAAAATTAGGTATTAATTCCAGCGCCACCCACTGGGTCAAACTGTAGATTTAAAACATCGAATGACCAATACAAATAAACCCCAAAAATTCATCAAAATCCTGGAACCTGATTCCAACGCCACCTGCTGGGTCTTATTGTGACTCTAAACCATTCTCGTATCCACTTGAACACACACAAAACATTTCATCAAAATCGGTCCAACCGTTTAGGAGTTCGGTCATATACACACGTATAGAAGAATTATATGCATAAAAAACGGTTATGTTGTTTGTTTGAACATTTCAAAAAGACGTTTGACATGAAATAAATGGTGGCATCAAAGAAAGGGTGCGACTTAAAGTATAGCGCCATCTATTTGATGCTTATGTAACTTACAGCAAAACTCATAATTACCGACTTCTCGGTTTAAGAACAGCGAAACGAAAAAAACCATCAAAATCAGTTGAGTAGTTCATCGCCATCGGTAGACAAACACACATATTGTATATCTCCAAATTAAGCAAGTTAAGCTTGTGTTATGGGTAATATACAACGGACTACTCTAGGGCCGGTCCCAGACACCCAGACTGTAGTAAATAACGCAGAAAATACGTTTCCGAAATTTACTATACCAAAAATCGAACCCGGAGCCTCTCCGTTGAAGTGAGGTAGGCCGGCAAAGGCTTAGCCCGTTCTACCACAGAGGCCGTCAAAGTTTCGAAGTTCATCGCGGTCAAACTTTTATGTATAATAATTTCTTAAGTTTTCGTAACTAGTTAAAACTACGTTTTAACGGTTTAAAGCGTAGTAATGTATTTTATTTTTATATATAGACTACGAGATGCCCCCCACTTTGTTCACGCTTGACTTGAAATTCCCGCAGGATTCCCGGGACACAATTTATCCAGCATTTAAAAAAGAATGTAAGAAAGTAAGCTGTCGTTTTAATGGAAACTGTGTCGGAGTAAGCTAATTTTATTGCATTCGAACAATTTCAAAGTGCTCCCGGGAAAATTCCTGCGGGATTCCCGGGATAAAAAATATTTTAACATAAAATTTGCTATCGATTAGTAAAAAATTACATTGGAATTAGATTTTTTTAATCTGGCCATTTTAAATAATTCTCAGAAAAATTCGTTTAGGTCTAAGAATTAGCTATCGATGAACGAAAACCGGATCGAAATCGGCCCAGTAGTTTTTACGTGAATCTCGAACAAACAGACAAACAGAAAAACGACAGACAAAGAGACAAGAAATAAATAAAAAATGCATAATAAACATTATGCATCATTTATATGGTCTATCCCAGTTGTTTTTTTTAATAAATTTAATGTATAGACACTGCATATTTAGAATTTTATAATATTATAGAACGAATCGATATACTGTACGCACCTCTATTTATTTGAGCAGTTTACGACGTAACAAAACTGACAAACCTTGCGGACTTCTCCACACCCTGAGAACGGTATTTTCCATACCATTCCGGCTTATCTCTTTGTCGCCAGACACGACATTCGCGGAAATGGTGCAGACTTTGCATAAGCAGACATAAATATTACCTATGTCTTTAAAATAAATTATTCTAAAGTATAACTTTTCACGCGGATTTTCGGTATAAGATCTGTGTTTGTAACATAGAAAAAAGTTAGAGCGTGGAAACAATTTTTGCAATTTGGGAGCTAATATCTCGGCATCAAATGACTGAAATTAAACAGTCAGTCTATATCCGTGCAGGAACGGAGAAAGAATACCATTTCCTGCGGCCGCCTGACCGACCTATCGTAAGAGGCGACAAAACAACCCGCAGCCAGGTGGTAGGGCATTTGCCCGACTGGATGGCTACCACTCCTGGTCTAAAGTATGTCGCCATAACAACACTAAGTTGGGTTTCGGCATTAGTGACCAGGTTCCAGTCTTCCTTAAGAGAGCAACAGCGCATTTGTAGCACCTCTGATGTTGAAAATATCCATAGGTGATGGTGACCGCTTTCCATCAAGTCGGCCGTCTGCCTGTCTGCTGAACTCCTGCGATAAAAAAATGCCATTAAGAAACAGAGGGGTGTAGTTTTAAAACCCGCTAATGTATGACCCTCATACTTATGGTTTTTCAAATCTAACAGCTATTTACACTGCACAGCTATTGTACACTGAATGTGTGGTGGCCTCCCTTAATCTTTAATTTTTTTGTGATATCACTTCCGTAATATATACCACCAGTATACAGATTATATAAAACTATTATAGTGTATCCATTTAAACTCTGTAAATTACTATGATATACAAAGATAGGTAGAGAGAGAGAGAGCAACATGACGAAAAAATAGTACAATATGTATTATGATTTTTGGTTCAGTTTGAAGCCTATGAACAACAAATTTATACTAATATTAGGATTCGCCCGCGACTTCGTACAAGCCTGACGGAATAAGCTCATTCATACGTGGCCTAAGAACTTGAAATCACGCCTGGGAAAAATCCCGCAAGATTTCCGGGATATAAAATATCACAGATTTTATGACAGACAATTTGCTATCGATCAGTAAAAATATTATAGTCAACCTGGCTACTTTAAACCGTTGCCAAGAAAGTTCCCGTAGGGTTCTCGAGATGTAAACTAATTAAGTCCGGAAATTTGCTATCGATCAGTGTAAATAGCATCGAAATCGGCTCAGTAGTTTTTACGTGAATCCCGAACAAACAGAAAAATGTAAAAAAAAACTAAAATATATGTCTTTATAAAAACTAATCTCGGAGGGAGTGCAATTGAAGTTTAAAATCTGTATAGGCAACTTATAATTTCTCAAGTTATACAAAAGTTAAATTAACAACACTAACTTTTTAAGTAAGGATCGTGTTTCCCACAGAAACCCATGGAGTAATGGTTAGATATGGGGTAGTTATATGTTTTCTTTAGGCTGTCGTAGCCAAATGACAGATCAAAAACTTTCTTCGGCTCTGCGGAACATTACAATGTGAGTGATCTAACAAGCACGTAGTTAATTTTATTTTAAATGAAACAAAAAATCTCACCATAATTCCTCATCATTTATCTTCAAGTTCCCGCTAGAAATCCACAACGTGTAGTTCAACATACACTTACTAAACCAGTTTTTCAAACAATTTCATTGATAAATGTATACGATATAAACTCCAAATAAATTTAATATGACATAATCATAGTTGAAACGCAATAAAATTGAACAATACAAACAAATCATAATTTGTATTGTTCCGAGCAACCTTTGTACAACCAAGATTTGTGGGACAAGATACAATCGTCGCGAATCGTATTAAATCATTGATGACGTCATGACGTAACAATTCCAGCGGACATTTGACTAGGGGAATTCAAATGTGCCCTTCGGTACTGTGATGTTGCCACTTAGAGGTTTCTTGCTCATCTTATATCTAATTGCAAGGAATGTTAGTCGAAGTACAATTAAACAAGACAGAAGTATCTGCAACTTGAGTAATAACAGTGATACTATGCCACGTTTTTGTACCTTACTAATTTGCCTTACTACTGATAATAACTTGACATAAACTCCATACAATAAATGTCGGATACATTTTGGAGACCGTGCATTGGAGCTTTTCAATCTTAACCCGCCGTCTCCCTTCCATCGTCGGACAACCAGACGCACTGGCATGCGGCACCGCTATATGGAGGACATACCATATATCAGACAAAGAGCTTTGAGTACACTACGCAGTAGCTTATTTATAAATTTAATACTTAACATTTTATTATTAAATCGTAAATACCATTTATCTTACAATAATAATTAATTAAATTTAACTAGTAATGCATATCATTAATTGGATATTATTATTTTATGGGCCAATTGGTGTTCAATCTTACACGACGAATTTATTGTTATTCATTTTCTGCAATTTATAGTATAAATATGCTAATATTGTTGTTTTTAGATAGGTATATATCATTCTTAGTTGAGCTTTTTGTATGTAGATATGTTACTTTTATTGATTAGAAAACGTTTTGTTTAATAAAATAGTTTGCATGTTTTATGTACACTTTCTTCTCTTTTTTTAATCTCCATATTACCGCAGAAGAATATTATAATAAATTTTGCTAAATGTGTGTCGCTCTAAGCGCAGTAAACGTTTTCGTAGTGGTGAGAAATGTGTGGACAAGAAACATAACAAAAACAGTGATGTTTTTTTATTTGGCTACAAAACTCTAAAAAAGCATATAATGGAAAAAAAGAAATTTAAATACATACACATGTTAAATATATAATAAATAACTCAAAGACACTCAATGGGTCTTTTGAAAAATATTTTTTGTTAAAATAATACTTTTTTAGTGTTACCTTGGTTCAAAACCTACCAGGTTTTGATTTTTTTTTATCTCATCTATCAAGTTAGGAAAAACACACTTTCTTCGAATTTGGTAGATAAGAAAATATCTTCCTACCTAGTGACTTAAAATGTTATTACGAAATATTGATATTATTCTTTAAGACCTGACTAAGGATACGACAAACAACTGTATAGGCTCAAAATATTTATTTACAGCCCATTAGCCTGTGTATATAATATATGTAAAGCGGCTACTTCTAATTTTTCATATTTTCACTACACCATTGTATTGGAGATACGCCTTCTCGGTAAATTACGTCCACACAGACTCAAAAGTTTTGGAAAACATGACGGTTTGACGGTTCTGATTTTGCAAAAATGGTTATGGGAATCTAAAAAATCTTTTTACTTTAGCAATAGTAAGTTTATTGACGATAGCGGTAATAAATTTAATAATTATGCTGGAATAAATGCCACATAAAGCTCACGACGCCAATGATTTACATAGTGGATCAAAATTCTACAGGCACTCCTAACGATAGAGTTATGACAATTCACGTAACGATCTGGTATCATTTGATATGTAATAAGATTTATTTCTAAACTTATGACATCATTCCATTTAAATAGTTGTCTTGTTTGAATGATTACAATGTCAACTTGACATCTATACATCAATGATGCAAAAGTTTTCTTCCTTCGAGTGACATTAATTTGGTAACTATTGACATAGATAATACTATATGTATAAAAACAATTAACGTAATTGCCTTCTCAGAATCTAGACTATTGCAATATCTAAATTTAAACCATAATGTGTGTCCTATGTACATTGTAGTAATACAGTTAGTGAATGGAGGTCTTTCGTCGAATTTCTCGGGCGCATTCCAGGAAAACCAACAACGAAAGGCGTTTGAGTGTAAGCCCTCTGAATCGTTTGTAGCTAACGATAGAATAAATAGAACTATTATAGAAGATAAATTTAGGTTATTGTTCGGTATTCTTATAATTATTGCTATTTATTGTGAATATTGGAGATCAGATTTTATCAATTGTAAGGTATATATTTTGCCTAAGAAATTGCGAATATTCTTATATATTTTTATCAATACATAGTCAGGATATTTATTGTCACTGTCCTATTATGAAATTTTTTGCCTGTCTTCAAAGCTGTTATATGGAAATGTACTTACAGTCTAAGCTGTTCGTCGCAGCTGATTCAGACTTCTGTGGGTCAAGGTGTTTATTACGTATATTATGTGCTCTATTTGCTTTTACATTTCCTAATTACATGGAATCGCCACATTATGTCTTTCCTTCCATAGTTATCTATCATAGGATACACAGAACACAAAGTCTTATATCATCTTTACATAATCCATCTATTTATTTGTGGATATAATGCAATTTCATACCCGACCCGACATATGTAGCAATAGCGAATGGAGGATTATAATTACGGTCCTAGCCAGTATTCGGCAAATGCCATGAGATCTATCTTACTGAGTCACACGCTATAGCTTTTACACGTTGAAAAGTAATGTAAACAACTTTTGGAGTTTATCGAGTTCACAAATGGTAATTATCATAAGCTCTGTATTTTATAATTAGATATGATTTGAAAACAATTCAAGCCTATCAAGTACCCGGCAAGAGTATAAGGCTGAAATGATTAAGGTGGCATGTAATGTGTCGAATACAGAAGCTCGTTACGATTATTAGTTTCATGAATGATGATGAAAATGACGTCAATAATATACTAAACAGACCTTTTCTGTTCGAGATGAAGGGAAACAAGAATTGTTTGAAAAAGTTAATTATTATGAAATTGGTATATTTAATAAAACTACGTTTTAATGGTTTTAAGTGTGGTATTTTATTTGATTTTTATTCCAATGTTTCGGCTATTTTTTACTAGCCGTGATCATAGAAGACAAAGATGTCAAGCGTCAAAAAGTAATGTCAATACCTCGCTTAAAACCGAAACGTACTTTTTATGATGTGAGCATTAAAAAAAATTCTATTTGGTATATATACTATGATAATCGATAGAGTGTCGAAAATAATATTTATATATTTTTATTCCGGACAATTCCATCATTTCTGCGCAAGACAGTTTAAAGTGTAAATGAGCAAACCTTGATGATTATATAATACAAGGTATAGGTTTAATATCTGTATCTTCTCTTCTCCTTAGGTTTATGTCTTAGCTAGTGGAACTGAGTCAATAGTCCAAGGTACAGTAATAAATGTTACATTCTAAAGTTAGACTCAGACAAGATATAAATTAGAACAAACACAACAAAGCCTCTTCAAGTAAACCAGTACATACGAGTGGGCAATGCCACTGTCGTTAGTAGGCAACTCGACAGAGATATTTCTCAAGCGATACCATCGCACACCAAAATTATAAGCCGCACTTGAAAATGTGGAATTACACGGGAACATCTCTAGTACTGTGTAGGATGACTCACTGATATAACAACATCTGGATGCGGTAAGCGAATTAGTAAACTATCCATTCAATTGTTAGATTCATTTAAAAACTGTGTTGTGCTTTGTTTACCTTTTTAAAATGATGATAGACTAGTGTATTTTATCATATTTTCATAAGGGCTTGGTCAAGAACGATCCTGACACGCAGTTGTTACTTTTTAAAAGAGCGTAATATAAATGAGCAGAAGGAGCGGACTAACGGTCCATGGCTTCTTTCCATGAAACACAGATCAAGAGCCGGAAAGCATCTAAAGATCTTTTAACGCTGCGTAGAAAGAGCACGCATGTGACAAACGGCGCAGACCTATAAGAGTTGTTTAATTACATCTGCCGTCTCTCATATCGAGACCACAATGTTGCACGTACTTAGCTCAGTGCGTAAACATGATCAGTTCCGGACGGGCATCCATGCGAGGCAGTCGCTAATGCCTGTGCTCTTCTCGAATTTTGCAGATTTTCGCGCTTTTTCTTTCCGAAAAGGCGATAAATTGCGAATATAGTTGTGTAGTGTCAGTGTACAGTGTTAGTTCGTTCGATTCCGGCGCGAATCGCAGTTTATTGGCTTGGGTGAGTCGATTTACTCTCTGCTTGCTTTTCGCGCGCTTCAGCGCATATTGCGTAATATTAACGGTTATTTCGTACACTAAGTACGCCGTCGCGTGTCACTGGTTTCGCGCAGGGAACGGGCATCCAGTAATGGATGCCCAGGATCCTAAACCACCCCCTGGGCTTTCGGGTGCGCCTTGCAAGAGAGGCCACCTGGAGGCCAAGGATGGTTGGCAAGCGGCCGAGATCGGTGAGACGCGGAGGAAGAAGGTCCCGTCTACTTCAATCGCTCGGCGCAGCAAATCTGCCGCCGGGCCACGTCCAGGCTGCCAGGCTGCTGCCGTTATCACGGCGGCACCCGAGGCACCTGTCTCGCTAGGCAGGGCGGCGTCCGTGGTGGACCTCACCGCGGATGCCCCCGACAGTAGGCATAACGTTATGGGGCCACCGGAAGGTCCCGTGACGCGCAGGCCCCCATCCAGCCGTGCGGCACGTAACAGTGCGGCACACCTGGATATAGGTAGGAGTACGCTGCTCGGGTCACACTCGGCTGTTTGCCTGGCCGTGAGTGACGCGAGCACCATAGATGTGAGTGCCTTCGGGACGCCGTCGACCTCTGCATGGGCATCACCTGTGCAGGGGGGCGACGGGTACGAAGATGGCTTTCGCACGCCACTGTCAGGTAGCATTCCAGAGTCTCTGGATAGTGCGCTTGACGGTGTCGTTCGCGCATTCGGTTATTCCCGCCCTGCTTCGCCTGCCTGTGGACAAATCGTCTACACGGCGGCCGGAACAGCGACGGTGGGGGGCGGTCGCCCCACGACGACGGTGGCCTATAGCGCGCAGGCCTCACCTGCGCCTTTGCCACTGGCTTGCGACCTATCAGTTCGCAACGTCGGGGACGGCCGTCCCACGACCCCGGTTGTCGCGCGAGCTTCACTCGCGCTATCGACCGAGGTCGCGAATAGGGAATTTGTAGGCGCGGCAGCGGCGACCCCTTCGTCTTCCTTCCCTACTGGGATGGGAGTCGCTGTCGCGGCGTCGGCGCCTGCGTGTGCAGCGGCTGCGGCGACGGCGGCGACGGCGGCGGCGTCCACGTCCACGTCTTCGTCTTCGGCGGCGGCAACAACTTCGTACGCGTTCGCGTCCACAGGTTCGTCGTCTTCTGCGGCGGGCTCGGCGAAGCGGGCTACGTCTTCGGGGACATTTGTGCCCCCTGTATCGTGTGCTCCGGTATTTGCGGCCGGATTGAGGTCACGGTTCTGGGACCGGTCCCGGAGCAGCGACGCCGATTCGGCCCCTACGTCGGGTGCGTCCACCCCAGCGCGCGCGCGCTCGCCTTTGCGCCCCACGTGGGGCGCAACCGAATCGACCGCGTCGGCCGCGTCGGTTCTCGCGGGTGCGGAGGCCTTCCTCCGCACTGAGGGGGGGGGAAAAGGGGCGCAAGGCGCGCAAGGCAACCAACGCCAAATTGGCCGCGGCTAGCCAGTGCGCCGCCCTCGTAGAGGACATCACGGCCCTCGGCCCCGGGGAACTGCGCCTAGCGGCGAGCGCCCAGGTGGCCGAGATCCTTCAGATCGCCCAGACGTCGGGCAATCTGAAGGGTGGCTACGTGCGTCGGCTGAAGGATGCCGCGAACAGAGTGTCGGACATTGTCGACACGCTGGTCACGCGGAATCCGGAAACCGAGGCGTGGAAGCTCGGCAACGAGAATGCGCGTTTGCGCATGGAAGTAAACTCTTTGCGGGAGGAAAATCTCTCCTATCGCAAGGAGTTTGAAGAAATGCGCAAGGCCCTTAAGGCCTCCGCTCCGGCCGTGGAGCCGGCGCCTGCCGTCGTGGCGGCGCCGCCCCCCGTGCCCGTCAAGCGGAAGGCACGGGCGGTCGCGGTGGAGGTGGCGGCGATTTCGGAATCGCCCGCCGCGCCCGTCGCGACTAAAAAATCGCGTCCGACCCCCGCCGCGGTGGCGGGGTCGATACCGGTTCCCGCCGACGGGGCGGAGCCGGCCGCGGCGCCCGCCGACGGGGCGGCGCCGCCGTCCGTCCCACTCGGGCGCGGCGGCGTTGAGTACGATGCGTTCGTGCGCGTCGTGCTCGATGCCGTGGCGCCACTTATCAACGCGAGGTTCGCCGCCATAGAGGACAGGCTGGGCCCCGCGCCGACCCTCCGTCCACCACTTGCGGCCGACGGAGGCAAGGCGCCGGCGCCCAGGCCGACTCCCCGCGCGTCCGTCGCGAAGCCCACCGGAGGGCCCAAACCGGCCACGGCTGCCGCTGCAGTCCGCCGGGGTCTGGGGGAAGCAAGTACCCCGGTCCCGATGGAAGTAGTGGCGGCCCCGGCCGCCGGGGTGGCAGACTCCCCACTGCCACCGACCCCCCCCGCGAGGAAAAAAACACAGGGGGGGCGTGAAGCGAACGCTCCGAAAGCGGAGAAAGGCGGCCCGCGCCGCCGCCGCTGCCTCGGCGGCCTTCGCTTCGGCGCCCGCCCCAATAATTTCGGCCTCTGGGCGACAAATGGCCCCCGCGTCCGCGCCATCAGTGGCGCCCGTCCCGCGCGCCCGTCGTGCCACCCCGTGTGTGGCACCGTCGCCGGCGCCCGTGGCGTGCGCCCGCCGCGTCGCCCCGTACGTCGCGCCGCCGCCGGCGCCCGTGGCCCCCGCCCCCGCCCCCGTTCCCGAGGGGGGGGCGTGGTCCACGGTCGTAGGGCGGAAAAAGGGTAAGGGGGCGAGGGCAAATGAGCCCCCTCCCCCCCCCCAGGCGCAAGCTGCTGCCCCACCGACGGGGTGGAGGCAGCAACCGCGGAAGCAGGCCGCGAGGCCTGCCGTCGTTCTCCGCGAGCCGAAGTCGGCCGCAGTCATTATTAGACTGCTGCCGGCAGCGGCCGCGAAGGGTGTCGGCTATCGCGAGGTCTTCGCAAAGGCCTCGACGGTGGTCGACATCACCGCCATGGGCCTCCGCGAGGGGCTGAAGGTGGTGCGGACCGCCAGGGACGCGCGTCTCCTCGAGTTCCAGCCGGGACCCGAGAGCGCGGCCAAGGCGGACCGCGTCGCCGAAGCCCTGCGCGGGGCCCTAGAAGGGATGGCTGAGGTCGTCCGCCCCGTAAAGCGTGGGGAGCTTTACGTCTCAGGGCTGGACGACTCAGTCACGGTCGATGGGCTTCGTGACGCGATCGCGCGCGCAGGCAACTGCCGGCGCGACGACGTGCTCACGAAGCACATCGGTGCAGGACCGGGCGGATTGGGCGCATCATACGTGCTGTGCCCCGTCGCTGCCGCCAAGACCATCGTCGGGTTGGGCTACCTGCTTCACCTCGGCGAAGGTCGAAGCACTGGAAGCCAGACCGATACGTTGTTACAGATGTTTCAACGTCGGTCATGGCACCCAAACGTGTCCGGACACGTGCCCGGACCGGACTAACTTGTGTCTCCGCTGCGGTAAAAGCGGACACAAGATGCCGGACTGCACGGCACGGAAACCCCACTGCGCGGCGTGCGCGGCGGGGGGACTGAACGCGGCCCACCCCACGTTGGCGAGGTTCTGCCAACCTCCCTACGTGAGGGGCCAATTCGTCCACTCGCGGGCGAGACCACGTACCGGCAAATCGGGAGTACAGACAATGGACACCTCCAATGCCTAGTACACCCGTAACGACGTTCTTTCAAGCTAACGTAAACCACTCCCCCACCGCTCAGGACTTGTGCCTGCAGGCGATGGCGGAGTGGCAAGCGAATTTAGCCGTAATAAGTGAACCTTATTACGTCCCTCCTTCAGGGAACTGGGTGGGCGATCTCGATGACATGGTAGCGGTGGTAGGAGCCGTCCGATCGCTTGGCGACTTGGTAACGGCCATGTTGCACAGCGACGACCGCTGGGAGTCTGCGGTCTCTTTCTGTGAGGCGGTTATGTCTCTAAAAGAGGCCGCAGAAAGGGATAGGGAGCGAAGCCCTTCAGCGCGTGCCGCTAATGTCACCCGAGGCCGCCGGCCTTCAGCTGGCACTCGACGAGGCAGGTACGCGCATTACTTCCCTCCCTGAGTTAGGTTCCGGTACGAGGGGCCCCTTGCTACTAGGCAACGCAAGGGATTCAGCCCCCGTTTCGAAGTGGGGTGTGTTCTCCCAGGGCACACTCCAGGCACTTTATTGCGCTGGATCGACTGTTGCGTAACTATGTTCTATATCTCAGTCTTTCCTTCACAACAAAGCGCAGGGTCGACGGGAGGAGAGGTTTTTTAGTGGGTATTGAGGTTGTTCGCTCGTGTAACATCGCTCGGAGTCGCCACACTCCTCTGTGTAATCCATCGCGGGCGGAGCGCAAATAAAGCATACTATTGCTAGCGTTATCGCCCCCGATGGATGCGTGCCGTTTCCTAGTGACGGCCCAGAGAGTGCGTAAATCGGTTAGCATTTTCCCTCGCCTCAAAAAAAAAAAAAAAAAAAAAAAAAAAAAAAAAAAAAAAAAAAAAAAAAAAAAAAAAAGTGCGTAAACATGATAAGTTTATCGCCGGCGGTGCTGATCTGCCCAATTTATAACTTACTTACACTTATATTAGGCGGGCTCACATTCCCGAGGAGGGCTGGACGACGGTCGGGAAGAGGAAGGCCAAAAGAAGGGCCAACCAGCCGCCGTCCGGCACCCAGCCGACTGCGACCGCTGCCGACGCGCCGACCACCCGCGCAAGGCAGCGAGGAGGAAGAAGACGCGGGGGGAAGAGCAAGGGGGATGTGGCGCAGGCTCCGGCCTCGCAGCCCCCCCCTCCTCCACCCCCAGCGTCCAATAAAAGGGAGAAGAAACCCAAGGAGAAGAGGTCCCCGCGCCTGCGTCCCCCAAAATCCGCCGCCGTCGTCCTGACGCTTCAGCCAGGCGCGGCGGAGCGAGGGGTGACATACGCGGACCTCTTCTCCAAGGCGAAAGCTAGAATAAAGTTGGCTGACCTCGGGATAGAGGGCGGCCTCCGCCTCAAGAGGGCGCGCACGGGGGCGCGAATGCTGGTGCTTCCAGGCGCCGAAAGTGCCCCCCTAGCTGACGCCCTCGCTGAGCAGCTGAGGCAAAACCTCTATCCCGAGGATGTGCGCATCTCCAGGCCCGAGAAGACTGTGTGTCTTCGCGTCTCGGGTCTGGATGACCACGTACATGAAGAAGATGTGGCCGCCGCCATCGCGCGGACCACCGGATGCCTCGTGGGAGGCATCAAGGCGTCGAAGGTTCGCCCTGGCCCAGACGGGTTGGGGCAGACGGTGGTGGCCTGCCCGGTGGCGGCCGCCAAAAAGCTTCTAGCTGAAGGAACGAAACTCCTGGTGGGCTGGTCCTCGGCCATAGTCAAGGCCTTGCCCCACAGGACACAGAGGTGCTACCGCTGCCACGAAGCTGGTCACGTGGCGGCGGTGTGTACCTCCGAGGTGGACCGCAGCGGCCTCTGTTACCGCTGCGGAGAAGCCGGGCACCTGGCGACCGGCCCTTGCACCGCGAAGCCGCACTGTCACTTGTGCGCTGCCGCGGGGAAGCCAGCCGGTCACCAGTTGGGCTCGAGGCCCTGTGGGGCCAAGCCCACCAGGAGAAATCGCCAGGCAGCCAAAAAGGCGCCGGACAGTTCCGCGGCCGCGACGGCCTCTCCAACCGTCGCGGGGAGCGGAGAGGAGAATATCGCCCGTGGTTAAAACACAGCCACGGGCGGGCGGCAGCGGGCGTCGAGGTCTGGGGGATCCTATAGATCTCCGCCCGCACTAATGCCGCGAGAGGGCGCGAGAGGCAGCCGCGCGACCCTCTCAGGGCCGGGGAAACGTCATTCCCCGGCCCGCACACAGGAGAGGCCGCCTCTGTTTACGAGGCGGCCAGCCGCTGCCGGGGTTCGCGGGTTAAAGCTCACGCTGCATACCGTGTCCCCGGCACTCAGGCGGAAGAAGGCTCCCATGAGGTTTTAGTGGGTATACCGGCGTCAGTCGTATTGATTAATCGGCGCCGGGGAGCCCCACACACCGGCCGCGCATGATCCCCCGCGCGGCTGACGGTGCGGCAACGCATTTCCTCATGTAAAAAAAAAAAAAAAAAAAAAAAAAAAAAGGCGGGCTCACATTAGCCAGGATCACAGCGTCAGCGCAGGTTCTGCGATCCTGATTCGAGTGATGGGAACGATACACTCCCTTCTATTTGTTCCAAGAGTTAAGGTATTGTACACAAAACACTTTCATCTTAAGTAATTCTATTTGTCAATACCTAGATATATCTAATATATAAAATTCTCGTTTCACAGTGTTAGTTACCATACTTCTCCGAAACGGCTTGACCTATTCTCATGAAATTTTGTGTGCATATTGGGTAGGTCTGAGAATCGGACAACATCTATTTTTCATCCCCCTAAATGTTAAGTAGTGTAGTCCACCCCTAAATATTTTTAAAATTTTTAGATATTTTTGGTAATTTTTATTATTTTATGATACAGCATTAAAAAATACACACATACCTAAATTTTCAACCCTCTACGATTAACCCCTATTTTTTAATTGCGATATTAGTATTTTTATATTTTTTTACTGGGATGATTTAGATTTTAATTTGAACCAGGTAGATAGCGCTGCAATCCGATACCAGAGTTTAGGAGTTCTTTTTGTTGTTGTATGTGTTGAAGTTTGTTCCGGAATGGTTTAATTAAACGATTGGACCCAGTGGGTGGCGCCGCGATACTCCTCCTAAACGCTGGGCCTAATTTTGATGAAATTTTTGTTTGTTCAAGTGAATTTGAGAATAGTTTAGTCCCGGTAGATGATGCTGGAATCGGGTTCTAGATTATTATTTTTAAAGGCAGGACAACGTCTGCCAGGTACAGCTAATATTAATATATAATAAAAGAATTAATAATAAAGAATTTTACTGTCGCCAAAAATATAACAAATTTCGTCTTAAAATTAAGACTGGATACTAACACCTAAACTATGCTAAGCCTTGTATCCTTAGGTGTTAGTTCCTTCCAGTGACTTCATAACTAAATATTTATAACAAAATAAATTTAAATGTTCTACAATACAAATAAAAATTACAACATTTTTTTTAATTAATATCAATTTATTTAAATAATATAATATTATTAAAGGTAAATGACTTATGATGAAAGCTTTTCACATAACCTGACTTTAAAATATACAAAACTTTCAAAACGGTATTATGACTAAAAAGCTGTCGTTAAAAAAATAAATGCGACATGTTAAACGGATTATATTTTAATGTAAGGATTTAAACGAAATTTTGGCCCCTAAACAGCTGTTTATTACCTCGTGATTTATTCAACGGCCTAATTTTTTAATGAATGCGTCAGCAGCTTGAGTCATTGTCAAGTAAAACACGTCTTTATGTATTTTATTTCTTGCGGTCTGCTAATTTCTGAGTGGTAAGGGTGCGATAACTTCTGGTTAAGTGCGAAGCGAGATGTGATGATATCAGACTAACGAATAATCATTAAAACACCATTATCGTCGTAATGGAGTAGAGGTCGTGTAACATAAGCGAGTATTTTGTACAGATCCAATTTAAATTATCCATATAAGCAAATGAAGGTTTCGAGCGGTATTTTTGAGCTTGCTCATTTGTATTTGCTTTTTTTTTTAAATTTATATTTATGTGGCAAACATGTTGTTATTTTACGTAGAATGTTGAAATGTGGAAGAATTAAAAAAAATATTTTTAGTTAATAAAAAAGTCCAAACCACCAACCAAAGTTCTAGTTGTGGAACCAGTCTTCTTTCAATGATGTGATTTTGTATCCTAACAGAGATTATGCATCACCTTGGTATTTTCTCTGGCCTAATGTGAATATAATTACAATTTATTATTGGACAAATGTTGTAAAAAAATAATAATTAAAGATTAAAAATCTGAGAAACCCATCAATCACCGTTAAATAAGCGCGGAATACCCGCAGTCAGTAATGGTACGTTTATGAGTTAATGATTTAATTAGTTACAAAAATAAGTCAAACCAAAACCAATTTCCAAGGTATTGAGACTTTTTTAAACTGTTTGTTATTGTAATGTGTTCTTTCAGTAACATTTTTACATAACGCCCTTTGTACATAACTAGATATAATTTTAGTCTTAAGTTCATGTTTGTATTGGTGTACAATAAAGAGTTATCTATCTATCTATCATTTTCCACAATTAAAATTGTACAACATGATGTACCTTTACAATAATTAATATCTATAATATTATAAACATGCCGTGTTTGTACATTGAAGCTATTTAAAAAAAAACCACAGGATAAGTCTAAATAAACGATGGAGAAACACGATGCATTTTTGCGATTTTTTGGATTTGTTTTCTGTTTGTCTGTTTATTCGGGAGCTATGTAAGAACTACTGGGCCGATTTCGATAGAGTTTTAGCTGATCGATAGCCAATTAGCTTAGATTTGATATCTGCGCTACTTTTTATTCCGGGAATTTCGCGGGAATTTTCCCAGGAGTGGTTTGAAGTGGTTCGGATACATAAACATTAGCTTATTCCGACACAGTTTCCACTAAAACGATTGTTTTCATTCTCTATTTAAATAATCCATTACTCTGTGTCCTGGGAATCCCGCGGGAATTCCAAGACAAGCGTGGACAAAGTTGCGGGCATATCCTAGTACTTAAATATACTTATGAAACCATTATGAAATTCATACACTTTATACTATCATCGATCAAAATAAACCTATAAATAGTATACAAAACCGATGTAACCGATCGAGGTGTATCTCGAAGATAAGAGTAGTTTTGAAATATTATGGTACGAGGCACGTGTGTATTTTAGAACCATCTAGTATGTTTATATCGTAGGTTTTCTCTGGCACGGCTTTTGTTTTAAGTTTATGCAAACAAATTAGAATGCAGGCTGTGTCCATTCAGTATCCCGAGACTACGACTATGAGTTATCTAAGGGAGTTCATACACATGTGTAAGACATCATATTTATGAAATATAAATTGCGTACATAATACATAGTCTTGTCCTTAATAACTTACACGGGGATGTTTTTAGTCATTCAAGGCATGTTTAACAGTATGTCGCTGAATAGATACGTAATCCCAGCGTTTGCCCGCTTGGTATTTAGGGTTCTAAGGATATCTTGGCAAAAACATGCACCTTTCTACCATCTACCCATCTGTGCCTTTTTGTCCATCTGTGTTTGCATCATTCAGATATTTTCGCCGAAAAACTTGTATTCTTCTACTGGGTCTATAAGAAAATGTAACACTACGACGTAATCTATATGTTACTACACAACAATGTAATTCATTGCAAATAATCTGTTTTTAATGTATGAAAAGGATGTCACACACACACACACACATACAAAACACACATTGTATATTCCCTAAATTAAGCAAGTTACGCTAGTGTTATGAGTAATATACAACGGACTACTTTGGGGCCGATCCTGACATCAAGAAAAAAGTAAATAAAGGAGAAAATTCGTTTCCGAAATTTATTATACCAAGAATTGAACCCGGAGCCTCTGCGCTGTAGTAAGGTAAGTTTAGCTCGCTCAGCCACCGAGGCTGTCATAACAATACCACAAAACAACTAAAATTGGGGATGGATGTTGAAAATGTTTTATCAATGTATTTTCATTATCATTATTTTTTTATTGCAGGAGTTCAGCAGCGGCCAACTTGATGGAAAGCGGTTACCATTACCTATGGACATTTGCAACACCTAAGGTGTTACAAATGCGCTGCTGCTCTCTTAAGGGAGACTGGAACCTGGTCACTAATGCCGTAACACAACTCAAGGTTGTTATGGCGACATACTATAAGCCAGGGGTGGTAGCCATCCAGTCGGGCAAATGCCCTACCACCTGGCAGAGTATATAGTCGAGTCTATTACAGTTCTTTAATAAGATTTTATTTAAGTCAATATGTGGGGAGAAATATTTATATTAGGAGGTGATAACGTTCAAAAACCGTGAAATTGTTTTGCCCCTCCCTTTATGTTTTGAACGATGAAGTGACATATAATAAAAAAAATATGCTGGAAAGCTTAAGAAAACATTGACAAATATTAGTTGTAAAAATACTACTATAAAATAATACTGGCTGAGTAATATTCTGTAGTAAGTTTCGTAGCAAATGAGGAAAACTGTAAATGTAAATATTCGTCACTTTACCGAACCTTTCCTTTATAGTACGTGGACGTCCCTGCACTAATACTATTTAATTAACCGACTTCAAAAAATCGAGGAGGTTCTCAATTCGTCGGAATACTTTTTTTTGCATGTTCACCGATTACTCCGAGATTTATGATCCGATTTACGTGATTCTTTTTTGTTCGAAGCGAAATAGCTGCCGTTTGGTCCCCTATAAATTTAACATAGTTTAGCCCAGTAGTTTTCATTTTATTAACATTTTATATGAAAAAATTTCCATTCCGTTCCATATGTACACTGATTACTCTGAGATTTATGATCTGATTTACGTGATTCTTCTTTAGTTTGATGCGGAATAGTTGCCATTAGGTCACCTAAAAATTTAACATAGTTTGGCCCAGTAGTATGCATTTTATGAACTTTTTTTGTTCCGTTTCTTGGGACCCGTATTTTTTAAGGCGCGTGGCATCTTTCGTAGGCGTACCCATAGCTAGACACTAAAAAGTAAAAAATAAGAAAAATAACTTCGTTTAAAACAACCGACTTCAAAAACTAAAAAGTATAAAATAACTTATTTCTAAAGCTATTATTAATTATAATATATATTATCTAAAACATCTTGAAGTCGGTGCAAAGTAGAACATAAAAATTACTATATTTTGAAAATTACTAAGCACCGACTTAAGATGCTTTAGATAATATATATTAAAAATAAGATGTTAAAATTAATAATAGCTTTAGAAATAAGTTATTTTATACTTTTTAGTTTTTGAAGTCGGTTTTTTTAAACGAAGTTATTTTTATTAATAGAGTTTTAAATAAACTCCGGTGTGAAATTGCCTTAAGCCAGCGCTCACTGTAACGGGACGGATAAAGTGCAATAAGCGATTGTTTGTATAAGATATTCTAAATGTGGGCAGTGGAGCCACACTCCCATACATTTCTTTACCGATACTTGTACATTTTTAACTAATCCTCAATGTTAATTCAATTAGGAAACCGTCGCTATACTAAATACATAGTCGTATACCCGCCTACCTCTTTTATAGAACAATACATGTTTTTATTATGTGCTTTGGTTATGTTACCTGTAACGGTTTTCTTGCTAATTGCTTCTTTGTGGTTTATTTGTATTGATTTATTGTATTTGCAATTAATTTATTCTCTATAGCAATGGTATCGTAAGATGTTTATTATGTTTCATTTGACTGTTACTAAAAAATAAAGCTTTGATGGACACACGAGTCTTTTTACTTTGATGTTTAATATTAAATAAATATTATGTATTAATGTATGTATATTGATATATATTATTAAATACACCACCGTCAATATTAAAAATCTATCAATCCCTGCCAAGGGTTGCCTGGAAGACATCGCTTCTTAGCGATCCGTTGTACCATCTATTATCTTTTTCTACTTCTGTTTGTTTATTCTTTTAATAAGGAATTATTTATCTATCAATATATTCTTATACCATAGATAAGTATCTAATGGTATATTTTAAAAATTATTGCGATATTGAACGTGGGCCTTCTCAAATTTTCGCAGCATATACCAGCCCTCCGCGTAGTTCATCCAAGTACCGACGACCTTGTGCAGGTCGTTGGTCCACCGGCTGGGCAACATCACGGTTGTCGGCCATAGATTCTGCGACAGACGTGACCAGCCCACTGCTATTTCAACTTATTTCTATCTTATACTAATATATAAAGCTGAAGAGTCTGTTTGTTTGAACGCGCTAATCTCAGAAACTACCGGTCCGATTTAAATTCTTTCAGTCTTAGATAGCTCATTTATCGAGGAAGGTTATAAGCTATATATCATCACGCTAAGACCAATAGGAGCGGAGCACCAATGAAGAATGTTTCTAAATCGGGGAGTTTGACGAAGTCGCGGGCATAGCTAGTGTTTGATAATAATTAACGCAAAGTGGAAGATTTATGTGTCAAGTATAGTAAGTTTGAAACAATCAATACATACATAAAAAGCTTTTTATTGTACAGTGTAAACCAGCGATATTTAATCTTTTTTTTTATAAGGGCCACATAGATGTATTAGATTAGGTGCTGTGGACCACAACATACATTTTTTTAGATCTTTTTTTATTGATAGAGTATAAAAGAGGCTTACCGCCCACCTAATGGAAAGTGGTGTACACCAAAGCGTATAACAAACTAACAAATATAGGTAGTACAATGGCGGTATTTACTCAAAATATCTCTTCCAGACAACCTTATATAAAATTCAGCCTTCCTAAACAGATGTAAATTCCCACATTTTTTTAGTGTGTCTGTCTAAAGTTATGGCCCCACAAGAAGTGTCTGGCAACTGTATATGTTTGTTTATAGCAATATCATATATGACATATGTAAAGACTAGCCTTGCTTCTTTGACGTAAGCTGGCATGGTTTTTTCCTACCTTTGATACCTACTACCTGAAAAATGGCCCCGCTTTCAGCTTAGCGAGTATCCATTCCTTTCTTAGTTTATGTTAAAATACCAATCCAAAAAATGTCGTCTTTGTGACTGGAATCGTGGACCAATACATTATGTATGCAAAAACAAACATACTACAAATATAAATATTAATACACTCATATACTCTGTATTACAGTATATAGGTATACATAACAACAAAAAGACAATAAAAAAATCAAAAAGATATTTCGTTTAATAATACGAATCACCAAAAAGGTTATTCCGATTACGGGCAATATATGATACAAATAAAGAAATAACGAGGGTGCTACATCGGATTATCTCGTTATACATTAGGACAATAAACACCGTGTAAAGACCACCCATCCGCCATTGTATACCATTATAATACTTTGCTAGCGAGCACACGTCGTTTATTTGAACAAATAAACTAACAATTTCATTACAAAACAAAGCTATGGATTTCCTATGAATGAAAGCGCGTGGGCCGCAATCGTACATCTATTGTACTTTTGCTGATTACTCCAATTTAAATTCAACTTTATGCGTTTTGGTTTAGAGTTTATTTTCAGTTTAATTTTCAATAAACTTTTCATAATAGAATTTATAATTTAAAGGCTGATAAATTAAGGTTCATTTTAGAATGATACCTACATTTTCAAAGAAAATTATTAACAGTATCAAAGTGAGAACAGGTGGCAGCGCTTAGTAGGTTTTGCCTACTGTAATTGCTCACTGCGTAGACATTGTCGCGATAGCTAAGGGATCTCAAAATGAAATATGGCCTTTTCTTTAACACTTTAACTAAGAATAATGTATTATTTGTGACAAAGTGGGTTTATATGGGTAAATACATTAATGTGAAAGTCCAAGTTACATTAAAAAATCCTAAGAATGTCACTTAGCACTTTTTTATTGGAGTTAATAAATATTAACGTAAACTTCTTCCAAAGTTATTTAAAATATTTTTTTATTCTTTAGCTTGAACTACTGGCCATTCTTAACTGTTACCCTAACAAAACTAACAGAACAAGCCTTAAGTGTTCTGACAAATGTTACAAGACAATACCTCATCTGTAACTGTTTTCCTGAAGATAGCGTAAGACCGTAAGACACTATTAAATAGAATAAAATTATATCAAACTAGATCGTACGACTTACTTATGTAAATAATTAGATACTTATAATATCTATAAATAATAATATAATTAAACAAACATATTAATATAAAATACTGCGTATATTCCAAAACATATAAAAGAGCTCATTAAAGTCCCTGACTAAGTTATTTCAGACGGTGGGATTTTAAAATCTTTAATTACGTGGTAGTAAATTTTGAAATATTCATGTACGTAATTTTTTTTTACATACATTAACAACTTTTTTACACACGACGATTTCAACGAAAATTTATTAAAAATGTAAATGCTTTCTAGGGTATTTCTGACTATATCTGTATAAAAATGCAGGTTTGTGACATTTGCGGAATGCATATATGCATATGTGGTAATCGACGACATCAACGCGTTTCGTGGTACAACTCAGAAGCTTGTTTCAAATTATAAGATTACTAGAGGTTTTAACAATGTTTCGTTTGATGTAAATTTCAAATCAATATCCCGCGGATAAGTCCCAGTTTCGGGATAAAAAGCTTCCTTTCTTCCTTTATTTTAAACCTGTATATGAAATTTACGTAATTATTTTTGTAAATAAACTTTTTTTTAAATACTGACCCACTATTAGTTTCAAATAAACTAGTAACAATCCAAAACATCAGGGCGCCCGGAGGCGATATCCGGTGCCTACACACTTCCGCCACTGGACTTCCAATCTAAATCCATTGCTATTTCCAGTTGTAGAGATGATCGAATTCGTAGTATTTCATGCCTATATTACGTTTTATAAATTAAAAAATACTCGTACTAATAATCTCACCGGGAGCGATTTTGGTGACTTTTTTGTGTGTTTGAGCGGGTTCCCGGATGGTTTAGATTCACAGTTAGAACCGGTAGGTGGCGCTGAGATCGGGTTCTAGAATCCTCCTGATCACCTAGACCGATTTTGGTGATTTTCTTTCTGTGGAATGGAACAGTCTTTTAGGAATTCAGAAAATAGGCGGTACGAAATTCGCCGGGTCAGCTAGTAGAATATAAAAATAAAAAATAAAAACTTCGTTAAAAAAAACCGACTTCTAAAATTAAAAAACTAAAATGTATAAAATAACTTATTTCTAAAGCTATTATTATTATATATATATATATTATCTAAAACATCTTAAAGTCGGTGCTTAGTAATTTTAAAAATATAGTAATTTTTATGTTTTACTTTGCACCGACTTCAAGATGTTTTAGATAACATATATTAATAATAATAGCTTTAGAAATAAGTTATTTTATACTTTTTAGTGTCTAGCTATGTATGGGTGGACCTACGAATGGTGCCGCGCTTCTTAAAAAATATAGGTCCCAAGAACCGGGAACAAAAAAATGTTCGTAAAATGAAAAATACTAGGTCAAACTATGTCAAATTTTTAGGGGACTACATGGCAGCTATTCCGCGTGGAACAAAAAAAGAATCACGTAAATCGAATCATAAATCTCAGAGTAATCGGTGTACATATGGAACGGAGTGAAAATTATTTCCATGAAAAATGTTCATAAAATGAAAACTACTGGACCAAACTATGTAAAATTTTTAGGGGACCAATTGGAAGTTATTCCGCGTCGAACAAAAAAAGAATCACGTAAATCTGATCATAAATCACGGAGTAATCGGCGAACATACATAAAAAAAGCAAAAAAAAAAAGATCGCGACGAACTGAGAACCTCCTCCTTTTTTCGAAGTCGGTTAAAAAAGACATTTCTTCGCATATTTCTTTTTGTGACCGTTCTTGTTCAATCGATCAATAATATGTAATTTAATTGGATCTATGTGGGTACATTATTGGTCTTAAAAATGTATACATAAGTAAGTATAAGTAGGACGCCACATTGTTACTTTTATATATGCATATTTGCTAAAAACCGCTTTGGCGTACGAAATCGGTAGCTAGTAATACAAATTGCTATCTTAAAATGTAATTTCTTTGGCGAGGGATAGAGGTGAATGTTATAATGATTTAATTTGTATGTATATTTGTAAGTTTGTTAGTGTTTTCTGGGATGACGGATTTAGATATGAATCGATTTCCTAGATATTTGGTAGGTTCAAAACAAAATGTATGTAGGGTCTTACCATCATATCAGAATCATTTCTTAGAGTTAAACTACGCAGTTTAGCTACGCAGCGGTTCTCTAGAACGTTTATTCCGTGCACAATAAAAAGTGGGAAGGAACATCTTATCTTGGTGTTTTTCCTGCGCTATGACATTTAGGGACGTGGGTGTTTTGTGGTTATATTAAATTGAAAGGTCTGTTGCGATCTTAATTATATATTTTATAGATTTTTCAAGTTTTATTTGGTTTTAGATTTTATAGTAATTATTAGTTGTTGATGCTTAGACGTATGTAAGGCGAGTGACATGAGTGATTTATAATAAAATTATGAAGTAATGAAATGAGGTTTTATGAAATGAAGTTGCCTTAATAGCAGTGGGCATAAAATTTCTTCGAGACCAGCAATATGTTAGCAATGGTCTTGGTGTTGCAAAGGTAAGTAACTATAGGTGATGGTGACCACTGTCTATCAAGTGCCTGCTTTTGATCTTAAATAATATCACATAGCACGGGCGCGGCGCGATGGCCAGGAAAAGGCAAAGGGACGTGGAAGAAGAAGCAAGGGGAACTTCGCCACCAGTCAACCGCTACACTGCACTGTCCCCCGGGGGTTCACAGAGTAGGATTTCATTTATGCGAATTAAAGTTATTTAATTTAATTGTAAGCTGTTTTCTTTAGTTCGTGTTACAACTATATAAATTGCGGAGACAGCACTGACATGATGTGTGAGTATCTATTGTTTGAGTATTTTTCATTTTAAGTTATCTATAAATTAATCCATAACTCTTTATTGTACACCAATACAAAAAAAGAACTTACAGACTAAAACTATGTCCCATTACGCAAAAAGGGCGGTTTTATCGCTAAAAAGCTATCTCTTTCAAACAACCCCAGGAATAAATTGAGATTATAATGACGATGCGCTAGTAATAAATGCATTAAATACAGATGTTTTTTATATTAAATAGATATATATTTAATATACCTACATAACATAAAAATACATATCTACAAAAATGCTTATAGATTCATAATAAACTTTTTAAACTCTTTCTTGATACTGAGGATGGGGAGGGAGAATTCAAGGAGGTGTTCCTTAGCACAACCAAACATGTGCCTATTCAGTTTGTACGAGTATTTATTTTTTTGTCACGGCCTTAGGAATGAACTGATTGTTATAAAATTTGGTTAATATTTACTTTCCATAACGATCATTCGAACGTAAAATACCTTTTTTCAAAAAAATGGATAATTTCAGGATACACAAAAACTCTTGATACGTTGTTACCTCTCGTTAAAAAAAACTTGTTTCGAAATTTATACATGTGATTTTCGATAAAACTGATAGCGACAGGATATTTGTTATCCTAAAAATATGAATTTCAAATGTACGTGAAAAAGCCGCTAATGCTATGGTATACTTTAAGCTTATAACATACTTTCGCCTTGTTCTTATGTTTAAGAGGCAAAAGTTATTAATGATAGATCTAAAAATACCGTAGGGATACCAATAACTACAAAATTACATAATTGATAGCTGTGTTAATAACATAGTTTAATCATACAATTCTTTACTTGATAGAGCCGTTTTAAAAAGAAAGTTCCAATGTTTAATATTAAAATCTATATGAATGAAATATTTTGGTAATAAGAGGTTTTAATCGAACTCAGAAATGTATTAATTTAGAATGTGTGTCGTGCAAGGAGGCAATTTGTCATTATATCTGTGAGAGCGATAAACAATTAGTATGTAATTAATATTTGAAAGTGATTCATTTTCATTTTAAAGGTTCCCCTGTAAAATGGTCATGTCGTCTATCTTCTTAACCGATTTAAAAAAAAACATGTTCTGGCTGTATTTTATTTTTTAATAGTTTGTAGTCAAATGATAAAAAGAGTGGACATTTGTAACATCTAAGGAACCCTTACAATCGCCCAGTAAAATAAAAATATTTTTTATATACCTTAAGTGCAGCATCTAGCTTATGGCCCACCTGATGGAAAGTGTTCCTTTGCCTGTAGACATTTGCAACACCAGAGGTAATACCAAAATGCTGTCGGCCTCAAAGAATTTTATGGCTCCTTTTAAGTCAAGCCTTATATCGTAACACTGTAGGAAAACTTTACATGGGAGCTCTTTCCACATCCCCACGATGCACAAGAGAAAATTTCTTGAAAACCGTTGGGTATATGAACGAAACAGTTCAAGGTAGTGTATGATATTGATGACTCCGAAAAGCAGCTAAATTCTACAGGCATAGATGCCACCGTATGATATTTGGCATTTTAATATTTAAAATGCATTTTCTCAAGAAAATCAGTAAACAATGAAGTCATAAATAAACTAATGAAGTTACTTCTCAATTTTTTTGTTTGATCTATAAATAAAAAGGAAATTATGTACCTTAAGTAAGATAATTATTTGAAAACAACTGGACTGATCGAACTATTATTGAATAACATGCAAAATAAAATGCACGAATTTTGATATAAGGTAATTTACCTGTTGTCATTCCTAAATTTTTTATTAAGATTCGTCTACCTGTTACGAAGCCAATTTGACAGAAACTTTCAGACTGAAAAATAATCTAATAATAATATTTTATTAGATTTTAATTAGGCTAATATGTCTGAACTTTCATATATATTCTTATTCCATAACAACATAACAACAACAACAACAACAATAGTCTTTATTGTACACCAACTTAAAACAGTGACACATTAACATAAATGAAAATTGGTAGATAGTACAATGGGCGGCCTTATTGCTTAAAGCAATCTCTTCCAGGCAACCTTTGGATGGACAAGGATCTCAATTAAAATAAATTGTTGGCGTGTAGCTAAAGACTAAACTAAAGATAATATATATAATATAATGTATAATAAGATACTTATATATTTACCATATACATTTAGAGACATACATATATATATATATATATATATATATATATATATATATATATATATATATATATATATATATATATACGTACATAGACATACACAACAAATAATACATATTATGCAGTGAGATAGTGCTCCTTCACAAGTCTGTTGAAACTATGGATCGATTTAGCACAGCGCACGTCTGCCGGCAATGCGTTCCAAAGTTGCACGGCACAAACAGAGAACGATCGTGCGTAAATCTCCGTAGTATGTAAAGGAGTCCTCAGCCGCAACTTCTCTGATGATCTCAGGGATCTTGAATCACTGTGGAAGAACTGGAAGCGTTCTTTAAGATAGGACGGAGTACGAGGATCAAACAATACGTTATAAAGAAGAGACAGAACATGAGCATTACGGCGAAGTCGAATTGGTAGCCACTTGAGCTTTTTACGATATTCGGATATGTGATCATATTTTCGTAATCCAAATATGAATCGTATACAGAAATTTTGGAGTCGCTCAAGTTTATCTAATTGGCTTTGGTTAAGATCGAGATAGCTGACGTCACCATAATCAAGTATTGGGAGAAGGAGGGATTGCGCAAGCATACATAATACGTACTCACTTCATTTCATTCTTAAGTTTAATTCAAGTCCAGTTTTCATTCCTATAATAAAATTATAGGAATAAAAACAGGAATATCATCAAATTATATTAAGGTTTAAGTTATGGTGAACAATAAAGAGTTTTCATTCATTCATTCATAGTTCAGGCATATTAGCACGAAGGCATAGATAGCTGCTTTGCGTAAAGCGATGAAAATCTTTAACGTCACTAACAATGTCGCATGTGAAATAACACATAAACCCATGGCCATATCTGCGTGAAACGGCCTAAATCTTTAACACTAACGCATATGAAGCCCCACCTTAACAATGAAGAATAAAAGGGTAAGCTGAGGTGCACACTGAATGTAGAAATTCAGATATGTCGTTAAGCCATGTCCCGAAGTCCGATCCACGTGAGATGATACACGTCGAGACGCCGACGACTGCCGAGATTGTAGATCGGCCCTTTGTTTTAGGGTTATGGGAAAATACCACTGGTATGAATATTAAATCATATTTATTAGTCTTACATTCGTATTGTCTGTTACAGAACAGGCTGTGTGTCACGAATTTAATATCTACCAGCTGCGGGCGCCACTTTGTCCACGGGACTTGGACTTTGTATTCATGTCTTTTGAACCTTGCAAGATATCGAAATGGTAGGTATATAAAAAGATTTTTTTTATTGAATCCCTAAAAATTTAATTGAAATATGTTGAACCAGAGTCATGATAAACTTTCAGACAAATTTCCAGACGGTAATTATAGAAACTGCCAAAATCAAGTTTCTTTTAAATAGCAGTATTCACAAGTTTTGGCATTTATTTAAAAATTACATACATTTCCTTTGTTTTATTAATATAAATAGGTTTATAAAGAATTATGTTTTATACTTTATGCTACTGTCTTAAGCAATTTATTTATTATATTATTTGCAACGACATAAAGACAATATCCATACTTTAGAATACACACCCGTCTAATTTTATTAAAGAAAAAATTATGTCAACATGATACGGATATGACCGAACGTTTACAGATTTGATATTATATAGTATTTCTATATATTAATGTTTATAATCATTCTCTGTATACATATAAGGAATATAGTGTTAAGGTGTACACCTAATTTAATCACTGTATGTTAGAATTATGTCCAAATCTATAATATTCAGCAGTGCCGTAAATAGGGCGGTGCCACCGGTGCCCAGGCACAGGGCGTAGACTCTGGGGAGGGGAAGAATGGCCCGACCAGGAGGGACTATTATTTTTTCGGTTTGCTTCTGATAAGGCCCCGCTGCGCTCCTAGTGCTCGATTCCAACACATACGTTCCTACATGGAAGGATCATCAAAAACGTCTGTTAAATTAGACAAAAAATCGCGCTCATTTTTTTGTCAACGCACGAGCGTATTTGTGTTCTAGTTCTTTAAAATATTAGATAATTGGTCCACCACCACCAAGGTCCTTGTGATTTATTTTATCAATCACCCTGAATGAAATAAAGTAGACCTATACATAGCATTGCTCTAGCTACGGTACCTATAATATCTAAAAATAACAAGGCCGCAGTTATAGAAGCTCGCATAGGGCCCATATAAGGCTATAGGCACTGATATTCAGTTTGCAAATCGAATAAACGAAATATTGTCTATTTTTATTTATAGTTTCAGAACACCTTGTACAAATTAAGTTTAGATTTGTATATTGTATTTTGAGCGTCCATATTTCACTTTATAGTAGGATAAGTATACATTAAGGGATAAATTATTCTGTTTTAAAATGTGTTTAAATTATCATAAAATAATTCACTACAAATATAAATCTTCAAATAACCCTATAAGACGATACTAACTCATACTCCATATCTTCCGTGTGCCAATTGGTAATATATTGGTCAGGAAGACAATAAGTACCCAAATCCATCGAGGAAGAGCCTGCAATTGTATTGAAAAACATAAAAAGACATTATTTTATAGGTTGGCAGTAAATAACTTTCGATTACTCACATCTTTGCTACAATATTTATATTATTTTTATTGCTTGCATTGAACGACGGGTGGATATGCGAAGAGGCGGAGATTAGGGTTGCTATATCTGATCCAAGAAAACAGTTGAAAAGACAGAGAAAATAATAATATCTATCTATAGTATTATAGAGTAATAAACATGCCGTGTTTGTACATTGCAGCTATTTAAAAGAAAACTGGAATAGACTATATAAACGAACCGGTGCTTTTTTTAGATTTCTTGTCTGTTTGTCTCTTTGTTCGGGATTCACGTAAAAACTACTAGGTCGATTTAGATGCGGTTTTCGCTGATCAACAGTAAATTCGTAAACTTAAAATCTGCGCTACTTTTTACTATGGGAATCCCGCGGGTATTTTTCTGGGAATAATCTTAAATGGTTAGATTAATATACAAAACAAATTCCTGTGTGATTTTTTCACTGAATTATAGTAAATTGTGTGTGTTAAAGTTGTGTTGTGTTTTATCCCGGGAATCCCGCGGGAATGTTTCCGAGAGCGGTTTTTTGTTGTTCGGGTACATACAAATTAACTTATTCTGCCACAGTTTTGACTAAAATCATAGCTCATTCTTTTTACATTTTCTGTTTTGTGACCCGGGAACCCCAAAAGAATTTCAAGTCAAGCCTGGATGAAGTCGCGGATGTATCTTAGTTTCAAATATAATAATACCCAGACAGTGTTATTTCAACTTAATTTTTTATTTCTCCTTTTTGAGCAACGGTTTATGAATACATTTTATATTAAGGCTGAACTAAGAGTTAGTTCATATGTGTAATTATTTATTATAATTATGAATAAAAAATTTGAATTATACAATTATTTTATAATAATGAAATGAATTTCGTTATTATAAAATAATTGTATAATTCAAATACCGAATTCCGATGATGAGAAAGACGGTGAATTGATCATGTATTTTTTATACAACATACTCTTATTCGCACAGAATTTTATTTATTTTTAAGAAAAAAACTTGCCAAGTGCATGACAATCTACGCACATTGAGTATTCGTCACTTGTCTATCATTTAATTGTGAACTATAAAACATATTTCCAACCCCATATACTTTGCATATTAGCTAGTTTTAAAAATGGTACTGGTAAAAACCACAAATTTGTTTGATATTCAATTGGATAAACTGCAAAAACAGTAAATATATAACGATAGTTGAAATGATAAATTATAAGAAAAATTCAGGATGCATCCAATATCCTTAAGATATTTGGTTGTAGTACGATATGGCAACCTTAAGAGGCGACCACCACTAAAGCACTACGAGAACAAAGAGTCACTACTTTGAAAGAGTAATATAATAAAACTTCATAAAGAAATAAAATTTTACAACAGGCAACAAATTGTACAAGATTATACAGCTGAAATAGATGGCACGTGCTATAGTTTAAATGTAACATTATACGTTATAAATTGAACTGGAATTAAGTATCGCGTTAAGGTTAGCAGTTAAAATGAAGACCAAAATGACAAGTATCGGTAAATATTTTTTCATTCACATACAGGGAACAGACTGCTCATCTCATGCAAAGTGGTTCCAATGAATAAAGAGTATTAAAAGTAGCAGAAGAACTATTAATCACCTTTGAAGACATTTAATGATTATTATCTTTTTTCAAAAACATTTATGAGATGATCTCATAATTGAAATAATCTCAGATATAAATTCACATAAAAACCTAAGAATGACGGTCAAGTTAGAATAACTTGTAAAATCAAATGAAATGTGATTAGGTATTAGAAATACAAACGCCTAATATATTGGTATTATTTTTGTCATACATAACTACTGTAAAACAGTATACACATAATTAAATCGTATGTATACCTACGTATCGCTTATTTTTATCGCTACCGATAAAGTATAGGATTTCTAAGTTCCGAAAAAAATCAGAAAACAGGCGAAATAAAAAAGAACCCAAACGGCTCGGGACGCCGAACAGAAGTGAAAACTTAAATTAATCTAATTTGAACTATTTAATATTGAAATTGTTTAACTTGAGAAAACCTTAGGTTATTTCTTAAACTTTATGTATATATTATGTATATAGTAATATGATAATAAAATATATTTTATTCTTAGCTACAATTCTTGAATATGTACCTACATTAGAATTTTGCGTATGTACATTATTAGCATCATTATTCAATCTAATTACCGAAATATGGCTAGCGCTGTGGGTAAGAGTGAGAGAGGAGGAGACTACCTACCGCTGCCGTATGCGTGAGAGAAAGGGAAGCCAGACAGACTGGCGCCGTAACGCGTTAAGTAACGAAGCGGTTTACCCTCCCATAAGAAGCTATCTCTTCAAAAACATTGAATTCTTCTTATGTCATTATTACATTTAGTAAAAAGTTATACGTACGTTTTAATTGTACAATTTCGGTCAAACACAACAACTAGATTCTTCGTATCTTGTTACTATCATATCTACAATTTATAGGAACCGAGCAGTATAACCTAAATTTATTACAGGTCACACCAAGTAGCACAGCTAGTTGTAACAAACCAGTAGCTCGCTTCATTAAAAACTTTAACACTCTTAACGTTTTCTCATATATTTTAAGTAGGTGTTTAGAAATTCACAGTATTAGTGTGTACGCAGTTAAACAAGATATATCTGCGCGTGGGAGAGCATATCTCTAATTAAAGGATATCTTAATTGGAACCGTTGCTTTTACGTTATACGTCATTTCTTATTTATATTACATTGAACACGTTTATATATATAAGGACAAGACATGTTTCGAAATCAATTAAAATATATAGAATTTTATTTGCGTTCTTTGGGCTTCATACTAATTAGAGACCACTGATGGTGCGCTGTTAGTAAAATCTAAGTGCCTAAAGCGGTTACGTTCGCATGACGAACATTATAAGTGCCAAAATAAAGTGCAGCTTTATGTCTTACAATTACCAGTATATTTAGACACATACCAATATTACTAAATGATTCTCCAAAAGTGGCCGCTTTAGACCCTACGATTCGAGACAGATACTCTATAAAAACTGCCTATATGCGTTGTGTCTGGTTTACATATTGTATCATTCATTCATTTGCCTTTTTATTATTGGTTAAAAGTTTGTAATAAGCTCCATGCAAGTAATATCATTTTTTTAACAATTGTAAGATAAAATAATAGATAGTAGAATATAAAGGTCGTTCTTCATTGAAGAAACGTGGTGGAAATTGAAGAAACCCTTCGTACACTTTAGAATGAGCAAACCCTATCCAAGCACTGCTTGACATATGGGCCGATATTATTGAATATACCATTAACGGTCGGACTTTTTTGAGGAAAATGGGGTAAATAAAAAATATCATTACAAAAATCATTTCTCAGTTGAATTCTTCGTTATATTTCACACTAGCGGCCCGGCGCGGTTTCACCCGCGCTCTGTCCCGCTCCCGTCGTAAATAGCGTCATATTATATAGCCTATGACACTTCCCTGTTAATGTTGCTTTCGAACAGTAAAATAATTTTTAAATCGGTTATGTAGATCCAGAGATTACCCCTTACAACGTCACAAACGCAAAAACATTACCTCTTTATAATATTAGTATAGATGAAACGTAAAACGTAACCAATATCGAAATTCTATATTTTACCGTCAATCTATCAATATTTGCGTGGCAAACGTGTGAGACGCCGACAATAATTAAGAGGATATAATCTAATGGGGTATTTGGCACATACATATCACAACATCAATAATTTCGGAAACAGTGTACATATAAAAGCCGGCGCTCTAACACCTTGTCATCATTATAACTTTAAAATATCGTGGTAGAAATAATGCGTATCGAAAACTTTGACACCTGCACACACTTCATCCTATTACGATAATTCTTTTACAGTGCAGGCTGTCCAACTTTGGAATATGCTGCCTCTTACTGTCAGAGAGGCCAAATTCTTACCTACATTTAGAAATTTACTCAGAAAACACTACTTGTCCATAAATAGCTATGTCTGATTAACACAATATAATCATACTAATACATTTATTATAATAGCTTATGTATTTTGTAATAATTATATTATTGTATACGTGTATATGTATGACTATGTATATATATATATATATATATGTATTTGTTAAATTAGTTTGAGTATTTATGTGTCCATTGCCTTTTTCCTGCACCACCTACATCGCCTGATTCAAATTTGTATCGCCTAGAAAATATTGTAATTATGGTCTGTTTTTGTAATTGTATGTTTTGGTGTGAAATAAAGTGTTATCTGTCTCTCTCTCTATTACTGTATTATAATTTAAAAAAATAAGCACAAGCACAGAAGTATTCTTATGAGGCTGATGTACGGAAGATCAAACCATTTCGAAAGTATGTTTTATAGTGACAAAGCTTTCTTAGTGGGCGATCTAACTATACTCATGAATGGATGGCTGAATGAAACCAGTCCCTTATAATTCAAAGACGACGTATCACTGCGGCTTACCGCCATAACTCAACGCGGTTGCGAAATCAAACAGCAAAATCACAATCATATTTGCACCAAACCACCGTTTAGATGCAAAATGCCATCAACCTTGTTAGACATTTTGATAAACAGCTTTTAGTTAAAGACTGTTCATACAAATGCTTCATATTAGGTGTCGATTTTGATGGACTTGGAAAAAACTTAGCTGTTTTAATGTGGCACTTTTTTAAGACCATATTATATGCTTTGCGAAATTGAGTTCTGGATGTCTATATTTATAATATTATAAAATTTTAAACATGCGGTGTCAGAACATTGAAGCTATTAAAAAAAAACTGGAATAGACTATGTAAACGACGGAGAACACGATGTTATTTTTTAATACATATATTTCTTATTACTATAAATTACATTACGATTCATAAATGGAATTGAGGGTTGTAAGCATACTTTAATACTTTTACTTTGGTATGTACAGACAGTCCTCTCTCTTTTCTTTCACCATTTCCTAATTACTTGGGGCCGGCACAATATGTCTTTTCCTTCCACACTTCTTTACTCTGACATACATCTTCTGTCACACCACATATCATCATATCATCCTTCACACACTCCATCCATCTTTTTTTTGGACTACCTCTACATTTGTATCCATCTATCTTGTAGTTTAACATTCTTTTTTGTTACGTGACTTTCATCCCTCCTCATTATATGCTCACGCCCACAGTCCTATGGGGTATAATTAATCCGAGCTTGAAAAATCAAGACGTTGTTCTTTAATACCTTTATTTAAGTCAATAGGTGAGGAGATATTAGCTATCCAAGTAACAAAAAATGTGTCCCACACCCCGTCTTATTATTGAGATAGGATGTAGAAAAAAAAACAGGCTATAGAGCCCCAAAAGTACTTCCGACGAAAATAACTAAGAACAATATTCATTGTCATTTTGGGATATCAGGAATTTTCAATTAAGTACCTTTTTATGGATCTGTAGTAATCCGTTATCAAATAACATACTGGGAACGTTTATGATCTCTACGAAAAACTTTACGGTTCGCAGGCTGCTATTTGAACTTATTTTCATAAGCGATTCATACCGAAAGTACATAGGCGATACTTAAATACATGACGCATACAGTGCAATAGTATACCTGATTCTTAGATTCCTGTTTACTTTCCTTCGGTGGTATTATCCAAAGATAAATACATAACAGAGCTGTACCAAGGTTTTACGAGGCAAGCTCTCGCTGCGAAATCTCGACTATTTGACACTTATTTTTATTTATTATGCCTTGAATAACGCTATTCTCAGCAGTCGAGATGCACACGGGAGGCACACACCTTATACGCAATATACTTATACAAATGAAATGCAGTGTCAAGAAATAGTTATTTGTCATATACTACTTTGGAATCAGGGGGCCTGTGCTATAAAGAGCTTTACCAAGATTTGGGTTCTAAGTCAATCTCAGCAAATTGAGTAATATCAACGTTAATCCTTCGAAGAATCTTCGAGTCTCTCAGTATTTTCTACTATGTGACTATTTGTGTAATGTAGAGTGTTCTCTTCCTTGTATCATCACCACACTAATTGCCCTCGGCTGGGTGTTCAGTGCCTCACTTTCTTGAGCCGTTACGTTCCTATGCACAAATGTTCTCAATAATGTTTCTCTTATGCACTCTAGGAATTCGGAGTAAGCTCCCAGCCGAGTTAGCCGCAATTTACTTCGAGGCTGGCAAGATGTTGGTACCACTTCTGGTTACAAATGGCCATAGGCAACGGTAACCGCTTTCCATCAGGTGCGTCGTCAGCCTGCCTTCTGTATTCAGCAATAAACAAAATATAGTTACAAGTTAGTTTTCAGATTTAATATTTTGGTCTATCAGGCTCTGCCAATAATTCACTACCCAAGATTTTCAGGAAAAAGCCAAGATGCGCGGAAGTGGCCTAACGGCGTAGTAACGGTACAAGCACTCGTTAAAATGATGAGAGGAACCGAGCACTCACTCAGATAAGGGACTCGTTAGTTCTCGTTCGACTCACTTAGTCACCGCACTTGTTAGGTGGACGGAAAAAAGGAATAAAATTATTCAAACGAACAATTGATATAAATTTTACAAGGACAATTCCACAATATAAAATTAATTTAAAAGAAACCTGAATCAAAATAAATAACCCATAATTTTACAACGCTGATATGTGTTCATTGTCAAATTGACATTAAATACCGCAACAAGATAAACGTTTGTGTCTTCGAATAAATTAAAAATTGATATTTGAAAACAACAAAAGAGTGGCGGCGCGCCGAGTCCATGACGTCATAATTAGGGGACTAACACATTTTGGCAGACGTGAGTCAAGCCCCGCCTAACTGTGAGAAAAGAGTGTAATAAAAGCTGGCCAAGTGCGTGTGATTCATGAGGAAAGGTTTCGTGGAGGTCACCAGCATCCACTGTTTTTGCCGTCTAGCTTCAGAACTCTAAAACAAGCATTTAATTGAAAATATCTTAATAACTATTTAAGGAAGCTAATTTTTAAAAGTATTTCACATAATGTATTTGCAGAATTTTACACAGCATAGTTTAAATGTCATTTTATTATGATTCTGAAAGTGAACATATGCCACTATAAACAAAAAGGTAATAAAATAAACAAACATTGATTTTCAGAATCTGTCTAACAATACACAAAATACATATATCGTCGGTGCCAGTTCAAGACCTTATTTTTATTTTTTCGTCGCCACTGTTACACCACTTACATATTTGTTAATAATTTGACGAAAAATAATATCATCAAAACTGTAGTTACAAGTGTCTGTACTGACGCCGTATGTACTGAAAGAAAAATCACCCCAGTCACATTTATGGCAACTGCTCCAGATTTTCAGGTGTCTTGCAATTTCACTATCATATAGGATAGTGGCATAAGGAATATTCTTTTCATTCTTCATATTCTGAAAGTACGCTTGGAGTTGCCTAATCCTAATCCTAGAGATGAAAACAGCGTCCCTGGGAAACAATTCTCCCTGCTGTCAAAAACTTAAGAAAACTGTGCCAACCATATATAACACATGTAACTAACTTTATTTTACAGTACGGTATAAATTGAAATTAAAAAAAAAACAATTTTGGTACATCATTTTATACTTATAAATTACTTTTCACTAAATTATTATATAATTTATATAAATTTAGCTAAGCTAAATGTTTGAAGTGAATATTTGGGCACTTGAATTATTAGCACCCACGCTTCACTCGTGCGGCAAACCATCTCGTGTCTAGATAAGTTACTTCCACCTCTCGTGTAACAACAATCTACTATTCTAATAATATTTCACCCTTATAGAAATGTAAGTTTTAAAGAAAAACTACTGTAACCTACATATACAGATCACGATGGCGATATTATTCGGTGTTTGTCAATATTGCCACAGTACCCTAAAAAGTAAAAGTATCTGTTTACATTATACACGGGCGCACGAGATTGAATTTCGATCATTATCGGTGCCTTATTTTTTGGGCATGATTCATTTGGGTGAGAGACCTGAAATTTAAGATAACACGTTAAGAATTTTCGATTAGCGAGGATGATGCAATTTTACCGTGTGCAAACGGCCCTCTAATGTAACGGTATGCAAACCGAATGAGTGAACGACCCTTTTACTTTTAAAAATTAAGGTAGGAGCGACAGTAGTCGTCACTACACCAGTAGTTGACACTACACCAGTAATTGGCACTTCTGTATTAAAAAACATGATATTTAAGAAAAGAAGCGCACAAAATGAAATAGAAATGTATTTATATATATTACAACACATCGAATGTGCTGTAATATATTATTTTGTGCAGTGTTTCCTTATTATGAGATGTTTGAGAAGAGTATATGTGAGGTGAGCATGAATGATATGATAAAGAATAGTGTAATTAGGGAAAGTTTTGAATTGAAAGAAGATGTAAAAATAAGAGTTAAAACAGGAATGTTAAGGTGGTTTGGGCATGTAGAGAGAATGGATGAAAATAGAATAACAAAACAAGTGTATGACAGCACTGTGATTAGTAGAGTTGGTACCGGTAGACCGCGACGTACACATCATGATCAAATAGCAGAAGTGTTAAGACGAGGTCAGGAAAAAAGGCATCTTAAATAAACTTACATGTATGTACAAAGAGGTTGATGAAAGCAGATGACACGAAAGTTGTTTGTCTGAATCGTCGCAAGTGGTGATCTAAAGTCTCTGCCTATACTCATGCGTGCTTGATTAGTGATTTTATACAAATTGTCAACCACTAGTGTCGTGTCAACTACTGGTGCTTTTACCTTATATGGTGCACTAATTGCATTATAAACATAACTGATATTCAATATCCTTATTTGATAAACACCTACGCAAGTGTATTTTTATGTATTTTAAGGAAATACTTAATAAAGGAGACTTTTAATGTGATCCCAATTAATAAAGGAGCTTAATATAATCTCTTGAAACATCAATTACATATACGGAATTACAAATAGCTTCAATTAGTCGTACCGTATGAGCTTTTTATGGGCAACAAAATTAGTCACATTAACTGTTGTAACAAAACAAAAATATGATTTTTTAAATTTAAGACACTATATAGATCTATTATAATGTTATAACATTGCAAACGTATCCTTTCTATATACATTTTATATTCATTAATTTGTTTAAAAATATATCAATAAGCTTAACTTCGATTTGGCTGGTATAGAGATAAGATAAGAGAATTTTCATTAGTTTGGCATTTACGTAATAATTATTATTTGGCCAATTTGTATTAATATATGGATACGTTTTACATGATGCAAAGCGTGATTATGTTAGATTGCGTTGAATATACAGGGTGGTATTTTTTAATATCACCTGGAGGGAAAGTACTCTAAATAATAGAGATAGCAAATTTTACTCCAAAGAACTAACTAACTCCGTTGGCTCAGCGACCCAAAATGTGTCTTGGCCTCCGAAACGAGAACATGCCACCTGTTCCTGTCCTGTGCGATTTCTTGCCAGTTCTTTCTTGCAAGAAACATTTCTTTATTTTTGAAACTAAATAAAACTGCATTCAAATATTTTCGAAAATTCTCTTGCTTCACCCGGGAATCTAACCGACTAAAATCTGTAAAAATTCCACCCTGTGATTTTATTGCATCGATCGTTGGGGTCAATCACAAGGATGAAATCTCTCTGTGTAACGGTGTCCTTTGCAGTTTTGGCTATTCTGTAATGTATGACTGGGCGACATTCAATTTGCAATTTAACAATGACACTGTGTGCAAATGCGTTTATTCCGATGACCGAATCGCCTGAATCGATTCATATGCGTCAGATTTTAATTGTCATTCATATATGGTATAACGTATAACCGTTACCATTTCACATCATGGAGTGTTTACATCTGTATCGTTTTTATCAATTCGATCATCGTTGCCTTATTTCGATACTAAATTTATGTGATCACTTTGAACGATACAAAGATATTGCCGGATTATATACGATACGATACGATACGATTTTGCGATACAGTGTCGAATATATAAAAATAAATATTTTTTAGCAGAGAATTTTAAGTCTTTGATTATCACCAAATAACCAAAATAAGTAAGTAAGCACTAAACAAATTTCTTGTGGTAACTTGAAAACTCATATTTCACTAAGCATTTGATATTTTCTACACAAATTTTAAGGTTATTTTTTTAAAAACTAACCCGAGTTCATACTAAAATAAAAAATAAATATTAACCGACTTTTTTCTACAACATCTCGAGGTCAGTGCCAAGTAAAACATAAACGAACAACAACAAATTCACAAAATGTAGTCATTTTTATATTTTAACTGACACCAACTTCAAGATGTTGTAAAAAGAAGTCGGTCAAATATTTCTTTTTTGGTTTTAGTGTGAAGACGGTTTTTTTTGGCAAATAATATTTCTTGCTTTTTAGTTGCGCAAATAGTTGAATAGCTTTAGAAATAATATATTAAGCACCTATTAAAATTGTACAACTGACATGCGTATACAAGTTTGCCATCTCTTCGGTGTATATGCTTTTAAAAAAGAATTGCTCTCGATTTCCTTGCGATCCACAAATCAGATTCTGATTTGAAAAAAACCATTTTAAAATTGGTCCACAATTGACGTAGAAATCGCGTAACATGCCTACAAAAGAATAAGCCTCTGTAAAAAGTGTAATACTGACAGGCGTATACAAGCTTTTTTCGTAATAATGTAGGTTCCGGCGTTTTTAAATAAGGGTTGCTCCCTATTTCTCTGAAATCCACTCATCATATCCTGACTTGGTCACCATGGAGCCGTCTTGGGAGTATACATACTTATGAGTAAAGAAAAAAAATCAAAATCTATCCAATATTGACGGAGAAAACACGTAATATGTATAAAAAAAATTAAGCGTCTGTAGAAATATAATATAACGCGTATACAAGCTTTTTACCGAGAATTAAGGCGCACGGCGTTCTTTAAATAAGGTATTTCCCTGGGATCCAATCCACTCATCAATAATGACTTGGTGACCATAGGAACGCCTTGGAAGTATACATGTACGAGTAAAGAAAACAATTTGAAAATTGGTTCACAATTGATGGAGATATCGTGTTACGAAGAAGTTTACAATTTTCGTAAATTTATGTAATTTCTCAGAATCCAGTCATCATATCCTGATATGTTGACAGTGGGACCGATTCGAGAGTATAACCTTTCGATTGAATGAAAATTTTGAAAATCAGTTCACAATTGACGGAGAATTCGAATAACGAAAATACAAAAAAACACAACATACAGAAATTGAAAACCTCCTCCTTTTATAAGTTGGTTTAAAACATACTATTGCTTATTTTAAACAAAACTTGAACTATTTAAGTTTTATTTTTAACTGTATAGCATCACACTTTATTAGGCTAGAAATAAGGCCTAATTTACTTAACGTTGGTGATGTCAAATAATATAGGTAGTTAAAAAGAAACAATATGTAAAAATAAAATATTTTTTTAATTCCGGAAACGATTAAATCCTCGCATCTTTTCTGGTGCACACTACCGAAGAGTAGGATAATTTGCCGGAGTCTGTTTTTCCTGACAAAAACAATAATGAAGTCTTCGAGCCATGAGTGTGTAGGTATCTTCTAGGTAAGCGTGCTCCATACTAGACCGCAGCATCACTCAACATCAGGTGAGACAGTGAGTGGTCAAACGCAAACCGATACATTTATAAAACAAAAATATTAATTTTAACTATTCTGTATCGTATATTCTCTATTACTAAATAAATTACCAATACTTTTCGACATTAGTCATAATGTGTGTCTTTATACTTAAAAGGATAGAAAGAATTAAGTGTCATCAAGTTTACCGCTAACTCTGCTAACAAATTAATGATTTCATAAAGATGCTGCGCTTTTAATTAAAATATTAATTTTATTCAATTATCAAACGCGTGTAGGTTGATAAAAGTAGGGGAGACAGTTATTTATGCCGAAAATATTTATTTTATTGATTTAACGTTAATTGATATTTCACGCTCCTAACATAGAGTTTTCTTTAAATGTTCATGCTATTTATAATAGTCTTGTTAATGCATTTATAATCCTTCCCAATATATAAATAAAAGTGTTAATTAGTTTTACATCCATTCACGGCGAACTATGCAAATGTTGTCATTGTATCTTTTTATAATAAAAATCAACTTTTATAATAATATTAGTTTACCCGGCAAACTTCGTACCGCCTCAGAATCAATAAAAAAAAAAAAAATTAATGATAATAATTGCACAATATTTCAACTTTAGTAAAATGTGGTCAAAAGTTAACCAAAACGAAAAAAACTTCACTTTTAAATTTAATTTGATTTCTGAACGACTTTTAAGTTTAATTGATTTCTAAACGACGGGACGAACATCAAATGTTTGACAAGTAGGAATATTTTGTAAGGGAAAGCGAAATTGTTGTTTTTTTTTTACTCTATTCCAAGCATGTTTTTCATATTTACTCACCTTTTAAACCTTCCCTGGACTTCCACAAATAAATCTAAACCAAAATTAGCCAAATTAGTTCAGCAGGTCTCGAGTTTTAGCGAGACTAACGAACCGCAATTGATTTATATATATATACACACACACACACACACAAACACACACACATACATATATATATATATATATATATATATATATATATATATATATATATATATATATATATAGATTAATATTTGGTAATATCAGCTAATAACACCATAACCGCTACACTACTGGATTCGGGCTTATCCATTTAGGGCAATTGTCGAATTTCGATTGACTGTTTCCACAAATCGATTTTCTTCAGGTTTCTTCACCACTAACATTTGTGGTAATTATAACAATATGCATATAAGACCATGAAAAAAATATGTAAGCGGTCATACTTACAGGTTGTACATACAACCTACGTCATCTGATTGAGACTCGGATGTATTATTAATTACTATCACGGCTAACTAAGACGTATATGTCTATTTACGTACTATTATAATTAACGGTAAAGGCAAAGGGTCAGAGGTCAGACCGAGAGATTACGAATCGATAAAACGTACATGTCCCTTGCAGATTTGCGACTTGACATTAAAATTTGTTATACGACCCAACTAAAGATGTGTATCGGCGTGAATATAATTAAATCCTTTGTTGCGATTTAAGCAGTTGTCACGACATAGTTGTCCGCCGAACTACTGTGTTATATTATGAGCAAGATTCTATCATCGGATAACCAGACGCACTGGTATGCGGCACCACTATAGGGTGGACATACCACCTATACGAACAAAGCGCTTTGAGTCCACTTTCATTATACACACCGCAAAGGAGTGGAACACACTGCCGAAGTCTGCTTTTCCCGAAACCTAAAACCTGGGTGTCTTCAAGTCTCGTGTGAATAGTTACCTTCTAGGTGAGCGTGCTTGATCGTAGACCATATCTCCGCTTAAATCGAGCGAGATAATGGTCAAACGCGAACCTATACGTGATAAAAAAAGATTCTCCCTTAGAATCTTAGCGGAGACCTAAAAAGTAGGGCTTTGCTGTTATCTTAAAAAAAAGGATGAGTTTTGTTATAAACAAACAGGTACAATATTTATTTTAAACTAGTTGTGCCCGCGACTTCGCTGGCGTGGATTTTTCGCGGATCCCTATTTTTTAAAGTAATCTTATTCACTCCTTATAACATCAGCTCTCTGCCAGTGCTACTTGCACCTCCCCTCAAAATCGGTCCAGCTATTTAGGAGATTAACCGGAACATTCAGACATATTTAGATAGATAGACAGACAAAAAATCTAAAAATTGCATTTAGCGGAATCTTCTGGTCCCAAATTATTCACCCTGATTTTTCATAATTATTTAGACATTACAAACAGACACTTCAATTTTATTTATCTTAATAGATTAGCAAGAATTGTTTGTGTATCTCAATTATTCAATGAAATGTAACTTTCTTTTTACAAGAACTCCGTTGTTTGGTATTAATCAATTGCAATTATGTCGAGGCTGGGTAAGTTTGGATTCTGCATATTGCAACCTATAATTGAAGTCTATACTATAGCTTTTAATGTTTATGAATGCTGGACACTGGACAGTCCTTCTTACTGTACGAATCCTTGTTTATAAATAAAAAGATTGTTTAGGCATTGATATTACCAGAAATCAACCATATATAGGCACGGAGTACATTGGGTTTAGGACTTACTGCATGTTAGCTTAATTTCCATTATTTACACTTTTGTGTACACGTCTTTATTTATAAATTTATATTTCCTTTTCCCATAAAACCTATGGATTCGTTTTCATGGGATTTTTAGGGATATAAGGTATCCTATTTTCATTAACAACAAAGCTGGATCTAATCATTGTAAAGCAGATATGGGGATGAGCATGAGCAACAAGTGGTGAATGACTTGCGTGGGCGAAGTCACACGTGCGCGTCTCCTTGAAATCAATAATAGACTAAAATGTTGAAATAAGTAAACTCTGCACTAGGAAAGTTTCCAGTACTTACGAAAAAATAAAGTACTTTATTTGTTCCAACAATACTAGGCCTCGCTATAGTCTAGTGTAAAGATATAGGATATATACCTATACATAAAATTCTTATTCATTAGTTTATTTGAGGGATAATAATTTATTATAAGCAGTAATACCGTTGCTCTGTACAATGTACATATTATTTCTGATATTGTAACTGGATAACATACGCTGCTTTATCAGGATAATGTTATACTTATTGACCGTTTCACGCAGATGTAGTGTTGGGCTTTTACGTCATTGGTAATAATTGTAAATGATATTAAATATTGATAGATAACGTATGTATATACACTATTGTAGGTATTCGTTATCGACGTTATTTTTAACGCTATATTTAAGACGCATTTCGCCACAGTCAATAACTATAACATTATCCCAGGTGAAGTTCATATCTAATAAAGTATACTTATCATCTGAATTTAATATATTAGTTGACATGATATGATAATATAGGGTGTAACCGTCAATAAAAGGATGTATACATATATTTAATGAAAATTGTTTGGATTTTTTTTATCAAAAACAAAACCGACTTCGCACATAAAACCAAATAATATATATTTAATCGACTTTTTTCTACAACATCTTGAAATCACTGCCAAGTAAAACATAAAAGAACAACAACAAATTTACAAAACATAGATTTTTATATTTTACTGGCACTTGTTGTATGTTCTAGAAAGAAGTCGGTTAGATATTTATTATTTGCTTTTTAGTGTGCAGTCGGTGTTGCTTTTGTTAAAAATATATTTTTTATTTTTTTAGTTGCGCATATAGTTCAATAGCTTTAGAATTCATTCATTCCTCGGTGTATATGCTCTTGAACAAGGGTTGCTCCTGATTTCCCTGGAATCCACTCACCAGATCTTGATTTAGTGACCATGGGACTACCTCGGGAGTATAAACTTACGAGTAAAGAAAAAAAGTGTAAATCGACTTAGAATTGACGGAGATATCGTGTTATGAAGAAGTCTGTTATAAATTTTCGTGAGCTTCTTGAATTCTTTGGAATCCACTGACCAGACCATAATATGGTGACAATGGGACCAATTTGGGAGTATATCCTTTTGATTAAAAAAATATCTAAAATCGGTTCACAATTGACAGAGAAATCGAGTAACGAAGATACAAAAAAACAACATACAGACGAATTGAGAACCTCCTCCTATTTGAAGTCGGTTAATAAATAATGAAGTGCATCCTGTTTATGGCCAATCCCTACTTAAAATTATAAATGTGAATGTAAGTTTGTTTGTTACGCTTTCACGCGAAAACTACTCAACCGATCACCATGAAACTTTGTACACATATTTTTGGAGGTATTAGAAATAACATAGGATACTTTTTATGAAAAAAAATTCCACGCGGCCGAAGTCGCGGGCAGAAGCTAGTAATAAATAAATACTCTATTTCATGCTACTTTTATACAACAGGCAACTTTGAACTGGTCACAATCCGCCCACTTGTTTATGAAAACCTTAGAAACGTCTCACCAAGAATAAAATACATTTTTAATTAACTTTCACTAATCTAGTCCCAGGCTGATGTCATGCAGACCAATTCGGAAATCACTCGAGTCATTAACTCGAGATTAATATTATTAACGCAAGATATTTTATTTGTTGTTAATTAAATTTATTGCTAGTTTTAATGGCTGATCATAAAACTGTATAAAATGGATTTAATCATGAATATACAAGTTCTGCAATCAAGCGAGACCTGTCCATTTTATGCATGAAATAGCCGGTCACGACCCTGCCGCTGTGAGCGACACCTAAGCGCGATGTGACGGGTTAGTAAAACATTAAATTAAGATGTTTATGACACTAGTTCTCGAATTCGACGCCGATTGCTGTCGTTCGTTCGTCACTAAGCTCATGATCGTGGCCGGGCCAAAAAACGTGCTCTATGCGTTGATGACAATTAGAACCTACTTATGCAAAATGGAACCAACCCACATACTGACAGGTATGAGAAAAAGCTGTTTTTATTCAAATTTTGAAAAAACATATATTTAGAATACTATACAGTATTCTAATGTAAAATATTCTAAATATTTTTTTTCCGAAAATATAAACACTTTTTTGTATGCAAAATTTTAATAAAAACGGTTTTTTCACAAAACTCTCAGTATGTGGGTTGGTTCCACTTTACATAAGTAGGTCCATTATTGTCGAAAGTTACTGTTAATTTTCGTTGTTCATTTTCTTTTTTCAAGTAGAAAACACTGTACAAATCAAATAAGACGAATATTTTTGTAATTATCCATTGGCCTACTAGTTATTTAGACTAATTAATAATTAATACCTACATACATAGTTAAGTGAAAATATAGTTTGTTGTATTTCTGGATGCTCAAAGACTTCAAAGAAAAACATTTGTCGAATGGTTTTCTTTCTGGTTTCTGTTAAAAATTGTATTACTTTCCCACGAATAGTACTACTCACTTTTCATGGTTATGTGATAAACGACAAAAATGGATAAATGCAGTAAAAACATAATTATGTAAGTACAACTTGAAAAAATTACTAATAACTTTATATGTCAAAATAGTTAGGTTTTGTATATACTATATAGTATCTAGTATTATTCAATACAAACAAATTTCTTAGTAAACATAAGTTAAAATACGTTGTTTCCTGTATTGTTATTGTCTGTGTTATTGTGTATATTATTGTTTGCTATTGTCTATGTGTATGCATGTATATTGTCTATGATGTCTCTATTGTCTTAAAAATATTATATTAAAAATCACTTATTTTAACTTAAATCATAAGTGTTAAATAAAAATAAAATATTTATATTTCAAAATCCCAATGCGATCAGACATAACTTATTTTCACATAGATGAAACCTTAGGTTCTCAGTAGAGTCTCATGCTCTTTAAATACCTGCGTGCTTGTGACACCTGGGCAGATACCAGGTAACAAAGGCAACTAAAATAAGAGTTACTTAACTTAAATTTACATGGCTGATTTTTTTATGTTTTGTAGAATATTATGCTAAAATAGTATCATAAATGTCAGACACTTTCCATGGACCAAAACTTTTGTCAGACGCTTTAAAGCTCCACAAAAAATAAATAAACTTCACTTATTTTTAAATATGTTATTAAGGTAACTATTACAAAGTTATATTTCATTAGTCAAACAAAATGTATCTGTAACATGATGAACATATAATTAAGTAGAGAAGATAACACAGAACAAGTGAAAAAAATAGAAACGATACTTTGATGAAACTTAAACAAGAAGGTAACTAAAAATATACAAATACAACAAAGTTAAATACAATACAATAAAGGGCAAGTGACTCAGAATAATCATAAAAATCTTAAATTTCATCCGAACATACACCGTAGCACTCTTAAAGACATAAAAATTACAGAAAGGTAGCTGCGGTGTCGTTTTAACGACGGCAAATGCGATTGAAATGACCAGATAAATTTCCATGCGACTGTAAACTTTATTAGTAATTTTCAAAGGAATTGCTACCTTTAGTCCTAGGGATTTTTTGTCTGGTTAACCTTCTGTTAATGTATTTGTTGCTAGTAGTGCCATCTAAGATTTAGAGTAGTATTTATTGTATGAACATTTAATGGTTTGTGCAATAACTAATCTGAATAAATTGTAGAATTATTTCTATTTTAAAATAATGAAGGTACTTTTGAACTAAAACAGTGTACAAATAGGTACTGCAAACCTGATGTATATCGGGTATTTTGTTGTTCAGAAGTCAAATAACACAGTTCTCGAATTTCTTAGTGTTTTGTTATACATATAAATCCTACACTTACACTACTTATTTAAACTTGATGTTGCGCTATAGGTCTTCGGGTTGAACATTTCCTAAATCGTTTTATTAACCTTTAATATAAATTATTTTTATTTTTCATGATTCTTAAATAGCTCCTGTAATTCACATCATGCTCGTCTTATACATGGAACAGACATTATGAAGTCTTTTCTGCTTTTGATTTACATAACTGTTTTGTTTCTTCTGCCTCTTATTATTAGAATAAATGTTTCTGATATACATTTCTTAGTTAAAATTGCGCAGTTCAATATTGACCGTAGTAATCTCATGGAGAAACTAAATTTGTACGTTCCCCCTAGTTAATGTGTGCTCCAGGAAATTATTATCCCCACCACTAACGCACACAGTTTACCGATACCGACGCAATACATTTTTTATTACAAGAATTTAAGAATTTTATGAGGTAAGTAACTTGGTTGACATACACTGAGACCTATCTTCTAACAGTACAGCAGAACTAAACACATATTTCGTTCAGTTTCATTTGAATTCTTACTTAGCTCTTCATTAATTCAAGATTTATATAAGTTTTACTTTTTTTCTGCGTTTATCTCTTATTTTTTTCCTTTTACTGTTATTCGTTGTTGTTGTTTTACTGTTATTTTTGGCGTATCAACAGCTTTTTCTTATCCCTTGTACTCTGAATACTAAGATAGATGTTCAACACCCCAAACTATCTATAACGAAATTGTTCTTTCAAACATTATAGTAGGCAAATGGAAGGGATAAATGCGAAGTGAGGTTTATAAACAAGGTTTCAAAATGTTTTTCATTCTACATAAAGTTTCGTAATCATCTGAATCTAATCTGAAGAGGGCAAAAAGTTTGGTGTCCACTATATCTAAATAAAACATAACATAGGTATGCTCCTAGTGTAGACTTTCTAAAATGATAGCGAAGTAGATTCACCGCGAAAGTACCTAATGATAGGTTTTGCGCGAGAAATCGCTTAGTTTTGCATCGCCCAACTAATTCAATGAATTACTTTCAACTCGATTTTAAATGTATGTAAATGTATACATGTTTATATGTATATATATATGTGTGTGTGTGTGTGTGTATGTGTGTTTGTGTGTGTGTGTGTGTGTGTGTGTGTGTGTGTGAGTCTATTATAGTCTATAATATATTGTTCACAAGTATATAAATAATAAAAATAACTTTGTACTCGTAAACTCACTAGAAGAAAAAATGTTCCTAAGTCCCCAGAATACAGAATTCTCGTTCTGTACATAATTCAAGTTCATGTTTAACAAGCTTATCGCTACATTGACAATTTTAAAACTACCTCCAATATTTTGTTATAATTTTTATTTGAAATGTAGAACATTTAATTAGTTGAATAAATTTAGTTATTACGTCACGGAAGCCACTAACACAGGCTTGGAATTAGAATACAGGCTTGGCCTAGTCTAGGTGTTAGTATCCAGTCTTAATTTTAAGGCAAAATTTGTTATATTTTTGGTGTCAATAAAAATTCTTTTATCATTTTATTTATTATTACTTTAAGAAGGATGTCTTGTAATCCTAACCCTAAAATCGGTAGGTCCGTCATGAACCCAGTAATTCAAATCGAAGCATCGACTACTAAATCACATTTCGACAATATAAATTTTCGCATTGACGTCGGGTCAACCATAAATATCTTCTCTCTTTTTGTTTCCTACAAACATTTTTATGTGGGCATGTTCAAAAAAACACTCCCTAAATAACTCTGGACGAGAATAAATACAGCGGTGTGGTAGTAAATGTCAATAATATGCAAAATAATGGATGTTAATCTCGGATATGGATTTGTGATTTGCGAGCGGGCGCGCTTCAAAGATTAGCCGACTACCGACAGACGGATGCCATTGCGGGAATGTTTTTTACAACGCGGACCCGGTCACCAGTAACCACTGTTGGGCAATCCCCATAGATTGCTTAATGACCGCTCTAAATGGATAGTTCAAACACTGCCGATGTCGTTTGATGTCAGACATGCTAGGCATTTTGGTACAAATAATTACGAGCTTTTTTAAATAATTAATATACCTTGTTAATGTTTTTAAGATTTAGATTAAGTTATTTCTTATATTTGGTCATAATATCGCATTTAAATTTGAAACTTATATTTCTCAACTAATAATGGAGATTAAAATTGTATGTGATTCATAAATGTAAATACTGGGAGCCACTAACAGTTAAGAGACAAGCTTGACCTTGTTTAAGTGCCCAAAACAGTCTTAGCGCTCATGTGCATACGCAAGATGGTGCTAGATGCACTCTGATCAACCGTCAGGCAGGCCGCAGGTAATAAAATAAATGTGAAAATGATTTCTACAAGCACTGCTTGCGCTACCGATGATGCTGTCGACTCGCTCGAAGTGCTGCGGCCCTATAACTGGTCAACCGGGCGGTTGCTATACGCACTACGCGGTTTAGTGCGCGACCGGTATTCATCTGCATGCTACGGTTGCAATTCTGGTTGCTAAAATTCGGCTAGCCACACGCATTTCAACCGCATAATACGGTCAGCAGGATGGCTGACCGGACTACCGTTAGAAAGCATCGTTATGATTTTTAGGACCTGTGTAATCATACACCACTGAAGATTTTTAGGATATAAAAAGATTGGGATTCTCTACATTATTTATTTAAAAAAGATTACGTATTTTAATGGTATTAGATACTGGTCATATACTTATTGCTTTAGCGGGGATTCTATTTTTGATATCAAGAAACCCTTTGGTCTTGATTTTACCAAGTAGTGAGTAAGATTGTACACAATGTTCAATATACATTCCATGTTCCATTGTGCAGCTTTTATTAGAACTTATCTCTCTACTTATTCTCGTGTTAATGGGTCGCAGACGGATAATGAAAGTTACAGGTTTCCCACACACGACCTGATGACATTGTTTATTATTTTTGTTATTGCTCTGTGCGAACGTGCAAACAGTAATTAATTCCTACACTTACTTTCACACGAGACTATGATTAAAGACGAATAAGGCCACTGACACATCTGCCTACTTAAAATGATAGTTGAAGGACGAATTTATCATACCTGTTATTCGAGTCTAAGTCCATTATAGTTCAAGATCTTTCATATGTAAGTTGTGATTAGATGTAATTATATTAAATGTATATAAAGGCGAATTGTGGTGACTATATGTAACGTATGTAGGATGATTGATATTAGGTAAGTAAAACGAGCAGATGATGATGTAATGGACACGTCATATACCTATAGATAGGTAAGTGTTACATTAGAACATACAACATTAATCGTTTTATTGGGAAATTACATAAATTAACATTGAATAATTTTAAAATAACGTTTTGGACTTGCGTAAAAGCTTTGATATGCTGAAAAGTCCGCTGACTTCACTTACAATCTAAACGGCATCGAAGTGGTTTGTGTCACAGGCTCTGTGCATGTTTATTTATTTTTGTCACATTGCATTTTTAAAACCTTTTATTTACAACTAGGATATGCTCGCGACTTCGTTCACACTTGATTTGAAATTTCCGGTTGTAGGGTTTCCCGAGGCACAAAGTACCGCAGCATTTAAAAAAGAATGTAAGCTATCATTTTAGTGACAAGGACGTAATTCTAGTAAACGTAATAAGGTCATCTTTCTCTCACTTTTAGACATATTATCACAACTTATTTTTTAAACTGAAGTGAATTTTTAAATATAACTTATTAAGACTTAAAAATTTTGATTATTTTGGAAAATGAAACCAAAAGGATTAAGCTATCTGGTAATGCAGCATAGTATTTGTTACTATGGCGCCCGCTAGGTATAATATTCACACAACATGGATGAAAGAGGCAGATGGCGACTCTGCAATTATTGCATGGGCTCCTAAAATGGTGTAAAAGAGTGAGTAGCAACAACAGTTGTTGTGGTCAGGTTGTGGGGAATTATTTATATAAGTTTTTCATTAAGTTAATTGCGATATCCGAGCCTCATTAAATCACAGTACAAGTTATTATTGTAACACATTAAGGGTTGTGGAGGTATGAGCCACCCACGTGCATCCTGTAATGTTCGGATGTTGACTGTAATCGCTCTAATTGCAACGCTCGCTCTAATTTGCCCCACACCTCGGTCTCCTGGCGTGGGAGAGTCGACCACGCCTTCATATTTCCATATCATTGGTTGTCGATTTCTTTGTTAGCAACGACTGTGTATTGTTTTTATTTCGGTGATTAGAATAGAATAGAATATACTTTATTGCATAAAATTCAGATACAATTTAAGAAGTTTAACTACAGAAGACAATAGGCGGTCTTATCACTAAAAACAATTTCTTCCAGACAACCTTAGGATGGATTAGAGAAAATTGTGTGACATGTGGGTTTTGCAATATAAATAGAATGAAAAAGTATATATGTATATATAAGATTTTGAGATGGTAAGTATAAATAGACATGGAAATAAGACAAAAATAAGCATAAATTAATAGACACAAATAAATAATAAACATAGAAATAATGTATAGAGAAATAATGTAAGTAAATATGGGGGGGAATGAAGATGTTATTCTAGACTAGACTATAAGAGCCCGAGGTAATGTTCCTTCACGAGTCCGTTGAACGCCTGAAGAGGCTGAGCATGCCTGATTTTCACAGGTAGCGCATTCCACAGGGTCACTGCATGAACTGTACAAGATTTATTGTAAAACCGCGAGTGATTTACAGGTGATTATTATATTTATAGAGCATATATACCTAAGAACATAAAATTGCAAAGTGCCGTGTTTGTACAAAGAAGATTTTTAGCATCCTTTTCAGCTTATACAAGACATATTCGAAAAACTACAAATAGTCGCTGGTCGAACCACATCTTACGAAAACCGGCTGGTTATATGATGAACAAATATCTGTCCATTCCACATATGTCAAGATATCGGTAAAATGAGTAGACCCGAGACTCGCTGATTTGCTCTCTTGACGAACGACATGCATATCGACGATCTTATAGTAAAGGAAATCGAAGACCGCGCGAAGAAGAGAAGATAAAGTAGAAAAAGGCGGTCTCGAAGTCAACGCTCGGTACGCAACTTAAATTAACAACCAGAGTTTATATAATGATGAGAGAGCGCTCCAGAAGTTGAGACATCCAAGTCCAAATTTTACTGTAATTATCAGATAGCGGCTTGACACTGTAGATACAAAGGAATAGCTACTCCACTAATTAACATTTTTATAGTCATAACAAATTTATGGTATTTATGGTATTTCTTATACTCTTTGTCCTAACTACTTTTATTACACAATACCTATAATTTAAAGGGACTTTGACTTCGATATTTTATATAAACCACGACGATTCATAAGTCATAAAAAGCGATCATGTTCACACGAAATAATGAGTTGGGGACGTGTACAGACGCGTAAATTGAGAAATAATTGATTCTAATGAACGCGATGAGATGTCATTTTGATGCAAGATGGCATTCGAAGACATTACCACGAGAATGATGATGTGATAAAAAATGAGAACGCGTATTAATACATCTTCTTTTATGGGTTTTGATTGCATATTCAATTGAGAGCTCATATACATCCTTAGTAATATAGGTGAAAGTAAGTTGATGAGATTGACGAATATAGATAAAGCGAAATATGTATGTGTACGCCGGGATAATAGAGATCATAGTAAGTGGAGATATATTGCATCTTGAGATCTCTGAAAAAGGATATAAGATCCTTATGTCTCAAAAAACAATCTTAAAGGAGATGAAATAATTATTCGTAATTTGTACAGGAAAATGCATATTTACGCTTTTGATAAGAAAAGAAGAAATACTATACATTGCTACATTAAAGTTGTCTTTTTTTACAGCCTGAAGCAGGTAAACAGGCAGAAGGCCCCACCTGATGGAAAGTGGTTACCGTCGCCTATGGACATTTGCAACGCCAGGGGTGTCGCCAATGCGACTTTGACTTCATAAATAAATAAAAACACATGTCTCTAACATCTATCTGCTTACCATTATTATCATATACCTCTTAGCGCCTTGAATACCTAAACAATGATTAGGAAATCAGATGTTTAGGTCCTTAGATGATGGAAAATAAACACGGAAGAAAGTACTAGAAGGATAATGGTCCAGTCATAAACTATATTGTGAAAAAGCTCCTAAATTCTTGTTTTCTACAGTTAATCAGAAGGCACTATAAGTTATTTTAAAATCAACCCTTTATTGTTAAACCATATTTTCAGACCAAAATGTTTTATTCTTGGCAAAATGCAATTTCACGGTCAAAGTAAGTAAAATAGTTTTACATTCTGACTAGGCTGTATAAGTTAAACAAGAAGAATAATTTTTAATACATTTTTCAAACTGAAAAAGCGACTATGCACTTTTAAAAGGCGCAACAACAACTAAAAATATCTATTCATAGCAATCACCTTCGGTTCAACAGATGATTGACTAGTCATGACGTGCGAACGATATATCCAATATGCCATTGTTTTAGATTTAAAATCCATTTTGTAGTCTAGGTTAAAATAATATAAAAGATTAAAGGTAAATGCACCAATCAAAAAACATATTAGACATGATCGCTTACGAGATGCGAAGTTTGATTCTAATAGAGGTCACTCGTCTTTGATATTTTGTTTCAAATGCATTGGAGTTGGAATAATGATGTGTTATTTGTGTTAACAAAATACACTTGTACAAGGAAGATCCAAATTATGATTGAAATATGAATGTATAATAGAATATGGTGTATAGCGTACCTGCCACATTTTTACGATATTTGCCTATTTTAAAGAAAGTAGTTTTTTAAATACAAAAATAGAAATAAGACAGTACAGAAGCATGACGTTTCTATAATTTGAAAATTTAGGAATTAAAAATAAAATAATGATGCTTGAACTATTTATAGGTACTACACCTATGATTATTAGTTGTATAGTCAACGTAACCTACCGCTTTGTCATCTCAATACGGAACCATAAATAACAATTATCACTATCGTACATAAAAAGACGAACTGTATGCATTTTGAAAATTGAAGCATTAAGAATGCTTATAAATATTAACTTTAAACAATGTGAGTAATTTTCGTTAACAGATACATATAGGGTCCTTACGGCACCCTTTGAACCTTTTAATATAAACTCGCGGATGTAAGGGGCGGGGCTTTCCTGACAGCCAAAGGGCTAAAGTTGGCGCCCCAAGCGCCTGTTAGTGTAGGTGAAATTTCGTACTGCATTCTTGAGATGTTGGTTATTATAGTGATTTTTCGCAGATGAAACGCGTGGTAATATTGTGCGTTTGTTTGTATACTTTATGCATTCTCTATAACATGAAGCTTGAAGCTTTAAGAATAGTGTATAAGTTGTAAAAAAAACCTACATAAAAAACTCATAACATTCAAGTACTATACAGTATCTATACAGTATTTTACAGAACGTCTTGGCCTGGGAGATTTGTATGAGTAAAAAAAATTATAGACGTCATAATTTTGTATAAGTAATAGGTGTCAAATATGACATTGTTTAAACAGTTATTAAAAATATTTCTCAAATGATAAACACATGATAACATGATAATCCATAACACAAACGTAACTTGCTTAATTTGCATATATAATAAAATATGTGTTGCCAATTATTAATATTATTTTCAAAGGGGTATTTTTCGGCTATTCTTTATTATATAAATAATGTTAGCATTTATTGTAACATGTGTCTTCAACTCAATAAGCAGCCTTATCGTCTATGATAAATTATTTTAGTTGACCTTTGTTGCTTATATTATATAGGGTAAAAAGAATGAAAGTGTTTGTTGTATATTCTGTGTCAAGTAACTATTTGTAGATGTCTAAAAATGTTTTACAAACATTGTTTGATCGTAATTTATAATGTTAACGAAAATATGCATGCAAACATTATGTGGACCATAATGGTGTTGTACGTAATAGCGCGTCGTGTCGGAGTCAACGCGTATAAATTAGGTGCGCGCGCGCACGGCTGCGGCAACAAAACTACACGTCGGCGAATATCGGACGAAGCATCTAAACTTAATATTTACATTTAACGATTTTTAAGAAGTGCTGTTGTTATATTAGCCCAATTAACTAACTAAGAGGGTCATCGTCTCTGCTTGATGATGGCATAGCCGGTAGGGGTTATCAGTTATCACTCTTTGCCCCGGTCTAATTCGCAGGGGGCAACTACCACCCGGTGACGGGGTACGGGAGCTACCAGACACATAAGGGGTATGTCAGCGGCTCGCGTCGGCCAATCAGCGGCTTTCAGATCTCGGGCTTTAGGTGGCCATTTGCGGCGTCTGGTGGTCTTTCAGCGGCATATGTTAGAGGAGATTTTCGCGACCTCTCAAATATCGTCCTAATCTCGGCGTATGAGGTCGCGGGGGGTCGGTAGCCATCTTGGTGTCTCGTGATCTGGTGGACGCGCGTGTAGGGGAGCAACCCCGTGGAGGTGTGTGTGGCAGCCGTTGTCGGCGCGGTCGAAAATCCGACGCGCCGATATCACCACAAATTCCTCGACACTGGGAATGCTCAAGTCGCGGGCGATCACGTCGTTCCTTACGAACCGACCCGCGCCCGTACACATCCGCAAGGCTAAGTCCTGCTGCCTCTGCAGCAGCTTCTTTCTGGTAGATTTACTAACTATTCGGTATTATGAACAACCAGGCATGTTATAGAAACGCATTGGGCCTTAAGACCTGTAAATGTAAGTGATAATAATAAACAACACGTACATTTTTTCTGATCTAATATTGCACATATTTTTACAACTACCACGTTCTAACGGTGAAGAAAAACATCGTGATGAAACCTGGACATCGAGATAACCGATGTGTCCAACCTGTCAAGCCGCCTTGCACAAGCGTGGCGGGGGTATACTGTCCGTTCCCCAGTAGTGGGAGGTCCGAGAAGATATTATCTACAGTATTTTCAATTTTAAAAACCGAGCATAAAATATACTTTATTTTTTTCATTCTTACCGTAATAATATTACAATATTGTTTTGCAGACTTAAACATAAATTATCTTAAAATTTAATACTGTTATTTACAAAATATACATTATTCAAGATTATTTTTTAAGGAGCTAAAAAATAAACTAAATTACAAATAAATTAATATAAAGTATGTAACAAATCGCTGCCAGTGGGAAGCTTGCCCAAAATATTACACTATGGAAAGGTATCGTATTAACATTAACTAATATATCTAACATGCATCAGCTATTTTGTTATGTGGGATACCATACATATCTATATAATTGCAATAAATAATTTGTCTAAAGATACCTTTAGACAAATATTAGGACAAAGTTTTTATTAAAATCATTATTATAGGTAGATTTTCTTTCAGAGTCGTAAAAAGTCTGTGTGTTCCGTAAATTTTTGATTTACAGGTGAAAAACACTGAAAACAGTTTTTGAGAATGTGCGTCGTTTGCGAAAAGGTAGTTTGAAAAAGTAAGTGTTGATCAAGGACTTGGCCTAATTTTTAAATGAAACAGATTTTATAATCGAATACTATTTTTTATTTGAGCGAAGTAATCGTTTGTTGTAAAAGGGCTCACATTCACAGACGCCGGCGCAGCACCCGCTAGGCGCCGTTCGGTAACCAAAAGTAGTCTTTTTGGCCGTTCCCATAGTCTTTTTTCAGTCTTTTGGGGGTCTACAGGCTTCCTTTTTTAATGAATCGGTGTTAACCTTCACAAGTAACGAGTAACAGGGTGCTGATTGTAGATAAACGCTCATTTTCAATGATTTTTTTTTATTTAAAAAAGGGTAAAATGGTAGAATGACAGGATGTTTGGTGCGCTCTTTTGCTCTGACTGCTCTGATAGCCATCTGAAACGTGATACCCTTAATAAGGCCATTTTAAATTTACTCTTGGACATGTTAAAATTTGTGTCTGTATCTTAGGGGCAATTATCGAACTCAAATTGGGACCACGTGCTGTGAATATCATGTATTCCAGTCAGGGAATTTAGTGTGGTTGATTGTTTTCACTCTATTTTAGAAAAACAAACAAATTTTAATGTTTAGATAATAGTCTAGATTATCTTTTAACGTCCGGTTCCTATAAATGTCCATTGACTGTCCTTACTGTCGGCTATATTTTGACATTGTATGGAGATTATATCTTAAATATTAACCGATACTAAGGGTGCTTTTCCACCAGAGATGTGCTATGCTATGTTACTGTGGATGCATTTGAATTCTACCAATCATATTCATTGGTTCACATAGCTTAGCACTGGTGGAAACGGATTCAACTATGATATGTTTTTTTATATGGAAGGATGTGTGCTATGGGCCGCCATGAGTGGTGTAGCTATGTGCAGAGCAGAGTACCTACAGTATGCCCGCGTTTGTCGCTGAACAGCGCATCTTCCTCGCACAGCTACTTAGCTTAGTATTGGTAGATTTCACATCTTCGCAGCATAGCTGCATAGCACCCCTCTTGGAAAGGCACCCTAAGACAAATGAACAGTCAGTATGATATAAGAATCGGCCATGAGCTTATAATAATAATAATAATAATAATTCATTTATTTCAGAAATTACTTCCATACTGTACAGTTTTATATTAATAATAATTTAATTTAACAATTTTAAAAACATCAAACTAGTCCACAACGACCACCACTAATTACTATTAATTAATGAAATAATTACCCCTAGTATTTATTTCTTTCCTTCCTTCCTTCCTTCTTTCCTTACACCAGCGTCACAATAATAATTATAAATATTCCTACTCCACGGCACGAAGGGACATATATACCAAATGATTTCATTTATGGTCTATTATGGACTCCGCCACTGGGCCGCGAGGCGGCAGAGAAACGAACAAACTCACTCACACATTTAACTGGGTATGCAGTTGCACCCATTTAAGTAGCAGTGGCGAGTCCCATCGATCTACAAAAAGACTGAGCATGCTGTTGGGGCTGCCGCGGACGCGGGCCAGTAGGAACGCGCACCTCTTTCTAATGATGGCCGCAAAGCCATCGATTCGCGCTTCTGCGAACATCCCCGACGCACTGCACCGCCACGGCAGCCCCAACAACACCCTCAGCCCATTATTATACTGGACACGTAGGTCGCTGTATGTCCGCTGCGTATAACTGACCCACAGGCTGCACGTGTAGAAGGATTGACAGTATGCTCGGAAAAGCGTCTTGTTTACCTCTTGTGTACAACGTGCGAACCTGCGGGCCAGCATGTTACATCGGACAGCCAGCGACCTACGTTCCCGGTCTATATCACAATTATCCTTTAAGTCTTCGGTTACCCAGTGCCCCAGATACTTAAACTTGGAAACCCTTGATATCGGTTTGCCACAGAGGTATACTTCAGGAATGATGTCGTAAGATTTAGCGCCTGCTTTAAATATCATAACCTCGCTCTTCTTAGCATTATATCTAAGGCCATGGTTCACCGCGTACGACTCACATATTGACAAGAGCCGCCTCAGACCAACGATAGATGGGCTCAGCAGCACCATGTCATCAGCGTAACTAATGTTGTTCATACACACCCCATCTATGTGATATCCGACATGTGCTATGCTGAGTTCATCTATCAACTGATTCATGTAAAAGTTGAAAAGGCGAGGAGAGCCTAACCCCCCCTGCCTCACCCCGCATTCCAACCTATACATGTCCGAGTACGACTCTGCCCATCTTACAATGTTTTTCTGATTATTGTACCAATATTTAAAAATTGATACAATAGCAGGTGGTAAAGTCGATTCACCTTCCAACTTCCTCCATAGTATCCCATAATTTACGAGGTCAAATGCCTTCGACAAGTCCAAAAAACAGGCGAAAATTGGTGTCTTTCTGACAGTATAATACTGAACAGTCTGTTTAAGACATAGTATGGCACTTTTTGTTGATAGTCCTGTTTTAAAACCAAATTGGGCGTCATGTGATTTTAAGTGTTTTTCAAGTAAGTTGTCAAGCAGACTGTCCAATACCTTAGCGATGACAGTAGCCAAGGATATGGGCCTGTAATTTGAAATATCGGAAGGGTCTCCAGTTTTACTCTTCGGGATTGGCACGACCTGTGTAAACATGAGGTCATCAGGCAAAAAACTGTGACTTATAAACAAATTGAAAAGCATTGCCAGTACTCGAGGGAGATGAATACCAGCATATTTAAGATGCTCAATACTAAGGCTATCGTGGCCGGGAGATTTTCCTCTAACAATTTTTTGAATTATCAAGGCAACTTCCTTCGCCGTGAAAAACATTTTACTGTCTTCTACACCGACCTCGACAGACTCAACCACAGGCTCAGGCTGTGTTAGAGGTGACTCGACTTTAAAATGCCGCTAAAACTATAGAAATGGTCAACCAAAATTTTAATGATTAGTAGGTATGATGTCTTAGTATTCATTAATTTCCCTTACTAATTATTGCTCGGACGACTTTGTATGGTTGGTAACTAGTGTTAGATACTCGATAAGAGTACGCAGTATACTGGTAGTACTGTGCGCAAAATTGATTATCAACTATAATGTACACGGTAAGTATTTATTTTCTTAAGTTTTCGCAATTTAAACTACGTTACGTATACTTTTACGTATCATATACCTTGTATAGAGGTACTCTTTACCACGACAAGTTTGTGGTTTTATATTCAATTATTATTTAGTAAATAATGCTTAAAATTTGTATTTTTATTTTTAAAGAACTTTAAAGTCATACTCAAAAACAAAACTAGAGCATACCTAATTATACGATAATAATTATCTAACATACAAAAATTGTATTATATATATATATGAGTTTCAAGGTTAGTTTCCTTAGGGAGTGCCATATTTTTTTACATCAGATGGATTGCTAACTCGCTGCCATCAAAGAAATTGCAAAACTTCACTGGGATCTAAATTGTTGTTATAGAAGTATCAGAATTTTGGGACTTATGAAAGTGTTAATATTAATCGAATAGATTTTTAAGCAATAGAATTAGTTAGGTACAGTATTTGAACAACGTTTTAATTTTTATTTCGTAGCATTACTATTGTGGTTGTTAGCGCCATCTATCGTTGTTTATCACAAAAATAATTGTATAAGATAGATCAATTTGTTTTTGCAACAGTGTGAACTACAGATTTTTATTATTTTTCAAAGCTCAAACTATATCTGAAAATCTAGTGTTATTTCTTCGATCGGTATTATTAATATCGGCTATTCGACGCTAGATGGCGCAAGACACTAAGATGAGTAAAAATCTTGTTTACAATATAATTTCTAATATCCGCAAATATGTGATTATACGATTTAGGTAGCAAATGAATAGAAGTATATCATAGATTTTAATCTATATATATATATATTTTTATTATTATCTATACAAACATAGGTATAATAAGAAATATTGGAGACCGAATGTGCTAGTAAAAGAATTGCCAGAAAATTGCGGCTGTTATTGAGAAGCAACACCTCTTTAACTAGTGCCATGGCGCTAGGATCTGCCCCATTGCTTTTCTTATTGTCCAAAGAAGCCAAGCAGGCAGCTTCCATGATCGAAAGCGTTGCCTATGGGCGTTTATAATACCAGGTATGTCGCCAACGCGTTCCCGAAGAAACTTTATAACGCCATGTTGTAGCGCAAAGGGAAACCACGGCGGGAAATTCTCTTCTGGAAATTGTTGTATGCAGAATAAATGTTTTAAAGAACAATTGTCGTCCATTGCGCAGTGTGGCTACTAAATGAAATGAGGGTGAACAATTGAACTACTCGCTGATGAGCGGTGTGGTTATGGAACTTGCAATACTATGGGCTTGCTTTAACAACCAGTCGTGCTGTGGAGATCGCACGAGCTAAAACTTGAGCTCTAGGTGAGGTAATGGTTAAAAGAAAAATAATTAAAACCCGGAATAGTTGTTATGTATCATTCGTAGACATAACAATGTCGGCAAACGTTTTATCTCTCAACCAGTCGTTAGTTCAGGATCATTATTAAATATTCGCTCTCAAGCGCCACCGGATGAAGGCGGGGTTAATTCCAAAATGATATCTTTATGGCACCGCTTAAAAAATTTCAGTGGCGGTCGCTCTTTAAAGGGTTAGGTAGGTAGGTAGGGCTGCTTTAACTAATAATTCTAAATATTCCTCATATCTTGTAATTATTATTTATCGTATTCACTTCCCATTTTCGACATAAAATAGAAAATATTATTTCGTGCAAAACTCAAGTGGCTCCCTAATGTCTTTCGCCGGGATACTCACATTCTCACACTACTTATAACATATTATTTATTCCTAGTAGTCCTCCTAACCTTAAGGAATATTTTGAATTCCTTCGCCTCTCTACTTCCCACAATTTGCGCACTCATACGTATCGTAAGCTCACTACACCTGCACACACTTCTTTTTTTTATTTGTATTGATTGAACTCAGCAGACAGGCAGATGGCCCACTTGTTGGAAAGCAGTTACCATCGCCTATGGACATTTGCAACACCAAAAGTGCTACAAATGCGCTGCTGGTCTCATAATGGAAACTGGAACCTGGTCACTAGTGTCGGAACACAACTTAAGGTTGTTATGGCGACATACTTCAGACCAGGGGTGGTAGCCATCCAGTGGGCCAAATGCCCTACCACCTTGCTGTGGGTTGTTTTGTCACCTCTTACGACAGGCCGCCCGGCCGCAGGAAATTGTATTATTTCTCCGTTCCTGCACGGATCATCCTGTTATGATAACTTTTTTATAGTGCAGGCTGTCAAACATCGGAATGCGCTGCCTCTTACTGTCAGGAAGGCCAAAACATGTAGGGAATGTAGGGGACATTTAAGAACGCACTCAGAAAACACTACTTTTCCTTAAATAATTATGCCTAATTCTTATATTATAGACTATTCGATATATATGTATATATTTAATTAATTTAAGTATGTGTATTGAATTTATAAATAATGTATTAAGTATGTTTGTTTATAATATACTTATTGACCTACATCGCCAGATTAGGTTAAACTATTCCTTAAGTTAGGTTGCCTGGAAGATATTGCTTTAAACGATAAGGCCGCCAGGTATTGTTTGTTACCATGACAATATTGTACTTGTGTATTTTGAAATTGTATATTTGGTGAGCAATAACGTGTTATCTTTCTATCTATCTAATATTTAAATGAAAGAGCCACAAAGAAATAAATTAAACATAATTATATAATATTAGGATATGCTCGCAACTTCTTTCTCGCTTGACTTGAAATTCCTGCGGGATCTTCGTGACACAAAGTACCGCAACGTTTAAAAAAGACGTATGTACCCCAGCCATACCAAGGGATTCCCACGATAAAAAAATATAAATTTTACATTTGCTATAGGTCAGTAAAAACTCACATTGGAATCCGTTTTTTTTAATCTGACCATTTTAAATCATTGCTAGGAAAATTCCCGCGGGATTCCTAAGATAAAAAGTAGCGGTTTTAAGCCTAAGAATTTGCTGTTGACCAGCGAAATTCGCATCGAAATCGCCCCAGTAGTTTTTACGTGAATACCGAACAAACAGACAAGAAATCTAATAAAAATTGCGTCGTGTTCTCCGCCGTTTATATATATGTTATATTATGTTTCACATGTTTTTGCCCTTTCAAGCATGCAAATGGCAATTAAAAACAGTTTACGAATCAACATAGTCCACCATAGTACAACAATTATTTGTATATATATGACTAAATTGTTTTGGCTTAGGGCGAAATCATATTATTGTAGTTTATTATGGTACATCAAAAATCGCTCTCGGATTTGTGGAGTTTAAAAAAAAACTCTACATTTCAGAGCAAATTTCATAGTAGTAATGGTTGCAATATTATATTAATTATAATTGATTTTGTACGTAGGCATCTAATGAATAATACTGTTACAACTCAGGTCCCGACAAAAACAAAATCCACCTGCATATCTGAAAAATAACCACATTTTAAGTAATCGTATTTAAGTATCGTGTCGGCATTTAAAGTAATCGTAATTCTCTTCTTTTGCTTACTTATTTATTGGCATACGTTTCTAGAGAACAACCCATTGTTTTATTGTACTCGTTTATGGCCGCTGGCGGCCGTCTCAGTAGCCAGGTGTTTCGGATTAAGTCGACTACGATACGGGCACATTGCATTTGTGCAGTATAAAACAGTGGACTGATTGAGGGAGGAGGGCAGACAAGCGAGAACCACGAAAGCGAGACGTGTGTACTACAATCGGGAATCTAATAGTGATGGACTTTGCGCGTGTTATTCAATTACGACCTTCTGCATCACGTTTGGACTTGTTGTGTTGGTTTTATTAATTTAGCAAAATTACGTTTTTTAAACTAACAAATAATTTTAAATTAAATCATTTTGTCGACAACCCTATTAGAATGAGTCATTGATTAAAGGATATAGGATTTAAGGTGAAGGAATATTTGCGGTTTTAACTCTTGTTAGAAAATCGTGGACAATAATAGAATGGGCTTTCAATTTGTTTCATTCCAATAATACTAACCACAACAATTTAACGCGGTTTTTAAGATCATAGATTGTTATTTCAGAAAAAATCGTGAGTGAGAGGGTAATTGGTTTTTCTGATTTACAGATCAAGTATTGACTGATTTTCACGACTATTTTGGACGGGGGAAGGAAGGTTATATAACTTTAAACGCAGCGGACTAGCGTTATTTTTATTCTACAAAAATATTCCAATCTCTAAGATAAAGAATTCCTATGATATGGAAAAATATAATAATTTTTTATATATTATTTGTATCGTTATATCAAAGAATGTGGTTTATTACGTTTTAAGAATGTGTAATAAACCGACGAATCCTAATACACTTACAGAAAAGTTGCATAATATATATAGCAGGCTACACCAAACAAAAATGTATTGGGACTGGTTGCAGTTTACTGCATAGATAGAATAATTAATTTAATTCAAAATTTATGTGAATGAAATGCTTTAGTAAAGGACTGACTGATGGACATTTGTTAATTTTAATTTTATTTTTAAGGTTTAATTTAATTTAACTTAATAATAACAATCTGTAAAATTTGTTGTAAATATGGATCTTTGTGCCTGAAATAAATAAATAATTATTATTTTAATATATTGGTATTATTTAAACGACGAAATTTACATAATACGTAACTTACGTTTTATATTAGACTCTATTCTAAGTTGGATTGGAAAAATAATGAATAATATCGGCACAGAAAAAGTGCAAACTAAATTATTTTACAAACTGATCATAAATAACCGTAAATAAAAAAAGATCATTCATTCAAATCATTTTCTATTCACTACGTATTATTTTTGGAACGATCATGCGTTAACACCGATTGAGGCACAGGTGGATTCTTAATCTTATCTCTACAACACTTCTCTTAACAAATAGGTGTTACGTCACTAGGGTGACCAAAGCCTTTAGAAATTTTAATGAAAATATTGTATTGATATTGATTGTAAATGTATGTACGATTGTACAGCTATCGATGGTTTTATCTGTACAGTAAAACGTTGTTCTTTTGGGTAAGTATTCAACTTGGCCAAAATATTTTTGTTAAGATGTAAAGTCAGTAAAAAACATCCATTCATTATTATTTTTGGTGTAATTCTTAGTAAGATAAATTTCTTTAAAGGTTACTTTAAGTAAGTACGGTACGTTAAGTCACGTGAAAAAAGAATGTTAAACTACAAGATGGATGGGTACAGATGTAAACGTAGACCAAAAAAAAGATGGATGGACTGCTTGAAGGATGATGTGATGACTTGTGGTGTGACAGAAGATGTATGTCATAATAGAAGAGTGTGGAAGGAAAAAACACATTGTGCCGATCCCAATTAATTGGGATATGGTGAAAGAAAAGAGAGAGAATGACTGTGACTGTGACTTGAATTTGCCCTTTTTATCATTTTTTAAATATAATCCACCAACAAATCAATTTTAAAAACAGATAAATAATTTATTTAAATGTATTTTAGATAGTTTTGAGGCCAATTTTCCATAAAAAACCAAATATAATGTGTCTTCTATTCTCAAACTCCATGGTTACAACAAGCTTAAGCGGTCCGTCAAAGTTGAGATAACTCCCTAAAGGAGATCGCAACGGATAAGAAACTCATGGAGCTGACGGTTTGCAAACCTCACAACATTGTTTTAAAGATAAACATCTGTTGGTGACCACTCAATGGATGTAACTGTACCTAACCTGGACAATAAACAGTTTGGTGATCTTTCACTGTACACAATGAAGGTAATCCGTTAAAGTAGCCGACTGGGAAATGGGAATAATCGCTTTAGGGTACTGTTTGAGACGGCGTGAACAGTGTGAAGTCATTAATTAGTACGGTTAGATTCTTCTGGTGAATTGGAAATTTAGTGTATACTCCAATAATGGCAGAAACACAGAGTAAGAGACTCAGAGTAAGAGTAAGGGACTCAGAGTAAGAGATAAATGTCCGAATTAGCCAGACGTTGAAAGAATCTGGTAGTATCTGGGTGTGCTTAACTGAAATCTGGAATCGTGAAACTTATATATATATATATATATATATATATATATATATATATATATATATATATTATAAGCCTAATCTATTGTTACATTTTAATGTTGTCAACATTGTGGGAACGCTCCCCATCGACAGTGCTGAGTAGGTTCATCGTTTCTGCCTCGATGTGGCAGAGCCGGTATGGGGTCTTGAGTCTGGACTCTTTGCCCCGGTCCAAATTCGCGGGGGGCAACTACCCCCGGTAACGGGGTACGGTAGTTGCCTGACACATAGGGGTATGTCGGTGGCTCGCGTTGGCCAATTAGCGGCTTTCGGTGGCCATCACGGGCTTCGCATTGGCACCGTCTCATCAACATTGATTTGAGATCAATTCTTCACCTATAAACTTGTAAACAGACTATTTTTTTTTTGTTGTAACTACTGGATTATTTTATCCAGCAGACGTTGAGTAACGAAAGCTGGATATGTAAGTGGCGTAAAAAGGTCTACGTCTAGCAGTGGACTACTGTTGACTGACGGCGTTAGTTTTATTTATTCTATCGTCATCATCATCATTCTATTCATCAATATAGAAAATGATCAAAATGTTGTCGTCGGGAATGTGTTACTTACAACCGTTTATTTGTTATTAACAAACTCTTGCACTACCTCCCTTAATGACTCAAGCTAAAAATCTTATACTCTTCAAATATCTCCTCAAATATTTTTATCTTAATAATAAATAATAACAGCCCATAAATATCCTACTGCTGGGCTCGGGGCTCCCACTATAGGGGACCGGACAGTGCACCCGCTACGTCCGTTCAAGGCTCCTTGGCAAGTTTGTCACATCGGTTGTCTTGATGTGGTGGTTTCTTCACGATGTTTTCTGTCACCGTTGTTAACACGTGTTAATTGTAATAATATATTTATCTTTTTAGTAATTTTATCTTAAAAAACAAGACTTACCACCATAAAAACATAAATAATGAAATTGCACTTGTTAAATATAAGATTTATAAAAAACAATTGTAAGGAACCACAGTACTTAAGAAGTGATTCGCAAACCTTAATAATGTTTTACAATTGTAAACTCGAACAAAGTGCTTGGGTTTTCTTTTATCGTGAATACAAAAGGGTTTTGAAATAAATGGTGGTTGTATTGTGTGTGTTAAATCACATTATACAGGACTTGCAACATCCTGACGCTTCTGCATTTAATACATAATGTGTCCACTGATGCAAATGTGAATATTTTTAAACACTCAGTGGTATGATTTATAGCGGTGATGGTTTATTACGTGTTGTAATTCTTCCAGTTTTAAAAGGATTATAGTTTTTTTTGTATAATTCGGTAATCTATTATTAAAATGAAGTACTTTTTGGTCGTTTAAACTTTTGACTTCTCTGTCTTTAAACTTTAAAGCACTTATGTTTTAGATAAAGTCTCTTAGAAATATTTAGTAGACTAAAACGTTGGTGCATTGCTAACATTTTACTACCTTTTAACATTTATATTTACAGAAACATTACTAGTGCCTACCTCTTAGCATACCGTTTAGGTTGATACCACCTTGACTGCTTAAAGCACTGAATTGTTTTTCAATTTTGCGGGCGATCTTTTTCATGATAATTTGGAGGTAAACTGGTAGACAGACCGTAAATGGCTACTGACACCCATGAACATCTGTTACACCGAAGGAACCGATGTGTCGCTTACCTTTTGGAGATTTTGTCATGAGAGAGATCAGAGATGTTGAGATTTAGGTATATACACATCTTTTTACGCGTTTCTGAAGAACCTAACGCTAGGAAAACAATGAGAAGGAACTTATTTTGCGGCTTATATCCTTATTAGATTACACTGATATTGACACTTAGAAACCTGGTACAAAGAATGAGCATGGCCTAGCTAAAGATCAACACTTTTTTCATCGTTTGAGTTCAGCAGACAAGAATCGGTCTACCTGATTGAAAGCGGTTACCATCGCCTATCGATATTTGTAGCACCAAAGGTGCTACTAATGTGCTGTAGCTCTCTAAATGCAGACTGGAATCTGGCCACTAATGCCGGTCGGAACACAACTCACGGTTGCTATGGCGGCAACCTCTAGACCAAGGGTAGTTGCCATCCAGACGGGTAAAATACAGGCTGTAGGTTGTTTTGTCGCCTCTAACGACGGGCCGCCCATCTGGAGGGGATTGTATTCTGTCTCCGTTCCAGCATGCACACGTAGGACAAAGAGGAGCGAGCTTCCTATAGTGGACATGTGCCAAGTGCTGCAGTAGGACACCTAGAGCAGTCTGCATCTCACACGCAATCAAATTGATAGAAGCAGGAGAAGAAGAATTAAGGAAGTGAAGAAAGAGGATAAATAAAAAATGGATTGCATTATAGAGCTCTTAAAAAAACAGACTTCTTTAGTTTTAGCGACATTCGACGTATTTTCCTCTATAACGTCAATGAGTACCAGTAACTTAGTGGTTTAGGTGGAATGTCGTTTCAAATCAGGCGTTGAGTTTGAATCGAAAATTTTAAGCTAATTAGTATAGAAAAACTTTAGTGGTTATTATGCAACCCATTATAATAGCAGTTCTAGCGTTTTTCCCTATACTATCTTAAGGTAAACATATTATGATATACTCATTATATTTGCATTTTAAGTTCATAATATGTATAACATTACGTACATATTATAATTATATGTATAGTGACACACTTCATATAATATCGCTATTTCTTCTTCAACATAATGTATATAATATTATGGCCTTCATGTTTTTATATTACCTGTAGATATGACCATAAAATTATGCCGCCGACATTCCGCACGCAAAGTAACACCATATCCTTGGGAATGTAACGCTCTCCCATCGAAATATTTCAAAACTCGATCACTATCTCGACGACTATGCATCGAGTTATTGAATGAGACGTGAAAAATGATGACCGTCTCGCAAAGGCCGCCGACGATTACGCCTCTCTTTTTTCCCATCCAAAATCGAACCGGCGAAAAAGGAAGGCAAATTCAGGTGAACAAAGGCGGTGTGATGTGACAGGGCCGTTCAATATACCGGCCCGGTGAGGTCCTGGCACAGCGGGGGTCTACTCCGGGTTTTCATGTCGCAGTGCTAACTTCTCACAGTTTTGTTGTCACGTAATTAATTTATTGCACGGAGTACCTTGTTGAGATCGCATGGGCGGTATGTTTTCCCTCGGAGGTAGGTCGCTTCTCGAAATTGAGACATTAGCGGTACCTTTTGCTTTTAACAAATTAAATCGGTGGTCTTTGTGGTAGACTAGGATTTATTGTTTGGCAAAATCAACAGTAATTATACGGTATTTTGGTAAAATAACTTGGCTAACAAAATGCCGGTCAGGTAATACTCCAATTGTGTTCCGATATAAGTTTTTAAATTATTTTGGCATCAAACAGATATATGCGTACTTATTTTATATTTGATGCCACAGTTTGATGTTATGTAAGTTAGTCCAGTTATCTTAAAAAAATAATGATAACAATTATTTTTCAGTTCATTTATTATTTATGTAGACTTTGGTCACATAATCATTAGATTTTTTAAAAGGTTTATAGCACGAAAAGAAAAAAATAAAAGGGGAACAGATTAATTTCACATTCCTTTGTATATGTTACTATCCATTCGAAACTATACATATCAGTAATATTAATTTTCGACCAATGAATTATAACGTAAAAGATGGAATAGTAAGATATATATATCTAGTCTGAATGTCTAGGATCGGCGGCCCCAAAGCTTTCAGTAATGTTACCTAAATGGAAGGAGAATAATTGAAACACTAAAAGTAGTGTAACATATACTACTATATTTATTTATACTTCATTCCCGATCTATTATGATTTTTCATATAGGTAAGTTTATTTTACAGTCCAATTTGAAATATTTTATGTAATATCTATAAATCTCGAAATGATGGATTTTATGTCGTTAACAAACTATACATCGGTATCCTAGTCGACGACCACCTAAGGAGTTAGCGCAAAACTTGTTTTAAATCTATTAAAGTTAAATAATAATACGAAAATGAATCTCAGTTTTAATGGAATTTGCTTCTTGTTTAAGAACTTTGTGTTAGCGATAAAATGAGACAGATACCAACGCTCAAAGAAAGTGACATTTTATTTTAATTTTGTTTGGCTAACAGCTATAATAATTAGATTACAAGGTAAATATGGTAAAGCTATTGTTGAATCTCATCTGTAGAGATAAAAAATATGTCCGCCCTATCGTGAATCTTAACTATGATACTTGCTCTGAATTCGCCTCCTGTGATTTAACCTATGCCTAATCACAATTCTACACTCTATACTTAATAGGCTAACTTACTGAGACAACGTATTTGAATAAGCCAATTTTTATGCGCCCTAACTACATTAAACTACCTTCAGAAAGAACCCACAGGATTACCAGTATGTAAAATAATGCATTATTTAGAAAATAATGTAAGCAGTCGATTTAACTTATACTGTGTCAGAATAAGCTGATGTTTATATGCCCTTGGAACGTGAAAACGCTCCCGTGAAAAATTCCGCGGAATTCCCGATATGTATCGCAGAATTTAAGTCTAGAAATCTGCTACCGCTCAGCGAGAACTGCATCGAAATCGGCCCAGTAGATTAGACAAATACAAAAAAAACATTAAAAAACGAAAGACTACACTTTTGCAATATTAGAGGTTAATTAATCTTCTTTTCCAGTTTTGTTTTTAAAATCTTCCAAAACACACTACGTATGTTTAAACGTCGTACATTGTATCATTGTGACATTTGACATATGTCATTACGTAACCGTCACTTATAGAGTATACATTAAGTGACAGTACTTTTTTATTATTATTCTATTTTATTGTCATCAATGTTTTATTTACCATAATACTAATATAGATTCAACGTATGTGTACTAAGTAATGGTGAATTTACTCACATACATGTACTGCATGATAGACATTTTTTATAAGATTGTTTAGAACGTTTAGAACATCATCAAATAAGTTTAGATATGGGATTAGAGGTCAACATTTAAAGTTGACACTGTGAGAGAGTTGATAATCGGTGTAATTGTACGAGATTGTCACAAACCAGTCTGGCGGCGAAACTGCTATGAGTCACACTTGCTACTTCACAATTATTATCAAAGTAAATTTGACCCTATAAACTGATATAAGTATCCTCAAGAGTATTTTTAATAACTTATTGGCTAAGTCTAAAAATATATTTTCACATTCCTATTAATCAAAATTGTAAATTCATTATAATGATAGATCTGAATATAGAACTCGTCTAATTATAATAGCCATCACGAGGCAGAATAAATAATAGCTCTATTTTTAGAACAAAAAACCCAGGCTATAATAATAAATATATAATAATGGCTATAGTATACTTTTGACTGATTTGGTCTAAAGTTTTTAAGTTATAAAATATTAATATAAAACAGTAGAATAATTTGTGTGGCCACCAAATTCTGTAAATAGGATTGAAGAGATTTGAGTTACGATTTGAGGTCTTAATAGTTATTTTGGTAAAAAGGTAACGCTTTGTTTTTATATGTCCGTCTGCCCGTCTAATACCTTTATACATATGTACTAGACATTTTTCTCGGAAACCACTAGGTCTATATTATGTAATATTTTCTTAAGTTTTCACGACTAGTATATATAATAGAACTACATTTAACGGTTTTAAGCGCGGTAATTTATTTTAATTTTACTATTACGATGTTTACGTACATAGACGTTTGACCTACTGAAAAGTGGCGAAACGTCGGAGTAATAAAACTCAAATAAATTACTGTTTTTAAATCCGTTAAGTAGTTTTATTATATTTTGTAACTGAAAATTTTGGAGTAATATGTAATTTACATATACGATGATACACAATTCTGTAATTAAATCGCGAAAAAAATGAAGAAGTACTAACTGTACATGTAACCGAGTATTGATTTTTTCAATGTGCATAGTTGTGTGGGGGTTATCGTTAATCAGTGATATTAAAATCATGACCTGGCTAGAAATTTTCTTTCAGTCATGAAAATTCACCCACTCTGACTTTTCAACTATGAAGTGAAAAATTCAGGAGAAATAATGATTATTTTTAATCTTGATTTTACCTTAATTTTTGAAGTTTCCTAAAGTTGAAAGTTGAAAATATACTCCAAGAAAATTAGTTTGAACAGATCCGATAAGAGCAGTTTTGAGATACTTTCAATTATATTTTTTTAAGGGTATACGCTACGTAATATTTAGAACACGTATAGTAAAATTCAGGCAAATGTGTCCGTCCATTACTTATGAGTAATGGACACATTTGCCTGAATTTTGCTATACGACTATCATTTTTCTTATTTCTGTTAATATGATAACGACGCACGCTATAAAAAAATTCCCAAACCTTGTCAAAAATTTCAAGTGAGAAAGGCCCATCGTTACATTATATTGTCGGTTCAACACCACAAAGTGGCAAAAAGCAATAAACCGAACTCACGGACATCAGTATAATATATTTGTTCATAAAAACTTCGCATCGACGCATCTCGGTCTGAACACAAAACACCCGGTTAAAAACTAAATCTCAAGTTATGTTCTTTGGCGATATGAAACTCGCATGTGAAAGGTTTATTAATACGCAATTTCTTACTTTAGTGCCAATAAAAGCGGGTGCAGGCGAGATATATGCACCACAAATAAGAATGTTTAATATGACCATAATAGATCCGGTAATTGGGCGTATAAATAAACGAATGCTGTTTGTGAAGGGGCCGCGCGACCACATCCTCAGATACGCAAGAGCCGATTGGTCGTTCTAAATGGGGCGAACATTGTATGAACTGGGGGGCTTTTAACTGCATCCGATGACAATGGCAACTATCGGTACTGCAGTACAGTAATACACAACTAATATTTCCTCCGCATGTACCTATGCAGTAGACCAATTTTAGTAGCGCCGATAGTGTACGACTCGGGTAAGCGGAACAGAGCTAAGAATGCATAGCAGGCAATATTATGCCATTTTCGCTAGTGAATAGGGATCAATATTTACATGTCGGAAACCGGTATGCACTTTTCTGGGCAAACGGTTTTGTAAACCTGTAACAATGAACGTATATAAAAAAACTTAATGCTTTTCTAATCGTCATTCACGTCAATATTTGCTTTTGGACGCAATAAACAGATAGCGTTAACATACAGGTTAACTGAACAACTAATATATATAAGAGTAAAGGTATGTCTGACTGATAGATTGTGTGAAGGGTGACAGTGACATGATGATAGCAGAATAGAAGACTATGCACAGAAATGATATACTCTGGGAGCGTTCCTCTTGTAGCTCACAACGTCCAAAATGCTCCTGAGCCGTCCCACACAGACCACGGTCGTTATGATCGCCGCAAAAACGTCACTATAGATGGCATGATTTTCGCTCACGCAGCGCTTACAACGACCCATGTCAATAGGCGATGGGAACCGCTTTCCATCAAGTAGGCCGTCTGCCTGTCTACTGAACTCTTGCAATAAAAAAATGTATTAAACAATATAAAAATTTAATGAAAGATATTTCTTGATGAGAGATAATGTATTTAGTTACACGGCTACTTAATATTAAAACTGTAAAATAAACCTTAATTTTAATTAAACATATTTTGGACAACGAAACATCTAATTTAATGCGACACAATTCGCTAATTATGAGTAAGATACGAAACATTAATTCAAATACCCTTAATTAAAAATTACAAAGACAGAAATGGGTGAATAAACCTCAAAAGTATTTCATCCCAAGACCGAGGCATGAGTTTCGATGATTATCTCTCATGATAAATGGACCGCATCGGAATTTATTGTGGGCTTCTACCCTCACTATTGTTTCAATGAATACTTCTTCTTTAATGTCATCCATATCCCGGCTAATATATAAATATGAAAGGAACTTTAATTGTTCGTTTTTCGCGGTTTTGAGATTGTCATGAAATTTTGTGTGTGTGTGCTTTAGATAACAGGGATTTGCATAACACTTTACAAGAAAGTTTACGTAGATGTGATAAACATTAAGGTACTGTTTTTTTATTTGCTGTTGGTTACGGAACCAATAAAAAAATAAACAAAATCAGAGCAAAATTCTGTTGAAGATTTTTTGTAAGATTCATCACTTAAAAATATATAATAGAGAGACGAAGAGATTTGGACACAGACGAAAAGATGAACAGAACAACGTAAAAAGACAGTAGTTATATTATCATAATAGATACCACATTATATCCACGTTGAAACCAACACTGTCATTGGCCTTTTAGTATTCTTACAAGTACATCATATATAATATCCTGCCATACTCTGAAAAAAAAACAAAAAATCTAGAACCCGATTCCAGCAACACCTACTGGGTCTAATTTTGAATCTAAACTACCCCCGAACCCACTCAAACAATCATAAAATTTCAAGAAAATAGTAGAACCTGATTACAGCGGCAAGTATTTTGTTTTGATTGATGGGTTCCATTATTGAAATTTTAGTAGGGATCCCTAATATTACCCTAATTTGCGAAGCGGTGTACATAGATTAGGAAGTAAAATTAAATTTTAACCTATATGTATGACCTTCAAAAAGTGTTCTCCAGTGGAACTTATTTTGAATAAAAACTTTTGAATTTAAATATTGAATTTGAATTTGATAATATAGCAATAATTTTTTTTTAATTGCTCCAGTAGTTTTTTAGTTTAGTCGTTACAAACATACAAAAATGGAAATCTTTCCTCTTAATAATATTGGTATAGATAATAATGTTGATATTATTATTATTCGCAGTATATATAAATAAATAATAGTGCAATATCCGTCCATTCTAGGGTGTAGTTGAAAACCACCATGAAGCACCCGCTGCCTGGCATATTTTATGCTGTACTGCACCTATTTTGTACCATCATAAGACTATTTTTTTGCTAATATACCTACATAGTTTAGTATCCATTTTGTTTTTTTTTTTTTCAATGTATATCGCTACGTTTAGAGACCATATAACTGTTTTTTTTTCCTTCTAAGTCTTTCTCTCGCTGCCGAGGATCGTGATTTGATAGCAGTGAATAATTGCTCCCCTCCAACGAAATCGGGTTTGAGCACGATGGAGGTCCGAATTTATTAACATGTCCAAAATTATTGAAAACCTTGTATCTTATTCTGTTTCTCTAAAGTCAATAGTTAAACTATTTCTTTCTAACCTTGAGGTCCATTCCTATTTTATCCTTTTAATAACTTAAAGACATAGGTATAATGTCTGGAATATCAGGGTGTTGATATGTTTAGAGGCGTTTAGGCTATGGAGCTGTGCTGTGCTAGCTTTTTTATATTGAACAGATTCGCGTTTGACCGAGATTGCGCCTAATGTCAGGTGGTAATGCAGTCTAAGGTAGAGCGCGCTTACCTAGAAGATATCTGTTCACATGAGACTTGAAGAAACTTGGATTGTATGTTTAAGGAAAAACAGACGACTGTAACGAGTTCCACTCTTCAGCGGTACGTATGATAAAAGTGGAAGCATAGTTTTTCGTCGTTTCGTTTCGTTATTGTTGGTCATCATCATCATCCGAGCTTTAAATCCCGGTTGCGTTCCGAGCGTTCACTCCGACGCCAGGGGACCGCTTTCCTACTTTTTCTACTCCATTTCGTGCGATCTTCAGCATCTCTCCCCCGTTTTGAGACCATTGGTACGCATTTCATCCTTTAAAAAGTCAGGCCAACATTCTTGGGCCTTCCCCTTCGATCAGGACCTGGTGGAGGCGGCATGGCTAGACATTTGTTTCCCACATAATCATTTCGTTATTGTTGGTATTTCCAACATATATTGTGGCTTGAGTTCGTACGTTTGCTTCTAGGGTAGTAAAAAGGTGGGGGAGAAATTAATTCGTGCAATTCCGTGGCACACTCGGCAAAGTGAAGTAGACAATGGAGATAGGAGCGCATCATAAACTCGCATATTAAGTAAAGGTTCAATTACTGACCGGGAAGTATCCACCACTTATGTTACCTGAACTTCGAAATATAATGGGATGAAACGTACACCTCGAGATTACCGATGTGTGAAACTAGTCCGCTCACCTTGGATAAGTTTGGTGATATACTGCCGGTACCTGCAAAAATTAAGAAGCATTTCTGGGTACTGGAACCTTTCTCTCTTCTGATTTTTTAATTTGATACCATAAAAAATTTGAGTTTGACACGAATACGAAAGGTAAACCTCAAACAAAATGTCCCTTAACTGTTATGATTGTGCAGGTCAATTTGCGTCAGGTCGTAAATTGATTTTAATGTGTTTTTAACGCAGGAATGGAATCGACTTCTGATTTTTATTGGTGATGCCTTTTTCATATGTAAATGCACTAGATTATGTGCGATTGAGCCGACGACGTAAACTGTATTCCATAGGCTCCCAAACTGTCTGGAACTAGCGCCCCCTTTTTACTTAACAAACCTTTCAAGGTTTAAGAATATATTTACAACTAGGATATGCCCGTGACTTCGTTCTCTTTTGACGTGGAAAATTCCCGCGTGATTCCCGGAACTCAAAGCATTTCAAAAAGAAGATAAGCGAATTTTAGTGAAAACTTTATCAGAATAAGACAATAAAAATTCCCGCGGGATTTCCGGGATAAATAGTCACACATTTTATCACATAAAATTTGATATCGATCAGTAGAAAAATCTCATGGGAATTCGATTTTTTTTTCAAACTAGCCATTTTAAATAACTTCGGTGGGGCACTTATCGTCCCTTTGGTAATCTATGCTCATTTGGATAATATATCTATCTATACTGGTATAGGTTTTTGAAAGAGCTCATATGCGTCGTGTGTATAAACTTCAGAAACCTCCGGACAAGGTTGTTGGCACGTTTTTTATAGCTCTGTTATTACTCAGGCAGCGACAGCGAACAAATTATATCTAACATATATTTTTAATTTATCAAAGACACTTATAACGTGTTTATACGTGACATGCGCTCTAAGCGGCCGCTCGCTTTTTAATTTTCAACAAAAGAAGTTAAAATGACGAACATAATCTTTTTATAACACACATCCGAGATGAATACAAATGCGCGATGCCGATTATGCTATATATTATTTCTAAATCGGTTTTATGGTACTAAATATTTGGACAGGGGTTTTATCGGCGTGGTAACATGATATTTTTGTTACGCTCTGTGATTTTGTTTTGTGCTTTATGATTATTAGTCTATGCGGAAAGACTGCTAAAACTTGTTTCGAAATAAATAGGAAATGTTGACGGTAGCTTTTAGCTTTTTCTAGCAATTACGTCGTTTTTACAGCGTCTTACACGAAATAAAGCACGTATTCTGACTTTTGTCTTCTCGTATGAGTCGAGTCAGGCTCCGGAACCAAAGTTACTTTCGATAACCACTATGACGTCGGCTAATCCCTAAACTCCTCTTTTATAGGGGGTGTTGCGCCCTCTCTGCGTTCATCTTCTTTGGACTTCATTGGACGGGCGCGCAGTATCACATAGTAGGGTCGTCTTAAGGTCTTGATTGGATTCGATGGTTTGGTGGGTAGCCACTGATCAGTATTGAGGAAGATACATCTCCCATTTACCTTTTTGCCACCTCCTTCTGTGAAATTACCATGTCACAATGGGTTTGGACTTGACTAAAATTATATCTAGCTATATACAAAGGGCGGTCTTTCGCTAAAAAAGCGATCACTTCCAGTCAACCCCAAAGCACAGCTATATATATATATATATATATATGTCGGAGGGAAGCTATAATTGGATGGATTATTGTTTGGATGTATAACGCACAATATCATTTGTTTACATTTTAATTACTTCTAAAATTCTTAATGTAATATAATTTGATTTGTTAAATGTTTCTATAACTTTTCTTTTCTAACCTAATAAAAGTTATGAATATTGTAATTTAATAAACGACCAATCAGAGCAGAGCATATGGCGCGGAGCGGGGTCAGACGCCCTCTATACTTGAGTAGTATCTACTTGCGTAGACTGAGGAGTTTTTGTGGCACATTTGGTTGGTGGCTACAGGTCGAGTTGGACCTTTGAGAGTTTTAAAGAAAGTATTGAAGTTGGAAGTATGAGCGGTGCCCTGAACCTGCTGCTCGGTCTAAACTATGTCATAATGTTGATCATATCTAAATTAAAAGTGTATAAACCGTGGCTATTGTGTTTTATGCTCGCATTTTATCCTGATGACGCCCACTAAACCTGCAATAACTAAAGAAGATGTCACGAGAACCAGGCCTTCTGCGACACACACACACACACACATATATATATATATATATATACAATATTTTCTGATGTAATAGAGCCATGCTAGAATTATTACCTTACAGCTCGATTAGTGTGATACGATGCTCATATAGAATATCAGCGTAAAATGGTTAAACGTGTTTCGTACTGTGGGTGAGAGTATATAGATCCACTTTTACCTTCCCCCTACCCCATTTTTTTTTATCTCATCTTCCCTATTATCACTTACTTCTTATCTTAGACCATCCTTAAGGCTGGAAATGCTTTGGCATCATCTGTGCTGTTGCAAACTGCTGTAGGCCAAGGTAACCACTTTATATTAAGTGGTAGATGGCTACCACCCCTGGTCTAGAGTATGCCACCATAATAACATTGAGTTGTATACTGGCGTTAGTAGCCAGGTTATAGTTTTCCTTGTGAGAGCGGCAGCATACTGGTAGCACCTTTAGTGTTCCAAATATTCATATGCGACGATAATGGCCTTTCATCAGCTGGGCCGTCAGCCAGTTTGATGAACTCGCGTAATTAAAAATGTTAAATGTGTCTTAGTTAAATTATCCTTATACGTCGATATTTTACATTATGTGTGTATATATGTATGTATCTTAAGACTATCTTGTATTTAATTTATTTTTGTTAATCTGTTTATATTTTATAGTAAAATATCTTGAGTGTACACGACTCTGCCTTTTGCTTCTCCCCTTCTCGCTGGACTCATAGGTTTGCTGGAGGAAAACTTTTTAGGGTTAAGCTCCCCTTTGTACCACTGTTCTATAATTTTGTATGTAACTTTTTATGAACAATAAAGAATAAAAAGTGATAACTGTTTGCCAGTTTCAGGCAATAAATAGACAAAATACATTAAAGCAAGTGATATCGAAAGATTGATGTTCGGTGACTTTTACTCCGGGAACGTGCCCAAGCTTGTGGAATTGTAAAGCAGCACACCTGTCAGTAGCATGCGTTGCCCAGCTGCCGTCGCCTGCGCTTGCGATTGTAATTTGTGCCATTGTTAACACACGCTATATCTTTGATGTGATTAAATCTATATCCAGAAACATGTGATCTTTTTTTTGTAATATAACGAATATTATGCGTAGTGTTGTGGCTTTACGGTGAAGCAAATTACTTGCCAACAGCTGGCCGTTGATCCGCACTTCTTTCAGGCACTAATACATTTTTTCCGAACTCTCTCGTATATTTATTTTTAAATTTATTTTAATTATAAGAGAATAACATTTCTGTTTATTAGTTACGAAATATATGTATTTTCACCATCGTTGTCCAGCGTTTTATTTTAGTTTTTAATCTAAATTCGTCCCTCACAACATGTATGCAATGTGTAACGAACCCCCTCTTTGAGTCTAATGACTATGGAATGACATACTCAAGCCGAAGCATAGAGTGAGAAATAAAAATTTATAAAGTGGAAATTAATAAAATTTATTCACAGAATAATTCTTGTAATATTGGCCATAAATCGTAATCATCTAGTAGCAGGAACCCTCGTCGCAATACCGTTAACCCTATGTTCACAAGGTAGGTTATATAAGAGTGTCGATCAGAGGACAGGAAGACTCTCAGAGGTTGATGTAATATATATATATATATATATATATATATATATATATATATATATATATATATATATAATATTGTAGTAATATGTTGTAAGTGTAAAAAGCTATGCATTTTTATGAATTATGATAAATGTATTACTCATGATATAAGCTCATCACCTGAGTACGCCCGTGCCTTTATTTTGCCAAAAGATATTTTAATGTAGATTCATAACAAATTATATAATTTTGTGTAAGGCACCCCTCCTAACCACCTCTCTGATTATGCCACCGCATTAGCTATCAGTAAAAGAGCTCATATCGAGATAAAAGAAGAACCTCCAATTTTTTAATTAATATTTATTGAATCAATTATAAACATTATCTAAAACTAGCGTCGGTTCACAACGTACTATTGCTGGCGAGAAGAGCCGACAAGAAACTCCCAGCAGTACGATCTATCCATTTAAAAGAAACCCGTTTGGAGTGCCTTGTGTGTAAAATGAGTTGGAAAAGCCAAAAGACTTAAGTGAACATTTCATCTCAAAGTCACCTTTCCAAAATATCAAATAATATTGTCAATATGAGGAACGTCACCTCAGAGACCTCCCCTGATGCAGTAATAAGAATATCACAGTAAATTAAAGATAAAGGTTAATTGAAGTTTAAATAGTGATACTCTCTACATCTCGTAAGATTTCCATCCCTAAATTGTCAGAGTAAGAGTTTCAGAATGTCTCTCTATGAATTATAAGTAAATTTTAAATTAAAGTTTGGCGAGAGACAACTTCACTCATATTATAGATTCCCTTGTCAAAGACAGGTTTCAGGTTTGCCGTGAAAGTTAAAATAAAGTTTAAGTTAAAGTAAATTGGCAAAACCCTACATCCGCCTAATGACCCTAGCACCCAAGAGATGAGAGCATAGCACCGTAAAAGTAAGTTTTTTATTGAAATTCCCTTGTCAAAGACGGGTTTCAGGTTCGCCGTGAAAGTTAAAATAAAGTTTAAGTTAAAGTGAATTGGCAAAACCCTACATCCATCTAATGACCCTAGCATCCAAGAGATGAGAGCATAGCACCGTAAAAGTAAAGTTTAAAATTGAATTTAACATAAAATGATGATACTCTGCATCAAAGATGCCTTCTTTGGTAACAATGCTCAAATGTAGATATTTTTAATCATCCTTTCTAATTCAGTCAAGTTCACTTGGCCTAACTACATCTAAGACTCTCATGAAGTCACATATCGTGAAAGAAAATAAGTTTTGATACGATTGATCCTCCTGCAACACGGTAGCTCATCCCCCTAACCAGCTAGGGCGTCATTGAGGTGCCCACGCGCCTCCAGGCTGATCCGCGACTTAACCAGTTCCAAACCTTCAGTTACCAATTCAGTTAATCTTAATATGTGAAACCATTTTTTAGTCTCGTGAATACACATATTATAAAACAAACTAAATTTGCTTAAAAGCTGTACGCGCGATAATCCTGGATAATTGTCGAATAACCATCCTAGGTTTGTCGGTACCGATAAGCGTTGAGTCGTGAATTCAACGCCCAAAGTTCCAAGACCCGGACCTAACCTGACTTATTGTGAAAACTTTCAATATGTGCTTTCACCCCAACTCGTCTCTTCAGTTTGTAATAATATTTAAATGCCTATTTTATACACATTTGGTAACAGTAGAGCTGCTTGTTTAAGAAAATATAATTAATCAAAAGAAACCTTTAATAACATTTAAATTGTAATCAACAACTCCTTTGCACCAAACAAAGCCAAGTGCCAAAGTAGACTCTCTCAACAAGAAAGTATTTAAAATATTAAAATTCAATAAAAACTAAATAAACTTTAAATTTTCTAAAGTCAATTAGCCTTCCCATATAGAATGCATGATTGTTGTATAGTGTAATGTTATCATGTAATGTTATAAAACCATATATAAATATATACACATATAAAAATAGACTAATTAATAAATTATAAATCAAGACTTCGACTTCACAGCCATAGGTCAATAATAGTCCCTTCGATATCAGAACCAATGAAAACTCATTACGCAGGCTGACTCCAAGCTCACTGAAACAGAAATAATCGGACAATAACAATCAACGCTCCAGCTCTAATCAGCAAACACAACAAGTAAGAGTCCATAATCAGGTCCAACAACGTGTGTGCAACAGCAAGACAAGAACTCCTATAAGTCTCCATTGACATATAATTAATCTCCCATAGCAAAGTAACTAATAATCATATTACTTGAAAGAATCATCAAAATCTCCCAATAGTTCCCGGCTATGAAGAAGTAATATTATTTAATTAAGTTTCCTAAGACAATATTATATTTAAGGATCCTTAAATGAAATTAGATTAATATATTTTATCCGCAAGAGACTATGTATCATAACTCCTAAGTAATGTATTAGCTCACTGAGGCTTTATAGATAACCCTTAGTCATTTAGTTAACTATGAAACTAAAACAATGTACAAACAATTCTTATCTGTTAATAACGCACAAGTCAATTAAGACATACTTTAAATTATTTTACCCTTATATAGCTCGTTCTCCATATAATATATAAATTAAGGACAGTAATTAATTAAGTTCTAAAATATATAGGACAGTAGATAGTAAACGACCCTACCTATCTTTACATAAGATTAAGTAAGATTTCATATTAAAGGCTTATGTATTTCTATATCATTTATGCCTAGACAAATTATAGAAACGTTCCTATAATATTATAGTTTTGAAGAAACGGACCTAAGGAACCCTAATACTTCTAAAGACTACCGACTAAGTGTAACAAAATCAATGTTATTTATAATATGTACTACTAAGAATAGAAGTTAATTGTAACTACACATTACTATTCAGGCCCTTAAGATTAATTCAAATCGTATGCATACGAACAATTATTATTAAACTACTAATACATTACAAAAGACAAGAATGCGTGGTCACGTTAGAAGAACGTCTGAAAACATAACAAGCAAGATATCAGGTAAGTCTACATGGTTAGTAAAACTATTAATGTATCAAATAAAACATGAAAACTTAGCTTGGTTCTTTGGCGAAATTTATAACATTCGTTTCCGAAATTTACATTGATATTATGATTGATTTATTTTTAACAGCGATTAGTTTATCCATTTAATTCTCAATTAGATTTTCTCCATCTGAAAATATATAAAACACAAATTTTTCCGAGAATTCTTTTCATTGTCTTCCTCTGTCAAACACGAATATTCAAGTCCTCCCTTTTCTCGGTCAAAGTTTCAAACTAAGAAAAATTCGATTATATCATACAAAGAGATTAGTAGTAAATACATATATTATGCGAAATAAAGGAGGGAATACATTATATGGAGAACAGCCATTCCTTTATAAAAAAATAATAATTAATAAGTGAGAAAATAATAAATACATGATGATGCGTACCGTCACAAATGTTTTTTAAAGTAAAATTTCTTTAGAATCATTGTGATTTGAAACTCGATGAAACGAAAAACCGACACTAAACAGATAAATCACATAAGCACATAAATCTATTCGACTAAGCCTGCGAGAGAATGAAATACATTAATATAATATGATATTATTGGATACATTGTAGTTAAAAATTTAAATACTATGCTCATACAGACAAAGTTGGAAACGTTTTGAAGTTTTTCATTAATACGTCAAATTTCGTGTTACAATGCTTAAATATATTATAACAATATAATATATGAAACGTGACGTCACGAAGTTTAGATTTCCTCCCACCCCTTATCACATTTTCTTTCACTTCTACTGCGTGTGAACTGCGCACACACACATTTTTTATAGTTTTTTCTACTATAGTTTCTTTACATACTAAAAAAAACCTTTTAATCTTTTTTATAGTATTAAAGTCGCTTTCCGTATCTGTCTCTATATCCACTGAGTTCTTAGCCACATAACGGATTTATTAAGAGGTTTTCATTATAAGTTAAATTTTTTCACAGGTTTTTTATACATATATTACCTTATTTTATGTATAAAAAACCTAATTCAAAGGACTACTAATTAAGTTTTTATGTAAGTAAATTAGAACTGTTTCGCAGTCATTCACATGCATCTACGCCCCGGGGATAACTGTAGTATTTTCTAAATTTAAAATGGAGACTGGATGGACCTACTTTCCAGATAACTTAGGTACGAAATCACCCGAGATATCTATTAAAAGAAAATTAACCAAATAGTTTAAAAGTTCCTAAATTGCTGTATTTTAATTGTATCAATAAATTATGTTAATATTTCACAAAACATTACGCTGCATTTACAGCGCCTAGTAATAAAGACTTAAACGAGCGCTGTACGTTTCTTTACATAATGGCGCGATATTGAAAATTCTACTCGAGATACTTTCCACTATTTTTGAAGGATGTTGATATATATTATATGACCACTTGAACGTTTTATTTATTTGTTCAAAATACTAAATGAAGGTTATACGATAACAACATACATCCGTTATAACGTTATCTGTGCAGGAAAGGAGAAAGAATACAATTTGCTGCGGCCGGACGGCCTGTCGTAAGAGGCGACAAAACAACCCACAGCCAGGTGATAGGGCATTTGGCCGACTGGATGGCTACCACCCCTGGTCTAGAATATGCCACTATAACAACCGTGAGTTGTGTTCCGGTGACCAGTGACCAGGTTCCAGTCTCCTTTAAGAGAGCAACAGCGCATTTGTAGCACCTTTGGTGTTGCAAATGCCCATAGGCGATGGTAACCGCTTTCCATCAAGTGGGCCGTCTGCCTGTCTGCTGAACTCCTGCAATAAAAAATATAGATAATCGAAATTTATTTTGCATACCTATTACAAATAAAAGTTATACCACTTATTTTAAAGTAAACGATTTAAAATACTGTTTGTATAAAATTACTTTACTAGTTAGAAACAATACAAAGAATATATGTATATTATAGATTGCATCCGTTATATTGTTAAAGTAAATGGCCACCAGCGCGCCTCCGCTGGTCCGCATCAAAGCCGCCGCGGATTCCACCGCATGTTGTGCGAGATCCTGTCGAAATCATAAATAACCCTGAAATGATGCGCGCGTTACTCGTACCCACGCCGTGCACAAAGGAAACTATTTGACGTCTAAATTATTGCCAGTAAGCGTGCAGTACACCCACCAACAGACCCCAACAGATCGCCCCCAAGGTAGTCGCATACAGGGCCGCCTTTATCGTACTAGGCGCGCCGGGGTGTGAAAATCATCTTGTACTCCTTGTCAGCAATAAAAAATAAAATGTAATATTGCTTTTTTTATACAGAATAGGTTTGCGTTTGACCGACATTGCGCCTGATGTCAGGCGGAATTGCAATCTAAGGTGGAGCACGCTTACCTAGAAGATACCTGTTCACGCGAGACTTAAAGACACCTAGATTATATTCTTCAGGAAAAACAGACGACTGTATAGAGTTCCACTCTTCAGCGGTGTGTATGATAAAAGTGGAAGCATAACGTTTCGTCCGCTTCGTATATCTTGGTATATCTTGGTCTTACCTGGTTATGCAGGATATGTTTAGGCGATCGACTAGTTTATGTATAAGGCGATTGAACTGCACTCCCTAGATCCATACGCTGGGGTGCCAAGTATCCCTTGGTTCCCGGAGTAAAGACGTCCCTGGTCCGATGAACCACAGGATTCAATAGAAACAGCAAATATATCAGATAAAAGAATTTTCAAAACAAACTCCAAAATACTAAAGCGTTTGACACGAGCATCCGCTTTGAGGCAAAAAAGCGTGTCTAATCGCCACCGAAAAATCAACCCTCTATCAATATTTTGAGAGGTGATTTCGTCATGCCACCTTACACGCTTTGATCCCGCGATAGATCTCAATAGCGGTGATTAAAGGCGCCTGTGATTTTAGTTGAATGCTTTTTTTTGCTGCCTTCATCGGCCATACAAAATACACACTACTGTAAAAGAATATACAATTATTGGGCTTTGAATGGTTACAGCGGGGGTGAAGTGCTCATAAATTGTTATTTTTTTTCGCCCTTCATCTCGGTTTGAAATTTTCGAAATCTTTTAAAATTATAAATGGTTTTTGTGGATTTATTATCACGGTGTCAAAGAGGAGTTGGGTTGTATTTGTTATTCAGTTGACCATTCGCTAATTATACGCTTCATTTATAGTTTACTGGGATTCCTCATTCGTTTAAACTTCAGATCTAAATGTCGTGAAAATCATCCCATCTCATCCAAAGTATACAAGTTCATGATCTTCGTGGTGTCGCTCGTTTCCGTACACGGACTTATGTTATTTAATTCCAGTTGCCTGTTGTGCAAAGTTCTCAATACGAGCGTAACTTGCTTTGCTGGAAAATATATAAAGAATGGTATCATTATGACAATTAGTAAAGTAGGTATTATAAGTCATAAATATTAAGAAATAAAAACAAGGATTAAAATTTTCTTTTTTACAATATCTAATATCTAATATATATATAGGATAATGATTTCAACTACTTTTTATGGTTGTTTATAATTATGTATTATAAAAAATTAACATTTTTAAAAACTACGTTTTAAGCGCGGTATTTTTTTTGATTTTTATTATTTTTTTATATATGTATGTCTTTCAAGACCACGGGCCATAAAAATGGCCCGGACTTTTGGAGGGCTTGCGTGGGGCCATGGGGAGGCCAACACGTAGAGGCCCCTTGACAAATTTAATGTAAATATGTGGCGTGACACTGACCGGCGATTATCCCTGTCTACACCATACAATAATGCACCCAAGGACAAGCCCCGGCCAGTGTAGGACTATTGTGGGAAATGAAGACAAAAAGTACCGCGCTATTGGGGTGAACTATTAGTGGCACTAGCGGTCTGGGAATATGGGGACTATGGCGTCTGCCCGTCGCAATGTTCGGGGAACATGGAAAAATGGGCAGACGGTGACTCGCCACTCCCTGCATGGGCCCCAAAAAATGCCGTAAAAGGCAGGGGCAACATGAGTATGAGTGACTAAGGGGTGTAGAGAGGTGGGCTGCAGGTTCACCAAAGCTACTTCTGACGTGATGCCATTTATCACTTCCACCCCTGGAGCTTGAGTCTTAGCTTTAGCGATCTCCACTCCGTGCCGGCTGGCTAAGGCAAGCACGGAGGCGGGGGGCCTTGTCTTGGCCCCCGGAGTCAGGTACGAGGTGTCGCCACTCACCTAAGGCTTCGCCACAAAGCCCCCCTGCGGGGTTTGTCGCCAAGCCTTTACGAACGGGCTTATTTTTTTTAATATTATTCCGACGTTTTGGCCACTTTTCAGTAGCCGTATAGCCTTCTTAGATAAAACTATAAATAATCATTCATACTTGACTTCCGTGATTACGGCTACTGAAACGTGGCCGAAATGTCGGAATAATAAAAATCAAATAAATTCCCGCATTTAAAACCGTTAAAACGTATTTTACTTATAAAATGATAAAAAAAGTTTAATGATATCTTCATATCACATCACAATCACTCACTACCTTATTATTTAAGATATAAATTCACCTTGACGTGTTGTAATATCATATTAGTTAATTTACATTAATTATTATGTACATAAAGTTTTGGAGTGAAAAATGGTTGAATAAATGAAAAATCTGCCATTTACGTTTATTTTCCACTTCATATTTCCAAAAGTTGATATAAGCATACAAGTAACTCTACTAATTTAGAAAAGCATTTTCCATGATTACAATATACAAAATAAATATTTTGTTTAATATAGGTTCTGTGTGTTGAATATAATCTTTTTTATTTATTAATATTAGGTGTTTTTTACTGCAGGAGTTCAGCAGACAGGCAGACGGCCTACTTGATGGGAAGCGGTTACCATCGACTATGGACATTTGCAACATTAAAGGTGCTACAAATGCGCTGCTGCTTTCTTAAGGTAGACCGGTACCTGATCACTAATGCCGGAACTTAACTCAAGCTTGTTACGGCGCCATACTTTAGACCAGGGGTGGTAGCCATCCAGTCGGGCAAATACCCTACCAGCTGGCTTTGGGTTGTTTTGTCGCCTCTTATGACAGGCCTCTTAGCACATCAGAATAACATATAGGCTATAATTCAATCACCACGCGGGTAAAGCCGCAGGCGGAGCTAGTCATTACTAAAATTTCGCTTTTTATTATAAATATGACTACAGGGACGAAATGTTACTTAAATTCCTTAAAAATATTTATACCATTTTATTGTGCTGTGCTGCCAATAAATCCCCAATTATATACCTTCTAAAGTTCTCAACTAATTTACAGATCCATGTTTCCTTTGGACATCTTCATTGAACATCGGTAAGGTGTTAATAGAACTGGTGATGGTGATTACAGGGGTGAGGTGCGATCGTAAATTTGTCGCGCCAAGGCCACCGAACAAAAGAACCAAGTGTCGTTGAGGCCCAAAGTCGATTTTACAAGAGGCTGCCTGAGACGCGCGTGTGGGCTTCAACAAGAGACATCATAGGCAGGATAAGACAGATTTAGAATTTGAAATCGATCCCTTGTAATCAAATAAAAAATAATTATCACCTATAATCGAAGGAACCATCTGTCCATTAGTCTACAAGCAAAAATAAGAAAAAATCGTAATCAAACTGGTATAAACTACAAATGTACATTTTTCTTTGACACATCAATACGGTCCGTCTTTTGATCACGTTACACTCAAACAGCGGTGATTAATGAAAACATACATGTTGGTACATGTATGTTCACATCGTAAAAATCAGCCTCATTCATGCTAACTTTGAATCGATATCTCGTGAAAGCTAACTCATTATTTCGGATATAAATGTATGTTGTTCATTGTCGTTATCATATATTTCATAATAATTGGTCCATTTATTTCCATTTATATGCTCGAACACTGTTCATTTGTCTTTATGCTGATATGTTGCATATTTAATTTTAATCGATTTATACAGTAACTATTTTTATAAATTCTTCTAATAAGTTAGATATGTAAAAATAATTTTAAAATTATGATTTAAATAAAGGCACTAAACCAAAGTATTGTTACAACCTAGAGGCCGACAAAGGCAAACTAATCGTAATCCTTTTAAGATCGTCTTCTTTTGTTCACTTATTTATTGACATATGTTTCTAATGCTCATGCATCATTGCATGCATCAATACATGCTCATTAGTCAGGTGTTGCGGATCCTTTTGCATTTGTGAAGTATAAAACGACGGCCTGATAGAGAGAGGGGGACAGTAGAGCCACAAAAACGGTACGGGCGTGACGTGTGTACATTCGGGAATCTAATATTGACGAACTTTGCGCGTTTTATTGAATTACGGCCTTCTGCATTACGTTTGGATTTGTTATGTTCGGTTATATTTGTACCTGTGTTGTACTTGTTTGTATAGTTCTAATAAACTCTATAATAATTCTAACGACATTTTGATTCGAGTCCCGCTAATTCGAAACAGTATCATAAAAACATTGTCTGTATGAGGATCATAAAATCGAACAAAACAATGTAGGAAGTAAAACAGTCAAAATCTGTGAAATTCATCATGTATAGTATAATATATAATCATCACGAAATATCGTGTGCTTATGCACAATTCTTAAAATTAGACATTGACATACCAGTAGGTAATAATATTAGGAAGATATTTAAATTTATATAACTTAATCCATGCTATTCCAACAGCCTCAAATCTCAATAGGTCACCACTGTCCTTATGAATGGGGTGGTATCGTCGGAGGCTCTTTAGAACGCGCGTTTTGTACGGAATGTTGTAACAAAAAGCCTTAGATACACATATTGATAATGATGTATTTTCCTTTACTGAATAAACCTGGCATTCCATTTACAACCTTATTATATCAGAAATAAGGGTTTTCGTGTATTTTGGGACCGGTAAACGATGAGCAAAAAAGCAATGTAAGTTGTATCGCTTGGGAGGCTGGGCGGAGTTAGGCGCTTTTATAAATTATACTGAATTAATTTAGAAACGGTCGGTCTCGCGCCGTATCGCTGTTTAACAGTGTTTGTAGATTAGCAGTTTTGTTTTCTTGATAAGAAGATTAATCAACATAATTCTTTGACGGTTATAAGGTATTTTAGTAACTATGGACTCACGTAATAATATTATGGTCTTAATTGAATAGGTACATATCAAGTTCACATTTTTTGTCCGTTATACATATATATCCGTAACTATTTTTTTTCACTTACGTTTAAAAGACATAATATGTTTAAATCTAGAAGTAAATATTGAAAGACTTGATTATAAAAGCGTATAGTATTATGTATAGGTAGATATTTATTAGGAAACATAGATACTTCTTATCCTAGTAAGGCTAGATTTCCACGGGATACTGTGCCGAAATTTATACAAAATTTATCACGGAAAAGGTTTAGAAGAAAATAAGACTATTCATGTAAGTGCTTACTGTTTGTAATAATTAGAATATTTTGATCTAAACCCTTTAATTCAAAAACACTTGTAATACGTAGCAAAATCTTCTGGAACAAACTCATAAGATAAGTCATATTTCTAGCTACAACAATATTTACTACTCTTCTGGCTGTTATAATAAATACATACAGTAGTATATTTACAGAATGTAATAAAACCCTACAAAAGACCTTTTTCTATAAACAGGTGTAATTATCAAATAAAAGTGAATGTAAAAAGCCGGAAAGTAATACGATACTATAACTAAGCGATAACTACTGTAAGGGCAAATACACATCGACAATTTAATGATCTGTCGATTTTGCGGTCACGTTACAAGCGGTAAATCTTTCTGTCGGAAACGTAGCGGAAAATTAGCGATTGTTATATTTAATGCTTTTAGCTTTTTACTCTATAAATTAAAAATTTTGCTTAATATTTTAATTGAGTTTGAATATTGTCTGTCTTTTTAAGACCACGGGCCATAAAAATGGCCCGGACATTTGGAGGGCTTGCGTTGGGCCAAGGGAAGGCCAACACGCAGGCCCCTTGACAATTTTAATCTAAATGTGGCGTGACACTGACAGGCGATTATCCCTGTCTACACCACATAATAATGCACCCAAGGACAAACACCGGCCAGTGTAGGACTATGGTGGGAAATCAGGACAAAAACTACCGTGGTATTGGGTTTAACTGATAGGGGTCTGAGAATATGGGGACTATGGCGTTTGCCCCCGTAATGTTCAGGGAACATGGAAAAACGGGCAGACGGTGACTCACCACTCCCTGCATGGGCCCCAAAATATGCCATAGACGACAGGGGGCAACATGGGTACGAGTGGCTAAGGGGTGTAAAGAGGTGGGCTGCAGTTTCACCGAAGCTACTTCCCATGTTACGCCATTTAACACTTCCACCCCTTCTGGAGCTTGAGTCTTAGCTCTAGCGATCTCCACTCCGTGCCGGCTGGCTAAGACAAGCACGGAGGCGGGGTTCTTACCTTGGCCTCCGGAGTAAGGTACGAGGTGCCGCTACTCACCTAAGGCTTCGCCACAAAGCCCCCCTGCAGAACCTAAGGCTTCGCTACAAAGCCTTCTGTGCAAACTATTTTTTTTTAAATACAAGTAAGAAACACTTGACACCAAAATGTTCATCAATAGTTTGACAATATTTATAAATATTAATAGTGTTTTACCCGCGGTTACGCCGCGGGTCAAACTTTAAGAAATAAGCTCTTTTTTATTTATATAAAACCTTATTTAGTTTTCCATATATATTTATAAACCTTCAGTTAAAAATATCTAACTGATCTTAAAAACCGTTTAAAAATCCGTTGCGTGGTTTAGGAGTTAGCGGACCTACAAACTGACCCAAGAAGCGATTTTATTTTGTACTATGTAAGCATGGCTTCTTTATGAGGTTTTGAACTATTTGCACTAGGCTCTGGGTGTGTACAGCCCTTCATAAACACGATTTTCTTATCTTTAATCAAATAGGATAGAACACCAACTATTTAAAATTTAAATACGTGCGCAAAAGTTGCGGGTTGCAAATTTGTGAAACGTTAAAAAGTAATTAGAGCGCCTCAAAGTGCTATAAAGATCATGTAAATATTGATTCATATGATAAAGATTTTATAATAACAGCCTATAAACGTCGTACTGTAAGGCTTTGGTCTCCATATTTTTTCTAAAGGTTAAAAATTAATTAACCTTAATGCTGAAATAACTTGTCGGCATTCGGCTATCATATAAGATTTAACAAACTAAAAGGAGATAAACATCAGAATCTATTCTAAACATCCGTAGCGAGCGAAAAACAGAGAACACGCAAGAATGTCGCGTAGGTCAAATAAAAGAATTGGGGCCCTTTAACAATAACATAATCGGATGCGCCGGCGCCGGCTCGGCGACCGCTCACCACAATACCACGAGAAATGTTATAAGGCTACTGTCACACCACACACTGAGCGACGGGCGATAAATCTACGACAATGATTTGGAGGAAACTTCCCGCTGAGGTTTTTCCTCTGCTCTACGACCTTTTTGCGTGAGTAGTTTTTATCCACTTAAAAGACTAAAATAAAAATAACCATGTATTTTAGTGTCTGATATCGCAGCATAGAGACTGCTTTTATTTCCACAATCTTTATAAAAGGAAGAATACCAACATATTTTAGTGGTTACATTTTGGTGGTAGGTTGACAAGCTAAGAAACCCCGTACTAATCTAATGCATTTCCCAGAGCAATGGAATTTGCGTAAACTCAATTCACTTCAGTAAACAAAGTAGTGTACTGAAGATATCCTCAATAACAGGCCTTTAGTTAATACTAAGTAATTGATATAGTTTTATGTTTATTTTCACACTACTAAAAAACATTACTTTGTTTCTTGTATATTGCCACTTAAATCGCTGAGTTATATATATATATATATATATATATATATATATATATATAGGTATATATATTATATCTATATCTATTGTTACATGCCGACAACGTGCATGCACACCTGGTATATTACCTTTCCCATATTTGGACTTTTTTTTACTTTGTGTTTAAAATTTGCAATTACACAGCCTATTGTTATTGTATTCGTATATGGCCGTTCGCGGGAATAATTAAGCAGGTGTGCAGATTACGTTTCCTTGGAAAAACTAAGTACAGTTTACTATAAAACAATGCCCGAACGGAGGGCTGGGGCAACAAAGCGAGAGTTACGATACGAGCAAGACGTACATTCGATTAGTAATATAGTGACGGACTTTCGCACGCGTTATTGAATCGTGCAGTTTGTACTGGTTGCGTCCAGTTATATTTGTACCTGTGTTATACGTGTTTGTATAGTTCTAATAAATTCTATAGTAATTCCAACGGCATTTTAATTCGAGTCCTGCAGCTCGTAATAGGATCTTCTAAATTGAACCGCTCATCGCTACCCGCTTGCTACTGAGACACATTCCTTAAACATTTATATTTATACACGCGTCTATGGACGTGTGAAATCACGGTGACACTAACATAACAAACCCCCAGAAAAAAAGGAACGGTGTATTGAAAAAGAATGCCTTTGGGAACACGAAAGCTCGAGTTTTTTGATAACCGTTTAATGATCAATCGATTAGTTTCGTTTTTTTTCTCTTAATATAAACGAAAGTAATACGCTTCAAGATTTTTTCTTAAAGATCGGCACTTTAATACAGATAAATTGTGTATTTTTAAATGTTTCTGACGTATCGGCTATCTATAATATGTTAACATAATTTAAAAATTTATTGAATATTTTGTTGTTGTATTTAAGGCCAAAATAGGTAGGTACCTTAAGCTACTGTACTCTGTACTTCAGCCTACCGTAGCCCATACGTTTACCGTAGGTATTTCACATTCCTAACAAATAATGAAGATAAGAAATGAATCTTGTGTCAGCATTCGCATAAGATTAACAGTCAATTAATACATTAACAGCCTTACTTATAATAATCTCGTTAAGAAACGATTAGGCATCTCTTAAGTAAGAGAATCAGAATCAGACTCTAATCAATGAATATCTTTGTTTTTCACTTATAAACGTGTATTGCCTGTTGTTTACCTAAGAGGAGCACAGATACACAAAATTTGAATGATTAACGTAGGTTGTACCCAAAATATTCAACGAAAGATATAAACTCATCTTAGGTAAGATTTTCACTAATCAGTTGTTGAGCAGTTTCTTTAAATTTAAGAAACGATTATAAGTAAGGCTCTAAATGTGAAGAGTAAAGTAAGGGTACAATTGTCTTTTGTAGATTAGCTCTTGTTTTGTAATTAATAAAGATATCAGAATCAGAATTGTATCATTTTTATAAGATATAAATTCGCATTTCATCAACAATTTGCATCAATATTATTGAGTAATGTTATTGTCGAACACGGAGCACACTTTACAAGAGTCTTAGAGCACTTATTCACAATCGATTTGACATTCAGATATTGTTTATCGAGAAATACAGACTCCGGTAATGCGTTCCACATAAATATGAGCAGTTCGCATGGAGAACATGAAGGCGAGATGTTATGTACGCATTAGTGGTATGGTCGTGTTGTAGCGATAAAGCAGACCAGTCATATTCAACTTTTTTGAAATATTCACCAAAATTTCAACACTACTTTAAACAGGTGACTTAATTATTTTATTTATTGGCTATAGTTCATGGGGAACTTTTTTTTATTGCAGGAGTTCAGCAGACAGGCTGACGGCCCACTTGATGGAAAGCGGTTACCATCGTCTATGGACATTTGCAACACCAAAGGTGCTACAAATGCGCTGCTGCTCTCGGAGACTGATACCTGGTCTCTAATGCCGGAACACAAGTCAAGGTTGTTATGGCGACATACTTTAGGCCAGGGGTGGTAGCCATCCAGTTGGGCAAATGCCCTACCACCTGGCTGTGGGTTGTTTTGTCGCCTCTTACAACAGGCCGCCCGGCCGCAGGTAATTATATATTTTTTTCATTATTGTCTCCGTTCCTGCAAGAATAAATTTAATTACTAAAGCAGAAAAACCGTTTACTTACTAGACATAAAAAGTAAATGTGTATTTAGTAGTTATTTAAATATATTTATTTCTAATATAGGTAATGATAAACTAAACTAAACATTATTAAAATTATTTTTCAGTTTAGTTAATGTTAGCATGAAAAAACATTTATTAAATTATATCAAGCACTTAATTCATATCATAAGAAGTATATTTATAAATTTAATTAGCACTTTTTATTTAACTCATTTAAGTACAAAAGTCTATTACGAATTTATGATTACATTTAATCAAATTTATACAAAGCGTAGCTAAAGTAAAGAATTATGCATAAACGTTATTTGAATAAGTACTTAGAATATATTAAATCCGTATTACACTAGTCATAGACACAGAACAAACAGATCGATGATCCTAATATCGTGTAATTAACGTGATGATAGTAAACGCTACTCATTCATTAAACAAACTACTCAATTGAACTTCTATTTGCATACGTATTGAATCACACGCCCGTTATTTGTACATACGTGTATTTACGTACCGCTTGAAGCGCCATTAATTGTGTAGCGCCACATTAGTCTCGGGATACGCAGTCTTTCATACATGAACGATATAGATTCTTGAATATGCTCAACCACAGATACCTCCTCTGTGGTTTAGCGGGCTAAGTCTTTGACGGCTTACTTCACTACAACGCAGAGGCTCCGGGTTTGATTCCTCGTATGGTCAATTTTGGAAACAAATTTTCTCCCTTATTTACTATATCGGTATCTGGACTTATCCTTAGATTAATCCATTATATATTACACATAACACAAGCGTAACTTGCTTAGTTTGGTGATATACAATATGTGTGTGTATATCATTAACATTCTATAAATTCGATTAATAGGTGAATGTTATATTTAAACCAGCAGCAAGACATTCCTGGGTGAATCTCCTGAGTGGCATAATTGTCCGCACTGCGTTCTCATAAAACTCCTGCTAGATCATTCAATTTTGATTACAATATCTCTGATTAATGTTACCAATAAGACAAAAGACCTGGTTAAGGGCATGGTATGCGCGAATGGATACGGGAGATTCATCCTCCTATGTCTAACTTAATGGTGCCGAAAATTTTAGTCTGGTTACGAACACGATAAGTTGCTAAACAAACGCGAATGGTGTGACACGACACTAAAATAACAATAGCTATCGTAATGTGTATCGCAACAGGTGAACATCTTTCATGTAATGAATCATCGCATTGTAGACATTTCTATATGAGTGAATCATACTTCGCCGAATGTGACATGCGAAGTTAGCATCCCGTATGGGAATCTACTTGTTAAGTCCGCTTAGGCTTAGTTGTAAAGCCCCATGGCAACGTTAATTCGTTGCCCTAGGTGCAAGCCGGCTTTTTGGTCACGCGACACCTCAATTAAACGCGTTGAGAAGTGTCGAGACTTTCAATCTCGACTCCGAAAGCCACAAATACGAACCCACTACCAATGGACACATATTTGCGATATTTCAGGGCCTCCTGGTGTGCAGCAGTAGCCTCGGCTGTCACGGCTATGTCGGGAAGATGGGACGCCGCCAAAGTATCGACACAAGTTGCGTCCCATACTAGGAGGCGTCTACTATATGTTGATGTCAGTATAACAAACTATGGTATCAATGTATCCTGCCTAATCTGCAGCTCACAAAATATTTGATAATAATATCACGAATACAAATTAATATTAAAAATAATTTCAATCGCAGTTTTCAGCGATAGGAAACGATTCAATTGAGAAAACGAGGTGTTGGCATCAGATTAAATAGTTCTTCGGATCAATGCAAAGAGATGAAATCTCTCCGAGCACTAATCGAATTAAATATTTGTTAATTTACGAAATGATGACAGCGTTTTTTAAGTTACTTTAAATAGTAATTAATAAGTTATTTGATTCAATTAAAACCAAGTAGGGAGCATTGTTTAATTAAGAAGATAACAAGTGTCTCAGTTGAAATGCCTGCCCACTATCCTATTACTAACTTTCAACTCTGCCAACAGTTACTATTATCTCACTAACAATCAGTTCAACCCAGCAATTCGTGAAATTAGTCATGTCTGCCGGCACGCGGCATGGATTATACTAAAATGATTCACTTTCATTGAGTGGATGCTGCTTTTTCATTAACTTGTTGACTCGGAACTAATTTACAATGTAACAAGTGAATGCCAAAATGATGACTCGCTAAGAGGAAAATGCGTTAAAAAGCAGCCTACAAATTTTTATACTAACCATGTCATGTGTCCTAAGTTGGAACAAATCCAACAAAATGAAAAAATATCATCAAAATCGCTTGAGTAGTTCTGGAGTTCATCACGGCCAAGACTGTGACAGGAAATATGAGTAGGTATATTATGTAGGTAGGTAGATAGTCTGAATTTAGAAAACGAACGACGAACGAACGCAGGACACTTTTTATCCCCGAAAAAGGGATGGTTTTATTGGCATAGTTGAACTTTCCCGGAAACTAGACTTGTATATTACCCATAATACTAACTACCGCTAATAACATAACGCTTAGCTTGGGGATCTATGAGTACAACGTGTGTGTACGTCGACCTATTAAAATTAAAAAAAAAGCTTTGTTACTAATTCTCTACCGCCCTTGATGCATATTTGCGCAGATTTCCTTAATATAATTCAATATGTTTGATCTACTGCGGTTTATTATTTACTACTTGCATATGGCGCCAGTCAATGACGTTGGTGCATTGCAGCCGTTTGCTCCAATTCTTCGTAATTACACGCATACCGCCCCTTTCAGGGCCAAAGACTTACACTGATATTAATCAGTACACTAATGTTGAAGCAACAATCATTAATTATAAGGTACTAAGATCTTGTCACATATAATGTTAACAAATATATTTATCTAGATTGTTTTGTATATACGTATATATATTACTATTATATTTATATATGTATTCAATTTATAGAATAGTAAGTATGTATATTTAAATTGTACAGTCCTATCTTTTTCTGCTCCACCTACATCGCCAGATTAGTTAAGAATTTCTTTTAAGCTAGGTTGCCTGGAAGAGATCGCTTTTAGCGATAAGGCCGCCTGTTGTTTTGCCAAGAAGTGTTGTAATTATGCATTTTGTTTTGTATTTGTTTTTTTGGTGAGCAATAAACTGTTATCTATCTATCTATCTATCTAAGATCTGTAAGCCGATGATAATACAATATGTAACGAACTTTTATTCCATAATAGAATTTTGTTGGTTTAAAAATATGTCTCAATACAATTTATTTTTGCATTTTATGTCTTACTTCGCAACAACTTCAAGATGTAAAAAATATTTAGTTTTTGCTTTTTAGTTACACTTGAAGTCGTTTTTTTTACTAATAATGTTTTATTTTTTACTGTTAAGTTACGTATATGGTATCCAATGATAACGAAATTATCAAAAATTATTCACATCGTAATTTTTTTTAACAAAATTTATATGACACTACTCACAAGCTGTGCTGAATCTAACGCAAATAACTGACCAAAATCGAAATAATTGTTCTTTAAAAACAAGCTTTTGAGATCCTGGATATCATGTAGCAGCAGAGTGCTAGCCATAACAAGTAAAACGAGTCCAAACACGACGGATCTATCTTGTTTAGTACAGGAGTTCCTATGGCCACCTTGTGACTCCATCATCAGATCAGCTCCGTGGTACCATATTATTGCATTGTCCCGCGATATAATCGCAATCGGAAACCGGAAAGTTGGTCAAATTTAACTTCCAAGATTCCACCCGAACTTACATACATAGGTACATCAATTGCAGGTTAAATAAAAGCTTGTAAAAAAGTTGCAGCTGAAAAACCGTAAAAATTACAAGTTTGCCAATTTTTATGAATTTTATGCTATATTTTCGGAACACAAAGTTCATTAGCAGTAAAAATTTATATGAGCCATAGTACTGAATCTAACGCAAAAAGAATCATCAAAATCGGTTCAGAAAGAAATAAAGTATAGCTGAACATGCATAATATATTTACATGACGGATTGAGAACCTTCTCCATTTTCTAAATCGGTTAATTATTTCTATACGAATGATATCTAGCTAATTACCGACTTACACCTACGGTCAAATCCACTTGCTCACCAGTAAAACAAGCAAGAAACATTAAAACACATTACTCAATCAATCATTACCGGATGTAAAACCGGACACAAACACAGAATTCCCGAGGTCTTCTATTCATAAACACGTCCGCATTTGCATTAAATTCAATTTTAATTGTAAGTGCAAACAGATTTCTATGAATGAGTCACGAGCAATTGAAACATTTGTTTGAGATCGGTAGACGTTGAAGAATTCCCCCATTTCCGGAGAATTTAGCAAAATTAACGTGGTGGTTTTTTTTAAACTTAGTGTTTATTAATTAGGTTAAACGACTTAAAAAAGCAGTTTAGTAAAAAAGTATTTGCACGACGAATTGAGCATCTGCTCCTTTTTTTAAACTTGGTTAAAAGTCGGCTAAGTACGTGGCAACAACATCCACGTTTTTTGTCATATGCTAATAAAATTTTAAAAGGAGTAATCGAAAATACGTCATATTTCAAAATTACGGGTTGGATTTTATAGAAATCAATTTTCATGTGGTCCCATGTTTACAACTTTGAATATTTCATTCTATAATTCGCTTAGAAGGAAGGGTTGAACACCTTTTTTAAATTTAGAAGCGATTATACAAATATTATCATGTCTTGAACTAAATAAATTATTAATAAGTAACTACGAAACATAGTTGTTGTTGGAGACAGAGAAGATCCTTGAAAAATTATACCTTTTCTGAGTGTTTGAATGGTGACATTGTCTTATGATGAAAATTGAAAAATACTTAATATACGCTTGCTATCAAAAACTGTTTATTCCACCCTTCCGCTATAGTTGTAGCTTTCGTAATACTTTTCTTACAATAGACCTACGTAAATTAATGTTTTAATTCCCCAATTACATGTATGTAGCCAGTACCAATTATGTTTTGTAACTGGGATATGCCAGCAACTTCATCCACGCTTGACTTGAAATTCGTGAACTCGCGGGATTTCCGGGACACATAGAACCACAGCATTTAAAAGAAGTAAGTAAGCTATTATTTTAGTGAAAACTGCGCCGGAATAAGCAAATTTTTATGCGCCCGAACAATTACAAAACGCTCTCGAGAAAATTCCCGCGGGATTACCGGGATGAAAAATATCACACTTTTTATTACATAAAATTTTCTAGCGATTAGTGAAAAAATCATATTGGGATTGGTTTCTTTAATCTAGTCATTTTAAATAATTCCTGCGGAATTCCCGATATATATTGTAACGCAGATTTTAAGTCTGAATTTTCTATAGTCTGAATTTGCTATCGATCAGCGAAATTGGCTCAGTAGTTTTTACGTGAATCCCGAACAATCAGACAATAAATCTAAAAAATGCATGTCGCTCTCCGTCGTTTGTATGGTCTACTCCAGTTGGCTTTTTTAAATAGCTTCCATGTACAGACAGGGCATGTTTAAAATTTTATAATATTCTATCCTATAATAATATACTATCCTAATAGTCTATCCTCCATTCGGTTAAATTCAGAAGATGTCCCGTGTGAATAGGCACCTTCTAGGTAAGCGTGTTCCATCCTAGACCACATCTACGCTCCACATAGGGCGAGATTGTGGTCAAACGCGAACCTAGACTACAATAAAAAATATAAAAAATGTATATTCTGATTCTGAGGTCTGTCACACTACCAATGCTATGTATATCAGTGTACTTTTTATTATCCGTTAGGAAAACGCAATAAAAATTGTAAATGCGTAGTCTTGCTAAATTAATTTTAATTTTCTAATAGCTGGAAACTGCCAGTACACATTTGAATAAGTTATTTTAATATATAGTATTATATAGTTTTCAGATTTATATTTGTTTACAGGGGGATTCCCCTGTTTGAACAATTCTCATCCGGGTCTACCAAGCTAATATTTACGCTTTTACTATAAATGGCTATTTACTCATTGATAACATGAAGGGGAACTATGGAATCAAATACAGGTTGATAATCATAAAGTTCACTAGAAATAAAAGTTACTCGTATTTTAAAAATATTATAATCGTATAACAGGCGTACACAATAATTACCATGTAACAAATAACAGTCCAATTTCAAAGATGTTCAAGATGGAATATTTATTTGGAAATTGGTTTCAGCCATATTACATTTTTATGGCTGTTTTACACCAGTCAAACATTTGTGTAGCAGTAATTATGGAGTATACAAAACGTGATATGGAGACACGTTTATCGCCATAATGAGTATGCCTAAAACCAATTTCCAAATAAATATTGACATCAAGTTCACATTTAGCTTTTTTCATTAAAAATTATTGTAAAATTGCACATTCCTAATTACTTAATTTTAAATGACTGTTACTTACATTGATTGACTAAGGGCCGCTTGCATAACGATCGCCTTAAAATAAAATTAGTTAATCATATTAAACTGCCTGAATACGTTTTACACAAAACGTATTGACAGTTCTTTAAACATATTTAGCGGCAAATTTTGCGTTGTGCAAGTGCAATTATAAGGGCGATTTTTATTTATTGGGTTTCGAAGTAATTTCAACAAAAACGTAGATACACTTATACAATCGTCTTGTCCGTTTATGTATACATAGCCATTTTTGTTAAAGACTACCTTATTTATTTGGATGAAAATTGCCAAAATTATAAAATATCAATCATACAAAATTATGTTTTTAAATTTTATATGCATATTGCAGCGCTTGTACTTAGTTGGAATGTACAGCGTGGTATGAAAATGTTCGTCAGTTATCAAATTGATTCATTTAACGTTCCGCGAGCACATGTTACCTTTTTAAACAAAGTCACAGACTATTCTACAGAAAATTATGTTTAGCTATCTGACAATAACATTTAAAGTTACTTAGATCAAAGTCGTTTGATTTCTATCGTATCTAAAAAGATTGTTTAGACATGTAGACCCTTTTGATGGCTTTTATTATTTATATTAAGCGTAGTGATTATATCCTCTTTGTTTCTTATCGTCAATCCATATGTCAATCTTTCATGCATACAATGTTGATAACATTGCAATTTTCCATATTTCATAAACGTAAAGTTTATTAAATTGTTGGTAGTATTGTTTCTTGTACTCGTGTAAGCAAAATTCGACTTTAAGGTGACGAACATTTTCATTCCGCGACTGTACCTACCAAAAGATGGAATAAAGTATGATATGATTTTCTTCTATGCAAATTACTGGTGGATGTAAGCCTTCTAAAACATAGAACCCGGGCTTCAGATTCAATCATGAATTCTTTGGTAATCCCATGAGTATATTTTACAATGTCTTCTCAAACACATGTGTAAATGTGTCTTATGATTGCAACAGAAGATGAGCAAAAGTTGTTTATTTTGTTAGTTAATACCAGTAGTTAAGTAATTAACAAAAGATTAATAGCGGTTGTTGGGATTTCCGAGTTGCTATAGCTGCTGTATTATTATTATTATTGCGTGTATTCTTGACCTAACACATCGTCATGACAACGAGAATGAAGTTTCATGGGCCCTTCTCTAGTCGTAAATAAATTAATCGGCACTATAGTCTAAATCTTATACTAATATATAAAGCTGAAGAGTTTGTTTGTTTGTTTGCTTGAACGCACTAATCTCAGGAACTACTGGTCTGATTTGAAAAATTGTTTCAGTGTTAGATAGCCCATTTATCGAGGAATGCTATAGGCACCACGCATTGGTCTTAACCAATAAGAGCGGAGCACCAATGAATAATGTTTCAAAATCGGTTTTTTTTAACTTACTTTTTTTAAACTATTCCTCGCGAACGAAGTCGCGGGCAGAAGCTAGTATAAAATAAAGGCATTTTGAGACCCAATTATCAGCAACATAAAACACGTATTTAGAGGATCCTTCTGCCAACTCATTTATAGTATAAAGCGTTAATGTTTTTTAATTTGCAAAAAAGCACAATTAGCTGGTGACTTGTGGTGTTACAGTAATTACCTTCAATGATCTGTTGAAACGGCAATGCATCATAGCCAGGTGTACTCAACATTCTTCTTGGGCAGCTATGAATCATTTTTTAATTTTACATAGTTTAATTTTAAAAAGTGCACGTCAACGTTGCTTCTGAGATTTTACCGCTGTACCTTCCTACATTGATTACCTAATATCTATTATTAAGACGTAGATATTTATGTATGTAAATATATAGGTAACTCAAGCTGATAATTAACAGTAATAAGTAATGAAGTTGGAAAACTAAAGAAGAATTTATAAAGAGTAATAAATAAGATATCAGACTCAGGAGACAGAATAATTTAATTTATATAGTGGAAGTGTAAATTCAAAGACTGCCTAGTAGCATTCTATAAAAAACGTGACAATCACATGTATTTCCACGCATTTGCTGAAATAATGAATAATTATAAAATGATTTCGTAATATATTTAAGCAATGAAATACTTTCAAATGATTTGACGATTTCATTTCAAACAGGTTTATGTAAGTACATAAAAAAAATTAAAAAGGCTAAAACTTCATAAGTAGAATAATGCTGGCAAAAATTGCTGCTACTACATAGCGAGCCTACGCTTGAAAACACCTGAAGAAAGGTATGCGCCGCACTTCCTGTCATAGTTTTGAGAGCGGCGCGGTGTCGCAGCGTCCGAGATAAATCGACTTATGTAAATAGGGAAAATGTGCCGCTTACGTCGTTTTCTTTGCTGGACCAAACGAGGCCGTGTCTTGTAAACGGAACATATCATGACCTTTGGCGACGAAAAGATACCTAATTGCAATTGCAATCACTTGACTTGTCTGCAATCCTAACTAACAAATGTAGGTAATGATTACACTGCGTACAATATATCCTACTGGAATAATTACTTATTTAAGAGTGTGAATATTTATTAACTTCAATCATTTTATTTGTATGTTTGTTAAGTTGATTAATATTTAGCTTTGAAAATGTTACAATCTAATATTTTAAACAATAGGAGCGGATTTATTTACCCCTGGTCTAAAGTATGTCGCCATTACAACCTTGAGTTGTGTTCCGGCCATTAATGACCAGGTTCCAGTCTCCCTAAGAGAGCAGCAGCGCATTTATAGCATCTTTTGTGTTGCAAATGTCCATAGGCGATGGTAACTGCTTTCCATCAAGTGGGCCGTCTGCGTGTCTGCTGAACTCCTGCAAAAAAAAAGTCAAATAAGTTTATTATACATTTTGGCTTGTCTTCTAAACAGACGGCAACTCTAAGCTTAGATATTGTCATTGTATGTGTAATTCTTTAGTTGCCCTTTTCTTCATATTACTTTTTTTTCGTTATGAGTCTGGATTAGATATACATCTGAAATCTTTATAATATTATAAATTAAAAATATTTATGCTTACGGAAATATAAAAATTGGCCAATTGGTATAATGATGAGTTTCATAGAGGCCACCAATATCTACAGTATCTTACTACGAGATCAACAGAAAAGCATTGTTGGTATTTTGAAGCTAACTAATGTTTTCAGAATTTTCCACACGATGACTTAAAAGTTAGAGAGCGGTTGGGGTCACGTACATTTTTCAAATTTTAGTAGCAGATACGAGTACATATCTGACCACCTATTGGTAGTAAAACTTTGCTATAATTTTTTAAGATCTGTCCATAGAGTCAATACTTCCAAAAAAATTATTTAATATTGTCTCGATTTTACCACACTATTGCGTGTTGTAGAAAACACACTACACAGTCCTCCCATTTCATCCATATAAACTCAGAAGCTGTTTTTAAAATGTCTATGTTATTCGTTATCATACGAGCCTTCGCCTGGAGGCTCCATGTTGTGTACCACACCACTGCCAGTGTGGAACTACGGTGGATCCGTATGGATACCACGGAGTATCATACTTACGTAGTATTGGCCGAAGATCTCGCCATGGCAGCCTCAATGACATCATCCATCGAGCTCTTGTCAGCATCGGTGTACCAGCCATCAGTCATGGCAAGATACCAGATGGAATGTCATTTATTCCCCGGAGGATGGGAAGGCCACTTGAGTGGGACGCGTAATGCGTTGACACTCTGGCGGCATCACATCTTCCAGTGACTAAGTCAGGGGCTGGCAACGCTGCTATAATAGCTGAAGATCTCAAACGGCGCAAATATGGAACCCCTTCGAAGGGTTTACATATTTGTGCCGTTTGGAGTTGAAACTTTAGGTCTATGGGGTCCATCGGCTAAGTGTTTCTTCAAAGAAATTTGTAAGAAACTCTTTGATACCACCGTGATCAGAAGGCTGGTTCATATTTTGCACAACGTATCAGCATTGCCATACAGCGTGACAATGCAGCAGCCTTCTGGGCACTGTTCCCTCTGGCAGTGATTTGTTATTAATATATTTATAATTTAGTTTATTTTTAAGTATTTAGTTAAATATTTTCTTTCTTTCTTCTTTTCTTACTAGTAATAATTAATCATTTACATAATGAAAGCCTTAACGTCATAAAAACACTTTTCTACCATACATGAATATAAATTCTCAAACATCCGGATAATGATTTTGTCAAGAACCAGTAAATTTATCAAAAAGCTACAAACCCTAAAGAGAGCATATTCATCTTAAATAAAAAAAATTAAGGCCTCAATTTGAACTATTTCTTGAATGACGGTTTTAATGTACCAAAGTAGTTTGGTATAATAAACATATTAATGAGACATTGACGCTTAATCAAACGAGCTCTAGTCGTATACATGCAAATCGATCTATAAACAAACAGTCTACACTGTCGCCATATAATTATTAACTTTGTTTTTCTTTGACGTAACACGACCGAGTTATTTGCTTAAGGGCTCGCAAAGTATACAGATAATGTCAAACAAGGACTGTTAGCCATCTTTGTTTTGTGTGTGTTTGTCTACTGGGTCACGGTGGACCTGTGGTTTTGCGTAGGTCAAATGTGATTTTAATCACTTTATTTACTCTTGATTTAGTATATTGCTAGTGTGGGAATTTCCTATTACAATTAAATGTTTACATCGTTAGATTTTTCACTCAACTTCGGCCGCATGAACTTTATAATCTTTATACATACATATTTTTAGATAGTTGGAATACGATCTAGTTTCATATCAATCTTCAGCTTAGTCAAAGCTCTTAAGTTAGATAGTAATTTGCTTTGTGAATAAAAAAATATATTAGTACGGATTATGAATCGTTTGAATATACCTCGAGCATCATTAATGATGGACGCGTAAAAATCATCTATAAAACAAACTACCTCACCAGTTTTATAATTTTCGATTCGAACCTTATTTCCATCTGTATTAAAAGATTTAAAGCAAAGAAAGTGAGACTTTACTTGTTATTATAAATATCGTGAAATTAATTCTTATCTACACACACATAATTTGTATTTACAAGATTTAAGTGACTTTATACACAACATATCGCCCTAAAAACAATTCCGGTATTATTCGGATCAGAGCAAATACCGCAAAATAAGTTTTTGGGAAACCAGGACTAATGGATCCTACTACGACAAACACAAACAAATACCGATAGCCCATGGCAGCTAGTCTTACAGTTTACATATCGCACTCTATAAAAAAATATACTAATTTTACAGGAGATTAAATAGAAACAAAATCGTTTATGTTTGCCTTGCAGCCGTGTATAGCCAAATAATCACACTCTTACTTACTTACTTACTTAATCCTTCATTATCACTTGTAAGCAACCATGTTCCAAATGCTATAAGTATACAAAATAGTATTAAGCAAGCCGATTAAAATATTCATAACAACGGAAAACTTTAATACCATCTAATTTAAGATATTTTTGCAGGAGTTCAGCAGAAAGGCAGACGGCTCACTTGATGGAAAGCGATTACCATCGCATGGACATTTACAACACCAAAGGTACTACAGATGCGCTGCTGCTCTCTTAAGGGGGAGACTGGAACCTGGTCACTAATGCCGAAACACAACTCAAGGTTGTTATGACGAGTATGTTATGTCATACTCTAGACCAGGGGTGGTAGCCATCCAGTCGGGCAAATGCCCTACCACCTGGCTGTGGGTTGTTTTGTCGCATTTTGCAACAGGCCGCCCGGCCGCAAGAAATTGTATTCTTTCTGCACGGATAGAATAAATCTATGTATTTATGTAATATAAAATAAATGAGATTAATATATAAATACTACAATAAATATTGAAAGACGCGATATGTATAATTCGCATAAGATCAGTTATTATTTAGGATTGAAATATCACTAAAGTAAACGTACTTATTATATATTCCCATTATGTTGATACATTAAAATCCTCGCAACATTGATCTTTTCTTAATAACACACCAAAGGTGAATATAAGTGATATTTGTATATGTCGCATCACGTGTAGATATTTCACACGTTGAAAGCATGCTTTCAAACAAAGCAATTAAAATATTATTGTAAAAGTTTAGTAAATTAGACCATGGACTTATTTAATAAATTCTAGATTTGCAAAGCGAAAGATGATACTTATAAACTTAAACATGGAGTTTGTCCTTTTCGCTAGATGCAACCTCTATTAAATACAATTAGTTAATGTTAGAAATTTTGTTTAATTGAATATTTATTTTCGTGCGAGTATAAATAAATTACTTTGAAAGTTCAGTATTGAAAAAAGTCCAGTCTTAGTATTGAAAATAATGTTTAAAAATCATTTTAATTGTTTATAAGTGAACCCGAAATTGAAACCTGAAAGCTTCTCGATATGATTTGATGCGCCAAACTAAAATAAACTTTATTGGGTAGGTGTGATGAGTGTGACGCTGTCAAAGAAGCAAGTGACGTGTGTAAGAATAAGCCTGAATGGCGCTCTGTTGTTCGTGCCTACCCCGCAAGGGACCTAGAGTGAAGTTATGTATGTGATATGACGGGTATTATATAAACAGTTATTTTTACCTGAATCAGTTCTCGAACCCATTTTTAGTCATAGGCATAATTATGCAGCTTAGTCATTAGTCACATTGCATAAAATACTTCTGATGCATTAGAATTGTTATTCACACATTTCATGAGATACCTTTAGTTAATCGCACTGTTGCTTGTATAATGCAAATTTTACTTTCTTTTCCTAGTATTCTGGAATATATTGCTATGCGCGCCGTTTTGCCGTCCATTTTGTTTTTCAAGCAACCAGTTGTTAGTAAAACAAAATGGACTATAGGTAGGTCGACCAAAAGCTAATAGATTCTTGCCAAAAGTTTATGAAAGTTACCCATCTAGACACGAGGAAGACGTCGTATGGGTTTCGCCGATAATTTCCATTTTTGTATTTTATGAATATAATTACTTGATGAATATTTCCTAAAATTATATAGATAAAACATTGGTACCAGCTCCTGTACTCGTGACATCGAATCAAGAAGCTAAATTGTTAACTGTTTAACGACGATTTGGATATGTAAATTTTGCGACTAACTTAATTCGATTACAACAACCAATCAACTTTCATTTGCATACGATTCTACAACAAAAAAATCCTACCACCGGAACGGTAGCTAACCATGTATTATTTTTATTAAGATGATAAAGTTTCATTAAGTTTTTGTATATTAAAGCACACGGAGAACATTTTTAATAACGCATATCTATATATATATAAGAAAAAGAAAGAAGAAGAAAGAAAATATTTATTTAGAACAATAAAACAAAGTTAATATAAATAGAGAAAGAAACAAAATAAGTCCTAAATTGGACCCAGCCTCAGCATAATGCTAGCCAACAAGGACTAGCGCTGTTCTTCCGTCTGGGACCATAAAGTGAAGTTACGGTGAACAATACAACACATAATAACAAAATATATAGTGTAATGCAGTTTCATTAAGTTTAATAAAATTCACACTAAAAAAATATATATGTATATAAAAAGCAATAATTTAAAATCGTAACACAAACATAATATATAAAATAAAATAACTGCAGCTGCAACGAAACAAATAACATATATCTATTTATAAATTGACCATATTATAATAAATTAAAATAAATAAATTCATAAAATCATATAGCACTCGTGTCATGCCTAAGATCACATTGTGCGTTCTGATGAGCATTTAGAAATGCCTTGAGTTTGAACCTAAACAATGATATTGACGTTATATTTCTAATAGGTGGAGGAATATTGTTCCAACATCTTGACGCTGCATATATATATATATGTCGGAGGGAAGCTATGACTATGACGACATGACGATGTATTGTTGACAGGATGTATAACGCACAATATCATTTGTTTACATTATAATCACTTCTAAAATTCTTAATGTAATTTAATTAGATTTGTTAATGTTTCTATAACTTCAAGATCGTTCTAACCTAATAAAAGTTATGAATATTGTAATTTAATAAACGACCAATCAGAGCAGAGCTTATGGCGGAGCGGGGTCGGACGCCCTCTATACTTTGAGTAGTATCTACTTCGGTAGACTGAGGAGTTTTTGTGGCGCATTGAGTTGATGGCAGCAGGTCGAGTTGGACCGTAGAGTATTTTAAAGAAAGTGTTTTAAGTTAGAAGTATGAGCGGGTGCCCTGAACCCGCTGCTCGGTCTAAACTATGTCATAATAATGTTGATCAAATCTAAATTAAAAGTGTATAAACCGTGGCTATTGTGTTTTATGCTCGCATTTCATCCTGATGACGCCCACTAAACCTGAAATAACTAAAGATGTCGTGAGAACGAGGCCGTTCTGCGACATATATATATATATATATATATATATATGTACATACTAGCGGCCCCGGCAGACGTTGTTCTGTTCCGAAAAATAAAAATCTAGGACCCGATCCCAGCGCCACCTACCGGTTCCAATTGTGGATTTAAGCCATTCGGGGAACCCGCACAAACACACAAAAACAAAATCACCAAAGTCGCTCCCGGTGATTAGGAGGATTCTAGAACCCGATCTCGGCGCCACATACCGGTTCTAATTGTGGATTAAACCATCCCGGGACCCACTCAAACACACACACAAAATTTCATCAAAATCGGTCCAGCCGTCTAGGAGGAGTTTAGTGACATACAAACGCACACAAGAAATATATACTATTATATAAAGATATAAATCAATTGCTTGTCGTTAGTCTCGCTAAAACTCGAAAACGCTGGACTGATTTGGCTAATTCTGCTTATTCGTTTAGAAAACAATTAAATTTAAAAGTGAAGTTTTTTTTTAATTTTTTTGGTTTTGAATGTCAAATGTTTGATGTTCGTCCCGTCGTTCAGAAATCAAATTAAATTTAAAAGAATACTTTTCAGGCGGTACATAGTTTGCCGGGTCAGCTAGTTAATTCATAATTATATTCGCTGCATATACCTGTATATCTTGTCTGTAACTAATAGGAGTAAGCACTGAAATAAATTTCCACGTCTACGTATTTGGGGTATATCTTTTTCATCATTTACTTGCATTAAGCTTTTCATATATTTAATATAAGGCAAATAAAAGTGCGTTTTTATTTTTTTAAACGATTATAATCGCTATAAACAAACATTTATGTATAACATTGTATAAGAACTGAGGCAGGAAGTATACTTTAGACCACCATTCGCAAATTAATTCCCAAAGAGGCAGCACGATCAGTGGTAAGATTGTCACGTGCTTGACTGGACATTAACATAACCTGGCTTTTTTCCGTCCCAGATTCGTGACACATCGTGTGCGAGCCCCGTGGTAAATAATAAATCTTTCTAATAAATAAAACAAGTGAACGTGAGCGAGATATCAGGACCGAAACGCGGGTACATTGTGGGCAAGCGCGCCACGCCGCTCATCGTTAAACGAATGTGATAATATTTTGTGTCGTTTTGGGGTTTTGAGGGATAATTTTAAGGATTGTATATACCACGTACACGCAAATTAAACATTTGAGATATTTGCCTATTTTTTGACGCCTAAAGGCTTAGTGTTATTTCAGTAACGTAGGATTGATTTTAAGTAAAGTGTATTTATTGCTTAGTGAGCTTTTCTCATATAAACTGTAGTAGCTTGGCAGTTAGCGCACTCGTGCTGCAGGAACGGAGAAAGAATACAATTTCCTGCGGCCGGGCGGCCTGTCGTAAGAGGCGACAAAACAACCCACAACCAGGTGGTAGGGCATTTGCCCGGTTGGATAGCGACCACCCCTAGTCTAGAGTATGCCGCCATAACAACCTTGTGTTGTGTTCCGGCATTAGTGACCAGGTTCCAGGCTCCTTCTCTAAAGAGAGCAGCAGCGTATATTCGTGGCACCTTTGGTGTTGCAAATGTCCATAGGCGATGGTAACCGCTGTCCATCAAGTGGGCCGTCTGCCTGTCTGCTGAACTCGTGCAATAAAAAAAATAAAAACTCAAAGGGCAAGGGCAGGTTCGAATCATGTCTGGAAAGCACGCATCACTGTTTTCTGACCTAATGTGCATATTGCTGCGATTACCGCGAGCTAGCGATAAAGGAATTCAACGCGATGAAACTTGCATATCGATATCAAATGTAAAATCCGCCAATCCACCTCAGATAAACATGGCGGGTATACTGTTCGTTCCCTTGTAAATGGGACGTTTATAGGCTGTTATTATTTAATTATGAGTTTTTCTGGTCCAATATGTTTATTTTTTTCATTGCCATGTCTATAATGATGCTAAAGTAATGATAAAATATCTCGAACTGAACGTAGCGTATCTCTGGTTTTCAAATTTTACATAGCACAGGGATAACAAGATGGAAAAAGTAATTTATATAACCTAAAATCTCTATATATCTATAAATATTATAAACGCGAAAGTGTGTAAGAATGTGCGTATGGATGTATGTTTGTTACTCTTTCACGCAAAAACTACTGAATGAATTTTGATGAAACTTTACAATAATAGAGCTTACACATCAGAATAACACCTAGGCTATAATTTATAAAGATATAGTGTGAATTATCCAAAATATAACGATCTTCCATCAACACGCGGTTGAAACCGCGGGCGCAGCTAGTTTATAATATATTTTGTAACAACACAAAGACAAAAAAAAATGATTTCGACTGCCCTCAAAACACATGTGAAAAAGTCTCAATTAGCACATAATAGTGACAGAATAGCGGTGACGTGATTCTAATATATTAGCTACGGAACCTTGTATGCATAAAGAGTATTCCAGCTTCCTTTGATTTTTTTTTATTAAAAATATTAGTGACCCAACTTGATACACAATGTGGTAGGTCACCGGCAATAAGCTTTGGTCTTTAACGTGTAAATATGTATTCTTCATTAACACACCAACGTGAGAAACTTTATACTTTTTACTTTCTTTTTAATTGTTCCATGCATAGAAGATCTATACAGCTAGTAATACTTACTTGTTTAAATGATATTCAATGAAGATGGAAATTAGAAGAATATCACGACCATGCAAAAAGAACTTCTTTTTCATGGTCACAGAGCACTGTATTGCCATAAAATTAATTATTGTATATAGGTATAATTAAGACATACACTTTTCTTTTAAATTTTTATGAACACAAGGCCGAAACTATATAGTTCAGAGTAAAAATTTGAAGGTATTTTAAAAATATTAATTTAATAGTAGATTGTTACACACACACACACACGAGAGGTGAAAGTGGCCTATTTAGGCATGCAATGTTTTGGCGCATGAGTGAGGGCGCTAATAGTTAATAATTTAGTAAAAAAGTAATTTGTAAGTATAAAATGATGTTACAAAATTGTTTGATATGTGTTATTACACTTTATGTCGCGATTTAACAGTGACAGTAAAAAATGTTGGGACATGAGTCAGATGTATTATTTTTGGTTTGCATAGTTTTCTAAATTTTTGACAGCGGGGAGAATTGTTCCCCAGGGACGAAAAGTGCTGTTTTCGTCCATATGATTAGGCAACTCGACCTGTACTTTCAGAATATGAGAAATGAAAAGGTATTTAATTTAGAGGTATTTAAAAAGTAATTCAGAGGATTAAAATGCAATAACTAATTTTAATTTAATAAAACATATTCTATGTATTCTTCTAAACATAATATATTTATTTACTTGGCTTTGAATGTGGCAAATTTATTGACTTATCTTTTTATTAACTTACAAACTTATTTTTATTAGACCAAATAGTGTATCAATCATGTTTAACATTTAGACCGGTTATTATCAGCGACATTAAGAAATAAGTGCTTCCGTGTTTCTTAGCATTCTGTTCAGCTGTATGTCCTGGATGGACATTATCGTGACATTCATTCAATCTGGTCACGGGTATTTTATTAAACAGTTCAATGACCGCAGGTAAAATAAAAAATGTATCAATTTGTTTTTTTTAATTTAAAGAAGTTAATTGCGATAGAAAAACGTCTTTAGGGTAAGGAATATGATGATTCACGGAGCACTAAAATCGCTTAACACAGCCTTGCTCTTTTATACTAAAGCGGGCGAGCCCAGATTTTTGTTTTGCTTTATGAGATGAAACATATAGTATACATAGTCACCCCGCTATTTCTCATTTTGTATCTATATTCGAGGCTGTGTGCACGCTTATGAATGATTATGTAAGCGGGTGAATCTACATCTGCCAAAGTCACGATGTCAGCTCTACTCCATCCAGCGCGCCATGCTTAAGGTCCCTTTTTCCGCAAAAGGGCGAAAGTGGGGTACAAACAAAACAAATATTCGTTGGTATTTAGTGATCAATAATTTACCAAAAAAATATCATAATTTTTACGAAAAGAGTTTTAGTAGTTTTCGTAATTTTTCTACTGTTATTTTAAGTTAAAAGTAATATGTATCAAATTACCTGCAAAATATTGACATCAAAGCATTTTATTACATCAATCATATTATCTGTCTAATGCTGCACAGTCAGACACGATTAAATGATTTCCTCCTTACAACCTTACAACCCTAGCTAGGACTTATATATATATATATATATATATATATATATATATATATATATATATATATATATATATATATATATATGTCGGAGGGAAGTTATAGTTGGATGGATTATTATTTGGATGTATAACGCACAATATCATTTGTTTACATTTTAATTACTTCTAAAATTCTTAATGTAATTTAATTAGATCTGTTAAATGTTTCTATAACTTAAAGATCGTTCTAACCTAATAAAAGTTATGAATATTGTAATTTAATAAACGACCAATGAGAGCAGAGCATGTCTTGAGCGGGGTCAGCGCCCTCTATACTTTGAGTAATATCTACTTGGGTAGACTGAGGAGTTTTTGTGGCACATTTGGTTGGTGGCAACAGGTCGAGTTGGACCATGGAGTATTTTAAAGAAAGTATTGAAGCTGGAAGTATGAGCGGGTGCCCTGAACCCGGTGCTCGGTCTAAACTATGTCATAATGTTGATCAAATCTAAATTAAAAGTGTATAAACCGTGGCTATTGTGTTTTATGCTCGCATTTTATCCTGATGACGCCCACTAAACCTGCAATAACTAAAGAAGATGTCGTGAGAACGAGGCCGTTCTGCGACATATATATATATATATATATATATATATATATGTATATATATACATATATAAACAGGTTAAATTGTTTTATATTTTTATATTGGTGCTAATTGCCCTCATAAGATTTACTTTTTTATGACCGAATTGGCCAAAATGACGGAATAGGCAAAAACTACCAAAAAGGCCAAAATAATCAAAATGGTCAAAATGACCAAAAAGGCCAAAATGACCGACATAGCCAAAATTACCAAAAAGGCCACAGTGACCGACATGGCCAAAATGACGGAATAGGCAAAAACGACCAAAAAGGCCAAAATGACCAAAAAGGCCAAAATAATCAAAATGGTCAAAATAACCAAAAAGGCCAAAATGATCGACATGGCCAAAATGACCAAAAAGGCCACAATGACCGACATGGTCAAAATGACCAAAAAGGCCAAAATGACCGATAAGGCCAAAATGACCGACATGGCCAAAATGACCAAATAGGCCACAGTGACCGACATGGTCAAAATGACCAAAAAGGCCAAAATGACCAAAAAGGCCAAAATAACCAACATGGCCGAAATGACCGAAATGACCAAAAAGGCCAAAATAACCAACATGGCCAAAATTACCGAAAACGCCAAAATGAGAAGTATCCCTTGTCCACCCTCGGTATTTGATTTACATACGTACCGAATTTCAGCCAAATCGGCCCATTAGTTCTTCCGTAAAAGCATAACAAACAGAAAGACAAATATATTTTTATCCCGGAAACTATACCATTTTTCGGGATAAAAAGTATCCTATGTTCATTCTCGGCATCGAAAACATATAATATATACTGACTTTCAGCCAAATCGGTCCAGTAGTTTTTACGTGAAAACGGAACAGACAGACAGAGTTACTTTCGCATTTATAATATTAATAGGGATATATATGTATATATATATATATATGTGTGTGTGTGTGTGTATATATATATATATATATATATATATATATATATATATATATATATATATAGAGTAGCAAAATTTTAAATTTAATTCGATGGACCTTGCCGAAAATATAGCTACGTTGTACGTGATATATGTATACTTATATACATGATAATTTAATGAGCAGAGAAAAGTGAAGAAGTTTCAAAAAAAATATTTATAGATTATTTCACTAACTGATTTTCAATCAGCTTACAAAAAATGGCATTAACGTATAAGTACAGTTAAACGTGCTGGATGACCTAACAATTTATTAATGTTAAATAACAAATGTAATCTTCAAAATGACCGCAGCGTTTCCCGAATCACGACATTCTTAGCAAACAGTCCCTTATAAGAAACGTGGCGTTGTAGGAGGGCGAACCAACTTTTTGATTCCCCCGACTAATCCACAAACCAAACTTAACACCTAGAGGACTCCCGACGACAAATTATAACCTCGTCACCACTAACACATTAAATAAACTTGTCGGGAGGCGTTTGACATTTTGCTTTGTGATCAGTAGCAGGTTTAACCACTTAATAAATATCTTTAGCTAATATCAAAGCATTTCAATTTCAGACTCTGTCTCCTTGTAATAAAGCCGATGAATGAATCAGGTGGAAGGTAAAGGAATATTTTGTAAAGTTCTTCTTTTTATGTTTTTGCTCCCATCGGCGAACGCACTAATTTGTCAGAGCGTCCAAGTCACCAATGCAAATAGTGTTGTCGTGAATATCTTATGTAAATATATGAAATTGTTTCCAGTGAGAGCATGGGAACAGGCATGGCGGCAAGGATTTGTTTTGTGTAACTTCAGACCGGAATGCCATCCTCAATTAGAGTCGAGTTAATTATTTGCACTTCTTATTAAAATTTGTCTAGTTTCAAATATATAATCCAGTAGACAACTATGAATTCTTCTTGAGATCATTTATTTAAGTTTCTATCTTTTACTTGAAACCCTCACAGTGGGTATCAAACTTACATTTTCAATTACCTCAACTTACAGCCGATTAAATATAAAGTAAATAGTCAATGCTGGTGTTTGAATGATGTTTTTGCAGTTGAAAATACCAAAAGATCTACTTTAAATATTTTCATCAAAATTTACTGTTGGAAGTTGTTTGTTAATAAATTCTTATTTTTAAAATACAACATCATTGTGTTCTGACCAGCGTCTTGCAACTGTTATTAAATGTTAGACTGAATATTTTTATAAGTCACACTTTATTACCTGACCGGAAAGGAAGCATAAATAAAATAAAAATTAAGTATATAAATTTAATAATAATTTAATTTCACAAACAAATGTTTGTCACCGTTATAAATAATTACTATTTAAACTATACAAATAATGATTAAGTCATATAAATACACTGGCTCTGTACTTTACAATAACACAACAGCTCTATTAAAGCTATTTAATTTTTCAATGGATTTTTGTAACAGTGAATATAAATAGTTAACAAAGAGACGAGTAATATACTAGGGTAAATAGGAATAGAATGTACAATTAAGTTAAAGTACGCAGCCTCTAAGCTCCTATACATACATTAATACACACGGTAAATTGTTAAGGGAGCAAGGAATAAAACGGGCGCATATAATGTATATCCAACATGATTCACATCGCATAATTCGAGCACATCCACTGAAAGCTAATTCAACAAAATTTACCATTCAATGACGATCAACATCAGTGCTATGGTGGAATGGAGTGTAATACTAAACCCTACATTAAATTATAAAAAAGTAATTGAAACTAAGTGGAGCTAAGCGAGAAAAATAAATAAGTTACGACCTTGACTAGGATAATCGGGAAATTTCGAAATGTTATTCAGCAGACAATAAATAATATTTTAAATTCGTCATCTATTTACAACAAAAAGGAACTAACACGTTCTAGACCAAAATGGCAATGTAATGGCAATGACATTTTTTACTACTTTTATTCGCTAATTTCAACAGCCAAAGGTGCAAACGATTCCTCTTTAAATAGTTCTAACTGGCTAACTCATTGAAGAGTACCGCTAGTGTAACGTTTAGAATAAGCACCGTGATTAAGTACTTATATAGCCAAAGAAATATTTGGAGTGTTAAATGACAATTAGAAAATCAACACCTACATATATTTTGTTTCTCAGGCAGGCGGAAAAACGAACCTTTGATACTCTGATGTATCTTGGCGCATACAGAAAATCATAAATAACGATGCTCATCGCTATTTCCCTTCATTATCGCGTATACCTCCTACAATTATTTATTAAGGGTTAGAATGAGAGAGGCGTTCACTCAGGAACAGAAACATGTTATAAATTTTGTCATTTACCCCGAGTTTATGATACGATACAGCATAAATATTATGATATATTTTCCGTGTATTTTTTTATAGATATATTCATCAAAGAACACTTTTTGAACAAAAACATAAAAACCGAAATTTAATTTCTGATTTTGCTCCAGGATACACTTGCACGTTGATAGTAAAACAGTTTAAAGAAGGTTGATTACCCTACAGTACGCTTAAAGTTCATTGTTCGTTTATCTGCCTGCGCAAAAAAAATTAGTATAAACATAGCTCTTCCAAAGAAACAAAAGTAATAGAACTGAATCCCACGCACACAACTACAAACGTGTTTCTGTTATTACATACATTCTTAATTTAAATAAATGTAGAGCTATAGACAAACAACAATATTTGCCAGTTAATGTCTATATTATACATTCAACTAGATCTAAAACCACCTGATGATAATGAATTCTGATATAAATTCAAAATTTTGATAAATCATGTGGCATAAAAGCATACGACATTCGGTCAGACTGTGGTAAGAAAGAAATACGTAACGTAATGCGTGCGTAAGTTTTTGTTCTATAGTACATAGTCAGTGAATATTCTATTACAACTGTGAAACAGTGCTTCTCAAAATGTTAGCGTTTTCAATCTTGAAAATAATTCTCTTTAGGCGTAGAGCTTCTGCAACACTTGCACCAAATATTCGAGATAGTTCAGAGTATCTCTGTAAAGAAGTAGACCGTCATTCAACTTATCTTCGTTTTTGAACTCAGGGACCTCGGAATCTGGCAATGGGAGTATTTCCAAGTTGCGAGCTTTCATAATCACCTATAAAGTAAATAAAAAAGCAATTAGTATCAGTGTAAATAAATTAATAATAAAAATGAACCTATTTGTAAAAAAATTAATGTACATAATTTTTGAGGACGTGTTGGCTTAAAATATTAATCTGGTTTCAGTAAATTATTTAGTTGCAAAGCAAGGCATTCCGAGGATCACGCGAAGTAGAAAATAAAAATTCAGAAAGTGTAACCCGCACTTCGGACCGGGTGTTCCCAACTGAAGCGGGATTTAATGCTATGATGATAATATAAATCTGAAAGTGAGTTTTGCTGAATGTTTCTTTTGGGTACAAACTAACATGTTTTTCTCAGAGCAATGAGAATTATATTCATAAAGTTGTAATTTAAGTACTTTTGCAAACCGAAATGGACATTGGGAAACATTTCCGGGAAATCAGATGATTATCGCAGGGCACGGATTAAATTTTACAATTAATTATGATCGGTTTACACCAGCGAAGCTACTTTGAAAGATGTAATTTAAAATATAAATTTGGTTGGAAGTTTGAGGTATTAGATTTAAGGAGCTGTTATAAAGGATTTGCTATTAGAAATTTTTCACATATATGCAGATGTCCTTTATATAAAAGTCTAATTGTTATAGTCACATATATATTCTGCACAAGCTATCACATTTTTCTTAATGAAAAATATTCCCTATACATCGCGGTTTCAAAAGTACTAAGTGTATGTACTAAATTTTATAAAATTCGTATTCAACCATCACACTGGTATAGGAACAGTCTCACTATCATATTTATAGTCATATAATATACAATTGTATAATAATATATTAATTTAATATTCATATATAGTTAGATACTTACACTAAAGTAGCATAGCACAGTGCGAACTTCGCTCATGGTCTGGTTGATATTCTTCTTTAAATTGCCATCTGAGATGATATTATCATTAAGACCCTCTTTCGAGAAGGAGTTCAATCCAGCGACCACCAACTTTAAGCCCTTGTACATAGACGGCAATACATCATCGATTTTAGTCTGTGGACAAGAATTAAAAGCAATATAAGACATGTTAAAAAATAGCAGTAAAAAAAATTGCCGCTTTTTAGAACTGTCCATCAAAAAAGTGCCCTTTTTGTGTGTATAATATGCAATATTAATATTGCAAAATTATTTCATTTTACTTTTGAAAATTAACACATTCTCATTTTCGCAACATTATCTAATTCTGATGTGAAGTTGAGTAAACGAATTAACAGTAAGCTACGTGCCTTAGTAGGTACTCTTGCCTGATAAAAAGGTCGATTGTCAAAAATTGGTACGCAATAAAATTAAGCTAATCAATCCAAAATTTGGGCAATCCAATAACGATTTCGCATCGTCCAGGTTGCAAAACCATTGTGTTCTCACGTAAGCGGTCGATTGTCGGCGGGACAACAATGATTGCCACCGACGATGTCATTTCTTTGAAATCGATTGAAAAACACATACGGATGCACGTTTTTGGCATCAGCGAATTTACTGCCCCTTCGCGTGTGATTGTTTTCATTTAGGAAATGTCAATCCATACGAGACATAATGAGAGATTATAATGATATTAGCAAATATACAATCGAAGCTTTATGTTTTTTGTATTACTGAATTTCTTTTCTTCTTCTATTTGTATGATTCTCTTTTGTAATTTTGAATGTTTTATTTTATAGCATAAGTGCAATTTAATATCAGCCCAAAAATATCCTGTCCTTTTTTCATGAGAACAGACTGTGTAAGTACAACATCGAAGGTGGGTTCACATGATCCATACATCGGTCATTTCGACATGCAGGTTTGACCGTAACGTTCCTTTACCCCAATACAGCACAGAATGTTGTAACAATACTCGAACTGGATTCGAACCTATGTTATTGAAATGTGACACGAATGCCTGAGCTGCTAATTTTCATTTATAAATTTCAAACTAAAAAAGCTAAAGGCAACATTAGTAATGTTTACCTTAGGTATGAAATAACCTGCGCCAAAGATATTATATAGACATCTACATGAACTCAATTAAATGGAATTCTAAAACTCTCCTCAAATTCATATAACTAATAAATAAATTTTAACACTACTAACCATAAGTTGATTCATATATTCATCTGATACTGGTTTATGAAGCTGCTTCTCTTTAGGCAGCACCTCTTCGGGCAATTTGAACTTTCTGAGCCAATCATACTCCGTCCACTCTTTGACAAGTACGTCGAAACTGCTGTAACTGTGCAATTTCGCCTGAAACAAATGAAACAATAAAATATTAATCGTAATAAAATATAAGACAGTTGATACATTTTATAATAATATAAATCCCTACTAATATAGAGCTTCGAAAGTTACTTTAGTATATTTTTCATTTATACATTACGGTCATGGGTGAATAGATTTTCATGCAGTTTTATATAATTATATGTATTTTTAATAACGTAATTGAAGGCAGTTTAAATGAAATACGGATCCAAAGAATACACTACCGATGAGATCTAGTTATTATATAAGTTTAAGATTAATGCACATCAAGGAGCCGATGTCGACTATATACAAATATCACTAAGATACACAAATACAATCAGAGTCAGCAAAGTAGTGTGTGATATTATTATGAATCAACACTCGTTATAAGGACTTCTATGAAAGATGGAAAGAGTACTATTAACAGCGAGGGTCTTAAATGAAACAAGCATATTGGATTGATGCTGACATTCAAATGTTTCCTGGATAGATATGTAGATACCTATGTCTCACTCAGACAGTGTAAGAATAAATGGTAATGTAAATTAACCATTAAACTTATAAGTTAAATATTGGTATTTTTGTTTACAAAATATTTTAAATAGTATTAACAATAATCATTACGAGTAACTGAAGTCAATTAGACTCTTAAAGACAATAATTGTAAAATAAGAAATTAAATCATCACTACTTAAGGTTAATTGCCCATTACCTGACTATGAATGCGGAAGTACGATTATAAAATCGAACGTACTGGTATATAATGATGTATTAATTCACACTTATCCGGCAATATATGAAAATATTCCATAAGGCTTTAATACGACTTGAATAGTGTGATTTACCTATTAAATTCATATCTATAAAAGGTCACTTAAGAATACTACTATCAGCAAATAGTCTAAACAATGTATCGTTTAATTTAAATATCAGCCATCAAAATTCATCATAATATTTGAATCTCATGTTATGAAGGCCGCTTGTAAGTTGAGATTGAATCCAAATGTGTTACCGGCGACAATATTTCACATAACATAAGCGCTCCAACATAAAATTTGACACTACGTCTAGAGCTTGTATAGGTGACAGCCACTAATCGAAAATTGGCCCTGACCAACAAGCCGACGGTTCAAATACCTTTGACACGTGGCTGGAAAACACGGCAGATGCAACTTGCAATTAATGTCCCTATTGTAATAATCATTGTTATCCAACAATGTTAGTAATGAAATGCGGCACAGAAAAAGGCGACAGACCCTCAAAATGATTATATTGTGAAAGGCTGTTATCAAAATTATCGATCGACGCTATATAAGGCTATTGAAATTTTCAAAAGCACTGCCAAAAATTAATTTGTACGATTGAAATTGGGATACCGTTAATGTAAACTGTGCTGATAATAGGGGTAATGAAATGAATTTACGATTATTGTGTTGAACATAATCCAATATTAGTTAACTGGACGGTCTCATAATAAGGATGCCCGATGCAGATCAAAGGAAAGAGAATGACCCGAAAATATGGAGTTGGAAATATGGCAAGCGGTTACCGGCTCAAAAGCAAGAGATTATCGATCCCACCTTAATACTCCTAATAAAAGATACTAAGATTTTATTTAAGTGCGATAGATGAGTACTGTTCGGTTCGTGTCGTTTCGGCGAGCCGAGTTGGAATGTGCTTTGCTGTCATTGGCACTAAATCCACAGGTGTGCGTCCGGTCCATCACATCATTTCCGAATCATTACAAGTTGGTTTACAATACTTTATATCTATGGATATAACTTAAATAAACACATTTATATTTCAAACTAGCTATACTCATTACTTTCGCGATTGACTTGCAATTTGTATTCCTATCAACTGAACTTTGCAAGATATTGTAATGTAGTATACAATAAAATCTATAATATTATAAAATTCTAAACATGCCTAATCATGTGCCTGTATATCGAAGCTATTAAAAAACCAACTGGAAAAGATTATATAAGCGATGGAGAACACGATGCATTTTTTTTTAGATTTCTTGACTGTTTGTCGTTCTGTCTGTATGTTCGGGATTCACATAAGAACTACTAAGCCGATTTCGTTGCGGTTTTCGCTACTCGACAGCTAATTCTTAGACTTAAGCTTTGCGCTACTTTTTATTCTGGGAATCCCGTAAGAATTTTCTGAGAATATAATTTATAATGGCCAAATTTTAAATAAATCGATCTCTAATGTGATGTTTTTACTGATTGATAGTAAATTGAATGTATTAAAATGTCATTGTGTGATGTTTGTTAGCCTGGGAATCCCGCTAGAATTTTCCTAGGAGCGGTTTGAAATTATTCGGATGAATAAAATTAGTTTATTCCGATACAGTTTCCACTTAAACAATAGCTCACATTCATTTTTTTAATGCTGCGATATTTCGTGTCCCGCGAATCCCGCGGGAATTTCAAGTTAAGCGTGAACGAAGTCACGGGCATATCCTAATTTAAGATAAAATTGCTTGTTTTAATATCTAAAATTTCATACAACCCACCCAGCCACTTTGGAGGCTATTCAAAATAAGCTTTAATAGTGATAAAGAAAAGTTTTAAAACCGGAAATTTATGATAGTTTGAATATCATTTTAATTAAAATATTTCATTCTTGTCACCGTTATTAAAAATACATGCAGGTTTATAAAATTTCATGATTGGTTTATTCCCAAGGCTTTATTGAAGTAACAAACAAAAGTTAAAACATTTTGTTGTTAACTCTTATTGTTTATAAATACACTTATATGTTTTTATGTATATTGTTAGATGTCGATATATGTTTTTTTTTACAGTAAACAAAAAAAACGAATTATGTCGTGCGTCATAGTTTAATTATCATTATTAAAGAATAATAGTATGAAACTAAGTTGACCTTTTATATAAGTTATAAAGAAGTTAGTACAAATATTATTTGGATAAAATCTAGAACGCACACATGGACCATGTGACAATTTTATAGATATCTAATGTTCATGGGTGGGCTGTTATCTGCGAAATTCGACGAATTAGCATCCTAGCACAAAACATCGCAAGGTTATCAAATAAACAAGCACCCACACATAAGCGGGCGTTGTTATACATATTTACGGCACACGTCCGCACCCAACGCCCGCAGACAGCATGTCGCCCGTGTGAACAGCTATCGGACTATGTACATACATATCGTATATGAAATGCTATGTTATTTAATATTTATATAGCCACAATATTGCAAAGATAAGCGTCGCGGATGCGTATGACCAACACCGCATGTAGGCCCATCACCCCGCTGGATCGTGTTACTTTGCGAATCAGTTATTCTGTTTATATTATTTACTATTGGCTCCGAGGGACAAATGCACGGTTAAAATTTTAAGCGAAAGAGAAATTTCACGGATTAAAATGTGATGCGATAATATGACACCGGCGTAGTCAAAAGCATGATTGTTATGACACATTCACACGGTGGCCTGTGGCGAGTCACACAGTACCGGTAGAGTTCGTTGAATTTGTTATTGCGTTCTTAGTACCACGCGGCCAGTTATTATTTACATGGAATGGACTCGACGACAGCACAGATGTGGACGTCTGATTTATTTAGGGTAAATTATCATTTACTTTACTCGGACGTCCATGTCTCGAATTGAGCATGTCGGCATGACTAATACGCGCTTTGGTCAGGAACTAAAGCGCTAAAAGCCCGTTGAAACTACATGTCGAAGTTAAACAAAGAGGACGTAAACGTCCTTGTATACGATTGACAATGGCGGTTCATCGGCACCGGTTTGCTACCAAATCGCAATAAATATGATATATTAGTAACGAATGACCGACATTAAGGGGAGAGACAGAAAAAAATCGTCGAGCAGGTGTGTTGTGCAATACTAATGCGCAATCAGTATTCGACTCGTACGCGCACCGTCCTGTACCTCGTTCCGGCTACTGTGAGTCGATAATGTCGTTTTACGAGGAGGCAGCGGACAGGACGTCGCCGTCGTTACGACCGACGAGCCTATTACAATGCCACCATACTTCATGCGCGAACAGCGCCGGCGATCAATCGACGTATAAGACATAAACATGACCATTGTTCCGCTACCATTGACTGCCCAGCTCCCGACATATCGATATCATCCGCAACTCTCACCGAAATGTACTCGCTCCGAGCTTATTCTCCGGCCTTTGGCCGAGTAAAGTGGTACAGAGGCAGCCATAAATGATTCGAGGCGCGACATCGACATAGCATTATTTCTCGTTGATCGGCCCACCTTACTTCCGATTCGGAAATAATTTTATTCCTAGGATTGGAATGATGGAACTATCATATGAATCACTGTATTAACATGCCAAACGTTTGTTTCCTATAATTCGTGAATGTTTTATGAATAATAATTCTGGTATGTAGGTTGAAGTGTCTACGAGTCTACTATGGTCATTAAACAATGTTGTATTATTTTTAAAAATACTGTAGATGTAGGGTACTCGTCATGACTACTAATTTAAAAAGAGATACGCTTATGAGGGTATCTGATTAAAAACCTTCAAACTGTATCGACTTCATCCATATTTGTAATTGTAAATAAGCACACCTACAATTAGATGCTATTTCACCATTAACAATAATTAATATTTTGCTGTCAGCGTCTTAAAGGGACATCGGTATGGCATATATGTTGCTGCGGGTTGTCGATGTACTGAGGTGCAATGCAAAATTTTAATTAAAAGGGAGGAAGCGATCGGCCGGACGTACAGACGCGAAACCGGCGCCGCCCGTGTCGATGCAATCTCTCTTTGATGCCGCTCGAAACCATGCGCCAGCGCATTGGTGAGAAAACTGCACCAAAAACGGGCACGCAGTGAATTTTTAATGCTTATTTAGTTTGAATTTTTTAGAACTACACATAAAAATTCCTTTGAAACCGAAAACATAATTAGTATAATTTGTGGTGTTGAATATGCCTATAGGTGTCCGGTACTACTTTTCATTAATCTGTCTGCTCAACATAAAAAAAATTCACATAAGGTTTGAAAATTTGGATAAATGTGGACTAGATAATAGTTAAGTCAAAAATTAAGAGCGTCTTAATTTTTCTAAACTTAGGCTTTTGGAAAATGTTATAATCTCTATGTTGAAAGGAAAATCACGAACTTATATTCATTTATTCATAAAGTAATAATATCAGGGTATACGTAGGAGCGATGTAGGCATGCGTCGGCCGGTGCGCGAGCGCGACGTTGCGTTAGCTATGTTTTATTGATATTGGCCAGCCGCAAGCTTCGTCCGTTCATTTAGCGCGACGCGGCGGGCATATAGATTAGTTCGCAAATACTACACATTCGTCTCGTCAATGAAAGCGAAGAAAGACCTTTGACGTCGAGCCAAGCTTGGATTATACAATATGATGAATACTTACGAATGTATCGCTATACCCCTCCGCAGTTGATTGCACGCTACTTGCGAGTCGAATGATTTTCTCCGCCGCATCTTTAGGATTCGGTGGTTCTGTTGGTTTTGACTGAAAAACAAAATACAAGAATAAACATAATTGTAGGTAAGTAAGGACGTTATGTCTTCGTGGGTTTTTTTGGGTCAACGATATTGAGGAAAACTTAGAAAAATATGTAGAACAACAAAATTGTAGATCTTTATCGCTCTATATTATTTAAATTAATTGGCCATTGTAATTATTTTTTAATTAAGTATGGGGTCTGTCCATTTCTATGAGAAGGGTAACTTCTTTAATTTTAATGGTATTTAAATATCATATTATGCTGTGTATGAAGAATAACATACATGCCAACGGTCCTACAATAATCCGCATGAAGTGGATAACTAGGAAAACGGACATCCAGCGGATCATCCCCTTCAATAAGTTATTTTTTATGTTTACTTGTAGACAAATGGGCAGACGGGGCACGCAGGTAGCGAGTAGCTACCGTCGCCAATAGACGAATAGAATTGCCTATCTCATAAAGATTTTAAATGCTTCAACACAGTGAAGCCAACTCGCTCACCGAGTTTTTAATAAAGTAAATAAAGTACAAGTGTGAAAACTCACATTAGCTTCATCGAAATCACATGGATTTCCCCAAAGCGGGTCCTCCGAGTTATCCGCACGCTTTTGCCGCTCCATCGTCGCTCGGCCCCGGTGAGGTGCCGCCGTTGAGAGTGGTGATAAGCCGCCCACAAGCAGAAGTAGGCAAACCGCCGCACAGACGTTGACGTATCCTATAAACAAACAGATTACATTAGCACACTATTTTACCAATCATATGTATTTCCTAAAGCTTTTTTTTATCGCTGTGAATTTGGATATAATTAATTAGTGTAGGCAATTAATTCATTGGTTTATCTTTGTCTCATCTTTATTCTACTTCCTTCCTACTAATATTATAAATGCGAAATTTGTAAGAATGTATGGATGTATGTATGTTTGTTACTCTTTCACGCAAAAACTACTGAATAGATTTTGATTAAACTTTGCTATAATATAGCTTACACATAGGCTATAACTTATATAGATATAGTGTGAATTACTTTATTTTAATACTTTAAAATAAATGCATCATATAATATTAAATTCCGCATATAACACTATAAAAAATTCGTATAGGTAGTTCCCCAGCGAAACAAACACTTTTAAAGTGTATATGAAGTTTTTTTCCACTTCTATCAAAATGGCATACATGTTTCAATGAAGTTGGAAAACATTTCCAGGAAACCTGCGAATAGATATGAGAGCTGAACCTGTATGCTAACTAAAGTCCTTAATTGTACGAATAATAGTAGTTTACGACGCTAATAGACAAGCTGTGGGGATTAATGCATTAGCTTGGAATGTTGCATTACTTATAATGTAAGTGAAAAACAAGGTTATTAATTTTTCAGCATTATATATTGAGTTGCTATACTATTGACTTTAATTATACCTTTTACGATTATGTTGTTGCATAAACATCATTAGTTTCTTTCTTTGATTACTTTGTTCTCTCTTTACCACTATTTAAGACACACAGTTCAGAAGGGTGCCATCGTCTTCCTTCAACGACTCACCACACCACTCCCCTCCGCTGGGTATTAATGTTGACCCCAACTGCATTGACCCGCTAATGTAGGCAGCGGTTCCCAAGAATGTTAGGAATTTGGAATGACTCGAGCTTTTCTCACAGCGCTACGATGTGTTTTTAAATAAGGTGTCAAATAATTCCTTAGAGACCGATAGCAAATTGGTACATCCATAGTTACGGTAACCACTTTTCATCAGGTGGCCGTCAGTCTGTCCATAAAAAAAGAACTTCGAAATGTAGTGGCGTGTGGCGATCATTGACATGGCTTCCCCGCATGGAATATTTAAATCGTCATTGAATGAAAGCGCTGATTTTTTTTCGATGCATCTCATTGAATGAAACAACTTGAGAGTCGCTTGTTCCGTATGCGGCACGCGCGATGCTATCGATTATGGTAATCGTTGAACATCCGATGAATATATACAACGCGCCCCAGAGGTGGACAGCCTTTGCTAATTGTCCACTGAACTTGTGTGAATCACTAATACGACAATATTTAACTGCACATGAAGTAATTGCCTTCGTAGTGTCTTCTCATTATTAGGTAATCGGTTTTATTTCTAACTCATTTACTGCTTAAAAGTAATTACGAATGGTATGAGTAGATCTTGTATTTCTATATTGCATAATTGCGAATGTAAATAAATTAGTTGCTCAAGAACAAAAAAATATTGTGCATTATTTTAATGTACCTTTAATTAGAATATAGGCAGTTGTTTTAAACTGATAAGGTAGCGATTGTCATCACGGTAAAGGTAGAGCATCAACTTTTTGCTTCAAGAGTTCTTTTCATAACCACATTTGTATACTCGTTAAAGCAGTATAAATTTATCTACAAACATAATTTAATATGTGATTGACATATTTTTTGCACTCCTGGTGCAGCTGCCATTATTAAGCATCTTTAGAAGTATTATTTTGATGAATTTGTATGATGATAATAGATCATGTATTCAATTATTCAATGAAAAACCAGCGATCGGTGTAGTTTAGTTTCCTAATGATTGCTCACTACCTGTACCATTGTTAACGGTATGTCGATGCCTCCTAATATACGCACTTATGTAATTTAAATAAAATTACTAAGACCTACTTAAATTCAATTGCATACAAATTCAATTACTTGCCAGTTAATTAAGACTTAACTGAGAGTAAGAAAAATGTAAGCAAAAAAATTTATCACATTAGCATGCTTTTTCGAGATTTTACTGAATTCCTTATATTAAATGCTCATTTGAATTGAAGTAGAATTAATTCAGCTACCACGACAGCTTTTCACGCGGCTTTGCTTGCCTAAACGTTTAATCTTTTTCTTTTCTTATCGCAGGAGTCCACTTAATGGAAAGTGGTTACCATCGCCTATGGACATTTGCAACACCAAAGGGGCTACAAATGCGCTGCTGCTCTCTTAACGGATACTGGAACCTGATCCCTTATGCCGGAACACAACACAAGGTTGTTATGGAGGCATACTCTAGACCAGGGGTGGTCGCCATCCAGTCGAGCAAATACCCTACCACCTGGCAATTTTCAATCAATTCAATCTGTATTAACTAGAAACTTTTGAAACTAAATAGTATCTTAATTCCAGTTATTAAGAGTACATTTTTACTTTAAATTTACTTGCGTGTACTCAAGATTTGTTTCCCACATAAGTTATACATTTTCCTGTATTATGATTATTATGAAAAATTCGTCATTTTATAATTTTTCATGATAATAATTCCATTGTCTAAGACTTGAATTAATTACTAAGAAAGAAATATTAAAAGCAGTTTTTTTATTTTGTGTATTTGTATAGTGATTCAAATTAGAAATCTATACTAAAAATCTGTTTCCAATAAATATTGAGATAATAGTAATCAGCAGTGACGTTGTCATGCTATCTGGCAAAGTCACACATTCAGATGACACTCTCTTATCGCTTGTTTACACTATTTTAGTAAACTTATGACACATAATAATATACAACCCCCTTACATGTTTATAAATTTTTAAATATGTATTTTTTTAATCAAAGTTTTCTACATACTTTTATCAAATTATGTAAGTAAGATATACACGTATTCTTAAATACGGGACCATTTGTATTTTTTCTGCACGAATAGCGTAAACGTACATCAATTTGAAGAGATCGATAGGTCTCCTTTTCATTTTAATTACCTACTGAAGCGCAGGTCAGATTTATGTATATAATATAAAAATATAATTAAGAAGACTAGAGAACTGTGCGACTTCAGTCTATCCACATTAATTTGTTTCCTATATACATATGCATTAGGTATGAAATTTAACTTATTATTCCTGCTCTTGCATTTATTTATTTCTTATAATTGTGGCAGGCGCCTAAAGGAAAAACTGCTACAATTATATTGTCCTGTGCCTGCCTTAAAAAATGAGGCAATTTGGTTAGCTTCATAAAATATTGTATAAAATATACTAAACATTACAATCGAATTGGCTTAGCATTATTAGCTAACCATTTTGCGGAAGAGAACACAGGGTAGTGAATCATAAGGACATATCCATCATTGTAGTAATAAAAGTATAAAAAATCAGGCAGTGCGAGTCCGTCCACGAATTATGAAGGGTCCGTAAACATTATAAAAGTCCACTCTTTTCGTTATTTGGATGGAAAACAATTGAATAATTCAAAAAATACTCAAAGGGATTTTCAAATAAAATTGCTTGGAACTATTGTTTTAACGAATTTCCTTTAAAAATATTTTAAATTTAAAAAGTTGTTTCGCTGCGCTACTTATTATACAAGAGCTTCATACATTTCGATGTCAAATCTCGTTCATATGAACCTGACTGACTGACTGAGACATATGTACTACAAAGAAAGAATAGGTACAGATGGACGGATGCACATGACGAAACCAATGTTTCGTTGTTGCCAAAATGGCTGCGGAACGCTAAAAATGCAGCTACCGTGTTCACTGACACGGATTTTAATTTTTTTTTACGAATACGAGCATTTATTTGAATCATCACTGTTTTGGTTCTAGTTGCCAACGATGACTAATATAATAAACTCTTACGCTATTTATGAAATATAATTTATCTGTAGAAAATATTTAGAATAGCAAACAAAGTTATCATTATAGTAAACAATTTAAGCTTTATACAATTAATAACATCTCATTTCTCACGAATTGATTTGATAAAAGATTATCATTTGATCCTTTATGATTTTATCACTGGAAATGATGACAGTTTCGAATGATATTTAAATAGTTAAATTTTAGACGGTTTCAAATACTTGGTACAGCCATCTTAAAATCATTATATTGGTTACAGCTTTTAGGGCCGGTTCGATTGGTGTGATACCACGCGACAGAATTCTAAGTAATCGGCGTTGGGCTAATAGTATTTCGTGCGATGAGTGAGAGTTCCTATAGCCACCTTCCTTCTCCCCTATATAACCTTCCCTATCTTATACTCCTAACCTAGAATAATAATAGGATTACACAGGACCAAAGGGATAAAAGGGATGGGCCTTTTATCCTATTATATAAGGAAATTAAAATCGCGGCCGCTGTATGGGTTTCGCCAGGTCGGGGTGGCACTAGTGGAGAAAGAATATAAATTCCTGCGGCCGGGCGGACTGCCTTAAGAGGCGACAAAACAACCCTCAGTCAGGTGGTAGGGCATTTGCCCGACTGATTGGCTATCACTCCTGGTTTAGAGTATGCCGCCATAACAACTTTGAGTTGTGTTCCGGCAATAGTTCCAGTGTCTACTTCAAGGCCGGTAGCACATTAGCTGCACCTCTGGTATTGCTAATATCCATAGGCGATGGTAAACACTTTTCATTACAGTTGGGCCTAAGGCCTATCTGCTGTGCCTCAACAATAAAAAACAGCTAGCGCCTCTAGCCAGAACTAGAGATGCTATTGCCACACAACAGTTAGGGACCTCTCGATATTCCGTCCTTCACCCTTTAATTGGATTAGACATACCCGTGAGCCTGGCATCCAGGATGCCAATGCCAAAATCACGGGTATGTCTCAACCCCCTATCCACCCTTTGTATCCCATCCTTAGGCTGGCCACGCGGTAGCTTCGTAATTGGTGTTGCAAACGTTTATAGGCAATAGAAACCACTTTCCACGACCTGAGCCAGCTGCCTGCTTGCCAGCGATGTAATAATATAAAAGGAAGAACTATAATCTATTCCTAAATATCTGTATTATCTTTATAATATGATTGATTAAGTTTGATATAAAAACAAGGGTTACGATGTTTAACAATATTTAAATGTCCTTTTAAAGATAAATAAATAAATCCCGATCTCAGATAATGCAAAGCGTATGTAAATAAGACTACTTAAATCACGGCCAAACCTTTATTAGCCAGAGTGCTAATCTAAGTGACTTAAATGTGGGAACGGTCAAAAGGACCCAAAGTCAAATCCATCACAGCCTTACAATTAGTACAAGAGTGTGTGTGTGCGTGTGTTCTTTTTTATGTACATCTCGTTAGCGGTGTTTTGCGTTGATTTCGCCTCGACTCTCAGCGGCCGCGCCCGGAGGCACCGCGGCATACCCTCAATAAAAGAATATTATAGTTACAGGGCGCCTCGCCGCTTGTTATTTAACTAGAACCTGTGAACTGGTCCCGATTACACGCCCATTCGATAGAGCGAGAGAAATATATCTCTATATCTCCCGTCACGATTTGCATACACACAGCGCCATAGAGCCCTTAACTAGCCGTGATTTAGTCGTTCGTTATATCGCCCTCTAATTGACATGATAATAATGTTGTTAGTTGTTACTACTATAGGGGTTACAAAAGGCGACCGCAAAGGTGGAGCCGGGCAATAACGATCATGTCAAAAGGAAGGCCCGACACACACAACACGCGTTAAACACACGATCATAACATTTTATTAGTGCTTCGGTCAAAAGCGACCGCGAGACCGCCGTCAAAAGTTCATGTGTACAAAAAAAAGGAAATAACAGGTCAGCTCGTAAAAGACGTAGAGTCATTGTGGGACAAATATTTTTTCTTGGAGATACCATTGAGATAATATAAAAAACGGGTTAATTGAAACATATAGTACCATAGTACTTTATGAGTAGAAATCTTAATTTAGTAATAAAACTATTCTTAACAATTTAAAAATCTTTTAGGTCTTGTATGAGATTAATTTAATAGCGTTTGAGTGTCATCATTTGTAAACAGACTATCCCATGGCAATCCGATTGAGATTAAATTCCTTTCCTATTATATGTTCAAAATAGGGCTTACTTAACTCTAATTAAAACAAGTGGGAGTCTTTTTGTAAAAGGCCGGCAAGTAATTGATACTACCTTTATACTCCTAACCAGCTATACGTGGAGATATTTAAGATGAACAACGAGACTCGATCGAATTCCTTAGCCCATTGAAGAACTGACCGGGCGACCATAAAAACCGTAGATACCTACACGTAGGTAATACACAGGTTATAAGGGGGCATAAAAAAGTAGGGACCGCGTCGGAGGTCGGCCCGACTACCCGAGAAACAAAGAGTTCGTTTATTTTTTAACAGCTCGCCCGTTCACAAAAGAAGGCTTCGCGGCACGAAAAACGACTCAAACGAGAGGATCTTGTTAACCTTTTTAAAAAGAAATCGCTCTCCCACTAACTAGAATTTTAAGTCGAAAACCGAGAAAAGCTCCGCCGTTCGGAGCACCGGACTTCGCAGGCGCCTGCGCAATCGTTATGTAAATTTATATTATCACTGTAATAAATGTGTTTAAATTTTTACACGTCGTGAGGTTTATATTTTTGTAACCAATTTGACAAACTTTTTATCAATCAATGAGTATTTAGAATAAATGACAATCTTGATCGTCTTACTAAATACCTTTAATTTAAATATGTAGCATAAAATATCGCCAATGAAAACTTAAAAAGCAAACAAAAGTTTTTGTTTTTTCAATTCCGAAACTGAGCTTATGTACTCGTACTATCTGGGCAAGATCCCTGATGGCTGATGATGTACATATATGTATCTATCTATATACGACGGCCTCGGTGGTTGAGCGGGTTTAACCTTTGACGACGGAGTAAGCCTCACTGCAAAGTAGAGGCTCCGGGTTCGATTCCTGATATGGTAAATGTCGAAAACGAATTTTCTCCGTTATTTGCTATGGTCTGGGTATCTGGGATCGGCCTCAGAGTAGTCCATTATATATTACCCATATCACAAGCTTGCCTAATTTCGCGATATACAATATGTGGCTCCGTTGGCTCGATCACGTGGAACGTATGGAGAGGACCGAAGAGTGAAGAGGGCCTATTTGGGACGATCAGATGGGCGACGTCCGGTAATCGTAAATCGATGTGATAACTACATTATTACATATTACTTTATATTTGAAAGAATTTTAAGCCTTTGAGTAATCTCTCTCTCTCCTCTTTGCGTCTACGTGACATACAATAAGAGTCATGTTTAGACGTAATCGAGGTTTAATTTGAGTTGGTCCATCATTTCGTTTGCAGCGGTTAACAACCGATGAGCTCGTAAAATTTGACTGCACATAATAAGGGCGATTATCGCCCGGTGAGGCGCGTGGCGGCTCATATCACAGGACACGCGGCGATACCACTCCGTACCACTCTTCATTAACTGAAAATCGCTTTAAATGGTAATATCGTTACGGAGACGATCGTCGATCGACCCTGTCCGCTACAATATTAACGAAACAAGCGCAAATTTTTCTTGAATTAATTTTAATATGGTAACAACTACAATTATGCATTTTAGTAACTGTTTTTAAGGGAACAAGTTTTTGTGTTAATATCTCTTTAGGTATTTGCGAGGTTACATTAAAGTCTCCTGACAATGCTTGCTTGGGCTTATAAGAATGTTTTTTTTGCAACTAACCGCTTAAGTTTAAATTAAGCGACTTTTAGGTGTCATTTTCATTTCTAGTTATCGATCGCTCGTAGATCTATTTCTAGCGAATTCGATCTATTTGCGATCTTTTTCTATTTTTAGCGATAAGACCGCCCTTTGTACATAACTAGATATAATTTTAGTCTTAAGTTCATGTCTGTGTTGGTGTACAATAAAGAGTTATCTATCTATTTCTCACACTAAACAATTGACAGCTACCTACACACAGTGATCGTTTTTTTTTTAATTAATTAAAATTTAATGTGATGTATAAATAACATTATGAAATTATGTAACTGTTGTTTTATGGAAATAACTTTTTATGTTAATATCTTCTAGGTATTTAAGAGATTTAACGTCTCCTGAAAAAGCTCGCTTGGGCATTGCTGTTTTTTTGTGGTTCGCCGCTTAAGTTTTAATTAAGCGACATCTAAGCCGGGATCGACTTCTCGCACTACTCGAGTGACAGCTAGCTAAACACTGTAATTATGAGTTGCCAGCCTCACTGAAATAACTGTTTATAATTGTCCGTCTTAGCCCGCGTAAATGTTGCTAATGAGAGGAACGGATCGCGGCCTTAATGACGCGGACATAGTTCGTGAAATCGAGACCTAGCTTGTACTGCGCTTTAATTATTATAATATAGATGCTTCAACTTTGTTAATAGACTGTCTTTAATTGCGGCTAGTTTGTTTCAGCGGCTCCTTGTAAGCTCGCGCATGTTGAGTGCATCTAGAATTTCCTGATCTTTAAAAACACAGAATGTATTAGATTATTAACGTTATTTTATACGTATCAAAAACTATTTTCAAACATCGGAATAGTCTCTTTGATATTCGTTAGTTATTTTGCAAACGGCTACGATATTCCGTAGCGTTATTAAGTGTTATAATCTGGGTGTTACAAAACATATTTTTTTATTTAAATTTTTCATTGATGGCTGACTAGACAGACTGAGGGCCAACCTGATGGAAAGTGGTTATCATCGCTTATAGACATTTACAATACCAAAGGTACTACCCATGTACTCCTGGCCTCGGAAGGGGAACCTTGCCGCTGTATACGCCATACCATATAGCAACGCTATTGGGACAAGAACCACAAACCCCTATCAAGTTTGAACGCTCCAATTCGAATTACTATTTTTGCGTTTTGTGTACATATAGTATTAGGCTATATGACATGATGTTACGATCTTAAGGAACTGAGTGTTTGTTTTCAACACATTTTTGCCATAGCGTAACATGCTCTACTACCGATACTTACTTGTCGTACGCGTAGCAAAATCGATTTTACGTTATTAACAGACGAGATTTAACAGTCGATTAGAGTTAGGCGATTATGAAATATACTTACAGAATAGTAAATAACGTTCTTATTCGTTATATATTATATGCTACATTCTTATTAGCAAGTTTGCTTGTTATTAAAAAAGCCTACAAACGTATTCTAACTCAAAATCAATAAGACCGTAAATCACCAATAAAATCGATTAATAATATATCTTAAGACTTTTAACAAAATCAATATGTACTAATTATTAGGAACAATATTTCACTATAAACTTAATTCATTACGAATTTCATAATTGAATATTAATATATGTTACATGCATATATTAACTAATGATTCCATTATGCAAATATTTCCATAATTGCCCATCTCTATTGCAGAAGTAGTTAAGAACCGATACGATATATAAATACCATAAAAAACCGAGCTACATTTTATTTCACTTAACCAACAAAGGTGATAGATACATAAATAAGGATATAAACAGTGTGATTCTAAGTATAACGTTCCTAGAAAATACTAATTGGACCTCATCTATTTTTATATATTATTAATGTTTACTAATGGTCGGTTCCTATATCTTTCTATGCACTCACTTGCCACCATCGGTTGAGTTTTAACATTACTTCAGTTTATGTCAACTTTTAATCGACAGTAAGGCACATGGACGGTTGGTGAGACATAGGAACAAACCATTAGTCAAGTTCGCGATAACGCTACAAGTTACTTTTTACAGAGTGTTAGACCTACGGCCGTAATTGAAATCGATTGTGCGATATGCTAAAATATTTATTTTAAATAAATAGTTTAACGCAATAGATAATACGGCATATAGGTTTATGCCGAAGCATGTAGTAGTAGAGATTAATACAAGTGTAATTACGAGGTCAGAAAAGCACCCTAATAGGTGTATAAGATTTTTGGGATATCAGAAATTTTAGTTTTAGTAATGGATCCCTATTAATATTATAAATGCGAAAGCAACTCTGTCTGTCTGTCTGTTTTGTTTTCACGGAAAAGCTACTGGAGTACTGGATCGGTTATGGTGTAATTTTGTACATATATCAAAAATGGACGTATAAACTTTTCATCCCGATGAAGATGTATAGTTTGCAATATAAAATAAAGTGAATTTTCAGGGGCAAATAGTACTGACATAAAAATTTAACACAATGTAACCTGTAGGTATTAAGGCTTGCTCTCTAAACAACAAGTACGTACTAGTGTTTGACAGAGATAAATTCTATTACATTTATAATTTAATAATAAATATGATATTAGTAGCCAATATATATCATAAGTGAAGAATTATACAGAAAAACAAACAAACAATATTGTCCCTTATTTTTAAAAGGAAAAACAACCGGATATTTAATTAATTAGTCCTATTTCACCTCTCACGCCCAATAGTATTTATTAATACAAATGCCATTGATTTCAAGTTGTAGGAAGGTGATGAAAGCAATCAAATATTTATACTATATACTTTTAATATATAGTATATACTATACTACTATATACTTTATATCAAAAATACAAATTGGGAAATGTGACAATATCCACAATATTTAAGGAACCTTCATTATTATTATATTCATTATTATATATTATTGATATTAAATTTTATTACATATTTATCTACTATTAAAAAACTGAAACCCTACTTAATAAATATAATGCATTTAAAATCCATTGCAATTTCTACACATATTATGTAAATTTACAACTCTTAAAAGGTAGGTAGTACTAGTAATAAATGATATTTTATAATCGCGGTTAATTAATTTTTTACGATTAATATTAACACCATATAAAGTACAAAATTCACCAATGAATGACTTTGACAAAACAGTTTCCAGTTCGACTTGTTTGAATCACTATTTTCGATTTTGAATACCTCATGAAAAAGATGAAAACAAAACTGAAAATTTTGACACCGCAATAATTAAAGGAAAACATAAATAGAGTGGCTATGAGGTAAATATTAGGACTTCTTTTTGGAATCCGTAGCTATTTTAGGATAAACGGAATCCTTATCATTCTGTCGGTCTGTCTGTCTACCATACCGTAATTGTCAATAAATTTAGTCCTTTTTTCAGAAACTTAACATATTTTGAAAGTATCAGTTACCTATCCGAAAAATGCGTAGCACAGTTTTGCTGAGGTAAAACTTGTACTGCACACACGCATGGCTGTTTTGAATAGTTAGAATCGTCTTGAAACGGGCTTTTAGGTCATTTCTAACAATTATGTACAGAGCTATCTATCGATTTGTAAATATTAAGCTTGAATTATGGCAACTCAAATGCGGTATCAGATTTTTAAACACATTTAGTTTAGAAATATATTTATCACTACAGTAAATGCATAGTGTCGTATCATTTCCTAGAATTTCGTTTTATAACCTTTACAGATGTAGAGCGTAACGATGTTCATTACGCCCTTGAAAAGTGTAGTGGACAAATACTTTGAATTTCAAAATTGTGTACAGCGCCATACTAATTAAAGAACACTTCTGATGGTATCATATTTATTTATAACAACATGGTATTACAAGTTTCATGCTACACCTATCACCATGACGATATAGGAACACGTCGTGAAGGAAATGCATACTTGTGTACCTTTATGCGATAATGAATCTATGAAGTTCTCATATCCGCTTTAGACAAATTATGTAGGTGTATCACACGATACTTTGACATATAGAAGCCCGTGGCATCTTAAGGAATGCTTAATTGGACCCAATTATGCCAAAATGAAATAATCAAAAAATGAAATTGACACAACTCAGAACATACTCTGTAAAATAGCCTGAGATCGGTTCACATCAGGCAATTAAGAAGTATGTACGAACTAGCCCACACATAAAGTTTAGATCCAGTTTCTTTACGAATTTACTGTCGCAAAATCATACCTGCCTAATGTTTTAATTTTCAATTAAGTAGAAAACCCCAATCAAAAATGGAAACAAACACGTATCAAAAGCTCCGAAGTGAAGATTACAAACTAGCATTACCAACATTTTAATTATTTATTTTTTGTGTAATTTCTACACATACTTTAATATACATATTTTGTACATTTAAGCGTGATTGGTGCTAATCATTCATTTCAAAATAAATTTAGAAGTACTACTTTTCGATATAATCTTTTAAAAACTTCTCGTGTGTTTCCTATAAGGACGGCAGTGTACGCCTGAAACTATTTTTTTTTCAAAACAAAATATTAGTGCAATGTGACATTTAAATAATTTCTTTGCCCCAAATGACATAGGGCTACAACACCAATTACGAAAGAGCCCCTCTGTGCAGCAGACATAACTATCCGTCTTTAAAGGATAGAAACATTTAGTTAGATATGTTACTCCGGCAAAAGTACGTTAGTTTAATTACACTTTATGCCTAGTTAGTCGGCTTTGATCACCATGTTTAACATTGTAAAGGGAGACCGAGTACTGTTTTTACATGTAATGAAATTGTTACCTCCATTACGAGATTATTATCGTATTAATTTACAAGACAACAACTTTCATATACCGTGGTAAATTAGTGATTAATGTAGAATCTAAAATGGCCGGAAAAAATGCAGGCAATTTTGTGACTTAATATATATATTGTTTACCACGTGATTATGGTGTAGAAGAACATTATGATTAAATCTACATATCGAGGTAACTGTTGTGTCAAATCCGCTAGTCCATCATGAACCAGCGGGGCTGGTATTCTGTCCCATTCCTCTAAAAATGGGGAGACCCGAATTCATTAGTGGGACTTTTATGGACTGTTATTATTTTATTTTAAAATTTGCTTTATAATAGATTTCGAGTTTTGAATCTCCTCCGAAACCTCTTTGAATTATCTCATGTACCTTTAGCTTTTGTTAATTTACTGACAAGTTTCTATCCGTGGGTACATTTTGATGTAAAATTAAAACCTAGGAGTTTTCTTATTAGATGAAATTTAAGATGACTTATTATAATATTATATAACCTTATATAAGAAAATCGATTTTTTATTTATTTTCAAACATTTAAATAAATAATTTAAAAATGACTGAAAACCATAAAACTTTTTAACAACTTTTATATTATTGGAAATCATTATTTATATTAAAAGTAATTCCAATTTATACGTTCATTTGAAATTGGAAGCTAAAAATTGTGTTAAAAGAACTTTAAAGAACTGTTATTACAAAGTGCAAAAGGCACAAACACATTTTCAGAATATTCCTAGAACACGCATTTTAATTAACTCATAAGTTTTATGAATTAAATCTAAATTAAAAGCAAATACTATAAGTTAAATCGGACGTAATAAATATGACAATGTGCTGAGAGCTCGAGGATTTAAGAATAAGCACAGCATGTTAACACCCGCCTGAATATTGAATACTTACATATTTAGGTAATTATATCTATAAGAGAGCTTGCACTTCGATAACGACATCATATGGGTATAAAACATACTGGCACAAGTAGGAGGTACCTAATATCCTGTTAGGGATTGTTATTATGATTACGCATTGGCATTTATTAGTTCATATACGCCTGTATTTTAAATCACTAATTAAAAGTTATTCATTGGATAAAATGTAACATAATTTAATTAAAAAATGACAGTCGGACAAACAAAATGTTTAATTGTTTTTATATTCAGACGGATTATAATTTAGTTAATTTATATCATAATTATCTTATGACAGAAAAATTGACCAGTCAGGTAAATTTTGTTTTTTGTTAGAAATGATAAACAAATTTGCCCAAAAAAAATATGAAATTCAGAATCCTTGGTTGGATTTTTCTTCTTATTTTGGATCGTTATACATTGCTGATTTTGATGTCGCTTGACCATATATATATACCTAAATACGTTTAATATCTTAGAATTTAAGGGTGAAAGCGGCAATAAGGTTCAAAAGCGTGATAGGACAATAAAATAATAAATAAAAAGCTTACTACTTCTAGCTGCACTCGATCTGTATGGACGGGAATTATCCACAACATCACTATCACAGTCACTATATTGGCTAATTAATCTAGTCCTAGTGCATTGTTCACATCCGGATGGCCTGTATAATGCCTCCGGACATTTGGACGCGGGACACACCTCACGGTGGCAACTACAGCTCGACACTTCCATCTTCAGCCTTACTATAACTGTACCGATTTGCCTGTATAACGCACACGCTGGTATGTTATTGTGATCCATAACAGTTGACGATCGCATTTGACATCCCCCAAAAAATGCTACGATGTCGCACGCGTCGTGCCGTGTGAGAGACTAAATGAATTTGTGTGACTGCGCGTAAGATAAAGGCTGGAATATACCGAGCACGTGTTTACTACAACAGGTAATGGAGGGGCACTGTATGACGAATCGTCAGAGTGGTTCTCCCATGTAGGCACCGACAGCCAATGGTGGGTGGCGCCGCCGGAGGGCGGGCCGGACCACTCCCAGTGCAACCTGTATATGCCCGGGATCCCTAGCGCCCGAGCCCCTTTCACTGAGGGTTGAACTGTCTCTTTGAGAAATTACTGTCATTGCCGTCAAGAATGTTGCAATATTGCAACTCAGACCTCAAGGCGTTTTAATGGGTTTTTACACTATGACTTCAACATGCTGAAAGTTGAGATGAATGAATCATAAGTAAATGGCCTAGTTCCGTATGAAGTTTTTGCTCATCTAGTTGTAATTTTGGAGCTCATTATTGTTCAATAATACAATTTAGTGGGTCAGTGGGAAAACTACAATAATTTAAATTTTTCTTAATAAAACCAGGTATCGATTTCCACGCAGTTTTACTTGTATAAATATTAATTCTTAAAATTTCCTACATTCTCGAGCAAAAGTAAATAATAATGTAATGTAATGTATATCTATATATACTAAACATTATTCTAATCGGTTTGTTAGTGTTTATTTCAAAGACTGTGAAGAAGGAAAGTGTATGTCGGATACAAGCATATTTCCAAAGACATTTTTAATTAATTAAAATTCTGCATAATTCCACTTTTCCTATTCAGAAAATCCAAATAGTTCAATTAGAATATCAATTATGAGTGACGTTTGGAAAATATTTATAAATCACAACGTCACTAAAATGACCAAATCCAACAAAAACCTATTATAAATCGATTAGATACACGCACAGTTTTCCCGTCATCATTAATTGCTACGAGTGGCAAAGACTTATCCGAGATAATTTACGACGTTTTTATACATATATAGAAGTCCAAAATTTAAGGAACAGTTTAATTTTGCGTGCCAAATGGAACAACAGAAACTGTGAATAAAAACGTTGAAATTATTTAAAATTTACAACGATCGAAGATGACCATTAATTTGTAACCGAATAATGTGACTCTCTTATGAATGGATTTTCAAACAATGTTATAATAAAAAAAGCTGAAACAATACCAAAGCCAGCCTGCTGTAAACACCATCAAGAAATGATCTTATGGATTGATCTGTATGACTTTTTTCCGTATGTCATAGTACTTTTTATTTTCAAAATATTGTTTCAAACTTTAGGACACTTTAGAATAGAATAGAATAGAATAGAAAACACTTTATTGTTCACCAAATTAAAAATTACAGAATAAATATATTACAACAATTTAACGGCAAAACAAAAGGCGGCCTTCTCTTCCAGGCAACCTGACTTTAGATAGATAGATAACTCTTTATTATACACCAATACAAACATGAACTTAAGACTTATATCTAGTTATGTACAAAGGGCGGTCTAATCGCTAAAACGAATCTCTTCCAGACAACCCCAGAAATAAATTTAGATGATAATGGCAATGGTGGTATACGTAACATACAAACTACTTACATTTTAATAATATATACGTATATATATATATATATATATATATATATATATATATATGGAGAAATGTTATATATTGCATAGATATATACTTAATATACACTCACATATATATAATATGCTGATTTTTATTATCAAAATACGAATACATTATATATAGTGAGATACTTTGCTCCCACAAGAATCAGAATACCTATTACTATGTACATGGGAGATTAGAAATAAACATTTGACTTCCTCAACAGGTGCATTTCTATTGAAAGCGGCGGATGTTTATGATAAGAGACTTATGAATGTAGGACCCAGCAAAATACTATTACCCAAAGGAGTGCGAACATTCCATGCATACACTTATGGGAAATTGTATTATGGTATAATGTTACACAGTACTGAATTTTGTAGGGTTACTAGCCAGATATTGTAGTATAATAATTAAATAAATATATGCATAATTGCAAAAATTATCGAAACCATTTTTAAGAGTTAGGCTACTTGTAGACTGATATAAATTTGATATGGTATTTAACAAAAAGCTGTTGTGATGTATGAGTTCAGCAGATAGACAAACGGCCACCTGATGGTAAGCGGTTACCATAGCCTATGGATATTTGTAACATCAAAGGTGCTAACAATGTGCTGTCACTCTCTAAAGTACTATGAGTTCGTCAATTCGTTGATTTTTATTTGTGGATTAAAGAAATGGCTCATTATATACTATCCACAAAAGGAGAAAAAGCAATATATAAAAATATATACAGTCTTCTAAAAGTGCAAATGTATGAATTAGCTTTTACAATGGTGACATTTTTATAGGTAGTATTAAACTTTTGCAATTATATGCATCAATTTATAGTACTTTATTTATTTTTTATTTTTTATAATAAACCACCAAAAATCTTTTATTTAAATTTCCTTTAAAATCTCCTTAGACACTGGGTTGCCTGGAAGAGATCGCTATAAACTATAAGGCTGCCCATTGTTCTAATACAAATGTATCCATATCAATTGTCTAGATTTAAGTTGATGGTGAACATAAAGAGTTTTCATTCATTCATTCATTCAATTGTAGTTTATCAAATATTGTGTTGACTGTGACTTTTAGCATTCCAGGTCGATCGTGACCCTGTTAATCTATTTATGTCTCCTAATACCAATAAAATTGAATGATTGAGGCGTTACTACCTACCGCTTACATTAAAATCATTATGCAACTTTCGTCGAACCATAAAAACTATCCAAAAAGTATCTGGCGCCAACAATTCATGAATAATTCATATTGTGTCATCGCATGATTTAAAACTGATTAATAATCAAATCGGCATTTCATCTCTTAGGTGAACGTTACAGAAGGTATTTTGTTTGGCATCAGTGAAAAACTACGGGTTTTCAGATTTTCATTGACTCACATCTACTTGATAGATTACGGTGAAGTTAGTCATTACGGTATTCATATGAGTCAGATAGAGTAAACAAAATTTAATGAAATTTACTACCATTACTATTTTTATACATGTTACACGTATGTACTCCTATTTGAAACACATGTTACCTACAATAGATTACAGAAAAGCTGTTTCTAGAAACCGTTTTCATTGTATGAATTTTTAAGGTTATAATTATTATTTTAATTATAAGATTACTTATTTTTGTTTTCTCTAATTAAAGCATTTTTATATGCAACATAAATTATTTTCTCTTAAAATACATTACAAATTTCATAAAAAATTACGCAATAATGGAATAATCTTAAAATAACTAAGCCACTCCTTAAACAATCGAAAGAATTTAGGTGCAATTTTATAAATAGGAATTTAAGTAATATCTTGTACTTCGGGATCATACCTTTTCATGTGTTCGTCCATTAGTCAGTCATTACAATCTCCAAAACTAATTATTTTTAAAATTCAATCGGTAGGTGGGAAGTAGCTTAGTGCAATTAAGTAATCGGTTCCAAAAACTGCTCATTACACAATCGTTACACACTTTTGTATTGTAATTGGAGGTAATTCTAACAATACAAAAACTATAGATATAAAAAAATTACGTATTGGTTACTCTGGCACGTGTAATATAAAATTAAATAAACTGTTACTAAAGAGTTTTAGTCCGAAAAATTCCATAATTTCATATTACTTAACGACGCACCTTTTTTGTGCACTCGCTAATATCTTTGTGAAACGTCTGTAAGTCAAACTGTTGTAAGAATGAAGTAATGGGAACAGCTACTTTTGAATACAGAATATCAAAAAAAAAAAGAGTTGTAGCAAATTTTTTTTATATCATTAATTTTTCTGGAAAATTATTTTCATATTATTTTATCAATACATTACGAAAAAACTTCTCCCAACGCACATCGCTTTTATTTGAAGTACCTTTATAGCCATATTCAAAAATTGAATGAAATTCTTTACTAAAAACTTTGTCACAGCCCTGTGACGTATATTCCAATCAAGCTTGTCTTTTTAATATAGGGTATGCACCTGTTTAGTTGCGATAGGCACCAATAACCGGAAGGTAAATTACGTCACAAGTTAATTCTATGAACGAACTCAGCGTGACACCTGCGCTGCATCAGCTAACAGTATCCTGTTGATATCTGCACAACAAACTTACACTACCAGGTATAAGTGGTGTCGTACATTGATAAAGCATTTGTCGCCAAACTGTCTGGGCGATCGAGTTATATATAGATAGGTATTTATTATAGTGGACATTTTTTCCTTGATATGAATATACGTCGTGAGGTGAAACTTGATTAGTTATCTTATTTTTTTTTATTCTATATACATAATTTGAAAAATGTATTCAAGGTTTATTTAAATGATTTATTGTATTTGATCTATTAACTCACAAACGTTATACAAAGTTAACATAGTAATGAAAATTAATATTTTTAAATTTAAATAAAATAAAATAGTCTAAATTATATATATACGCCCAAATGCATACGAAACACATAAATAGAAGGATGCTGTGGTGGCAAAAATAGTTCATCGTATTTGAAATTGGGCTATAATAACCTAAAAACATATACTCAAAAATATGCTATGTCTCAGAAACTACTTTACGCATGTTTTTTAACCCACACAAAAGAAAATGTAGCCGTAGCTTGTCCTGAACATATAGCACATTGAATACTTATATAAACTTATTATCACGCATGTTTCTGATAAAGGTAGGCACAGAGATCTCCACTTGCTACGATTTTGGAATACATCTTCTCACTAACCTTTATTCATTCACATTTGTTTGAGGTGCTTTTTACTCGACTTTATTTTAAAATATCTGTGATTTGATTAGCTTAAATACATTTGTCGGGATCTATTTATCGTATTAAATACATAGCCTCGCGGTATACCAACATCACTTATGTTATCACTGCTGTCATATACATTATGACAGTCACCCTTCATCTATTCCCTCTTCACATGTCTGATGTTAATCTATATATCAATACGTAAAGCAAAAACACTGAATTTGTACCCCTTTTTGCGAAAATTCCGTGGACGGGGAGTATGAGATTTCGCACACTTATAGTTTATATATAATAAAGAGAAGGATTGCAGAATGCTAATATATGTTTTAAATTATGTATAAAAATATATAATAAATCAATAAAAAAAATACAAATTAAATATATATTAAATCAATAAAAAACGCGCCTACGGACTCTACCTCATAGGTGGCGGGGAAAACGGGGGACCTTTTCTACCTGCTTAACATTCGATGAGTTAAATTTGGTAAGTTCTGTGGTAAAGAAAAGAGTTAGGAATGAATAAAACAATTCTCACTTTTTTGCTTATAACTTCTTTAATTTTTAATTTAGGGCAAAAGTTATATAAACATATTTGTAGGCAAAACAATTTGCTACAAATTATAACTTTACAATTTTTTTGTAAGATGCATAGTTTCCGAAATATCGCGAAAAAAGTGTTTTCACCCCTTTTTCCAAGATGGCGGCCGGGGGACAAGAGTGGCGACCCCACAAACTTGAGGTTAAGCTTCTATTGACCCCCCCCACACATGTTCCAAAACTAAAATTGCGTCCTCTAAGAAATGCAAAGCTCATGTAAAATTTCAATGGACTATTATTAATCTCCGATTCGTTAGAAAGGTACGTCATTAAGCATTATCAGTAATTTTCTTAAACTATGACAAAAATTATGTCATACCCTAGTGATTGTTTAAGAAAATATTGATATATACATATACTTGTAAAGCAACGCAGTGAAATGAATTGCTTAGCACTACCTCTTATTTACGTAGCAGTGGCGTGGGCTTCACATAACTCAATTCCCCATGGCCTACCTTTAAGAAACTAGCGACTAACGATTAAAAGGTCGAAAGCGCCATGAATTTATGGGCGCTTACGTTTTTTATTCGTAAATATATTATTACTGTATTACTGTCTCTTACACTCGCCGACTTTCCGCACTTATTGGATGAAATAGCAACTCGTAACCTGATCGTGCACCGGCTTTTGTTTCAAAATTGCGGTAAGATTGCAAAATTTGAAATACAATTTCCAATAAGAAAATACATTGCGAGATAAAAGTTTTTATTTAGAACTATAAGTCTAATTTACAAAAATAATTTAGTATGCTGTGGTTCGCCATTACGGTGTGCATGCTTGTGAATTATTATAGTTTTTTTTATTTGTTTATTGTATTGACACACACAGTACAGATTTTACTGTTTTTTGTTCATTGCCGACTATAGAGCTCACTATAGTCGGCGATTGCATAATATGGTATGTTTTTCGACCAGCTTCCCCTAGCCGAATTTCCACCACACGCCACTAATACATAGTTTATGCTCTGAAACTCTATTTTTTACAAAAGTATCGCATTTGATTTGACAGATATAGGAAAAGCTTTTTGAGAAGGAAAGCCTAAACATTTTATACAATTTTAAATACATATTGTTATATGAGGATTCGTATACTGCTTCGCTCGCATAAAGTTTTGCCTCGGAATAGGGATGCAATCACACGTTCAAATAAATTCTAATATTTTTGCATATAAAAGAACAGGCGTTAAAATAAACTTTTATCACATAACTTTTTCACATAACTTTTTAAATTGAAATATGAGAAAGATATTATGATAGAGAATACTAAAATTGACAAATTTCTTGAGCCGTGTCCCCCACACTTGTTTTGCTCTACACACAACACGCCGCCACCTAAACGAAGCATGTATGTAATGTGCAGGGGAAACACTCGCAGGAGAACCTCCTTTATAGGTAATTAAATAAACATACATAAGGCATTGCATGAATGCAACATGAAAGGGTGAGCAACTTGTTTTTTTTTAAGTTAACGCATAATCCTACTAATATTGTAAATGTGAATGTAAGTTTGTTTGTTACGCTTTCACGCGAAAACTACTCAACCGATCATCATGAAACTTTGTACACATATTTTTGGAGGTATTAGAAGTAACATAGGATACTTTTGATCCCGAAAAATTAAAGTGTTCCCGTGGTATAGTTAAAAGAACTTTCCACGCGGACGAAGTCGCGGGCAGAAGCTAGTATATTATAAAGTAGTAACGTGACTCTACCATAATTTTTATCGACAACAGTAGGTACGTAGGCATATAATGCAGGGAGGTGGGGGGGTAGCTGCCTCCCCTACCCTTCTAATTGACTACGCTCCTACAAAATCTAAGAGGCTACAAAGTATTGTGGATTGTTATTTTTTCTACTGCAACCTAACATATACTTGTTACGTTATTGTAACCTGTATAATCTCGAAAAGAGTAACAATTAGGTAATGTATGTCTCACTATTGAACTTTGCACGTGGGAAACCAAACCAACATAAAAAAATAGAAATAAATCATACAAATGAAGTTTCCCCTGTTTCTTGTAATTTTAGTAGCACTCTAAAATGGAAATTACTTTGACCACGACAATTATTTTTACTACAACAATACAATTATTATTTAACTTGTATAAGGTAAATGACACATGTTAAATAAATTCAAAAAGAATCTTCATATTTTGATTTTTATTTAAACTAGCGGTCTTGGCAGACGTTTTTCAGCCTTGAAAAAATAAAATCTGGAACCCGATTGCAGCGCCATAATCTGGGTCAAAGTTTAGATTTAAACCATCTGGGTACCCATTCAAAAAACACAAAAAAAAACATCAGAATCGGTTCAGCCATTTAGGATATTTAGGAGTATATATATGCCTTCGCATAGTATAGGTGTTAGTGCTCAAACAAACTTCAGTTTAAGAAAAAAAATGTAAGCAGTGTTAAAAAAAATATAACATGAAACCTTTCAGTGAAGATAATATCCAACTATTTATATATTTGAATACTCATTCTATAGTTATTAATAATATTGGGAAATCTCAGAGGGTATTCCTACTTTTCTGACCACTAGTAAGTTTTCGAGGAAACTTGACGAAGCCAAATTGCTATGGAACTCGGCCAAGAGCATACGTGACGCGTATTATATTTGATATAAGGACACATTATAAACACTTTTAACTTAGCACTAAGTTATTCACGTATAGAATACTATATCGAGAAAATATACTATATAAGAATACTAGAGTTTACCCCGCGAATGTACCGCGGGTCAAACTCTAGTGCGTGCTTCTTGTTTAAAGAGCAGGCGTTAATACAGGTTACATTGTATTAAATTTTTATGTTGGTACATTTGCCCCCGGAAGATATACTTCATTTTATAACGCGAACTATCCCATCTCCCGGGACGAAAAGTATTTATTTTCGGCATTTAGCCAAACAGATCGAGTTACTATCGCAGTTTTTTTGTAGATTATGAATTTTTATAACGAATAATTTGAGAAATTATTAGTCTCTCATACAAACTTTCAGCCCCTATTTTATCCCGTTCTAGTTTTATTTATCTATCATCCGTCTATCTATTCGTAAACTACAGAAACGACCAAAACTACAAAAACTAACAAAATAACAAAAATGACGAAAATTTCAAATGATAAAAAAAACAAAACCCATTCTACTTTCTGGGATAACTTTTACACAAATCTATTCCATTTTCGGGATAAAAATCATCCCTTGTCCCTTCCCTCAGTATTAAAATGACATATATACCGAATTTCAGCCAAATCGGTCCAGTAGTTTTTCGTGAAAGAGCAACAGAGTTACTTTCGCATTTATAATATTAATAGGGATGATATCAATCATTATAATGAAGGAAGCATTGCGTTTCGTAGTAGATAAACATAATTAAAATATTTATTTAATTTAGTTTGATGCCAAAACGGAGTGCTTGAGGCACTGAATAACTCACATTTCACTAAACAACATTTTTACATTTTTTGAAAATAAAACTGTAACCCAAAACATCATCGTTTACGTTCTTGCCAAAAAATCCTTACAAAAGGATTCTCCATACACGATAGATAAATAAAAAGTCTTACCAATATATCAAAAATGATTCTTCACTGATTAAAATTTCTCAAAAAATATTTCTTCAAATATATTAAAATCGTCGTCACACCCGACATATATTACAGATAAATTTCGTTTTAAACGCAAGTATGCACGATTACGGCACGAACTATTCTCGCGTACTAGATGAAAACCCAATTTTCATGTTATATCTATCTACAATCAAAGTAACACTTACGTCACATAGTCCCGAATATGTATATGATGAGACGTTACCAGAGATCATTTACCTTTAATGTTCTCGTATCGTACTAAGATATTTAAACGTGTACGCGATTTTAGTTTACCTTGTTAAGAGTTCGACTATCATCAAACGTAGCTTCTTACATTTTTGCTTCTATTATCAATATACGTAGATGTTCATTATAAAGTAAGAATGAGGCACAAACTCTTTGGAACCAATAAAAGTTAATACTGGCTGATAAAGGTGAAATATTGATTTGATTCAATAAATGGGGAAAAATTTGAATATATATTGATTTTTAAAAATGGTAGTGTTTGCAGTATATCGTAGCGTGTTGTCGTAAATAACTAAAAAAACTAAAAAAAATGTTACTACGGAACGAGTTAATCAAGACTTACTTTAGGAGTAAATGCTCCACCTTATTCTTAGTTGTTCAGTTGCACGTTGGTGTGCTGTATTTAAAAGTAGAAGAACATCTACTAAAGATAACTCTTGCTCAGGCCGCCCCATACCGATAGTGACCGAAGAAATGATCAAAAAGTCGAAAAAATTTTTTTTACAGATTGTCATGTCATGGTACTTTTTACAGCCAAAGAAACAAAAAATTCAACTACAAGTGCGCGTAGCGTATTTTACATGAACGCTTGGCGATAAAAAGTGTCTGTGCGCTGGGTTTTTCCCGAAATGCTTACCGATTCACAAAAACAAATCTTAAAGTTTAAAAAGTTAAAAAGTTTACGCCAAATATTTCTATCTGCCGCTTTCTTCATTCAGTGACCTTGCGTAGGTCCTCTACGCGCTGGAACGAAAATCTCTCCAAGACTCATAGTACAGGTTCCCTGGTACACTTTTCATCATTTACTACTAACAAGTTGATTTTTCGTGAGTAGCTTCCTTTTGACTAGACGCCCAACTTTTTTCCTTACAGTAACGTTGGTAAATGGTAGCTTAATAGGGGTAGTAAGAATAAAATGTGTTGATTTGACGAATTTTAAAAATTTATTACTAACCGATTTTTTTTGTTAATTATCGAGATAATTATCTAAATAACGTGAAAAAATATTTGTCCTACAAATTATAAGGTTTTGTTAGGGAGTCCCCCTCTCCAACATGTATCATAAACAAGGTCATGAAAAATAATTACTAACCAGCTGATTTTTTTTATATTGTTTAGCTAACATTTGCATAGTTTACTACCCACATTGTCCTACAAATTGCGTGGTATGTCATCTTGGTCCTACGCTCAAAAGTTGTAGTACTAATACTTAATGTAAAAATAATTACTATCAAGCTGAATGTTCGAGAATAGCTTCGTTTCAATGAGACGCCCAACTAATTCTTATACGAAAATTCTCGATTGTGGTTTATAACTAAGATAATAGGAATGAAATATGTTGATTTGACGAGTTAAAAATAAATATTACTAACCAAATTTTTTTTTTTAATTATCGAGATAATTTACTTTAGTTTTTGCTGCTTGCCGCGTTACACATATATAGTCGTCGCTCATAGCGATCAGGACGTGCGCGGACCATAAACGTTAAAATCAAAACAAGTTTGCATTTAACTACCTTTTGTATTTCAAAATGACTCAATTTGAAATAAAAATCAAGTGTCAACATGCAAAAAGCAAGTCGTCATGGTGGTCGTAAACTGCATAGCACAATGAAATGTCTTTGAGACTTACAGAAAAAGACTACCTGCTGTGCGAGGAATTTAACAAGAGTACCGAATAGATTCATCATTATTGAGATGTTTTTCTTTTCAAAAGCGGAGTTTTATAGGCAAGAACGTGGTAGTTCAAATTCATGCCAAGCTTTTTTGCATTTATAAACCATTGAGTCTCTTTATTGATAGCAAAACATACCTTTAAAAATCATAAAAATACCTGTTTATTAATTTTCGTAATTTTCGTAGCATAATAATTAGCCTTATTGATTGAAGCGATCTCTTTTAGGCGAACTAACTAATATCTGATAAGGAATCTAACAAAAAAATAACAAATAAAGGATATTTATACACAACTATAGCAACTAAACACACAAACACTTAAATATGTGTGTGTAAAATTTAAACAATAATAAATATAGGAAATCTAGAATTTAAATTGCGTGTAATATAGTAATTTTTTCAATTGTTGTTTCCAAAACCACATATCGAAAGTGTAATTAAAATGAAAGAACGTTTAAAATCTAACTTAAATCATTTAAAGTTGAATCTATCCACGAAAATTGCTTCCCATAAATTTGACACCATAAAAAGGCCATAAAAAATTTCGCAAACAGTTTATTGTCCTGCAAAATAGCCGACTCCTGTACAAGGACACTATTTTTGTCCCATAGCCGCTTAATATTTTTCTACCGTTAACGAACCAATGTTAGACAAAGCTATCTGTTAACTTTCACTACGTTATTTATATGATGCAATAAATTGATCTATTGTTTGTGCTCAGCTCTATTATAAAAGTTCTATTTGTTTTTACTTTAACGGTAGTAGAGTTTAAAGCGTTCCGGGCGATCAACAAAAACTAGCTCGCGTCTAAAATCGCACAATTGTGACAATTGTTTCCTTTAAACCGTCGGCTCTATAAACGACGCGCTGACACAATACGCTCCGGACCGTACGCAGCACAATTAAAATAACAAGAGTGCACCGTGAAATTTTAGTTTAGAAACGTCTTGAATAGACGTATCATTGGTTGTTTGCATTTGATAAATTATGCGTCAACAATACGCCCCCTTTTCGGTACGAATGAGGGGCAGAAAAAGCTTTAACGCGCGTGCGTCGTCAAACAAGTAAATATTTTCCTAAATGCGATTGAGTAACTTTGTATTTTTTATATTATGTGGCTTAGTAATCTTACTATGTATAGTAGTAAAGTATTAATTACACAGAGTTTCGTTGGCGTGAGCATCGGATACGTATCCCGCTGCAACTCTACCTATATATCCGAAGAATAATCGTATTGATTATTCATATTATTGATTCGTTCAGATTTTCTCACGTAAACTTTGAATACTTTCACAGTAGCTTTCAAATTATTTAGAGTGAAAAAAGTACTTTGAATGAATACCTATAATATTAAGTATAATATTATAGGTATTCATTGTCGAAACTACAATACATAAGACCGCAGTGAATTTCGTGGTAATCGGTTAATTACTGTATTGTCATCACAAAACAATATTTTACACACACAAGACTGGAACTAAATTAATATTATGAAAGAAACACATTAATACATTTCCCAGGAGAAGTTTCTTACAACATTACCATCCTAGCGATCACTCCTGGTTGCGTTCAGAGCGTTCCCATCGTGGCCAGTGGTTCTCTTGCCTACTATTTCTTTTCCACTTCGCGCATTTTTTTTAAATCCCTTACAGCAAGATTATTGGAACATATGTCATGTTTCACGACGTCAATTCAGCTTATTCTCCTAATACCATTTACTCAAGAATAAGTTCATATTTTTTATCTGTAGCAACCATTGTACCGATAACTTGTTACAACACGTGGAGACAGTCGAGTCACGGTTAAGGCTGCACACTAATTTCAAGGTGAGTGACTACATATCATTGTATCGTTTTCGGTTGTCAAACATAATAACGGTTTTGTGTTGCGCAATCGGTAATTACACGGCAGTTAAAGGATGTAAGAGTATTTGTCCGGTGCCTAATTAAGGATATCGATACAAGAAACCGGTTGATTGTCCTACTTATTACTGGAGGAACAAATCAAAAGCTAATGTTTATTCGAAAAAATATACTTCAAATAAGATACGAGCTTATTATAGAACGAGGAAAAGAGGCCAGTTCTAATTTAGGAGATTAATGCCCGGTTTCTGAGGTTACCAGTTATGAGTTCAAAAACAATAATAATTTCAAAAAATTATGTAATAGAAACTTAAGTTAACTGTTAACCTACAACTAGTACCAAAACTTGCCACTGGATGGATCTATTCAAGAAGGAATAACTAATATTTATTTACATCCTGAACCTAGTTTAACTATCGTACGATAATTTGTTCAAAAAATTTTTAAAGTTATTGAACCTATAGCGCTAACAAACAGATAAACTACAGTTAAAGTACCTCAGAAACCGGACATTAGTCCAAAACGATCAGAGTTATTGAGTAAATGGAGTTAGTTAATATACTAATTCACACTTATACAAAAACAAAGTGTTGTTGTACTTCTATATTCGTTTAATTTTTTTTACAACTTTGAATATCATTCTGTTTTCACAAAATTTGTGTCCCGTAAAGAGACAATCATAATATAACATATATCCTTGAACATGAAAGTTGACAACACGAGTATTTATTTTAATTTTTTGTAGTAACAAGGTATTTTATTTGTTAATTTTCTTAAAGTTGATTTATTTGTTTGTTTGTATTACATAATTACAATTAGTTTTATTAATTATTATTTACTTTTTATTTTATATTAACAATATTGGGTCGTTATGGTCTTATGCCAAAAGGAAGGTTTGCACTGAAAATCAGCGTTGTGTCGGATATAACTCAGGCACAACAACATGCTGAGTGCAAACCTTGTTTGCTGAAAATGCGGCGTACAAATTCTTTCAAATGTCTCGTGGATTATAAAGTCAAAATTTATTCACGCGATAAAGGTACAACATTTGACGTAGATTTCACCAGCTGTATTGCTATTGTAGCACACCGCAACATTACATTTATATAATATTTATTGGATGTCAATTTTTATAAATAATAAAACTAAGGTCACAAAAAAAATATGTGAATGGGACAACATCTAAGCTTTCATTAAAAAGCTTATAGAAGATTAAATAATATTCTATTGAATCAAGAGTAGACATAGTGAAGTAAATTATTTAGGAGAGAGACATGTTGTCTCAGAACAAATTGAGGGGGATATGCCTAAATGTGGATTGTGATTAAGATTGCATTTCATTAATTATTTACGAGATTGCACATTAGTGTGAAAGTAAAAACGCTTAATTTGCTTACGAAACTATGAATGCGGATCGAGGAACGGTCGTAACTGGGACGAACAGGATTTATGCAACACCATTCAACGTTACTGCACTTCACGTCACGAGTACTACGGTCGCGTAATCTTTAATGAATAATCTCTAAGCATAATCTATAAATAGAATCAAATAATAATCTATTCCATCTCGATATTATGAAAATAATATTAAATCAATATTCGGCACGCATAATTCGTCTTACCCAGGATTCTTTTTAAATCCTACATCTTAAGAATATTTATTTCAAGTTGTTTTGTTGTTGTTGTAACCTTTTATTTATTATGAACAGCTCCGAACTGTTTTAACATAGGTTAGAAGGCTAAAGTGGTAACGCCAGGCGTTCAGGTGATTCGCCCTTAATCACATAATATGTACTCATATATGTACTCATATCATATGTAGCTTTTTAATTCACTCAAACTTATAGCTACAAACTCGAATGCTGTTGTGATTCGTCTATCCCAGAAAATTATTTTCAAAACGTATGTAATTTAATTTTAAAAATGACGATGATGACATTTTTATGTGTACTCACATATAGGTGTACTTTTAAAACATGTTACTCCTTTTATGTGATACTTTTCACATCATAAAAATTGTGCATTTTTACGAGATGGAGATTCAAAATATTAGGCAAACAAGCCACGTAAAATCTACTAGTTAAGTAAAATATTTAAGTTTGAGGGATAATTTCATACAATATTTATCCAATACATAATATTTTATAAAGTTAAATCTTAAAGACCGTATTAGGTTACTTCTTAATACATATTGCTTGTTGAATCTTTGGATGGAAATCATCCAAAGATTCATCTCATTGAATCATCTTAAAAAGTTATGAAATAATACCGAAAATTTAAAAATTATTGCAATCAGTTTAAAAATCGAAATGATTATACATTCGGGGTCAAGAGCATGATTCACCAGCGGCCGGATTCTGCGTCTCAATGGCCTAATGTAACACTACCAGACGCTACACTACGCTCGGCATGTCACGTACCACTAGAAATCGTTTACGATATTCCATTATTGAGACTATCCATTGCGTGCTCAACTAGTTACAAAACTAGCGAGTTGCGTAATAAGCAATCGGTGTATAAAAACATACTAGCATTTAGATAATCAAATAGTAACGGCACAATCTGTGACGTCAAAGCCGGAGAAGATATTGCTAAATACGGAGATCTTAACAAACATAAAGTTCTTGAGAAATATGATAAAGTTAGTCACAAATACGGGATGTATTATGGTGTTTCCCTGTTCATAAATGAACGGAATAGATGTCATGATGATTTGCTCAAATACTCATCTCGCGCGTATTTTAAATACTATGAATTCTTATTCATTGAACTGATTAGTTTTTATAGAAGTAGTTTCTGTATAAACTAACTACCTTTGGACCGCTTATTAAACGATATTTAGTAGTAAATTGTTAGAATTAAATCGTAAACTCTGTATAATTGTTTACGTCGTAATTCTAATTACGGGTTATTTATTATATTGATAATACTAGAGTTTTCCTGCGTGAAAATCCTTAATTGGTGTCTTTTGTTACTTACATAAAAACTTAATTTACTGTTTCTTGTTAAATTCGCTGTAATAAAAAAGCTATAAAAACTAAATCCAGTCTACACAACACCGCCCAGCAAAACATAGAGGCGAGTCGGAGCCAAGCTGATTTGATGTAATATAATGAATAAAATGTTGTTTATGACAACGTAGGTATTTGTTAGCGAATTGAAAAACGCGATTGCAGCGCCATCTACTTTGCTAATCCGTTTATTTTATGGAAAAGACATTATTTTTCTGCATAAAAAGAATCGCAAGAGTTAACTCGGGTTATAAGCTAGCAGAATGTCTAGCTAGTTTCATTTATATACGTTAAGTAGTTTCCAAAAAAGATTCCATTGCAGGGCCATATTTTTCGTTATTTTCGTCTATCCCATGAAAAGCCGTCATTTATCGGGATAAAAATTATCCTAAGTTAAGACCTGGGATATAAGCTAGCTCTATGGCGAGTTTCATTTATATCCGTTCAATAGTTTTCTGGTGATGCTCTAACAGACAGACAGTCAGAAAGACAGACAGACAAAAATTCTAAAAATTGCATATTTGGAATCTCCTGGTCCGAATTATCCCCCTAATTTTTTCCACATTTTTAAACACATCATACAAACTCGAATCATTTACAGATTCATTGTAGATAGATTGAAGATAAATTAATTGACAAAATGTGTATTGAAATTCTGCCATATATTATTAAGGTAAAAAGCACCTCGGCGTGAAAATATGTATATTAATATTATACCATCAAACCATATTCAAGATTGAAATTAAATAAATATCGGTTTTGTATACGACAGTATTATTTTTCATTTACTATATTACCGCATGCGAATTCAAAACAATAATTCTATGAAAAATAAATTCACATGTAAAAGCCTTGCATTAGAAAGGGTATCTTTCCGCAATTTCTAAGGACAATTGGATAATTATATTATAATTTAGACGTTCATAAAAAATGTATACTAGCAAGGTAACAAGTATTCTAAAATTTATATTAGATAGTAAATATTAAACTAAAGTCAGATCTTTTCAGCACATCCCGCACGTGCAATTTGGAACCGCTCTGCTTACAGAACTCAATTTGGCCAAAGTTTTAGGTGGGTTTACATAACAAGTTCATTTACTGTCCTTACTTCCTATCCAAATAATTTTCAGCCACTATTGGGCTCAGGTTTTTCATTTTACGGGAAAGTGTCGTATACCCGCCATGATTGTCCAAGGTATATTGGACGGTTCCTCACGTCGGTAATCTCGAAGTGTAGTACTCCTGGCAGTATTTTTTATTCACCATCACACCACACATGCAAATTAATTCAGAAAAATTGACTATGTGGAATATACTTCCTAGTCTCGATTCAAACCCATGGAGTTGCTATGAGAAAAATTTGGAAGATTAAACTACCACGACATACAAAAATAAAATGGTATAACTGTAAAATTATATTAGCATTATTGTGTTCCGGAATACAAATATAGGTACCTACATAAGTAATTTCTGTCCCGTGCAAATATTTGTGTAAATACACATCATGTGGGAGAGAAGGAAAATGAAATCTCCGCGTATGTCGCGACGGTAGAATGAAAGAAAAATATCTTGAAGGAATCCATCAAAGGAGAAATCTCACTCGGGGGTATCCAAGTAGGCATTTACGAGACAAACATTAACGCACAGCTATTAAACAAGATATAACAGCATAATTTCGTTTGATTTGACATGCCGAAACAATTTAATCATTATCTCTGTTGGAAAATTAGTTAAATGATTCTCGTACGAATTGCAACCATAACTATATAAGAGCAGGGTATAATTTAAACGTAAAACACGATGATTATAAGTCTTGTATGGTCGGAAGAAGCACGGCTGAGGAATTGGCGGTATTCGTCAACGACCGCAATGGAGCGACATTGCAAGCGGTTGCGGACGGCCGACTGGGTGGGCACGCCGCGGTGGTTGGCCCCTGGCCGAACTTTTTGTGTTCCATTTTCGAATTCAAAATTTCGAACTGTGCGAAAACAATACCCAGCCGCGGACCTTTGTTCCCGCGACGCACGCAATCTTCTATACAGGCGCCATTATATAAAAATCACGCGATGCCAGTATTGATGTACATGTCATTATAGCCTCAAATTGTATATAAGACGTATATGTAATATATATACATATATAAATTTAATAATTTTCAGTGCACAGATGATGTAATAATTAAATCTCGTAATTGGCAAGAAATACAAGCTGATGGGTATACAATTAAAACATTACTTTGGCTTCGTCAAATTATAGTAATTAGCTACGACAATTAAATCGAAGGTCATTATGGTGGTAAAAACTGGAGTGGGAAGTGATCCTTTTTTTCTGTTCTTGAAGATCAGTTCAAACAGACGATCCATAATGAAGTTAATAAATATGTATTAAATAGGGTAAATTATACCATTGTTGGCATCCCATACAATGATTGGCACACAGTCCATTGATTCAATAATATATAAGGAAATCTTAATATTTTTTAGTCATACAATAATATTATTGTTATCATTGTATGGCTACAAAGTTAAAAAGCCTATTAAGATTTCTTATTATTCTGAAAAATAATAAGGTACCAACCACACTTTGCCAAAAATGGTTTAGTTACTCCTAAATAGAAGATACGTATAAAGAAGACTTTTAATTATGTGACGTGGAATTTTTATATCGCGAATCAGTAGCAAAAGCAGTTTGTTAAAAAATCTTACGTTCGTAGATCTTGATTGTTAAATGTCAACATGTCATCTCTGTTTTATTGCTGATCTATGGCCATAAGGAAAGGCACTCTGTGTGAAAATACTCATCGAGAGCCGACGCTTGGCGACATGTGCGGGATCATTATTATAACGGTATATTTACACGGGAAAATATGTTCATAAGAGTGGACATGAATATCATATATATTTTTTATTACATAAACCTCTTTATATTTATGCACAATTTGATGTTGTGACAGCGCTTAGTGGCTAAAGCACCCGAGTCTCATTTTAATACGTAAGGTCGTATCCTAGTCACAAACGATGGACCGCTTATGCTGATATTAGGCGTACCAAAATTGAATCAATTTGGTTGAAAGGCCCAGAACTGAAAGCACGTGACGGTATTCGATGACATTGAATTATTCAAAAATATGTTAATGTGGATCACTTTGATTGATTCATCCAAATTGAAAGACAGAAATGAAACGACTAATATTGGCTTTAGGCAATTTTTCGCAAATATAAAGTTGAAGGAAAATATCGTGATGAAATCTACAAACAGGACGACGTGTCCAACCAAGAGATATTGATTGATTTTAAACAATAATTGTTTCTGTAAAATCTGATCTGCATACCTAATAAAATTTGTTTTTTAATCAATTCTATAACTTAATTGAAGTTATTACAATAAGCAAAATTAACCTATGTAATCCAATAGTTTGCGTTATGGTAATTCATTAAATTATACTATATGTACATATACCGCGTGTAGTCCTCTGAAACTACAATTATAATCTTACTGAGCCTAAGTCACCATCTTCATAACCTAAAATAAGCCTAGTTGTAGCTGACATGTGTGTGGTAATATAAACAACTGAGCAGTTTTAAATAAATAAATTGCCAGACGAACTGTAATTGTTTATTAGCAAGCTAAGCAGACTCGTGTGAAAATTGGGACCGATTCGAGTAGTACCTAAATATGATAAGCAGGCAATATATAAACAAAAAGTGTAGATCCAAATTAATTTCTGGTCAAGAACATTTTAGGATATCGTAGCTATTTGGACAGTGGACGTTATTCATTTCCATGGAACCTATCACTGAAGGTGGACTGACAATCATTTCACCGATGTTATCAAAGACGGAACCCAGGTCAATATGTCTAATGTGGTCATCGTTGTTATAAGCAGAAGAATTTATATCAATCAGTTAATCCGCTTTCCGATTTGTTGGTTCAGTAACGGAGCGGAATTAGTATTCTGGGTACACGCGGTGCCAAAACTTTACCCAGCGCTTATATATCTATGGCCGCTTTCGTGCAGCAGTAATGCAGAATCGGTATACTCGGTACACGCAGTACCGAAAGCTTTTCGACCTCTTTATTGCCGCTTTCTAATTTGTCTTTGCAGTAGCGTTTGGAAATCGGTACCAAGCAAACCAGGAAACGCTCATAAAATTATAGGCGCTTGGTAAGCTTTCAGTAACGCGTATACCGAGCATTAAAATACAAGCATCCACACAAATGCACTGTAACATCTATTTATAACTGTTATGATAAGACGCTGATGAGATATTAGATTTTTGAACATAAAATGTACCTGAAAATTCGCTACGTAAACTTCTCTTTTTCTTCGATGACACCATCCGTTCAACATGATGACAATCCTCCTATCTTTCCTGCCCAACTAACCAACGTATTGTAGTCTACGCTTGCATAGCATATATACACTTTAAAACACATGATATTTTGCCATCTTACCGATCGTATAAACAATTTGATCAAAAATAGAAAACAGATATATCACACACGAAAAATATTTATTAAAAAAGGCAATACCAAATTTTTCACATTAACACAACGGTGATGTGAAAGCACTAAATGTCAAAATACAGTTAACGTCATCAAGCCTGCCATGAATTATAATAATTAAAAAAGAGTTTTATGTCTTGAAAAGGAGGTTGTTAGTGACCAGAAAATTTTCAAATAGGAACTTACTATTAATTACGCGCAAACAAAGAAATACAACCACGTTTTAACATTTAAAAAAATGTATGAGTTTTGGTTACAATAAGACATTGCATTAATCAAAAGGATAGCTCATCTTAAAATCCTCCACTGTTAGCGACTTTGGAGGGTAGAAAGAGTACCATCTCTATGTTGAAAAAGTTTCCGTCGAAACGTGGATAGCAAGGGTGGCACTGCAGTAGCATAGGATACATTTTAAAGGAAACATCAAAAGTAATTAGAGTGAGATAGAAAAACAAACGAGGTCCGAAAGATTTTCGCTTTGTTTTTATTATTGAAAATTCACAATAATCACTCTACACGTTTTATCACAGCATTATATTTACTAAATTATTTTAGGCTACATAAATAGTTAAGGTTTTCTATACTGGCATTTTATTCATTTTATGGCACTTCAACGATGTTTAATTCATATCGTAGTTTCTCGTATGCCATTGCTATTATGGTAGATAATTATATTATTTTTTTATTTTCAACATACCGCTAGACACTTTTTAACTTCCCTCCATATAAAATGGTACTCGTTACCTCTACCTACCCTCTTGTTACCGAAAAACAGACAAACTTATGTGTAATTATTTAAAAATTAATTTTAATACGTGATTTAAAATAACACTTGGTATTTTTACTAGGCCATAAAAACCAAATCGAGAGCAGCAGGTAGATATTTAACTAGATTATTTTAGTAATAGAATGAAACAACTCACCTCTGTATTACTGCGTACAGCTTTTCGTTTTTGGACCTGTAAAAAATAAAATAAAAAAATTAAAAACTACTTATAGCCCTATACCCGTCAAACTCAATGTCATATTTTAAATAAGTTTTGCAGCCAAAACTAATGATTAGTCTGCATTTGACGATAATTTAGTATTTAGGTTCGATGTTGAAGCCTCAGGGCTGCAAGCAATGGTTTCGTGAGCTAGGTCTTTTTAAATTCAAAACCGTTATCACAAGAGCTCTCTAAACTTTGGTTACAAAATGAAAATAGACAAAAAATAGCTCGATTCCTAACAGCATAAGGTTGGAAATTGAGTATATATGTCCTAATGTTTAAGACTCTTACTATGATGGTTAGGTGATATCGAAATTACAACCTGTCATAAAGCAGACACGATCATAAGGAACAAGAGGAGGTCATTGTAATTGTTAGTATGAGACATGCATTATTAACTTGGAAAGGTTTTTGCATATTAATCTAAAAACCTATTTCGGTTTTCTATTTCTATGCCGGTAAAATCTATCACAAATAGGATTGAAAGATACAAGAAAGCAAGGAAGCGTATTTATTTATTTAGAACCACATACAATATTAAGTATAATCATGTATCGTACAAATAAATTTCCTAATAAGTGTGCGTACTTAAATACTTTGAAATTACAGAACAACTTTATTTACAGGTAGAGATACGTTATTTATAGGTACCGCATAGATTATTGTAAATATTATTTTCGAAATAGTAGTATATGTAAACCGTTTTCAATATATAATTAAAGGTCACCGTGATCTTCATTCTTATTAAAATCGTCCATTCTAGAACACAGCGTTGGCATATATGCATAAACATGAATAATCGGAAAGACAATTTTAACCAACAATAGTACATTATCAATTTAGCAAGCAATGCACGCGTAAGATGAACTATTATGAACCAGGATTTCCGATGGTTTGGGACGCCTAAAGCAATCGGAGCAGAGCGTGTTATATGCGAAAATCCGTTTTTTGGGTCGTCTTTGTTCGAATTCAATTAACGAATTAATCAACAAAAAGTGAGTCCAGTGGCAAGAACCTGCTTACGGATCTTGTCTGGAGAGTCAGTCTGCATGCCCATTTTGCCGTTGTCGCTTCCTATTCCGGCTATTGTTGTGCGTCCTGTCACTACACGCATGCGTACACCCACATTAACAACTATCTATACTGATAAATACGCATGAACTGTTTGTCTGTGATTATTTTATTTTTATTGCCTGTGCCAACGGGTTGCCGGCCTTTAAGAAATTTTATACCGCAATTCTTAAACAAACCATCTCAAAGTGTAGTGGGAAAACTTCGGCGGGATGTTCCCTTCAATTCATTGTTGTAGTACGCGAAACAAATGTTTTACAGAACTGGAGTTCAAGGAAATGGGATTGAACATCCCGTCCACGGAATTGAAATCAAAACTTACATTCATTTTAATTAACTACGATTATAAAGTTATTATTATCTGGTTAATAATCCGCAATATTTAAGCAATAACCAGTGAAATCAGTAACGAATGCCACTAATTAAAAAACCAAAGTGCGTGTCGGGGTTATCGAAATAAATACTATAATTTAATGAAAATTTTAGGTGTATACCATGCTTAATCATAAATGACAGTTTTAAGCAAATGTCTTTTAGTACATCTGAAAGTTCATTTTGAATCAGCTCCGAAACGACTCACGGGATTACAATGAAAATTTTATCAATTAACATAAAGATCTTAAATTTTCAATGGCTGTAAAAGCCAAAGCAATTCGATGGCTGTAAAAGCAGATTTTTGTTTATTTGTTTCTTATTTAGAAGTTTCGGCTACTTTTCAGTAGCCTAGATCATGGAAGATATCAACGTGCAAATAATGTTAAAGTTATTATTTAACCTACCCTTGGGGGTAGGTTAAATAATAACATTTTACTTATTTAATTTTTAGTATTTTTTATGGTTTTTATTTACTCTATGGGAGGCTATCAGGAAAACTTACTACCGCTTCGCAATATTTGTGACTTGAAGAGAAGAATAGAAGTTTTAGAACTATCTTATTTCAATATATTTCAGATTTCAGAAGATATGAATGTAAATTCCAAGTCCCGCATGAATGAAGTCGCGAGCAATGAATATAAGAAATTGAAACACACATACGCATTTATTGGCTTGTCTTACGCACACTGCAGAAGCGTCACGTCTATCGAGACTACGCGTACATTACCATTCACCTACAGACTACACACAAACGCATCTCATCAATGAATTTGACGTATCACTCAACACTGAATGAATAAAGACCTTGAATGAGGTTGCTCTCGAAACGCTAACGTTTGATAACCAGCAATGAACTTAAGGTAAAAGATACTCGGGCTTATTAACGTTTACCCTATGCGTTTCCCGGATGTGATATACTTAATATTGATTACTTATGTTATTTATAGATTACTATAATAGATTTGTGACTTAACTCGCGTTAACGTAAATATTATAGATAGAGTGCAAGAACGGCCGTTGGGAGTCTGACACACCCTTAGAAATGTCAAACTTAATTTTTAATCCAGAATACCCATAACGCCTTCCAGTCAAGAAATAAGAGATATTAATAAAAATAACAAACGCAAAAACATCTCGAAGCTAATTTACCTATATTAGATAGGATTGGTTACGTTGCGGTCGCAACTGCGTTAACTTTAAAGGTTTAGATTATAGCCGAAAGTATGTTATTTAAAGCAATAAAAAATAACGCCCTTAACGGATAACCACATTAGCTTACATATATACGTTATCTGTCATATTTAATAGTAATAATAAGGGAGTGGCGAGTCACCGTCTGCCCTGTTTTCCATGTTCCCTGAACATTGCGACGGGCAGACGCCATAGTCCCCATATTCCCAGACCCCTAGTACTACTAGCAGTTTACTCCACAGTCCGGTACTTTTTGTCCTCATTTCCCACAATAGTCCTACACTGGCCGGGGCTTGTCCTTGGGTGCATTATTATATGGTATAGACAGGGATAATCGCCGGTCAGTGTCACGCCACATTTACATTAAATTTGTCAAAGGGCCTTTCTATGGCCCTGCGCAAGTCCTCCAAATGTTCGTGCCATTTTTATAGCCGTTGGTCGTCAAAGACATACATTATAATAATAATATTTAACATCATCAACAATTTCACATCTCGAATAACATTAAACCCATCGCCATATCTGCGTGAAACGGCCTATATCTGTAATATTATCGCAGATGAAGCCGCACCATCAGGATGATTGATATCTAGGCTTTTTTTATATAATGAGTAGGTTCTCGTTTGCCCGACATTGCGCCTTATGTCAGGCAGAAATGCACTCTAAGGTGGAGCACGCTTACCTAGGAGATAGATTCCTAGATTCACGCGAGGCATAAAGACTTGAAAGATACAAGCAGATTATTTCATAGTGTGTATATTATTTCATCGCTTTATAGTAATTACTATATTTAATTACTACAAAAAGACACCTAAATTGTATTCTTCAGGAAAAATAGACGACGGTAAAGAGTTCCACTCTTCAGCGGTGCGTAGGATGAATGTCTCCTGTTATATTAACGTACTCTGTGAATATCTAGGTTATTCATGTATTCGGCATTTGAAAGATTTGAAAAATAGAATAAAAATATATTGGCGGTAAACTTGAGTCATCTGCATTGCAAACCAGCGATATCGCTAAAAAGATCACGTCGTGGCACGAGCTCGACCGCCACTCATTGCGTGTACGGTATTACATTAACATATATAAAACGTCTTGTACGGAGTTACGCTACATTTAAAACCATTAAAATGTTTAATGGCTTTACTTATAATCATTTGTAAAATATTAAGAAACTGCTCAGAAAATGATTAACGAAAATTTTACCCATAAACTCCTCTTAAGGATAAAAGGTGGTGGTAAAGTAACTCATAAATAACTGTCAAAAATAACCAACATCGAGAGGTAGTTTAAGTGACTGTTAAGAGGCAAGACGGAAGGTTTTATTTGAAACAGCCATTGATTAGGGGCTTAAGAGTCTCTTATTTCAGAACGTCTGTAAAGCTAGAAAGGTCAAGTCGGCAGAATCACTCGTTTTATATATCAAAATTTAGTGCTCATTTAGTGCTGATAACAGATATTTGGTGCTGTGATAGGTGGACTAAAAATGGTAACACTGCTAACTTTTAACTAAGCTAGCAGTGTACTATTCGTGACTGCGCTATGATACAGTTGGAGCGAGAGGCACATCAGCTAATAATTTAGTGCTCAATTAGTGCTAATTTAGTACTGATAACAGATATTTGGTGCTGTGATAGGTGGACTAAAAATGATAACACTGCTAACTTTTAACTAAGCTAGCAGTGTACTATTCGTGACCGCGCTATGATACAGTTGGAGCGAGAGGCACATCAGCTAATAATTTAGTTCTCAATTAGTGCTAATTTAGTGCTGATAACAGATATTTGGTGCTGTGATAGGTGGACTAAAAATGAGAACACTGCTAACTTTTAATTAAGCTAGCAGTGTACTATTCGTGACCGCGCTATGATACAGTTGGAGCGAGAGGCACATCAGCTAATAATTTAGTGCTCAATTAGTGCTGCCCGTACAAGCAAACAGATTTATTGAAAAAATATTTTTTTCAATTTTTAAGTATAGATTACTGCTGACATAACGACACGAGCAATCATAGAGCTAAAAAGATGACTTTAAAATCGGTATTGGTGAAATTGAAAAGAGTTACTAATTAGTGCTCAATTAATGCTGCCAGTACAGCAGAAGATGATTTTTTTTTTTCAAATCAAGTACTGCTGGTATAACGACGCCAGCAGTCAGAAGAGCTAGAAGAAGACTTTAAAACGGAAACTAATGGGATTGAAAGACGTCACTATTTAGTGCTGAATTAGTGCTGTCGTTGTAGCAAAGGAGTTTTGAACAAAAAAATTTTTTTTTCAAATCGACTCACGCTAGTATAACGACGCCAGCAGTCGTATGAGCTAGAAGAAGACTTTAAAACGGAAACAAATGAAATTGAAAGACGTCACTATTCAGTGCTCAATTAGTGCTGTCGTTGTAGCAAAGGATTAAAAAAAATAACTTCTCGCTAAGAAACTCGAAGATTTTCGAAAATCGTGTAAATATGTAATTATTGTCATATATAGAGTCTTCTTCTCGCACTTAAGACTGCTGGCGTCGATATACTAGCAGTAGTTGATTTGAAAAAAAAAATATTTTTCAAAAATCTTCTTCTGTACTGGCAGCATTAATTGAGCACTAATTAGTAACTCTTTTCAATTTCACCAATACCGATTTTAAAGTCATATTTTAGCTCTATGATTGCTCGTGTCGTTATGTCAGCAGTAATCTATACTTAAAAATTGAAAAAAAAAAACGATGAATTGGTTTGCTTGTACGGGCATCTCGCTCCAACTGTATCATAGAGCGGTCACAAATAGTACACTGCTAGCTTAATTAAAAGTTAGCAGTGTTCTCATTTTTAGTCCACCTATCACAGCACCAAACATTTTTTTTATTTTTTTTTTATTGCAGGAGTTCAGCAGACAGGCAGACGGCCCACTTGATGGAAAGCGGTTACCATCGCCTATGGACATTTGCAACACCAAAGGTGCTACAAATGCGCTGCTGCTCTCTTAAGGGAGACTGGAACCTGGTCACCAATGCCGGAACACAACTCAAGGTTGTTATGGCGACATACTTTAGACCAGGGGTGGTAGCCATCCAGTCGGGCAAATGCCCTACCACCGGGCTGTGGGTTGTTTTGTCGCCTCTTACGACAGGCCGCCCGGCCGCAGGAAATTGTATTCTTTCTCCGTTCCTGCACGGATAAAAATCTGTTATCAGCACTAAATTAGCACTAATTGAGCACTAAATTATTAGCTGATGTGCCTCTCGCTCCAACTGTATCATAGCGCGGTCACGAATAGTACACTGCTAGCTTAATTAAAAGTTAGCAGTGTTCTCATTTTTAGTCCAGCACCAAATATCTGTTATCAGCACTAAATTAGCACTAAATGATCACTAAATTTTGATATATAAAACGAGTGATTCTGCCAACTTGACCTTTCTAGCTTTACAGACGTTATTTAAGAGATGGCTAATCCTTCCTTAACGAGATTATTATTAGTAAGGCTCTACTATATTCAAGTTCATAACAATTAAATTACAAGTACATGATTCACATATCCTTTAATATATCTTTGAAACATGTATTAATTTACAAAATATATATTTATATCCTTAATATAATTATTTTCAATTAAAATTGAAGTAAAAGTTCTTGATCTAAATTATTTTTGGAAAATCCAGACAGCGTTCTATATTTCGTAACGCACTAAAGGTTTTTATTGTAATAATATAAAGTGAATCGTAATTTCATTTTAAATAACCTAAGAGCATAATGTAGGCGCACTACTAAATAGGGTTGGGCAACACCTTAGCGAGTGGAACGTCGGAAATGACGCAAATCGCTCGATAGTTCCTTTCAAATAGTTCCGCAAGGCAAATCCGCGTATTGCCCACGGACTTTCGCTATTTGCTCAGATAAACCGCGTACGTGATATTTTTGACACGGTTAATTAGCGATTAAGGTTGGATTTCCATATGAATCATTACAAGAATTAATACATCTGTAAAGTTCATTAGCTAAATAACAACATTTGTCTATTTCTATGAACATATCACGTCAAGTTTGTACGCGTCGAGTTTTAAATTATACAGGTAGATTATTTCATAGTGTGTATATGTAAGACATCGCTTTATAGTAATTACTGTATTTAATTACTACAAAAATATTTATATCTCCGTGGTTATAAAATGGTAATAGAATAATGTTTCTAACATTATTCCTGAGTCTATTACAAATATGATGTACGAAATAATAAAAAAATCAAATTTTTGTTTCTAGAGTATCGTAATCTTTCGAGTTTTTTTAAACTATTGCATAGCTTTTATCGCGGGCTTTGAGCGCGGCGACCGAATCAAGAAATTCCGTAGCGAAAAAAAACCTAACACCTCCCACTCCGCCTACCATGTAGCTCGGCCGAGTGTTCGCTTAACGTGTATGTTTGCGTCCACACTGAATGCGCGGTGACGGGGGCCCGAGACGGGCGCGGCGAGCGGAGGCATGCGGTGGCCACAGTGAACCGCGAGCTCTCGTAGAGGCTTTTTATTGCTTTTGTTTCATCGTCATGGCAATGAACCAATTTTCATAAAATTTAGAATGTTATAATGTTTTGAATACTTGAAAAGCAGTTGAATTCATTCAATCAATTCATTATTAATAAACTAGAGCCTGTCAAGCCAATTGCTCGCGTAAATTTTGAATCCGTAAACTGCAATAATTGCACATTTTTATAAATGAAAATTTTCTGTTGTTCGCGGTTGGTGTGACTAAAATATAGTAGAAATATGAGCATTAGCTGGTTTTGTAATATACAATATACATACTTATCTATACTTAATTTATGATAAATTGTCATAATACGCATTAAAGCCTAACGTTCCATTCTTTTTCTCGAAAAAACGATGATATGTTATGAAATAAACAGTATCTATTATTCATGGCGGTAATCGGCTACACGTTGGTGACATCTCCGGTGTTGCAAACGTCTATAGGCGACGGTAACCGGCTTCCATCAGGTGGGCTATCTGACTGTTTGCTGTAGTCCACTACTATATAAAAAAAACAGTTATCCTGAAAACATATGGATAAAAGAAACAAAGGTAAATACATTTATTTATTAATATGGATTCCGAATGCAATAATAACAAAGAGCACTAAAATAAAGTTTACATAGACGCCCCAGTGAAAGCTCTAGTGACACTTACAATTAGCTCGGAAAATATTCCTTAGCCTCTTAATAAACTATACTGTATTATAGCCGGTATCGAGAATAATCGTGGCCTAGCTATAGAATATAGATATTCTCTTTTACTTATTACACGACTCAAATTTAAAGATAGGGTCCCTATATTGTATACCGCGTGGTGCAATAACCGCATTAATAAATTAAACAAGGTGAGTATGACGACGTCATTGAGTCGCTTCTTTTACGAGTATAACCTTATTTAGAAAAACAAACAAATCCATCCCATTATGCATTTGTTTGCAAACACTAATTTTCGTTCACTTAATATGTCAAAGTTCGTTAGATATGTAAATAGACACAATTTTCTTTGAAGAAATGCGAACCATTGACGTCATAAAGCTTTTAGGAAGTTATGAAGCGCACATATCTCTCGTGTTACATATCTGACCTTGACTACAACAGGAAATGACAGTGTCAAGTAATGCCGAAAATAGACGATTTATTTATCTATCTTTCATTGGAAATAAGGCACTGTCAATGTTAAAAATAATATTTGTGAGTTTTTAACTTCTTATTAGTTAATTAATGGTTTTTCTTAGATTATGAAACATGATGTCCTTGAAAGGACTAATTTGTGTTTAAATTATAAAATATACTTGTGTTTAAATAACTAATAGAAACAGAAATTACAACTCTTGAAGCCTAATAAAAACGAAAACGAAAAAGCAGTTTCGAAATTTACTTGTGAAACTTATTTTTAATAATGTTGTTTCTATACAAGCTGAAAGACAAAACTGAACTGGTCTGTCTAATTTCAGCTTAACGTATTGTTTCGCTTGTACTTCTTTTCAATTAATAGATAAACGGCTTGCAAGACCTTATTCTCAACAGTTTGATCATAATAATAAAAAGTCGTAAGAAAAATTGCACATTGAAATCAGTGATGCGTGGTATTCATCAAACCGTAGATGATCCTATGAGACAAATGTGACAGGAAAAGCATCCGCTTTTCTGTTATTAGGAGATGTCCAGCGGGGGTCCACCTCTTTCTCATCACTTCTACCCAATCATTTGGAAACCCAAACTAGACTCGGATGTCTTTTACTTTCATAAAATAGGTCCACATAAAAGTGGTTTGAGCTGGATGTCAGACTATAATTTTCTGGTATTTGCGTCGATTGGTTTTGGGTTTCACTCGATTACTTGCTCACTGACTCCCAATTCTTACTTCAGATTCGTATTCAGCGGAAAAATACGCTAGAAAAGTTTGACACACAGCACATACAACTTCTTTTTTGTATACCTGTGTAATTATGTGTTTTATTTTGGTATACTATATCGTGCATCACTTTACGAACTGTGCGCTGTGCAAGATGCAAAGTTTGAATCGTGACTTCATTAATAAACAATCAAGTTTGTATAAACCTATCATTAATAAATACAAAAACGAGCTCAGAAGCTAAATCATTTGATATACAAAAAGATACATTCAATTAGGCATAACAAACGATCGTTCCGGATGATAATGACATCATAATTTAAAAGCCCATTATTAATGACATCATTAAGGATTTAGGACGTCAAATTTATAAAATTGATCTAACGAATGACGCAAAATAAGTAGCAAAAAGTAATTCCGTTCTAGGATCTCGTATTCGCACATCAAAAATCAAGTCCACTTTGAGCCACAAATTCCCTTACAAAGTGGAGCTTCCTGATATACTAGCAGATCTTGGTTTGAGATGTTAACTTCTACATAGTACAACGTCCAGTTTACAAAGAGATCGAAGGAACTGAAGAAAAAAGAGCGGTAAGTATCCAGAGTATTGCCCACCACTTCGGAACAAAAACTTAGTGATCTAAGAAAAAATACTATTACCCGAGCCACTAAGGCCGTGTCATTGACGAGTGGTTCGTGCTTTCACTTGGAATAAAGAAGTTGATACTTTTATAGACTAATATTAGGTACTAATCTCTACGCCATGATCAATGTGCTTTGAATTTGGACTACAAGTACAAATATACCAAAATTGTTTTGGTAGCATCTACCGAAATTTATTATTGCAAGTATATTTTGTACTCCAACTTCGTCAATTATTAAAGAACATTATAGATAGATACGGTTCATATCATTTTTGTCAACAGTATACCTTTCTCTTTAGACTAAAATGCAATTGGCCATAAGTTAGATGACGCAGAATCATAGACAAAAAACTAAACCACGCGCCAACTATACAATTGATTCCGTTCCTTGAAATATGTTGGAGAAAATCGATCTGACATTCCCCGTCTATTCAATAAAAGGTCAAAAAAAATTAAATATTTTTAGCGTCATTCATTCATAATACATCAACGAAATTAGTTCAAATGACGCATAGTGTAAGGTCGAGACAATTCATTGCGGAATTTATGGTACTGCGATCGGAATGCGAATATGAAATGCTGCGTCTGAAACAATATTAAGCTTTGTAATTTCCATGAACTATATATGTGTGATCTAGCATATATATAATTTACTAGACTAGATTACTACTTAAGTCCACTTTGAATATAATGATCACGTTTTATACAACGTAATAGGTGTAAGTAAACACAGGCATTACTATAAAAAACATGAGAGTAGTCGTAAATAGCCTTATTGTATTCTAATTACAGGAAAAAACTGAAATATAATAACTCTATTACGAAGTAACTTTGGACCTTACGGTCTTCACGGTTATAAGAATTGTATGAATTTTGGAATGGGCATTTTCGATTGTATATGTTCGATAATAAGATAACCACAGGGCAATTTTCATCCCAGAATAATTTTCACACATTTTGTAGAAGCTTAAAAGCTAAATGAAAAAGAGACCAGGATAAAGAAATGCTGACTACGTTAAATGAGATCTACGAGATGCATTTTGAAACTTTTGTAGCGCTACATCCAGGAATGTTGTAGCCTGTTACTCATTTATAACCATTCCAGGTGAAGTTTTCGCTGCTTTAATGGTGATGTTTAACTATACAGTTTTATAAGATGTATAATATTCGTTAAAAATGATCAATAATTAGGAGTAGGGTATTAAATGATTTTAATCAAGAACTGTTTGGTGTCAGTCAAAGACCTACAATTACCTAAGGCTTCTGTTACATGAGTACGATTTTCGCCTGTTGTCTATTATTGTTTGTTGTCCATTCGCTTATAAATTATGTAAAGCTATGTAACTAAATGCACAAATCGGGCAAAGTTATATTTGAAATAGAAAAATCTAAAAGGATGGTCAGAACCTTTTGTAATGTTTGCGTTTTTGTTACAATTTATCCTGCCATGAGGGCAATCTGTTGAGCGCTGTCTTTGCGGTGGCTAAGAAACAAATTAACATCATATTTTATTAGTTTCGTAATAAATATTATCCCTAACATAATTATATCATTGAATAATCTACGCCGACATAACATACCATGAATCACAGGGAGAAAGTAACCTTCACACGAGATGACCAGCCGAGCAAACAAACAAAACAAATAATTGAATCCCACTGGTGTCATTATGACTCATGATGATTCCGCTGCGGTATCCTCTTAATTCTATATTCAACACCCGAATGAGCTCATATTCAGACTAGGATCGTAGGCAATAATACCTAATCGTATCTAAGATAAATATTTAGAAAACACAGAACTGACTACAAGAAAACCCAAAAACATCTAAATAATAAGGCCCGCTTGCATAACGATCGTCTTTAGATAAAATTAGTTAATTTTATTTCACTCTCTAAACGCGTTTAATAGTAAATGCATTTATGTTGTCTTGCATGAGGCACTCTCCCATGTCATTTCGTAAAATGTATTTATGCCATCGGTAAAACAGCCAGATGCGATCCTTTACACGTGGCGGTACATTTTATCGAACAAACACACGAAATTTAGCTTTAATGTTACTTATTTCCTGCGTAAAAAGGATTTTAGTTGGCCAATCTCAAATTGACGTCTGAAATTTTGTTAGTTTGGTTAAGTTTACTTCGGAATTTTTGGCGGCAACATGAAAAATGATCTTTCGCTGTGCGGTGTTATTTTCGATTTTATGGGTATTTAGCATTGAGATAAATAAAGCAAATAAAATCGAGTGACATTCTGTAATTGACTTTTTATAAGTAACAATTTCATAAAGACATACGAGTGACAATGTTTAAACGCGTTTAAGGCGTTAAATTGCCATTTTTGGATGATTAGCTTTGACAGTTCTGTAAACGTATTTACCGGTAAATTTAGCGTTGTGCAAGACGCTTATCGTATTTAAGGGTGGTAAATGCGTTTAGTGTTTCTTAAATAAAATTAAGGAACGTCATTCAAGCCGCCCGCCCGATATTAACAACAATTTAATACTTTACAGTTCTGTTATATAATTTTGAAATGAATGTCCAGTGAAATAAAACTTATTTTAGGCGGGCACTGACTTCGTAACATAGTATTAGTCTGTTCTTTAGGAAGGAATTTTACTAAACTAGTTTGTGTTTGCGACAAATGTTACGATGAATAAAATTCACAACTCCAAAAGGTTCTATAAAATTAACTACCGTCACGAAATTCCTATAAATTTCTTGACTAAAATTAAATAGTTATTCAATAAGAGTACAGTACCACAACTCTAAATAGAAACTTTAATTTCTAGATCCTAGATGTCCAGTCCCGATTACTAAGTAACTTGAGTTTTATTCAGAAAAATCTCAACGTTACGACTTACTTCAAACTTTGCATGCGGGTTTCATTCCATATGCGACGTGTCATAAAAATTCCAAGGTAGAATTTTCTCACTAATATTGACTAATTGGTATTATGTATGTTGAAGATACATTACAACCTTATATAGATATGATGCGCTTTGGTAATTTTATTTCAACCCAGTTCCATTGGTAACATACCACAAATTTACTGCTAACAAATATCGTTAAGTTCAAAATATATATTCGTTTGTATGTTTCGTTGTAATTGATTTTGTATTGTATTTGTATTTGTGATTTGGTTTTCGATTACCACTTTTCCTTTTTGAACGTTCCGTATAGCTTAAGAGCCAGTCAGTGATCGGCTACCTGTATGTATTTGACCAGACCTGAGGTTTTGTACATTGAGGCCCCTATACCTACCATTTATGATGGTACGGGGACTCACTAAGCTCAAAGTGGTGGACGCGACGAGCGCTGAGGTAAGACAGTATCGATTTTTGACGAATTTTAAATCCATTTGACCACGGCTGCCGTTTTGATATTTGAAAATATAGGCTTATTATTATCGGCAAATAAGAATGGCAGACCATTATCGCGCGGTTTTACTTTATGGCAGACAATTTTGAATAAAAAATTTGAAAGTAATTGACCAGATTTTGTTTATTATAGTCTTAAAAACTTATATTGATCGCGGCAGACGTCTACTTTGCGTATACACATCAATAAATAATAAAATCTTAGCTACTACCCAGTCAGATGTATATGTTTTCCGTTCGCTGTTTTACATAAATATAATTTACTTGCGATTTACTTTATCACTGTATTTACAGAAATTAATATTTTTTATATTCTATATACTAAACTTTATTCCGAGGTAGTGGCATTATGATAAAAAAAAATTGTATCCGTGATCAACGAAGGAAAACAATAAATGTTTGTTATACAGAATCGTTCTTTTTGCGGAGGCAGATTTCCAGCTATAAATCTATGTTTTTTTATAATAGGGTAGTTGACTGTCAAATCAACTGACATACTTTTTATCCTAATAACTAAACGCTGCAGCCTCAACGATTTTATACGAGCATTGCTAATTACGACAATAATAAGATGGGACTAGCATACCATCCACGCGCACCCTCACCCAGCGGCCGTGTGCAGGCAAGCCGAGTATTTTTGTAGAGAAGGGAAATCCGTTTGACACCTATCTATCGTGAGCCAAATGCGGTGGGGAGTGTGAAATTTTCCACTTTGGGGTGGCACTAGTACATTAAGCAAGAAATGCTATTGCCATGCCGCGCTCAAGGCTACCACTAAAACACCTCGAGGCTCCGTCCTTCGCCTTTAAGCTAGGCCCACAAGTATTTGGCCCAGCCAGTTCGTAGGCCTTAGCAGGCGGCGGCCGAAGTACTTCTCTCGCGTAACTCGATAAATGAATTTTAGAAATAAATTATTTAAGATTTCAATATGGAAATGGCAAATAGGTGAAGGACGTTAGTGCAGACGTGATGAACCGAAAACTTGTGTGACTTTTAGATTTCAATTAGGAACGCCTACAAGTAACACCGCAAGGCGCTAAATATATTGAGTAATTTCTGAGAGATCGTACACTCATCACGTATATATAACACCAGAGGCCCAATTCTGTTATTACTATTTCGTCAAAATCGCCGGTTACTGTCGTTTCAATCATACGGTTTTCACTAATTGACAGTACATTCCCGGACTTAAAAATCTGCGGTACTTTACATCACAGGAATCTCACAAGATTTTTTGGGAGCTATAGAATATAGGATTATAGAATGGTCCAGTTGAAAAAAAAAAACGGATTCCGATAATACTAATCGGCAGCAAATTCTCTCTCATCTGTGATACTTTATATCCCGGGAATGCCGCGGGATTTTACCCGGGAGTGGTTTCAAGTTGTTAGGACACGTATACATTAGCTTATTCCGTCCTACGTATTTTCTATACGCTAGCGAATTCTAGTATACTATAAAAAATACTTTCGGATTATGCTGCTCCGAAGTAACCCCTGTTTTTTTTTTTTTTTAAACGACTCCTTTACAAAATGATTGTATTATCCGTAGAAGATTTATTAATTAATTATAGGAAGCAGATTTATCGCGAAAAGCTACAATAACAATTCAATAACAAAGAAAGAATAACAGTTACCTGTTATTCTAAATGGCCAAATATGCAAAGTGAGTTATTATACAAAAAATTTAACAAATAAAAAGTAAGGAATTCCCAATGAGTAAGAAGTTAGTTAAACTGCCGATCGTGAGGCTGCGGTTTGGTGATATTCAAGACACTCTTTCGCTAATATTTAATATACATACCTATGCTTGAAAAAAATTCAAGTTGTCTTAACACGGCGAAATATTTGTTACCTTATTGTTCTTTGGAACGAACGCTTATAGTTTTGTCATCTGACTATGAGATACTATATAACATTTTGTCTAAAATATCCCGAATCTCGATTTTTTTAATTTCACCTCTTAACTACCCTATATTATATAGCGGCATAGAAAACCCATTTTTCTTCCAGATTTGGTTTATATAGTCCCAATGGTTTTTGAGAACAATGTCTGTGACACATATAGGATAGACAGAACGGTTGCTTGGAAGAGATCGCGTTTAGTGATAAAGCCGCATTTTGTTTTATTAAAGGACTGAATTCGTAAGTGTTGTACCTGTTATGCATTTTTGTCTTGGTGAGCATTAACAACAGACAAACCAAATCGACTTCAAAAGAAGGATGAGGTAAATAATAATTTCATCTGGGTTCAATGTCAAATGCCATATGCTAAACAGTAAAGAAAACCATGGAATTATTACGACATAACTGTATATGTACTGATGATTTTTTCGGCATCAGGCGTAAGAAAGCCGCTTCTTTAATGTTCAAAGTCCGGGCTAGCACCATCAGTATATTAAGGGTGTTCGCAAAGAGAATGGACTCCCCTTTCCCGCAATGCTGGGCGAGGCTACTTATTAAGTGTAGAGGGAAGGGTGGGGCCATTCTTTGTGATTTTATATTCTGTTGTGTCCGTCCTACTAACGTAGATATAAAGTTTGTCACTAACAAATGGATGTAATATTGAAACGGATATACATTATTATTATAACGCAGTACATCGTAAAAAAATCAAGGGGGCTGTGACTCGGTAGTAGACTTTATATTATTATACAAGGTTGTTATGGCGACATACTTTAGACCACGGGTAGCCATCCGGTCAGGCAAATGCCCTACCACCTGGCTGTGAGTTGTTTTGTCGCCTCTTACAACAGGCCGCAGGGAATTATATTATTTCTACGTTCCTGCACAGATATAGTTATAGTTCTAAGAGTTTAGTTAGCATTTTAATATCTAATATATAAATATTAAATAAATAATATATAAATAAATAAAATAAAATAATAAAATAAATAAATATTAATTTAAAATATATATTAAATTTGTAGAGGGTCGAATAAGTATAAAGAATTTTTAAAAAGGGAAAAAAGATGGAGATCTTATGCGAAAATGCAACTTTGAGAGTTTTTGTGTGACTTTCTGTCTATATCGTGAAAACTTGTAAATCGAGTTAAATAAAACTTGTCTCAGAGCTAGCTCATATACCGTGTCAGGACATAATTATGATACTTTTTATTATATATATACACCAGAGGTGAACTTTACAAAAAACAGTGGTGTCGGCGCACGATTTGCCTGGAGAGGTACACACTGGTCCAGCCAGGTTGATGACATATGACAGTCTATGAGAAACACTCATATACTACGGCCAACGGCCAATATTCGAAATCCGCCTTTAAAGATAGGTTACAAGAGACAAGAAAAATAATATCTCTGTCTTGGAAAATGACAGAGGAGAAGGCGATACTATAAAAAAAATTAAAAAAAATAAAATCGAAATCTATTACTGAACGAAAAGGAACCTTTGTATGCGCAACCAAATTTTTATTATAAAATTGTAAATTATTAAAATATACGCAATATTTCGAGAAAAGTTGCTTCATTGAAAGCTTCCTATGCTTCAAGTGGTTACCATGGTATCTACTATCTGCTATAAACATCAGCCATAAAAATCATCGTAGTATATGCAGTGCATTGCACTATGATATGTTGGAAACAATAGAGTAGTATTACATTTGCTTATTTATAAAACAATAACATAATTATCCTTATATGGGTCTCTGCGTTAAATATAATAAAATATAAATAACTACCTAATATTTGACTCAGTAAGCAATGATCATATTTTATGTAAACCCGCTCATATTTTTTTAATACATTCATTGTATTGTCATCAAAATTTGTATATACCCTTTTCCATGTACGTACAATAACGAACGATTCAGTTCAGTCTTAAAATATTAATAAGTATTACTTAAACATCTGAGGTTTTTCTTGTGTATAGTAACATCATAAATACTTGAGAATCTATTAACGTTTTTAATGCGTAAGTTTTAAAAAAATGGACTTTACTTTTAGTAATACGCAGTCGTAAGCTGTGTGGTTAAAATACCCGTGTCTCATTTTAGTGGATCCCAATCCTGACCAAAGAGTTTTCACTGTTTAAGCAGTTTCTCTGAAGCAATGTGCATATTGTTACAATTACTGTATACTATTATCCTATTACTATCACTATTATCCGTGCAGGAACGGAGAAAGAATACAATTTCCTGAAGCCGGGCGGCCTGTCGTAAGAGGCGACAAAACAACCCACAGCCAGGTGGTAGGGCATTTGCCCGACTGGATGGCTACCACCCCTGGTATAAAGTATGTCGCCACAACAACCTTGAGTTGTGTTCCGGCATTAGGGGCCAGGTTCCAGTCTGCCTTAAGAGAGCAGCAGCGCATTCGTAGCACCTTTGGTGTTCCAAATGTCTATAGACGATGGTAACCACTTTCCATCAAGTGGGCCGTCTGCCTGTCTGCTGAACTCCAGCAATAAAAAAAATACTAACAGTGAAAAGAAAAAAATTCAAACTTGCAAATTGAGACTAATACTTTGTAACTCCATAACTTTGGAACGCTATATTATAACATATACTACATCTTTCGATCGCTATAAGCGATAAGGCCGCCCATTGTTCTAATACAAATGTATCCGTATCAATTGTCTAGATTTAAGTTTATGGTGAACAATAAAGAGTTTTCATTCATTCATTCATTCATCTTTCTATCAAGTTTTGTACACGCACAACCTATACCCATAACCTAGCAATTTTCGACTTTTTTAAATTTAAAACAGGCAGAAAGACAGACATGACGGATGTATGGAATTACGAAATTTAGAAAACTATTCAATGTCAAGTCAAAGTCTTATCTTTCAGGACTAAGCTAAAATTAATTTCAAACTAAACTGTAGTTAATTTCTATTTAATGTTTTGGTAAGGTTTAAAAAGTAAATTCGCTACGGTCTATCGAATAACTGAACCCGGAACTACTATGGATCCAGACACCTAGTTAATTGATTAACTTTGTTTCTTCGAATCGGTCACTGAACTTATATTTCTGGTAAACATCTTTAAATTCCTGTTAAAAACAGAAACGGTATCCGGAATCGATGCGATGGAGCTTGAAATAGTACTTTTTCGTGGACAATTTTAATGGACCATTAATGTTTTAATAATTAAAGGCGCCTAATACAAAACACCGCGATTTACTTTAAGTTAGAACTGTAACGATTTTGTAGACTGCACTAACAGTTATGCTAGTAAAAAGTTAAGAATTGTTTCGGTAGTATGGTTTTCGAAAGAATCAATTTATTTGAGAAAGCGGATATTGTATCTGCTAAGAAAAATAGTCTGATAGTAGTGTAAAAAATAATATTTATTTCGTGTATAGTTTAACTTAAATGTATTAAAGTTCTACTAGCGCTTTCCACGTGGTTGTAATTGATATATCATGATCGGAATCTCCAGTAAATCATATATTTCCTGGTATTTAAAAAAATCCTGTCTTCATCTATCATCTTAAAGGGATTATTCATGAATTTATGCCTTAAAAAGTAATAAAACATACTAATTGCTATACTAATACATTAATCTTATTTTCATCCGTATTAATGTTTCGTACAAATAAAAAATAATAATCTAGCGTCTGTAATATATGTATAAACATACTTACAACAACATACATATCTTATATGAAGAGAGAATGAACTTAGAAATGTCCGAGAAAATTTTCAAATTTGCTATAGTATTTTATCCGTGGAGCAACGGAGAAAGAATACAAATTCCTGCGGCCGCGCGGCCTGTTGTGAGAGACGACAAAACTACCCACAGCCAGGTGGTAGGGCATTTAGCCGTCTGGATGGCTACCACCCCTGGTCCAGAGTATTTCGCCATAACTATCTTGAGTTGTGTTCCGGCATTAGTGGCCGGGTTCCAGCACCCCTTAAGACAGCAGCGCATATGTAGCACCTTTGGTGTTGCAAATGTCTAAAGGCGATGGTAACCACTTTTCATCAGGTGAGCCATCTGGCTGTTTGCTGAACTCAAGCATAAAAAAATATACTCGTAGATTAATAACAAAAAATATTTTACTATTCGGAAAAGATAGGTGCAACAATGGGTTTGTTGAGTTCATCACTAAAACTCCAATATGCACGCGAGTCCAGGCGAATAATACGCGATTTTCAGGATAAACGCAGACGAAGTCGCGGGCGAACAGTAGTTTTGAGTTATTCGGGACCGATCCCAAACCCCCAGAGCATTGTTAATATTGGAAACTTGGTTTAGAAAATTTACCGTGACAGGAATTGAACCTAGAATCACTGCGTTACAATGGGCAAGGCTGGCAAAGGATTTGTTAGCTCACAAGCAACCTAGAGACGATCAAAATACATCGCCGATTATTATCAATACGAAATGCAAATAAGCAGCCGCTTACTTTACACACGGACAGCTTTAGCATAGTTAGTCACAAATTACAAAAATATTTGTCACCTCAACACACACATGACTTCATAATGGTGTTTTTCATTCTTGTGCCAATTTCCTTTTGAGATTAAACTAAGTAAATATTGTGTAATAATTTAATTACATACTTCCTACTATATTATCTCGTTGCTATGTTTAGATATTTAATATCTTATTTATGCACTATTTATACATAATATCTAATTAATAATGAATTAAGAGGGCAATGATATCGATGGATATCCTTTGCATTATCTTTTATGTTGGATAACAAAAAGTAGTTCGATGCCAGTGGTGCCGAAAAAAAACCACATTTAATTAAAACTAGCTGTGAACAAAGTTTCATACATGTGAACTATAAAATGTGATATAGAAACTACTTTTCCCCTTTTCGGAACGATATTGATGAAAACATTGAAACATGTACTCATTTATTTTTTATTTAAAGCCTAAATATAATTTCTTATACTCATAATCTCATGAATTTGTATGGGGGCAACCCTATAATTTTTTATGGCTTATATTTATTTCTGTTATATATTTTTGAGACAAAAATTACCGGAATACAAGGTATACTAAAAGTAATAAATTCTATATTTACATTACATTTACATCACATTTGGATGACATGAACTAACGGTACTTGTAACTTTGGTTAATATACTAATACATTCAACGAATGATTTATTCGGGATTCGATATGCTTATTTTAGTATCCACACCAAAATAGACGGAGCAGTCGAAAAATCAAAATCAGTTGCATAAAATTGCACCAATCTCAATGCTCAAGTACACTTTTAAACAGCGTAAATTCCAACAACGGGTTTCATAAAATAATACACGTCGTAACTTATTCCGCATTGCATTTAATAAATACAATTAATTTATTGAAATATGATCCAATTTTCGAATATTTGAATAGGTACATAAATAAAGTATTGCCAATCGACCGCCTAAGGTCCTAACGCTGAAGCAATAAATTAATTGGATAAACAAATATAACAAGTAAAGTAGCGTTGGCAAAAGTGTCATGTTACACGTAAAACAAGCAATTTCACGGTGGTCCATTCATAACAATTTATGAATGAGTGACTCACTCTGAATTGACTCAGATGATTTTACGGCCGCTGTGGATCCGCAATACATTATATGCATTTATTAGGTTAATGCGATAATTATTATATTATGTCGTTATCTTTTGATTATAGAATGATAATATCCATCTTAAAATAATACTTATAGGTAAACAAATTGGGGTGATCGGTTAAAATTAAAAAATCGGAAAAGTGTGTCTTGGTCTATACATTCAGTCAAGATTTCTATAGTAGTTATACATGCTACTTTGCTTATTTTAAAATTTTGTAAACACATAGAATTAAATGAAATTAGGTAAAATACATACATCGTAGCTGTAACAACTAGTATGTACTGTCCAGTTTTAATTTAAACAAACACTTTAATTGATATAACACGATAAAATGTGCAAATTTTTTTTTATTACAGAATGTTATTGAAATTCTTTTTTCAAACAAGATATAGTATAATTGAAATGACTTTTGTAAATCTAAAATTAAAACCAAAACGAAAATAATAACCATAAAGTAAATAATAACCCTTCCATAGAGTAAATAATAACCAAAAATAAAATTAAAACTAAATAATTAAAATGAACAAGTTGGCGGTAGGATAAATAAAACTATAACGAAACTCGTCGACAATTGTCATCTTTTTTTCTTCACCACGGCCACTGAAAAGCGGCCGAAACGTCGGAATAACCAAAATCAAATAAAGTACCGCTCTTAAAACCGTTAAAACGTAGTATTATTTTGTATACAAGTCGCGAAAACTTAAGAAAATATTAAAACGAAAATACGTGCTCATTATAGTTTGCGAAAAAAATATCTTTTATTTATTGCAGTGATTTGCAGTGATTTATGCCTCACTATACTATTGACTAATATCCTTCCGATCGATTAAACTACTCATTGTTATTGATAACTACAATTGACTGAATTTTCCTCATACAATATGAAACTGTAAAAACCTGTTTCCTTACAAGATTTCAGTATAATTTTGTACAGTATTCTGATAACGCATGAATAATCCTTAGCTAATTTTTTATGTGACTCAATTTTTATGGTGCGTAACTTTAACCAAATTTGCTCGTATGAAAAGACACATTGTGTTAACATGCTCAGTTGATATGAATCAGAGATTTTAGATCCACAGGAAAAGGTTTGGTTGACTATGCAATTACAATATATATCTTGTTAGCAGTGTGTTTGTGCTTAAATTATCTTCTATCTATCTATAATATTAGAAAATTCTAAAAATGCCGTGTTTGTACAATGAAATTACTAATCTATATTATATAAATTACACTATTTATAACTCAAGAACGACTGTACTGATTTAGCTGAAAATTGGTGGGGAGGTAGCTTAGAACCAGGAGACGGACATAGGATACTTTTTATACCGCTGGAACCGATAGGTGGCGCTGATATCGGGTTCTGGAATCCTGCTAATCACTCGGACCGATTTTGGTTATTTTGTTTTTGTGTGCTTGAATGGGTTCCCAGACGGTTTAGATTCATAATAATAACCGGTAGGTGACGCTGAGATCGGTTTCTAGAATTCTCCCAATCACCTGGAGGGATTTTGGTGATTTTGTTTTTGTGTGTTTGAGTGGGTTCGCGGATGGTTTAAATCCACAATTGGAACCGGTAGGTGGCGCTGGGATCGGGTCCTAGAATTTTATTTTTTCAGAGAGGACAACGTCTGCCGGGGCCGCTAGTTATATTTAAAGAAAACAACTGGAATAGATTATTAGACTATATATAAATGAAGGAGAACCCAAAACAATTATTTTTTAGATTCCTTGTCTATTTGTGTGTTTGTTCAAGATTCACGTAAAAACTATTGGGTCGATTTCAATGCGATTTTCCCTCATTGACAGCAAATTTTCCCGGTAGCGGTTTTTAGTTGTTTATGTGCACAAAAATTATCTTATACCGACACAATTTTTACTAAAACGATAGCTTACATTCTTTTTTAAATGCTCCTGTACTTTGTGTCCCGGCAATCCCGCGGAAATTTCTGTACATGGTTCGAGATTGTTTACACCGTTTAAAATGATGAAAAATCTCGGGGAATCATTCGGACCAGGATATACCGAAAATGATTTTTTTGGAATTTTATCTGTTTCTCTGTCCGTCTGTTATACCATAACGTGAAAACTACTGAACAAATTAAATTAATGAAAATTGAAATTTCACATAGTTCATTATATCATGGGGCGTAACTTAGAATCATTTTTATCCCGATAAATAACGTCGTTTCCGTGGGATAAAGAAAATAGCAAAAAATGGCACTGCGATCGCATATTTTTCGGAAACTTTATGAATATTTGTAATAGTAATCGGCAGACAAACATACACATTGTATATTCCCAAGCTAAGCAAGTTACGCATGTATTATGGATGATATACAACAGACCACTATGAGTACGGTCACAGACACCCAGACAATAGTAAATAACATAAAGTTCGATTCCAAAATTTACCATGTTAGGAATCGAACCCGGAGCCTCTACGTTCCAGCAAGTTTGGCCGGCTAAGACTTAGCCCACTCAACCACAGAGGCCGTCATAAATGAATCTCGACATAAGGATGATTTTTAACCCGAATCCACTCTTAGGGTCGATTGCATAACGATCGCCTTTAAATAAAATTAGTTAATCATATTAAACTGCCTAATTAGTTTTACACAAAACGTATTCACAGTTCTTTAAACATATTTAGCGACAAATTTTGCGTTTTGCAAGAAGCTAACCGTATTTAAGGATGGTAAATACGTTTTGTGTTTCTTAATAAATTTTTTAAACGGCAGACAACACACACATTGTATATCCCCAAATTAAGCAAGTTACGCTTGTGTTATGGGTAATATACAACGGACCACTCTGGGGCCGATCCCAGACACCCAGACAATGGTAAATAACGGAGAAAATATGTTTCCGAAATTTACTATACCGGGAATTGAACCCGGAGCCTCTGCGTTGTAGTGAGGTAGGCCGGTAAAGGCTTAGCCCGCTCAACCACAGAGGCTGTCAAATTTAAGCAACGTCAGGCAAGAGGCCCTTAGATAATTTTTATCCCGAAAAATCTTAAAACTTCGTTTAAAAAAACCGACTTCAAAAACTAAAAAACTAAAATGTATAAAATAACTTTTTTCTAAAGCTATTATTATTAATATATATTATCTGAGACATCTTAAAGTCGGTGCTTAGTTATTTTCAAAATATAGTAATTTTTATGTTTTACTTTGCACCGACTTCAAGATGTTTTAGATAATATATATTAATAATAATAGCTTTAGAAATAAGTTATTTTATACATTTTAGTTTTTTAGTTTTTGATGTCGGTTTTTTTAAACGAAGTTTTATTTTTTATTTACTTTTTAGTGTCTAGCTATGTATGGGAGAACATACGAATGGTGCGGCGCTTCTTAAAAAATATATGTTCCAAGAACTGGGAACAAAAAAATGTACGTAAAATGAAAACTACTGGGCCAAACTATGTCAAATTTTTAGAAACAGAAAAGAAGAAAGAAAGAAGAATCACGTAAATCGGATCATAAATCACTGAGTAATCGGCGAACATACATAAAAAAAAGCAACAAAAAAAAACCGACGAATTGAGAACCTCCTCCTTTTTTGAAAGTCGGTTAATAAAATACGTCATTAACTTGTAATAGACAGACGTATTAGCAAAAAATATATGGCCCCACAATCGCGTTTTCCAATTCACTAACAAATACCTATTTAGTCATAAACAAGACATCATTTATTGTACTAATTAAAATCGGGTTGGCTTCGACTCGACTATATATGTATATATTTTTCTGGGCAGTTGTATACACTATATATACTTAGTTTCTTTATTATTGTAGTAAATTTAACAAGAAACAGTAAAGTTTTGGGTCTTAAAATTACAGAATATAACCTCCTTTAACAAAATATGTTATTTCAAGTAATAAAATATATATAGTAAGGTCCCTTGCGGGGTAGGCACGAACGACAGAGCGCCATTCGGGCTTATTCTTACACACCTCACTTGCTTCTTTGACATTCATAATACTTCTTCTTTAAAATTAATTAATATTCTTTAATATAATTCTTTGATATAATTTATTTATACGTTTGACTTGGTCAAACACAAAAAAATATGGGTCTTGTTTTATCAAGAGACTGCGACCCAATTAATATAATAAACGATGGACTACCGGTTATTAACAGTCCATTTTTGATTAGCTGACTGGTTTTTAAATCATAGGAAGTCCTATGAAAAACATTCATATTAACACACATTGTTGAATCTCACTTTCTACAATCTTGTTTCTTGTGTTCTTACGTGTCACATTTAATGTAGACATCTCAACTTAGAGTAATAAACACCATTAACTATAGGAAAAATATTTAATTAATTATTTACTAGGGCTAAATAATTACAATGCCTAAGCAATTATTTTACAAAATAAACTCATTAATTCTCAGTATTTTTGCAAAATACTAACCTACTTTTGATTTCTGAAAGTAAATAGTAAAGGTACTCTGTACACAGTTTTGCGTCAATGCTGATCCTTGTTCTTTAATGCATGACCGCAATGTGAATAAATCAGAGAAACTATGGAAAAACAATTAATTATTATGACTACACAGAGAAATATTCCATAGAGATTTTGTAAAAAAGGAACTAAATAATTTCATTAAAAACTATGTCATAACGTCATAAATTAGTCACTATATGTACTTTGACTCTTTTAATACCTAAGAACCTTCCGAATACCTCCAAAATACCTAAGTAGTAAGTACGTATCAAAGCTTTAAGGCTAATTAATATACGAGAAGAATACCAGTAATTATAATCGACCAATGAACATTTTTTCGAAGTGAGAGTTCTTTAGAGTCGCTGTGATTTGAAACTCGATGAAATGAAAAAGCGACACTAAAAAGAGATTTTTTTATATTAAATAGGTTTGCGTTTGACCACGATCACGTCCAATGTCGGACAGTGATGCGGTCGAAGATCACGCACGCTTACCTAGATAGTACCTATTCACACCAGATTTGAAGATACCTGGATTGTACTTTTCGGGAAACACGGACTCTGGTACTGCATTCCACAATTCTGCGGCACGTAGAAGGAACGTGGAGGCGAAACGTTTAGTACGCACTGGCATCGTTTCCACCGTACAGACCAGAGCGCCTTGTAGTCCGAAGATGGAATAGTGTAGGGGTTATCAGGTCGAATAGTTCAGCCGCACGAGATAATATAATAATAAGCCTGGGAGAGATTGAGATACGAGTTTTACATCGTGCAGCTCAGATTAGAGATAATAAGACCGAAGATTAAACATAGGTCTAATTTGGACCGAAGTAAAACTGATAATAATATTTTTTTGACTAAAACTTTAACTTTTACTTTATTTGCAATTATAAAATGTTGACGGACGTAGGCTAAAGAAACTATATTTATATCAGTAAAAGTTAGAGAAGAATTATCTGAGAGTATATTCTTTGAAGTTTCATTTCTACTGTGTATGAGCTGGAAACACATTTTTTTTATCGCGAAGCTAGCAAATAGGCAGACGGCCTAGCTTGGAAAAGGTGGTTACCATAGCCTATAGATGTTTGCAATACCAGAGGCGGAGCCAACGCGTTGATAGCCTTTAGGTTGGAATTGGATGGAATAGAAGATGAGATAGAGGGATGTAACAGGTGGAATAAGATAGAGCTTGATAGATATCGAATGGGAACGGAGGGTGATATAGGAAAAACTAGATAAGGGGACGGAAGTGGGATCAGGAACATTCGCCCATCGCACGTAACGCAATTGGATCAAGGCTCGACATTACTCAGTGAGAGCGTGGTATCACCACCAGCCCAGAGAGCTGTAACCAAAATCACGATTGCAACATGTATATTATCACGCATATTCAACCTATTACTCACATGACACATGTTCCTAAATCCTACGTGACTCTAAAGGTGTTGTCCTATTGCCGGTTCGTATATCTTACCAGTATATCTTACCAACCATTTATTTGCCTTACCGTCGGTAAAATTTGACATAAGCTCCATACAAGTAATCTCAAATTGTACATGTAGAAACCGGCCATTAAAACCTTCTTTTCACTTTAAGTCTTATATGATTTTTGTCTAAATAAATTCAAATAATTTTAATTTATGTCAATTGAAATTATTTATATTAGTATTATTTATATTAGTGTAAGAGAAAAAAATCAATTCTGGGTATAACTCTACTCGTGTCGAGGGGAAACAAAAAGAGGGGCTCACGGACGCTAGAACTCTTTTTAGGGACATAACAGTAAAAATATAATATGATATACATAAAATGAATGAATAAATGAATAACTTTATTGCACATAAGATTAAAGTTCAATCGGCGGTCTTGTCGCCAAAGGCGATCTCCTCCAGACTACCCTATATAATTATTATCAACACCGACTACATTATTCAGTGACTTAATAATAATATTAAATGGAAAATTACATAAAGAGCATCCACGTTAAAAAGATGAATTAGAAAGTCATCTATAATGTAGCAGCAATAATGAGTCAAAGACACAAAGTGATTGAGTTGGTTAAAGTTCACGGAACAAAAGTTTGTGGAAAAGCTTTCTAAAATATGGTATGTGAAGGTGAATTAAAGGACATTATAGACAAGAATTCAGTCAGTTAACTGTCGGAAGTATCGAGACTTGTTAATAATATTTATAGCAAGAAACCTTCGGTTTCATTGTAAGACCTAAACACATATGGCATTTATCCTATTCTGATGGAGAAAAGTTTTGGAAAGACCTTTTCATGAGTATAATAAGTTTTTATATGCTATCTGAAAAATATATTTAGACCACATGAACAAAAATTGAATATCCGCTTTTTTTAATTTTAGTAATTTATTCTAAAAAAATGTGTTTTATGTATAACTAACCGACCCGTGCCACTTCGCTGGGCATCAGAAAAAATATATTAATCACAATCAAATATACCCTATGTCACTTAGGAATAATGTAGCTTTCCACTGATGAAAGAATTTTCAAAATCGGTTTAGTAGATCCAGAGATTACCCCCTACAGTGTCACAAACTCACAAACTTTACCTCTTTATAATATTAGGATCACGATTCGTCGTTCTTTGCCTTTGTTACTAGACGATTGTCAATATAGTATTGTTTTCAAGATAGTATTAAGAAACAAAGATCAAGATACTAATTTAAAAACTACTGGGTTTTACATTTTTCTCATGCACCTCATTATTAGTTTATGACGTATTCGTATCACGAACTAGGGTATTACATTGTTCCCGGATGCAGAGTTCTTGTTCGACTCAATACGTCAAGACTTTCAAAGGTAATCAGAAGGTTAAGCCCACTATTCTTTAAAGGAGCAGGTTTCTTCATACAAAGCTTTTGTTTCTATTTCCAAAAGCACTTGAAACAGTTCGCCCATATTTGTACGCTATTTTAACTCTGCTTAAATGTGCGACAGAGAACATCTGTCGTACACTGTTGCTGCTTCAGTATGCTGTCCCACTGATTTGGCTAACGTAAGGCCTTTCATTGCCGGGGACACCGACATGAGCCCTGATCCAGTACAGCCGGGTTATACACCCTTTCCCCGTTAACTCCATGATATCCTTCCGAATAGCGGTAGCAAGGGGCAGGGACGTGTCCGGATTAGAGAACAGATCCAAGGATGAGCTCGAGTCACGTTTGGATGCGAATATAGATCTAATCTTTTATATATAAGAGCCCTACAGACCCCTCTTCACCCCTAACATAGTCAGGGCCTTTATACAGCTACCTTTTACATGAATTTTATGCTACTGAATTATTATTGTGTAACCTAATAAATAAAGAAAAAATCTTGACATATTTCAAAATCCTAATTGTTTGTAATTTGTATAAACAATTAATAACAATTAAACTATGAGGATAAAAATGCTAAACTGATATAAAAAAATACGATTAAATATTAAAATAAACTGGGCTATGAATAAATAAATGTTAACTTAGTTTATTTAAGTAATTAAGTTTGTTTACTTTTATAAAAGTTCGTTTAAATATGTAAAAAACTACAGGGCGATGTCAGTTGAAACATTTCCATGTGGTCCATTGGAAAATTACCAAATGTAAAATTTCCAATTCATGCCTTCATGCAAATTACATGTAGCAAGTTCTGTCGAACAGTCCATGAGTCAGGATGGTCTCACGACAACTTACGCTGTGGAATCGAAATGAAAAATTTCCTTTAAAGTTAATTGAATTTTGTTAAGCTTACAGCTAGCTTTTCCGTTGCGGTTTTGTGTTACAGTCAGACAGGAAGAAAACTTTTGAACCATATTTTTTGAGAAATATGGAATGTTTTTATTAAGCTTTTGTTTCTTTTCATCAATTGGGTTAAACTTTTGAAGTTTGTTTTTATTTTCCTTGTATTATGTTCTCCTACAACTTTATACGTTAAGTAAAATATAAACAATATAATAAAGCGTACAATTTTGGGAACTTTGTAAATTTTAAGATACTTGCGAACATGTTTTTAAGAATAATAGAAATTTAAGATATTAATGCAATATAACAATCATTCTTTTACGGTTTAAAATTATAATATTAACATACTGTACACATAAGTGTTAAGCCTAATTTGGATCACGAGCACTTCGATGGACGGGGTCCAGTTTACTTCTATTTCTTCTCCTCTTTGCTCGGACTTAGTTATTCCTTACGTTTTGGGAACAATGCCACGTGTCCTTATAAAGTCAGCATTTCTTAGACCTACCCTGTTTACTGAATTATGACGGATGTAGAGTGTAAGAATACATTACAATTTCTGTGGTTGAATCGTCTAAGCCTTTGCCTGTCTAGGTTACCTGAACGCAATGGTCCCGGGTAAAATTTCTGGCATGCTTAACTTCGTAAATAAATTTTCAGTTATTTACTATAGCTTGCGATCGATTTCAGTATTGTCTATTGGATATTACCCATATATAAGCGTAACTTGCTTAGCTTGGATTATATGTACGAAAACCAAATATTAAAATAAGAACACAGCTAAACAAGCGGGCCGGATTTTGGGAACGCTCCCCACCGCCAGCGATCAGGTCTACAATTTTGATCTGTAAATATGTTTATAATACTTTTTTATTATGTATTTTGTTTTATTGTGCAGTTAAATTTTTAACGCTATGAACACTAGCTACGCTATTCATACTTTATTAAACGTTGTAAATATTTGTAAAAAAAGTACAGCAAAGTATTACCTATGGAATTTTAATACGCATTATGTTTAATGTATACAAACACAGTGATTAAAATCACAATAAATTACATTTTACCGCAAAACCCAGACACTACGAAACAATAAGTTTTGCTATAATTATCTCTGATAATGGAATTTCCTTTGATACTCAAGGTTGCCCTTTCCCTTACGGGATTTAATTGTTTCCTTAACTTGGTGATACACGTGACTGTATTCATATTATAATTATATTGGTATTTGTATCTATTTTTATCGATTACACACATTTGTCTTCAAGCAATGAAGGTCAATGTTCTATAATATAGGTCAATGCTCTGTATTACTTCTTTTTATAGTTTTAATAGCCCAAAAACTTCTGGATTAGGTCTACATTTTGGAAGAATGGAGAGTAAGCCGTAGGCGTATCTAAAGCTGATTGCCGATTTTCATATTTCAACAATAGTGATTTACTGCTCATTGTCATTGTAAACAATACGCTCTTGAAGTTTGAAATTTGAATCCACGTCATTGGAACGAGTCGTTTAAGTCCTAAGCTACTACGACTTATACGACTCTTATGTCAATGTATGTATGAGATTTATTATTATACAATAATAATACATACTATTATAATTATTTATTTTGTGAATAATTATTCTCCAAATATTTAAGAAAGCTTTTGTAAACAACAAATATCAAAACAAAGTATGCAGTCATATAGCTCCGATTTGTATAGGTAACTGCGTTATTATTTATATCACAATTATTTATTTCTAAAAACAGAAAATTAAAACTATCCAAACCAGCCACAAATATACAACAAGGATATCTAAACACGACATTTAAAAATAAATATAAATAAAATTATGTAACGATACATAATCGTCGTATTAAATTACGTTCCGTTTTCCTCAGCCGACCTTGATTGTACACGCCTGGGTTACGTCACGCGTATGTACGTCACCGTCGTCACAATATTCCATTATACGTTGCGCGACGGATACATACGTCATATTTCACTGAACTAAGACGCGGAGTTTCGTCATTGTTTAATATGCCCGGGATTTTTCGAAACACGATTTATTCAATTCATAATCAAGATTTTGTCACGACTATACCTGGAAAAATGACTTCAATATTCCCACTGAACTTACCTTATAATACCTTTGCTTATTTGAATCACTAGAAATATTCCACAGAACCTTTAATGATGGTAACACCAGTGCTTTAAAATGTTGCCTTGCTGGTTCTACTTTCTTCAGATTTGTAATTTTACGTACGTAACTTCTATAAAAATGATATCTACATAGTTCTGATACTTTGTTCAAATATAAATATGAAAAGAAACTCATTATGATTTTCAAGTTTTTCCTAATGTGATCTGAAGACATGTTTTAAATAATAAAACGTTTGTCGAAAGTTTTAGTGTTATTTGTCTATATGAAACAAATGGCCTCATGCAAGTCAGACACGAACATTGAGGGTTCCTGTGTAAAAGTGAATCTGTACTTTAAAAATCTAGCTGAGCTTTGAAAATAAATTTAATTTTGTATTTTAGATTATAACGATTAATACTGATTCGTTTCGATGCTACTTTTCGGCCGACCGAGCTGACATGCGTTCACGCGATTAGGGCACCGGCACTTAACTAAGCGCTTAGAGGAAAATACAGAATTTTATTATTTTAATCTAAATTTCATAAAATAAAAATTGAACTAATTATTTTACACGAAACATGGACTATGGTCATACAACATATCGGCATATTATAGTGGTTCTTTCTCCGTCCACGCAGTTAGATTATGGAACGCCCTGCCACATACGATCCGAGATAGCTCATCGGAGAGCAATTTGAAAAAAAGTCAAAGAGTACTATCTATGTTAAATTATCCTTATATGTCTATATTTTTATTATATGTCTATATATCTATGTACGCATCTTAAGAGTATCTTTTAAATAGTTTATTTTGTTAATCTGTTTATATTATGTATACAATATCTTTAGTGCACACAGCCCTGCCTTTTGCTTCTCCCCTTCTCGCTAGACTCATTGGTCTTCTGGAAGAAAACTTTTTTAGGGTTAAGCTCGCCTTTGTACATCACCACTGTTCTGTAATTATGTATGTTACTTTTCGAATACAATAAAGAATATATTAATAGAAAAATTACGTGGTCAATGTTTCGCCTTATCAATGCAGGACATTTTTTATACATACATAAATGTATATGATTTATTGTTATATGTAATGTTAAAAATATTGTGCAGCAAACCCTTCCTTAGCTTTTGTACCATATTTCTCTCTCCATCCCATGGTTGTCTGGAATAGATCGCTGTCAGCGATAAGACCGCCATTTGTACCCAACTTTACGCTGTTTTTGTGTATTATTTCATTAATTTTATTATACAATAAGTATATTCTATTATATTCTATAAATTACTATTTTTTTATTTTTTTAAAATAATTGCATTCTCGTATTGTGAAATTATTTTGTATATAACTCATATTTTAGAATAGGTTTTAATGTAAAAGATTTTTTAATATATAAATGTAATGTATGTTCAGTATATATAAACGGGCCTTTTCTCATTTGGAGACAATATGGTTTTTAAATTAGATTGTAGAAAGGGTTCTTTCTGCTTTTAGGGAAAACAATACGTAATGGAAAATGTTCCTTGTCTCAAAACGTATTTAAAGGACCTTATTCAAACCAATTTTCGATGATAGTATTTTAAGACAAAATATCTTTATTATTTCAGTCTTTTACTGTATAGTTCAAAATTTAGGAAGCCGAAGATATACAATATTCTAGACATGAAATATATTAATTTCGAAAAATTGTCGTCTTTCAGGTGAACCGTGTGATGGGGAACCAAAATGGAAATATTTTTGCTCTAAGATATTTTGCATCATCAATCTTGTTACTACTAGATTTTTTAGAAATATTTGAATCACACAAATATTCCATCCTTACTCAGTTAGACTACTAATAGAGAAAGTTATTTATTCACCAAGGAGAGTATACATATTAAAACCAACGTCACTGACGTGTGTGATTTTCCATAACTAATCAGCAAAGATCTCAGAAATAAAAGATTCCGAGTCGGAAGAAGTCAAGGCAACAAAATTGAATTTGTGACACAGCCTTGTAATTGGGAATTTCAAGTCATAATATTTTTACTTAGAATTTTAATTGTGACTTTATTTTTAGGTCACTACTATTTCATTAACAACTACTTCTTTACTTACTTCTAGTAGTTTAAATTGTTGACTTAATGGTTAGTTTCAGTATGTTCACTAGATTGGGATGTATGTATATATGTATGAAAGGATATCCGTTTCCTGCGAAAAATTAATATGACATACGAAGCAGGGGTAGCTACCGCGGTATCGGCCGTATCAATGATACGGGGCCCCCGGGCTACAGGGGCCCCGAAAGTGTGAAAGCAAATATTCCCAAAATGTTATTCAAAATCTTTTATAGATTAATATTAACATTTTTGAGAATAGCTGCTGGGCCAACAGGAACGGCTATCAGACTTGTTATTATTGTTGAAAGAGGCAGAAAATCTATAAAAACTAAAATCATCAATAGAGGTGATTTCATAAATTACCTTGGCGAAAAACGGAAGAAAAGTGTATCTTTGATTTAAATTGTTTATCTAACTCAGATCCTAGGAGCATTAAGTATTATAAGTAATAACTTACAACCAATATATAATTATTTCAATTCAATTCGAGCAAATTGTGTTTCTTTTATTAAAAAAACTTTATTTTTCATTTGGGCCCCCTAACACATTTTGATACAGGGCCCATCTAAGGCAAGCTACGCCACTGATACAAAGCACAAACAAGCCTAACACGTTTATAAGATTTCCATTTTTATCCAAATCGCTACGGAACCCTAAAAGTTATATATACATCTCAGTTTGTATTAATTTAATCAAAAAAAATATTGTTACGAGTTACCGGGACTCGAATTAAAAAGCCGTTAGATTGATTATAGAGTAGAGAGAACTATACAAACACGTATAACACTGGTACAATTATAACGTATAGTCGTAATTCAATAAAACGCGCAAAGTCCGTCACTATTAGATTCCTGAATATATACACGTCACGCCCGTATCGTAATCGTCGCTTAACTGCCCCTCCTCTCTCCATCAGGCCGTCGTTTATACCTACTTCACAAATGCAAAATAATACACAACACCTGGCTAAAGAAGACGATCATAAAAGGATTACAAATAGTTCAGATGCCGACAGGTAATAAAATGTGCTTCTACTGATCTGTACGTGGAATTTGTCTTTGTCGGCGCCTAGGTTGTAACAATATTTTATCGATTCTTTGATATCGCTACTGTATAGGTACTAGTAATGCTGACGCGACGGACTGTAGTAATTAATTTTGTTCCTGTTCTTAACAATAGTTACATGTTGTTTAGTTATATGTTGTGTCTAATAATATCCTTAGTACGTCACAGAAACCCACACAAGATCTTTATTAGCTTGATTAATTTACCCACAACCTCGTCATGGTTATACTCAGAATCCTCCTGGGTCCCATTACATAGTGGCTTGAATCATAACACAGTTTCCATGAAGATCTTCATTTAGATTGATGTCTTTCTTAATTTGCTTATTAAATATTAACGTATGGTGATTTCATACGAAATGTACTTGGTAAACTATGATGAGTGTTTCAGCGTGTATTGAATTTTTTCCCTTACTTACTGCGTGTAATCTATCAGAAAATAGAAATAATTATCTCTACAATTTTCCATTCTTTCCGCTGTCCACTAATTCTGTCACTCATAAGATGTTATACTAATATCTACTAGCTGTCCCGGCAGACTTGTCCTGCCCTGAAGAAATAAAATTTAAAACCCGATTGCAGCGCCACCTACTGGATCCAATTTTGAATCTAAACAATTCTCGAATCCACCGGAATCCACACAAAAAAAAAATCAAAATCGGTCCCGGCGCTCAGGAGGTACAAAATAATTTTATATACTATACACGTATTGTACGAAAGTAGCAGGTAAGTTCATTGAGCTCAATAAATAGCGAGAATTATGGGAAATATAATATTTCTCTAAGTAATAAATAATGATGTAAAAATAAATACAGTAAAAGGAAATAGATATAATATAGTATTGATAAAGTGCAAATAGATTATTATTATACACTTTTGTATATGTTGGCTACAGAAAATAAGATTATTATGTTATATATTGTATAATTGGCTCAAAGATTAGAAATACTGTACAACACTAACAAATATTAAGTATATGCAGAAAAATTAACTTAAAAATACATAAATATATGTAAAAGAATTATTGTAATTTTTGTTCGTTGTAATAGTCACTGAATCTTAATAATATAATCTATATAAATCACAGTAATATAACACGAAACATTTAAATTTATTTCTTGCAAACAAACAAATTTTTAAAAGAAACTATAAGGTTGAATGAATGATAAACCGTTAAAATAGTAAAACTGTTTGTTCAGTAAAAGCTAAAAAATGTTTATAAAATGTCTCTTATGAAATTTATATTCATGTGTTAGTTAAAATTTAAAAACGCTAATAAATTTAAATCGCTATGAAATACAAGCTGCGCCATCTAGTATGGAGTAGCAAAAACTACTGCATTATTAAAGAATACATGAAATATAATGAAAATAAAATGAAATGAAATATATACCTATTTAAATAAAAATTATTCAAATATATTAATAAAATTATGATTAATAAATAAATTTCGGTATATTTAAGGCCAAAATTATAAGCGTAATATGTGAAGCATCAAATATTAATTTTGTTCTAGTTTTATTAAGATACTAGACGCGCCATCTATGTGTATTTTCAAGAAGTAATTGTGGTCTTGGCGATCAACGAATGGTTTAAGATATCGTGTGAGGATTACTACAATAAAATTGGTGTTTCATCATAGAGTACGCCAATGTTTAATTTTTTCTTCATAAAATACGCGCTGTTTTAATTTTTTTTACATATGATCTCAAATTAGATTATCTTCTTCCTTGAAACTTTTTAATATATGTTTTACTTTTACGAGACTACACTGCCTTAAAAAACCAATTAAATGTTAAAAATTAACTTTTGAATTTCAGCTAGGATGTAGACAGACACTAAAATTAATAATCAATATAATACAAAATAAAGTTGTGTTAGTTACACTATTTATAACTCAAGAACGGCTGTACCGATTTGGCTGAAAATTGGTGGGGAGGTAGCTTAGAACCAGGAGATGGACATAGGATACTTTTTATCCCGTTGCAAACGATAGGTGGCGCTGAGATCGGGTTCTAGAATCCTCCTAATCACCTGGACCGATTTTGGTGATTTTGTTTTTGTGTGTTTGAGTGGATCCCCGGATGGTTTAAATCCACAATTGGAACCGGTAGGTGGCGCTGGGATCGGGTCCTAGATTTTTATTTTTTCAGAGCAGGACAACGTCTGCCAGGGCCGCTAGTTAATTATATAAATAATTAAGCTATTTTTACCAAGTACTTTTTAGAGAACTTGGCAAAAACATGAAAAAGAAATAAATAAATTGAAATTCCTAATAACAATTAACTTCGTACATTTCATAATATTAAAAAAGAGGTATTTAGGATCTCCAATTTACTAAACGTGCGCAGAATGTTTGCCGATAGCCTCATGATGTCATGCATCAGTCAGTAGGGTTGACAAAAAAGGTATCATAACTATAAATAGTTGATGCAATAAATTTATTATTTTAATTTGTTATTGTATATACCTACTTTCCATAGGTATGTATGTATTATTCGTTAGTGTTCTTGTTCTATGATACGATTTTCAATCGAAGACTGAGTTGATCTAAAATACGAGTGTTAAATAATAAAACCTTAATAAATAAAAGATAGTATAACCAGGGAAAAAGAATACTATTCTTCCATGGTATTACATAGAAAGTAGTGGTAGCGTAATGGCTAGCGCACGCGTCCCGAACTTAAAGGCCGCGAGTTCGAATCCTGGCGTATGCTCCACTTAGGCAGTTTTCGGACATAATGTGTATATTGTTACAATTACCACGTGCTAACAACTCTGAAGAAAAATATCGTGATGAAACTTGCACATCAAGATAACAAATGTGTCAAACCTGCCAAGCCGCCTTGGACAAGCGTGACGGATATATCCGTTCTCCTATAATAAAAGGCCCTGGCCCAGAAGTAGGAAGTTTATGGGATGTTATTATTTGAATAAAAAATAACCTGTGGCGCCATCTAGTCAAGTAAAATTTTGAAGTTTTTAAGTGTTATGTTGGCGAATAACATACCTTGTATTTCTATCCTTTTGTATGGCAGCGAAGCGTGACTTATGCGTAACAAGCAAGAACTGCGTGTCATGGAGATGAATAAGCTGCGGTGGATTTGTGGAGTCATGTGGAAAGACCGCCCAAGAAATGCTGGTTTCACGTCGTGAAGGATTATATGCGTACCAATAGTCTCAAAATAAAGGAGGCTGAAGTTCCGATAAGAGAAGAAACATGTACCTCAAATCTCAGGATTTGAAGCGAACGCTTTTTGAGCTTTAAGGCGTGCGAACGCGCGATTTAAGGATGATGATGAATGAATCAATGAATATGCTTTATTGTGTTTTAAAGATACAGTTCACAGAAATAAAATTTTACAATACAATTGACAGTCTTATCGCTATTAGCGATTTCTTCCAGACAACCTGTTGATGGACAAAATTATAAGAACAGAGGTATGTTGCATTATTCTCACTACCGAATCAGTATCTTATAAATATATACATACATGTATATAAAAACAATATATACTTATACGATATATGTAAATAAAATATTATAAAATAAATTTATATAAATACATATAAAACTAAAAAAAGATGACAATAATTGCTGCATCCTTAAATTGAGCTATTTGAGCTATAATAATCCATCACAAATCTATTAAAAATAGGCAGTGATGATGATGATGAAGATGTTACTGGTTAAAATTTTCCATAAACTCCGTACATTCTAGTAATGCCATTTTATACCAGGTAAGGTAAAATAATGGATACCAAAGTATAGAGCAGTGTGATAAAGGAACGTTGTGGATTGAAAGAAGACAATAACAAGAGTAGAAAAATGAATGTTAAGGTGGTTTGGACATATAGATAGAATGGATGAAAGTAGAATCACAAAACAAGTGTATGATAGCATTGTGAATGGTAGAGTTGATGCCGGTAGACAGCGATGTACGTACATAACATGATAAATAGCAAAAGTGTTAAATAAAGTTAAGGAAAAAGCACCTCAAATAATAACACGTATAAAGAGATTAATGAAAGTAGACGGACCGAAAGTGGTTTGTCAGGATCGTCGCAAGTGGAGATCCATCGTTACTCATTATTCCCATGGGAAATAGGCGTATGTATGTAAGGTATAGAATCTCAACAACAGACGACATGAGGGGCGTTTTGATAAGAAAGTCGAGCTCGAATGACAACATGTTACTATTTCTGCGTTTAGATAAAGTATTTGTATAATTTAGATAAACAGGTTTATCATTTGAACAATCAGACAGGTATTTGTCTGTAATAATGGGCAAAAACTTTTAATCATCGAGAAGAAATATTGAAAAAACTTTGATGATGAAATAATTAATTGTTATTACATCATTCATATTAAAATATATGTTTATCAGATATTTTCAAAACACTTTATCAGGATGGAAAAAACCTATTTTATAACCGAAAGAAAACTTATTCGTCTAAAATACTAATTACTAACATAATTTTTTTGGATAAATTAAAACCTAGAACTTATACGAGACTGATGCTTCGGGCATATTTACTTCAGTTTCGAATACCATACCATGCAACCATGGTTGGTTGCCATGCCATGCCATGCCATTTAACCATATGGCGTTGTCCGCATCCAAAAACAGCCTTTGTTTTTCATTATTATAAGGGCCGATTTTTCAATCACTAGATAAAAGTTATTTATAGAATATAAGTATAGTTTCTTGGTAGTTGCAGGCTTGAAGCTCGCAAACGTCAACTTCCACTCTGTTGTTCTAGCGGTATACAGGAGGTCAATCGGTCGTAGAAAGACTGATCGCCAAAAAGAATAATATAATTTTTTATACTCCGATCCTCCTCCGTCCGTTCGTTATGGGCGAGCCACCAGAGAGATATGCCTTTATTTCTTCTATTATGTGGGACTTGATCAATAGGGATTCTTTTTCGGAGTTATTGCGGAGAAAAAATGAGATAACAGCTGAAGGGTGCTGACATTTCTTCTTTTTGCTGGAGACAAGATTATTCTGAGAACCTTTCCCTCTGCCACCGAGATTTTATTCTCTTATTTATGAGTAAGTATCCAGTTCTCAAGATCTTCGATCAAATCTCAGCCAAAGTATAACTTTTTGACTAACGCCAAACATTGCATTTTTTGTACCAAATCCAAAATCATATACTATTAAATCATTACTAAATAATCGAGATTTTTCATACAAAAACAAGTATTTGCATAAACATCCATATCATATAAACTGAACGAATTGAATAAAAATATACATTCTTTAATAATTAATCCATAAATTTGCAATCTAACACTTTCCAGTTCTCGCCGAAAAATTTTAATGGACTAGACATCAGTCTTCACTACTCCATGAATTTGTATCTCATATATTGTCCTGACACTATCATGTTCATAATTATTGGCTGACACTGACAATTTTGGTGTATTTTTAAGTGGTACACCTTGAAAAGGGCACAGATAATCCACTGAAAAAATTGATCGTACAGCCGCAGTTTTTCTTTGGTGTAATTCAGTGCCGTGGGCAATTTCTATAAATAAGATTGAACGGCTTCCATGTGCAAATACTTCAAAGATTTATTCCTAAATCTATTCATATAAATAACTGCGAACCGAATATCGTGGCTTTTTAACCGACTTCGAAAAAAGGAGGAGGTTCTCAATTCGTCGGAATCTTTTTTTTTTTTTCCTTTTTTTTTTATGTATGTTCGCCGATTACTCCGTCATTTATGATCCGATTTACGTGATTCTTTTTTTGTTCGACGCGGAATAGCTTCCAATTGGTCCCCTAAAAATTTTACATAGTTTGGCCCAGTAGTTTTCATTTTATGGACATTTTTCATGGAAATAATTTTCACTCCGTTCCATATGTTCGCCGATTACTCCGTCATTTATGATCCGATTTACGTGATTCTTTTTTTGTTCGACGCGGAATAGCTTCCAATTGGTCCCCTAAAAATTTTACATAGTTTGGCCCAGTAGTTTTCATTTTATGGACATTTTTCATGGAAATAATTTTCACTCCGTTACACATGTTCGCCGATTACTCCGTTATTTATGATCCGATTTACGTGATTCTTTTTTTGTTCGACGCGGAATAGCTGCCCTGTGGTCCCCTAAAAATTTGACATAGTTTGGCCCAGTAGTTTTCATTTTACGAACATTTTTTTGTTCCCGGTTCTTGGGACCTATATTTTTTAAGAAGCGCGGCACCATTCGTAGGTCCACCCATACATAGCTAGACACTAAAAAGTAACAAATAAAATTTAAAAACTTCGTTTAAAAAAACCGACTTCAAAAACTAAAAAACTAAAATGTATAAAATAACTTATTTCTAAAGCTATATTATTAATATATATTATCTAAAACATCTTGAAGTCGGTGCAAAGCAAAACATAAAAATTACTATATTTTGAAAATTACTAAGCACCGACTTTAAGATGTTTTAGATAATATATATTAATAATATAGCTTTAGAAATAAGTTATTTTATACATTTTAGTTTTTTAGTTTTTGAAGTCGGTTTTTTTAAACGAAGATTTTAAATTTTATATATATCTACGTTTTGATGCACGGCAGTAATTATAACTGACATTTAAAGTATTCAACAATTCAGTATTAAAAATACATGGAGTTCGTCTATTTACTAAGGGGGTTGAAATGTATATAATACGGAAAGGATAGGAAGAATGGAAGATATTATTCAATGACATCGAATAACTCAAGTTTATGTTTAAGTGGATCACTTTGGTCGATTCAACCAAGTTGAAAACAAAAATTAACCGTCTAACATGGGCTTAACGAACCTGAGGAACCTGTTGTATATTAATTCATCATCAGTAAATCGTCAAACTCCTTAAAACTAGTGAAATCGAAGGATTTTGAAAAAATAATTACTATTACTAATTAATTCCAATACTTTTGTCGGTAAATCTATATTCGCTAGAAAACTTTTATTTACTTTACTTACATCAGGATTAAACAACAAAGTATGGCCGAAGCTAGTTATTTATATTTGACAAAAGGTAGGTAGGTAACGACAGTAGAGATCACATTTAATAATACTATTACGAGTTGCGGGACTCGAATTAAAATGCCTTTGGAATTATTATGAAGTTTATTAGAACTATACAAACACGTATAACACAGGTACAAATATAACCGAACACAACAAATTCAAACGTAATGCAGAGGGTTGTAATTCAATAAAACGCGCAAAGTCCGTCACTAATCGATTCCCGAATGTACACACGTCTAGCCTTGGTCGTGGTTCTCGCTTGACTGCCCCTCAATCAGGCCATCGTTTTAGACTGCACAAATTCAATATGCCGGCAACGTGGACCGAATTTCCTAGAATCAGCTTCTACTTTGAAACCCTAACACCTCGCTAATGATTACAATAGAACAATAGGCTGTTCTATAAAAACGTATGTCAATAAATAAGTAAACAAAAGAAGACGATCATAAAATAATTAGGTATTAGTTCAAATGCCGACGGGTAATAAATCTGCTTCTACAAATCTCTGATGATTGCCTCTGTGATTGAGCGGGCTAAGCCTTTGACGGCCTACCTCATTGCAACCCAGAGGTTCCGGGTTCGATTCCCGGTATAGTAAATTTCGGAAACGTACTTTCTCTGTTATTTACCACGGTCTGGGTGTCTGGGATCGGCCCCAGAGTGGTCCGTTGTATATTACCCATCATAACACAAGCGTAACTTGCTTAATTTGGGGATATACAATGTGTGTGTTTGGCTGCCGATTATTATTATTGATATAAATCTGTACATGGATTCTGTCTCTGTCGGCGCCTAGGTTGTAACAATATCAAATATCTATTATTTTTAAGTGTGATAGTAATATTACCTAAGTAAATAAAATCATAAAAAAGATAATCAAAGGTAGAGGTGAAAAAACGTTAAATATGATTGAAAATCGTGTTGTTATCTGACTGTCTTGTTTCCTTAAACCTTAATCTTCTCTTGTTTTGGACGTTATCATTGGGGCGCTATAGATTGTTATTATTTGGTTAAAAAAACATAGCTTAAATTAAAATATACCAAATGTTACTGCATAATATTATTATTCTTGGAATTAATAAAACAAATCAAACATCTAAATTAAAACTATAAAAGAAGTTTTACGCACCATACACGGTAGTAATACATATGATTAACGAGTAGGTGCTATATTAAGTTACCAACAGAAGTATACAAATATTTATAATAAATGGAATTTTGCCATTACTTACAACGATACACACGTGTATCGATTTCTCAATGACATCTGGCAAATTTTATTATTTATAAAATTGATTTTTAAAAACCCGTATAATTTTAAGTTCAGTTTGGTTATTGGATACCCTTTTGCCAAAATTGGAACTCTTACATAAACATCGTGTTGCTCATAATTTATGGCTCCGTAGTGATTTTCACAAAAACAAAGCCTTTATAAAATCGTTAAGAAAATAAGTATGTGCTACTGTTTGTATGGTAAATATCTTAGGTTTTGAAAAATCATAATGAGCTATGACTTCCTTATTCAAGTTAATGTTGTGATGTATGTTTCTAAAGTAAATAAGTCTCGCTTTACTCTTCCCCTTAAAAATTGAGTTTGAAATATGATGTGGAAAATTCTATAAAAACTCGAGGCTATGACAATAATTTTAACGAAAAGACATTACATAAGATGCGTTAAGTGCTTTTTGAGTTATGGAATATTTTCTTATTTTAGGGTTTCGTAGTCAAAGGACAGGACGTTTCTTACCTTAACACGTTTCACACGTACTTGGCTGACTTCATAAAAACCAGATCAGTTAGGTACCTCAAGGGAACAGACCTGCCTGCCACACTTCTTCAAGACAATGGGCTATTACAAACACTGTAGCCTTAGTACGGCGTGAAGCTTATTTTATATTATACGCCTACCATTCGTATGATACGCTTATTATGAGAGAGTATTATAAGTGGTCATAGCGCATGAAAATGAAAATGAATCTATTTATTTTAAAATGGAATCTCACTTATTGAAAGTCATGAGCATATTACCGCTTTTAAAGCAATTTTAGTTACTGTCGAAGGAGACGAAGCGGCGCAACAGACTCCTCAGTAAATTATTATTCGTCTTTTTTTAAAATGAAGTTGGAACATTAAAAGGTTTACCAAAGTATTTTTATATAATTACTGAAAGGTAGCGATAGCATTATTCCCATTCGGTGCCGTCGTCTAGAAAATCTTTAGTCGTATAATAAACTTTCTTCCACAAACTTTGCTTTATTTTTAACTTGCTGACTGAAAGCCGTTGAACGTTTACTGGGATTTTGTTGAAAAGCATTATACTTTGACCCGCGAAACTATTATAAACTTTATTGGGCCTAGATGTGGGAGTTTCTGATATATTTTTATTTCCTAGTATTTTTACAATGTACAGTCGTGGTATGAAAAGGTTCGCCAGTTTTTAAATTGTTTCATTTAACTTTCCCCGAAGCCATGTTAGCTTTTCAATCTAAATCACAGAACAGACTGTTCCATATAAATTTGTTTAACTATTTGACAATAAATTTAAAATTACTTTGATCAATGTTGTTTGATTTTCTATCTTGTTTAAGAAGATTGTTAAGAGAGATGTAAAGCAATTTTTCAGGTTTCAATATTTATGATAAGTGTAGTTATTATATCCTCTTTGTTTCTGGTGATAACTATAGTTAACCTCAATGTGTATCATGGTCAACATTGCAATTTTCGTTTTCCGCGTGTATATATTTTATAAACGTAACATCTATTAAAATGTTGGTATTATTGTTTTTGTACTCGTGCAAGCAAAAGTCGACTTTAAGGTGACGAAGCTATTCATACCGCAACTGTACATACATATGTGCGCCGTGTCAGAAATCTAACAGATGCTACTTTAATGCATTTTCATTATAAGCTTTTATCGATCGCGTACAGCATTTTGCCATACTGTGTCCGCGGACTGCATAAAGCGGATTGACAGCTATAACAAATTATTGATCTTCCTAAAGAGTTGCCCGCATTAAGTTTTATTGTTTACTATGATATACCCGCAACATCGTCCACGCTTTTTTTAATCTGGCCATTTCGAATCATTCCCACAAAAAATCCCGCGGGTTTCCCAGAATAAAAAGTAGCGCAGATTTTAAATCCAAGAATTTTCTGTCGATCAGCGAAAACCGCTTCGAAATTGGCCCAAGTTTTTACGTGAATCGCGAACCATCAGACAAACAGGCAAGAAATCTAAAAACATATGCATCTTGTTCTCCATTGTTTACATAGTCTATTCCAGTTGGGTTTTTTTATAGCTTCACTCTACAGTGAAGCAGTCTCTACAGACACAGCATGTTTAGAATTTTATAATATCACAGATCACAAAACTATCAGACAAGCAGACTGCCCAACATCTAATAGAAAGCGGGTACCGTCATCTAAGGATGTTTGCAACACCAGGGATAAAGCCAACGCCTTGCCAGCTTTTAAGAATGGATAAAAGGAATGGGATAGTAAGCATGGGATGAAGGAGATAGGACAGGGAGATTGGACAGGAGAGGTGATAGAGATATCAGACAGGAAGAATTAGATAGAGGAAATGGGATGGAGGAATCGAGTAGGAGGAGGGGGAAGTGGGCCGTCGATACTCTCAATCATCCCACGAAACATAATTAGCTTAGAATATAATGATGCCAGCATGACTCTAGCACGTTAAGGTTTTCTTCGCCGTCAAAGCATGGTGAACCTAACAATATATATGCCACCAAAACTCCGTATATTGTATATGATGAACGCTGTCTACTGTGAGACCAACCAATATTACTGGAATGAGAAGCAGGTGACTGTTTGTAAATATATTATCTTACTATCCACTCTTATACTTTACCATTGGTAGAAAATTGACATTACTTTTATGGGGTTTAAGTCAAATTTTAATTAGTAATATTGTCCGGCGCTGTAGCCACGTATATATAATAAGGTTCGACAATTATGGACTGTATTGGGAGAGATATGAACAGCAAAATTAATGGAGCATTTTTCTACCTACTTCATACTAGGCAAGGACCGAACAAATGTAGAGTGAGACCGATCATTGGTCACTGATGGTCGTTTCGTTTCCTATATCTCACTAAGTATTATTAAAAGCCTAAGTATGGGTTAAAATTTAACATAGGCTCCATATGAGTAATGACAAATTTCTACCAATGCCAAAGCAAGCAAATTAATAGTGAGAAATAGAAACCGGACATGAGACACCATGGCTTACTACTACTAAAAACGTTTTTGGTGTACAAACCTGTTTTGTTTATAAAGCTAAAATGGGATGTGAAACTTAAGCCAGACAGTGCGGCTGGCTAATAGTGCATTAATTGTTGATAGGTACTACCAATTTCTTTCCTTGACCTTAAAACCTTGTCTTTGACCAAAGTCAGTTTTGGTATCTACGTATTCAAATTTATGCATAATCAAATGAAAAGAATTGCTTATAATTAATCATTTAAATAGCGATTGAATAATAATATGTTGTAGTCATTAAGTATCAATTATACCTAATCGAGAGTATAAAACGTCCATAATTAACCTATCACATACACTTTCAATTGTTTGTTAATCAAATCTACATATTATCAAGAATCAACGTAAAAGTTAGCCGCTTGGCTCAGAAAATTATAATTTGTAATTATAATACTTCATTACTAATCATGAATGAAATTAAACATTCAATATGCGCTGTGAAGAACAGCCTGTAATGACAAAAAGTAAAATGTACGGACCAGAAAGTACCTAATCTTAGAAATTACAGCGTGTTGCAATCACAGAAAAATATTCAATTCAAGTCCAAACTAATGTAGAGAATCAGTAAAATTATATAGTTACGGTCGCCAGTAGGCGTTTTATGATCACACATATTTCCATTTTAACTGGATAAGTGTCAATTCATGACTGAATGTTGTTTTAAACGATACTAACAGCCTGTTTCTATATTTTATCATCAATTATTTTTCCCAACCACTACTTGAAATCTCACCTGAATACCATACAATTGATGTTAATTTTCTACTTGTAGTAAAATATTCTAAGAATGTATAGTAAGATATAGGAATTTGGCTTGAGAAATTAATACGCTTACCGCCAACGATATGAGGTTATAGGCTGATAAGTAGTGCACCAAAACAAATTGTTACAGTCCTCATGCACACACAATTAACAATATTCCACCGAAGTTTTTAGCTATTACAGTGGGCGTAGCGTGTTCCTTTCTTTATTTATTATTCACATACAGAATTACTGATATTGATTTTATTATTATATGTTCACGTAACACGTATAAAATCCTTTAACAGCGTATCAACTTTTACTGTAATCCTCGGATTCACTCATTTAACACTATCTATGTGTGATAACAAGCAAAATTTGTATGTTTCATAGCAACATATACGTAGAAATTATTAATAATTCACTGTCAGTGTCACTTATCGCGTCACCAATCTTAGATCCAATAGTTCAACTGTCAAATTTAAATATTGGACCGGTTTGAATTTTCACGTACACACGCGAACGCTTGAATAGCGCGAATATTCTAAAATCGTATGTACGTCTTGCTGCTTTTGTTATCGCAACTAAACTAACAATAAATGAAGTTTTAACATTACAGCTACACGTCTGTAATGGCCGGACACAATAGTAACCGCGAAAATAGTGCTGCCGAAACCGGTCTTATTGTCAACGTCTTATTATGTCCAGTTGTTTTACATTTATTATGTAGTGTTGCGTAATTTGGTGTGGTCGGGCCTTTCGCTGTATACTACCGGCACGCAGCGCCCACGTTACACCGTTCGATTTATTTTAGTCTAGCCGACTGTAAAACAGAGTCGAAGAACATTGAAGCGGTTAGCAATCGTTAATATATCACTTCACACGGAACAATCATAACTTTCATTCTTTATACACACATCTGTTCAAAATTCTGTGTCAAGTATTAATACATTTTTAGATTGTATACAATGTTTCAAGCTCTTTTTGCCACAGCGATGTACCACCATTAGTGATTGTGATGACAATATATATATATTAATTTAGCCTAGTTATAGATGTCTTGTAATTATCACTTCTTTAGTAGGAAATAAAACAACATCAATGATACAAAAATAATCTCTTAATATTAGTACATATTACTTCACTTGCTTGGAAAAAGTATTGTACTTTAAAATTTTACGGACTTCGTGTTCTAAGCTGGTAAATTCTACATTCTTTCTTTTTCATTTTTAAAAGCAAAAGTATTTTTTTTCTGACACTATGGATTAGGATTTAGACGTTCTGTATTGGATTGTTCTGTGTATTGGCTTATTTTTTCTAAATCTGTCGGGTGTGTTTTTTTTCATTTATGATCCCAACATTTTCGTCCATTAGTTGAAAGTAATTTTGCTGACAAAATTATGCACGTTACATACATAGGAAAAAATAATTTCCAAAACAGACTGTAGCTCAAACGATTCCACAAAAAACCGCCGTATATAAAAAGCCTGCAATACAATTTTATGATTCAAATAATAAGTTAATAATAAACTCAATTGAACCTGCAGCCCACCTCTCTACACCCCTTAGCCACTCACACCCATGTTGCCCCTGCCTTCTATGGCATTTTTAGGGGCCCATGCAGGGAGTGGCGAGTCACCGTCTGGCCATTTTTCCATGTTCCCTGAACATTGCGACGGGCAGACGCCATAGTCCCCATATTCCCAGGCCGCTAGTACCCTTAACAGTTCACCCCAATAGCCTGGTACTTTCTCTTCTCATTTCCCACAATAGTCCTACACTGGCCGGGACTTGTCCTTGGGTGCATTGTTATATGGTGTAGACAGGGATAATCGCCGGTCAGTGTCACGCCACATTTATATTAAATTTGTCAAGGGGCCTCTACGTGTTGGCGTCCCCGTGGCCCCACGCAAGCCCTCCAAAAGTCCGGGCCATTTTTATGGCCCGTGGTCTTGAAAAACTCAATTATGTGCTATTGCAGCGAACAAATTGAATCTATAGTTATATACACGCCGTGACAGTACCTTAAGGGCTCAGCGGAAGATCAGGGCTTGGTTTTAAAATACCAGCATTATGCTGAGTCTGATGCCCCTTTCAGGACAAGATTATGTTGTTAGTTTCAAATTTGTTAAAAATTATACCTACACTACACCAATGTATTTTGGCCTGAATAAAATGATTTTCGTTCTTTATTTCTTATGTAAATAACTAGCGGTCCAGGCGTCGTTGTCCTGCTCTGAAAAAATAAAAATGTAGAATACAATTCCAGCGCCAAGTATTTGTCTACATTGACATTATTAAATTCGTAATATCTTTTAAATGGAATGTCCGATTTTAAAAAGTAATCTAAAGGTATTGAAACAGTCTTGAATAAGAAATGATTTATTTTGATAATGATTAATACAAAGGTATGGATAATATGGTCTGATTTTGATCGGCATTTCTATCAACTTTTAAAATGTAAAAAAGTAGTTATAGTGACATAACTACAATATTTAGATATCTGGTATCGCTATTTTTTTGTAGATATTAATATTGTAGAACATTTTTTTTGCTCTATCATTAATAGTTTTCGCAGCGCTTCCGAAGAAAGACATTTTATAGCTAGTTTTTTACACCTTGGGTTAAATTATTGAAGTTTTAGTAGTGAATAGGGATCTTTTTTTTTTTAATAATTATAAAATATATTACTTATAGATAATTTAGATTTCTAATATTCAAAGAATTTTTGAAATCAGTTCAGTAGAGTTTGAGCCAATTCGTTACAAAAATATAACAAATACAACAAATAGGTACTAGATATGATAATTTTATATCGAGACACGTATTTAATTCGATTCATAATCATAACTTAATAACGGTAATTTGATGATATAAAAGTATAATTTTTCTGCATAACGAGAGAAAATTATTTTTATCTTTCTTTGTACATATTTGTCGAATAGTCTGATCAAATATTCGGCTCCTTTCTATTGGTTGAGTGCAAATATACCATTTGTTGCAACTCTAATAAAAACTAGAATAGCAAAAAGATGCGACGGATAGAATTTCTAAATACCAAATAAAGAATGGCAATAAATTTGTTAATAACAACATTTGCTTTTAGCCGCGTTGTAATAAATTTTACGTACATGTATTTTTATGAAGACAATGAATGATTTACGTAACTGTTGATGTGTGAATTGAGGTTTAAACTGTAAAGTAGGTATTGGGATTTTGTAGATTTTCTATTTGAAGTAATTCCAACAAATGAACACAACAGTTTTGATTATATAATTAACGTGTTCACTTCGATGACAACGACATCATAAAAAATATTTTCAATATAAAAATTAATCAAAGTATTTAATACAACAATTTTATTCAACTTAATTTTCACTGGACATCATTTTTCCAAGAATTTTCCGGTAAATTAAAAATGGAGTCTATTTTCTATATCTTCTTTCATGTTTATAAGTAGATACACTTAAGACCCACTTCTGTATTTAATGAATAATAATAAAATTTATTCAGATACCTACATGGAATTAATTTCAAATTTACGTAAATAAATGTCACAGCTCGGTGAATCGATATTGGCACTGTTTGTCCAAAAACTATACTATAAGTACAAAAATTGTCTATAAAATTATATTAATAAATAAGACACTGTACAGGCAACAAATATGAAGTACCCATAGTTGTATAGGTGATAATAAGACAAAGCAGATGCCTTACAAGGCTGAATACAAGGTTGTCACAGTACAATGGCGTATAAAAAATAAAACAATGTATAAATGAATACAATCAGTTCAACGTCCAAATATTAACGACATGCATAATATTTTCCATTGATTAACATGCAAGGGTAATAATAATTTTTAATAATAAAAATGCATTTGAATTTTTTGGGTTCCATAGTGTTTTGGAATAAACTGAATCCTTATAAAATTCTTATGTCGGCCTGCCTATCCGTTTGTCACATTTATGTCTCAAAAAGTGCAGGATTTGATCTATAATGAACTAAATAAAAATAAAAGCTGGTCTAATAATAAAATAATTCTGGATATGCCTGATATCCCAAAAAAAGTAAAACCAATTTATTTTTCAAAATTTCAAGACCCCGGCGGGAATTAAGGACTTGTGATAAAATTCTTAATAAAATAGATGTTATTTGTGTTCATGTAAGGTCGCTCTTTTTTGATAGGTTTAATTGAAAAACAGATTCTTTTAGATAGCTAGATAGATCAGAATTTTTGTCTTTTGAAGACTAAGGTGGAACACTTGTATGTGTTCCACCTAAGTCCACCTTAGTCTTCAAAAGTTAAAAAAAAATATTTTTACAAGTTATTATAGGTACTAAATATCTGTTGTATATTCAATTTTCTTTCAACGTTGTAAAAATCTATATACCCCCTGTAATTTTTGAACTAAGGAATAGAACGTTTTGAAAGGAATCTAGGTAGTTCGTCGTCAGCCATTCACAGTCCACTACTGGACATAGGCTTTCTCAAGACGGTGCCATATTACAGTAGTAGTAGTAGTATAGAGTATAAATACCTAAAATAAACATTATTTTGAACAAGATTTTATCAGCAGATTTTGAAACATGAGGTATTTTCTATTGAGGCATTTTTGGGATCTAGAGACGAATAATAACTTACTTTATTACTTTTTCAGGCTAAGTGTAACAGTACACTATTACCTAGTTACCCTCTAACAGTGTACTGGTACTCCACTACTAGCTACTAGCGTAATGATAACAGTATCATTATATGTGCTAACAAATAAAGGTCTAACAGTAGACAGTTTATTTATAATTTCATTTCAGGAAAACATGTCCCATAGTCATAATACATATTAGATTATACACATTATACATTACACACAACTACATTAATAATTACAATCATAAGAAGTTACATATACATACATATGTACATTCACATATATACACAAGTTATACTTGCATTACATTATTATGCCTAACACAGCAGTGCCTAATGTAGGAACAGCCTACCCTGTCAGCAATCTTCGCTAGGACGGCGTTGGTGCTAGCGGGCTCCCGGCGCACCAAGAAAGCGCATCGCTTCCTAATGGGGGTCTGAAAGCAATCGGTGCTCGTAAGGGCAAACATGCCCGAGGCGCTGCAGTAGCGAGGCAGGCCCCACACCGCCCTTAGGCATTATTGTATTGGACATGAACAACCGTGTAGCTTCTCTGTGAATAATTAGCCCACAGACTGCACGTGTCACGTGTAGAGAGATGTACAAGAAGCTTTGAAAAGCATTATCTTTTCTTTCTGTGAGCACCGTGCAAATCTGCGGGCAATCATATTAGCTCTGATGGACAAGTCCCTTCGTTCCCTTTCAATGTCTGCATTATCATTAAGGTCAGACGTAACCACATCTGACCTGACATCTTAAGTTTTTTAATTGAGCCACCCACTATAAGGGTGTGTTTATACGCCAAATAGAGGGGATACTTAGAGGCTTCCTCGCATCCGGCTCAAAAAACATGCATTTACTTTTATTAACATTGTATATGTGACCGTGACTTTCAGCGTACGCTACACGTGTTTAAACTAATCTTCTCAAGCCGCATATTGATGCGCTCAGCAGCACCATGTCATCTGTGTAGCTAATTCCAAAGTATGACATACTCATACGACACCAAGTCAAATGCATTAGATATATCGAGAAAGCATGCGTATATTCTGGTTTCACGGTCCACATAGTATTTGATAGTATGCTTAAGGCACAATATCTTACATTGGTAAACCCCTCCGCACGTGTGGTCTGCCAGGCATTTGGGCCATTTTATCGTTCTAGAACTATTTCAGCGATTAAAGGTAAAAACGACGATTGGGAAGATGAGAATAAAATACTTCAGTACATTACAATATAAAAAAACGTTTCGTAGTTATAACATTTTTAAGTTAAACAATAAGGCAGCGTTATCGCTCAAATGATCTATTATTATACAATTGTATACTCATGTCGTAGTATTATACAATTCATCGTAGATAATACACAATTGATAAGCAACTTTATCAGTCCTACATCATTCTTAGATAAAGCCGAAATTGTTATCATTGTGTTTGAAGACAACAAATCGATAGCTAAAAACGTTTTGATTTCCTTTTCGTATTATTTAAGGCAAAAATATATAATAAACGTAAGGACTGTGAGGTATTTTACATATGTTAAATTTGTGGGGATCGGTTTATATTGGTTATATATTCAAAGCAAAACTTTCACTAAGCTGGCGTTCTTATCTTATTTCTGTTTTTTTTATAAAGTAGATATATCGTTAGTTATATATCGTATAGCAACAAATAGTATTACATAAATCTATAAGTGATAAAAAAGGCGAGATATAAAAACTTGGCCTAAAAGTAATGCAATATGCTATTATAATTGTCATAGTGATAACAGCGATTAGACTAAACTTATGGCGAACCGTGAAAATAAAAAATCTCACTGCTTGTTTTCTTATCTTAACCTTACAAAGTCACAGTCTTGCAAAACGGAAAATGACAGTACAATACAATAACTTAATTTACTTAGCCTATAACAACAACAGTAACCAACAGCCGCCATATAAACGGTCCTTCTTACCGATTTCAGTCACCGAGACCCCTGAAATGCGATCATTGCATCATTTGTGTACCGCTGGGCGAATCAAATTTGCTTTTTGATGATTTAAATACCGCAAACGACAATTAGAGATATATCTTACTATATTATCTTTATTTTTAAAGATAAGTATCCGCTAGTATAGCTAGTACACCGATAACTGCAATACAAATAAATTATATCCTACAATATCAGTTTACAGCTGGTACATCGTAGAAGCCTTGTAAAGTCGAGCCATATTACCGCAGTGATTGTATAACACCCCTATATATATGTATACATACTTATGAAGGAACTACTGCATAACAAACATTTTATTTGACACGCGACCTGACCATACTACATTGTACCAATTCACATAATAACTACTGCTTCCTATAAAGTTAATTACATGTTTTTTTCTTTTCAAATGTACTATGCCAAGGTGAAACGAGCCATAAATCTGAACCAATTCTAGATGTTTTTTCTATAAACTTTCATTACGATTCAGTGATTCATTTAAGGTCAATTTCCTTTGGCAAGTTTTGTAATGCCTCAAGTGAGGTGGTGAAAATAGGTCAGTTACGATGGTTATCAGCGCGTGTCCTTCGTGATAGCTAAACATAGAATTATTAACTTTTAACAATCTTATTATTTTTATAGATTCATAAGACACCGATCTTTTGTGTCACTTCAAACTTGCTATACAGACCATACGGCATATGATAGGTCCAAACCAAAAATATCCCGTATATTAAAAACCAACATTGTGGTATTTTAGAAATTTTGGATTTTGGATTATTAAGATTAAGATTTTTCAAGAACTGGTTAAAGATACCTCATGTCTGCGATTAACACAACCTTTTTATTCATTACAACCTCATTTCATTACTACATAATATTATTATAAATCTTATCCGTGCAGGAATGGAGAAAGAATACAATTTCCTGTGTTCGGGCGGCCTGTCGTAAGAGGCGACCAAATAACCCACAGCCAGGTGGTAGTGCATTTGCTCAACTGGATGGCTACCACCTCTGGTCTAAGGTATGTCGCCAAAACAACCTTGAGTTGTGTTCCAGCATTAGTGACCAGGCTCCAGTCTCCCTTAATAGAACAGCAGCGCATTTTTAGCACCTTTGGTGTTCCAAATGTCCATAGGCGATGGTAACTGCTTTCCATCAAGTGGACCGTCTGCCTATCTGCTGAACTCCTGCAATAAAAAAATCAAACATATCACTCGCCTTACATACGTCTAACATAAATAACACAAATTATCTCTATAAATCTAAAACTGTATAAAAGCTGTGAAAACATAAAATATACATACTGAAGTCGAAACAGAGTTAAAATTTAATATATTATCAAAACACCTCATATGAGTATTTACATTAAAAAAGTTTTTTTTTTATTACTTAATAACAAGTATGGCGGCTAACCCTTTTAATTAATTATTTCCTCATTTTATTACACCATAGTGTATTGTCATATAGACCACAGCTGTAGGCTAAACTTCATTCACTTAGCCTCCGTAGTTTATTAATGCAATGACTGTCATATACACAGACAGACAGACCGATATGACTTAGACATAGATTTCCGTTAAATAGAAGAAAAACTTAGAAAACGAATTATTACATTTTTTTACAACAACAGCTGTGGCAGTTTAAAGTATGTATCAATCTCATAACGCGTTGTGTTATTAAACGGGGGAAGAGCCTGCTTATTCGATTTAATAATTTTGTTTTCATTATTTTAATCGCCTGAATAAATATAGAATAATTTCAAACATCCTTTTAGATATTTCAAATTGACCACGCCTTCTCATGTATGTAATGAAGTTTTCTAATTGCACAATAATACGTAAACGAGGCTATTTACGCATTTATACATTGTATTCGCAGGCCCAGAAAAGTGCGTGTTTTAGTTGTTTTCTCATTTCGTTTAAATTTTAATAAGTAATAACCAATAACCAATTTCTCTAATTTATTTTACAATACAATTGTTTTAAAGCAGGTATTTATCCTTCCAGTATTTGAATAATTATTATACAAAAATTACCTTTAATCAAAATTAAATATTATAATCGGGTGTATAACAAACACACTGTTACGAGTCGTGAGACTCGAATTAAATTGTCGTTAGAATTACTATAGAGCTTATTAGAACTATTCAAACACGTATAACACAGGTAAATATAACCGAACACAACAAGTCCAAACGTAATGCAGAAGGTCATAATTCAATAAAACGCGCAAAGTCCGTTAGTTATTAGATTCCGAATTATGGTAGACACGTCTCGCTTCGTTCGTGGTTCTCGCTCAACAGCCTCCCACCTCCATCAGGTCATTGTTTTATACTGCACAAATGCAACATGTCCGCCCGGCAACGTGGACCGAATTTCCTAGAATCAGTTTTTACTTTAAAATCCGTAACACCTGGCTAATGATTACAATACAACAATTGGCATACGAATAAGTAAACAAAAGAAGACGATCATAAAAGAATTTCAATGTTATTAGTTCAAATGCCGACGGGTAATAAATGTGCTTTGTGTCAGATATGCAGGTGGTTTTTTTTTTGTCGGGACCTGAGTTGTTCACAATATCTTAGAATAAATTATGATTCAACTATATTTATGACATACAGCCGTGCCATATGCCAAATATATGTTGTATATATCAGGTTAATGAACTCTAAAACAGTTTGACCGATCATCCTAAACGTCGGTATATATAAATGTTTTATATGACAAAAGTTGTTATGCTATTCGTGACAGCTAAATCAACTGAGATACGACTTTGGAGAAGACTATCAATTTTAATAAAATAACCTTATGTCTTTAGGTACGCAATTTATAAAGAAATTGTTTTTGCACGGACAAAAAACCGCGAAGGAATCTTTATAATTCAAACAATACGGTTCTGTAATTGGTTTAATTACATACATGTCTTAAAATTAATTAAAAAGGAACATCAAATACAACATTTCACACAGTTTCAATGTTAAAGAATGTGTAATGGACCAATTTAAGACTATTATACTCAATTAAGACTTCTTTCGCACGTTTAAATTGCTTTTTAAAGTATTAGCAAACTCTGATACGATTACAGTGTGGATTATAGACATATTCAAACGTACTGTCTCTGCCGAAGCATTTCCTGTTGAGAATGTGCCATTTTATTTAGTGTGAATGACTGTTAATTAATGTTTCTTAAGGGCTGGTTATCCTTGACCTTTGTTATTTTAAGCATTAAAATTAAAAATTAGTTTGTTATTTAAAAATAATTTAACGAAATAGTTGTGATAGCTTTTCGGTTATGACAACCATGCGTTATTTTATGGATGTGGGTTTGAATCCTAGCTGGGTATCATGCACCACTTGATAGTTTTGTCGACGTATTTGTATGTTGTTGCAATTACTGCTTGTGAATTCTATATTATATCAAATTTATCGATATGTGGAACCAGAAATTATGCTGGTTGTCGCCGACTTATTGTAAATTTACCTCAAAATATAGTTTTCGTCACGCAGTGCTTAATATGAATATACAATTACAAAATAACACTTAGCTCTTTTAATTATAATAAGATATCCATAACATTACTTAACAGTCTTTGTACTTCTCTTTGAACTACTCTTGCAATTTTATAACACTTTTAGAAGTTCCGTGTTTTTTATGTTTTTCAAACTCAGCTACTAGAACGCTCAATATATCTTCACTGTTACCTTACTTTTGTATACTTTAAAATTCAATCTAATTTAATGCAATCCAAGAACCCTTTGGATAGCCTTCCGTTAAGCGATTTGGTTGAAATTTCACCGGGTATAATAATGTATCCTCGAATTTAAAGCTCTTTGCTGCTAATACTGAATTATAATTAATACTGAAAATGGTTCCACTTTATAAAAATGCACTGCATTTATATGGTTTAAACGTATCTGATTACACTCATACGTGGCAAACACGCGAAATTTTAGGTCGTTACGACATACATAATTATATAGCCATGTCGTTGTCATTGTTTTCATACTAATGTCACGGTTTATTTACTGTGTAATCATTCGCGGGTTAGCCTGCTGTTGTTGTTCAGTTTGTCACAGTGGCATATAAACTATCAAGTCTGTAGGATACGCCGTTTATCTTTAAGATGTCATCATTGCAATGTATCGTTCTACCATCGGGTCGCTCTGCCAGTGAACCATTATTTACTTCTGCCCTTGGCGGTATTGTATTGACTGATAACGTGCTTACTTTCATCTATACGTTATATCAAAGAATATTCGATAGTACCCTCGCATATACTACAAGTTCATGCAGCCTGGTTAAATATATTAAACACTACTTGTTACTCGCGGCCTCACCCGTGTAAATTAAAAATACCTTTAGACACACAAATAAAGACTACATAAATGTAGTCAAAAAAGTTAAAGGGTAGCCACCGTTTTCACCACTTTAGGTGGAGAATTTTTAAACACGGTGGTATACATACGCGTCCATCTATTCTAACCAGAAGCAGGTACATAAAATTATGTGCTTCTTACTTTGAAAATGATGGCTTTTCATAGAAACTTTCATCTCATTTTTCACCCCCTTAGGGGCTGAATTTGCAAAAATCCTTTCTTGGTACCTACAGTATTAAAAGAAACCGCATGCAAATTTTTACGATCCTAGCCCCAGTAGTTTGAGCTGTGTGTTCATATGTCAGTCAGTGAGTTTAAGTAATTATATAATGTAGGTAAAGGTAAATTAAATGTAGCATTATGAGTATATAAGCTCAATCCAATTGGAGTTCTTTAATTTACGCCAAACAATGACATTCTTGTCGCAACACGAAAGGCAACATTTCAAGAAACCGTCGCATTTTTGCACACAAACTAAATTATTGTTAACAACAATGAAAATGCTAGACCTATTTATTATGACTTTATAATAAATAATTGTATTAGAAGAAAAAACGTATAAAAAAGAACATACATACAACATAACATGTAAAAACTCGATGACACTGTTCTCTCAAACACTGTTTTTTAAACTGTTATTTATCACATCTCTATGCGGCCTCTTTTGGGTACTCTTCCAACTGGTATTCTGAAGTATGTCTTGCATTTTTAATGAATAATGAAGATACGAAACTGAAAGGATACGACGGTATTCAATATCATTGAATTAATCAAGTTTATGTGTACATTTTTCCAAATTGAAACACATAAATAAACAAACTATTTTGTCTTAAGCTGATATTCAGCTACAAAAGAGTCGTGGAATCAAAGTAGATAGTATTAAAAGTTATGAAGAAGGAAAAGCAAACAAATTTCATTATATCTTATTTACCACTAACATGTTAATCTACCTATATATTTTGTTAGGTTGCCTGGAAGAGATTGCTAACGGCAAGGCCATCTATTATTGTGCTAAACATTTATTTCGGTAAGCAGTAAAGTGTTGGCTATCTAAAATTTCAGAAAATTTTAATTCTACGATTCGAAAATCGCGAAAGTACTTATGAACATGAGGTCTAAGAGGTGATTTTTTTTCAATGTATGTACAAGACATGTGTGGTATCGTGAGCCAGTTCTTGAAAAATCAGGGTTACGTTGCTTTTAAAACCATTTTACTTATATTAATAGCTGGGGAGAGGTTTGATTCCGCGATCATAAAAATAGTGTCTACTCTCTAATTAATAAACTACGAGATAAAAATTCTTAAAAATAACCAGCTGGTAGAAGCGAAATATGTTTTTAACAACTAGTATAAACAAGAGTACTTTTTGATATTTGGAATATGACCAAAACATTGAACGTAATCACCTCACTCTATCGCTCTGAGCGGAATGACAATAATTACCAAAGTACATTTGGTAATTATTATAAAATTTGTATCAATTATATCATAATAACCTTTTTATTTCTTCAATTAATTACTAATTTACTATACCTTTATTTTTTGCTTCTGATTAAATAATTACATAAACAGTATGTAAGTCATTAGATTATACATTGTACTTTTTGTACTACGACCGTACTTAATTAAGGCAACAATAGGTTTCGTATCAGCTTCGTAGTAAAACGATGACTGGTTTTCTAAGAAATTTATTCCACTTTCGATTGTTGGCGTCAAACTGTCTGTAGCCTATTACAAGGCATTACATTATTGAAAGTGAATTCGAAGGTCGAATACCTGCGTCATTATACATTGATAACCGGACAGATAATTAACTTTTAAGAAGTTTTCTTGGTGAGTTATCAAAAGAGAATAACCTAATACATTTTTAATAATGAGAAAAAAATCCTTACATAATCGTCAGGTCCGTCCGTCTATGTAAATTTTAAAAGCTTTTGGGTAAATATGGATGAAAGTATATTATATGAACCAACAAAGGTGTAGTGAAAATGAAAATAAAATATGAAACAATTTTTTTTTAATAAGATATCATTAGTTCATCTAAAAAAAACACTTTTATGATAAATTTCTATCTAAATTAATAACCCATAGGTGGGTCCATAGTGGGATGTGGCTCTTGGAATTATTTTTTGGTTCAATTTTAAAGACTGTATGGGAGATATATGACCTAGATACTTTTAATAGAAAGACAGAAGCTCCACCAACCTCTCCTGGCTTAGTCAGGTTTCACACAGGTATAGAGCATGGCACTATTCCACTTTAGGGCTAACACTTCGTACAAAGTTTTAAGTATAATAGAGGGCACGGTCAGGAATCACAATTAGTTAAAATAAATTTGTTAGGAAATTATGAGCGCACGGCGCAGTGTGCTGTTTCCAAACGTTGACTCGGAACATCCAAAATGGCTGCATGCAGTAACCTCGTTCGCGAACGATGTTGGTCTGAACCCTTGCCAGGACCCAGTACTGTGCGTAAATAGCATTTCCCCCGCCTCAAAAAATTAATAGCCAGGTTCCGGTCATCGTTTAGGGAGCGGCAGCACATTGGAAGCAAGCACCTTTGTTATTTCAAATGTCCATAGGCCACGGTAACCGCTTTGAATCTGATGGGTCGCCTGCCTGTCTACTCGTGCAATAAAATAAAGCTTCAGTGAAATATGCGAAGATGTAAAGGTACCTTTGCACAGAGCTAACCCGGTCAACACTTGTTGAGACGCGAATACTGTTTAGGTGGTAGGTCTGAATACGGCATTGGGAGGCAAAAACTACCTGTTTCTATCCTCAAGCAGTAGGCTCCCTGGCTGGCTAATCGTCAAAAAATAAGAAAAAGCCTTAAACCGTGTTCACACCAAGACTAATGTATGAGTATTTATTAGTAGAGATATTATTTTCAAAGTTCGTTGACATCCTACAAAACTACCGTCAACAAATCGTGGTGGTTGTAATGATTCTAATGACCGGTAAGGACACTCAGACATTCCTTAGCCTTCGTGACCTCAACCAATTACATCGTCCAATAATGAGACACAGGAGTATTTTACAAAATGATATTCTGACGTCCCAATACATGTTATTAATGTCATTTGTGGGTATTACGACGCAATTTGCCGACGGCACAGCGATCGGGAATGGGTGTATGCTGTCTACTAAGAGTATGCTGGAAAAGGCTGAGTGGTCTGCTTCTGTATTTCAAATATAAATTCACAAAATGTATGTATATATATATATACACCTAAAATTAGATTAGCCTAGTACTACTATTTTTCATTTTCTGAATATTCTTATTCTGAAAATGTTACTGTGTAGACGGCCAAAGGAAACAAATATACAATTTTATCTTAGGAATGCACCGGTTGTCACTATTTTATTGCACATAAACTAAAAATCACATATATTAAAAGTATTACGAAACACTAGAATTAGCGGTCTTTTTGCTATAAGCGACGTCTTCCAGAGAACCTTCGAATCCAAAGTGTCTTATGCATTGAACAAATATATTATTGAGTGTATAATAACAATTATGCTATTATTAGTTGTGTTTAGCACATATGTATATAAAAATATGAATTATAATTAGAATTCATTAAGAAAATTTAATAACTAGATAATATAAAAATGTATACTTACGAGTATATTTAACTCATTGCCAGAATTTGACTTTCCCCATGCCTACAACCTGAATGTTCTCAAGTCTCATATCTACTAGGCAAGTGTTATCCATCTTAGACATTTCTTCGCCTAGTATCAAGCGAAATCATGGTCAAACGCGAAACTATATTTAGAACAATAAAAAATTACTAAATATAAAAAATATAACTTACGTACATTGATATACACATGAAAGAAGAGTAGTACATTAACTAGTACATTTTAATACAAAAAGAAAATATTGATATCTGTATATTATATCTTCAGCGCAAAGATCGCAAATGCTCTCAACGAATAATAAGCCAATTCACATCGACATGACTGTTCAGAGCAATGATATATTTATAAGTTGATTAGTGTGACTAGTATGCTGGCTTCAAGGCCTACTATTACATTATTAGCCAAAAGGTAATGAAAAGCAAAATATTATTCGGTGTGGTGCTTGATTTCACCACCGCGGCCCAGCATGTTGGCAACACCAGCAAACAATTGAAAATTGACTTTGTCACATAGAAAATTTTCCTACGATGTAATGGTGCAAATTTAAAATATTTAATAAAATATCTCTCGAAGTACAATTTTACCCTTCCTTAATAGTTTGATTTAATCAATGACGACATCTACTCCAATATTTCAACATGTCTCAACAAGTACTAAATACTAATCTGAGTACAAGTAAAGTTGTCCAACAAGAAGACAAACAACATAATTATTTAGTAAATGGGGGGTCGCAGCCATAATTTACTTCGCGCTATAAGGGGTCATTTTGCATGTCATTATGTGTGGAATTCAGCGCTTACGCATTGGCTGGACCGGGGAGGCGGCGCGACCCAACAGCCATGGCGGCGCAAAATAATACCTGTGTTTTGTAAATATGGTTTAAGTTACAGTTCTATTACCAGCATTTATTGAGTATAGTGTGCATTTACAATTGTATATATCTGAGAAGTTTATTTCTTTTTACTAAAATTCGTGTTAAGTGCGATAAGTGGGAGTTCCAATGGCCCACTTCCCACTCTAGCCCATCCCCTTATTCCAACGCCATATTCCACCCTAAAGGCATATATAAATGTGACATTGTACATTATTCATACATGAAATCAAAGCAACCACACAAAAGTGGCTTATGCAACTTAATTACCAAAATACTGAAAACTTATTATATCCCTACTTAATATTATAAATGTGAATGTAAGTGTGTTTGTTACGCTTTCACGTAACCACGGTTTTTACACTACCATGTAACCACGGGCCACTACTAGCATCAACGCAACGTTATTGTATATTTTATATCAGAATATTGTTTGTTATCCTTTATATGCACGCACGCACACACGCGTTCGCACGCATGGGCACAGGCGCGTGCATAAACACGTTAACACCTTTTTAGTAATAATTCAATTGTAGAGATTAAAATTGTTATTCAGTTACACACGTACTTGATGTACCGCGATACAGGCTAGTCCTAGTGCGAAACCTATTTAAGCATTATTTCTGTATATTTTTTTTTATCAATAAATTGAAATTGCAAGGCTGACAACTGATTTCGCCCCTGGTGTTGCAAACATTTATAGACGATGGAAAACACGTTCATTAGTTGGGCCGTCTGCCTGTTTGCCAGATTCGCATTATTATTTTTAAATTTCTGTCAATGACTGTCTCAATTTGCAAAGGGATATTCACCGATTAACACAATATTATGAGCTAAACAGAATAAGCGTAAACATTGATAAATGTTCACAAATAACTTTTACCCGTAAAATTAAACCCATATTATTTAACTACACCATCAACAATCAACCTCTTAAGCGTGTTAATGAAGTCCGAGACCTTGGCATTGTTTTGGACAGCAAAATGATTTTTGACAAGCACATAAATGTAATAGTGGACAAAGGCTATCGTAATCTCGGATTTATAAAACGAACGTGTTCTTTATTTAACAATGTCACATGCTTAAAATCTGTGTTTTTTGCATATATCCGCAGTTTGCTCGAGTTCAGTTGTAGCATCTGGTCACCACAGTACGCTACATATATAAATCAGATCGAAAGAATTCAACAACTGTTTATAAAATATCTCAATTATAAAAGCAAGAACTCCTTTGCTACGTACGAAGAAGCCTGCCAATTTTATAACATCACAAGCCTTAAAAATAGAAGACAGCTTCTTGACATGTCTTTTCTTTACGATATCGTAAATTCTCGTTTAGACTGTCCTACTCTCACCTCATCTGTATCCCTCGCAGTGCCAAATCTCAAAACACGGTCTAGCCACAACAAATTGTTTCACGTGCCCTGTAGAAGAACTAATTATGGCTTAAATGAAGTGCTTGCTCGTCTTACTGCCACTTATAATAACAAATTTAATGATGTAGATATTTTCTACCATTCAAAATTAATTTATAAATCAAAGATATTCGAAAAATTAGGCTGATAGTTTAACTGGCTTTTAGGTATCATAAAATATATCCACACATTTGTCTGTATATTTTTTATTTTTATTAGTGAATCATATATACGTATATTATAAATATATATAATATGAATACCTATGTATTTATTATATATTATTTTCGTTTAACTTATATACTATATATATAACATATACTATATAGGGGATAATTCAGCAGGCACTATTTAACATTATTTTATTATATTAAATATACTACATTCATATAGAGCTTAACATAAGCAAACTGTTTATTGCGGTCTTGGTTTTGCACAAATATACTGTAAAGTGTGAAGTATCCTGTAATTGGCAACATTCATATTAAACAGAGTTGATTGTTTTAAGTTATAAGCAAGCTGTTGGATATGTAATAAATAAATAAATAAATCAAACTGCACAGACCATCCAACACTCGTTCTCGTCAAAAACTACCTAAGTAATACGAAGAAATAAGAGATTATAATTTCAATGTGTAACGTAACAAGGTGTACATGAAAAATTAGAGCAAGCTAAAGAGTTTGTATACCTAAGGTACATGTTTACAAACAAAGTATTTTATTGCTGATTTTATTTAAATTTATTTAATTTTATTAATTATTATTACTATTATTTAATAAAATTGGGTAGTTTTGGTCTTACGCCAAAAAGAAAAGTTGCACTGCAAATCAGCGTTGTGTTGAATATAATTCCGGCACAAGAATATACTGAGTGCCACCCTTGTTTACTAAAAATACGGCGTACAAATACTCAATAATATGCTTTAATAATGTATAAGGAATGTAATTATGTCGCTATTTCAGCTAAAATAGGTTTAGTGGTAAATGTATCCAGGTAAAGTTAATTATACATAATATTAACACGTTCTTCAGAACATATTTATAGCAAAGATGAAGTAATTATTGCTCAATCAGGATCCAATATAACCGGGATGGAAACTAAACTAAATATTTTTTTCTATCACAACTGGAATTATACTTTCTTTGGTGCTAATATTAGTAATTTACGGAATATATAGAACGTGCCACAAGCAAAAGAAGAAATAGTTATTTAGGCAGGTATAGAAAACAGCCCGAGCGACACAAGCTCAGACGACTCCACCAGCCCCTGCAAGAGTGGTTATATCCAAATTTATTGTCAATTTTTATAAGAAATAAGGTAGAATAAAAGTGCAGTTTAGACAATACTTATTCCGCCATCTAGCGGCGAGTAGTTTATAATGCAGAGAAAAATTTAAATGACAATGAATGAATGATTGTACATCTGCATTTTTCACGATCCATTCTTTTCATCACGGTCGCCAGATGTTGCGGATTATTTTATATTATAAAATATCTTGTTAGCGTATATTTAATGTATTATAAATTTATTACCGAAAACGTAAATTAGTAAAATCCGCTTCTAAAACATTATATTTGCTTTGTTCGAACAGAAATTTTTTCACAAATGACAAACATAAAAACAAAAAAATAATATCACACATAAATTTAAATTTTGAAAAATAAAACATTCTAAAAAGTTCCAACAGTATTTATGCCATCGGTAAAACAGCCAGGTATGTTCCGTTTCACGCTCGCGGTCCATTTTATCGAACAAACACAAGAAATTTAGCTTTAATGTTAGTTATTTCTTGCGTAACAAGGATTTTAGTTGGCCAATGTCAAATTGACATTTGAAATTTTGTTCGTTTGGTTAAGTTTACTTCGGAATTTTTGGCGGCAACCTGAAGAATGATTTTTGCTGTGCTGTTTTATTTTCAATTTTATGGGTATTTAGCATTGAGATAAATAATTAAAGCAAATAATACACGAGTGAAAATCTGTAATTGAATTTTTAATAACTTACAATTTCATAAAGAATAATAAACATTAATTTATGAAAAGAGTTGTTGAAATGTTGTTTAATGCAGATTTCCCTTCCCATCTCATGTTCAGGGTCCTTATTATAATCAAAGAATTTTAGACAAAGATCACAAATTTGTCTTCTCTGCTTCCATTATATATATAGTCGTTCTTGTTCTAGAATCTCATCCATCACGTTTGTCTTCATCGGAGTTAAAAAGACAGTCAATTCTTAGAAATTGTTGTAAATTTATATCATATTTTGCTTTAGCAACTGCATCATCAGATGCTGCAGGCTCATCGGGCTTTTGAAGTTTTCCTTGCAAAATTTCTTCAGCGCCGGGTATTGCTCTACACTGTCTCAATATGATACCGCTAATGCTTATAGTTTTTACCATCTAGGTGCATTATGTTTACCCTGAAGCCTCTGCGATCGCCTTATCCATTGTGAACGTCAGGTCGAGTACAATGCTAGAATATTGTATTTATTCTTTCCTAGTTAAAATGTCTTTATTGGATCCAATTCCTTAACTTTATTACTCTGCTACCATGTTAGTTTGTACGAATAATTGGTATTTAGAATTGAGATAAATAATTAAAGCAAATAATATAAGAGTGACAATCTGTAATTGACTTTTTATAAGTGACAATTTCATAAAGACATACGAGTGACAATGTTTAAACGCGTTTAAGGCGTTAAATAGCCATTTTTGTTGATGATTAACTTTGACAGTTCTGTAAACTTATTTACCGGTAAACTTAGCGTTGTGCAAGACGCTTATCGTATTTAAGGGTGGTAAATGCGTTTAGTGCTTCTTAAATAAAATTAAGGAACGTCATGCAACCCGCCCTAAAGAATAACAATAGCATTAAATAATTATTTCCATGTTCAAAAATAACGCTGTCTCTAATAATATATGCGAATCTAACGCAAGTGAATTCTAGTTACTTAGTTTTTTAAATATAACATAGATGGCTCTGTTTCGTTCGCGATAAAATTAAAATTAAATAAAGCTATTGGAGACGCAATCAGGCAATCTCCGCGGGTGGGGTTATGTACTCAATGTATGGCCACCCCTTATTCCCCAATCAAGAACAGGTGCCCGGAGAATATTGAACCTTGCACTTACCTCGCAGTCAGCCACCAGCCCACGACAGCGCTGGTTCAGGGTTCTGCCGCTGCTAGTCACGTGGCGATAAAGGCGACAAAGTCCTTCTACACGAGCCCCGGGGGCGCAAGGGACGCAGATACACTGACACTAAAGTTTATAGCTTCAGGCGAATGTCCAACTATTTGACTGGATGCGGAAATCTTCGATAGCGAATTGACTGTATTTATATATAAAAGCGGGTGCGATATTATGTGCGTGCGTCGCGTTGGCGTAGCGTTTGGCAACGTACTAAACTCACGCGCCGAGCGAGCGGTGACAACATACGGGGGTTGCAAGGCGCTATAAACCCAAGACACAATTATTAATTGGGAAATAAGTGGCGCCAACATTACTCCCGCCCTTAAAGGGTTGCCTTTAAAAAGAGAAGGGATGTACTTACTTGTACAAAGCGGAAATATAAAATATAAACATAAAAATAATAGATTATAGCGGATATAGTAGGCGTGAGTTACAATACATAAATAATAAGTGAAAATTAATAAAATAAGCGTAAATAAGATAAGGTAAATTGATGGTTGTTCAACTAACAGCCAACCAATGATGCGGTAAATATAAAAGAACTAAGTAATGGTTGGGTAGCGGACAAAGCCGTACTACAGGACGCAAGAAAGTTCCATTCGTAGTTCGTACTGAAGCTACGCGGGTAATTTCCTTGGAAGGATGAAACTTTTCTACTACACCTAGCAGCCATGAAAATAGCGGGGCGTTGTCGATTTTAGCTAACACAACCGTGCCAAGTGCCTCAAGAACAGCAGACATGTTCCTCTTATCCGGGACTTGCAAAACGTGCAGGTAACTACAATAAACGAGGATCCATCCTTTCCAGAAAGGCTTCTCTGAATTTTTAAATAAATTATACCTAGTAACTAGCGGTATATATTTAACTTTAGATGCGGGTAAAAATAAAAGCGATAATTTAAATAATAAATAATTACTCGATGCGGTAACGTTACAAAAGTCTAAATTAAAGTAAGAAGCGTGCGTGATATTTATGCAAAAATATGCAGTGCCAACCCTAACTTTACGGTAGGATAAAGGAGAATTGAAAATTCCTTCTGCATTGACGTAGCCGGTGTGCATGAAGCTTATAGTAACATATCGGAGTCGTGCGTCTACTATGTTAGCGTTAAACAAAAAAGCTAAATTCGCTTTTGACTTGAAACGTACATTACGTCTATGAACGCGCTGATGTACGATGCCACTCGCGAATGGAACCCAGACTTGCTGCTTTACTTGCATCAAAGAGAAGAAAGACGCAATTAATAAATTTTCCACAGTATCCTGACGCGGTATGATGTCAGGGTGCTGCTTTGGCGGGCTATTCCTACTTCGCAAAAATTTATTTCGTACGAACTTCAAGTTGTTTGCGGTAATAAGTGTACGTAAAGTTGGATTACGCGGACGAAGCTTTATACAATTGAATATAACACGATTTCTTACAAATTGGCTCCAAACAGAAGAGCGGGCGGAGAGCGGAAGAATGACGCAATCGTCATTTGTGTGGGACATCATAGTGCTTGCACTCAATTTACTTTCGACGTCTCCGGCGGGTACGTGGTCGATTCTTTTAAGAGGCCACGGAGTGGAAGTCAAAGAGGCCCAAGGTGGGCCGTTGTTCTTGAAGGATGAATTTAATTTAGCGGGTGATGAATAACGAAATTGACAATCACCATCTATTGCACTGATAGATGCTGATGAGTCATTAAGAGGTGCGGGTGAAATATAATCTTGACGAACATTGTCATCGATTATTGAATGGTAGACGGCCTGCAACGTAGGCGAAGCTACTGGCTTTCCTTCTGAAACAGGAAGGTGACAAAATACGGTTTCAAAAGTATCGTTGAAATTGTCTACATACGAATGTAATGTTACCAAACTTTGACTACATAATGAGTCGCATGTAGTATAGGCGCGGTGAGTCTCAACGTCGCACTGACGCTGAGAGTGAAATTGAGAGTACTTCTCAAGCTCAATTATATTTTTAATTGAGCTGTCTATGGGCTGAGGTTGCACCACAGAGCAGCACGATGTCACATGTGCACAGCATGAAACAGTTGTAGTGAGCGCATTGCCCATAACTACGTATCCTAAAACGGTTTCAACTGCCACTGGCCCGCCGTCGTCTGACCTGACGATATTGGGCCGCAGCAGGTGCGGGAATACCGAGGCACCGATGAGCATATCAATCGGGCCCGGCCGCGCGAACTTACTGTCGGCGAGCGGTAAGCCTTCCAAGTGTGGAAGAGCGGTTAAATTTATAAAAGCGGTTGGTAAACAACCAGTAATGCGATCGACAATTAAAGTTTTTACATTAAACTTTATATTTTTATTAAAGCGAGAATAAAAGGATAAGTGTGATGAGCCCTTAATAACTTGCTCCGAACCTCCTATGCCCTTAACGGATGTATAAGGTGTTTCATCAGGTACAATACCTAAACGATTAAAACATTCATGCGTTATAAAATTGCACTGCGAACCACTGTCTATTAGGCAGCGTACTGTATGCGCACGACCCGAGCTGTCATAGATAATGACTTGCGCAGTTGCAAGTAAAACGGTACGACATTCATCGCTCGGCAGAACTGCGGCTGCGTGCGCGGCAACAGTATTCGACGCGGGCATGGATGTTGAACAAAGCGATACAACATTGGTGCGGTGACTAAGGCTCGGCACATGTGAGTTTAAACTAATATTTTCGTTTGAAATATTTTCTTGCGAATTGCTCCCGGTTATACTTGCGGGTTTAGAACTCATTTCTTGAGGCGGATTTGGATTAAAATGTAATAAACTGTGATGTCTTTTCTTACACACCACGCAATGAGAATTTGAATTGCAAGCGGATGATTTATGTTTTAAACTAAGGCAATTTATACACGCTTTGTGTTCCTTAGCGGTGCTAAAGCGAGTCTCGGGGGACATGTTATTAAACGAAACACATTTATATAAATGTGAATGATGTAAATTTTTACATAAACAATTAGTTTCATTTATAGTACTAACAAAACTCTGTATTTTTGGAAAATTACTTGTGCGGGGTTTGTCACTACTTTCAATCCTTCTCGTCGCAATTGACGAAGTCGGGGTGCGTTGTAATATTTTAGACTGATTAGTTATAAAATCAACTAAATTATTAAACGACGGTATGGCGGTGGAACTATTTTCCATTTCGAAAGATCGAACAGTTTCATAATCAAGTTTCTTTAAAGCGATTTGTAAAAGGATTAAATCTGATAGATTATCTAATTTTAAATTATTTAAAGCCCTAGCGGCGGTTACAAAATTATCTAAAAGGTTATCGAAATTATTTGCGGATGCGGAAGTTAATTGTTTAAATTCAAATATTTGATTTATATAAATCGAAGCTAACATTCGCTTATCTTCATACTTATCTATAAGCGTTTGCAAAATTAAATTATAATTTTCGGCACTCGGCGTAATGCCGGCACAAGCAGTTTGTGCTTTGCCACTAATTTTACCCAAAAGATAATAAAGTTTTTCGGAATCCGTAAGCGATGCATTCTCGTGTATAGTCGACCTAAAGCTTGCATAAAAAATTGGCCACGAACGAATATCACCGTCGAATGCGACTAATTCTATAGGCGGTAGTGCGGGCCTATTTCGTGTCAGCGCGGTGCTTTGCGATAACGACTCTGACGAGAACTGATTCCTAAGGCACTTGATACGGCTGTACAATTGCTCAAGCGAAATTAAACTTTTATAACTAGGTTTAGCGGATGGGTTAATAACAAGTAAACGTTTGTTATAGCTATCCAAAACTTCCATAAATTCGGACCTAAATTTTTCAATATTTGACGTTGCTCCAAGGAAACCTTCTACGGAACCTTTGTCACTAGGTTGTAAGGATTTATATTCGTCGTATATTTCTTGGAAGTATTCAAATATTGCGTTACGCTTACTTTCCAAAATAGTTAATTCGGCATCTACTACCGAAAAATCTTTACTCTTTGTAGTCATTTCGGCGAATAGAATAACGTGAGTTATAATATAAAGGTAAAAGATCTGCGGGTCAACTTCGTAATTGCGATGTAGTAGCCGCGGTCGAGTGTAAGCGGTGACCAAGCGAGGCGATGCGACTTACGCGATTACAAACTACCTACAGCGCGAGATTTAAATATCTCGATTTATGGATTTGCGTATTAATTTATAAAATAAATATATAATGCGATATGAAATTAATATAAATTTATAATATATAATTATATATACTTATATAAGGCGTATATAAGTATATATAATATATAATTATATATACTTATATACGGTAATATAAATATAAATGCGATAAATATGGGACAAATAAGGTGCAATACCTAAGCGGTGTATTGAATATGAATACAATGTACTTTCCTAGCAATTAGTATAAGTTACATGTATATTGCGCTATCCAATACTTAATAAACTCTAATAATTAGAAGTTTATTATGGCTGTAATAGCCTAAAGCGGTGAAATTATAAAATAAGGGGGTATAAAAATAATTTAATAGGGCGGTATGAGTGGGATTTAGGATGGAAAAACCTCTAAATTAGGTATATTAAATTACAATATTATTTCGAAGGACCAGTATAAGGATAAAATATATTGCGGTATATGGCTTAAAGGTGCCAGAAATAAGGATCGGCTCGAAGGTACCAAAATAAGATGGAGACGCAATCAGGCAATCTCCGCGGGTGGGGTTATGTACTCAATGTATGGCCACCCCTTATTCCCCAATCAAGAACAGGTGCCCGGAGAATATTGAACCTTGCACTTACCTCGCAGTCAGCCACCAGCCCACGACAGCGCTGGTTCAGGGTTCTGCCGCTGCTAGTCACGTGGCGATAAAGGCGACAAAGTCCTTCTACACGAGCCCCGGGGGCGCAAGGGACGCAGATACACTGACACTAAAGTTTATAGCTTCAGGCGAATGTCCAACTATTTGACTGGATGCGGAAATCTTCGATAGCGAATTGACTGTATTTATATATAAAAGCGGGTGCGATATTATGTGCGTGCGTCGCGTTGGCGTAGCGTTTGGCAACGTACTAAACTCACGCGCCGAGCGAGCGGTGACAACATACGGGGGTTGCAAGGCGCTATAAACCCAAGACACAATTATTAATTGGGAAATAAGTGGCGCCAACAGCTATAGTCAAAAGCAAATAAAATCGCGGTAATTACTAGAAAGCCATAAAAATTAAAAATAATTTACTTTGATCTCTATTTATAACTTATTTTATAATACGATATAAAGTGTAAAGTTAATTTTTACACTTTGGAAACCTTATCCATAGATAATGTGATTATGTGTATTTATGAATTCACCTGTGAAAATCGTTTCCATAACCCGACAACTATATAGAAAAGAGAAACAATACGTATCACTGTCTAAGAATCTGCGAGAGCTCTCCTGATCTGGCATCCGTCAGCTGTAGTCTACGCTAAAATTTATATCCATTCATTGATAACCCTAGGTCAGTATACAATATCTGCCGTGGGATCTGGAGGCCAGAACACTAGCCTCCTTGTACGTGTGGCGCAAGGAAAAGGAGGCCAGTGTTGGCCGACTTGCCCCCCGTGAGATCGAGGGGCGCAGAGACGAGTTGCGCCAGGTCCAGGTGGCAGAGTGGGCGGACCGTCTACTGAACCCCAGCGCCGGCCTCGGCGTTATCCAAGTGGTGAGGCCAATCATGCCAGAATGGCTGCAGAGGCGTCACGGCACCCTAACGTTCCGCCTGACGCAGGTCCTCTCGGGGCACGGATGCTTCGGGAGGTACCTGTGTCAAATAAGGCGCGAACAGACGTCAGGGTGCCACCACTGCGTCGGCGACGACGAAGACACGGCGCTGCATACCCTCCAGGTGTGTCCAGCCTGGGACGAGCAGCGCCGTGATCTCATCGGGGCCGTCGGGGCGGATTTGTCCCTCCCGGCCGTGGTGAAAGCCATGGTTGAGAGTGCCGAAGCGTGGGACGCAGCCACCTCCTGCGAGACCGTCATATCCGCGAAGGAGGCGGCGGAGCGGGAGAGGGAGCAATCCACCACGCTCCCCTCCCGCCAGAGCCGGCGGTGGCGTCGGTAAGTCTTCCATGACGACCTCCAGCCGCCGTAGGCTACGGCCGTGCGAGCGACCGGCGGGGAATCCGCACCCGACCGCACATAAAGGCCGGAGAGGAGGGACGCGCGCCGATCCGCGCGCCCCCACTCACCTCGCGGTGAGGTAGAGAAGCCGGATAGACCCAGATCTCCGGCTACCAAATGGTGAGGCCAGCCCGCAAGGAGCCGGCCGCCGTCCATCAGGGCTGGTGGTGAATGCGCGAGCGAGCCCACAGCACGGACAAAGGACGCTCGGGATTGGACAGGGGTTTTAGTGGGTATCCCTAACCGTGGCGTGGCAATAGTTCTTCACATGTCAACGTGGGGTGCTAGTGCCATCCCGACCCGGTGAATCCCATACACGGGCCGCGACCTTGCCCCCTCGCGCGGCCTTCGGTCCTCAAACGGATTTCCCCTGTATAAAAAAAGGTCAGTATACAATATACGCTTTCTTATACGAATTAGTTATGGGGCAAACTTTTATAAAAATCATAGAAACTAAAACTCCCGTGTTTCAAGTGACAGAGGTTGGAGTCTGGCCGAGTAGCATGCATGTCTTAGGCAGGTTTTTAATAGATAGATAGATAGATAGATAACACTTTATTGTACACCATTACAGAAAACTTACGGACTACTAGTAGGTTATAATTTAATTGTGTACAAAGGGCGGTCTTATCGCTAAAAAGCGATCTCTTCCAGACAACCCGTAAATTAATGTGCGTATTGTTACAATTAACACATGCTGACGATGACTGGAAATATTATGATATAGCCTGAACACCGAAATAACCGACGCGTGATACCCACTTAAATCGTCCGTCATACAGCTGGATGGTATACCTTACTACCAACTGATTTGTCTTATAGCCGGTTCTTATATTTTTCTATCCATTCACTTGCGCTACCGGCGGTTGCATTTTGACATTACATGTATAGCTCTTATGTCAAATTTTAACCGGCCTACTACCTATTTTGAGAGTGAAGTTATTAGACTGGAGAAAAACGTTGAATTAACTAAACAGGTGATTAGAACTTAACTGTCGACATAATTGAGGAGCGTTTTTTTAGTGTTCACCAACATCTTTTGTATTTCGGTTAGGTAAACGAGCGGTATTGGGCGTTTTTGAATGAATGGCGAATGAATAGAGTGACGATATAACTAGACTAAATGAAAAGTCAATTGACGTCTGCAAAATCCGTCGAAGCTAAATGACATCACGAATTTGTTGCTTAAAAAGTAATAATACAAAATTTAGAAGTTACTGGGTTAGTATGGTATTTTATGACAGAGGCGTCTAATTTAATTTGACGAGTTATGTGCAATATTTTATGTCAATTTGTCATTCGCTTTTCAGTACTTATGTAACCTTGTGGATGTCGGTTAACGTATCAAATAAACAAATTAAACTGTAGTATTACAAACTTTGATTAAAAAGATGTTTGTAAACATGGAAGAAAAGAAAAAGCGTACAACAAATTTCTGTAATAGTGAAAAGTAGATTTTGACTGATCTGGTTATGAAATATAAACAAGTCATTGAAAAAAAACGGACAGATGCATGCATGCATGCAATTCTCGTTACGAACGATACTTCATCATATTCTTCAAAGAAATTCTGACGCTCTTAAAGAATTCGAGGCCTCCTTGTAACTATGTCTATATTATGTAGATATTCTAGCAAATTTATATTGTCATCTTCTTCCATTATGAAATTTAAAGCAGGCAACATTACTCAATGCTAAAATGATTAAATAAACAAATTTTTGTTTAAAATAACAGTGGAACATAAGTAAACACCGGCACCAGTAGCAAGAGTATTACGCAAACTGCATAAAACAGTTCCTTCAAAAGTCCGATTAAACTTTACCGGTGTTTAAACGGCTCAGATTTGCTCGATTAAGTGAACCAACTCATTGTCGTCGATAACCATGGATTATTTTGTGGAGATCACTAAAAGTTGCCTAAACAGTGGTTATTTTATTTTAACTATCGGTCAAATGTCTATGCACACCACCCTAAGGCATTTAGCCGATGGTTACAATAAAATAACCGCTAAAACTATATGGCTAAACAACGGTTATTTCATTTTAAGTATGTCCGTCCGTAAAAATCCGGCTTTAGACAAGCGTGGCGGCTATAGATATACCTTAAAAATATAGGGAGATCTGAGTACAGTAGTAGGACATTTATTGGCTGATATCATTTTTTTAGAAATTGGCTAAAACTAAAATATTAGACATTCCATCACCTGGCAGAAGTTTCCAATCAAGGCGCATTAAGCATTCATCGGTCTGTAAAGCTGAGTCAGGGAGACATAATTAAATTTGCACACGACCGTGCCGTCGACTTCCCATTTTGTTAAGTAATGAACTATCGGATTTCTGTTCCGTAATAACTGTTAAGATTTAATGTCAGCCCCGATTTAATTAATTCCTGAGTTAACAACGCTAATCTGGTTTTAAGGTCTCTTCTTTCAAATAGATGGCGTTCTGGTAATATACTTTTTTTATTGAGTGAGTGTACCAGACAAGCAGACGGCCCGCCTAACGGGAAGCGGTTACCATCGTCTATGGACATTTGCGATACCAAAGGCGTTACAAATGCGGTGCTGCTAAAACGTTTAACTAGTTACCGGCGAAGGTATCGCCCAACATCCGTTTCCCTATAATTTCAGCCGAAGAATTTACCGGTAAATTCTTCGGCTGTATTCGAGTTTTACTTTTTTTAATTTTTATAATGAATAGGTTCGTGTTTCACCAACATTGCGCCTGATGTCAGGCGGAAATGCAGTCTAAGGTGGAGCACGCTTACCTAGAAGAAACCTGTTCACGCGAGGCTTAAAGACACCTACATTGTATTCTTCAGGAATAACAGACGACGGTAAAGAGTTCCACTCTTCAGCGGTGGGTATGATAAAAGTGGAAGCATAGCGTTTCGTCCACTTCGTTGGTATTTCCACCATATATCGGTACTACACCTAGCTCAACGAACTTGTGAAGACGAGTACATAAATCAGTTATCGCAATTTATAGATTTTCTCACTATATATTTTTCGTCACCGTGCATACGTAGTAATTGTAAAAATAGCTCAGAAAACCGGTTAAGCTAAGTTTACTTAGTGGCCGTGATTTAAACTTTAAGTGGGTTTGAATAAGACGCAGGTGTTTCAGCTACTAAACTGCAAAGACTAAGTCTTTCATATCTTTCACCTTCCCCCAATCATTTAGTGTCGGCACAATATGATTTTTCTTTCCATACACCTCCATGCTGACACACGTCCTATGTCACAGTACACATCACGATGTCAACCTTCATAATCCATCCATCTCTTTTTTGGTTACACTTTGTATATCCAATCCATCATTTTTTCAGTTTAATGTTCTCTTTTTCACATGACGTTTATCAGCATAGCCATCTTTATCAGCTTTCTTTATAAAACATATTGATTTATTGCCTTTTATAATCATCTATCCAATCTCCGCCTATTTCTTCTAATTCGTACCTATAAGACAAACCTTGGGTGGTTTATTCTAAACAAAGTTGCATTGAAAAAACTTTCATTGTTTCCAAAGTCAGGTGCCCGTGCGTGGAATTTTCTGGGATTTCCATTCATTCGCCAGCTTTACGGTTCGTTTGTATCATACTGAATACGCCACGTAAAGGCTTATGAATAATTCAAAGGTAGTGCTTTCAACCTTTTTAGGGTTCTTTAGGCAAATGGCCAAAAACCTACGTGTCTTCGCACTTTATTTTTAGGACCTCTATATTTTTAAACAGATTTCATTTTGGTATTTCGAAGTAATCCTGATTGCTTTTTTTTGCTACTGAAAGATTGAATACATAGTAATCGTTGAGCAGTGGTAGTTTGGTGGTTGAAGCTCTGGTGTCTCTAACTCGCGTCTTAAATAACACGAATTCGAATTCTGACCGAGAAGTATGCACCACTTAGGCAGTGTTCTAACCTAATTTTACTTATATTGTTACGATTACCATGCTCTGACAATGAAGGAATTCATCGTGTTGAATTTTGGACCTATGTCCAGAATTCATCAAGTTTTCCTTCATTTATGCAGATTTAACACATCGGTTACCTCTATAGAAGAGTATATCTATCTAGCAGACACACTGATGAGGTGGTTAAATTACTGTGGACTGTATATAAAAGATAGATGTATAGACAGATGTATTCGAAGTTATGGTATATAAAATGTATTATCGTACTGTCGCACTATTCGTCGTGCGGGCGAGTGTTCGGCGATCCCACGGCAGCCGTGGCCTGCGGCCCAGCCGTGGTCGTGGGTCGGCCCCTTGTCCTCCGCGTGTCTCCACCCGTGCGTCCTCCAACAACCTCTATAGGTAACCGGTGTGTTAAATCTGCCGGTCCGTCCAGACAAACTTGGCGAACGTACTATCCGTTCCTCCCTTAAAAAGTATGGAGTCTCAAGCACAGCAGTGGGACTGTTATTATTAATTTAATCTTTGAACTTGAAATGGGTGTGCGTCGTCGTTGTAGTATTTGTTAAGACCTGACACATACTATAATTTTCGAAGAATTAATATATAATATTAATAATTAGGGTATTTTAATCTAAAACTTTTCTTAATACGTTCCGATAATAATCTTCCATTTTGGGAATACTAGAAATATATTTATAATGTAACGGACACCACTAAATTTAGGTCAGATACAATCTACTAGCAAGTCATATAAAATTTTCTTACGAGTCAAAATTATACTTGAAGCTACAGTAATTAATTATATCTTAGAATGCCATCACATACAAAAAGAATAGAGGTTAAACAAAATGCAATTTCCTGTACTTGAGTGCCAACTCTTTAGAACTTACAAGAAAATCCTCGTACTCTGTAAAATAACTCTACAACAACTGCAATTGTAAAAGATCGAGAGCAAACATTTCGTTCGGGAAAGTTCGAGAACTAATGTTCCCGTTAGAGAAACTAGAGTGCTGAAAAGACCTGAGTATTTCTGTAGAATAATTCTTACCTAGTTATCTATTTATTTCTAACGAGACACTCGAAATGGAACTAGGTAGGGCGTAGAATGATTAATTTTGCTCTTGTAGCGGATGAAATGTTCAAGTGTGCAAAGAAGAATAGAGAAAGAAAACAAGAAAGAAATCGGCTAAGTGAGTCTCAGACAATGCAAGTTTATTATAAGCTATAACGTATAACGTATAACCATAAAGATGTTAAACGTCATCTGCTGAGATTTGTTATTTGCCTAAGAAACCTTAAAAAAGCATTTGATTGAAACAGCCCATATCTCAGACGGATTTTATTCAACCTATTTTTAAAACTTTTCTATATAAATGTTTCTTCAGAATTTTCCATCTAAATACTATACAAGTTAAAAGGACCAATTTTTTATGTCCTCGGAAGCAAATTATTTATCCATTGACTAAAGATAAAATAACAGATGTCATTAATAAAATCGATCGATATGTAGATCCGTATACAATTCAATCTCATCAATGACTTAAAGAGATTGTACATGTGTATAGGTAATTCAATTTAGCAGGTTCAGTGAACGATAGTATGTTGTTGCTTCCAGAACAACTAACAGTAGCGCCCTTGGGGATCAGTTTCCAAATTGTTTGAATCCCATAAATCCCGTGAGTAGTAAGAGCTTGGCAGATGACGTTTTATACAATTACCTCGCTGGGATTTACTTGAATTATTGTGGTAAGCTGCTTTGAATTTGATTGAATGAAGTTTTATTTGTTCAGAAAGTAAAACTTAATCATGCCACTCACACTCACTCACACAAACATTATTCCGTGAGTTCAGCAGATAGGCAGACGGCACATGATGGAAAGCGGTTATCATCGCTTTTGGACATTTGCAACACCAAAGGAGCTACAAATTCGTTGCTGCTCAGCGCAGAAGACTGGAACTTGGCCACTGATACCGTAATGATATTTTTATTGTCTGAAGCAGGTAAATATGCAGACATCCCAAAAGTTTAAAAAAAAATGTTACCGTCTCCAATGAACGTTCACAACACCAGCAGCTTCGCTAACCTGTTGCAGGGCCTGAAGAAATTTTACAACGCCATTCTTAAACAACCCCGAGTGGAGGCACTGTGGGAAAAAGCAAGCAGTTCTAATAGATCATAATTATACGCGGAATTAACGTTCTAGGGAACCATTGTGTAGTTGTCCGTATTAGTCCAAGGAAACGAGGATTATAATAATAATAATTCATTTATTCCAGAAATTAATAAATCCATATTGTACAGTTTTATATTATAAATTATGTGACTGTTAACAATTTTAAAAACATCAAATTAGATCACAACGATACTAATACTACTAACTAATTAAACAAATACTAGGGCATTACACCCGCGTCACAATAATTATTATAAATGTTCCTACTCCACGGCACGAAGGGACATGTATACCAATTCTCTCAATATTCTCAATTATAGACTATTATGGACTCCGCCACTGGGCCGCGAGGCGGCAGACAACTAAGAAACTCACTCACACATTTAACTGGATGTGCAGTTGCACCCATTTACGTAGCAGTGGCGAGTCCCATCGATCTACAAAAAGACTGAGCATGCTGTTGGGGCTGCCGCGGACGCGGGCCAGTACGGATGCGCACCTCTTTCTAATGATGGCCGCAAAGCCATCGATTCGCGCTTCTGCGAACATCCCCGACGCACTGCACCGCCACGGCAGCCCCAACAACACCCTCAGCCCATTATTATACTGGACACGTAGGTCGCTGTATGGCCGCTGCGTATAACTGACCCACAGGCTGCACGTGTCGAAGGATTGACAGTATGCTCGGAAAAGCGTCTTGTTTACCTCTTGTGTACAAAGTGCGAACTTGCGGGTCAGCATGTTACATCGGACAGCCAGCGACCTACGTTCCCGGTCTATATCACAATCATCCTTTAAGTCTTCGGTTACCCAGTGCCCCAGATACTTAAACTTGGAGACCCTTGATATCGGTTTGCCACAGATTAACAACGCCGATGTCAAAAGGTGCAGTTGTGGAAGTGAAGCATTTCTGTATCTTCCTATTTATTTATTTCTTTCTTTTAACTTTTATATTTTGACATAAACCAATTATCTACCAATGGTAATCTACCATACTCTACGAAATAGGACATAAAAACCCGAAGTAAATGAAATATTTTGTATTATATACTTCCTTTATGCACACCCGTTTCAGTATATTTGTTTCACTTTAGGCGGCTTACATATTATTCATAAGTAATTTAGATGTATCACATATAATAAATTATTATCACCCTAATTCCTGAAGTTGGTACGTTTTTGAATAATAATGTAATCCGTATACATTTCTCTATTATCCGTTTTGTGCTGCGTACACCAGCACATACTACGCCAGTCGTTTCGAGGTAAAGTAGGTACTAGAATATTCTTCAAATGTTCTATATTCAAATAAAAGCTTCAGTTTATCATACAACTTCAGGTTTTATTTAAATCATAATTATACGTACTTAGGGCCGCTTGCATAAGCTTGCTTAAATTTAGTTAAGAAACACAATACGTATTTAACACCCTTAAATACAATTAGCGTCTTACACAACGCACAATTTGCCGCTAAATATGTTTAAAGAACTGTCAATACGTTTTGTGTAAAACGTATTTAGGGAGTTTAATATGATTAACTAATTTTATTTAAAGGCGATCGTTATGCAAACGGTCCTTAGTTATTAGCATAGCGGTGTTAGGAAATTTTCGCTACAAGCTTTTATCACTGTAATCATTGTCCTAGCGATAAATACCGGTTATGTTCCAAGTGTCAGTTCCGAAGTCTTGGGTCCGGTTTTCTGCTTTCTCTACATCAGTGGACGTGGTCTTCAGCATCCTTTATTTTAAGACCATTAGGCATATCAACCTTCTTGACATCAATCCAGCATTTCTTAAGGTTAATACTTCTATCAGGGCCTGATGAGAGCGGCAAAGCAGATACATTTTCCGAAATGATTAAACCGGTTACCAAACTAACATTAGCGTGAAGGTTATCGCAGATGTGGCAGTTCCTATATTTTTATTGGGATATTATTATTATAGAAAATATATCTAATCTAGAAAGGCCATAGAGTATCTCATCAACTATTATACTAATTTATGCAAGGAACTATATGTACTTAACTATGAACTATATCACACAGCGCTACCAACTTAGTGAAAATTTTACCTGAATTCCATAAAGCAATCGATATCCTCCCAAAGTTCTTACGTATTAATTAAAGGCTATATGAGAATTTCGATAGAGTATCAAACATTTTATGATAAACTCATGTTTGAAGTCAGCGAAAAGACGCAAAAAATTGGCAACAATGAATGAATGCATAAGATGGTTACATTTTATACAGAATGTTATAAGTAATCTCCTCTAAGATACTTACAGTTTTCTCTTGGTTATAAAGAAACTGCACAAACAGTCGAATTTGTAAAGCTACAGATAAGACATGTATATAAAACTAGCTTCTACCCGCGACTATGTCCGTGTGGAATAGTTAAAAAAAAGTAAATTAAACAAAACCCCCGATTTTGAAATATTCTTCATTGGTGCTCCGCTCCTATTGGTTTTAGCGTGATGATATAGCCCATATATATATGATGATAGGCCTATAGCCTTCTCGATAAATGGGCAGAACACTGAAAGAATTTTTCAAATCAGACCCGTAGTTCCTGAGATTAGCGCGTTCAAGCAAACAAACTGTTCAGTTTTATATATTAGTATAAGATATTGTTACACGCCGACAAAGTAAATGCACATCTGGTTTCCCTTTCCCGCATTTGGACTTCTTTTGTTTACTTTGTGTAATTAAGATTAAAATTTATAATTAAGAGAGAGAAAAACATCCTATTGTTATTATGCTTGTTTATGGCCGCAGGTGTGCAGCTTACGTTTTCTTAGTAATTCAGTCCACGCGGTCGATTGTTGTATGGTATAGATTAGCATAAAACAATGCCCGAACGGAGGAGTGAGGCAGTCAAGCGGCGATTAAGATACGAGCAAGACGTTTGTATATTCGATAAGCGATATAGTTGCGGACTTTGCGCGTGTTATTAAATCGTGCAGTTTGTACTGGTTGTGACCAGTTTTTGTACCTGTGTTATACGTGTTTGTATAGTTCTAATAAATTCTGTAGCTCGTAACAATATCAAGGGGGCATGTTACCTACAGGATTTAAAGGATTTAAACATAATCACAAATGTTACGATATCGCGTCATTTGGTGGACGGCATTCAATTGAAAATACATTTCTAGGCCTTTATGAATACTTTTTGTTTTTTGTGCCCGCATGGAAACGGTTTTATAATGTTGAGTAATAGAGCTTAGCTGTTCAAATAACTTTTATCGCATGTAATTGACATCTACTTATATGTTTTACAACATAAATTCGTTTTACTGCAGTACAACAGAAAGGCAAACGATTTACCTGATAAAAAGTGGTTACAATCACCTATAGACATTTGTAACAATAAAGGTATTATCAACGAAACATACTACAAATCTTGAAATATGTTTATTACACCTATTTTTGAAACCCAATATGTAGAAATATCTCGTCGTCGTCGTCGTCAGCCATTCACAGTCCACTGCTGGACGTAGGCCTCCCCAAGACGGCGCCACTCATACCTGTCCACTGTCTTCCTCATCCAGCGCCTACCGGCAACCTTGCGTAGGTCGTCGGTCCATCGGGCCGGAGGACGTCCGACACTACGTTATTAAATATCTCGACTGGGAGCTTATTCCAAACTCCTAATATAATATGTAGGTGAAATTTTCTTACGAATCTTTACGTACGTGCTACGTAACACAATAATCTGCCACTTTATTAGGATTAGTTAAATAACGTGTTACAAAGGTCTCTACACACAACAGGACAGGCTAACAAACAATTCCATTTGCGCATAACGACCGCAGACATTATATTCTCTTTAAACCCAACAAAACCAAATCCTTCAGAGTCACGTAGTACTTAAACAGTACACAATAAACATACACAATAATATCTAGAATAATACAATACAAACTAAAGGAACAGTTGGATAACAGTAGGTATCAGATCTTCGAACAACTTGATATCGGTTTATGGAGTAGCCATGCACCTGACTTAGATTCACCTTTGCAATATGTTGGAAATTAAAAAAATTAATAATAATGAACTTTATAACGTTTACCAACCCAGACAGGATTGTAATGTATGAAAAGTAACATTTAGTTTTAAATTATACTACTTTGGACTACTGTTTAAAAAAATATTACTTTGTATAGATACCGTAGTTACAACATTTATTTTTGACAGAGAAAAAACAAAAAACTTTAATTTAAATTGTATACATATGTATGTAATGTAATATTTATATATTTATATATATAGACTACTAAAATAGACGTCTAATGACTCGTTAACGTCTAAGAGCTGGCAATGTTTTCGAGAGAGAATTTCAAGAAGGCCAGTTTTTAAATATGCTATTCCTCTCACTCTCCCGGACGTCATACGGGCCGTCTGGCTGGCGGTAGTGGTTGCGTTCATCAGTGCGCATCGTATCTGTACAGGGAAAATATCAATTTTTCAAATCATTTTAACAAGGTTTCTTTTTTGCTTATTATTTTAATTGGAATTTTTGACACATGAATCTATTATTGCCAGACATTTTTATTGTTGTTTAAACTGTGCCAGACGCCAATTCAGAATTGATTTTTTTTCTTCAAATTATTTTAGTAGGTATGGCTGAAATCATAAAGATTGATGACGTTATTTAACTAGCTACAAACCCAAAATTAATTTGCCAAACAGTAATTCAATTGTTAACCTTCAGCCAGACCTATCTAAAAGTGAAAAGTGATTGGGTATGTTGGAAGGGTACAGACAGTCGCGCGCTAGTTGCGCAAGCGAGATAGACAATATCTTCTTCATAAAAAGATCTACCGTGCTTTCACGCACTCACAGGATGCGACTACACACCAGCTTTTTCCGGAAAGGAAAACTCCGACCTTTTAAACTGTTAGAGCAATCAGAACCGCATCAGTCTGCCTGTCAAAATATTATAACAGATGATGAAGAATTGCTGGATGAGACATTTGAGATCTTAGAAAAATTAATATGTCATATTTACGGAGCTCGTGATTCTTGCAACGTCAATGACGTTCGGTTCCATCACTTTTCAAACACTTATCGGTCTAAAAATTAGACGATAATTTTAAGAAAAAAATCCGTAATCTTGACCCATGAAGCCTACCACCATGTAAGACTGAATTGTATCAACATTTACTACGAGTTCATTACGTCACAAAGTTTTGGAGAAATTCTCATTTAAAACACCCAACATATCTATCATCTATTACAGATAATAACTTATTACAAAACCTATATCACTTCAAAAGACGATGATGACAGTGACAAAAATGACAGCAGTGATGAAGATGATGATGATGATTATCAAGATGCCCCCGTTTCTTGTGATGCAATTATGGATTAAAAAATCTACCCTTGATTTTCATATAACCAGAATTTTTGTTTATTTTCATACTTAAGGTTGATAATTATCTTCATTTTGTACAACAATAAATGATTATTTTGATACCGCATTAATCCACTAATTAATTCAATGGTTTTAAGTCGTTTCTCTGAAATGTATTTTATAAGGATTTCTATACCAAGCAAAATTATACCACATCACTTTACACTTTTAGATCGAATCAATTCTGAATTGGCGTCTGGCACAGTTTAAACAACAATAAAAATGTTTGGCAATAATAGATTCATGTGTCGAAAATTCCAATTAAAATAATAAGCAAAAAAGAAACCTTAAAATGATTTGAAAAATTGATATTTTCCCTGTACAGATACGATGCGCACTGATGAACGCAACCACTACCGCCAGCCAGACGGCCCGTATGACGTCCGGGAGAGTGAGAGGAATAGCATATCTAAAAACTGGCCTTCATGAAATTCTTGTTTTTCCGACGTTGCTCGCTCTCGTACTACCTACTTCCACAGCAGTAAGCCGGAAAGAAGCGGGGGAAATGGACAGGGCGAATATGTGAACACAACATAAAGTATTATGTACTCGCATTACCTAATGACTAATAGTAACAATTCTTACATACTAATAACTATAACTAATAACTTTTTTAGGCCTAGATATTTAACTTTCTTCATTTATAAGTTTTATAATTATATAATTATCTAAATGATTTTTTCTTACCTACTGTTAAATTATTAAATTACCACCCATTCATAATTAATTTGATATTTAGGGCGTAAAAAATCAGCTTTGTTACTAAGCAGATTCCGTGGTAGCAGCAATAGCATCCTAAAAGGAATAGTTGATAAACTTGACTGCTCACTGATTTGGTCACAGATCATAAAAACACAGTGTGTTTTTATGATCTGTGGATTTGGTCCTTCATCATGAGGACTAAAGCTGTGCTAGCCATTGGTTACTAACATAGACATAATCAAAAAGTATTACTGATAACATTATTGTGTGTATTTATCTGTGTATGTAATGCACTGTGATGTCTTGAAATAAATAAATTATAATATATTATTATAACATTATATGATACATACGTACATAGAAGTTTGCCTACTCTAGGTTCAGCCAAGGACACCAATCCTTGTTGCTTAATGTAACGGATCGATTAATCCGGTCTAGTAATGGATAAGTTCTGTTTGTTCCAGATTGTTCGGGACTTCCTTCGACATTCAGCAGAATCAGCGATACTTAAACTATCTACGGCATGTAATCTTCAATTTAATAAGTTTATTAACACTAAGCGTATTTTCTAGAATTTTTTATAATTTATTTATATTAAAAGAGTGCCAGATT